>OY979710.1:40491068-41908590 GCA_963855925.1 Inga laurina
TCCAAACCTTAAAGAACAAAGAGGAGTAGCTTAGAGTCAGAGTTATACGCGTTAGGAGCGAAATCGTCGAAGAAATCGGCTTACCTTATGATTTTTCTTCTATTTCTCTCTCTAAACTCTCTCAACTTTCTCACACTATGTTCAGGTCTGTTTCTCGTGGTTTAGAAGCTGAATGAGAAAGATGAAGTTTATATTATCATATTTCATAATATTATAATAATTTGTTTAATTTTCCAAAATTGCTAAAATCCAATTTATGTACATAACTTCCTATATTCACGTAACCATGCCATCATGTCCAAACAATATTTCCTTCTTTATGCCACATGTAGGAGACACCTAGGGGTCCCTCCCTATGGTCTCAATTGGCTTCACAACTTGTTTCGGTTACGTATACACGTAAAGTCTCAATTTTGGTCAAAATTGCACTTTTTGCTCAAATTTTCCATAAATTCATATTAAATTGACCAAAATATTCTAAATATATTTTTAAACTTTATTTCCCTTAATTAATTGAAATTAACTTCAATTAATTGAAAAATAATTAATTTTGTGATATTTTGGCAAAATTACAATTTTGCCATTACCTTTCTAATCCAATTTCTTTTCTTATTTTTCTTTGGCCAATTTCCATATGTTTTTGGACCAAATATTTTCTCTAATATTCCTTAATTTTTGGACCTTAATATTGGGCTTTTTAAATTACCCAAATTAATTCCATAATTATTTTTGCCCAATTTCCCATGAAATTGAACATTTATAAATTCATAAATTCCAAATTCATGAATATTCACCATTTTATTGAATTTCCCAAATAATTACAATATATTTGGTGAATATAAAATTTGGGGTGTTACAAGTTTGACTAAAATAAAATCTCATCTATGGGGCTAATTGAAATTTTCCCTTAGGGTTCATTTGGTATGAAGGAATTGGAAGTGGTGGAAATGGAATTGGGAGACAATTCCATAAAGAGGCTTGTTTGGCATAATAGAATTGAGCTCAATTCCAATTCCATGTGAAACCCAAAAAGCCTCAATTCCAACAAGATGGCTTTCATAAAAAAAACCAAGATTTGTAATTCCAAGCCCCTATTTCCATAGTTACCCTCGTGCAAGTTGGCCTTGTCACTCACTCACTTACCGGTGACCTCTGTTGCTCATTAGCGACTTCTACCTCATCGGCAATGGCAGCTCTCCCCTCTCCACTAGCGACGACAGTGATGGTGGCATTCTTTAGCGCCGATGACGACAACGACACAACAGCTCTCCCTCACCAGATCAGACAGAGATGACAACGACAGCTCTCACTCGTAGGCCAGAACAGCGATGGTAGCTCTCCCCCTCCTCTTTGTCTGATCTAGTGAGATCCAGTGAGATCCAACCTCTCTTCGTCAGATCCTCATCTTCGTCTATCCTCCTCTCCTCTGATAACCAGTGCATGATGATGCCGGGTGGCAGTGGCGGTGACGGTGGCTTGCTCCATCAACCTCCTTCTGCGAAGACGACGACAACGATTTGGGCACAAGTTGGTGATGACAGTGGGGGAGGCAATGAGATCTGTGATCTGTCAAAGCAATAGTTTTGTTTTTTTTGTTGGTAGATGGGTAATGGGTTTTTTACGTGAGGGTATTTTAGTATTTTTATATAAAAATTAGATCTCATTTCCAAGTCATACCAAACACATTTTTAAACCCCATTTCCATATCCATATCCATTTCTATTTCCATCAAAATCAATTCCAACGCACCAAACGGGCCCTTAGTTTTTTAGATTATATTATATATGTTACTTTCTTTTGCTTGTACCAGTTTATTTTGTTATATTTATGGAGTAGAGAGAGAAATTGTTATATGAAAACTTGTTTTCATGGGTTACATGGTATATTAAATAGAGATAAAGTTAGAAATTTGTTAAAATTTAAGGTCAAGTTAATGAGGTTTGAAGTTTTTCTTGGTCTGTGTAAAACATGCTGGAATTGATTTATAAATAGGACCATGAAGTATTTAATTTTATTTTATGTTTTAAAATTATCATAATATATAATTATAATATATATGTATTATTTAATAAGATTCATGTCCTTTTCAGTCATTTTTCACCCAAACTCACTTTTCAAATAATCATCCAAATAAGTTTCAGTTTAAAAAAAAAGTCCTTTTTCCCATAGTCAATCCAAGTATATATCATATTACACTATCTAATTTTTACCTTAACTTAAATTTCTAAAAGTCATATTGAGAAAAGTCATTTCTATCATCGTTAAACAAAACGCACCCTTTGTCATTCATCTATCACCTTGAAATATTTTTTAGGTGTGTCAACCATCCTAAATTGTCAATTACATAATTACGCCATAAAATATCTTTAGTTTACTACACACATGAAAAAATAATTTATGGGTATTAGATGGAGCACAAAATATTTTAGAGTATTGAACACATCTGAAAAATTATTTTATAATTCTCCTTCGGTTATTAATATAAGATATATTTATCTCTTTTGATTAGATTAAAGTGTAGGACAAAACTCATGAATACCCAAATAGATCACAAATTAGAGTATAAGAATTTTCCTATATCAATAGCGGAAGACTTATAAGAATTACCTCTCGCCATTGCTAAGCTTTGATCGAATGGAGAACTCATGAATCCTGATGAAAGAGAGCTGTAAAACAATTGAAGACAGGAAATGATTGTCAGGTCTCTTTCTGACTGGCTGTGGGGCACAACGATGGCAACTGGGTTAAGAGCCGTCGCCAGTCAGGGAACCTCAGATGAGCATATAGGGTTTTTTCTTGTACGCTCAATTTAGACGGCTAAAACCTTATTGTATGTTTTCCACCATCAGAAAAACCACATTAATAGCCAATAACCCTAATCATGAATTGGGCCTAAAATTGACTAACGAGCCACACTCTGGATATTTTAATTAATTACCTAATTAATAACTAATAATAATTATAATATATATATTAAAATATCTAACATTCTCCCACTTGGCCCGTAATTAACGTCAGTTGCCTTATTCAGATTAATTAAGGCTATGTTGCAAGAATCATGGCGATAAGTCCCCTTAAGTCGAGTATTATCTTCCATGTATTACATAGCAGCACCCTTACTCAATGGGTTAAAACTTTATGAATAAACCTTAAATATTTATTCGGTTCCTTCTTGAATGTTTGTCAATCTCGATAACTAGGTATCAACATGAGGCAACAAACTCCAACTTGAATTTCATCATTTATCAATACCTTATTTAGATCACTCAATGTGATCCAAGTCACAAATAAGGTATTTGATCCTTCAATGTCTCTAAATGCATGCAGTTCATTTAAGGATCTATACTTTATGTGTTTAAGACCCATTGACTTTATGGTCACAAAACACCCTTAATGGGTTTAAATTAATTTAAAACCACATGATGAAATTCTTTAACCGGCAATCTTATAACTTGCCTCTAAGAATGACTAGATTAAGCAATTCATGGTGGAACTAAGAAATCAGTGACTGCTTAGCAATCTTGTACTCTTCCATAATGCAATTTGTTCAGTAAACGTAAAGATGCATCAGAATGTTAACCATTTTATAGCTAACACATCATACTAAACCAAACAAATCTAATCATTCTCCTATATGTAGAGCATGAGACTTAATGTACATTTTAAAATGTACTTCATGACCTGCAGCTTTTCAATTATTATTCAAGCAAGAATATGCTTGATAATTCTCCTAAAGTTTCCTTGCAATGGCATTGCCAGTTTGTGTGCACATTCAAGCAAGCCTGCACCTATGAAACTGAATTAGAAGGAATACAATGATATATATATATATATATATTAGAGACATGTGGAGAATTTAATTGTATTATCATAACAACTACCATCTATCTCTAAATGTTCAAATACATGTGATAATAGGTTTCTTATGATATTCTCAAGTGTTTTGAGAACAGTTTCCTTATGTATTCTAAAAGAATACTACACTTAACCTAGTCCTATCACGAATTTGAACAATGATGGTTTTGTTATGTGTAACACCTTATGTCAAAATTCACAAGCAATGAGTAAATCATCATTTTGTTCAATATAGATAATTCAACTCCCACTAATCTAGTGATATAAATAGTACTATGATGCTTTCAACATTATCATGTATGTGATTGCATCATGACTCATTATTCACCACTAATGTGAGACATGCATGTGAAGACGGTTTCTCAATTTTGCTAACTAAATTCTCCTCATAGTTTATGTGACATTTCTTTTAATTCACACACATCTCTCCTTGTTACTATAATGGAAAGATGCTAATGGAATTTAGAGTCACTCTCATTGTTCATGCTCTAGTCAAATTACTTAAAATACATGATGTATAATTGGTAGCAATTGCCAAATTTAAATTGTCATTTGGTCTTAACCCAATTTGCTAACAGATTGAAGTTATATAATAAAAGCACCATCTATCAATTTAAAATATCCCTTGCTTGTTTTGGAATATTTTTTCTTAACAATTGATAGAGTCCTTAATGTTGATGCTTCTTATCTCAAGGTTGACCAATTGAGAATTTCAGAACTTCGTTATGTTTCACATTTATCTCAACAAGAAGAGTATCATGTAAAACCAATGTTCCATTATGATTAGAGATTACAATCTGTTATGTGTGATCATCCTAAATGAGTTTGATCACTCCCACTAATCATATCATTTCTTAATAATTTGGCATTTCAAAATTACTACGCAACTTCTAAAATGGAAAAGATAGCTCAATAGAATTCCCAAGATCTTTCTACATCTTCATCAAAATATGCAGTCTTAATCTCTGGGATGTTTTCCATACACACTCTTTCATTTATGAGACAATTCTATATAAACTGAGCTTCCAACTCTTAAATTTTTAAAAGGGTTTAAACATAATTCTGTTGGAAACTCATATAAGATATATATAATTGTCTTCAGTGCATTCTTTAAGAGGAAAATATATAGGCTAAATTACTATCCTCAACCATCATGTCATCCATCTCTTCTAATTGACTTCACTATATTAATCTTTTTACCAGATTAAATTACCCACTTCTACTTTATATTCTCTAAAAGTGCCAAATAGCACTACTTAATTATAAAGCAAAAGATGTTCAGGTATTTGAAGAGTCAACTAGACCAGGATGAACTATTTCATCTGTTAGAACAAAAACCAATGGCAAGTGTATATCTACTATTGCCTCCAATCAAGCCACTAATCATAGACAGATTAAACTTGATATGTCTATTGCTTTATGGCTTTAGGGTTGGTAGCTTGATGTCCCTTATTTAAAATCTCATGCTTTTCTAAAAGGGAGCAAAACTTATATAAACACATTTACAATGAATACTTATTATCCATGCATGTATTCAGGAAAATGAGTGATAAATCATGAGATAATAAACAAAGGATCTATTCCACCAAGATTAATGGAGACATCTTACCATATGATGGAGAATCATTCAATAGTCAACAAAACAATGCAATAACATTTAAGAGAATCTCTAAATATGTCCCTCAGCCTATCAACAACCATTGACTTTGTTCCATTCTTTATGTACTTATAATAACCATCTTTTAAATGAGATTACTTTATTGAGACAAAAATGTTATCTCATTTCTCATGTTAGTATTATAAATACTAGAACTTTTCTTAATATCAATTTTAGCCTAATGGCAGGAGTTCTCCTTATAGGCTTAATTGTCTCTAATAAATTATATCAAACTAAATAATTGAACAGATAACAATCATGCTGCAAAGTCAAAATTAAATCATGCTTACAAAATTACTATAAGAGGCAAGCAACCATCGCATATAGGTGTATGTTCACCAAAGTAAATCATACAATTATAAATTCGTATAACTAAAGTCTACCTGTGAGCAAAGATATTAGCATAGCATGAATTTATCTCAAATTGGTGAAACTGGAATGCAGTTATATCCCCTAATACCTGTGGGCTACTTAGAGAATATAATGTTGTTCCATTTCACCCTAATTAAAACTATGATTATAGCTATCTACCTGTGGGCAAAGATTAATTATAACCATACATTTAATTACAATTGATGTCTTTAAATCTTTGAGTGATGTATTTTGTTCATTAGAACAAAATAGAGTGTATGTGCCTAGTGAGGGTGTTGTGGTTACTCCTCGATTCTACATACTCATCACAAAGACATCACATCATTGTGTATACTAATTGTACATATGATCATAATTTGATATGATAAAACCTTATGTGATTACCTATGCATACAATATTCGTATGAGGATGCTATAGCTATTCCTTAAACAAAATATATATACTAATCACTAATATCAAATATATACAATTTAAATGTCATATATGTATACACAATGTCAATGGGAATCCTAATTAATTAATTTAATCAACTTCTGAAGATTAATATTTTAAATCCATATATGATTATTTATGCATGTTGTAAGAGGGCGCTGTAGCTACCACTCTAGCATGCAAGTTAATCATAAATATTAATCATGTGCACTTAAATTCTGTATATGCACAACTTTATGGAGGATTTAACCAATTAATTTAATCAACATAAGTGACTAAATACAATCCTCCCACTTTGATTAAATTAATATTACCCATTAAATAGAGTTGATATTTTAAAACATAAAAGTGATTATCTATACATACAACAGAGGATGCTGTGGCTAAGCCTCTAGATGCATGTTAATCATAAATACCAACCTTGTGCATTTAAATTCCAAATATGCACAAAACTTTAATGAGAATTTATTTAATAGATTGATTTAATCAACAAAAATAAATTCTCCCACTATTTTGTGCATTCAAATTAAAACTAATATATGCACTTCTTGATGGAGGGATTAATTAATTAATTTGATCAGCAAGGTCCCTAGATAATTAATTAGAAACCCTCCCACTGTTTTATGTATCCAAAAAATTGTTTAAAGAATTAATTTTGGCATATTTCAATTTAAATTAAGTTTTGCAAAAATTAGAATAGTTAGATAATTGCCCAAAATGAATTATCAAAATATTTAGGCAATTAAGTAACATGTCAAAATGATTTTTACAAATTTTCCAGAATATGAAAAAATGCCAAAGTTAACCCCTTTCTTGATTTAAACAATTAAATGTGACATGTTTAAAATTGTACATAAAACATAATCTAATCAGTGAGCAAAACCTTTTTCTGGAAATTAGATCTTTATAGCCCAGCTAAAGAAAAAATATAACAGAGCCTATACAATATTTTCCAGAAAAGAGATAAGATAATAAAGGCCCAAATATTGATTAAAAAAAACGTCATCTTTAAAATTGCAATAAGCCCAAAAAGCCTTAAGGTCCATGTTTAATGAAACAACCTCATAATGTTAAAAAAAAAAAAATTGCCAGCCTAGAAAGGCTTTGGCCCAGATGTGCAATAGAACATGCTCAGAAAATGAGCCCAAAATCTTATTTCTTTTCGGCCCAGATATGTAGATCGGCCCAGAACAAAATAAAAAATAAAACTGACAAAATGGTCCAAAAAATAATAATAATTGAAAAAATTTGCAAGCCTAAAGAATTGAGCCCAAACCACGTTTGCCCATAGTCCACCAAGCTGATAAATGAAACGCAGCGTTTCACTGTGGCCCAAACGACACCGTTTTTTGCGAAGGAAGGAAGCCTTTCTGGATGATACAAAAACGACATCGTTTTATGCTTCTTCCTCACCCAATTGGAGCCCTAAAACCCGACCCACGACACATCCTGACCCGGTTGCAGACCTTGATGGGCCGTCGCTTGCCGCGAGTCCAGGCGAACTCAGGTGCTCCTTTTCAGGTGATCGGAGAGCTCAAAATTTCTCAATTTCAACGCCTTTAATCATGGGCAAACTAGCGTAAACTCGATCTGAGTAATGATCTCGTGCAATCGTGGTAATCAAAATCTAAATATTAGTTTTAAACCAAGATCCCAGATTCTTTCATTCTCATTGTGAAAACGGCGACGACAATGAGCTTGAAAAAATAGGCGAAAGAACTTATGGAACAATTTCTCCTAGAAACATAATAGTTGATTTGATTTCAAAACTGAAGCAAAACAAAAATTGGCGGTTCCGATGGCATTACCACGACGAAGCAATAACGAAGCAATAACTCTAATCATTTTGCAAGCAACCACAAAACTGAGAAGAACAGTCACAAATTCGAAACATACAAATCAAGGGAAATTTCGAAAACCATATCACGAAAAAACAATTGAGAACAGATTAAAATCGATAAATAACGATTCATATTCAAGAATGAAATCGTGAAAACCCAGATCTCAGAACAATTAATCACAGATTTAAGCATGAATCAGATGCTTCCTAAGAGCCATCGACGAAACAAGATTCACTGAGACAGTAGATGAGCAAAATCTGAAAATCCATATATATTGAAAAATTGATCATAAAGCATCAAATCGGATCCTTCAAGACTGTATGAAGGCGATGATGATTCCTTGGGTGAAATTAATCATCCTCACATCTCATAATCCGAAAATCAAATTTAACATGATAAACAATTTATTAATAATAAATTAAAACTCAGATGAATTAATTTCCAGCAATAATATAATTCATCTATTTAAGAAATCCGATCTCAAATCCAAGCTTCATACTTAGATCATCCCTGATCAAAGAGTAGAAGGCAGAGGATCAGAGAGCCTGGCTCGGATACCATATATAGGACAAAACTCATGAATACCCAAATAGATAACAAATTAGAGTATAAGAATTTTCCTATATCAATAGCGGAAGACTTATAAGAATTACCTCTCGCCATTGCTAAGCTTTGATCGAATGGAGAACTCATGAATCCTGATGAAAGAGAGCTGTAAAACAATTGAAGACAGGAAATGATTGTCAGGTCTCTTTCTGACTGGCTGTGGGGCACAGCGATGACAACTGGGTTAAGAGCCATCGCCAGTCAGGGAACCTCAGATGAGTATATAGGGTTTTTTCTTGTACGCTCAATTTAGACGGCTAAAACCTTATTGTGTGTTTTCCACCATCAGAAAAACCACATTAATAGCCAATAACCCTAATCATGAATTGGGCCTAAAATTGACTAACGGGCCACACTCTGGATATTTTAATTAATTACCTAATTAATAACTAATAATAATTATAATATATATATATATATATATTAAAATATCTAACATAAAGAAGTTAATTGAGTTAGTTCATGTATTTTCTAAAATATCATAGTTATCTTCTTTAATTCCATCATCCCCTCTCCTTTTTAATTCTTGCTGAAGGAGTATTAATCGGAATAAATTAGGAAAAGATTAGTCTTATATTTAGAATCAATATCAACTCTTTAAATATATCTTATATTAAAGACTGCAATGATATATTTTGACGTGGCTTCTGAGGCTCGGTCAACCTCCCTCCTCCCTGGACCATAACCATGGAGAAACCCCTTCAAGAAGTTACAGAAGCCTTTGCAGGGACAGTGGACCATTTTTTTTTTTTTTTTCCACTTTTGACCTGGCGGGGACCATTTTTACTATTGCCTGCAAGCTGCAAGAATAAATCTCTTATCATGTGGACGGATCATCTCTCTCAATCAATAAGGTCCCCTACAAGTTAATATATATATATATCGCCTTTGCCAGATGCTTTATAAAGAATCTAATCACCCACACGGCACATATTTATATTGCTGGCTAAGGAATAGAACGTATGTTCATATGCTAGAATCAAACTTCAACATCATCCTTGAGTGACAATATCAATCTCTCTGACAAATGACACGGACGCACTTAATATAGATAGTGACCAATTATTCAATTAACCATAGAATCAAGTTCTGACGTAAAACCCGGCTTATGATAAGTTAAGAGTATAATATAATAAATATTAAGCCTATTGAAATGTTAATTTTATAACATAATATATTTAGATTATTAAACTAAAATAAATTATAAATGAATTCGTGATTTTGATATTAGATTATTAGACTAACATTTTTTAATACAATCAAGGTTTTAATATTGACAGTTTCATTTGGCTTTTAGACATTTTTTAATTTATACATATATTAAATTTAGAATTAATAACATTTAATTACACGGTCATCATTTAAGTTTGTATAGTCATCACCTGGGTTTATTGCGTCAACATTTTTCATTAACAATATTAATGATATTAGAATTATTCGATTAAAAATATATTTCATAAAAGTGAGGGATTAAAAATATATTTAAGGGATAAACTTAAATAACTAAAAACATACTTTACTCTAAATACCATTCAACTGCAAACCCGCGTTCACAATTTTTATTTTATTGGAAAGTTGTGCCTCCGGCCGTGACCCACGAGGTTCGGCACATGTGATTAAAAAAAAATAAAGAAAATCACAAAGGCATGAGTTGAACTTTAGAGGGTATATCAATAAAATATTTGCTTAAATTGATAAATAACCTCACCTATAAATATTAAATAATTAAGTGTTGGCCAAAAACGAAAATTATCTTAAAATAAGAGTGGATGTTATTAAAGGAAACTAATAGTTATGATTTTTTGGCAAGATAAAAAAAATAGGAAGGGATCCCATAATAGGGCAAGAATACAGAAGTTTAGGAGATTAATTCATTTTCGAATCATATTCCTAATTAAGAAGTGATAAGAACACAACACTAATCACTGCCACGTCGCTTTCCATTTTGCTATTGTTCTTTTTCTTTGCTTCAACTCTGACTCTCTTTGGTCTTTTTAGCACCGCGTCCCATCCAGAAGCTAATTAATAAATATAATATATATGTTCTTAAAAGCGAAGCATCCCAAAATCAAGTAATCAACTTTTCTTCCATTTTGAGCGCCAATTCACACTCGCCGACTTCTCCTATGATTCCATCTAAAATCATAAACAAATCACCGATCTTTTTGTTACCTAGAAAAACTAATGATCTTGTGTTTTTTTTTCCCTCTCCAAATCTAGTTGTGTATTTTTTATTGGATTTAAATTCATGAGAAAAAAAAAATGTGAGACTCGTAGCAATGGCAAGGTCATTGCCGTGTAACTTGGAGGTAGCTGGTTAAAATTCTGGCAAAAAAAAAAATATTTATAGGTGTTTTGTGTATTTGGCTGCTTTTTTTTTTTTTTTAGTGTTATATGATTTAGTCAAATTTGAGCATTATCAAGTCTCATTAAAGATAATTCTTATAAATATATTTCTTGCATTTATATAAACTTGATCTCAAAACTTTATGTTTAAGGGAATAAAACCATTTTGGCATCTTTTCAGGGATCAACACTTGTTTGTATCAATTGAGTTTCTATATTTTATTCAGAAAACTTCAATTTTTATTATTGTTTATACTCAATACAGCTCAGCCTTATTGTTTATTATCCAACTGAGTTGTTTCCCCTCAAAACTTAGGGATTGAGTAATTGTGAGAAATTTAATAATTAAAATTTATTATTTTCCCTTCATTTGACAATTCTATCGCAGAAAATCGGATGGGGTTTGCACATTTTTAGTTCAAGAAACTAATAATCAACAAAATATTACGTAAGATACTCTTTTTTAATTATATTAAATAATTTAATCTCTTTCTTTAAATCATATAAATAATTGCAGCATATAAAATGAACAATTTAAGAGCCATTACTTTATTTTATTTTTCATTTTTAATTTTTTTGACATCATTGTATTAATTTAGTCATCAAAATCAAATCCACCATCATCAAAGGAAAGTTTTTCTCTTTTTATTTGTGTTGATTTAAAGGAAAATTATATACAATCATCACATATACATTAGCTGGGATATTCCAGTTCAAGATTGTTGGGATATATAAAATAAGTTTAGCTAACACAGTACTACACAATTTGTAATATATGGTGGTTATTATCTGTTATATATAAAGATTTCAATCTGTCTTATATGTGGGTACTATAAAAACTTAGCACAAATACATTATAGTTTTGAACTTTTATTTATTCCAGACCTATTATAACGGTTATAATATAGCACTCGTTATGTATGGAAGCTTGATGAGGCCATGATATGCCTATTGTTGTAATAATAATTAATGGGCACATGTGAAAAACCGTCATAATATATGATAATGCTTGCATCATATATAATAGTTTCATTTTAACAACTGTTATACATAGTTAACATAATAACAGTTGTAACAATCGTTATTTATTGAAGCTAATTTATTTATAAAAAATTGGGGGGGGGGCCTACTTGATATCCCTTTGCATATACAGTTATACAAAACAAATCATGATATATATTTACATTCATTTATATACAGAATAATGCAACAAATTAGAGTATATTTACTATCATTTTTGTGCATATATACACTATTGATCATTTTCTAGAAATTTATAGTCATTCTATATATATTTACTTTCTCACCGATTGTTCACATATGTCGCCAACTCTTCAGCAACTTCTTTCATCTATGAGTTACTAAACATCGTTCAAGAAGCATCAAAATATTATGCGTAAAAGAAAATAAAATGGAAGTTAGATATTGTAATATATAGTTGATCGAACGTATATATGAACAAATTGAGCGTATAAAATACCTTAATTGTATTAATATTTTTAGGACTGTAGGTGATGATGTCCTTCATGTACTGTATCACGCAGTACCCACAATTATTATTGTTGTCGGAGTTGCTTTGTACACTTTAAAAAAATGAAAAGAAAATTTTGTTTGCCAATCACACACACAAACATACACACTTATATATATGCATAAGTTTGTTAATACCCTTGAACGTGAAGTATTAAGATGTAAGTGTCAATTCCATTTTGCACCTTCCTAATGAATTCATCCTCTAAAAATCTCATGTGCCGTTGCTTGATATCTCCCTTCATGCCATCACCCTGATTATTGATTTGGTCAGGGTGGATGAACTTGATCTTATTTTAGAGACTACGAGGGATGAGGTAATTATGGTGAATGTGTCTAAAATGTCGAATATATATATATATATATATATCTCCTTGCGCGACCTCCGCTTCGACATACATAACGTTTATTAGCTGTTACTGTTATGTATTAAGCTTTATAAATATACAAATTTGTAGTAGTGATATAAAATGATATTATAACTAATTATTAATTATTATAGATTACACAAATTTTGTAAAAATCATATTTACATATTACGCTATCTTCAGATGGAATTTTTTATGTTTCAATTAAAAATAGTAAAAATAAAATAAAATAGTTAAATTTTCCCCACAACGTTAGTACAAAAATTATCCCAGAAAAAAATTAAAAATAATTTTAAGTCAATTGAAACCTTTTCGGTAGAATTATTATGAAATTCAAAAGAATTGAATAAGACGGATATTGTTGTTTCTGATACTGTAAGTCTATAACAGTATAACTTGTCATTGTATGAATGTAGATTGTTTTGGGATCTCATGGTAACTCCATTAAACTTCTAATCAAGGTTGTTAAACTTGGATCGATTATTAAATCAGTTAGAGTACTAAATCAAGAGCTAGAGGGTTATCAGAATCAAATCAGAGCTAACATGTGGTCAAATCAGTGAGGAACTAAATATTTAGAATTTATTAATATGAAATAATGAAGATATTTTTAAAAAAATCAATTCTTTTTAAAAAAGCGAACTTGATTGATGGCTGGACCGATTTAATGACCGGTTTACTGGTTTTCAGGCAAACCGGCCTGTCCGGTTTCGATTCAATGAGCCTACTTCTAATATGAAATTGAACTAGTAAACCTGTCAAATTGACTAATCATACAATAGTATTTCTTTCTCTGATCCTCGAGCGCGGCTTCTCTCCCTTGCGCTCCATCCTTTTCCTCTCTCATACCCCAAAACCACACGGTTTTGGTTGTTAACAAGGGAAATTGACCTTTTTTTTTTAATAACAATCAACACTCTGAAGTATTTTTTTTAAGTGGCACCTAGCATATTAAAATTTTTTTTAATGCAATGATCACTCTCAAATATTTTTTTAGTAATAACTACTGTCTAGCAAGCTGCACTCTAAAGTATTTTTTTAGTGACACCCAGTATCTAGTGTCTAGCAAATTACATTTTAAAGTATTTTTAGTAACATCTAGTATCATAAATTAATTTTGAGCTCACCCAATACTTTAAATAATTTTTCAATAACACCCCGTATCTTGAGTTAATTTTTTTTGCATCTAATCCTCTGAATTTTTTTTATTTAACACTCTATATCTTAAGTTTAGACTGTTTGTTGTAATTAAAAAAATATTTTACAGTATTAGATGTACAAAAATTTTTTTAATATACTCGATGATACGGAAAAAATACCTCATAGTGTTAAATCTTTTTTTTTTCCAAAAAAAAGGCCAACCCTCCTTTTTTAACCTCCAAAACGGGGTAATTTTGGAGTAAGGGGAGTAAAAGGACGGGAACGTAAGGGAGAGAAGCCGCGTTCCGGATCCTCTCCGGCTCTGTCTATAATTATAACCAATCACGTGAGGTTGAATCGCCTGAAACAAAATATCTCGGAATTATCGTACTCACCAAGATAACCTACAAATCAGCCCACTTTAAATTCTCTGTGACCTCACCTCGAAACCCTTCATCTGTAACAGCTACACATGACCGTTAATCTGATTCCGTATTCACACGCGAGTTTCCAGGTAATGGAGTGTACTGACAACCGCATCTTCTCTGTTTTCCCTTAAAAGACCGCTTCGTTGTTAAACATAGCCACAACTTTTCTTTTTCTATGTGCTGTAATCCTGTAACGTGCATATAGCTAAAGAGAGGCATTCAAAAAAACCCCGCACAAATAAAAAGGGCCTCTAAAGTGGAGATAAAAACAGGGAGGGAAGGAGGGAGAGATCTCAACCAGATCAAATAAAAAATCCCAGTTTTGGGATCTAATTTGATTTGGCTTCCCTTGCATTTGCAGACGAATCAGATTTAACCGTTTATCTGATTCATCTGGTGATATCTTCCTCCGTTTTCTTTGTTTCTCGTTCTCTGCTTCATATTCTGATACCAATGGAGGCCGAGAAGAAGTACGTTACCGCCGAGGAGCTCAAAAAGCACAACAAGCCGGGGGATTTGTGGATCTCCGTGCAAGGTAAGGTTTATAATGTTACAGATTGGGCAAAGGAACATCCCGGTGGGGATATTCCTTTGTTGAACCTTGCCGGGCAAGATGTAACTGATGCGTTCATTGCCTATCATCCTGGTACGGCATGGAAATATCTGGACAAGTTCTTCACTGGGTATTACCTAAAAGATTTCCAGGTTTCAGATGTGTCCAGGGATTACAGGAGGCTCGCATCAGAGTTTTCAAAATTGGGTCTTTTTGATAGGAAAGAGCATGTCACTTGTTATACTCTTACATCTGTTGGTGTTATGTTCCTCATTGTTCTGTATGGTGTTTTGAGATGCACCAGTTTCTGGGCTCATTTGGGTTCTGCTATGTTGTTGGGTTTGCTTTGGATGCAAAGTGCTTATGTGGGTCATGATTCTGGTCACTATGAGGTAATGTCAAGCAAGGGTTATAACAAACTTGCCCAGTTAATTTCTGGGAATTGCGTGACTGGTATAAGCATTGCCTGGTGGAAATGGACTCACAATGCCCATCATATTTCCTGCAATAGTATTGATTATGATCCTGATCTGCAACATATCCCAGTTTTTGCTGTATCTTCCCGTTTCTTCAATTCAATAACATCTCGTTTCTATGGGAGGACCTTAAAGTTTGATTCTTTTTCCAGGTTCCTTATCAGTTACCAGCACTGGACATTTTACCCAGTAATGTGTTTTGGCAGGATTAACTTGTTTATTCAAACTTTTCTGCTTTTGTTCTCAAAACGCCATGTCCCAGATAGAGCCTTGAACATTTTCGGAATTCTTGTGTTCTGGACCTGGTTCCCTCTTCTGGTTTCTTGCCTACCAAATTGGCCTGAAAGGTTCATGTTTGTGTTGGCTAGCTTCTCTGTAACATCAATCCAACACGTTCAATTCTGTTTGAACCATTTTGCTGCTAATGTGTATGCTGGGCCACCAAATGGTAATGACTGGTTTGAGAAGCAGACTAGTGGCACTTTGGATATCTCTTGTTCAAGTTGGATGGATTGGTTCTTTGGTGGGTTGCAGTTTCAGCTTGAGCACCATTTGTTTCCAAGGCTTCCTAGGTGTCAATTGAGGAAGGTTTCTCCAGTGGTGATTGAACTCTGCAAAAAACATAATTTGCCTTATAGGAGCTTGTCATTCTTGGAAGCCAATAAATGGACCATTAGGACTCTTAGAACTGCAGCCTTGCAGGCTAGGGATCTGACTAACCCTGTGGTCAAGAATTTGTTGTGGGAAGCTGTTAATACTCATGGCTGAGCAATATGGATCAGATGAAATCCTTTGATATCTCTCTCTGTAACTTTTCTCCTTGTTTAATTTTTGGCCCTTAAATTTCTCTTGCCCAAGGGCCTGCAAAACTTTACTGTTCATGTACCTGGGATCTATTTATACATTATTCAGATTTTGGTTTGCATTTTTACCTCTGTTTCTGTTATTGTTGCCCTCTATTCTGTTGTAGCAGGGTGTTCATTTAAGATGCTTATGCCATCTTTGATCTATGTATGTTCTTGCAGAAGATTTCTTCTTCTGCCTCTTTCTTCCTTCTCCTTTTTTTTTTTTTATTGGTTTTTGGGAAAGAACCGTTCTATTGAACATAATTATGACTCAACCATCATATGTGATTTCAGTTGTAGGTCCTATAAGGATCATGTTGTTGGTGGTGGACCAACATAAAGATTTAAATTTGCCAACACTTTGCTGCACGGTGACGGTGGCAACTGGCAAAGTGGCAAGTGTTTAAAGATCTTAGTTTTACCATAATGATGATTCTAATTAAACTCAGTTGCTCGTATGTGGAGGTGGTACCAGTAATCGACCTTGGGTTCTCTAGAACCTGTAAACTCAAAGCATGAGGATTAGTCATGAGGGTCATGATTACCTGTGATTCTAATTAAATTCAGCGGAAGGGAAGATGATTCTGATTAGTTTTACTGTATTGTCCACCTTGACACTAGAACCCACAACCTTCTTTTTAAGGGAGTCGTAGTTTTGCTAATTGAGTTATAGGCTCTTGTAGGATTCGAACCTATAGTTTAAAAAAACTACGTTAGGGGAATCATATGTTCCTAATAGCAAGAGTCAAATTATATTTTGCATAAAAATTGCTTCAATGCAAATATAGAAGTGGTTGACAATGACATGGAAGTTAGAATTCGTTCAGTGGGAGGGAAGTCAGAATTCTAGTGGAGAAAGATTAAACTAGAAAACTAATTTCCAGGCATAATTTATCAGTTCATGATTTATCAATCCTTTCACCTAAACTAGAAAAAGTTGGAATTTGGAGAGTAGTATCAATCAATAAGTCACAACAAAATCTTCTATAACGGCGATTAACTAACTCTATCTCCTTCGTATTTATTGATGAATTATGAATAAGGGAGATTAAAGAAATAACAAAAATGAAGGTCGGGTGGAACATAAAATCTATATTTGTGTGCTATAGATAGTGTTGCTTCCCATCCACCATTTCATATTTTATTATGTATTGGATTATTTGATTATGGGAATGAGTTTCCTCCTTATTTCTTGAAAATTATGATATCCGCTATTCTCCTTTCTTAACATATATTAACAAAAATATAAAAAGTATAAAAAACTAGGATATCAAACAGGAAAAAAATCGTTCATAATTTTCGCTTAATAGTTTTCCCCGTATAATCACATGGCAAAAAAATATATTGCTGTTCGCTTTTTTCAAGATTTGTTTTTTTAGGTCGGAATTGTTTAATTCATTTCAAGAATTAAAAAGAAAAAAGAAAAATGCAAACACATTTTTCTTATATATGTTAAAGAATTCGGGGAATAAATCACACTTTTTACTTTTCAGCTTATAAATAATATGATTTGCTATAAAATCAATAAATAAAAAAATATCATTAAAAACCAACCTTTTTTTTTTGGGAAAATGCCATTTAAATATCATATGAACTTGCAAAACCTATAAAAATCTGTTAACACTTGAAAATGACATAAAAGTGACAGATATCAAATTAAGATTTTAAAGTGTTGACGCTTTTATCATTTTGCCCTTCAACTTTTTCTTTTTTTTCAAAAAAGAATGGGGCCCTTGCTGGAGCACCACTGCCTGCCGACTTCCAGCTAGCCTGCAAGCCGGCGGCCGACCAACCTCAGGAGCTCGGTTGGCTGGGGATTTTTTTTGCAAGGGGGATGCAATTTTGCTTTTTAAGAAAAAGGATTCAGGATGGCAAGGGGTGGGATTGGTGTGGCAAGGGGTGAGATCAAACCCATCCCACCCCTTTACCAAAGGGGCATGGTGGCCATTGGATCACCAAAGCTCCTTTGATATATATATATATATATATATAATATAAACAAAGATATAATAACTTTGACAAAGTTAATAATGAAAATAACAAAATCTGTAATGGTATTGATTAAATTGGTAATATAAACATTAATATATATATATATATATATGTATAATATATATACATAATAAAATATCAAAATTGAAGGGTAAAATGGTAAAAAACGCTTTAAAATCCAATTTTGATACATGTTACCTTTATGTCATTTTCAATCGTTAACAGACTTTTGTGGGCTTTTCAAGTTCATATGGTATTTAAATGACATTTTCTCTATTTTTTTTGGAGTTAAAAGGGTAGGTTGCCTAGGTTTAGGCAGTGAAATTAAATCTTCAACCTCCCACTTACAAAGGAACATCAAAGTCATTAGACTAAGTGCTTGTTTGAAATCACATTTATGATTCTTAAAAGTGCTTATTCACATATATCGAGACAAAAATCCTCTCACATATTTACCTCGTATATCATAAATCATTATTGAAAAACTATTTTTGAAGACTCAAATCCTTATTCCAAACATCAATAGAACTATCAAGTATTGACATCACTAAAACCCAGCTATGCACATGTAACGAGCACTAGAATAGACGTATAGTTTGGGATTTCAACTATATGCCCAGTTGAATGAACACGGCAAGCCAATTTATTGCTTGTTGGGTTGGACTGAATACGGCCCAGCACTAATGTTTCTAAATTATTTAAAGCATAAAAATGTTATTCATCAACAAAAAAAATAAATACTATTATTTAAAATATATTTATTTTAAAAATAATAATACTACCTCATAGTCTAAAATATAAGAATCAAATAAAAAATTTACAAGTACTAATAAATTAGTAAATTTATTTATTTTATACAAAATATGTTGATTTTTTCTAATAAGATTGTGGATCAGATTTTTACTTTTTTTTTTTTTTTTTGCCATTTGGTAATGGTCTTGTGGCACAAGCCACAAGATGGGCTTTTGGTGCCATTGGGTCTTGGGTTTAATTCTGTTGGAATATTTTAAAATGAAGATATGTGTTTGTTATAAAGTCATGTTTATTAAATCAAGGAATTTATATGAAGGGTTGTGTATGGAATTATAACACTAAATATTGGCAAGGTCATGTCTTTTTAGTTTCAAAAGATATCTATGAAAATGTGTGAAGGTTGTGTTAGTTTTTAAGAAAACGCTGATTACTATAAAGGTGTAATTCTTCATGGAAGAGTTATTTTAAATAACCATTGGTTATTGAAATTAGTTGGTTCATGAATCTAACATATAGTTATAACTTTTAATTGAAGAGGTGTTGCTTCAAAATGTACCACTTCATGGTCTATAAATACCTTGCACCATCACTTTATTTGTGACATATAAGACACATTAAAAAATCACATAACAACAAGAGATCAAACTTATTACCTTTGTTCTTAAGTGCATACAAAAATAAAGTTAAATTATCACTTTGTAAAAGCCATTGTTATCTTAACTTGAGTGTTGGGAGTGCAATCTATACTCAAGGGTTCAAGGGTCTTCATTGTATTCTGTAGGAAATTCTCCCATTAGTCCAAATTCCACCCTATAAGATGAGTACAAGTGGAGGCAGATTAAGCTTAAAGGAAAGTGCTGCCCACGCCTTGAAGACATTATACACTATTTTCTTCTTTATTTCTTATTCTTGTACTTCTCAGACATCCAACCCCTCCAACAATCTTAGGGCTTAATCTCGTAAATACAAATGATATATTTGAAGAAGTAAAAAAAAAATTGTCAAGTTGGAATAAGGATTTAGATCATTGATCCGCAAGCTACGTGCCTTCCTGGATGGTTTCACCGAACCTATATTAAATCCCAAGTTGTTGCATAGACAACAATTGTATTTGAAGGTGGCAGCGCTTGTGTGGGGAAAGAAATAAAGGAGTAGATGGCATTTCTAAAGCGAAGTGAAATTCTTGTTAGGCTGCTTCCATCATCAACAGCTCTCGTCACTTAGGTTGTATTTAATTCAACGGAGGTTAGGTTATGTGAGGTTTATTTAAGTTGGATTAGGGGAGGTTATAATGTTGTTTGGTTTAAGAAGATGATATGAGAGATTTGGTATCTTGTTTAGTTCAAGAAGTTAGGTTAGAGGAGTTAATTATAAGTAGACAAAAATACCCTTCTACATATTTACATTATTCTTTTACAATGTATGTATTTCTTAGTTATTTCCCTCATACTCTATTTCATCAAAGCATGATTAAAAGCTAGGAAAAAAAGATGTAATCCCTGAAAAAGGGCCTTAGGATGAAGATCTAAGTTTAGTGTGTATGTTTCTGCGTCAATACATAATTTGTGTACATAAAAAACACACACAGAGCAGCAATTCTCATTTTATTACCTTATATTGTACAAGAACATCATTGTCCTTCATTATTTCACGAACAATATTCCCATTTTCATCTTCAACTATAAGAACTTCTTCAGGCTTTACCATACGACAGATCATATTGCTTCCATATGAAAAAGACACGATGAATTTGAATATACCAGTCACACAAGATAAATGTTTCATTTACTACAAAAAAAGTCAGTAAACAAAACGATTGAGATTGGAATGACATTAAATGTGCTTAAATTTTGAAGTAAACTAATATTCTATATACAGTTCAGTGTGTGAAGACAGAATAATATACTCGAGCACTGACTTGCCCTAGGACTAGGCCCATTAGTTTTAACTATACTTCTAGCAATAATTATACACTAGCAACAGGGAAAAGACAAAACAAGATGCAAGAGATTGAAAACTAATTTCAGGAATCGATTTCGCGCTAAAGAGGGAATGAAAAAAATGAAAAGCGGAGGGACAGACGCTTTTTCTAGGAGAGGGAAGTGCTGGAATTTTAAAAACTTACCATAGGTAATTTAGTCACAATTGTACACAAATATTCTCTTAGAAAAAACCCAAATTTAAAGGTTTTGTAAAGTGGTGGAGGTTACCATTAGAGGACAAAAAAATCTCCCACACCTAACCTCACCTCCTTCCAACCAAACATCTTGTTTTAATCTCCAACCTTCTCCCAACCTAACCTAACCTAATTAAACCTTCAACCAAACATAGCCTCAATGAATTTTCCAAGAAATAGAATAAAAATGGATGGTTTAATCCAGTATGGAAAGGAGTCACTTTGAATTCAATTGGTCAAGGGCAAAGGAGATAGATAAGTATTTTTTTCGCATACATTTGGCAAGCAAAAGCTTGATATGAGTGTCCATAAAATATTACATAGTAGGGGAAGGATTCCCCTCAACACAGGTAAGACCTCTCAAAAAATGTAACCTACAACATTCCTGTATTTCCGAGTAGAGAAGAACCTGGGAGTTGAGGCAATGTGCCTCCCTAGCGAGTGCATCTGCACATTGAAGAATTTCCCTAGGTGCATGATGAATCTGCAAAGACTAATTAGCATAAAGAAGATGTCTAGTGTGCTCAATCAAAGTCTTGTAGGGATGGTTTTCACAACTATCCCTTATAAGAGTATCTAAGGCCTCAAGCGAATCTAAATGTAGACTGATACTAGTAAGATTCAGCTCCTTGCATACTTCAAGTCCTGTCTTGATAGCTAATATTTCAGCTATGGATATTGGGTAAAGACTAAGTGATTTTTTGAAGCCCATAATCCATTGGCCTTTATCATCATGAATGTCTCCACCACATGCTGTGTGACTACCTACAGAAACTGAGGCATCCACATCGACTCAAACTGTGCCTGGAAGAGGTGGTCTCCACTGAGCTGGTAAAAGGTGACTATCAGGATACAGTTGATGAAGAAACCTTCCTGAAGATACAGTCTCCATTAATTGAAACATTACCTGTTGAACAATTGCATTTACAGTTGAGGAATATCCGTCAAAGACATGCTTGCAACGTGCTTTCCAAATAGCCCAACAGACCAAACTATAAATTCTACTCCATTGCCAGTGTTTGAATCTTCTCTTGGCTGGGTTAGAATTTTGATTCCATTTTATCCATCCCTGCAAATCACAAGTATAAAAAGCAAACAATTGGTTAAGGTTAGTAAAATATTTCCACACTTCTTTTGCACTCTCACAAGCTCTCAATATATGGACAACACTCTCCTCACAAGGGCAACCCAAAGGGCAATATGAAGTGTCTGAAATTCCTTCCTTGGCTCTTAGTGAATTAGTAATCAATTGCTTATGAGCAACTTGCCAGAAGAAGAATTTAATTTTTTCTGGCACCTGCCAACGCCAAATCTTGGACTAGACCTAATAGCTACTGAACTCCTCCGGTTGAGAAAGGAGGTTATACGCTGCCTTAACAGAAAATTTACCATCAGAAGAGTTTCGCCAAATAACCGAGTCTGTACTTTGTCCATGCGATGGTGGGATTTGCACCAAGATGTACACCACCCAAAGAGGAAGGTACAACTTCCATTTTTTAGCATCCCAGTTACCATTTGGTTAAACAAAATCCTTCACTTTATCTCCCGAGTTGATTTCATTAAGGTTCTGGTTCACAAACTCGATAAGAGGAACAGGTAGTGGACTCTACATGTACCACCAAACGAAAGTTTCATGGACATTTGAGATTTTAATACCCACACCTCTCAGAAAAGGCTCCCACACCTGAACTATAGCCTTCCAAGTTGAAGATTGTGTCTACTTCTTAGCTACCTCAGGGAAAAGATTATTTCCACAGCTATATTGGCTTCGCAAACATTTAACCCACAGTGCCTCGAGTTGTGTAATCAACTGCCAGCATAATTTTATAATGAAAGCTTTATTTTGAAACTCCAAATTTTTAATGCCTAATTCGTCGTGTTTCTTGCTTTTCATGATATTATGCCAGGCAATTAAGTGCATTTTTTTTTTTGCATTTTCATCTTGGCACCATAGGAAATTTCAACTTACTTTTTTAATCTCTTGCAACGTGCCTTTTGGGAGGAGAGTGGATTGCATTTGATAGGATGGTAGGGCAGACAGCACTGCCTTAATCAAAACCGTACGTCTTACCATGCCTAGGTGTTTGCTCTTCCATGATGATAATCTGGATCGTACCTTCTGAGTGATGTGTCGATAGGTATCCCTAGTGGGTTTAGTATAAAGTAATGGAACCGCAAGGTATTTACCAAGATTGCCAGTAATACCAATTCCCAACTATTGACTTAGTTGCCAAGATTGAAGTATACGTTCTTGGAGAAGAAGACCTAAGACTTGGCTACATTTATCTTATGCCTCGAGGCAGCACAGAACCGACTCATTACCCGTTTAATTGTTTCCACTTGATTTGCTGAAGCTTCACTAAACAGGAGTAAATCATCAGTAAACAATAAGTGGGAAAGATTTACAGCATTTCTATTTAATTTCAATGGTTTCCATTTATGTCGGTGACTTTCTTCCGTTATAAGATGTGCAAGTCGTTCCATACAGAGAATAAAGAGGTAAGGGCTAAGAGGATCACCCTGACGAACCCCCCTTGTCGGCTTAAAAGCACGTCCTTCCTGGCCATTCCATAGGACTCTCATGGAAGTGGAATTTATACAAGACATAATAAGTGTTCGAAGTTTGTCTTTGATTCCAATACAACAAAGAGTAGACTCCAAAAATCTCTAGTTTAATCTGTCAAAAACTTTTTCCATATCAACTTTAACAGCAATGAAGGCCTTCTGTCCCATCCGTGTCCTCATGCGGTGGATAGCTTCTTGTGCTATAATAATGTTATCACAACTTGATCTTGTCTCAATGAAGTTGCATTGTTCTGGACCAATTAGATGATTCATGAGAGGGTGAAAACGATTAGCTAACAATTTGGTAATCACCTTGAAACTGACGTTGCATAGTGATTTAGTCTCATATCATTAAAGGATGTAGGCACTTTAAGCTTGGGAATGAGAACAACATTTGTGTGATTGAATTCTTGAATGATTCCTAGGTTTAGAAAAGCATCCTTCACTAAAAGACACATTGATTTACCCACTATGTCCCATTAGGTTTGAAAAAAGTGGGCTTGCAATCCATCTGGGCCTGGAGCTTTAAAAGCCCAATGGAGAAGGCAAAATTTTTAATTTCAGTATCTGTAACCTCCCTATGTAACAGGTCACTTTGTTATTGAGTCAACTGCGGGAACATGTTCCACCATTGAGAATCAGCCACTGTATTAGAGTCACAAGAATACAAATGTTGGTAATACAGAGTTGCCATTTGCCTCAATTGGTAAGTATTATGAACCCAGTTTTCGTCTTCATCTTGAAGGGCTGTAATATTCTGCTTTTTCCTTTTAGCCACCACCGAAGCATGGAAGAATTTAGAGCCCATTTGATTCAACCTCATTGCATGCCTGAAATGATGATCATGATTGCATTACCAAGAGAAGAATGTTTGGTTACTCTTTAGCATGGTAATAGGGTTTACCATGGTAATGATGATTACCAAAAAATTGGTAATCCTCATTCATACCTCCCTCCTATGAATCCTCATTACCATCCCATTGCATGGTTTAAAAAGTCCAATTTACCCTTTAGTTTCCTTTGTCTTTGTTTCATTTATCTCATTTCACTTGCCACATCACGCCACAACTGTCACCGCCATAACCTCCTCCTACTCCACCGCCGTCACCTCCAACCCCCGCCGCCGCGCCGCCTCCTCCACCCCTGTTGCCACCCACCGCCGCCACCATCACTACCTCCTCCTCTGTTGCTGCTACCTCCCCACAGCCACTACCACCACCTCCTTCTCCACAGCCGCCGCCTCCCCCGCTGCCACCATTGGCTCATCTCCACTACCTCCTCCTCCAACCCTACCGCCTACCACCACTACCACCACCCCACGACCCACCACCTCCTCCTCCTCTGCCGCCGCCCCCGACCCTACTACCGACCCACCTCTCACTACCACCACCTCCTCTTCCACCCCTGCCGCCCACCGCCACAACCACCACCGCCCACTACCCACCACCCCCGCCACCCAGCGCTGCCGCCACCACCGCCCATTGCCCACCGCCACTACCTCCTCCTCCACCCCCGTCGCCCACTGCCACCACCACCACCTCCTCCTCCTCCGCCGCCACCGGCCCACCACCACCACTTCCTCCTCCCCTGCCACCCTTATCATTGCTGCCGCCACTACCTCCTCCTCCTCTATATCCACCGTCACCAGCTTTTAACTATTTTTTTACAAAGATTATATTAAAGGGTAAAATAGACTTTGTGTAATATATTAATTTTAAATAATTGTTAAAATATTAACTCATTACACGTTACTTAAAAATTAAACCAAACACTACCATTGTAATTAATATTGCATTGCATTACCATTGCATCACATTGCACTACACCGTATGGTGTAATGGGATCGAACCAAACGGGCCCTTAGTGTTTTTATCTCCCCATTTTAGCCAATTGCACCTTGACTTTTGGAACCAAATCAATACCTCCTGAAGTGTTAATTTATTGTAATCAGTCCACAGTTTCTTCTTTAGTCGATCAAGACCATTTGGAACACCAGAATGCTTTCTTCGCTCAATACCCTCTAGCAGTCTGACATTTGTCTTTTCTTATGAGGGATATTGCCAAGGTAAGTTTCATTCCATGCAGCAACTTCATTCTGAAATTTATTCACTCCAGCACAACAAGAGTTGTTTTCCTATGAATTCTTGACAATTTGCTAAAAATCATTTTCCAACACCCAAGCTGCTTGGTAATGGAATCGTTTGGATGGAGGTTGTCGTTGTGCATCATAATCAGAGGATAACAGGACAACCTTGAGATCTGATTTATATTTTAAGCCATGAGATAAGGATGACTGAGGAAACAACAACTCCCAAGCCAAATTGACAAAAACCGAGTCAAGTTTCTCACTGAGTCCCTCTCGCTCCCACGTGTAATTAGTGGTGTTGTCAACAAATTCCAGTAGTTCGGCATCCCAAATACAATCATTAAAGTCTTCCATTGATCGAGATTTTGGAGCAACACCCCTCGACTTGTTATGTGAGAATCAATAGGCATTAAAGTCTTGCATTATAACCTATGCTTCTTCAGTTAATGTGGCTATCTCACGTATGGTCTGCCATAGAGGAATCCTCTTCCTGAAATGTGTTTCACCATAAACAAAAGAAGCATAAAAGCACTTGGAAGAGCTCTTAATTTTTATTTTATAGTGCAATAGTTGCTCATTAGAGGAAATATATTCAATATCATAATCCCATTCATTCCACAACAACCAAATCCCACCAGTAAAACCTGTAGCTTCAACCTGTACCCAATTATTAAAGCCAACTTTTCTAACCACTCTATTAGCCTGAGAATTACTAATACGGGGTTTAATTAAGCAAAGTATATCAATATTATAAATCTTGACAATATCTCTGATCATAAGAGGAAAAGATCAGCTGCCGGCTCCTCTGCAATTCTAGCTACCAATAATCATAAATAATCAAATTCAATTAGCAAAAGGAGGAGAGCACTTATCTGCTGATTGTAGTTTTTGGCACAATCACCAGCTCATCTGATTGCTGTGATCCCAATTCTGCCACTACGTCGATACCTACAACCATATCAACGTCAAGTGAGTCTCCTAAGTCATCAGGTGGTTTCGAACTTGGTAAATTATCAAGCATGGGGCTAATGGACTGTTTTGAACCGGTACTGGTAGATCGAATGAGGTGATTAAGCTTTTCGTCCTTAGATCCCCAATTCACCGCTGCACCATTACCCTTCTTTTTTATGTTTACATTTCTTAAATTTCCTTTCCCTGCATTGGAGTGAGTAAGGTGGCCGGCCATATCTCCACTAGCCACATGGTGTAGCCTTTATTTAGCCACTATGGGCTTGTCGGTGTTGTTTTGGCCCAATGAGGCTTTAGACTTAGGAGCCCTACTAGTAGTGGGCTTTTCAAGTAGGTCAGGTTCAAGCTTTCTAGATGAGGTGGGTGTTTTAATGGTATGCCCATTTGCCTTGGATTGAGATTTATTTTTGATGGAAAAATTCTTGCTTCTGGAGATGACGTGAAGCATTTCCATTTCCCAACACCTGCTTCTCATTAATATGATTGACAACCCCCTCAGGGTCTACTTTTCTTACAGTGGGATGTCATAGTCATTTGCATCTTCTTCGTCCAGTACCATCAGCGTAGCGTATCGAGATTTGGAAGGCGACACATCTTCATTCATGACATCTCTAAAATGCCGACCTACCATAGAAGACGTTGGTTTGCTTTATTTCTGCCTTGAGACTCGAGCCCTATTCGAACCAAAGGCAAGTATCTACAGTCCGAAGGTGTCGTCACTGGTGGTTTTTGCACTTTCCAATGCTTTTTTGGGTACCAACTCGGGTGGCTGAGCTTCAGCGATTCTCTCCAAGTTCATCGGTGATGGCTTTTTCAGAGGGCAAGCTTCACAGTGATGGCCATACCTCCCGCAATCAAAGCAGATCAAGTTTAAGCCTTCATATTCAACATTAAAAACCTGCCCAGCTGCTATGATCCGTAGAACCAGTTGCTTTTATAAATCTAATTCGACGCTCATGCTTGCATATCGACCACATTGAACTTTTACAGAGGATACAAATTGATTAATCAAAGTATTGATGTCCACTCGCAGGGGTCGGCCGATCCGTTCGTCCAGTCTGGCTATACAGTGATTGTTATAGCAGTTTAAGGGGATATTGGGGATTCGAACCCAAGTAACAATACGACCCAAGTCATTCTTAAAAGGATCAAAATATGGCATCCACCGCTGAACTAGCATGCAGTGTTCTGCTATGATCCATAGACCATCATAGAGCACCTTATGATAATAAGCCCTCCAACAATCTTGGCTGGTGAACTTCACAACAAAGTAGTTATTAGGGATATCTACTAACTCAAATTCTGAGATACCCCATATCCGAACCAGATAACTTCTCAACGTGTACAAGTTATATTTTCAACCCAACACGGTAATGATGAGGAGTAATTCCATGGGGTGCACTAATCGTTATATTCTTCTGTTGTTATAGGAACAACCGAGTATATTTGCATTAATCGTTTGATGTCTTCTGATGGTTCTGGCATATCCCAAAATATTTCTCTGTCATCATCGAATAAATCTCTGGATTCTATGCATACACCACCATTATCGACTCCATTAAATCCTAGCAGGGATTGCTTGTAAGTAGGAGCTTGACAAACCTCCGTTACCTCTGTTTCCTTCAGTTTATGAATATTTTCGTCTTGGGAGTCATCGTGAATGAGGACTTCATTTTCCAGTATTACTTCATCCATTGGTCATCCAAGCATTCAGATTCTATTTCAGCTATCTTCGTCTTCTTTTTCTGATCATCCCCGTCAGAGTCAGTAGGTCGGTCTGGCGGTGTCTTGCGTTGACCTGTGTCTTCCATTACACGCACAATTCCTGGCACGATACCCAAAAGAGAGAAAACTGGATTCACTAAGAGCTTCAAATAGATAAGTATTTGGTTGCATCTCTTTATTAAATATAGTTTATGGATTCATGTGGTTTATTTATGATCTGGTTGATGCAATTATTTTGCATTTATTATTGAACATATAGATTCATGAGGTTTATTCATAATCTGGTTGATGCAATAGTTTTGCTTAAATGATATGGTTTATTGGTTTGTGGAATCATAAAATATTTTAATCATGATTAGTAAATAATAAGAAGCATGGAAGATTTCCAATTTACTAAATTGATAATTGTCATGAAAAATTCTATGGTCAATTAGATGGGTTGATAATTATCATATTGTGTTCTAATTTTAATTGGAATGATTGATGAAGACTTGTTGTGGAATAAATGCATGAGTTGAACATGGATTGAATAATTTCAAAAGTTTGAACATGCATGTGGATGAATTTTTTATTATTATTTTATCAATCATTGATAAAATCCCTCCTCCATGGAAAGACATGAAAAGAGTCTTAAATAAACATAAAAAATTAAATCTCTCTTGAGTTGAGCAATTGGGGAATTATTTTCTCTTAGAAGAGGAGTATGGAAAAAGACCTATGATATAAAAGGTGCCAATGCTTATAAAAAGGTACATGTAGTGGAGGAAGGACAATTTCATAAGACCTCAGACAAAAGAGGTAATGATAGATTTATAAATTCTATTTACAGATTTGACTATGGTAAATTTAATAAAGAGTCATGATTGGTTGATGATATGTTAATGACTTTGATTGTTGTTATGGCCATTCATTATTTGACTCTAATATAAATTTGGTACTAATATCTATTCATTGTGATAGTTAATATATTCTCTTGCAAGGGTTCGTAGCCAAATTTATAATGTAAAGTCACAACATATTGGTCTAAGACATAGCTATATGAAAGATATGATTTTAAATGGAGTAGTTTCCATTAGTTATACATAAGATCTGAATTGAATCTTACTGATCCTCTGATGAAAGGTCTGACAAGGGATTTGAGATTAAAAACATCACAAGGGATGAGATTAAAACTCTATAAACGTAAATCACCAATAGTGGAAACCCAACTCGCATTTAATCATCTATCAAGTTTTGAGTTCAATGGTGAAAATACGCTAGTGATTGCAAGGACTTGACTACATCCCAAGTTGGAAAGTGCTTGGAAACCCTGAGACTAAAATAGGGTAGGTTTAGCCTAACTTGGCTCTTAATAGATATGTAAGCATATATTTGTTGAAGCATTTATCATGGTGATGCTCTTGACGGAGTCTACCAATATGAGAATGAAGTGAGGCCGCTTCTAAGAGTCCAAGGGCTTGATTCTGAAAAAATTCTCATGAAAAGGATACCGATGCAAGGCCACGAGTACACGTGTCATTTAAAGTGGTATACAATGGTCTGAGATCCCATGCGTAATTCATGCAAACCTGTTCATATAAGATAATTGGTTCAAAGCTCAATCAACCATATTATTTCGGATGGGTGATACCATGTCTTACTTAAGTAAAGGTTCAAATCCTCAAGATACTTTTATTGACAACATGAAATTTCTGAAGTGATAAGAGTTTGTGATCATTTTAAAATGGTGGGGGATTGTTGGAATATTTTGAAGTGAAGAGATGTGTTTTTTGTAAATTCATATTCATTAAATTAAGGAATTTATATGAAGGGTTGTGTAGGGAGTTACAACACTAAATGTCACCAATGTCATGTCTTTTTAGTTTCTAAAGACAACTATGAAAAGGTGTGAAAGTTGTGTTGATTTTTAAAAAAAACTCTACTTACTATAAAGGTGTAATCGTTCATGAAAGAGTTATTTTAAATAACCACTAGTTGTTAAAGTTATGTTGGTTTATGAGGGTTTATAAATTTAACATATGGTTATGACTTTTAATTGAAGAGGTGTTACTTCAAAAGGCATCACTTCAAGACATTACTTCATGGTCTATAAATACCTTGTACCATCACTTTATCCGTGACACACTAGACACATAAAAAAATCACACAACAACAAGAGATCAAACTCATTGTCTTTGTCCTTGAGTGTACACAAAAATAAAGTCAAATTATCACTTTCTAAAAGTCATTGTTGTCTTGGCTTGAGTGTTGAGAGTGCACTCCATACTTAAAGGTATTTATTGTATCTTATAGGAAATTCACCTACCATCCAATTTACACCCATAAGATAGGTATAGGTGGGGGTGAATTAAGTCTAAAGGAAAGTACTGCCCACGCCTTGAAGACATTGTGCACTACTTTCTTCTTCATCTCTTATTTTTATACTCTTTAGAGATCTAATCCCTCGAACAAATCCATGACTCTTCATCAAGTTCTATGTAAGCATGCTGTCCAATTTTTTTTTTTTTTAAAAAAACCATATTATGAATATTGTATTATGGTGTGGGTGTCCATAACTCCAAACTCTTATGATTCCTCTTAGGATCTTTTTTCCCTTTCTATAAATGTCCATAACCTCCCAAATGAGTGACTTGGGGAGGAGCTTCTTATAATTAATATCTTTATACTACTATTATTCTTTATATCGTTGTAACTTTAGCATTATATTTTAATAGTTGAAGATTTATAAATACAAGTTATGTATAAAGTATTGGTATAAGCAACTGAATGAAAAATACCTTGCTTCCTCTCCCAAGCTCATGTCTTTCTTCATCTCTCTACCTATCTTCATAAGAAAAATTAATTTCTTAAAAGAAGATTGCATGAGAACAGTTACTTTAAATTTTTTTTTTTATAATATGTAAATATGATCTATGTCTAACCGAAGGTAAAAAATGGTTGAACGGTTATTTTATTTTATCTTTTAAAAAAATCTCTACTATACTTGGAATGGTGGAAAGATCTCTGCTAGCCATACCCTATGCCCTCCGGTGCCTTGAAAGCAGTCCTCCTTATAGTTAACCTTCATCCTCATCCATTATCATCATCATAATCATCATCCTTTTTTTTTTTTTTTTCCTTTTGTCGTTTTTTTTTCCAAATCGAATTGTAACGTAAATTTTCTTGTCAATCCAATCACTTGGATTCCCTCCAACGATTTATCACCTTTCACCTTATTTTCTGTGAAAAGAAATGGAGAAATAGAAGAAAAAAGATCGATGTTTTTGCCCATATTTGCTACGGCATCTGCAATCCCTATTGTTTCTTGTACCTGAAACTTTTGGATCGAAGATACTTTGACTTTCAGATTTTGCTTGTCTGTATTTCGATTTGAAGGAGAAGATGAGTAATCAGAAGAAAAGAAATTTCCAGATAGAGGCGTTTAAGCACCGGGTCGTGATGGATCCGAAATACGCTGACAAGACCTGGAAGATTCTGGAGCACGCGATTCATGAGATTTACAATCACAACGCTAGTGGTCTCAGTTTCGAAGAGCTCTACAGGTCTCGTTCTTTCTCGTGATTTCCATTCGGTACCACTAATCTTGCGTTTGCCTTCTTCTTTGAGAAAATTGTTTTCTTCATGTGATATGATTCTGTCTGATCTCTACTAGCCTTAGTTAATTGATTATATGCGCTTCTGGATGTGTGTTGGTGGGCAAATCGGTTGTATCATCTTGATAAATTTCGAACTTGCGGTTGTACTTTGTAAAATAACTTGTTAATTTTGAATGCCCACATAACTTATTATTGACCTTTACAGTTTTTTACATTGTTTCAGAATCTATACAATACTGGATGCTCATAGTATTTGAGGTATCTGGACTCTACAAAATGGATAGTAGAAACAAATTTATTGATTGTGTGAGATAAGGCATCTTTTGTGTCTAGAACATAGGTTTATACCTGGAAATGCCTCTATGTTGTTCCATTTCCAAGTCGGTGGAGTTGCTTATTATGTGAATTCACACTCTTGATCAGTTTCAATTTGTTGCACTGTTATGAGTTCTTAATCATTGGGTTGCCCTTCTTTTAACAAGTTTTAATATTATTTGGAGAGAGCAAAAACTGAGTTTAGAAACTGGCAGGGTTAAAAACCTGAGCCATGTCACGGATTGTTTAGTTGAAATTTTGTATTAGATGAACACTTATAAGGATATTATGAGGGATTCTGATATACATCATTGATAAGAGTCCACATTAGTGTTTATGACAGAAGAAATGATGTTTTAGTTTCAAAATGAATCCTTTATTGAAATAGTTTTTACTTGCTGGGAGCTGTCTCTTCTGTGCGAAGCCAGGAGGCTAAGAGAAGTTAGCAAATATCCCTGAGGTCCAAAATATAAATCATGTTTAGGTGTTGACTGGTGTATTAATGATCTTTTTTTGCCTGTTTTGCCCCTGGTTTTAACTAAGAATTTAATGCACTTAATAGGGGTGGTGGTGGAAGGGAATGTGTTTTTTTTTTGGGTCAAATTTAATGAGTTATTCAACGTTTTACTTCTTTTCTTGGTAAATGTCAAAATTTTTTGAGACATGACTTACATTTTGGATTGGAGGAAGCATTTGTCTCTAAATTCTAGAGTAAAAAAATAAACAAGAATTATTGGAACTTGGATTTCTGTAATAATTATTTCAGTTTTATGTCAAAAAGATTGTAAACTATGATAGTGGCACCCTAAGTAATTGTGGTGAAGCAAGTCATGCAACATGTTAATGGACCTATTAATGGAAATGATCTTGTGGAACACAATGGTACTGAATCTGTTGTCTTTCTTCTTGCATGCAAAGAAACTTTTGCTTCTTCTGAATTCAGAAACAGATTTGCCTGCTGTAGTTGGATATTTATTGGAGTATTGGTTTATAGTTTGACTCAACTAATGACTTATTATTATTTTATAATACCCCCGGTCCTACATATAAGAGTTAGTTGGGATTGGATTTGGTCCTAAATACAGGACCTCAATCCACTTTGTCTTTCAGATTTATAATCTTTCCCCAAAGGGTCCTTATTGATTGCACAAATTGAGGAGTTTTTATCTAAGGGTAGTCATGATAATAGATGGTATTTTAGGAAAACCAACCTATATTTGTTGCAAATAACTAATACTACCTTTAGTTCTAAATATAAGATTCAATTGACTTTTTTGGAGAGAATAAGGAAGTTAAATAGATTATTTTAAAGTATTTATATCAGTCGTTTTTTCTCCAAAACTAATTATTCTAACTTATAATATGATACCCCTCCCGTTCTAAATATAAAACAGAGTTGACTTTTTTTGGAGAGATAAAGGAAACTAAATAAATTATTTAATTATATTATACGTGGTGTATCTTTAGATTATATATTAGTTTATTAGTCAAATTAATTAATTTTGAGAAAAGAATAAAAATATAATGCCTCGTTTGGTACCATGGAAGAGTTTTTGATGGAAGTGGAAGTGGAATTGGAACTGGAACTAGAAGTGGAAGTGGAAATAGAGGTGGAAGTGGTTTTTAAAGTACGTTTGGTATGACTGTGGAAGTGAGATATAACTTTTAAAAAAAATATATGTATTTTTATAGGAAAATACCAAAATGCCCCTGTCAAAAAAAAAATCCCTCCTCCCTCTCCATCGCAAACCTCCAACCTTCCATCGCAAACCATCGTCGCCGGAAATGGCCAAAAAACCAGAGACAGATCGAAAACAGAAATCACACAAAAATCAATGTTTAAAATCAAAATCTAAACCAAGATCACAGAGGTTAGAGGAAGATCGAAATCTGAAAAATGAGATGAGGCATAAAGATTTCGAATGGTGCAAGCATTTTAAAAATATATTGACACAATTCGCCGTCCGTCTGTCGCCGTTCAACAATGCAAGCATTTTAAGAATATGGTTGAAGCTTGGTACTGAAGGAGGAGACCGAATTCGCCGTCCTCCGCCGCGGATCTAAAGTCGAAGCGTCCTCCTTTGTTGAAAACAAACTTGCAAGTGGATGTGCTCAATGTTGCTGTCCTTGCCGTCGCTGCGTGTCTCCGTCCTTGCCGTCTCTATGCATCGTCGCCGCCGTCCTCGTCGTTGCCTAAGAGAGGAAGAGGATCGATAAAGTTTGAAGAATCTGGAGATCGCTGGTGGCTCGTCGTCCTACATCGTCGCTGGTGGCTTGCCGTCCTACGCCTTCGTTGGTGCCTTGCCGTCGCCGTTAAGGGATGGAGAGGGAGGGCGTGGGGTGAGAGTGGAGGGCAACTCGAATGCGTGGTGAGAGGGGAGACGAACGAAGGTGAAGGGTAAAGTGGTCTGAAAATATCACTTCCATTGGAACTTAGCCACTTCCATCGGTGAGAGTATGGAACTGAGTTCCACCATTTTTAAGGGAACTGACTTCTCTAGAGAAGTGGGCTCCATCTTACCTAACAAACAAAATCGTGGATTTGACTTCCACTTCCACTTCCCTCCTCTCAATTCCCTGGTACCAAACGTAGCATAAATATTTTAAAGTAATTTAAGTAGCTTCCTTAATCTCTCCAAAAAAGTCAATTTTGTCTTATATTTAGGACCGAAGGGAGTATATAATATAGATACACAACATATACTTTGATTAAGTAATATATTTAGCTTCTTTAAGCTCTCTAAAAAAGTCAATTGGGTCTTATATTTAAGACCAGACGGAGTATAACCAATTTTCTTAATCTACCCAAATTAGTCAACTATCTCTTATATTGAGGATTAGAGGTAGTATATCAGATACTGAACTATTGGATTTTCTTGTTGGATATGGGCACATCTAAAGGGTTTTGTCTCTTTTTCTATTCTTTCCCGAGGGAAAACTTATTTTATGCCTCTAAACTTTTCACCTTTATGTCTTGTGTGGACACAGAAATGCATACAATATGGTGCTTCACAAATTTGGTGAAAGGCTCTACTCTGGACTGGTTACAACCATGACTGCACATCTTAAAGATATAGCCAATTCTGTTGAAACAGCTCAAGGTGAATCCTTTCTGGAAGAACTTAACAGAAAATGGAATGATCATAACAGGGCATTACAAATGATCAGAGACATACTAATGTACATGGATAGAACTTACATCCCAAGCACTATCAAGACCCCTGTTCATGAGCTTGGGCTGAATCTTTGGAGAGAAAATGTTATTTACTCCAGCCAGATCAGGACCCGGTTGTTGAGTTTACTTCTGGACTTTGTGCAAAGAGAACGCACCGGTGAAGTTATTGATAGAGGGCTAACTAGGAATATAATAAAGATGCTGTTGGATGTGGGTCCATCTGTTTATGCGCAAGAATTTGAGGCTCATTTTCTTCGAGTGTCTGCTGAGTTCTACAGGGCAGAATCCCAGAAATTCATTGAGTGCTGTGACTGTGGTGAATATTTGAAAAAAGCTGAGAAGCGGCTGAATGAGGAAATTGACAGGGTGAACCATTACTTGGATTCTAGAACTGAAAAGAAGATAACAAATGTGGTGGAGAAGGAGATGATTGAAGATCACATGCTAAGATTAATCAATATGGAGAATTCTGGATTAGTGAATATGCTTTGTGATGATAAATACGAAGATTTGGGAAGAATGTATAACTTGTTCCGTCGTGTTACTGATGGTCTCTCAAAAATTCGAGAAGTGATGACTTCCCACGTCAGAGAATCTGGCAAAGTGCTTGTTACTGATCCAGAAAGGTTGAAGGATCCTGTAGAGTTTGTGAATAGGCTTTTGGATGAGAAAGACAAATATGATAAGATTATTAACTTGGCATTCAACAATGACAAATCTTTTCAGAATGCTTTGAATTCTTCATTTGAATACTTCATTAACTTGAATCAGCGTTCTCCGGAGTACATTTCACTGTTTGTAGATGATAAACTACGTAAAGGGCTGAAGGGTGTCAGTGAGGATGATGTAGAGATTACTCTTGACAAGGTGATGATGCTGTTTCGATATTTGCAGGAAAAAGATGTGTTTGAAAAGTATTACAAACAGCATCTGGCAAAGCGGCTCTTATCTGGAAAAACAGTTTCTGATGATGCAGAGAGAAGTCTCTTGGTTAAGCTTAAGACAGAATGTGGTTATCAGTTTACATCTAAATTAGAGGGCATGTTTATGGATATGAAAACTTCTGAGGACACAATGCACGGTTTTTATTTAAGCCACCCTGAGCTTGGAGATGGTCCTACGCTTACTGTCCAGGTTTTGACAACAGGATCTTGGCCAACTCAGCCTAGTGCTCCATGCAATCTACCGGCTGAAGTGTCTACACTTTGTGAGAAGTTTCGGTCATATTACCTTGGCACCCATACCGGCCGGAGATTGTCTTGGCAATCAAATATGGGATCTGCTGACATAAAAGCAAACTTTGGAAAAGGCCAGAAACATGAGTTAAATGTCTCCACTTATCAAATGTGTGTCCTCATGGTGTTCAACGATGCTGATAGACTTAGCTACAAGGAGATTGAGCAAGCGACACAGATTCCAGCTTCAGATCTGAAGAGGTGCCTACAATCATTGGCTTTGGTTAAGGGCAGAAATGTCCTCAGGAAGGAGCCTATGAGTAAAGATGTTGCGGAGGATGATTCATTCTTTGTTAATGACAAGTTTAGTAGCAAGTTATACAAGGTAAAAATAGGAACTGTAGCAGCACAGAAGGAATCAGAGCCTGAAAAGTTAGAAACTCGACAAAGAGTGGAGGAGGACAGGAAGCCTCAAATTGAAGCTGCAATTGTGAGGATCATGAAATCAAGGAAGTGCCTCGATCATAACAATCTTGTAGCAGAGGTCACAAAGCAGCTGCAATCGCGATTCTTGGCAAATCCAACAGAAGTTAAAAAGAGGATTGAGTCCCTCATTGAGCGTGAATTTTTGGAGCGTGATGAGAGTGACAGAAAGTTTTATCGGTATCTTGCCTAGATTTGGTTGCAAAGCTTGTTCAGTTTCTGAAGTCTAGCAACAAGTCATTTTACTAGCATGTATTTTATCACTTAGGTGAATGTTGCATTTCAAAAGCTCCATTGATTTTTAATGTACATTATATTGTTGTACTTCAGGCTTTGTATTTGAGCTTAGAGCTTATAATCTGCATATCTTAGAAAACTCATGTTATCCTTTATAGCTTTTCTTGGCAGTATTGTTGCGCTAAGCTAGGTGGTTTAACCAATCCAATGCAATGGGCTTACAATTTTCCAGTTGCTGTTGAGAACCCCTAAATGATGCCCACACTCTCTCCTCTTGGGACACTGCCTCCTAGTTTCTCCTCCTTTTACCCAACATAGTGAGCCTTGAAACTTTAGTTCAAACCTGTGACTGGTTGTGTACAAAAAACATTACTCCCTCCAGTCTCTACCGGGACCTATTTGAAGAGTTAATTTTGGTTTTAAATATAAGACTTATATTTCATATATGTCAATATTTTCTTAATATACCCTTATTGATGTTCTTTTAACAATAACTAACGAGGAGAGGGAATGAGAGAATTAAAAATAATAATTAAGGTGTTTTAGAAAATATATGTCATAATAACTTAATTAACTACTCTAATATAATCAAATTAGGTAAATATGCATTATATTAACTATGATGTTTACAGTTTCTGTCGAGTCTTTTATAAACAACTCAAAAGAACATGGGGGAAAATTAGAAGACAAATATAGCATATGCCAAACGTAACCTTTTTTTTTAAAAAAAATGATTTTTTTTTTCCTAAAATTTTGTTCTCTTTTACTTAGTTTTCTCGGATACTCACTTGATGTAGCAATAACAATTCTTCAACGTTCAGGTCGATAAACTCTGGTGTTTGCAAGTTGTAACAATTGATCTCTGTTTTAAACGGCTTTGCATGGAATAATTATAACGGGAAAAACTCCGAAAGACTTGGCAGAAGCAGAGTAAAAGAGATAATAACGGACAAAGAAGATGTCAATACTATAATTATACCCTACCCTGCTCCAGTCGACATTAACGACTCTCCGGTCCTTAATATAAAACGTATTTGAGGAGTTGGTATTGGTTCTAAATATAAAACATAGTTTTTATATTTGTCAATCTTTTACTAATTTACTCCTACCGATGCTCCTTCAATAATAATCAAGAAGGAGAAGAAAGCAGAGAATTGAGGAAGATGACAGGGTGTTTTAGAAAACACGTGTCATATTAACTAACTTAACTAACTTCCTTAATCTAATTAAATTAAGTAAATATATCTTATATTAAGAATAGAAGGAGTAACCATGAAGATACAATATTTGAAGTAATCTAACATGATTGTAAAACATTTATCAAATGCAATACAATATATTGGGTTTTCCCATTTTAAGTATCAATATTACACTACATTATCACAAACATTCATTCTTGTTTTTCTTGCGTCCTGCAATAACCCACAAAATCTACAACTAGAATCTTCCACCATAAGACTTCTTTTTCATGAAATTGAGGCAGACACTCTCAGTTTGAGATCACTAGCGGGATAGAATCTACAACCTCTCACTTAGTGGGGATCTTACATAACATAGGTTGATATTCACAAGGGCATTGACTCCATCACCAGACTTCAATGTCAAGCATAGGTTGATATTTACACGAAAGTTGTACACAAGCTTCATCCACTAAATAATATTCTCTTCTATCCTTTTTATAAAGAACATTATCTCTTGTAGGAGTAGTTCTTAATATAAAGAACACATTCTATTTCTCTGAAGGCCACACACAAAGTGACTGCGTTTTAATCATGAAGGCCACACACAAAGTGACTGCCAAGCTACGTTCTTGTAAGAATAATCACCACAAATTTGCATTATCAGACCCAAGTTTCTGCTATAAAAGGCATCATCTACCACGGTGTTCAGCATAGGAAGCAGCACAAGACATAATTCATCAGATATTGCTTATTACTTAGCAATGGCATCCAAAAAGCTGTCAATCTCAATCTCAGTCTTCTGCTTCATCATGTTAACTCTAGCAAATAGGTCCGATGCAGGAAGCATAGCAATTTACTGGGGTCAGAATGGTAACGAGGGCACATTGGCTGAGGCTTGTGCCACCGGCAACTATGAGTATCTGATTTTGGCCTTCTTGCCAACTTTTGGGAATGGCCAAACCCCAATGATAAACCTAGCAGGCCATTGTGATCCATACACTAATGGCTGCACTGGCTTGAGCTCTGATATCAAATCCTGTCAAGCCAAAGGCATCAAGGTGTTGCTTTCTCTAGGAGGAGGTGCCGGTAGCTACTCACTTGCATCCACTCAAGATGCCCAACATGTAGCCACTTACCTCTGGAATAACTTCTTAGGAGGACAGTCTTCTTCTCGCCCACTGGGTCCCGCCGTTCTTGATGGCATTGACTTTGACATTGAAGGAGGATCAAACCAACACTGGGGTGATCTCGCCAGGTTCCTCAAAGGCCATGGCAATAAGGGAGGGGAAAAAGTTTACATAACTGCAGCACCTCAATGCCCATTTCCTGATGCTTGGATAGGAAACGCCCTAAAGACAGGTCTTTTTGATTACGTTTGGGTACAGTTCTATAACAACCCTCCATGCCAGTACAGTTCAGGAAGCACCAATTTTGATGATGCATGGAAACAGTGGACATCAGACATCCCAGCCAACAAGATATTCCTGGGGCTACCAGCTTCTCCTGAGGCTGCAGGCACTGGATTCATTCCTGCATCTGATCTTACTTCCACTGTGCTGCCAAAACTCAAGACTTCAGCAAAATATGGAGGCATCATGCTGTGGTCCAGGTATTATGATGCCCAAAGTGGATATAGTAACTCCATCAAAAGCCATGTCTAAAATCTATACTCATCAATAATGTACCAGCCTATATGTTGTGTATTGATGTATATTTATATATGAATATATAATATATAATATGCTACTGTTTTTATATTAACTTTCTTGAAAAAGGGAAACTTTCGATATTGTAAAGTATGAATATTAGTGCAGCAAGGAACTTGCTCTAACACTAAATGTTAGATGATGCACACAAAAATATGCTCAATTAAATCACCCCCATACATTCGCCTTGTCCCTTATAAGGTTACAAGGGTTGCAAATCATCTAACAAAATTTCTACTACAATTATTTATTGAACAATTTTTTACTATCAAATAACTAAACTCACATGATATAGGATGATCTCTCTCATAGCTTCAATTCCGTATCAGTTGAAAGCTATAGTTGAAATTTAAGAGGATAGATAACACGACAAACATGATCTAACACAAGACTCCCAAGATTGCTTCTATAGTTGAAAACTATGACTCTAGATTGAGAACGCGGGCTTTTATGTCGGAGAATGTCTTCACATCAGTTCCCCATAACCTGCTTTTCAGAAGATAGCGATGACTCAAATCTCAACCAACAAATAAATGCAGACATTAAAAACTCCAATAAAGACTACCATGCAATGAACAGACATTGAGACATTTCAATCAGTCTAAGAGAGAAGGGATCAACATTAGACAAGAAAGCTCTTACCAACAATCTATTCCAACTGCATTGGCCCCTAATTTATCTGCCTTTTGATCATCTCCTATGTGTAAGGCTCTGCTTGCCTCTACTTTAACTTGATCTGGTAAAAGGCAAAAAACTCGTGACAAAACACATCAACAAAATCTAGCATCATTGCAGGACTAGATGTTAGCAATGCAGTGAACAGTGCCACTTTTCCTTAGAATTAATTAAATTCACATGCTTGCAGCATTACTGCAGAAGTGGTTTTCTAAAATTGGTTTTGATCTATATGATACAAAGAATAGTTCAAGTTAATATTTCTTCAAGTGTTCCTCATCCTCTAGTATTTCAAATGTAGCTTTGTAATATATAGATTATTGTTTTGTTATAATCATATGAATATCTCCCACACTTACCGTTTTACACTTCAGGCAATAGAAGTTAAAGCAATACACAGATGAGTGGAAATGTGGGACAAAAGAATATACAGAAAAGTGGTGATAAATTAACAGGTGAAATATGACAATTATCCACTTGATACTTTAAGACCATACATACCTAAAGCAGCTTGAAATATTCTTGGATCTGGCTTTTCATATCCAACTTCTGAGGATATAATGGTAGCATCAAACCTAAGATAAAAACCCAAAATTTTATATGGATAAATACCAAGAGAGGTTCATGCACACTATGGCTTTCTGAAAACATAGAGGTTTGAGAAGAAATAATCTCCTCCGATATGTCAATTGTCATTTAAATGTTCAAGAATACAATAAAGCTAAGTAATAACATGTTCAAGGAATTATTGAAGCTCACAGATTTAACACATCAAGATCCTTCAATAGCTTCCTTAACCGAGTGTCAAAATTGGAAACAACGGCCATCTTAACTATGTCACTTCTTTTCATGTTAGAAAGAACAAACGTTGAACTTTAAAGAACTTAGATAAATCAGGGCATATAATTTTAGTGGCGTAGGATAAGGAAATATGTATAATTCATTTGACCTCCTGAATCCTTGAGAAGGGAAATTGTTTCATAAGCTCCATCTGGAAGATGCCACGCATGACCATTTGCATAGTACTGACAAGAACATTACTTAGAATTTTAGACAAAAGGGTATGAGACAAATTAATTTGGCAAAAAATAATGTCAGCTACTGCAAGAACAGCCTCAAGTTGCAGTATAACACACCCAATACAATTTATTTTCCTTTAGTAACCCAGCAATGGTGTCAGGAAATAACATGAATGAACATTGTGGGCCAGCTAGACAGATCATCAGAAACTACAATGTAAAAGAACCAAAATATCACACTACAACTACGGACATGGCTCAAAGAAATTGACAAAAGCAAAGAACTTGTAACCTATCAATAGCCATGGTAGGCATTGTCAAAACATAAGCAGTTAGCTTGAGAATCATCAAGAGTTGGAAAAGAACAATACGCTCATGAGAAGGGTTACCTCATAAACTTCCTCAAAATAATCTTCATCAGCACAACCTGTGGCTTCAGCAACTACAAGCTTCCAAAATGGCCTCCCATCTCCCTGTAATGAATGCGACTTAAAAATGTGTTGCTGCTGCATTAAGCACCCTTTTCATGCCGCTTTTCTTTTTACATATCTTGAAGAAAAGAGATCAATATATGGACTAGATCATATGTGAACGAAAGCAATCTACATGATAAATCATTTGACATCAATGATCATGAAATGGATACAGTAGAAAATTGACTGCAAAATTGACACAGAAGTTACACGTAAGCAGGTTAATTTGTAAACATAGAAAACTAAGTACCTTGGTAGTGTTTCAATGAAAGAAAAATATTTCATTATGGAACAACTAGAATCCTGTCTGCACAAAACTGATCTCTAGTAAACCAAATAGGTAATAGCAAAAAGTCATATGTGCTAAGTACAAAATCAGATATTATTCGTAATGATCATATATGCGAACGAGTTGAAGTGACATCTATAGAAGAAAAAATGGTAGAAAATCGTTTGAGGTGATTTGGACATGTTTAGAGAAAGCCATTGAGTGTGCTGGTGTCCTCTAAAAAGAGGTCGGGGAAGATCGAAGTGAACGCTCGATGAGTTTATAGAGCGGGATCTTTTGGTTTATAATCTATCCAAAAATTTGGTTTTCAATAGAGCACAATGGCGTCATGCAATCCATGTAGCCGACCCCACCTAACCTAATAGGATAAAGACTTTGTTGTTGTTGCTGCTACTGCTGCTAAGTACAAAATCACCAAAACTTTCTCTGACCTCCACAGGCATAGAGATAAAAACTATATACACTATATAACACTGTCGTCACAGTTTCCCAATAATTGTTAGACAATCAGAAGCAATCTCATCCAAAAAAGAGAAGTGGAATCTCCAAATGGACGAATGGGCTTCAAATCAAGGTCAAGTGAATAGAGAGCATCACTGTTAAATACACAGAGAAAGTATCACGGACAGAGCATAAACCTGGTAACGTAGCTTTTCGGGCCAAGGGCCAGAAAATGCTCTCTTAAAGCCTTGCTTTATCTCAGATGGTGTCACAGTCAAACCTTAAAAATGTTAACAGAGAGCCATCAGGGATATTCATAACTCCAAACCAACTAGCAACAAATGTGCGTCATACAAAGTACATTTTTAATGTCAGCTCACTTGATTCACTGGAGCAATACAACTTGGGGATTCATATGGAAAGCCCATAATTTTCAAAATCTAAAAGTGAGGACCGTGCATTGCACAGATATGTTATGATCTAAAGAAGTAGAATACAATAGTTTAGTCCTAAAATAAAATTTACTGTCCAATTCAAATTTAACTGCGAATAATTCAAAGTCAAATCACCAAAATAATTAAATACAAACAGTCAAATTATGCAATCCAAAAAAACACTATTCACAAGCCAAGCGTAGGCACATAATTTGGCTTGCCTTTATGTAATAATATATAGATAGTAAACAGCACATAGTAGATTGGGACTTAAGCTAGTTATTTTCATTCTAAAGTTGGTAATTGCAGAGTAAATTTATAAATCAACAAGCAAAAACTAACCATATTTTCTTCCAATTGCAGCGTAAGTCTCCTCAACTGGCTTTGACAATTGCAAAAGAGTACCTCCAGCGTCCAACAACAAAGCATCATATGCTCTCCCACCAGAATTCGATCCACCTATGACCAAAATTTGAGCAGAAGAAGAGACAAACAGAGAAACTTGAGCAAGAATAGCCGGAACATGTTACATTTCCACAGAAAGGGAATGAACCACTTCCTATTGATCAACGAGTAATCTACTCCTCTACACAGAACAAAAGGATCATATATTGCAGGAGTGAAAACGATGGGTATAAGTAGTGGAAATGTAGTCTGACCGTAGCGAACCGACATTGAAGAGAATCCAAAAAGCTTTGAATTCGGAGGTTTGAGAGCTCTGAATAAAGCGTTACCGGGAGAGCATCTCGCCATGCTAGTCCCCATCGACTCCACTCAAAATGTTTTGTTGTCAAATACTATGAGGTGTAGGATGAGCAACGACTGTGAGGTTTTCTTTCTGCGTATTTCTGTGGGGACGATGCTTGTAAATTCTCTTTTTTTTTTTTTTCGATAGACATACATTAAAACGAGAAACTAACACACCCAAACAAAACGAAAAAAACAACTACAAGTCACCCATATCTAAGAGTAACATAGATCGAATACATTCCGGTGGATCTCGAAACCAAACAAGCCCTGCAGATATTCCCAATGATTCCTTAGCTAGAGTATCCGCCACATGATTAGAGCTACGTCGACACCATTCCATTGAGACTTCCCAACTTCTGTCCATCATCTCGTGAATCTGCCCTAGTAGTTGAGCTTCCATGTGATCTTCCTCCCAGCCACCCATTACCAGCTCCAAAGCCTCCAAGCAATCAGACTCTAACACTATTTGCCGCTTCCCCAAGTCCCACGCCATCTTAAGCCCTATCATTACTGCCCAAATCTCAGCATGAAGGCTAGATCCTCTACCCAAGCCATACATGAATCCAGTTAACAGTTTGCCTTCATGATCCCTTACAATCCCTCCACACCCCGCCAGAACCGCTTCCGAGCTACTCGCACCATCCACATTAACTTTGGCTCACCCAACATATGGTGGCTTCCATTTTCTAGGCTCTCCTGTCTCACAAAGCGATTTGCAAAGCTTCACATCAGCCCATCGTGTCTGAGCTCGGACTTGAACTATCAACTGATTGACTCCCGAGGTCTGGCCTTGAAATACTCCATAGTTTCTATTAAGCCATAACTGTCTGCAAAAAATTGCAAACCACACCGGCCAACTCACTCCTTCAAAATCTTTTCTCTGTGATAAGTTCCATCGTATCCAAGAGCTTATATCTGTAAATTCATAAAACCTACAATGCTGAGACGACGAAACTGAGAGTGTCGCCCAACACCTACTTGCTAAACGGCAGTCCCGGAGAACATGCAACACACTTTCTGGCCTTCCTGTACACAAAAAACAGTCCTGCTGTACTTGCATTCCACATACTGCTCTCCATGTGTTCGTCATCAAACGCCCGCGAGCTGCCATCCACAGAAAAGTTTTACACCTTTGTGGAGCACGCAACTTCCATATATTCCGCTATAACCCACGATTTGACGAAGGTCGCACCCTTGCCACCAGGCCATAAGCTGACTTTAGAGTAAACTCCCCACTATGCGAGATCCGCCATATGGGTTTATCATCCTCTATTCCTCGAACAGCCGGCGTAGTCCTCCGTAAGACATCAAGCACAGGATATGACAGAAAAGAATCAAACTTCGCCCAGTCCCACCCACCAGACGAGGTGACATATGCACACACAGGATCTACTAACATACTCTCCGGAATATCTCGAACACAATAATTCACCAGGCTATCATGATGCGAGAGCCATGGGTCTGTCCAGAAGTACACTCGGTCACCCTTTCCAATCCGCCATCCCACACCTTCCTGCACCCGCTCCCAGACATTCCTTATCCCCTTCCATGCTTGAGAACCACCCCTCGCCTTCTTTATAGTTGGCAAGATATCTTCGCCACATTTATATTTTTCCCGCATAAACTTTACCCATAGGGTATCCCGACGCTTTATAAGGCCCCATCCTAACTTCATCATAAATGCTTCATTCTGTTTACGTGCATACCGTAATCACAGTCCTCCTGCATCCTTTGGCTTACAAACCTCATTCCAAGTAACCATTGACGGCTTCCTACTTATACCAGACTTTCCCCACAGAAAACCCCTACACTTCTTATCAATCTCGTCACAAGTGGCTGAGGGTAACCATGCTGATTGCATGGCGTAACTGGGAATTGTTGAAACTATCGAAGAAACAAGAGTATGACGAGCAGCCATTGACAAGGTATTCGCCTTCCACCCCGTCAAACGGTCCTCCATCTTATTTACTAGATACTGGTACGTGTGCTTTGACACCTTGTCATGATGTACAGGGATCCATAAATATTTACCCAGATCCGCAGTCGGGGTAAACTCAAGGAAAGTACTGATCTCCGACCTTCTGGTATGACAAACATTCTTTGAGAAGAAAATCCTGGACTTGGCTCCATTAACTCTTTCTCCCAAGGCAGCACAAAAATCATCCAGGCAGGCTTTGATAATTGCTGCTTGGTCCCGGGAAGCCTCAGCGAACAAGAGTAAGTCATCAGCAAAGAACAAATGAGAAATTGCTACACCATGCTTTTTCAACCTGAACGGAACCCAATTCAATGCATTTACCTCTGCTTGAATCAGATGTGCCAACTTTTCCATAACAAGTACAAACAGGTATGGAAAGATAGGGTCACCTTGCCGGACACCACGGGATGGTTTGAATGTTGGTCCAGGATTTCCATTCCACATAACCTGCATTTCTGGAGTGGAAAGACATGCAGCTATTAATTCTATAATTTGGAGAGGGAAATGTAATTCTTGTAAGCGTGCCACCACAAAATCCCAACGCACATGATCATATGCTTTCTCAAGATCAATTTTCAAAGCCATAAATCCATGTTTCTTCTTCGTCGTCTTCATCGAATGCACAATTTCTTGGGCAAGGATAATATTATCAGAGCTCTGTCTCCCAGGCACAAAGCTGCACTGATTCGGTGAAATAATATGTGGCATAACCCTCTTCATCCTGGTAGCTAGGATTTTTGTAACAACCTTATAGATAACGTTACACAAGCTAATAGGACGAAAATCACGAATGCTCTGGGGAATATCAATCTTGGGAATCAAAATTAAGTTAGTTCCATTAACTCTACTAACCTCATTTGGCCGGTAAAAGATATCCTGAACCATTTTAACCACCGTCTTCCGTACAGTATGCCATTGATTTTGGAAAAACAGCGGATTCAAACCATCCAGACTTGGGGCTTTAAGGGGGCCCATACTGAAAACTGCTTGTTTCACTTCCTGTTCCGTAACCATTGCCTCCATCATTTGTAATAAGTCCTCATAAATCCTCGGATACGTGCCACCAAAATTAACTTCTCCACTCTGATTCTGTTCCGCGGTATAAAGATTTTGAAAAAAATTTGTGCCTTCTTGTTTAAGTTCTTCCTCACTGTAGATCCATACCCCATCGTCTTTTTTAAGCGCTTCCACTTGCTTTCTCCTTCTGCAACTATTTGTTACTGTGTGAAAATACTTCGTATTTTTATCCCCATGATTATACCAGTTACATCGGGAACGCTGCAGCCACATTATTTCTTCCTGAACCAAACACTGTTCTAGCTCTTCCCACACCAACCTCCTTAGCTTCTCCCTCTCCGTACCTTCGTAATTAATTTCATTCAAATTCTCCAGTTTACGAAGTAACTGAGCTTTCCTGTGATTAATATTGCCAAAGCTCTTCTCATTCCATTCTTTGACCTCCGCTTTAAACCCTGCAACATTGTCTTCCCAAGATCTAGATAACCTCCAAGTGTTCTCCACCACAGAAGAAAAAGAATCATCGGTAACCCAAGGCGCGAAAAACCTGAACGGCTTCCGTTGCCTACAACTAGGTCCTCTCACCCATCTTAAAAGAAGCGGGCAGTGATCGGACTTGTATTGTGGCAGGTGCAATAGAGATACGTTAGGGAACAAATCAAACCATTCCTTTGTTTCTACAACCCTATCAATTCTGCTTGCCGATCCATTCCTCCTCCAGGTGAACTCGGGGCCTTGAAATCCCATTTCTTCCATCCCACTTTCCCTCAACCATTTAGCAAATAGATTATCATGACGATTTGATACACGTGCCACAGACCTTCTTTCCTCATCCCTTAAAGTGGCATTAAAATCGCCTCCCACACACCATTTCGTCACACCACTTTCCCGGATTACACTAAGCTGCCGCCATAGATCTCTACGTTTTATGTAATTTGGATGACCGTACACCACCGAGATATCCCAGCTCGAATCCTTTCCTTCATTAAAGACTCCATGCAAAACCTGGGAATCTTTGAAAGTAACCTTGAAATCAACATTATTTTTCCAAAAACACCATATGCCACCACTAAATCCATTTGTCTCGACTACTTCTACATTCTCCATTCCCAATCGTCTGCCAAGTACTCCTGCCTTCTCACTCTTCTGCATTGGTTCAAGAAGAGCTAAAAAATCAAATTTATAAAGCCGCTTTAACTCCAAGATCAACCCTGCAAAAATTTTGCTCCCAGTACCCCGGGAATTCCATATTAATAGGTTGTAATCCATAAAAAATAATTGGATAAGAATTGTACTCCCCAGCTACTGCTCCTTAACGCTGGGTTTCACCACGTCCCTCATCTCTGTATCACCTAACTCATGTGATGGAGGCTTCTGGCGTGCAGAGAACTGTGTGTTACTACTTTGTCCTGGGTCCCATGGATTAGTAGCCGCCCCCTTTTCTTCATTCTTCCCTTTATTTGTGTTCATTTTCCCTTGCTCCTTTGCTCGAGTCTTCAAAGATGTGATAACTTCTGGTAACATAATTGTATTCTGGACTGCAGGCTTAGTAGACAACTGAAATTGCGGATTTATCTTCACCCCACCCAAACTCATCTCCATGTTGTTGCTCTTCACCAATCCCAGCCGAGTTTAGCTTCCAAAATGATACCCATATCAGTTGGCCCATCTATTTTATTAGCTTTTGTCTTGCTAGCAATCGGTTTTGAGCTCGAAAGCAACTGCTTGGTCCCACTCCCGCGTGGAATCTAGACTTCTTTGATAGAATCCGAAGATTGCGGCTGCTGCTCCTCAAGTCTCGCTGAAAATTCCTCCGTGATTGCTCCTTTATTTGTTATCTCCTGTAACGGTTCTCTATCCCCCACTTTCCGTGACATGCGATAATAATACTCCATTTCTGCCTTAATCAACGCATCATACCTTGACCCTTGCTTTTCAGAAACAGAGGATCTCCGACCTTCTGAAACAGAGTGTGGCCGTCCGTCACGTTTTCATGCGATATTACCAGAGAACTCCGCTCGACGCTGACGTTTTGGTCGCTGGACTAAGGTCCAGTTATCAAAGCCTACCCCTTCCATGGTCTTAGTCCCTCTATTCTCTCCATCCCCAGCTTTACTACTACCTCCGACCTCGAACATCGATTTCTGGTTTTCTTCATTTCTCCCAGCGTTCACCCCCGACTTGTCTCCCAAGTCCGGCTCAGCATTAGCAGAATCTGCCTCGTTGTGAGAGCAATGATCTGCATCATGACCATATCTCCCGCACTTGAAGCAAATGAGATGTATACCCTCATATTGGACTCGGGTGACTTTACCGTTAATCAATATAAAAGGCCTCAAGGGTGCAGATAGATTCAGCTCAACACATATACGCGCAAACCTTCCTTTCTTCCTCTTCAACGTAGCCATATCCATTTTGATGACCTTTCCAATCTGCGAGCCTAATACAAACAAAGCACCTTTGTCATAGTAATCCAAAGGAAGCTTAGCAAAACGGATCCACGCAGCTATCTTGGTAACCACCGCCTCATCTGGATCGAAATCTTGCTGCCACGGTTGTACCGAGATATAATGATCAAATAATAGCCAAGGCCCCCCTGTGAGTGCAAGCTCATAATCTCTTCGATCTTTAAACTGCACCACGAAGAAACCGGCGCCCACATCAATTGCCTCAATGTCACCGTTCTTGGCCCAGAACTGGTTAAGTTTATTTGCAAAATAAACTGGGTCCACCATTCTTCCCAGAAGCTTTACGATCAAAGCACTCTGCCACTTCTTTGCCAACCGATCCCTTTCCTCCAGCGAGAAAACAACGTTCGGACCCAATGCAGTCATCTCGACCATGATACGGTTCTTCCACCCCTCCCCACTCCACCAGTCTTCCTCCTCTTCCGCTCCACTCTATTCTTGTAACACTGCTTCCTTAAATGACCTCCATTTATGTAACATCCTAATTTTTATATAATTATAATTTAGTGATAATTATAAAATTAATAGTAATTTTTGGGTAAAAAGAAAAGAGAAATTTAGTTAAAATATATTTTAAAATAATAATAATAAATAAATATATATTAAAAATTTATAATTATAAATATATATATATTTAAAAATAATTATAAATAAATAAATATTATAATCAATAATATATATATATATATATATATATATAAAATGTGGGCGCCCACATTAATGAAAAAACGGGGGGGGAGGCACTAAAAGTGCCTCCCACCATTTTTATAAGCGCCCACAATCTCAAAATGAAAACTGGGGAAGGCACGTAGTGCCTTCCGCAGTTTTCATGAGGAGGGGTACTATAAATACCCCCTCTCCCCCGTCCTTACTTCACACACCTAAAAGTGTGAAGAAAGGTGTAGAGTGAAGCACTAGTAAGAGTATTTTCATATCTTTGGAGATCGATAAGGTACTCAATATTACTTCTCATCTCAGAATTATTTTTATGAAAATGTTCTAAATAATTTTCTCTTTCTTATGATAATAATTTTATGATGATTAGAGAAAATTTTAAGATTATGATTTTGGATAAATTTGAGTTTTGTTAACATAATGCTATAGGAATGTAGAGGATAATTAATAGTTAATTTTAATCAAGTTACTTTTGTTACTTAGTTAGCATATAATTTTATAATGAAATCTTTATATAACTAATCTATGAATAATTCCATATTAGGCTTCTTAACCGATTAAATTTAGGTTAAATAATTTATTTGGATTATTAGAGGTATTCTTGAGGTTTTAATTGGTTTAGATTTTTTTAGGATGATGATTTATAATTTAGCCATGTTATAAATTGATTATTGTAGATTGATTTTTGGCGTATATTTGAGCTCTTGGATTAGGAGCTTGTGATTATAATTTTGCTTTGGTGAAAGGTAACCACTTTCCACTTATTATCTGTGTTGATATGCTGTTTGTGAGTATTTTGATATTTACTCCATTGAGTAAAAGTTTATTGTGATTGAGAAAGTTTTCATTACATTGTGAAGTATTTTGATATAAAATAGCTTTGTGGAATTTTATGGTTTGAAATGAGAAAATTATGTATATATTCGGGAAAATCCCATTGAAATAATTATTGATAAATTATTGTGATAATGGGTTTGGGATAAGATGGAGTATATTATTTTACCACGTGGTATAGCCTCCATTGGTGCACGATGGTTGGCTGTTTATTGTCCCACCAGTTTCAATGAGGGACTGCCCCACCGAAAGACCCATGGTCCGGGGCACGTACTCTAAGGGTTTGGCCGATCCTCATGACGTGACCGGTGAGCTTTTTGAGTAGCCAATCACATGGTTAGTAACTTAGCCCATAGGTCTAGTCGCGTGGAAATAAGGCGGTTCGGTTGGATTGATGGGAGGCAATGGGAATTGTAATAAGAAATTTATGTATAAAACCGTGATATTGAATTTTTATAATTTGCTCTATAAATTGTTCCACTTAGCACCTCATGGACACATGTTAGCATGTGTAATGAGTCGGATAGCTGGTTACTGAGGCTTTTGCCTCACCCCGTTAATTTAACATTTTTCAGGTGATAATTCTCTTGCTGGAATGTTGGGAGGAGCTCCTGAGGCATAGATATATTTCTATATATATCTGTATAGCCTCTTGTAGTTTATTATGTGTTGAATGAATGTATATTGCCACTTATTAGGGACCTTATTTTGTAAACTCTAAATTTCTCTACGTAATCTGTTTATCATATAAAGTTGGGCGACCTTGGTTTTAAAATGGAAATGTTTGATATGATAACTGTAGGGACTTAAATCTTTTATTACCATGGTAGAGTTCTCAGATAGTTACTTGAATTCTTTTCTACCATGGTAATGACTTAAATCTTTTATTACCATGGTAGAGTTCTTAAATAGTTACTTGAACTCTTTTCTACCATGGTAATTACTTAAATCTTTTATTACCATGGTAGAGTTTCCAAATAGTTACTTGAACTCTTTTCTACCATGGTAATCTTTCTTTCTTTCTTTAAAAAAAAATGAGTAATTCTTAAAGATAAGTTAATATTATATTATTATTAAGGAGAGGATCTCACAATTTAGGCTCTGCATTTGTCCTTCTCACATCCCCATTCCCATCGGTACTGACCGCACCTATAACAGAGTCTTCATGCATCCATACTTCATCCCTTGAAACCAGTTGATGTGCCCCTGTAAAACCACCACCCCCCGGGCTAATCTTTTTCCTGCTTCGATCCAGAGCATCACGCTCTTCTGTCGTCGGCGTCGGAGGCACACGTTCTCGACTCCGTTCTCTCTCTCGCTCACTCATTTTCGCTTGTAAATTCTCTGATCACACCTGAAGGCTGAAAGTATATGTTTTATTTTTTTAGGTAAAAAAATATGTTTTATTTTTTTAGGTAAAAAAATGTTTTATTTTTAAAATATTACTTCTTCCTCCCATTAAAATAAAATCTTATTGATTTTTTTATTGGAGGTTAAAGAAGTTAAATAAATTATTTTAGATTATTTATATTTATCTTTTTTTATACTAAATTAATTTATTTGAGTTATAAATTGAAATATAATCAAGGGTTAAAGTGCAATTTTACCACCAAAATTTTTTCTGAAGGGCGTTTGGTACAAATAAATTTTGGACAAGGTAAAAATACTAATAAACAATTTAAAAGAATGTAATTTTACTAAAACCATTAAATTCCACTAAACATCTTTACGGTTTTCTTCTCTTATAATTTAACGCTGTTTAATCAAATTTAACGGTTTTGGTGACTTTACACTCTTTTAATTTATTTATTGGTATTTTTGTTCATTCCAAAATTTATTTGTGCCAGATGCTTCTCGGAAAAAACTTTATTAATAAAATTGCACCTTAATTTTATAATCAAATGACATACAACATATGCTATAATTAACTCATTTATTTAGTTTCAATAACATTTTTAAAAAAAGTCATCTGGATCTTATATTAAGGACTGGAGGCGGGCACTATCTTCTAACTATAAATTGACATGAAATAAATAGGGTTTTTTTAAAGTTTTTTCCTTTCCACAACAGCTTCGTGCTTTTTTTATTTACTTTTTAAATTAATGATCTCTGTAGTTAGTTAATTTTGCCCCCGAAAGAGATGATTTTGCTTCCTTCATTCAAATTTGTAGCTTGATTTGGCCAAGGAAAAAAATTTGCTGCTTGGTTATCCCTATGATCAATTCATTTTAACATGAATTCGTAAGAATAAAGAGAAAGAAACCCAGCAAAAATCAGCATTTTCTATTAGCAGAAAAAATTGTTGCAAATGTTCAATTACGCGGACACACAACAAACTATAGTTTTGATTGTTGAAAGTTTGAAACCAAACATGCACATAATCTTAATTTTAATTTTTTTATGGTTAAATAAAATCTACAAATTTTTACGTATTATTTAAGATCTATTAATAAAAGCTATGTATTTATCTGCTCAATTTTCTTAAGATGTTAAAGGCAAAAGATAAACTTTCTTTATCAGATTTGCTTCATACATAGGGGTTAGAATTGAAACTCCAGCAAATAATCTTATAACCTAACAGCATGAAAGCTCATGTATAAGTGGAAGGTTACAAATTTAATTTCGCTTATAATCTCAGCTAGTTAGTGTTTATCCTTTTAATTCAAAGAGAATTGAAACTCCAGTTACTCACTTGAAGAACAAAAACACCTCCAATAGTTGGGGAACTGGCTTCCAATAAATAAGTGAATTGGAGTCAATTATACGATATTGAACCACATCAACTATTGGTCCAAGGTACTGAAAACCGGATCAGACATTAAACCGGTTAAGGTGTTGAGTTAAGGGTCGATAGTTTAGACTATGGTCAACCCGGGAGTCAAAGCGGGGGGTCAGACCAGGGTCAATTAAAAAATATATATAATTCAAATGTTCATACATACCATTCAAAAAACTACATGAGAGTTATTTTTCAACTAATAGTCTAATATAACCTTCTGAATCTAATACCTACAAAAATATCATTAAGTACATAAGGATTTTTCCCAAATCAATGCCGAAAACATTCCACAATCCTTTTAAAGTTCCTTATAAATCAAAAACTAGTAGGAAAATATTTTTGAAAAAAAAAAAAAGCCAAAACAACTTCATTTGGAGTGTAAAAAAGTAAAAAAAAAAAAAAAAAAAAAGGTCAAACCGTGACTAATCCAGGTTGACCGGTTCACCGGTTTTTTCCCTCAACCGGACTAGACCAACGACTAGTTTACCGGTTTCCGGTCTGAACCCGCCAATCCTGTCCGGTTTTCCATATAATGCTATTAGCTTGTAATTTTTGTTAACAAACATGGTGTATAACTTCAAATATTTTTGTCAATATTTATTGGCAATTACATGGACTGTTCTGAGACGCTCAGGAGAACACAGAATTTCCCAAGAAATTACGTTCGTTATAATTATAAAAGCAAGATTTTTCAATTTTCATGTTTGTGTGCCATGTTACAGATGTGCATGTTATACATTCAACTTCAAACCCAAGGCCATGAAGTATATAATTTAGGAACTTGCAATCTACATAGTTAAACAGAGATATTTCAAAAATAAAATTCTTCTGTACCTAATCAGATCTATTTTAAACATCCATTGAAAAAAAACAATTTACAAGATTTTAACTCTGCTAATCACTCTAACCTTTTATGGGGGTATAACAGAGGACGAGACACATATTAGTGCTTACACAAAATTGAATATGCAAACACATTAATAAAAGAAAGTTAGCAAAAATCTCCACTACACACCTACTATGCCAACGTGAGGAAGCTGAGAGATCAGATCATTCATCATCTTTCTGTTCATCATACAGCAGCAACAACCATCATCCGCATTAGTTTACAAGGAGAAGAAACAGTCCACTTCTGAGAAGATATGTATTTTTTGTCCCACCTTTAATCATTGTCAATTTTGACAAACCAAAGCTAAAAAGAAGCCAAATATATCATAAAATACATTCAGCCTTCCGTGTGAATCCCTGCTCATATAAGAGACATCATGTCAGGAGTCAGGTGTGAGTGTTAATTAATTTTGAACAAATCTCCAATTAATATAAATAAAGGTAGAGAAATTCTTGCGAACCTCATCTTAAATGGTCCATTATTTGTAAGAATTACACTTGGATGCAGTTTCTTATATACTTGCCATTAGGTTCTCTAGTTACAACATAACAAATGTATGAGGCTTTACTGATCACAAAACAAGTGTGATTTTTGCATATATTTGTATTGTTCCCCAACTAACCAGATATTTCTCATATTAACTTCGAAGAACTATGCATGTCATATTATAATTAGAGAGCCTCATGGGAAGGATACAAGGAATAAGTCTAATCCTTAAAAATAACAGAGTATTAAAAAAACTAAGAATCAGTTTATAGATTAAAGCAGCCACAAAAGACAACCTTGCAGAGGTTAAACTGATCGAGAAGTATCTGGTTAGGAGGGAAGAGGCCGGTGCCGGAATAGCTTCACAATTGCTCTCCGCTCACAATCCTGCAGAAATTTACGATATTCATATAAATTATCTCATTTAAAAAATTGTATAAAAAAATTATACGTGGATGAGAAATAAGTAGAACTTATGACTCATCAAGAGGTTTAACCAAGCAAGCTTTTCAAAAAAGTTACCAACAGTTAAATACAAAAGCAAGTTATTTGTTAGGTAAGGCCTCTATCCTACAGATGCATAAAAATTAAACCACGAACAAGAAAAATAGAAAATAAAAAATAGCACACCTTGAACATGTACAAGTGAAATGGCCTGTCAGGATTCATTCGCCTGAGTTTTAAATAAGTATATGCAAAGCTTAGTTGATCACGTGATGTAAATCGATCAACTTCATTGAACCAAAGGCATGAAAATAAATTAGACATTGGTGTATGCGCTCTGACTATCAAGGAACCCTCAGGGACAACTGCAAGGTGAAAGGAAAAACATTTGAACCGCGTAACCAATCACTTTGTGCAACAAAAATTCCATAATAAACAGAGATACCGAGGGGACCTACAACTTGGAAGAGAATTATTAGCAGCCAAGGGATCAAACTTGGTGAGGCCATCAGATTGGTAGAAGTTAAACTGTTCATCTATTGCTGCATGGTCATACTTATTCAAGTGTTTATTTTGGAGTACCTCCTCCCAAACGCAGTGACGATCATAATGATTTGAGATGGCATATTCAGCCTTCCTCCGCCACAAGAAATATTCAATCATCAGCAATGGATCAGCATTAAGTCGCATCTTGCTGTCAAGCCAAATTGAATACCTAACAATCAAAGTTTTTAATAAGCGTTAAACTCTGGAATGGATGGCCAAGAAACAAGGATGCTACCACAAATTGCAAGAACTACCTAGAATTTGGGAATAGGCGGTGTGATAAAAACTTCGGCACCTTGCCAGTTCTCCGCATGTCCTCATATGGCAAGTTTTTCACAACAACTATTTTCCAGAGGCCAACGTACCCTTTATCATCAGGATAGTTTCCTTCAATGGACAATGTGGACAGAGTTTGATCATCCAAAAACATAACAAAGCAAACATTATCCTTTGAATATTGACTGATCTGCAACAATTAGGCACATATAATACATGTCAAGTAATTTACAGATGCTTGAAAGCTGACACTATAAAGCAAACACACAAGTTATCAACATCTTATGGTCACAAAATTAAGGTGGACAAGTAACTTGTAATCCTCAGCACACAATATGCTAATGTTATCATATATTAGACCCATTCAACAAATATAGATCTTAAAAAAAGATGCCCAAATTCATATATTAGACCCATTGCATATTTCTCTGCAGAGTTTATACCACTGGGAAGGTGAAGAAACAAAGATGCAGACTCCTAATCATCTTCTACATACTTGTCACTTATCTAGCTCCAATAGCCAAAAAGATAAGGAATAGAATGGGTTCAATCACTAGAGTACTTTTATTTCTGGAAACAATTTTATCATAAACACAGGCCAATAATACCTGTAAATTCTTATGTACCCCACATCAACAAAAGATTGAAAATAGATGACAGAGTTACCAATCTACCTGTAGGCCTCCTGAGAAAATCAGAGCTTCCAAAAATGCAAGAAGAAACAGCAACCTTACAATTGTACATATAAGCCTTATCTCTTTCATCTAAATCAAATCCAGTGCTTGAATATCCTCCTTCCCCCTTGATAAAACCACAACGAAGTGTTTGGTTTATGGCATAAAATGATTTTTCTCTTTCCTCAAGAGTCTGATGTCCTCCAAATCGAGGTTCAAATAAATTGTTTTCCGACTTCTGTTCTTCTTGGTTAATATATTCGAGTGAGAACAAGGTGTAGTTAAGGTAATTCTTTAGCTCAAGAATGGCATCTACTGATTCCAGAAGCTCAATTTCACAAGGAAAATCTGAAAGATTGATATGTGTAGGAAAAAATATGAAAATAATATAGTTAATTATGGAATTAAAATGCACAAATCCAAATAGCAGTGCCTATAAATAATTTAAAAGATGGTCAACAAATTTAAAGGATGAGCAGGTGATTTTTTATCATCAAATTAAGAACTCAAAAGGTCCCTTCTTTTTCCCAAAAAAAAAAAAAAAAATAATGAAGACGCCTCTATGTGATTGAAGCAGAGGAACAGATCCTTGGCAAATCTTAATGATTATATTACAACAGAAGAAAAGAGCACAAGATGCGCCTCAACAAGCTTTTTCTCAGCAGCATTATTGGCTACTTCTTAATTTTCACAGTATAAGATTACTTATGCTTGTTAAAAGAAAATTATCTATTCAATATCAAATCCTTCTTCACCTAATTGAAGTTTATTTGTGCTCTTTCAAACATGGCTTTCTCGTTGAATCTTAAACTCCCCCTCCCTCTCTCCTTCACTCACTTGCACATAGATTTGATGCAGATGCTACATTTAATTTTGCTATCCGGTTAAATTTTTATTCAGGAATTAATATTTTGTTTTATCTTGAATTATTAGGATATGATAGTCTATACTCTATACCCTAGATAACCATAGTTTATTAGGAGTTTCAATAAGAACTTGATTCATTTTATAATTGTGCAGTCTATATGCCAAAAGTAGGAGGTTATCATTTTGCTCATCTTTCCCATCCATCAGTAGTATTTCTATTGAGTTTTGAGTTCAGAAAGTTTTAGTAAATTTTACCATCATTTTGACACTAAATTGTCATCATCTACAGGCTGCAACAGATTCTCAGGAACAGTTGCTAAGGTGAGCCCTAATGGGAATGATGGGAAGCTATGTGAACCTTATCATGACAGTAAAAACATTCTATGGATGAGGCACTGAAAAGAGAATTTGATGCCAGGTTCTTTCTCTAAACCAAGCAAGTACCAATCCTACTTGTAGGCTGCACAGTTATAATGTGAATAGATTTCATCTAAACCAAAAGTACTGAATCATATCACAATAATTCCCAATTAGATTTTAATTAATAACTCAAAATCTAATCGAACGCAGAACTATTAGGTGTAATATCAGTGTCAAAAAGTATTATTGAATAATGGAAGCACAGCACTAAATTATCAGTATAATGATAACATTGACTTATTGAAGTGCAAGATATTGACTCTTACGTTGCTTCCGATGCTTGCTTTTAGGTGGTCTTCCAACATCAGATGCTGAAATTTCTCCTTTTAAGTTCCCTTCTTTCAGTTTGGGGAGAATTGGGGACTTAGAGTCCAAAATTAGTGCCTTAGAGTCCAAAATTGGGGACTGAGAGTCAATTTTAGCTGTAGAGGAACCATTGCAGGAATATAAGCAACATTCTTTGGCACATGACTTACAATTTGATACTACTTCCATAGAACCTTTAAAAATCTCAGTTAAAACAATAATTTTAACATGAATACAAGTTAGTGACCATAAAGACATGAGAAATTAAAAACAAAACTTTACAAAAGAATGAAACAAGGAGCATGATGGAAAGTGATGAATTGGTGGGTCTATACTTATATATGTATGACAGAGCATATGTACATTTTATGTATGTTCCACATTAAACGTTTCAAGTCTCCAGCCTCACCTGAATAAAACATTCTCAGTCCAAAGGCTGTCAAAGATAATGACAGCAGTGCAGTGAGAAGTAACCACGATTTTGATAGTCTCTGTTTACTAAAACGACCAAACCTTCTATTACGACGAAAAACCCGATATCCATGATCAGTGAAGAGTTCACCATTGTTTCTATACTGTGCCATTGCAGAGAAAGTCCCACAATTTAGATTTAAACTGCGTCATCTGCAAAAATATTCCAATGTTTTAACTTTCACAACAAGTAACTCAAAAATTGCTCATCTCACCAATGCACCATCATATCCAAGTTCCAAACTCAAACATGTACAGTCTTCACTACATAGGATCAAACGCTCAAGTTAGAACAACCAATAGTAGGCAGAGGGATGCATGCAACATCGGAACCATAATGATATTTTACAATCAATATTACCATATGGAGCTGGGGAAGTATATCTATTAAAATCAATATAACCATATGAAGCTGAAAAAGTGTATCCCACCATTCTACTCCATGAGTATGAAAAGCATGGCATTCGTTGAAAATGCCATTTCCAAATAGGAAAGAAAATGAAGAGTGAAAGGGATATAATCACTCTTCAGAACCCCATTAAGTTTGAATTCGACATTTCATTTATTAGCTCGTCCTCATAAATAAAACTCAAATGGATTATCAATGCAACATATGAAGATAAATCATAGACATACCAACGACCTTCAGAAATTGAAATGCATCATTCCTAGCCGCGAGGAAGGGAAAGAAAAAGCGAATTACCAAGTTCAAAAGGAGAAATGAAGAGATGGAAATGCCATAGGAATCAACAAAACAACAACGTTTGACAATATTTTCCAAAACGAGGTGTTTAAACACGAAACAAAATCAAGTACTAGCAAGACCATGCTACAAGAAATCTAAAAAGAATGGGAGATAGAATTAACAGAGAATCAACTCCGGGTTTGGTAATACCTCATCGGAGAGCAGACCGGAGGCGGTAAAAATGATGGGGTGGGTGAAGGATCTAACATGGGTAATATACACACCGACGGAATCTTCCTCACAAAGTAGAATAAATCAATCAAAAGCGGGTAAATCTTTGGGAAGCCGAACTTGTGTGGTCCTTTATCAAGATCCGAACTTCACAGCTGATTCCCAAGCCTGCGCGTTTCGCAGGCAGGGTTGAGCAAAAATGTTTAATTTTTCGTGTTTTTTAATGACAATTTGGTTTACTTGTTTCAAGATCCTTGCTTTCGGAAACCGACAGCCTTAAACAGCGTTTTCGTGTGCAGACGGTGATTGTCGAAATGTCGCCGTGATGCTTGGCGTCGCGGACTCTTCAGCTATGTTATGTCGTCAAATCAGAAATGGGATGCACCTTGTCTTGAACGTTTTTGGGAAAATGTCGGCCTTTCTCTTTCGGACCTTCAGGTTTTGGCTAGTTACTCCATCCCTTCCAAAACATGTGAGGATGTTGACACATTCGGAGTGCTAGCTCCGGTGCCTTTTTTGCTAAAGAGATTGACGATGTTAAATCAGGTATTTATATATTATATTATATATATATATATATAATGTATATTTGAGAATACTTATTTTTTGAATATAAGTGCTTATTACGTCAGTCGAGATAAAATTCCTCTCACATACTTACTTCGTATACCATAAATCACGATTTATAAACACTTATTACCCAAAAATAAGTTATTTCAAACTATTACTAATATAATTACCCTGTTAGTCTCTTATATTCTAGATTAAAATTTCCTTTTAAAAGGCTTTTTATATTTTGCACAGAGGAAGGATTATACTTGAGTAAAATACCTGTACCTTTGCATTAATTCTATAATTAAAGTTTACACATTCTACTTTCTAAATAAAATCAAAATAATAATATATCAATGTGATGAATATTTTTTTAAACAAAAGGGGCACATGATATGGGATAAGGATGTCTTCATTGATTTTCCTTTTTATTTAATGCCTTAACTATTAAATCAATTTTTAATTATTGTGATTTAATAATCTTAACAATTAAAGTTGATCTAATGATTAAGACATTAAATAAAGAGTAAATGAAAAGGGAGATAAACGAGGAAACCACTCTTCTTCCACATAATACACCTCAGAAGTGGCTAACTAAAAGATATCTATGCTTGAGGTAGAGGTGGTAATATGGTCCGGTATGGTGGGTTTGAGCTAACCCGTCACGGGTTGGGATCATATGGGTTCGGGCCCAAAAAGACTGCATCAATATGGGTTGGTATTTAACCAACTCAACCCATAACCGCTGGGTTGGTGGGTTGGGCGAGCCAACCCATATTTTTTTAAAAAAATAATATATTAAGATTGTTTTTTCTACACACCTAAACCATAATAAAATTAAAAATACATTACAAATTAAACATTCATCACAAGTCCACACATAAAATAAATATAAATCCATAAATCATCAGTATAACTTAACAAATAATTAGTTAACATTAAAGGTGTTTCAATTTGAAGTATGATGTGAAGCCGTATCTTGAGCTTGATCACTTTGCTTTTGAACAGGTAAATCAGCCACTACCACAAATAATAAAAGAATAAAACAAAGTAAAATATAATATTATGCTAATTTTAAATAAATGAGTAAATGACAATGAGATAAATGAGTAAATATACTTATATTACAATCATCAATAACATCTTCAGCTGGGAAACCAAACATCCAATTACACGTATAGATAAGAGCTTGAACATTATCAGAAAGAAGAGAACTTCTATATAAAAAAAATGGGCTGGCTCTTAGTCTCTTACCTCTTGCCTCTTGGTTTATATACTATAAAAAAAAAAAAAAAAAAAATGGGCCGGCTCTCCAACCCAGTGGTCCAACCCGTCACGGGTTGAGACTATATGGATTTGAGTCTAAAAGAACCGCTCCCAAATAATCCCAAATTTTTAAAACCTAATCTGTCGGTTGAGATCATATAGGTATGGGTTCTGTCCACAGTCTCAACCCATATTACTAATTCTAGCTTGAGGTCATCTACAAGAGGGATGTTGAAGGTGATAACTTTGATATCCATTTAATAACGTTGACGAGTTAGAGAATTAGCACAAAAAACAAACCTGCATTGAGATGAGATTAAAGGTAACACTCCCAATGTCACTGTCACTCCAGATTCGATCATCTCCATCTGGTAATTCAGATCATAGCAGCTGCTCCTAGAATAAATACTCTTCACTGTTATTCACATGAACGCTGTGCAAGCACCGTTTCACAAACCACAACGGTTCTTCTTTCTAATCCAAAAAGATGCTCTCCACTCTCAACTTTTTTGGGTGTCTTTGAATTGATGATTGGATAAGTGACTTATTTTTACTTTAACTTATGGAATCTTAAGATTGAAAAAAATAAGATTAGGTAAAATGATGAATGTTTGGATTGACGATTGAATAAGTGACTTATGTAAAAGTGAATGATGTTTGGGTTGGCTTTTGCATAAGTGACTTTTGTATTATTTAAGAGAAAAAATTGTAACAATTATGAAAAATGAAAAAATAAAGGGATAATTGTGAAAAAAGACCTCATTGGCAACTTAACTATCAAATGGGACCTGGGAAGATATCTACACACGGAGGGATTTTCTCACAATTTTCCCAAAAATTAACTTTGAAAATTTGGCAATGGTACAATTTTAAATAAAATGCTTAAGAGTTCTGACCATCATGACAAACAATGCAAAAGGCACATACGAAGACAGCCGTTTCCATCTCCTTCTCATTTGTTAAAGTGATATTCTTGGTGATAAATTGATCCAAACCATCCAATGGTAACAATGTTATCACAAGGAACATACTCAAACTCTAATTTAAATATTAAATCCTTACTCATATTTTCATATAGCTCAAAATCTAACAAAATAAACCGATTAAAACCTCAATAATATTTCCAATAATTCAAATAAATTATTTAAACTAAATTTAATCGGTAAAAAACCATATAGAAACTAATTTATGACATGTTTATAAAAGAAATTGATTATAAAATCATAAAACAACTAAATAATAAATCTAAACTGATTAAAATTAATTATTAATTATTCTCTACATTTCTACAGTCATATATTGATAAAACTCAAAACTTACATAAACTCTTATCTCAAAGTATTCTCTAATTAGCAGAAGATTACTATCTAAAAAAAGAGAAAATTATTTAGAACATTTGTCATAAAAGAAGTTTTGTGATTAGAAGTGATTTTGAGTACCTCATTGAGTCTCAAAGATATGAAAATACTCCTATCAATATTATTATACACACACATAAGCTCTAATTCATAGCTTATGTCCATCGGAGCTTTTTCTGACATTTTTTTTAAAGCTTATCATCCAACTAAACATCTGCTTTATTATAAATTATTTTGTAAGGCCAATTTGGCCACTCAATCATCCGATTGGCTATCAAATCGGTAAAACAAAGACAGCTCTCTCTTCACATGTGGTTTCTCATGGTTCTCTTGCTCTCAGGGAACCTTAGTCGGCCTTTTTTTGTCAATAAGATAACCTCTCTTTTTTAAAAAAAAAATATATCAGTAAAAAAACGCTTACAAGGAAATCAAAGTTAGCTAAAACAAGAATAGACTTCAAAATCTCTACCATAGTTTCTGGGTCTAAAAATACTCAGGCCAACAACATTGTTAAGGGCTCTTTTTGTAATATAGTATTAGTTGGGAATATAATGTGTGTCCCTACACAAAATTGTGCCACCTGCCGGCTCCTTTTGATCATATTCTTAATCTCTAGGATCACTCCCGTAACATCCTAAAAAACTCTCAGCTAGGGGTAGCTTTCATTTCTCAATACTCCACCATGAGCAATTTTAATAAATCTTATTTAACTTAAATATAATATTTAAATTAAATAATAAATTATATACAAATTTTGTATGGGAAAATTGATAATAAATCCCTATTTAAAAATTTTTTTGCTTTGAAGGACCAAAGTTTACTTTAAGGACATAGGTCTTTTAGGGCATATATGAATGAGAATGAAATGACTAGAATGCAAGTATTACCCTACCATATCACTTAGATGCTCTCGCATTCTCTTTTCTTTCATCATCACTCACTCTCCATCTTTCACAAATCGCCTGTCATCAGTTGCCGTTCACCCTCCTCTATCACATCAATGTTGCCTCTCACTCGTCATCTTACTCACACCGCCTTCTCCATGCTCATCTTGCTCATGATTGACGTGGCGAGGACAACCTCCTCCAACAATTGTGACAACAACCTCCTTTGAAAACGGGAACAACGACTTCTAACAAGAGGATGATGGTTTCTCCAGCCTTCGATATAATCTGAAATTTTTTTTTAACCATCTCCTTCATTTCTTCTTCTCCTTTGCAACCCTAGCTCACTACCCTGTGTTGTGAATGATTAGGTGAAAATGTTTTGATTGTAACATAGTTGTTGGTTAGTTAATTGGGTTCGATAGTTATTTGTGTGTTACTGTTGCTTATTGCTATCAAGTTGATGTGGGCCTTGGCTGTGCCTATATATATATACCGTAGTACTTGTACAATTGATTGATTTGATAATAATATTGTGTATTATTCAGTATAATGGGCTCCCTTCTTAACATGGTACTAGAGTCATGATTTTTTGGGCTCTCTAAAATCCGGTCACTTTAGTCGGGTCATGAATTTTGTCACGCCCTTACCTTTTTTTAACCTTTTTTCAGAGTATTCACGGAAAATGATATGCGGTTCGGTGGGCAACACAGGAATAACATGAATATACTGATAATAAGTTCATGATTATATAAATTCCCCATAGGGGTTCGTACATGATCATTACCGTCAATGTAGCCACACAGGGCTACTTGGGTATCTAAACCCGTCCTAGTGAAACAGAGACATCTTCTCGTCTTCGTTCCACCACTGCAATCCCCTCATATGGTTCTCTACATTGTTCTCAGCACATCTTCTATCTTCTCCTGTCTAAATTGTTGGTAGGGGAGGGTGAGATTTAAAAGAATCTTAGTAGGAAAACAATACCAATATGCATATACGATAAATGTTTAATACATGACATTCTTGCATCACATAACTCATGCTCACACAATGACAAATCTGTAAGTTCAATGCTTCAAACAATATACTTAAGGCCATAGTATAAATTGAAACATAGCTTCAAATCATTCATACATGTTTCACATAATCAATCAAAGCAATAACATGCATCAACACACTAACATAAATATCAAATACATGCAGGAAAGACAATTTTCCTACCTTAACCTTTGTTCGCCTCGAGACGTGTGCCTCGTAAAGGTTGCCAACAGCTTGGGCTCCATATTCGATCCTACAATGCCAAAGGTACCATTCAGACACTCTGATAGTGTTTCTACGGGTTATATGAGTCTATTGTGAAAATTTACTAAAATGCCCCCGGGGACTCAGCCCGGCTATACTTTTCCCGAAATTTTGACATGGACTATTCTGACTTATTTTCGCCCAAAAAAATCCATTTCCGAACTCGGAATTATCAAATTCAATGTCAAATTACAAAATTATTTTTGACAGGCCCACTTTAAGGGTTTCAGGAGCGTTTTTGTAATTATATTTTTTTGGCTTTTTTCGAAAAAGTGACCAACTATAACCCCACCTAATTTTTGCTTCTGAACTCAATGGAACCATCAAATCATTGAAAATCCAACTCTAAGGCCCTTTAACGACCCTAACAGAAATCCTCAAGTTCTCCAGGAAATATTGGGGTTTTTCGGTTTCGGCTCCGCAGACTTGTTTTTTCTACTCCTAACCACTTTATTAACCATTACATTAGGTTACAACTAACATTAAGACCCAATTTGGGTAGCATAACCCCTAGGCCATATCATTTCCAAACTTTAAAACCAATGGCAATCCGGCGAAATTTCATCGATTAAATTGCCCACAGCAGCTAGAATAAGCAATATACGAAAGTTTGGAAGTTACCTCAAGCTCCCACTAGCTTTTTATCAAGGTGGCTGAAAACCCTAGCCTTAGAACACCCAAATTTGTGCTCCAAAAACCTTGAAGAACATAGAAGAATAGCTTAGGCGCGGAGTTATACGCTTAGGAGCTAGATCGTCGGAGAAATCGGCTTACTTTGTGAGATTTCTCCTTCCTTCTCTCTATTTTTATCTCAACTCCTCTCTCTATATTCAGCTATGCAGGACATTGGAAATGAGAGCTGAAGATGATAAGAAAATGTTTTAATTCCATGCTTATGTCATCTTGCCTTATGATGATGTCATAATTCCCAATTTTCAGATATTTGGCAGATTTTCTGCCCAAACTTTGGAAAATCATCACTAATTCTAAAAAAATAGAATTGAAGTGATTCCAAAGCCTATAGAATCCTTATTGAGTCTATTTTCAAGAAAAAATATAGAATTTTTCTAGATGGAATTACAAAATTCCCAGAATTTCAATCTTTGCATACTGTTCCAGAAATTTCACAGTTTTTCTGAGCTGACTTCAAAAATTCATATCTTTTTGTTTATAGCTCTAATTGAGTCATATGACCTATCAAATTAAATCTTAGGATGTCTACTTTCATATTGTATAATTTCATAATTTTTGCTCATCATTTGTTTATTCAAAATCATATGACAAGCTCACTACTTTATAGGCAATTTCACCAAAAACATAATTACTTTCTCCAAATTCACCATTTTACTTTCTTAATGCCCCAAAGATATAAGAATCATTAGGAAATAAATTTGGGACATCTACTAAACTGGGGCTTAGCAGTCCACTTAATTTAGGCTTATTCTCTAGCCTCAAATCCCAAAATTCGGGGTATTACAAATCCAGTCCAACTTGTAACCCCCTGCCTTTAAACACGTAATTATAGTTCGATATCACATAATTGAATTGGATTAGAGACCTCCGGATAATTTAAACTCATTTCAAATTCCTACCTCATAGTAGGATTTTCACAAAATTTTTTTCAAACTCTTCCTTATCCTGGTCTCAATTTCAAAACTCGAATATAATTACATGTGCAATTAATATACATCCATTCATATCAGAGTATGTAATTAAATCCCTGGCAACTCCCGGGTTCTATACATATATCTACTAGGTGTTTGTATTCCTCAGTAGGGGATTACATGACTAAACTCGAGTATAATATATATACATCTCAAAATATACAGTAATCCCAAATTCAAAATGGATAACCAATATTTTCCCCAAAACCAAATATACCCCGAGGGGTCCTAATCACTCCAGGTTGCCCGCCTCTCCTTTGAGCCGCTTGCCCTGTCTGAAAGGTTAGTCATTGGAAATAATGAGATTCAAGAGAATCCCAGTAGTAACAAATCAATCAAAATATAAGGTGATGTTAGCAGCATCACAATGTAACGTGGTTCATACCACAAACGACAGCACTCATGGCTGTAAACTCTAAGTGTCAGCTTTCGCTGCGATCTCAATGTATTCACAAAGTATTCACTAGGCGTCAGCTTTCGCTGGGATCACAAAGCATCACAATGTCACAATGTATTCTCAATGCACGACAAACATACATACAATGTTTCACACAAAGTATAAGAGAGGAGTCACTACCTTGTTCCTTCGTGACGTTCTTCTGCACCGTAGGCTCTTAAGGGCGGCAAATATCAAATCCTATAAACCAAATCAGGAACAACCCGTCAATCTCTTTTCCAAGTTCTTAATTCTATAATACTTTAAGTTGGTTATCATCTAAACTCTTTAGGTGACTGTTATAGGTCCAAACATATGCCTAAAGGGCTGGGAGAAACTACCCTGAAGATACCTTTTTCGGGTAAAGCACACAAATTTTTGGGCTGCCTCACTCGAGTGTTGCCCTCGCCCGTGCTCGAGTCCCAGCAAGTGCGACACAGAAAGTGTTTGCCTGAGAGCAACCTCAAAATATCTCTAACACTCACTCGAGCACAATAAGCTGTACTCGAGTGATGACCTCAAGTGCACTCGAGCACCAAGAAGTGAGGCCCAACGAGTGATTACCTGAGAGTAACCATCAACTTCCAGGTCTTAAACTTACTCCCTCACTTGAGCAGGCCCATGCTCACTCGAGTGGAATCATATCTCACTCGCAAGTCAGGAAGTATACTCGCGGTTTCTGCCTGAAGACTTGGGCCAAAATACCCAGAACTTCATACTGCACTTGAGTGAGACCCCTCCTCACTCGAGTGAAGCCTATCAGAAGCCAGATTTGCAGCAACTGATAAGATTTTTCAGATTTACCCAAACTGATATCAATAGGTCCTAAACTTGTACCAAAGTTTATTCTCACCTAAAATTCCATAAGGAACCTATTGGTAACCTCAAAATATCCAAAATCACACCCCAAATACAATTTTTCCTTAAATCTCCACATTCCACTCAACAACTCAATCATTAACACTTTCATTCCTTACTTCTAAATCAATCCCAACCAACTCAAAATACCACAAGCTACCAATTGAACAGTGACACTCCCTCCAATTCCCACTTTCATTTAATACCAATATTCAAGGCAAAATTTCAGAATTTATAAAACTTAACCAACATTCAAAACACAACCATCAAAATACATCAAATCATTACCTCTTTCACTTGGTAAGATCAAATCTTTGTTTCTCCAACTTTCATATTTGAGCAAACACCAAATCACCACTTTTAAAAATTCTGAAAACATAGAAGTCAAGTTCTCAACTTCTTGAATAATATTAATGAAGAGTGTTTGAGCATGTGAAGTCATTTACCTACATAGATTTCAAACCCTTCCTTTCTCTTTTTTGCCTAGCTCACCGGAAATGGAGGGAGAATAAGGAGAGAGATAAAAGATAATGATAAAACAGTTTCTCCTTGCCCCATACACACACACAACTGACTTTGAGATGAGGAGGAGAGAGGGAAATAACTTTTGACATTTTAACCAATCTTATGGTCATTACAATGCCACTTGTCAAGATCTCCTTTCCCCCTTTCATGAACTCACATATTCCCATACACACTTGATTCCACCTCTTGCTTAACAAATCCTAGCCATTAATCTCAATTACCAATGAGTTCTCTCTTCGGTAACTGACTAGTCGGTTGATAAATTTACCATTTTGCCCATGATCGTCACAATGCTTTACTAAACCATCACTAAGCACCTTTATATCACATTGCACAACATATACTTCAAAAGTGCTTAAGTATCATTAATTACATCACTTTGAAGTTATTAATCTTTGATTACAATTCAGGATATTACACAACCCATCTTTGAAGGTTCTTGAATTTTCACCCCTGCCTTCTTTCGACTTCAATATAGGGTTTTTGGGTTCTTGTTCTCTGACCTCTTCTACATGTTTTTTGGCCTTTGATCATCGGGAACGGTTCTCAGTCAGATCCACCCTAATGTTCCATGAATTTAGTTCTGAAAGTATTTCTAGCCTCTCCTGTCTTGTCATCTCTTCTGGTAGTTGGTTCTTGTTTTCTGATGGCCCATTCTTGATCCTACAACAATAGTCATTCTTGATAATCAGTGAAGATTCCGATGCTTTCTCATTCTTGATCATTGGGAAAAGGTACTCTTTGTTTCTACTATTAATTCCGCCGATCGTCATCTCTATCTCCAATTTCAATGTTCCTGCCCTGTTTCAATAAGTGAAGATTCCATTGCTTTTCCTCTGGCTTAATCGGTGAAATTGTGCAAGGTATGTGTTCTTGGTCTTCTACACTTTTGTTATGGACATCTTTGTCTATGACTCAATTTTTTTTTGTTTGGCTCAAATCAGTGAAAAGTGCTTTCACTGGTTCTTCTTCTTTTCTACCTTTAAGATGTCCGATTCAGAAGCTAATCTATTTCAATCTATACATTTTAATCATCCACTCTATTTGCACCCTGCTGATATGCAAGCTAAAACACTGGTTTCTCAAATTCTTATTGGATCTGAGAATTATTCCACTTGGAGTCGGGCAATATGGTGTGCTTTACATGGTAAAAATAAGGTAGGGTTTATTGAGGGGACCTGTACCCGAGATAAATAAGACGATCAACTCAAATAGCTATAGGACCGTTGTAACTTAGTGGTGCTCTCTTGTTTGATAAATTTAGTAGATAAAAAATTGCCTCTGGTATGTATTCTCTCTTAATGCTCATCTTGTGTGGTTAGACTTGAAAGAAGGATTTGAAAAAAATTCCCTCCACCGAGCTATAAACCTACTTTATCAAGGAACAACTTCAGTGTCTGTTTACTACACCAAATCAAAGCAGCTTTGGGATAAATATGCAACTCCTGTGCCACTGCCAAGTTGCTAGTGCAATTCTTCTGTTAAGTATTTGAAAATAGTCCAGGAACAAAGGTTGTCCCAATTTCTTATGGGACTAAATGGAAGTTTTCATAACACTAGGAGTCAAATTCTCTTGATAAGTCCACTACCTTCACTAAACCAAGCTTATTCCATGGTAATTAAAGAAGAAACACAGAGGTAAATTAGTTTTATTTCCTCTGGTTTGCCATTAGATAGTTCTATAATAGCTACCAATAATATGAGAGGTGGCAGAGGTCGTGCCAGAGGGAGAGGGAGAGGGCGTTTTCAAGACGACTGCACCTATTGTGGAAGAAAGGGCCATCTTCGTGATACTTGTTACCAGCTACACGGTTTTCTCAATAACTTTTTCCTTCAAAGGGGTAAGGCAGTTGAGGATGATAAGGAAAATCAAGGTTAAGCAAACACCCAATCTAGCCTCTACCAAGAACAATAGCAATTCTAATTCTATTGGGTCACAAGAAGCTCTCTTCACTCCCGAAGAGTACAGTCAAATTCTTGACTTGCTGAAGAAAGATTCTGATCCCAAAGAGATCGTTGTTAGTGTTCAAGCAACAACCCCAGGTTTGCATACTAATATTTTTGTTAATGATAGGATTTTGGATTCGGGAGCTACTAGTCACATAGTAAGTAGTATTACTCAATTAGATAAATGTAGGCATCATCTAGGAAAACCTAAGTGGGTAAGGGTTCCAAATGGACAGAGGATTAGAGTTACTCATGTTGGGAAGGTTCAATTAACAAAAGATATAAAATTAATAAATGTATCATATGATAAAGAATTCTGTTACAACTTAATTTCTATGGCCAAATTAACTGTAGATTACTCTTGTATAGCTTTTCCCCCCCTCATTTTTTACTTGTTTGCAGGATATGAAGACTAGAATGACAGGGGGATTGGTAGGCTCTCTTTCGAATTGTACGTGCTCAAACGCTGGAATAATAATGTGTTTGATAATCTAGCTGATAAATATTGTAATCAGAAATGTTTTCTTTGGCATCACAGGTTAGGCCATGCTCCATTTCATGTGTTGAAAGATCTCAGTGATGTAAGAAAGGATTTGAGTCCAATGGACGTTTTGAATGAGAATAAATGTGAACTTTGCATTCAAGCAAAACATATAAAGCTCCCATTTTCTCCCAGTGATTATAGAAGCACAACTTTTTTTTTCAATTATTACATATGGATGTGTGGGGACCTTATTGGACTCCTACACCCCAAGGTTATAGATTCTTCTTAACTATTGTTGATAACTACTCTAGGAATACTTGGATTTTCTTGTTAACTCACAAATATAGCTGGTAATTCGGGTCGGGCTGGCGGGCACTTTTGGCGGCCCGATTAAAAACGGGGGCTGATGCGGGCCAGCCCGCGAGCTGGCCCGCTTAAATTTTTTTTTTTTTCTCAAATATCCTTGGTCCCTTATCTCATTTCCTTTGATGATATGTTTAATTAATTCCTCATACTTTTTATTTGACACTTATTTTCATATTATATTAATTTATTATACTATTATTAAATTAAAAAGAGATGTATTTATATAGTTTTGTGATGTAAATAGATGAAAAAAAAAAAGGAAAGTAAGAATGAATTGATTTCTTAACACAAATGTATAAAAGAAAAGAAGTGTGATATGAGCGGGTGAAAGAGAAAAATATTAAAAATTTTAAAAAAAAAAAATTGGCTAGCCAGCCCGCGAAGGGGGCGGGCTGGTGCAGAAACTGTTAATGTTGTAAAAATGTTTGTTGCCTATGTAGAGAATTAGTTTACTATTAAAGTAAAAATTGTAAGGTCTGCTAATGGAACTGAATTCACTAATCAAATTATGCAGGATTTCTTAAATTACAAAGGCATTCTGCATCAAAGAACATGCCCAGGAAATCCACAACAAAATGGGGTGGCGGAAAGAAAACATCAACACCTCTTGGAGGTTGTCAGAAGTGTGATGTTTTCTTCTCACACCCCAATCAGGTTATAGGGAGATGCAGTAAGAGCTGCTGCATATTTTATCAATTTCACCCCCTCTAGAGCCTTAGGTAACATCACACCGTATGAATTGCTTTATGGAAAACCCCTTAAGTTATCACATTTAATAATATTTAGTTGTTTATGTTTTGCTGCAAAGTCAAGTTCTAGTGATAAATTTGTAAATAAAGCATATCCTTGCATATATTTTGGCTATCTATCCATTCAGAAGGGCTATATATTATATAACATTGATACTAAAACTTTGATTGTGAGTAGGCATGTAACATTGGTGGAGAACAGGTTCCCTTTCAAGGACAAAGAAACGGGCATTTCAAATGAGATGTGTAATCTACCTCACGACCCTTTCATGATGATATATGATCATCAGCCATTACATTTAGTGAACCGAGAGCATAACCAGGTAATTATAAATAATTTTGTACATGATCAGATAGTAAGAAATGATTTTGAATAAGTCGAGAATGATATAAGGGGTGTTGAAGTTGATCTTAGTCACTACCCACTTCACGAACAACCTTAATTGAGACATACACGTGAAATGCACCCCTTTCCCATTTTAAAGATCATCATTGTGATTATTTACCTTCTTCAAGTAATGAGAGCATCAATCTGGCCTAGTGAATGCAGATGCTTTACTTGACACTATATGTTTAGATGATATGTCTTCTTATTATCAAAGTTTTATTGCCTCTATTAATAAAGTGGTAGAACCAGATAGTTACATAGGGGCAGGCAAAGGCCCTAAATAGGTCAAGGCTATGGAAAATGAAATAACAACTTTGGAAAGAAATAGAACTTGGATAATAGTCTCTTTACCAAAAGGAAAGAGACCTATAGGTTGTAAGTGGGTATTTAAAACTAATTAAAAAGTTGATGGAACCTTGGATAAGTTCAAAGCACGGCTGGTTGCTAAAGGATATAGCCAAAGGGAAGCCATATGTTTTTATGAGACATTTTCTCTTGTAAAAATAGTTACAATTAGAATTATTCTTTTTCTTGCTTCTATCTATAATTGGTCATTGTGGCAGATGGATGTGGATAATGCTTTCTTGTAGGGAGATCTCTATGAGGAAATTTATATGACTATACCATAGGGTTATCCCCGAAAGAGGGAGTGAAGTTACAAAGTGTGCAGGTTAGAGAAGTCTCTCTATGGCCTTAGCAGGCTTCTAGACAGTAGAATGAAAAATTGACACATCCCTTGATACAAGGTGGATTTCCCCAAAGCAAACATAATTATACTCTATTTCAAAAGAAGACAGGTTCTGATATTGTGTTTATTCTTGCTTATGTGGATTATTTGCTAATAATTGGAAACAATATTCATGTTATAAATAAAGTTAAATGCTACTTGCATAGTAAATTTCGGATCAAGGATCTGGGTATTTTAAAGTATTTTCTGGGTCTTGAGGTTTTATAGTCCAGCCTGGGCATATTCCTTAATCAAAGGAAATATGCAACCGAGCTGATTGAACAAGTAAAACTTAATGATTCAGAAACTTATATCACTTCTTATGAGCAACATCTCAAGCTCACAGTGGAGAAGACTAAGCATGATCACTTTCTCCGTGATCTAGTAACATATAGAAAATTGGCTGGTAATTTATTGTATTTAACACTAACTAGACTGACATTTCTTTCACTGTGTAGGTGCTTAGTCAGTATATGCAGTTTCCAAATGATTCATGAATGGGTTGCGTTGAGGCTAGTCATTATCTAAGGAACTGTCTAAGGCGTGGTATTTTCCTATCAGCAGTAGCTCTATGTCCATGGAATGCTATTGCGATTTAGATCACACTGGCTGCCTAAACACATGGAGATCAGTTACGAGATATGTGGTAAAATTGGGAGATTCCTTGATTTGTTGGAAATCGAAGAAACAAAACACAGTATCTACATCCTCTGTAGAGGCTGAAGACAGAGCCCTTGGAAAGGCTATTTCTAAATTAGTGTATATTATTGGATTAATAAAAGAATTACATGTGTATGAAATTGAGCTGGTGCAGTTGCATTGTGATAGTAAGGCTACAATTCATATTGCAACCAATCCAATCTTCCATGAGCACACAAAGCATATCGCGGTCGATTGTCATTTTGCGTGTGAGAAGTTGATACGGAAAGTCATTATTTTTTGTTATTTGAGATCTTTGAAAAACTTGGCAGGCATATTAATAAAGGGGCTTGGAGGTCCTCAACATCAGTATATTTTAGGCAAGTTAGAAACTTATGATTATACGATTCCTAACATAAGGGGAGTATTGTGAATGATTAAGTGAAAATGTTTTGATTGTAATGTAGTTGTTGGTCAGTTAATTGGGTACGGTAGTTATTAGTGTGTTACTGTTGCTTATTGCTATCAAGTCGATGTGGGCCTTGGCTGTGCCTATATATATATACACACACTATAGTATTTGTACAATTAATTGATTTAATAATGTGTATAATTCAATATAATGTGCTCCATTCTTAACACGCTCAATTTGTCTCTACCTCTCATTAACCCCTTGTTTGACCAACTAATTTGTAAATCTAGATCTCTGGGTTCAATTTCTAGAGGTATGGGTATGAATGGCTGGAGTTTTAAGGAAGATGAAACTTGAAAAGTTTATTTGAACAATAGAGGAAGATGGTTTGCACAAAAAGGGAAGATTATTTGCACTAGCATAATTCCACTTTTGGCTTAATTTTGGGACACATGGGAGAGCATTTGCTCACGGGGAAGATTGATTGCATACAACGAAAGTTAAGTTGCATATAGGGAAAATAAGAAAGATATATTACACATAGGAACACACAAGGGAAGACCGTTTGCAATAAGGGAAGATCGTTCGCACAAAGCATAACTTGTACATTATGACTTAATTTTGGGATACAAGGGAAGACATTTGCACACAGGGGAAGATGGATTGCATATAAAGGAAGTTAAGTTGCACATGGGGAAGATAAATTGCATGTAGGGAAGATTATTTGCACTAAAGGAAGATTATCTACACTGAGGGAAGATTGTTTGCACAAAGCATGCAGGGAGTAATTTGCATATTATTGCTTAATTTGTAACACTAGGGAATATATTTGCATGTAGGGAAAATATATCGCACTTAGGCAAGATGAATTGAATGTAGGGAACTGAAAGGACAATTTAATCATTTAATCCTTATATTTATTCACTATAAACCTAAAGGACCAATATCTTTTAAAAAACTTGAGGTACTATTAGGCAATAAACTTTTCAAACAGGTCATTTCCCATTTTATATATTAATTATTATATATATATATATATATAAATTCGTTCACCATTACTTGAAAAGAGATACTCCCTTCAGTCCTTAATATAAGACATATTTAACTAATTTGATTAGATTAAGGATGTTAATTAAGTTAGTTAATATACTATGTATTTTCTAAAATATCCTAATTATCTTTCTTAATTCCTTCATTCTTCTCCTTCTTGATTATTGTTGAGAGAGCATCAAGGGGTAAATTAGGAAAATATTGACAAAATTTGAAAACTGTGTTTTATATTTAGGATCAAGATTAAAACTCTAAATATGTCATATATTAAGGACCGGAGGGAGTATTATATATCCTATATTAAAATATATGTTTCAAAATTATTTATATCATACACATACACACTAATTTTCATCAATATCGTTAACAAGATTTCATCATTATATCTAGCTTATGATATTCCAAATGAAATCTTCTAAATATGTCATATTTAAAAATAAATCTTCTCAAAATTTATAGATTAAATAGATTATTTATGGCGAAATAATATTTTATTATTCTATTCAGATTAGAAGATCTCTTAGCTGGCAAAAAAAAAAAAAAATCTCATAGAATTCTCTATTTCGAAAATAAGACTTTCTAGATTAAATGTGAACATTTTATATTCATTAAATTCAAACACTAGTTATATTCACTGAATTTAGACATTTAAGTTTGTATTGGCGCATTTTAAGTGCAGCCCTGTAGGCTCATATTCTCCCGGCCCCAAAACATAAACTCTAAATTTATGATCAGGTGCATCTCAAAATAATAAGTTTCATTTTAGTTTTATCAAATCAGTTATTATGCTTTTTTTTTTTTTAGCCAATGTTATTGTGTTTTTTCCAACTTAACTCTTAACTGTATTTGTTGTATTTATTATCTCTCTCACTTATTCTCTTCACCAATAAGGGTGTAGTTAGAATATATATATATATATATATATATATATATATATTATCAACTAATTTTAATATTTTTTTATAATCACAAATCGGTTATTTGAATCTTATAATTAAATATAGAAGGAGTATAATCTTAGCTCAGAGGTCTCATTTATACATCAATAATGAGACATGCTGATGGTATAAATTTTATGATGGGTCGGTCCAGCACCTAGATCTATAACAAATGCCTATAATTTTAATTTGTGTCTCCATGCCTTGCATGATCATCATCCAGGTTATTTGACTCGGACCAGACCGGTCGAACTAGCTCGGAAACCTGCGACCCGGGCACTAAACCGGTCTGGGTCAATTTTTTTTAATTTTTTAAAATTTTTTCTTTATAATTTCATACTATAAGCCTAAAATATTTCATTTCTCACCGACTTGGTCCCAGTTTAGCTCCGGTTTGACTCCAATCTGACCCAGTATCCCGACCGGTCCGGGTTTAATTACCTTGATCATCATATGAACATTAACCAAAAACATACTCGTCTTAATTTATTGTTGTTCGCACAATTAACCAGTGACGTTTAGAATAATTCTTTAATTTTTAAATTGTTAACGGATCCTTATTAAAAAAAACATGCAAAGGGAGAGGGGATATGGAAGAACAAGAGTTGGGAGCGGATATGGACATCCGCATAATCTAATACTATTTTCAGTCATAAATATAAGATTCAGTTAATTTTTTTAGAGATATTAAGAAATATAATTTAATTAATTTAAATAATTTATATTTATTTTTTTATTAAATTAATTTGTCTAATTTATAAATTAATATATAATATAATAATACACAACATATTATATGATTAAATAATTTATTTAATTTTTATTAACCTTTTTATAAAAAAATTGGGTCTTATATTTAAGACCAGAGAGAGTATTTATAATAATTTTTTTATTTTTTTTGGTTTTATTCTACTTTGTTTATCAAATGAGCTGATATTTTTAAAACAAACAAGGTAGGTAAATGCAAAGCAGAAAACTAAACGACGTCGTATAATTGTCAAACTCAAATACAAAACCTGAGTGCTATGAACAGAGTAAAAAACACAGATACTATTTTCACCAAGAAAAACAGATACTATTACGCAGTGCCGTGCGGTCGCCCCTACAAGAACTGGGAGAAAAATGGCTACGGAGCTTGAGGAGCTTATAGGCTTCCTGTCTTCTCCGTCACCTCAAGTAAAGTTTCTTACTTTCTCGTTTTGTTTCTTTCCTGTGAACTTGTGTGGGAATTATATTCGGAGTTCTAAACAAAACGCTTGGATATATACAGTACTGGGATTTTTTTCCCGCATGTTCTTACTTCACAATAATTTAGTTCCAGAAAATCAATTACGTGATAATCGTTTGGATATAGTACTGGCTTTCTGGGAATGTGGATTTGGCTTGAACTAGCTTTCTTCAGGATTGCTCTGACTTCTTGTCCAGCTTGAAACATCCCTCCCAGTCTCTTTTTATTTCTGTAACTATCCACTGAATTTCCTTGCAAACAAAAAATTCAAACAGATATGTTGAGCTAATCGAATTCAAACCTTGGAGGTGGATTCCGATCTATCCTTGGTTTCGAGTCGAATAATCGGACTTCAAAATAGATCCTTTTTTAATGTATTTTTTATAGTATCTTTATAATGGGATTAAATTCATTTTGAACGAGTTGTCTTTGGTTATGTCAACTTATTGACATATTGTCATGATTAATTCACGCGCAGCAATCTTCAAGATTTGGTGTGTGTGAATATGTCACTAATGTACGAGGGGACTCTACCTTTTTTTTTTTTTTTGTTGAGAAAATTAAGTATAGAATTGAAGTGAAGCATGTTGTTTCCCTCACAGATAACAAAGGTCGCTGTTGATATAGTTCGTGGACTAACTGGCTCTGATGATGGCTTGCAATCCTTGGCCAAATATGCAAAGACAGTGCTACCCTCATTATCTCGACTGCTAGCTGGTCTAAAGGTGCTTCTGAAATCTACTGTTATACAGGAAGATAGAATCGATTTCACGTATTGTTCTTAAATTTTCTGGTGTTTCCAAATCTGAATGCATAAGAATGAATAACTCAAACTGTTTCTTTAGTGTCAAAGAACTTAGTTTGATCTCCATACAAGACCATGAATTATTGTGGTGTTTCAAGATTGTTCTTTTAGTCTCAGGTGTAGGAATATAGATCAGACAACTAAACTTTTGGAAAATTTTAATGTTATTATCCATGAGCAAATTAGCAATATCGGGTGGCACTTGTTCAAGGAATCAAGGTGTAGTTATGTATTAAAAGATCTGCTATGCCCTTCCAGGAGGTTTCCGAACCTTCAGCTGAAGCACTTGTTAATTTATCTCAAAACTCAAATCTAGCAGCAGAGATGGTTCAATTGGGAATGATCAAAACTGCAATGGATGTTTTATACAAGCCAGAGTGTACCATTACTCGCTTGCTTGTCATGCTTTTGGTGAATCTAACACAATTAGATGCTGGTAGCACTTCCTTGCTTCAGGTTTGTTTCCTCACGTCAATTTGTGATCATTAGGTATTTTTTAGAATTGGTGAAATGGCCACTGCTGTCATTATACAGAAGGTGGCATCTTTCTTTGCCCCCCCCCCCTATTCATTTTATGGAAATATCAATTATTGATTCCTGTCTGGTTGTCAGACTGATGATGATAAGGTACATGGACTATATGTGATGAAGCTTGTCAGGTCATTTTGTAGAACCACCCATGAAAGTCATGGTACGTCCATCCAATCTCAATGTGAATTTGATCTTCTGCAGCATTAATACACAATTCTTTTGTCCAGATTTTTGAAATCCATTTGGCTAATTGTTTAAATAGCTGTAAAATGGTTTTTTTAACGAAAACCCTTGAGCTTGTAATGCCCTTATTCTATTAACATAATTATTGTGTGATCATAGTTTAATCCACTGTCTGGTTTCCATAGTCACACTGGAAATTTTTCTTTCCCTTCATGTTTACATGGATTGATGAGTAAATAGATCATTAGTGGACCAAATAAAGAGTCTTAAATCTTAACACTGAATTCACTAATAAGCAAGGGCAGATAATGTTCAAAATACAAATCATAAACATCAAAGACATGCCTAGTCCTCCTATGCTATGTCTATAATTAAGAAACAAAAAATAACTACTTGATAACTACTTGCCTACACATAGTGATTTCATTCCATACATCCATTACACCTAATACATGCTATAACTGTTTTGATTATTCAGTTGTTCATGAATTATTGCTCTGGTTCAGTGATTTTTTTTCCTTCTAATTTTTTATAGATGATCCTTTTGAACATGTTGGATCAATACTTGTTAATATATCAAAGCAGCAAGCAGGAAGGAAGCTTCTGCTTGATCCAAAGAGAGGTCTCTTGAAGCAGATAATTAGACAATTTGATTCAAGCAGCTCATTGAGAAGGAAAGGGGTATGTGCAATAACTGACTTTACATTATGTTTTTTCAATCTCATGCAGTGCTAGAATAACTTGATATTAGCTCTTGAGTAGTATAAAGTAGTATACTATTTCCATTTACTCTATTATCTTACATACTCTTGAAAGAAGTGGAAAATCAATTTAGAGGTTGCTAAGTCATACCCTATTTTCCATTTACTCTATTTTCTTACATGCTCTGTTAGTCATAGAAACTCATGTCCTAATGCTGTTGTTGATCATGGCATGCATAACTGAAGCTCATGGCTCCAAACCTAGGAACCCTTTGAACTGAATGAATGAAATCGAACTGATTCATGTTATTGATCGTCTCTTGAGGGATTGTTGTATGTTAATAGTATGCTCTCTCCATAACTGCAGTATTGTTTGTTGTGATTATGTTAAATTAGTAAAAGCTAACACTTGACTGCACTTAGGCAGGGCTTTTGGCTCAAGCTGAGATTATTGTTATGTTCGATTGTTTGCAGGTTTTTGGAACTTTACACAACTGTTGTTTTGAAGCTGAAAGTCAGCTACAAAATTTACTATTGATATCTGAGTTTCTCTGGCCAGCATTACTTCTTCCAGTTGCTGGCCCTAAGGTTACATGCTCAACCTTGCCTGACCTCAAATTTGTTGGCATTTCTGATTATTGCCAAATAAGATTCCTTCCTGCTGAGCCAAAACATTTTAAACTGCTTTTTAAAAAAATGAGCCTAATTCATTAATTTTTCTAGAATGGAAATAATTTTGCTTACGAGATGTGTCTATCCATGACCCTGTAATTTGTTAGAAGAAATGAATTCCCTTTTGAAAGGCATGAAAGAGCTCAATCTTGTGAATATCTAGTGCTGTCATTGCTGTGTAGAATGATAATATGTTTAATAGAGTAAAGAAAAAAGAAGAGAATACTTTGTACTGAATGTTGTCATAGTAAAATATGAGTTTCCTGAATCATATAAAAAATATCCTTAGTTAAAAGGTGCCAACTTGTAATCAGATTCAAGTGGTCTTTGTGTTAATCTTCCTATCCATGTCCCCCCACCCCTTTTGGGCATTATTTACGAGTTAAGTTATCTGTGGTTTAGTTTACACGGTTTATATCTTACTCTCTTCCATTAACAAAGTAATTGTTTTGCAGTTATACAGTGAGCAAGACACATCAAAAATGCCGCTTGAACTTGGGACTGCACTCTCAATTGAGGATGAACCAGTTACTGATGCTGAAATTCGTATTCAAGCATTGGAAGCCATATACTTGATTGTTTTGCAGGTAAATTTGAAATATATATATATATGTATATCTCCAAATCTATGCTTGAACGCTATTGATATTTTGATACTGAACGGTTTTTTGAATCTTAGTACTCTCTGTCAATTTAATGGTAGGAAGCAAAAATCTTCTGCTGTTCCTTTTGCTGTAACAGGCGAATTATTCTATCATATGATTAGAGCCTGTATGTTATTGAACCTACTTGTTTCGAATAACTCACCATGAAAACCTCTGTTTCCTGCTTCCTCTTGGACAGGCTTGAGCGATGGAGATTATAAAAGTCGTATATTAATTATTATGCATATCTGTAGGTTATAATAATGAATGTAGTTAATAATAATAAAATCTCCTTCACCTTTAAGTTAGTATTGTGATACGAAACCCACCCTATTACTGAAGGGTTGTTGGATGAGGTTTCTATCTAATAAGGTTCCATGTAATTTAACCTATCATGAAATACATACAATTAAGTAGGGTTCATTATGCTTTGGGCTTAATATTCAATACAATAACTAATGACTTAAAACCATTCTAGTTTCTATTACCTGATAAACTAGCAAAAGGTTACGCGGCATTTTTCTCCGTTTTTGGGTGCTACATGCATGCCTTGTATTGCCTCTGGAATGACCAAGTTTCTGAAATTGAGCCTCAGATTTATGTTGTTGTAATCTTGCAGGAGGCAGGTCGAAGAGCCTTTTGGTCTGTAAATGGACCAAGGATAATACAAGTTGGTTATGAAGATGAGCAAGATCCAAAAGTGATGGGAGCGTATGAGCAACTGGGATCCTTGGTAATGTTTCAGTCTTCTCTAGCCTCATCGCCTTCTGTCTTACTGTTATCAGTGCGTATAATAACTCTGTGAATTTGTGTGTCAGCTAATTCAAAGCGGAGGAACAGAAGAACCATCCAGTGAGAGTACAAATCAGTGATACTTTGGTGTTGTTTCTCTCGGCCTCCCATATATCTCAGAAAGAAATCTGCACTGCAAAAAGGTCATTCTAAGCCAAAATTTGCCTTTTTGATGCTAGAAATGCCACTTTTAGAGTTTCATAGATCATGTGGCTTATAGATGTTGTGTAGAACGAGTGAAAGATACTGTTTTTTTTTTTTTTTTGGCGTATCTGGGTCTTAGTTTTCATTTCTGATATATATCAAGCATGGAGGATTTTCCTCAGATCACGTATGAACAGGAGCTCTGAAAGCTGATGATGATTCTTTGATGGAGTGCATTTTTCATGATCCTAACTATTTACCTTGTACTATTATTTTCCTTTCCTCATCAATGGAAAGAGGGACTAAATTTTTATGGGGAGTGATTTCTAAAGAATCAAACTAGAAGGACCAATTCTCAAATTGAGGGAATGAAAGTTGATTTTTTTTATTGAAAGTTCTATTTTTCTATTGCCTCCAATTCTAAATATTAGATCTAATTGATTTTTTTTTTGAGAGATTAAGGAGCTAAATAAGTTACTTAATTATATTATATGTTATGTTTGATTAGTTTGTTTAGAGAAAACCGATAAATATAAATACTTTAAAGTAATTTGATTGGCTTTCTTAATCTTCTAAAAAAAAATCAATTGGATCTTATATTTAGGATCAGAGGTATAAGACATCAAAAAAAAAAATTATTGAATTATTTGAAACAATAGTAATTACATTTGAAACTTCAATTGTGTCATATGTCATACTTTAAAATATATATTTATTTTAACTTTATGTAAATATTTTTTTTAATTATTTTATTATGAAATTGATAGATTATGCCTTTAAAATTGTGTTTAAATTCTTTTATTTTTGCTTATTTTTAAAATCATTTAAAAAAGTTTTCTTAAAAAAAGTTGGGAAAACTATACTTAGGTCCCAAGGATCAGAAAAAATAATACAAAAGTCCTATGGTAGATTCCCTTATCAAAAAGCTCCCTAGGGATTACAGTGACATAAATTCTGAATATGAAATTACCTTCTTGCCTCCATTGATTAAAAAAGGAAAAGAGAAGTAGTGGTATATGATTAGGTGTAGGTACTTGTCAATCGCTACTATATAACTTGTCAAAATAGATACATCTATTTGTCAATCGTAAATTTCGAATGCAACAGACTCCAATAATGTATTTTGATAAGTTTGTGTGCTTATAATGGCAAGTTATACATTGACAAATGTATGTGCCTGTTTTGACAAGTTTATGTATCTATTTTGACAAGTTATATATTTGCAAGTGTATGTGTCTATTTTGATAAATTCATGTGCATATTGTGACAAGTTATACAATGACAATTGTATGTGCCTATTTTGACAAGTTATAATTAACAAGTATATGTGTCTATAATGGCAAGTTATGCATTGATAAGTGCATGTGCTTATTTTGACAATGTTATGTGACTATTTTAGTAAGTTATGCATTGATAAGTGTATGTGCCTATTTTGACAATGTTATGTGACTATTTTAACAAGTTATACATTGGCAAGTGTATGTGCTTATTTTGACAAATGTGTGTGCCTATTTTAATTTGACAACTTCCTGGGGCTATTTTAACAAATTATATATTGGCAAGTGTATGTGCCTATTTTAACAAGTATATGTGCCTCTAATAGCTATGTGCCTATTTTGACAAGTTACAAAGTGGTCATTGACAAACACATCTATATTAACTAAAACAACTTTCTTTAACAAGTGAATGTGCCCATTTTAACAAGTCATAGAGTGATGATTGACAAATACCTGCATCTAATCATATATCTTTGCTTCTCTCTTACTTTTTTAATTAAGGGGGGCAAGAAGTTAATTTCACGTTCGAAATTGATATCACTGCAGTCCTTAAGGAGCTTTTTGATAGGGGAATCTACTATAGGATTTTTTTTGCTTTCTTTTCTGGTCCCTGGGAGCTGAATGTGGTTTTTCCAAAAACGTTTACTGCTGCAATTTTTTTACACCCGTTAAGATGCATAGCATGATTGCATCCACTGGATGGAAACATTTTTTACTAAGACTTTGTGGATCAACACCCTCTTTGGTGTAGGGGTGTTCAAATCCCGGGATGGGGCCGGGATCATCCAATCCCGGGATACCATTCCCGGTCCCGATCCCAGGAAAGTCCCGGTACAACTAGGACCAGGAATTCCCGATTTCAAAAAAAGGAATTCTAAGCTGAGTTGGATGGAAGAAAACAAGCTGACCTATTAAATTTCGAAGTCACTTTGACTAAAATTGGTTTACAAATGGTTTAATTCGTTCATTTGCCCCCTATCCACGTGTTTTTTACAGATTTCCCAAATGAAAGCTCATATTTCTAACTGAAGCATTCACTGGGTCAGAATGACATAAATTGCAACAAATATACCATAATTCAAAAACAAGATAAGCAAGCAGTGCAAGAATTGGCAGTGCCCTAGTAATGAGATGAGGGACAAGTAATGAGACATAAACAAGAAGCAAATAAAACTCAAGTAATATCACGTTTTTTAGTCTGACTAGTTGCCCTTTATAATGATTAATGAGACATAAACAAGAAGCAAATAAAACTCAAAATTTGCTACTTGAGAAGCATACAAGAACTAGATTAGGAAGGATCTTTGTAAGCAAACATGAACTATCTACTATCAGAATTATTTTCCAAATATTGAGATCATCAGCAGAAAAAACATAGAAGCAAAAGTACCTAATAATTTAGCACCAGGTACGTCCTGAGTGACAAATAGGTTAACTCCCGAAGAAACTTCCATGCTTTTGTAGATACTGACCAAGTTATCCATACGAGGAGCAGAGCGAATCTCTTCACAAAGAAATATATTGTTCATGATTAAGCCAGTAATTACTAAAATCCTAGAAATAGCAGCATAAACGGGGACATAAAATTTGGTGGTGATGCCTTCTTTACATTGAAATTATATATAGACATTTCACAGCATCCAAAAACCAAGTTGACATACCCCAACAAAATGAGAGAATAGAAATTATTTCATACAAAAGGAGAAGATTATTCAAAAAATTATTTCATACAAAAATCATAAAAACAAAGGTCTTTGATGGAATTGACAGTGTACACAAGTAAACCGGAAGTTTTGAGCAATAAAGGGCTCTTTTTTCGCCAATAACATTTAAAGAAAGTGCAAGGTGCTCATAATTATACAATGCTGACATAAAATTAGCTGTTAAGGCAATCAAACTAACACAGTCATGCAATAAGATCTCCACTGCCAAACATGGAGTACTATGGTCTTCCAACAAAAAATTCCAAAGAAAATATACTTACCAAAAGATGAATCAACGTTAGCAGATATTTGCTTTTGAAACTCTACACAGATGCTGGAAGCTGTTGCTTGATGAATTATTAATCGTGATTTCTGCTTAATAGCCTCCCATAACACTGAGTTTAACATGTCTATATCCTCCAGATCTTTGAGCAGCTTCAAATTCAAGGAAATCAAGATGGTGGTTCGGAGGGCAAAAACATGAGCAAACACATGATTTAATCAAACACATTAATCAAACGCATGTTTAAATAGCAAGAGTTGGTAGAGCAAAACACATTACAACAACATTAAATTCAGATTACAAGAGCAAACAAAGTCTCAGTCCCACAAATTTAATCAAAACAGCAATGATTCAATGAACAAACAACAAAGACCTATTTATGGATTTGGACGTTGCTCTTCAGCTGCAAAAGTGAAAAGAAAAAATTGGTTGAAGTTAAAATTATTATGAAGAACTTAAATAAAACAAGTGAATTAAATTAGACAAAGATTACGATATTACCGATTAGAGCAGCTAATACTTCCTCAGTGTCATTGAAGTTACCAGTCTCAAGTGATTCAAGTCCGGTTGGGAGTAATGTGGATGGAGAGAGCCAATTTTGTGCATAAATGAGTGCTTCAACCATCTTAGGTGATAATGAACTTCTGTATGAATCAATAACACGACCCCTTGTGCTGAAAGCCGATTCTGAAGAAACGATTGAAACAGGCACAATCAACACATCACATGCCATCATGGACAGGACTTTGTACTTCCATATATTTTCCACCAATTCAAAATAAGAAAATCAGGATCACGACCTTCAACTAAGTCAGATTGAAGATACTTGTCCAACTCCGCATACTTATCACTCTGACCCTCATTCTGATTATTGGCCCTAAATCTTCTCTCTGCTTCACTCTCTTCCGTATCAATATCAAAAGTATCTTTTTTAGCATTTGTTACAGTGCTGCAACTACTATCAGTTCCTTCTTGTGCCTGACTTTGACTCTCAATAACAATCCCAGATGTGCCAAGATGACTTGAATAATGATCAAATAAACGATAGAGGACATTTGAGACTTTTTGTATCATGTCTACACGACTATCAGGATCATTAGGATACATAGCATCAAAAGCATATCTCAAAAACTTCATTTCATACCTGGGGTCAAGCACCACTGCAATCACCAACAAAGGATTGAAGTTTTTAAACCGATCCCAATACTTATCATATTTGGCCTTCATACTGTTAGCCATGGCATACAAAGAAGAACCATGATTGGTTGAAGCTTTATTGAGAATAGAAGCAAGATTTGATACTTGTCGGAAGGCCAAATGTGAGGTCACAAAAAGTGATCCAGAAAGTTTCAGAGTGACATTGTAGAACAATTTCAAAAACTTAGTAAACTCACTAGCTTGTTGGAATGACTCATCCGTAGGAGGACCAACTAAACCTTTATCAGAAAAGTGTTTCTTGTAGTCATCGTCTGAGGCCATCCTTTCAAACACGCTACTGAATTGAATGGCACTCTCCAACATAATGTAAGTTGAATTCCACCTAGTTGGACAATCCAAGCTTAGTAAACCCTTCGACTCAATTTTCATCTTTTACACAAGCAACTTGAACTTTCAAAACCTTGAAGAAGAAGATCTTATATATTTAATGGCATTCCGAATGGCTTCAACTGACTCATGCATATCCTTTACACCATCACAAACAATCAAATTTAAAATGTGTGCACAACACCTTAAGTGCATGAAGTCCCCATCACATACTAAACCACCATTCCAATGCACTATCGTTGGAAGAAGCATTATCAACAGTGAAAGTAAATACCTTATCAATCCCCCAAAACAACATGCATTTCTCAATTTCATCTGCAATTGTTTCACCCTTGTAGTTTTCAACCACACAGAAATTCAATATTCGCTTTTGGTATGTCCAACTCTTGTCAATCCAATGTGCAGTCAGGCACATATAATTTGCATTCTGATTTGAAGTCCAAGTATCCGTAGTAAAGGATACTCGAACTTTTGTAGTCTCAAAGTGCTTTTTCAATTTCATCGCCTCTTCAAGATACAACTTGTAGCAATCTCTAGTAATCGTTGATCGTGAGGGGACCTTAAATCGGGGTTCTACATCACTCATCATCGCTCTAAAACCAATAGATTCCATAGTTCGAAAAGGCCTCTCTTCCAATATAATGTACTTTGCAACACCTCTTCTGCATCGCTCTTGACTGAATACATGAGAAGTCACAGTATTAGAGGACCCTATCTGAGTCGTAAACAAAGATTGGTTCTTCTTGTTTGCTTTGTTTGGATTTTTAGGACATGTCTGTAAATGTCTCCGCTGTCAACACCCGTTTCCATTTCGATAATCAAAGAGTAATAACGACGGAGTTCAATGGGCATACAGAAAAGTACAATTATACTGATAAAAATATTCGTTTACAATCCCAACGTCGTTCGTCAACGAAAAAAGGAAAATACAGCGGAAACTTAATATTTACAAATTATCCAAAATATTAAGGCATAGACTAAAGCATAACCACGTTCTTGACCCCGCCTCGAGACACGCTCTGCTCACTTTCCGACGTCAATGTCTTTGCCCTTTGGCCCACTGGTACCCGTTGAGGTATTTGTTTAAAAATAGGGTGAGATTCCAAAGAATCCCCGTAGAGACATAATATCGTTCATAGAAAATGCGAAAAGTAAATATGTCATGCGCCAAGGTATGCACAAATTAATGAACAATATAAACACATCATCGTCATGTATACATGAGTAGGGCCCAGCCCTACAATCTACACCGGTTGGACTTCTACCAACTCCCAGTGTAAGTGCACCTCTGGCACTAACAGCCTCTCTCTAGGCAAATCATGTTATTAATAAAGTGCATTTACAAAACAATGGCATCCACACAATCACATAACTTATGGCATAGTGTATGAAGGATAATGTCCCTACCTCAAAGCTTTATAATCCTCTTTTAAATGTGCCTCGAAGAACGTGTCGTATCCGGCCTCCAAATCGGTCCTAAAATATTAAATGTACCAGAAATAGGTCATAACCTATCCAAGTATCATTTTAGACTCTTCCATAGTGTTTATTGTGGTTATATTAGTCTATGGTGAAAATTTACAAAAATGCCCCTGGGAACCCGGCCCGGCCCCGCCGTACCTGGCCGATGGCACGTTTTCCCAAAATTTTGACTAGGGCTATTCTGACTTATTTTTCGCCCAAGGAATCCATTTCCGGCCTCGAAATTGCCAAATTCATGGTCAAATTACGAAAATACCCTGACAGCCCCTTTTTAGTGATTTCAGTGGCGTTTTCGTAAATATGCTTTTTCGGCCTCTACCGAAAAAGTGCCCAACTGTAACCCCACCTATTTTTGCCCACTGAGTCCAATGGAACCATTTATTTCATGAAAATCCAACTCCTACTACCAGATCTGGTCTGGCCGAAATATTGATCAAGAATTGGAAAAATGGAGTTTTGTGTTTTAGCTTCTAAAACTTGTACTTTTCCACTTCTAATCCTTGATCAACTCACTTAAACACTTCTTAACCATGATTCAAAGAAATTTGGGCAGCATAACCCCTTAGGATTAACACTTTCCAAATTTACAAACTCAACAAAATAACCAAATCCAACCATAATCGTCAACAATAACCACATACTAGCATAATTTTAGGATTTGTGAAGTTACCTTCTTGAGTTCTTTTCCTTTCTCTAGAGGTCCTTCTCTCTCTTTCTCTTTGAGCTCAAGATTTGCTTGCTAAACATAGTGTTTAATGGAGAAGAAGAGATTAGAGAGGAGATTATACAAATTGGAAGCCTTAAAACTTGGATCCACAAGGTCTCACCTTAAGATTTCTCCTCCTTCTCTCTAGATTTCCCAAGCTCTCCTTCTCTCTCCTTTTCTTGTTGCAAGTGATAAAAATGAAGGTAAGAGAAAGATGAAGCCTTGCTTCATAAATATCTCACCTAATTTCTCTTAATTAACAAATGGATAGGAAATTTCTTTATGACCTCATCTTGTACTCACCCTTATCTACTTCTAATGAGTGTCATAAAGTCCATTTAGGTTTGGACTAATCTTCCTTTCTTTTCCCTCTAGCCCAAACATCCTCTAGGTCCTTAAGAAACCAAGTGGACCTTCATTCAATTATCTTAAGATTCTTGGTCCAAGATACATTATCTTAAGGTATTAACCCATGTGCTCATATTTAAAAATCATTGTTTATTCCTCTTAGCTTAGATTAATGACACCTCATCTTATCCACTTCCAACTTGTGCTTATCTACTTCAAACTTGTGTCATAAGTCTCATTGTAATTGAACCAATTCCCTTCAATTAACAATTGGGTTTTCTACAATTATCTCATTCCTTTGGTCAACATAATATATTTTATTGCAATTTAAACATGTGCTCCAACTTTAGCCATTATACTTTAACCTCTTGGCTTTAGATGATGCCACTTGGCATATTTATCTTCCAAGTAAATATTTTCTTTCTCCTAAATATCCACCAATAAAAGAGCTTTTACTTTATTCCACAAATCTCAATTTATTCCACTAAGAATATTCAATTTATACATTTTCCTTTATTTTCCTTGATTAATTGAAATTAACTCCAATTAATTGGAAAATAATTAATCTTGGGCTAAATTGGCAAAACTATAATTTTGCTATCACCTTTGTAATATAATTCAATTCTTGAATCCATTTACCCATTTTCTTATGAATATGAATATTTCAAAATTCATAAGATCCAAAATTCATAAATATTCACCATTTTATTGAATTATTCAAATTATTAGAATATATTTTTGGTGAATAAAATTTGGGATGTTACATCCGCAATCCAGAAGTCCCTTGTTTATGATAGTAAAGAATTTCTTTTAGGCAATAATTACACTTAGCTGTGCTTTCCAGTAGTTGGGTAGATTTGTACCTTCCCATAATGGTCCCAAACACTTGATTTTTTCTTTTTCCCTGGTCTTTCATCTCCCTCTAAATCATCTTCAGCTTCAGCATTTTCATTTGCTTCCCTAGCTTCTTGTTCAACTGTACTTGGAGTTGCTTGGACTGTTGGTTCACTTTGTCCAACAGTTTCTTCATTGGCACTTGTACTTGTAGTAATATTGGCCAAGTTTCTAGATCTTTTCACCATCTATTAGTAAGCATTAAAGAGCAACATTCTAAGTGACTGCATCTAAACATTTACCCAATCCAATGCACTAAAAACTGCCAAAAACAGCAGCTATACAACATTCTAAGTGGATCATGAAAGTGAAAAAATTGTATCTTCCTAAGTGAAACACTAAAAACAGCAGCTACACAGCAATCCACAAGGCATAATAAGCTTCCAAATTATTATATATACACTAAAAGAGCTTTATGAAAGTGATAAGCATAGTCTACCAAACAGAAAATGAGTACAGTCGGGTCTATTTGCCTCCCCCCTTTAATGAAAATCACTTTCAGCCTAACAAGAATTGTAGCATCAATATTGTATTAGCTTTTTTATCATTGTATTTTCCTATGGCTTACAACGAAAACCAGCAGATGATTTAGAGGGAACAGAGTTAAGATGCTTCATTTGATTACCAAGATTAATCGATTAAAGAAGGAAAGCAAAGAAAGAGTTGTAAATCAACTTACCTGAATGAGACGAGCTGCGACGGGAGGACGACGCTGCGGCTGCCGGCTGGAACTGGAAAGGAGACGGCGAGGCTGGAACTATCAGACAACGACGGTGAGCCTTCCGCTGAAGAAAGAGAGAGATCGGCCGAAAGGAGACGAGACGAGGCAGAGAGTGAGCGTCGGCCACTCGGCCGTCGGTGACGGTGAAGGCCGTGCAGACTGCAAAGTCGCAGGTAGGGCACGAGACTTGAGATTGAGAGAGGCGGAGTCGCGGAGAGGAGAGGAGACGAGGCACAGAGTGAGAGAGTCAGACCGCGAGAGAGGAGAGGCCGAGGGATTAGTGTTTAGGAAAGGAAAATAAAAAAATGATATATAAAAAAAAATATGACCCCGGGACCAGGACCGAGATTCTCGAAGCCTTGCCCGGATCCCGTCCCGGTCCCGATCCCGGACTGGCCGGGAATTTTTGATCCCGCTGCTACTGGGACCACCGGGACCAGGATCCCATGAACACCCCTACTTTGGTGGATTCCATAAATGCTAGATGCTTGAGTCAGTAATTTGGCTAAATTGTACCAATTTTTTTTTTTTGATTAAAAAATTTGTGCTACATTATTATTCATTCATCAAGACATACTTCAATTATATAACTTTATCTACTGGTAAAAAAAAATTTATATAACTTTATCTGTTACTGTGAAAATATACTCAAACTATCTCTCTCCCCATCACACTAAATATATATATATATATATATATATATATATATATGTACACACTCAAACTTTTTGACGTTAAACTTTCTCTATTCTAAATTTTTAATTGTGTATTTTTATTTTTTTTCAATGAATTGATGACTGATATGAGTGACTAATAATTGTTTTGTTAAGTATTTTTTTTGTTTTACTAGCAGCCACATATTGGTATTGAGCAGCTCAATCTTTGTTTTTTTTTTTTTGTCAAAAGGTTTAATCATTGGCTTAATGATAAGCTTACCATTTAACCTAATCGGGGAATAAAGTATTTCTGTATTAATATCATTTTGCTTTTTATAAAAAAAAAATATTTGTTCAATTTTATTGGTTTAGGTCTACCTAAACCAATAAAATTCAACAGGATCAACCATTCTTCAAATTAGGATAATGCACAATTTTTTATTTTTTATTTTAGAGTTATAAATTAAATTTGAATATTGGCCATTTCAGTTTTTCTAACTAATAAAATTTCTAACCAGGATTTTTCACCGAATTTTTTTTAAAAGCAATTTTTTTCATCCAAAATTTTATTATAGAAAAAACAAATCCTTTCCAAATGACCTAATTGGTAACGACTAATAAGATATACACAAGTTTTTCTTATAACTGCTAGTCAAATGATAATGGATAATATTTTGTTTTTTTTCCTCCTAACTTTCGTTTGTTGTTTTGGTTGCTATTACTGTCGTATTTCTGTTTCCAGACTTTGTATGGTTGGTTGTTTATTTATGATATATGAAATAAGGAAAATCCCTATAAAATACTTTGGAAATAGGAAAATCTTAAATTAGTGCACCGAAATTGTAAAATCCCAAGTCAGTGTTGTGTCAATACGGAGGAGGAATATGAAATTTTGAAATCTCGATGAAAAGACGAATATGCCCTTCAGTTATCCCCCAACTCAGAATAACAACACCTTCCTCTTGATTAACAACACGGTATTTTGCATTAACAACTCTGCTTTATTCGTTCACATCTTTGTATCTCAAAATATGGTGTTGTTAATGTAAAATACGGTGTTGCTAATGAAAAAAGAGGTGTTGTTATTAGCCCTGAAACTTAAATTATGAAGTTGTGAAACAAGAAAGTGGAATTGTTAATATAGAATGCCCATTGTTAATATAGAGATTGGTGTTGTTATTGCGAATAAGAAAGTCGAGTTGTTAATGTACAATACAATGTTGTTAATAATGAGACTGATGTTGCTATTGTGAAAGTAAAAAGTGGAGTTGTTAATCAAAAGTGAGGTGTTGTTATTCCGAGCTGAGAGAGAGGGATAACTGAAGGGCAGATTCGTCTTTTCGCCGAGATTTCAAAATTTCAGATTCCTCCTCCGTACTGACACAACATTGACATGGGATTTTGCAATTTTGGCTCATTGATTTGAGATTTCTCTATTTCAAAAGTAATTTTTTGGGATTTTCCCTATGAAATACTCCTTTTGTTGGAAAAAAAGTAAAAAAAAAAATCTTTTAGCCATTTGAAATCCATAGCCAACAAAACTGAGGTAATATCTCATTTGAAAGTTTTCAAAATTACAAGAAGGTATTACAAGGTGTAACGAAGAAATTGAATAAAAACACATGATGACATAACTTTTAATTTAATCACAAATAAATAATTATCAATATTGTTATAAAAGTATATGTGATAAGAGAGAAAATTGATAGGATTCAGAGAAAATCTATAGAATTTCTAGAGAGAAGTTAGAGAGAAGTTCTCATTCAGTTCAATTGAAACAATCGATTACAGCCCTTTATATAGAGGTAGAAATTTAACCCTGGTTGTATTACCATGGTTATATTTAAATGACCATGGTTACTTTATATCGTCTTTTTGTCCTTGTCTTCTTTTGCTGTCTTTATGTCCTTGTCTTCTTTTGCTTTTGCTTTGTGTCAAATCATCTTTTCTTCTTTATGTCAAGTTGACTGGAAGAGTAATATGAGTCAATGGACATCCACATATTTAATATTCATAACACTCCCCCTTGGATGTCCATTATGAATGTGCCTCATTAAAAACTTTAACTAGGAAAAACCCAGTGGGATAAAAACCTAGCCAAAGAAAAGAGTACATCATTCATTGATACACCGTCGAGTGCTGCCTCATTAAAAACCTTTCTAGGAAAACCCAGTGGGACAAAACCTAGATAAGGGAAAAAGAGTAACACGTGTATCGACTCCCCCTCTTGATAATATCAATTGAAATCTTTGAATCTCCGAAGACCAATATCATGAACAAGTTTTTCAAAGATTGTATCTGGAAGTGACTTGGTGAATAAATTTGCTAGATTTTCACTTGAACTGATTTGCTGGATATCTATTTCACCATCCTTTTGAAGATCGCGAGTGAAAAAGAATTTTGGTGAAATATGCTTCGTTCTATCGCCCTTGATATAACCTTCTTTAACTTGAGTGATACATGCAGCATTATCCTCATAGAGGATTGTTGGGATCATTTTGCCGGAAGATAAATGACAAGTTGTACGTATATGATGTATTACTGACCTCAACCACATACATTCTCGACTTGCTTCATGTATTGCTAGAATTTCTGCATGATTAGATGATGGGGCTGATATAGTCTGTTTCATAGATCGCCATGAAATAGCTGCACCTCCACATGTAAATAGATAGCCCGTTTGTGATTTACCATTATGTGGATCAGATAAAAATCCAGCATCTGCATAACCAACCAGTTCATGCTTGGATACATTTGAGTAGTATAACCCCATGTCTGTTGTACCTCTGAGATAATGAAGAATATGCTTTATTCCATTCCAATGCCTTATATCTTGCTAGTAAATTAACAGCAAATGATATATCAGGCCGTGTGTGATTAGCAAGATACATTAGTACTCCAATAGCACTAAGATATGATACTTCTGGACCAAGTAGTTCTTTATCACCTTCTTCACTAATTTCTCGAGGTCGGAATAGGTCTTTATCCACCTTCAAAGATCTTACAATCATTAGGGTACATAATGGATGAGATTTATCCATGTAAAATCGCTCTAGGACCTTCTTTGTATAAGTTTCTTGATATACAAAGATCCCTTTCTTAAAGTACTCGATCTGTAATCCAAGACAAAATTTTGTTCTTCCCAAGTCTTTCATTTCAAATTCTTTCTTCAAACAATTAATTGCCTTTTGAAGCTCTTCAGGAGTTCCAATGATGTTGATATCATCAACATAAACAGCAATTATAGCAAACTCACTATTAGATCTTTTCATAAAGATACATGGGCATATTGGATCATTTTTGTATCCTTCTTTCAACAAATATTCATTAAGGCGATATACCACATGCGCCCTGATTGCTTCAGGCCATACAGGGACTTATTTAACTTAACTGAGTATTGTTCTCGAGAACTTGAATTGGATGCTTCTGGCATCTTAAGTCCTTCAGGAACTTTCATATAAATATCATTATCAAGTGATCCATATAAATAGGCAGTCACAACATCCATTAGATGTAAATCAAGTCCTGCATCTACTGCTAGACTGATTAAATAACGAAAAGTAGTCGCATCCACTACTGGTGAATACGTTTCTTCAAAATCAATGACAGGTCTTTGCGTAAAACCTTGGGCTACTAGACGTGCCTTATATCTAGTTATTTTGCCCTTTTCATTTCTTTTTCGTACAAAGACCCATTTGCATCCAACTGGTTTTACATCTTCAGGTGTAAGGACTACAGGTCCAAATACTTTTTGTGCCAATGATTTTAATTCTGCATTAATAGCATCTTTCCATAGGGGCCAGTCTTTTCTTTGTTGGCTCTCACTAATGGATTTTGGCTCATGATCCTCATTATCATTCATTACATCATATGCTATATGATAAGCAAAGATGTCATCAACGTTGACTTCATTTCTATCCCATCGGATTCCATTCATAATATAATTTATCGAGATCTCATTATTTTCACATATATCAGGTACCTGGGTCTCTTCTGGGACTCCAACATTCTCTTCTGGAGATAATATATCTTCAGGAGATGGCTCTTCTGGAGCTACTAATTTTTCTTCATTATCCTCGACTTGGCCATCTATATTCTTTGCTCCTTTTCTTTTTCGAGGATTTTTATCTTTGAAACCGATAGGCCTGCCACGCTTCAGGCGTGTTTTAGATTCATTCATAGCAAGTTGTCCTTCAGGGACATCAATTTTAATAGGAGCATTAGCAGCTGGGACATGTGACTTTGTCACTTTCTTTGGGTCAGTAAATGCTTCTGGCATTTGATTAGCTAAATTCTGTATATGAATTATCTTTTGAACTTCAAGTTCACATTGTTTTGTACGAGGATCAAAATGAGCCAATGATAATTCATTCCAACTAATTTCTTTACCCAGCTGTTTGTTTTCTCCCCCTAATATTGGGAAAAATGATTCATCAAAATGACAATCGGCAAATCGCGCCGTAAATAAATCTCCTGTAGATGGTTCTAAACATTTTTTAATTGATGGAGATTCATACCCAACATATATTCCCATCTTTCTTTGTGGGCCCATCTTAGTGTGTTGTGGCAGTGCTACAGGCACATATACCGCACACCTGAAAGTTCTTATGTGGGAAATATTAGGTTCCTGACCAAAAACCATTTGTAAGGGGGAAACCTTTAAATAACTTGTTGGCCTAATGCGAATTAACATTGCTGCATGCAAAATGGCATGACCCCAAGCAGAAATTGGTAGATTAGATTTCATAAGTAAAGGTCTTACAATTAGTTACAACCTTTTAACCAATGATTCTGCAAGTCCATTTTGCGTGTGAACATAAGCTACAGGATGTTCAACATCAATTCTAAGGGACATACAATATTCATTAAAAGCTTGTGATGTAAATTCACCAGCATTATCAAGACGTATTTTCTTGATAGGATAATCAGGGTAATGTGCTCTTAATCTAATCAATTGAGCAAGTAATCTCGCAAACGCCAGGTTGCGAGAAGATAATAAGCAAACATGCGACCATTTAGTGGATGCATCAATTAAAACCATATAGTACCTAAATGGTCCGCATGGTGGGTGTATTGGCCCACAAATATCTCCCTGTATCCGTTCTAGAAATGTGAGAGACTCACTTTCTACTTTACTTGGTGAGGGGTGAATAATTAACTTTCCCTTGGAACATGCAGCACATGAGAAATCATGGGATTGTGGTATTTGTTTACACTTCAGGGTATGTCCACATGAATTCCCAATTATTTTTCGCATCATTATTGAACCGGGATGGCCTAACCGGTCATGCCAAACATTAAATTCATTAGTAAACTTCTGATTTACATTATCAAACTGCTGGTTTGTATTGGCAAACTTCTGGTCTGCATTATTGAACTTCTGGTTCACAATAGTATGTGTTTCAATTGTGCTTATACATGTGTAATACAAACCAGAAGAAAAAATAGGAAAACTTTCTAATATGCATTTTCTACCAGCAACTATATTTGTAATGACAAGATATTCCTTATTATCTTTAGTTGTTGTTTCTAAATGATATCCATTTTTACAGATATCTTTGAAACTCAATAAGTTTCTTTTAAACTTGGTAGAATAAAATGCATTATCAATGCATAATTTTGTTCCTTCAGGTAACAAAATATTAGCTCTTCCGGAGCCTTCAATTAAATTTATACTACCAGATATAGTTTGAACATTGACTTCTTGTATTACCAAGGAAGAAAAATATTTATCATGTCTAAGTATGGTGTGGGTTATTGCACTATCAATGAGACATAAATCTTCAGGATTGATGCCAATAGAATTCATTCTTCATAAAAACATAAATAAAATTAATACATGTGATAGAAACAACTTTAAATAAAATATAACAGTTCAAATTATATTAAGAAATCTGCAACATCCAAATAGTTATTATCTATATCACCATACTCAGAATTCTCGCCCTAATCAACATGATTAACTTCAACATTTGATCTTTTACCAGTATTTTTAATTGATTCTTGGTAAAGATCAACTAGGTGCCTTGGTGTACGACAGGTACGAGACCAATGGCCCTTGCCACCACATCGATAACATGGATTATCTGCATATTTATTATGCCTACTGCTTTCCCCTTTTTGGTTCTTATCAGTCTTTTCCCACTTCTAGTAGGAATTTGAACCTCCATGATATCGACCACGACCACACCCACGGCTGTAGCCACGCCCACGTCCACATCCTTGTCCACGTCCACGACCACGGCCATGGCTACTATAAAATTCATTTGTTACTACATTCACTTCAGGGAATGGAGTTGAGCCTGTTGGACGGGATTCATGATTTTTTAACAAAAGCTCATTATTTTGTTCAGCCACAAGGAGACAAGAAATTAATTCAGAATATTTCTTGAAACCTTTTTCACGATATTGCTGCTGCAAGAGCAAATTGGATGCATGAAATGTGGAGAATGTCTTTTTTAACATATCATCATCAGTAACATTTTCTCCACATAATTTTAATTTAGAAGTAATTCTGAACATAGCTGAGTTATATTCGCTTATAGATTTAAAATCTTGCAAGCGTAAATGTATCAAATCAAAATGAGCTTTTGGAAGAATGACCAACTTCTGGTGATCATATCTTTCTTTCAAATTGTTCCAAAGGACAAGTGGGTCCATCACTGTCAAATATTCAGTTTTTAAATCCTCATGTAAATGGTGGCGAAGAAAAATCATGGATCTGGCTTTATCTTGGTTGGATGCCTTATTCCCTTCTTTAATCGTGTCTTCCAGACTTTTGGCATTCAGATGAATTTCCGCATCCAACTTCCAAGATAAATAATTTTTTCCGGTAATATCAAGAGCCACAATTTCAAGTTTTGCCAGGTTTGCCATTTGTTCAAAAATAATTAAAGAAATAAATGAAAATAATTAAAATATGAAATGTAAATATGCACTATAATAACTGTAAATTCATAAAGATAATAAATAATTCATAAGGCAAGATAAGAAAATTAAAACATGTATGGCTTTGGGCCATTTAATCTCATGACTTCAGGCCATGTATGGCTTCGGGCCATTTAATCTCAAGATGAGGAATTAACTATTATCTTCAGGATAAAGGTTGTACATGACTTCTGGCCGTACAATAAGATAAAAGATAAAAATATATATAGCTTCTGGCCATATAATAAGATGAAAAATGTATATAGCTTCTGGCTATATAATAAGAATAGATATGGCTTCTGACCATATTATGAGAAATTAAAACATTATGACTTCTGGTCATAATTTTAAGAATCAGATATGTATGGCTTCTGGCCATAATAACAATAATATAAAAGAACTTGTAAATAATATATAAAAACAATAACGATCTCCAATCTTAGCCATGGAACCCGATGTTATATAACAATCGGTAAAAGTATCTCTCTAATTCCATATAGTGGCTCAAATTATCCCAGATTTATAAAATAAAACAAGGTATATATGATCATTAAAGAAAACATAAGAAGATCATACCTTCTTTTAGTGCTTCGTGCTGATAACGTGTTATAAAAGTATATGTGATAAGAGAGAATATTGATAGGATTCAGAGAAAATCTATAGAATTTCTAGAGAGAAGTTAGAGAGAAATTCTCATTCAGTTCAATTGAAACAATCGATTACAGCCCTTTATATAGAGGTAGAAATTTAACCCTGGTTGTATTACCATGGTTATATTTAAATGACCATGGTTACTTTATATCATCTTTATGTTCTTGTCTTCTTTTGCTGTCTTTATGTCCTTGTCTTCTTTTGCTTTTGCTTTGTGTCAAATCATCTTTTCTTCTTTATGTCAAGTTGACTGGAAGAGTAATATGAGTCAATGGACATCCACATATTTAATATTCATAACAAATATTACCTTTTCTTTAAAACTGTATTACTATATAAATTTATGCATTAAGCCATTAACCTATAATTATATTATGTCTCTTGACTAAGAGGTGCATCATCCAATATAATACTACTCTGGTCCTAGAGAATGTATTTTTTGCAAGGTATTAAAATTCAGACCGGGCATTGAACCGGTCGGGGTACTGGGTTAAGGGTCAGTGGGTCAAATCAGGACCAAACCGGAGCTAAACCGGGACCAAACCGGTGAGAAATTGAAAATTTTAGACTTATAGTATGAAATTCTAAAGGAAAAATTAATTTTTTTTTTAAAAAAAATACCAACCTGGACCGGACCGGTTTACCCACTGGTTCCCCGGTCCGATCCGGGTTCAATATCCTTGATTTTTTGGTCTTATTTATAAGGCATGTAGTTAAATTTCTTAAATGACTATACAATTTTACCCATAACTTATTATTAAGTAGATAATTATTTTTTTGAAAAATATGTAGTTCAATAGTGGTAAAGATAGAAAGTTATTACTAAATTTTAAAGTAAAATTAATGAAGTTTCATGCTGGAATTGATTTAAATAGCAACATGAGAATACCCCATAACCATATTTTAATAATTCGAGTCGTATTTCTAATTTCTGTTTGTTCAAGGAATTCTGACTGGCGCAACGTGTTATCTGACGTGGCATTTGTTTGGGTCCAACGCGCCGTCCAACTTTGAAGTTTGAACGCAACTCAATAACATTCAAATTTTCAAATGTTCCAGAAAAAAATAATAAAAAAATTCAAATAATTGTCTGGTCAAAGCCGGCGTCGTTTTACTGCTTAGGATTTTTCCAATGGTTTGAAACGACCACGTCGAGATCTTCCTCAGGCTTTGAAACTTCAATCCTCCGTCACCACCCACACTATTAGTCTCACTTCAGCCCGATCTCCACCGTTCATTTCTTTTCCTTCAGCCTTTATCACTTGACTCTTTTCCGATTTCCTCTCATGTTGCGACACGTTGAAGGTGCTCGATAAAACACCTAGACTAACTAACGTACTCGCAAATTTATAGTGATATTTTGATTATTTTCGTTGCCTTCCGCTTCGTCTCTCTTCTGTAACCTTCCCTTCTCTCCCTGGATTCCGATCACCTTGGGAATCTTCCGTTTGTGGGGAGCCCTAACTCAATATGGTCCCGAGCCAGTAATTCCAATTTTATTGTTATTTGGCTAGCCGATTAATTATAAGGTGGGAGAGTCAGTTTTTGGAGTTAGGGTTTATTTATATGTTCTGTTTTTCCCTCCGTGAACTTCTATCGGGTTTTCATGTGAATTTTTGAGACTGGTTAGATTCTAAGTTCTCTTTTATTTGTTTTTCGAGAGATGGATTTGGGGATTTCAGATGAATTGTTGGGAACCTTTGCCCCAATCTTGGTATATTGGATTTATTCCGGAATTTATGTTGTTCTCGGATTGTTTTCTGAGAATTATCGATTACACCCGAAGAAGGATGAAGATGAAAAGAATTTGGTATCCAAGCTTTCGGTGGTGAAAGGAGTTCTTCTTCAACAAGTAGTTCAGGCTGTTGTGTCAATAATCCTGTTTGCGGTAAGTGATCAAGATTTTTTTTATGAATTCTTTTAATAGATGGAAACTCTTAAAACTGTCTGATTGTGATGTTAACTATATATGCCTGTTTATCTGAATCCTGATTTTTTAATAGATGTTATGTTTGGGTTGTAGCTTCCAATTTTATCATATGGAAATTGCGTGTGCTTATTTTATGCTACTTCATATGGGGTAATCAGAGAAATTTCACTGTCGTCATAGTCTCCCTAATGGGTGACCAAGATATTAGATTGTTGTCGTGTCTATCTAATATAAATCATAAAGGAACCTTTTGCATCCCTAAAAGCAAAAGAAGATGATAAGTTAGAGAAGTTGTCGTTACTGTTATCTCCCACGCAAACTGATGATTGATTTCCCACTTCGGAAAGGACCCCTACACTTTTCGTTTATCTATTCTTTCCTCTCTGTGAGAAATGGTTAAAATCGTTATTGCACTTTGGTGTTAACTGGTCCTTTTATTGATTATTTGGGGGTGTTTTCTTGCTCTCTGAGCCAAGCGTATTGTTGAAAATCACCCCAAAAACCCAAATTCAATGATCTTATGAATGTGTTTGCTTTAACTCTTTAATTATGTTGACTTTGTATTTTTCCCTGGGACTTCACGATTATAACAGATTGAAGAATTTATAGGTTTTCTGGAAAACGAATAATCAAGTATTACTGAAGCACTTACATCAGGAATGGATTTGATCTGCTAATTCTTAATGGAATAAGAGATGAGGCTAGTTGCGGACTTGATGAGGCTGACTAGGAAGCCTGTTAATGATTAGCTCAAGGCTAAGTGATTAGAATTTTGAACTCTTATGAGAATCAAAAGTCTATCCTTCCTTCATGAATATTATAGTAATGAATATACTGCGGCTGTTTTGTGTATCACAAATAACAAGTAAATAAATCGGAGGATGAAATTTGTCATGAGACTTCTTTAGATAACAGTCCATGGCTTGCTAATGCAAACTCATGTCAACAATGAACAAACCACTTGAAACCTTAATCATAGCCAATGTTATGTTTCATTTTCATTTCCGCATAGACCTGGTATTACTATCAAGGTGGCAATGGAAATTGTAGAAGGGATTGTATTTTCCTTTATAATTCCTGGCAATAATATCTTTTTTTTCTTCTGTACATGTTAAGCACTATATTTATAAATGGGTAAAATTTTGTTTGGATTTAACATTTGAAATTATAATTACCTTTTTTTGTTACCGTGTAGGTCACTGCTGAAAATGCTGGTGATGGTGGAAATGCTAATGTTGAAAATACTTCCATCCTTGTATTGGTGAGACAGTTTTTTACTGCTATGGTGGTTATGGACACTTGGCAATACTTCATGCACAGATACATGCATCACAACAAGTTCTTATATAAGCACATCCACTCTCAACATCACAGACTTGTTGTTCCCTATGCATATGGAGCTCTCTACAATCACCCTGTAGAGGGGCTTCTTCTCGATACTGTGGGTGGAGCTTTATCTTTTCTTATATCAGGCATGAGCCCACGGGTCTCCATCTTCTTCTTCTCATTTGCCACGATTAAAACTGTGGATGACCACTGTGGATTATGGCTCCCTGGCAACCTTTTCCATATATTTTTCACAAATAATTCAGCTTACCACGACGTGCACCATCAGTTATATGGCACCAAGTACAACTTTTCGCAGCCATTCTTTGTCATGTGGGACCGTATCCTGGGTACTTACATGCCTTACTCTTTGGAGAAAAGGAAAGGTGGAGGTTTTGAAGCTATGCCTTCTAAAGATCTCAAGAATGATTAATCTTTTGTTTGAAGAGCACATTCTTTGTCTGTGGTAGTAGTATTATTTTTACATGTGATGAGCCACACTTACCAAACTTCATCCTTGTATATACATATAAATGTTTGTGATAAATCTTTTGGCTTTATTTATGCCCATATTAGATTGCCTTTTGATAAGGAAATTGTGGATCTATCTATTCTGGTGGTTTTCCATAATACCCTTCCATTTTATTGCTGGCTTAAGCGCACTTGTTGTCTTACTTTTTTCTCAACTTGTAGTTTTCTTCTACAAATAATTTATTTGTTCTGCCTACCTATCTTTGCGCTTCTATTTGTCAGAAAGTTCAGTTCGTGTTAATCTTTAACTAAAAACTTAGCTCACCATTTGAAAATCTAAGGCATAATTCAGCAGATATTAGACAATCTAAAAGCGGTAGAAAGTTAACACACAAGATAAATGAACACAAACATCTACATCCCCCAATTGTACCAAATTAAGTAACGTAGTGGTAGTTGAACTAAATTCATAAAAGTAACCTCACAAACATGTGGAAGGAATCAAAAGCGTCTAAATTGAGATTATGATTACATACCAATGAAGACATGAGAATGGGGAATATGAAGGAAAGCCTGACGAAGAGGCTCAAACATTGCAACTCGTTGGCATTTCACTTAGCCTTGTGTAGTTGAGTTTTTGTGACAAGTGCATGGATGTGATTATCACAAGTCCAAAGGAAAAACTCTTTAAACGTATAAACCCCATTCCATTTGTGAAATTTCACGATATGAGACTTGTAACAAAAAGTTTCGCAACCACATCTACACTTATTCTTTTTTTCAGACAAAGTTAGAATGATTGTTAACTTCAACAAACCACCGTTTATTAATCAAGAGAGACTTGGATGACTAATCCTTATGGTCCCTGCAATAGTTTTGAATCATACACCTAAACAATCATTGTACATTTTTATCAAGGAAATTAATATATATTGCTAAGTAGGATGAACTAAAGACTTGAGCATTTCTTGTAGCTAAGGCATGACTAATACGATTTCCATCTAAATCAAAATTCTACAACTCCTCATGTATATAAAAATATGTGGCAAGAATTCCCAAGCAGGTCTATTAAGTCTTATTCAAAACATTCATATACTAACTTTGAACAAATATACCATGATTACTTTTGTGGCTCACAGTAAATATACCGGACACCAAGTTTAGAGCCTGTGGAGAGAGAAAAGTTATCATCTTCTGAGGGGTCCGTGAAATGGACACAAAGCTTATCCTTCTATCAATGATAGTGCAGACTCTATATATAGTTATATCATAACACCAAAACCATTATAGTGATAGACACAGGCTAAATATTTTGATGTTAGACATGACCAATTAATATGTTAATTTGCACCACATCAAGCTGGACCTGTTAACATCTTTAGAGTGACATTCTATTTTTTATTAGATAGACATATAACAAGTGTTCTTTTTGTGGACTTGATAGCTTGTCTGCTTTAGCTTTCTCCCTAGTAAATATATGGATTGAGATTCATTGAAATTTCCCCCTCTCAAGCTTCATGCAATTATTTTTCTACAAATTCCAGATATCCTGGACTCCATGGCATTTTCAGTGCTTAGTAGATGATTCACTATGAAGATTAGAGGTGTTAAGTCATGCTTTAAAACCCCAACAACAGAATGAAATGAAGTAGCGGAATAGGAGCTTCTGATTTGGGTTTATCAGCTTCAAAAATTTTCAGGTAATTTTATTTTTACAATATCTTTACAGAATTTTGATAGATTTCTGCAATATCATTGACTGTGACACAAGAATAATGATAAGCTCAATGGATGGACCACCATATTTATTAGGTGGTTCTGGCATTGAATATGCCTGGCTTCATTCCTTGGTGAGCATTTTGCCGTCACTGTTTCTAGTTGCATGTCACTATAAAGACATTCTCAAGGCTTGAAATTCTCAATTATTCAGCTGTGATGAATAAACCTCTCATAATTACACTTTATTTATGTCGAGGACTTGATGCGTGCTCAAGCTTGTATGGAATGTCCTGCCGCCGAAAAAAGGGAAAAAAATCACCAACTACTAGTGAATAAAGATCAAGCACATAGAGCAAAACTCTTTCTGTCAAATAGTTGAATTTCATTGTACTTGAAGGATGGTTAACTTTATAGTCAAACACCTTTTTTTGTGCCTCTTTTTCTTTTTGGTTGGATACATTATTTTCAACACCAGGGGGGGAAATACATATAGAAAAGGTAGATCTTATATCATTTGCAAGTGGTCCTTCTAATGAAAAGTATCATCAAAAGTTAAAAAAAGGAAGATAGTTGCACTTTCCAAAACGTAATGGCTATATATCAGATACATCCAGCATTATAAATAAAAACAAAAGGCTATGCAACAAGCAAGCACTGGATTAGGGATAATTGAAAGAGGCTCATGCTTTGACGACAATACGAGGTTTCCTTTCACAACCTTATCTAAGGTAATATGAGTCCATATGCATCCTTCCAAAATGATCCACTTCATCCTGTTTGTGAACCTGACACAGCAAATACTGATGGGCAATATATATATCCATGTGCAAGCAAAATAATATTACAAGTTTTTAAGAGGAAAACACATGAGACACCTGGACTGAGAGCTAAAAATGATTCTAGTGAATAAATTTAAAACTCAAATACACCAAGGGAAAATACATAACAAAGTCCAAACTGCTAGTAAATTCAAAGTATGCTAAATGTATAGGGGTTGAGAAACATGTGATGAGCATGAACGTTGAAGTTGGGGTCTGTCATAAGCATGTTGCCCATGAATTGCACCAAGATTTCCCATCTTTGGATCTGCTTTAAACCTTGTCACCTGAGCCAAGGTATCCAACCGGCGATCTAGAGGACTATGATTCGGTTTCTCATAGGTTATGAAGGCATCCCCAGCCACCCTTACAGCCTTGTAACTCTAGCAGCCCAACAGGGTACTAGAATGTCTCCTCTGCCTCTGTGTCTCTCTGCTGGCTTTTGCTGTTCCAGCTGATGATGTATAAACTGCTTTTGTCGTTGGTATTGTGCTTTGTTCTTCGCCGTCCGACACGACAGTGAAATCTGCGGCACTAGCAGTGGCCACACTCCATTCTATGCTTGCCTCACTTGGTGCATAACAAGTAGTAGGGGAGGCACAACCAGAAGCAACTTCTGATGTTTGTCTATTAAGGAAGTGGTTGGTTTTACCTGTGAGACTGTCAATCTCAAATAAATCTGAACTTGCATCACTCTCAGTATCATTGTAGTTTCCTGAAATAATGTCAATTTCTTCAACTTTATGTGCAGCAGCAGCAGAATCCTTAGAAGGCATTGTGAGCCTTTTATCAAAGGTCAAAGATCTCTTGTTATTCAATATTGGAGAGCCAAACACCTCCAATGATTTCTTTGGCTTCTCTTCCTCCTTTTGCTCAAGTTTCATATTCACCAGTTGATTTACCAGCCCAGAATTCACAGCTGAGAATGCTAAATCAGGCTTTCTGAAGCAAACATCTTTATTGGCCAAGGCTTCTTCACGAGGCTTGCTTGTTGTTTTAGCTGAGTAATCGAAATCTTTATGAGCTCCTTTTCCATGAACAACACCATAAGTAGGATTATCGTTATGTTCACTGGTATCAATAGAATTATCATCAGCACAGTAACATCTGCAGCCAAGACCAGCTAAGAAACTCTTCCTCCGTTGAATTTTGCTGTTCCTGTTCCTGGAAGAGCTTCTCTGAATCCTTGGTAACAGTTTACTTTGGCTGTTCCAACTTGATTCAGATGCAACGCTTGGAGTTCCATAGTTGGATTTATTGAGATTTCTGGTTTCTAGAGTTTTGTGATGTTGTTGTTGTTGTTGTTCATCTTGATGATGATACTGGTACTGTCTTGGAGCAACTCTAGCACTGTCCTGTTGCTCCGTATCTCCATGGAAGTACTTATGAGCTTCAAAGACTCCAATATCACCATCTTCTTCCCTTTTGCTGGCAAAGGAACTACGAACATGCCTGCCTCCTGCTTCTGCAACAACTAGTTTCTTCTCTTCATTGCTTATCAAATATGAAGAGATGAAGGGAGCATCACGTGGGTGGTTGATTCTATTGTCAGAGGTGGTGGAAGAAGTTCTTAACTGGTGGAGGCTGCTGTTTGCAGTAATGGTAGCCATGGTTATAGGATTGTTCTTGATCATAGTTTCAAAGTACTCAGAAACAGGAAGAGTATTGAAGAAGATGGTACAGTGCTGGGAATTGCAGAAGGAAAGTTGGGTGAAGCTTTTTGCAGGAACTAATAGCGAAAGGTAGAAGAAAGGAATTGAAATGAAGGAGTGAAGGGAGACATAGGGGGAGGAGGTGTACAAGTAGAGAGGGTTGTGGAATACGAATGTCAAGAAGGTGGGGCCATGCGCTTCTGGCCTAATTGATCCCTCCTCCGCAGTTTTCACGCCTAAGCATGGCTGTTAATCTCACTACGTGACTCACCGAGTTTATTGATTTTATATTTCAAACTTATAAAATTATATTAGTTTGTATTTAAACTCTTGCTAATTATTGTGAGTTTATAAACTAAATTTATTTTTTTATCTTATAAAATTATGTTAATTCACTCTTAAACTCGTATTAGTTTATTCCTTTTGATAATGGTTAATGGATTTATAATTATAAATGTTAATAGATTTAATTTCAATTATTCATATTTAAAATATATTTAAATTAAATTATTGTATTTTTTATATTTTTATTATTTTATTATATACTTTTAATACCTATTTATTAATAAAAGCAATTTCCTACGAGTTTACCATTTGAGTTCATAATCCAAATTTATGTTTTTATCATAGTTTACTTAAACTCACGAGTTTAACAACCTTGCACTTAAGTGTTTTGTGTTCAGACCAGGGTTATGGAAACCAGATCGGACCGGCCGGTCCGGTCCGGAAACCGGCGAACCGGCCGGTAGACCGGCCCAGTTTCCAATTTAAAAAAAAATTATATTTTCTTTAGAATTTCATACCAATAAGCCTAAAATCTTCAATTTGTCACCGGTTTGGTCTCGGTTTGGCCCCGGTCTGACCCATTGACCCTTAACCTAATACCCCGATTGGTTCAATACCTGGTTCGGGTTTTAATACCTTGGTTCAGACTAATAAATGGGGAGAAATGGCATATAAGAACTTATGCTCATTACATATAATTAATTAGTGAGTGTTTGGAAAACACTCAAATCGTGGTTTCAGAAGTTATTTTTTGTAAGTCGAGATAAAACTCCTCTCACATACTTACCTCATAAATCATAAAAATTATTCTTAAAAACTAATCTTATACAGCCCAAAGGGTCAGATGCATCGATTCGGGTCAAGTCATTAGTATTTCCCATATTTACCTTATTCAATTATGGCCTCCACTTTTAATAGTAATTAATAAATTGATGGAAATTTGTAACATAGGCTATTTAATTATTGGTTATTAAAAAATTACATTTTCAAAATGCTTTTAATGCCATTAATCCAAAACATGTCGTAAAGACGTTTCAAAAAATGTATTGTTAATAGCATCAATTACATGTCATTAACAATTTGTAATAGGGAAAATTAGGGAGGACTGGAGAAGGTAAAAAAATATAATATTTATTGTAAATGAGCTTAAAAAAGGGAAAATCCCATATAAAGCTACATAAAATAGGAAAATTCTTAACTAGGTTGATAAATTCAACAAATCCTTATTTGAGTCATCAACCCAATTTAGAATTTTAAAATATGGGTAAAATAACTTTAATACCCTCCCATTTCTTCTCTCACTCTTAAAGGAGTTTTATTGCTATATGAGTTTATTGCTCTATATATAGCAACATTAATATATAATCAAATAAAATATAATTTCTCTAAATCAAAGGATTTTTTTTATGTTCTAAAAGGATCATAAAAAATAATTCAAGCAAAAAAATGGAACCATGATACATACCAACTAAAAATCATTTAATTGATATTAAAAAATTTGATTTTTTTCAACCAAAAATCATTCAATTGATATTAAAGATACAAAATATAATAAAAAAATTTGAGTTTTCTTAAAAAAATAATGTAGTTATTTTTAACAAGTGAGAAAAAAGAAAAAGAAAAGGATAACACTTGCCAAACTTTAGTTTGCAAAAATCAATTGAAATAAAAGCTATTTCACCAACATTAATCTAAACAAACTCTAACCAATTTTTCCTAACGCACAAAATGGGATATTTTTTATAAAATAATTTAGTTAAGATTTCACTTTTTCAACTTTGCCATTCTTTAATATAAATTATTAATATTAATTATTTGTTTCTGTTAGAAAGGAGTTAAACTTTGATGTACTTCTAAGGATAATTCATATATTTATTTAAAAAATATTTTTTATAATGACATATACATATACATATATATATTGAAAAAAATTGTTCGTGTTAATCAAATGAACTCCTTACTTAAAACTATTGTAAATTTTTGTTCTTACCATGATAATTAATATATTTAAACTATAGATGACTCATATTTTATTTTATTAAATATTAATATTGATATATATATATATATATATTGAAAAACATAAATTACAAAGTAATAAAATTCTTTAAAGATGTGAGAGCAGATGACATTAAAGTCATTTTACCTACATTTTGAAATCCTAAATTAGGTTGTTGACTCGATTAGGGATTTATTGAATTTATCAACCTGATTTGGAACTGTCCTATTTTAAATAGCTTTATATGGGATTTTCCCCTTAAAAAATGTACTTATTTAGAAGAACCAAATTTCAAAATATGAATTTAAAAATACTAAATTATCCTTGGTCAAACTTCCAATATTCTTTTATTCAATCTCTCCCACATTCTATTTTAAAAGGACGAAGGTGTAAAAATACCTATGATCTTTTCTAAAAGGAGCTACCAGCACCATAAATAAATTTTGGGTTCTAAAATGCCTACGTAGATTAAAAAATGGAGTTTAAATGCTACAACCATTACTTCATTATACATGGACTGTTTGTTTTAAAAAATTGACCAAATCTGATGACATGTACACTGAGTTGGCAAAGTTTGTTTGGAAAATATGACCATAAATAAAAAGAAAGACTCGAGTTAAATCAAAACCTCTCCCCCCCCATTTACTGGCATTTAGGGGGGGGAAATAGTCGAAGTCCTTTCCTTTTGGCGTCCGATGTCCTCTCTGACTACGGTGTTGCTTCCTAGATCCTTAGAAGTCATCAACCACTCTGTTAGGTGAGCCATCTTCCTCAACTCTCTCTCTCTCTCTCTCTCTCTAGCATCTTCTTTCTCCGGCATAACCTGACCCTTCCACTATCAGCAACAGCCTCTTGGCCATGACGCCTCTGTACAACACCAAATCCGCATTCTCAATAGTGTCAAACCCACATAACGTATGAAATTAAAAACAAAAAAATCATGTCCTGAAAGTGAAGGTTGGTGGTTGAAGCTGAGAGGAAGAAGAACGATGATTATTTGCATAATCAAAGACCTTCAATAGACGAAATTGCTTCAATAGTTGCAAAGGGGAAATGGAGAAGAAGAAGGTTTGGTGTGTTGTTGGAGGAAGAAACGGAGAAGATGAAAGCCATTCTTGCATCATTGAAGATGAAGGTTGGTCGTCGATGCTGCCACTGTTGCACCAATCAACGTTGCCGGAGGTAGCCTGAAAGACAAATTTGAAAGGGTTGAGGTTACGGTAAAAAGGGGTAAGCCTGACACGTCCTACAACCAAAATAATTAGGTGGAGGATAGCTGGATGAAATGTGGGACCTACAGTCTAAAATAAACGTCTGTTTCACCACTTTAACGAAAGTTGTATTTTAGGACCCATTTAGAGTTTTCATAGGTATTTTAGAACCCAAAATTTTTTTATGGTGCTGGTAGTTCCTTTTGAAAAAAATCATAGGCATTTTTACACCTTCGCCCATTTTAAAACTAGTTTAAATTTTATTTTTCACCAAAATTAAAATCGTCAAAATCATCATCACAGGATTTTTTTAACTCTTATTTTTCACCAACATCAACATGATATTTTTTTAACATAATTAAAATTAGTGAGTTTGAAACATTTTCTTTTATTAAAAAATAAATTTATGTGATTTTAAAAATAAAAAATTCCATATAATATTAATATATTTATCATATGATTATGTTGATGGAACATAAAAGTTAAAAAAGGATCATGTCATTGATGATTTTGACTATTTTAATTTTAGCTAAAAATAAAATTCAAATTAGTTTTAAAATAGAATAAAAAAAATTAAATGAGAGAATGTTGGAAGTTTGACTAAGGGTAATTTAATATTTTAAAATTTGGTTCTTCTAAATAATTACATTTTTTAAGGTCCTTCACAATAAATAATATTTTTACACAGCCCCTCTCCCTAATTTTCCCTTTGCAATAATAATTCCATTTATATTTTTATTCAGAAATTTTGTTTAATGGTAATTAATGGATTAATAATAACATGTATGTTTGACAAATTATATTTTCAGAATACTTTTAATGCCATGAAATATATTAATTTTTCTCAATCAGTAATCCCATTGATATTTTTATTTAGAAATTGCATTTAATGATCATTTATGGATTAATGAAAACATCGAGTAAAGACGTTTTAGAAATTATATTTTCAAAATACTTTTAATATTATTAGTTACTTGTTATTAATGATTTGTAATTGCAATTAGTAATCCCATTTGTATTTTATTTATATCATTTTTCTATCAGTACTTTTTTATTTGTTTATATTTAATTGGTTAAGCAATCGTATTTGGATTGTTCATATTTTTTGTGCCACTATCTTGAGTGATTTTAAAATCTACAGTAACTCTATTCTCTTCATTTCTTTAGCTCCCTCGCTGCGACTGAATGAGCGAAGCAGGAGCACAACTCTTAAACAAACAGTAGAAAGTTCAGTTTTTTACTGTGTTCTTAAGCTCGAATCGGACTCTTAACCCAATACTCCGATCAGTTCAGTGACCAATCCAGATTTCAGAATCTTAATTTTTTTATGTATATACTCAACTTAATTAGGATTGTGAGGAATCTACCATATCTATTGTACTCTTAGAGAAATGGGAAACAACCATTAATATATATGGTTTTAATTTCCTTCAAATTAAAGTGTGCTATGCTTTATGCTTTTAATTTACTGGAATTTTTTTCTAAAAATTTCCTGAAATTTGAAAAATTATGGAGCAGAAAGTTTCTCATAACAAAATGAAAATACCATTTTAAGTATGTATTTACCTATCTTTCTCTCCATTTCTGTTTGCTTTCATTGTTTCCTTTTTTTAAATGGAACCTTTAGACATGCCTAAACCCAACTGTGTACTAAAAAAAAATAAATAAAGACTTTCAATATTTCACTTGATAACCGACATCAAATTTTTTTTCTTCTTCTAAAGTTGGTTAATACACATTAACCAAAATCAGATCTTTTTTTTAAAAACAAAAAAAAAAAGTGGGTTAATACACATGAACCAAAATTAGATCCCTTTTTTTTTTTTGAAAAAAAAAAAAGTGGGTTAATACACATAACCAAAATCAGATCTTTTTTTGAAAAAAAAATGGGTTAATACACATGAGCCAAAATCATATCATTTTTTCCAAAAAGAAAAAGTGGGTTAATACACATGAACCAAATCAGATCTTTTTTAACTTGTAAGGTGGGTTAATAAAAAGTAACAAAATTAAGTGCTCGTTTAGAATAGCTTATTTTTTGGTAATAAGTGCTTATAAATAGTTATTCACAGTACACGAGATAAATATATGAGAGGAGTTTTATCTCGATTTACATAATAAGAACTTATTATCAAAAAAAAAAAATGATACCAAACACATGCCAAGGGAGATAAAAATTTTATCGTAAAACAATGGGGAGACAAGGGACCTGTAGGGGTCGGGGACCAGTTGGTCTTTATATAGCTGTATTTTGGGTATGGAGTTCCCTGATGGTACAATTCTCTTGGTTAGACACAATCACACACTCACAATTACTATAAGCAGATAAGGTTTGAGGTTGCAAATCTCTCAAGAATCATTTTATTCATTTCATGCCTGCTATGTGAAAATCACAAGAGCCAATCAAAATTAAAGGGGTTGGATATTAGTAGAAAAATTATCATTTGGTATTTCCCCAAGAAAAAATAATTTGAATTAAATTAATTAATAATATTTATATTTCCAATATACTTATACTCACTCTATACTCTGGTATTTTTTTGGTATGTTCTTTCCATTTTTTTTATGGGTATACCAGTGTTCTCTTTATATTTATATTGTTTTTATTCAAAAAATGTATTCATGATATGACGCTTTAAGAATATATAACAATATCTGACTTTGAATATTGTACTTTAAAAATATTATCTTGTAGCTTTCAATTCGACATAATAATTAAAAAGATAAATATGATTAAGTAATCATAATAGAAAACATGATAAGAATGGCATTTCTGATTATGCAATGAAAAAAGAACTGTTAATTAAATATCTCTAATTTTCATAGTTACACTTACACAAGACATGTTCTTATTCATTTCATTTTTTAAAAGAAGTCTCGAAATATCAGTAGAATTCATAGCCAATATCTTGTAGGGGCAAGTCGCGTTATTATTAATTAAACCAATTTAATTTATTGGATAAGAATGTAGTATGTCTAATTCATCTTTTAAGGCTGTGACTTCAAATTATGTTACTATGTCCGTTCCTAAATATAAGATTTAGTTGATTTTTTTAGAAAAATTAAGTAAATTAAATAAATTACTTTAAAATATTTATATTTATCGTTTTTTCTTCAAACTAATTCGCGTGACTTATAAACTAATATATAATCCAATTATTCACAATATATATTATGCAATTCATATAACTTCCTTAACTTCTCAAAAAAAAAAAAACCAATTGAGTCTTATATTTAGAACCGGGATAATAATAATTTAGTAAGGCTAAAGTATATATTTAGTTTTTAAGTTTGCATCAAGTTTCAGTTTAATCTTTTAAATTTATAAAATGTATTTGTAATCCCTTAATCTTAACAATGTTAGTTTTAGTTAATGAAAAATGCTAACTCAGCAACTTTGAAGGGCCACTCTGCCATTAAATGCTTACAAATCATTCTTAAATATCAAAATATTGAAATTATTATATCAAAAAATTAAAATTTAGGAGTGATTTATCATCATTTAATTGGATAGTCAACATTTAATTTTTCCGAACCTAACATTTTTCATTAACAAAAGCCAATCGTGTTAAGATTAAATAACTAAAAATATACTTTATAAATTTAAGAGTCTAAATTGAAATTTGATATAAACTTAAAAAACTAAATATATACTTTAACAAGGTAATCAAACCGGACTAGTCACTGAATCGGTCGGGGTATTGGGTTAAGGGTCAGTGGGTCAGAATGGAGTCAGATCGATACTAAACCGGGACTGAACCGGTGAAAATTGAAAGATTTTAGGATTATTAATATCAAATTCTAAAGGAAAAATTAAAAAAAGTGATTTTTTTTAAAAAAAAAACTCAGATCGGACCGGGTCACTGGACCGGACTGGTCTGATGCCCGATACGGAGATTCCCGGGCCAGTCCAGTCCGGGTATGAGAACTCTGTACTTTAATCATTTAATTACTTAATTAGCTCTTAATTTATAAGTACATTTATAAATATTCTTAGAATCACAAGGCACCTAGGCCTAATTTGTAACATCCCAAATTTTATTCACCAAGAATATATTGTAATTATTATATATATTCAATAAAATGGTGAATATTTATGAACTTTGGATCTTATGAATTTTGAAATATTCATATTCATAAGAAAATGGGTAAATGAATTCAAGAATTGAATTAGATTACAAAGGTGATAGCAAAATTATAATTTTGCCAATTTAGCCCAAGATTAATTATTTTGCAATTAATTGGAGTTAATTTCAATTAATCAAGAAAAATAAAGGAAAATGTATAAATTGAATATTCTTAGTGGAATGAATTGAGATTTGTGGAATAAAGTAAAAGCTCTTTTATTGGTGGATATTTAGGAGAAAGAAAATATTTACTTGGAAGATAAATATGCCAAGTGGCATCATCTAAAGCCAAGAGGTTAAAGTATAATGGCTAAAGTTGGAGCACATGTTTAAATTGCAATAAAATATATTATGTTGACCAAAGGAATGAGATAATTGTAGAAACCCAATTGTTAATTGAAGGGAATTGGTTCAATTACAATGAGACTTATGAGACAAGTTTGGAGTAAATAAGCATAAGTTATAAGTGGATAAGGCCAAGTACACTCATGATCACAAAGTATGGCATAAAGCAAGGTGTCATTAAAGTGTTCATGAAAGGTGGAAAGATCTCAACTCTTGGTTAGATCAAGGGTTAAGATGAAATCTAAAGAGAGAAGAGGTGTCATTAATCTAAGCTAAGAGGAATAAACAATGATTTTTTAATATGAGCACATGGGTTAATACCTTAAGATAATGTATCTTGGACCAAGAATCTTAAGATAATTGAATGAAGGTCCACTTGGTTTCTTAAGGACCTAGAGGATGTTTGGGCTAGAGGGAAAAGAGAGGAAGATTAGTCCAAACCTAAATGGACTTTATGACACTCATTAGAAGTAGATAAGGGTGAGTACAAGATGAGGTCATAAAGAAATTTCCTATTCATTTGTTAATTAAGAGAAATTAGGTGAGATATTTATGAAGCAAGGCTTCATCTTTCTCTTACCTTCATTTTTATCACTTGCAACAAGAAAAGGAGAGAGAGGGAGCGCTTGGGAAATCTAGAGAGAAGGAGGAGAAATCTTAAGGTAAGATCTTGTGGATCTAAGTTTTAAGGCTTCCAATTTGTATAATCTCCTCTCTAATCTCTTCTTCTCCATGAAACACTATGTTTAGCAAGCAAATCTTGAGCTCAAAGAGAAAGAGAGAGAAGGACCTCTAGAGAAAGGAAAAGAACTCAAGAAGGTAACTTCACAAATCCTAAAATTATGCTAGTATGTGGTTATTGTTGATGATTATGGTTGGATTTGGTTATTTTGTTGAGTTTGTAAATTTGGAAAGTGCTAATCCTAAGGGGTTATGCTGCCCAAATTTCTTTAAATCATGATTAATAAGTGTTTAAATAAGTTAATCAAGGATTAGAAATGGAAAAGTACAAGTTTTGGGAGCTAAAACACAAAACTCCATTTTTCCAATTTTTGACCAATATTTCGGCCAGACCAGATCTGGTAGTAGGAGTTGGATTTTCATGAAATAAATGGTTCTATTGGACTCAGTGGGCAAAAATAGGTGAGGTTACAGTTGGGCATTTTTTCGGTAGAGGCCGAAAAAGCATATTTACGAAAACGCCACTGAAATCCCTAAATAGGGGCTGTCAAGGGTATTTTCGTAATTTGACCATGAATTTGGCAATTTCGAGGCAGGAAATGGATTCCTTGGGCAAAAATAAGTCAGAATAGCCCTAGTCAAAATTTTGGGAAAACGTGCCATCGGGCCGGGTACGGCAGGGCCGGGCCGGGTTTCCAGGGGCATTTTTGTAAATTTTCACCATAGACTAATATAACCACAATAAACACTATGGAAGAGTCTAAAATGATACTTGGATAGGTTATGACCTATTTCTGGTACATTTAATATTTTAGGACTGATTTGGAAGCCGAATACGACACGTTCTTCGAGACACATTTAAAAGGGGATATTAAAGCTTTGAGGTAGGGACATTATCCTTCATACACTATGCCATAAGTTATGTGATTGTGTGGATGCCATTATTTTGTAAATGCACTTTATTAATAACATGATTTGCCTAGAGAGAGGCTGTTAGTGCCAGAGGTGCACTTACACTAGGAGTTGGCAGAAGACCAACCGGTGTAGATTGTGGGGCTGGGCCCTACTCATGTATACATGATGATGATGATGATGTGTTTATATTGTTCATTAATTTGTGCATACCTTGGCGCATGTCATATTTACTTTTCGCATTTTCTATGAACGATATTATGTCTCTATGGGGATTCTTCGGAATCTCACCCTATTTTTAAACAAATACCTCAGCGGGTACCAGTGGGCCAAAGGGCAAAGACATTGACGTCGGAAAGTGAGCAGCGCGTGTCTCGAGGCGGGGTCAAGAACGTGGTTATGCTTTAGTCTATGCCTTAATATTTTGGATAGTTTGTAAATATTAAGTTTGCGCTTTATTTTCTGTTTTTCGTTGACGAACGACGATGGGATTGTAAACAAATATTTTTATCAGTATAATTGTACTTTTCTGTATGCCCATTGAACTTCGTCTTTATTACTCTTCGATTATCGAAATGGAAACGGGTGTTGACATGTTTGGTATCAGAGCTAATAAGCGGTTCTGGCATTATCAGAATTGTATACTGATAAGGTTTTGTTTGCACGGCGAGAGGACATCATGGATAGTCCGAGTGCGCCTATATTCATGGATGGTCCGAGTGAACCGATGATCGTGATCGTGGATAATTTTAGCGAGACAACGGCGAACCAACTTATTCCGTACCGAGGACGGACGATTGAATACTTCAGAAACGGCGGTACGTTGTTATACGGTACACAACACAGAAGATCATGCCGAGACTGTAAGTATACGGTCCAAAGCCGAGGTCGGCCTCCCCAGGAATGACAGAGGTCGGACAAATCGGAGATGCACTAGAGGCGTATGATTTTGACTACGATCCAGAGGAGATATCAGAGGACGAGCTGAGCTACAGCGAGTCTCAGGCAGAGGCCGATACTTAGTATTCATTGAGATGTCAAGACAAGGATACCAGGGGAGCAGTTTGATGACGGAGCGATATCGAGACGGTAACGGCGATATCACGGAATGTGGTATCAGGGTACTCAGAGGTGATGTCAGTACCCAGATTGTAGTATTTGTGGTACTTGTGCATCTAGAGATGATATCAGTATGCTATTAATGGTATCAGTGATATCAGGATGGTATCAGTGGTATCAGGATGGTATCAGTGGTATCAGGATGGTATCAGCGGTATCAGGATGGTATAAGTGGTATCAGGATGGTATCAGTAATATAAGGAAGTAGCATTATCAGTGCATGTAGAGGCAGTACCAGAACCCAGTTGATGGTATCGATGGTTCTAGTGCATTTAATAATGATAGCCGCTATTGTGATAGTGGTATCAGGAGAGTACTAGCAGTATCGGAAGATAGTGGAATTAGCACAGGCGAAGGAGGTATCAGTGCCCAGTCAACGGTATCAGTGAGACTAGTGCACAGGATAAAAGAATTGATAAACGTAATGACGTTATCAGAATGCCAGTAGTAACAACTCTGATAATGGTATCAGAATTGATATTATGATGAACAGTATGTTGTAAGTTGAGTAATGTCTTTAGTTTCCCCATAACTAGTATAAATATTTAATGTATTCGTGTACTCGAATTATTATGAAATGACAAGAATTTCCTTGTGTCGATATGGAAATTTATTTTTTGCTTATTTCATTCAGTAAGGTATCAAAATGACACGTACAAGGGAAGGAGATTATGACCCAAACAGCGAGGTTAACCCTGACTCTACGCACCAAATACGGAACGAGATGGCACAACAACAACTTGTGATAAATGATCTGAGAGATAAGCTGCGTGAGTTACGACGGAGACAGGGAAGATTAGAACATCTTGAAAGGAAAGTAGGTGAATATAGTTCATCTGCGCAACTTCATCAGGAGCTGTCAATCGCATTTGTTTACGAAATGAATGTTTTTCAAACCTGGGTGAAACGATTTGAGAAACGACAACCTCCTACCTTCCGAGGGAGATTCGATCCTTTACAAGCAGAAGAATGGTTATCCGCATTGGAGCAAATTTTCACAAGGCTGATGTGCACCAATGATATTAAAGTTCAGCTAGCCGCTCACAAACTCGAAGGAGAGGCGAATATATGGTGGAGGAATACAACGTTGACTCTACAGGCATGGAATATTCCAGCAACATGGGAAATGTTTCAGGGGAAAGTTAATGAAAGATATTTCTCTCAACTGAGCAAGCTAGCAAAAGAAAAGGAATTCCTCAACATACGACAGGATAATGAAGAGAGCTTTGATGAGTACCTGGCACGTTATGTTCGATTGTCTCGGTATTCTTCATACCTAAGACATTGGGACGACGAGGAGTGGAGCTCTGATATTCTAATACGAGGGTTGAAGCTAGAATTGAGAAAGAAATTGATTTCTAAACACTTTACAGTGTTCGCTAAGGTAGTTGAAGAGAGTCGACTCGCTGAGAACGACTTGTTGAGTTTGCACCCCAACAGAAGTGGCAACTACAAGGATGTGTTTGGTAGTGGGAGTTCTTCCCAGAAATGTAAGGATCCAGAAGTTCCCTCTGGAAGTAATAACAAAAAGCGATATCATGATGATAGCGGTAGCAAGCAGAGATTCTCTGGAAATAAGACGTGTGGGCGTTGCATCCAGCCACATGGTGATGAACCATGCCTAATCAGGTTATGAATTTGCTACAACTGTGGAAAGCCGGGTCATTTGGCTAGAGATTGCCCACAACAGCAACAAACCAAGGAGCTTAGCTCAAAAGTTCGAGGCAAAGAAGTGATTACTCATGAGAAAATACGGGAGTCGCCTGAGATTACCCTCGAAGCAATCTGAAGCAAGGGATATGTTCTACGGGTAGATTGGGATTAGGACTTACCATATATATTGTATTTGACTGTGTAAAACATTCTGGGTTGAATGTATATGAAAAGTTGATTTTGATCACATCTATGGGTGTGAAAACTTACCCTAATATCTTGATTCAAGATATAATTGGAGTATTTGAATAGAGCTGTTAACTAAAATTAGATTGGCTATATTGAGTAGTGGGGAAGAAAAGAAATGTATGAATAGAAGATGATGGTGAACCGTGTATTAACAGCCTGGTAGGCTGACGAATTCTCTAGAATTTATGCCGGAGTATATGAATGGGCTACCCTAGAAAGGTAGTAGAATTAGTAAGTATGTGTAGATTCTCATACGAATAGAATGTGCCTACACTCATGGGTGTCAGGATTGTCACAGTCAATGTATAATTGAATGGCATAATGAATGCTGAGGGACTCAAATTATTAGTGGACTTGATTGTCTACTGTTGCATACTGCATAGCTTAGCGATAATCCACGAAATCTGGTTGGTTGTTGACCTATTGGTGAATTCACGAAGTAAAATGACACATGAGTAATAATTATGAATAGAATTGAACATGGTAAAGTGGAAGCAGTACTGAACCGATAAGGCCGGAAACTGTGATTGTGATACGCAGTGTTCTGAGTCCTGTTGATTATTATGAGTAGCTCAATGGTAGTAGCCTTAGTCAGGACAATGATCTTATGCCCTCAGGGTCGTGTGTTCAAGGCTGCAGGAGCCAAAAGAAATGCGGTTGAGTTGGAGGGGCTGCAAATTCCTGATGAGTCCACGCTCGTAGTCTGCTCGTAGTCCCTGGGATTGGGGAAGTGCGGGGGAAGTGCGGGGTGTGACAATAAAAAAGGATGAGATGTTTATATCAAAATTTCTCAGAACTCAACATTATGCATGGGATGATGATTGTGAGAAGAGCTTCAGAGAGCTGACGATGAAAATTTATTAAAGTACCAACGTTGATAATCCCAGATCCATAGTGGGCCTTTGTTGTCTTCACTAATGCTAGATGGCATGGATTGGGAAGGGAATTGAGTCTCGGATGCAAGCAGGCATAGATTGAGATGAGAATTGATGCAAGCCGAGTGAGGGCGTATGCATCATGTCAGCTGAAGCTTCAGGAATTGAATTATTCCATCCATAATCTTGAGTAATGATGATAATAATGTTTGCTTTGAATCTGAAAACGTTGCCTTTATGGCGTAACTATGGGAGTTGTACTGATACCATAAATATGGAAATGTGTGTATGATCAAAAAGAGTAAAATATGATGCGAGATAAGTGGATAGAGTTGTTGAAAGATTAAGACCTGGAATGTAAATGTTGTCCAGGGTGAGCTAATGTTGTCATTGACGCATTGATCCGTAAGATAGTATTGATAGCGGATAAAGCTGATTAAGCAGATGTTGTTAGTTAAAAAAAAATATGATGCGAGAAAAGTGATTTTTTTAAAAAAAAAACTCAGATCGGACCGGGTCACTGGACCGGACTGGTCTGATGCCCGATACGGAGATTCCCGGGCCAGTCCAGTCCGGGTATGAGAACTCTGTACTTTAATCATTTAATTACTTAATTAGCTCTTAATTTATAAGTACATTTATAAATATTCTTAGAATCACAAGGCACCTAGGCCTAATTTGTAACATCCCAAATTTTATTCACCAAGAATATATTGTAATTATTATATATATTCAATAAAATGGTGAATATTTATGAACTTTGGATCTTATGAATTTTGAAATATTCATATTCATAAGAAAATGGGTAAATGAATTCAAGAATTGAATTAGATTACAAAGGTGATAGCAAAATTATAATTTTGCCAATTTAGCCCAAGATTAATTATTTTGCAATTAATTGGAGTTAATTTCAATTAATCAAGAAAAATAAAGGAAAATGTATAAATTGAATATTCTTAGTGGAATGAATTGAGATTTGTGGAATAAAGTAAAAGCTCTTTTATTGGTGGATATTTAGGAGAAAGAAAATATTTACTTGGAAGATAAATATGCCAAGTGGCATCATCTAAAGCCAAGAGGTTAAAGTATAATGGCTAAAGTTGGAGCACATGTTTAAATTGCAATAAAATATATTATGTTGACCAAAGGAATGAGATAATTGTAGAAACCCAATTGTTAATTGAAGGGAATTGGTTCAATTACAATGAGACTTATGAGACAAGTTTGGAGTAAATAAGCATAAGTTATAAGTGGATAAGGCCAAGTACACTCATGATCACAAAGTATGGCATAAAGCAAGGTGTCATTAAAGTGTTCATGAAAGGTGGAAAGATCTCAACTCTTGGTTAGATCAAGGGTTAAGATGAAATCTAAAGAGAGAAGAGGTGTCATTAATCTAAGCTAAGAGGAATAAACAATGATTTTTTAATATGAGCACATGGGTTAATACCTTAAGATAATGTATCTTGGACCAAGAATCTTAAGATAATTGAATGAAGGTCCACTTGGTTTCTTAAGGACCTAGAGGATGTTTGGGCTAGAGGGAAAAGAGAGGAAGATTAGTCCAAACCTAAATGGACTTTATGACACTCATTAGAAGTAGATAAGGGTGAGTACAAGATGAGGTCATAAAGAAATTTCCTATTCATTTGTTAATTAAGAGAAATTAGGTGAGATATTTATGAAGCAAGGCTTCATCTTTCTCTTACCTTCATTTTTATCACTTGCAACAAGAAAAGGAGAGAGAGGGAGCGCTTGGGAAATCTAGAGAGAAGGAGGAGAAATCTTAAGGTAAGATCTTGTGGATCTAAGTTTTAAGGCTTCCAATTTGTATAATCTCCTCTCTAATCTCTTCTTCTCCATGAAACACTATGTTTAGCAAGCAAATCTTGAGCTCAAAGAGAAAGAGAGAGAAGGACCTCTAGAGAAAGGAAAAGAACTCAAGAAGGTAACTTCACAAATCCTAAAATTATGCTAGTATGTGGTTATTGTTGATGATTATGGTTGGATTTGGTTATTTTGTTGAGTTTGTAAATTTGGAAAGTGCTAATCCTAAGGGGTTATGCTGCCCAAATTTCTTTAAATCATGATTAATAAGTGTTTAAATAAGTTAATCAAGGATTAGAAATGGAAAAGTACAAGTTTTGGGAGCTAAAACACAAAACTCCATTTTTCCAATTTTTGACCAATATTTCGGCCAGACCAGATCTGGTAGTAGGAGTTGGATTTTCATGAAATAAATGGTTCTATTGGACTCAGTGGGCAAAAATAGGTGGGGTTACAGTTGGGCATTTTTTCGGTAGAGGCCGAAAAAGCATATTTACGAAAACGCCACTGAAATCCCTAAATAGGGGCTGTCAAGGGTATTTTCGTAATTTGACCATGAATTTGGCAATTTCGAGGCAGGAAATGGATTCCTTGGGCAAAAATAAGTCAGAATAGCCCTAGTCAAAATTTTGGGAAAACGTGCCATCGGGCCGGGTACGGCAGGGCCGGGCCGGGTTTCCAGGGGCATTTTTGTAAATTTTCACCATAGACTAATATAACCACAATAAACACTATGGAAGAGTCTAAAATGATACTTGGATAGGTTATGACCTATTTCTGGTACATTTAATATTTTAGGACTGATTTGGAAGCCGAATACGACACGTTCTTCGAGACACATTTAAAAGGGGATATTAAAGCTTTGAGGTAGGGACATTATCCTTCATACACTATGCCATAAGTTATGTGATTGTGTGGATGCCATTATTTTGTAAATGCACTTTATTAATAACATGATTTGCCTAGAGAGAGGCTGTTAGTGCCAGAGGTGCACTTACACTAGGAGTTGGCAGAAGACCAACCGGTGTAGATTGTGGGGCTGGGCCCTACTCATGTATACATGATGATGATGATGATGTGTTTATATTGTTCATTAATTTGTGCATACCTTGGCGCATGTCATATTTACTTTTCGCATTTTCTATGAACGATATTATGTCTCTATGGGGATTCTTCGGAATCTCACCCTATTTTTAAACAAATACCTCAGCGGGTACCAGTGGGCCAAAGGGCAAAGACATTGACGTCGGAAAGTGAGCAGCGCGTGTCTCGAGGCGGGGTCAAGAACGTGGTTATGCTTTAGTCTATGCCTTAATATTTTGGATAGTTTGTAAATATTAAGTTTGCGCTTTATTTTCTGTTTTTCGTTGACGAACGACGATGGGATTGTAAACAAATATTTTTATCAGTATAATTGTACTTTTCTGTATGCCCATTGAACTTCGTCTTTATTACTCTTCGATTATCGAAATGGAAACGGGTGTTGACATAATTTATCTAAACTTCATTTTAAAAAAGTTGCCAAAAAATGGAAAAGAACAATAGCCGAATTTATGGGCCAAATAATCCTTCCTTCCTTATATCATATATGCAAGTCATATTCTAGAATATTTTTAGTTTTTAAAAGCTAAGTCACTTTACAAAATTTAGACGGCATTAAATATTTTTTCCATACTTATTCCTAGTTGAGTAGCATGAAAACTTTAATTTTAACAAACTCTCTTAACGGCATAATATAATAAAAGTGACTTATATGTAATTAGAAACAGAGGACTATTGCAAATTTAAAAGATTAAACGCATATTTTAGTTGAATATAAAATTAATTTTTATAGGTGTCCTTAATTTTTAACTAATAATGATATGATTATAAAAAGAATGAATTGAAAAGGCAATAGGAAGCTAGTAGGGGATTGGAATTTTGATAAAGAGAGATGTAAAAGTAACCACACAAAAATAGACAGCAATGACATGGGAAGGCCCATTCATAAATATTGGCATTAAATACGATTTCATATCAAGCAGGTACCTCCAAAACGGACACTTATATTTGACATATGCATTTATAATTATAATGCTCCATTTATACACCACATTTTTTCTTCCCAAAATTCACACCACCCCTACTTTTCCTTAATTTAATATCCACAAACCTTCTGGCTCTTCAATTATTTGTAAGTTCATCTATAATAAATGAAACTTCTATTTTGTGTATTATAAATTATGTATAATTATTTGAGTAAAATGTTGATGATATACCCTAACCTAGGTTGGCATTAGTGATAAATTTTTTTTTTTTGGTGCATTCTTTTAAAAAAAAAAATGGAGGAGATGTCCCTCTCTATGATACAGGTTGTATCAAAAGCAAGTCTCACAATGAGAAAGCATTGCATTTAATGTGTTGGTGGATGCTAGTAAAGGTGTCACATGGCTTATTCTTGAGATAATTCAAGTGACTGTAACCTATAAAAAAAAGTGCCTAGTGCTACTTTAAGCACACCAAACTCTTGATTCATATACTCTTTTAGTAAGTTTTATATTTATATTTCTGCTGTTTTGTTTATCTACTTTCTGCTGGAAATGATTCATTTAATTTTAGAGAGTTGCCTCATTTTCATTTTATATGGGGGAATAACTCTCAAGGAGAATGTCCTTAAGCACCACTCAGACCAAGTTATTTTTGTGTCTTTCCTATAGTTTCCCTCATCCCATTGGTGGGACATATATTTTACTGACAGAAGATAGAGGAAAATTGATGTTATGACTCACACAAGGAGAGTTTTTCTTTAACCTTCTTTATGTGTTGAAGCTCAACTCAACTTGAATTCAAATTAGCAAGAAACAATTGTTTTGATTTGTAAGAATATATTTTTTTTAAAAAAAGACACTGTTGAATGATGATTCGTGCTCATTTGGAATAGCTTTTTTTGGGCAATAAGTGCTTATAAATCGTGATTCACGATATACGAGGTAAATATGTGAGAGGAGTTTTATCTCGGCTTGCGTAATAAGGACTTATATTTTAAGAAAACGCTAAACCAAACAAACCTGAAATTGTGAGGAAGGTGGGCTCACAAACAGACCGGGGAAGCTGCGGTGATTGAGATTCCAAGGGAGGCTAATAGTACCAGGGGAGGCTTCAGCACCTGTAGTGCCTCGTGAACCTCTTTTTTTTAAATAAAAATAAAAAAGTTTAGGTGAGTTAGGTCTTGAAGGCTCACCAAGTTCAGACATGTCTCCAGTATAAAATAACGTTTACAGTGTTACTTACAGATCGCTCACCAATAAGATCCTCACATCGGCAGAATTTGAATGCACAACCTTATAATTATAAATCAATCCATTTACAAAATAGACCAATTTTTGTTGGTGCGTTTCATGAAGGTCTTGTTTCTTCTATATTCACTTAATCCATCCTCTTGTTTCTTCTATATTCACTTAATCCATCCAACACGACTCAACCTGTCTGTGTCCTAACCACTTGGAAATTGATATGCTGTCTGTGGGACCTCAGCCAAGTCCCCATCTCTCTGCTCATTTAACCATTCAAATTCCATTCCTCTAAACAATCCACATCATATGTAAATCATTCACATCTATCTATAAACATCTACATGCAATTGCCTTAATTGGCCTCTCAATGTACCTGCAAATATTTCCTTGTCTCTGCCTGCTAGGTTACATTACACGTTTGTTTCTGTAGGATTTTCTTCTACACATTAGTATTAAGAAAAGATTAGACATGACACCTATTAAAGAGAAAATGGTTTAAAAAAATCATTTAGGATGGTTCAGACTTCAGACGTGTACAGAAAAGGTTGTTGGAAGCACTGGCAGGGAGGGTAAATTATGATGAAGTTCTATGAAAAGTGGTACAAGAAGAACAACACTCGATGAAGTAATTTAAGACGTGCAATTCGTGTAAAAATGGAAAATAAAGCTTAGTTAAGAAAATAGGGATAAGATCTGTAGTTCAGCTTCTGATGCATGGTACCGACATTGAGTTGAGCATATCAAAGGTCACTCGTAACAGAACATTTGTCAATTGAAATGTGAAAACGCGTCATGGAACCAAGTAGGACAGATTAATAAGAAACATAAAATTTATAATCAGTCAACACGAGCTAGTTATGTCGGGACTACGATGCTTTTCTATTAATTTCACTATAATGAAGACAAGTGGGATGAGCATAGACAAACTTTTGTGATAACAAGTGGACATTTTTGAACACCAAAGAGGCTGTGAATTGTGATTCAGAAAAATAAAGAATTAATTACAATAAGAAACATAAAATTTACACCAAAGAGACAGATTAATAAGAAACATAAAATTTATAATCAGTCAACACGAGCTAGTTATGTCGGGACTACGATGCTTTTCTATTAATTTCACTATAATGAAGACAAGTGGGATGAGCATAGACAAACTTTTGTGATAACAAGTGGACATTTTTGAACACCAAAGAGGCTGTGAATTGTGATTCAGAAAAATAAAGAATTAATTACTGAGAGGCTTGACTTCTCGACTTACAGATGTAGTGTTGTTCAGCAATATACTTAACCTAGGCCAAACAAAAAAAAAAAGAAGACTAATATCATAAATAAAACTTAAGAGTACTGCTCTGAGCCTTGTTCATTAATAAATTAACCACAACAACATTGGAGACGCGAATATTGAGCATAATTGCTGTACCTATGCCAGTCGTGATGGTTGGCTAAGCAAAAACTGGCTAAAACATAGTCAAAATCGATCACACGGTCGTTCATGGAAAGAAGCCGACAGCCAATAGGGAAGCCTGTGTTCAATTTGTATTGTGTGTTTATTGTATGGATGTGGAATTGTCACCAGCAACCCAGTATTGCTTCACAGCAACCAGTATCTTCTGAGGAACAAGAGGACCATCCTCGTGGTCAACCAGTTTGGTTTCCCAACGCATGCCGCTAACTATTTTCTTTACCTTAATTAGGACATCAACTTCATCACGGAATATGACAGCACCTTCAGGCCGCAAAATCCGGTCCATCTCCAAAAGAATATCATCTGGATTACATCTGCATTTCAATCATGACACACAAGCTTCAGGCACTTGAAAGGTGATAACAGAATTTCTGAAGAAAGAAAAGGAGATAACTATAACGTGTGCTTCTGCAAATGCCTAAAAATGTAAATCTATGTGAGCAAGTTATAAAGGCCAATCAAATAGGCACAAGAGTGAATCCTGACAACTGAAAAGCTAAGATCAACAAAAATGTTATAGCACTCTCACTACAAGATGTACCCACCAGCTGATGAACTGTCCATGGAGTTGCATCTTAGCCAACAAGTTACACACAATTATTAATCTATTTCAAGTGTTGATACATTAATTAACAATGGTAACATCCCTAGATAGTCATGATCAACTACTTATAGTTTAGCCATACGCCCATACCTAACAAAAAATGCCAGTACATATTCCATGGCAATTCTGCTATGTAGAATTTGTTAAAGCCCATTACCAGATTTTCAATATCACGGTAGATAAACTAGTACCACAATATGAAAGCGCCATAAGTGTAATTAAATTTAGCAACAGGAACACTTACTTGTCCTTGTATAGACTAAAGAGACCATGGGCATGAATGAGATCGTACGTCCTTGGATATGTGGAGAAGGCTTCACACCTGAATCAACACAAAGTTTAACAAGCTTAATTCCAACTGCTGACAAGTTATAGTTAGTACTCATAAAGAATAGCACATAACAGCATCGGAAGGCTTCTTTGTAACATAACCTTGCTGTTGAAGGATTACAAAATAATTTGAATAACAATATAAAATTTGATGAGTTATAATTGAGTATTTAAATATCTAAGATTCATAGCTACCATAATTACAGAGAGGAGGGGGGAAGTTGGGAAATCATACCAGTCATGATAGAGGCCAACCAGTCCTCGCTCATATATGACACCCAGGGTCTTTTTCTCAGCTATAGTTGGCACAACATTCATAACCCATAATTTCGGAGATTGAATTGCAGCAGCAAAGCTACCTAAGCCAGCATTCATATCCATAATGTTGCGATACCTTCCAGAATCCAGGAGTCTGTTAATTCTCTTATAAGCATTTACATGCTTTTTCCAAGTTTTGTTATCATCCAGATATGTATCAGCAGAAACTCCAGGAACAGAGCCACTAGTAATTCTAGGTGGGATGGCGTACAGTCTTTCTGGAAATGGTTTAAGATCTCTGCCGGAACCATTACTTGTGGGAGTAACGCAAACCTCCATTTTCTTATACCTGTAGAACAGTGTCATTCTAGGTCAGACTTGACTAATCTTTTTCAAGAAAAACTTACCAAGATTTTCAGCAATTATAGATTTAAAACAGCACAATTGGATTTATAGAATGAATGCTTTTGTTAATAGTGTTCTCAAACAAGTCTTAAATACATTCATATTATTTTTTAAGACAATAACAACTTGGAACATTGTCATCATAGAAAGCGGTGCCATATCCTTTAAAAGCACTTCCATAATAATATTTGCAAAAATCAAGCAATCATTAACTGCATATTTTCTTTGCTTCAAATCATGAAAAGGTGATACCAGGGCTAAAAATGGAAAAGAGAGAAATACATTGTTCTCTATTTGAATACACAGGGTAATAGTCATTTCAGCAGGGACAATAGGATTGGATGGACTTCCATAAAAATACAGGGCTAAGTCCTTGATAACTGGTTAATTACCAAAGAAGCTTCCTTCCATGGAAAGGGGGGAAAAATTAAACATCAATAATGCCTTGTGTTAAAAATATGTGAAACAATAGAACCAGAGCCATACCAGACATCATCCACATCAGTTGATTCACAGAATTTAACATTAGACTCTTTCTGTCTTCTGCGACAAGTTTCAGAGTCTACAGTCTTCTGCCAAATAGCCATTTCAGCCTTCTCAGACTTCTTCTCCCAGCAAAGAAGCTTGGCAATCTCTTCAATCTTTCTCTGCTCTTCTTCAAGTTCCTCCTTAGGCCGCTGCCAGGCTTTGTAATTGACTTTCCAATGAATAGGGGGACCCGAAAGAATCCAATAACCACCAGGTCTTAGAACACGATCAACTTCCATCATGTACATTCCATCTGCAAATTAACAATCAAAATGCAATACCAAACCACTGCTATCATAATCACAAGTAATACTCAGTAAAATGTCATGTTAAACAGAGGCAGGTAGGGAAAAAGGGTCATATTGAAGTGAATTCCTATTGAAGCAAGTACTCAACAGCAAGGCAGGAGCATTTAATGTAAAATCCTCACCATTTGACCCCCAAGGTATCAAGCAGCGAGAACAATGAGCCATATCAAAGGCTGCAGATGGATAAGGCATCTTTATGGTACCCAGAACACCTATGATAGCAGGTACACCCCTTTCAAGAGCAAACTGTACTTGTGCTTCATGATTGTCCCTTGGTGCAAATGACATGGCAATAACATTTCTGCTCCAAAGATATGCCCCCCAACTGGCCACCTAAGTGAAATAACCAACATAAAGAGTTAAGAATCTAAAGGTAAAACAGAAGCTAATCATGTTGATAAGCAAAATAGTATGTGCAAATAAGGCATAAATAAAAACGTTCAAGAAACTAGGGATAATTACATACCCCACAACCAGTGTCTAATGCTGTCCTCACTGTACCGTCGTTTATAGGAATTACAGAAGCAATCTGATCAATGTATTTATTGGCACCATGAGGAAATTGGGTCCCACCACCAGGGAATTTAAACACATTTCCCTCATATTGAATCCAGTTCTGAATAGCTTTTTCAACAGTAAGGCTCTTGTAGGGTGCATTTGCATAAGGAACATAATCACGGCTCTTTGGCCATGGAAATGGAGTCACATATCCCTTGGGTGCAGGGATCAAACAACGTAACTTCTCTTCCTCGGGAGGGCAGTGTCTCCCTCTATAGTTCATGTTGTCTCTGGGAAAGGTCATGGCACGCTTTTGATCTTGGCAAGGAGTGTAATCAATATAACGATCACTACATGGTTTATAAACCTTAGGTTTGGACACAAATTCATCAATTTTGCTAACTTCTCCTCCATGATGAGAGTCAAAACTTAAATTAGGCGATACACTACAGTCTGCATTAATCTTAGTAATTGCCAAAGCTATGCTATCTCCCTTTCCAAAACCGCTCCTCTGCCATGCGCCCAATATATAGAAGAAACAGCACAGACCCACCACTATAAAGATCTGCACAGAACTTCTAGTTCTACCATCAGCAGAACTTAATTTTGCCATTTAGAACCTGAAAAAGCATTAGTTTTTATTCAGAGCTAAGTATATGAGATTAAGAAGTCGTGCTTCCAAATAGCAGGATTAGAATTAGAAGTTCCGAAATGGCAAGGCTATTTACTACAACATCCGTTCAAGATCCAGAGTTCCAGACTGGAAACCAACCAAGAGTCAGAGCACGACACTTGCATCCAATGAATTAGGCCATAAGTGGCGAATTTCAATAAGCATACAAAAATGGGTTACACGGTCGATCACCGAATTGTGAGCGATCGTCGTTTCGTAATAACATAATTTAGTCAAGCTTCCATGAGTCATACAAATCATGCCAATTTACTTTCATCACCAACACAGAGCAATTACTGGTAAGTACATGGTTAAGGGGCCAAAAAAGGTGGAGCTAAATTTAGATCTGCTCAACAGTGAGTGTTTGGACTTCAGTGGCAACACTTGTTTCTCTTCGTGACCAGCAAGGAAGGCTGATGCAGCCAAAAACCACAATTCAAACATAAAAACATGAAACTCACAGCTAATTCCAGTCAAGTGAATGGATCCACCTCCAATCAACCACAAAAGAACATATCAAGGACCAGAAGTTAGCTAATCAACTAATCAGAAGCTAATTCAGTCTCATAACGGAGCTAAAACTTCAATTTTAATGCCCAATAAGACAAACAAGTTAAAAAGAAAAAAAAAAAAAAAGATGAAATGAAAGAAAGAGAAGATGAGAAGGAGAAGAAAATAAACCAGTGCTGAAAGCGGAGATCTCTCGCCGATATAATGAATGAAGGTGCGTTACCCAACAGTTGAAAGATCCAGGATTTCCGAGACAGATAACTTTTTCCGAGAAAACAAACAATGATGTTCAGTGTGATAATGCTACCCACACAGGACTTGATCCAGGAGCGAAACGTGTAAATTAAATCTCTCTCTCTAAACCCTAAAAGCTTCTGCAATCATATATAGTAATGCATCCCAGCAACCGGAATGAGCGAAAGAAACGGAAAAGTGAAATATCTCTGTTCTTCCAGCTGAAAATGTTGCGACCCTTCGACTTATATTATTATTATTATTAACAGGATGACGGAGAATCATTTGTGACTTTGTGCTGCCACGGGTTAACTTAACATTAGTGCAAGATTAAGTTTAATGATATGTGTGAGAAAGTGGTGGAAAAGTCGATTAAAAAAAAAAAAAAAAAAAGGAAGTGGTGGAAAATCGCGTTCACGTAAGTTAAGATAAAACTCTTCTCACAAATTTACCTTATATACCGTAAATCATGATAGAAAAACAGTTTCTACCACTAATTTAAACAGGCACTGAGCACCTAGGCATCGTTTGGTACACGGAATTAGTTTTGATGGAAATAGAGATGAATATGGAAATGTATGTGGAGATAAAAATGAAGTTTAAAAATATGTTTGGTATGTCTTAAAATTGAGATTTAATTTTTATATAAAAATACCAAAATGTCCTTACAATTAAAAAAATAAAAAAACTTCCCACAACAGCATCAATGAAACCAAATCTAGAGAACCACCATGGGCCACCGTATTACATTTACATCCTCCTCGCCGGAAACATCAAACCAGATCTAGAGAAACTTTGATTAAACATCAAATCAAATCTAGGAAAAATCTCTTCAATCTCTAACATATGAAGAATCAAATAAAACAAAGTTAATCAATTGTTGAATTTTACCCAAACTCGAAGATGATATGGTGATGGACGAAGTTGTGGGTCGAGATCACCAATGAGATCTGTGAATGAAAATGGAAATGATGAATCACCTTTGGGCGTCCACAGTCAAAATTGAAGGCAAGAAACGAAGGAGGGAGGAGGAGGTAGACGTCACCACCGTTATCTAATGAAGGTCGTCATCTTGGTTGTGTGGTTGAAGACGCCGCCATCGTTGTCCGATGAAGGGTGTCATCATCGCAATTCACAAGGTCCAGCCTTCCATTTGCAAAATCTGTTTAAATGGTACAAGCATAAGATCTATGCTCTCGTTGTTGCAAGCTCTCATAAGATATGGGTTGTCGCCGTTGTCGCTGAGGGGGCTGTTGTCACCGTTTCCGAAAGGGGCCGCCGTCACAGTAGTTGGAGGGTCATCCCCGCTGCCGCTCACCTGCGTCATCGGAGAAGAGGACATCCAGGAGGCTTTGTCGAAAGATGAGGAAAAGGGTGAGAGGGTGAAAATTGTAAAAAAGTCTCACTTCCATCGAGTTTTTCACATTTCCATGGGTTAGCACATGGAAATAAAATTTTTTCTAATTCCATCATAGCAAACACACATTGTCATGGAAATCAATTCCAATTCCATCATACCAAACAGGCCACTAAAATATTTTTTCATAAATCCAACTATGGTGCATCATTTTTTTTAGAACCCTAAATTATTTTTTTACCCCCAACACCCGAACAATTTTTTAGTTGCATCTATTACCTTAAAGTACATAAAGGTGCATCACTTTTTTTTAGAACCCTAAATTATTTTTTTACCCCCAACGCCCGAATAATTTTTTAGTTGCATCTATTATCTTAAAGTAAATAAATTATTATATATAAAATTGCACAAAAAAATAGTTCAAGTGTGGGATACCAAAAAGGGGATGCATCCCAAAATACTTTAAATCATGGAATGTATGTGAAAAAATACTCAAGGGGGTTTGATGGACCTTAATCCTAAGATTAATTAACCATCAGGCCAAAAAAAGAAAGATTAATTGACCAATGTCGGTTGTGTAAAGGTCAGCTGAGGCAACTGGTGAGTGGTGACATGGATCCTGGGCCCACTTTCAATCTCACACGCTATCGCGCCTCCCATCACTTTTTGGAACAATTTCTTAAAAAATGATATTTTGGTGAGATTGAGATCTGGTCACGTCGTCGTCGGTGATAATTTTAAATTTGTGATCCCGCGTTTTTGAAATACGAACCTGATATTTTTCAATAACTAACTGGATCAATTTTTCAATAATAAAAATAATTAATATTAACAAAAAAAACTGTTTGTTTTTTTAAGATTACGTAATGTATTTAAGTTTTTTTTTTTAGCTATGATCCTCCAAACGTCAAATTAGGAAAGAGGTCATGTGTATAAAATACGGCCATATGGTTTGAACCAGTAGGTGGCGAAAGGAATTTGACGGAGTCAGCAAATGGCTTTTTCACTGAAAATTCCTTTGAATTTTTTTGCATATCCACATTAACTAAAAGAAATTAAATCTGATTTTCCTCTGTTTTTTATGACCGTTGCTTCTCAACGGTCATTGGTTTCCGATGTGGTTTCTCACCGTGATCGACGTCAAGGTGCTGCAACGTCTTCCTTTCAAACGCTGCTCTCCCATTTCCGACGCCGATCTGATTCCGACGCTGCTCTGATTCCGTCTTCCATTCTCACCGTGATCTGATGCCTACGTCTCCAGTTTCGGCGCTGATCTGTGGTGAGTTATGATCCAGAATTTCAGTCGATCTGAGATTGCTTTTCCGGTGATCCGAAAATCTGCCCAACGTTGATGTGCTCTGCTGCAGTCTGGTATAATTGGCATTTCCAGGTACGTTGAGTTGCTTAGATTTGTCTGTTCGAATTTGCTGGTTTTTTTTTTTGATTTGTTCTGAGGAGGAAAAAAAAGAAAAGAGAAAAAAAAAGAGTGAGAGAGAGTGGAGAGAAAAGAAAAGAATAGAAAAATTATTTGTTGTATGCTTAAGAGATGAATGAGCGGGAGAGAGAACGTAGTCCCGTGAGAATGGTTTTGACACCAATGCCAGAGGAGAGGGAGACCTTAGAGCATAGTAGGAAGAAAATTCGTGATGATGATGAAGAGTTCACAAATAAGCAATCCTTAGCTCCACGGATTGAGGACTGGATGAGTGACGATAATATTATATAGGAAACCACCTTACCTAAAGTACCTAAACGGTCATACAAGGATGCATGTGTGGAGGATCAGACGCAGAATGATTGTTCAGATGAAGAAGAAGAATGGTGGAGAGGGGATGGATGGAAATCTAGAATTGAGGTGGAGATGACGAAGAATGGACCAAACATCATTGTGTCTCCGGAGTTTAGAAAAAAGCTAGCACGGAAATGGTCGACATCGTTGTTCGTTAGACTCCTTGGCAGGATGGTGCGTGAGGATCAACTGGGTCATAAACTGCAACAGCTGTGGGGACGTAGAGGCCAGGTTGAAACTATTGAGATAGGATCTGGGTATTTTCTGGTTCGTATGAGCAATAAGGAGGACTATGATTTTGCTTTAACAGGAGGTCCTTGGTTATATATGGATCATTACCTAGCAATGCAACCATGGAAGTCTGAGTTTGATCCTGAATCGGGTGAGGTTTCCAAAATTGCAGCATGGGTGAGAATTCCTAAATTCCCAGTTGATTTCTATGATAAGGGTATTTTATATGTCGTGGGTAACCAAATTGGAAGGGTTCTAAAAGTGGATACAAACACCCTTCAAAAAACCAAAGGTCGTTTTGCCCGTATATGTGTTGAAGTCGATCTGAGTGCGCCTTTACTTCCGTCATTGATGATTAATGGGAAAGAGAAGAAGATTGTTTATGAGGGTTTGCATTTGATTTGCTTCTCATGTGGATGGTATGGCCACGACACCGCGCATTGCCCTAATAATCAAGCAATAAACACGTTAAAGTCGCTATGCATGTCGAACCCGTCGGCTTCCACAGATACAACACAAGAGTCTACATGCTCTGAGACCGCAGCCAGGGTGTATGGGGAGTGGATGATTGCACCGAGTTATAGAAGGGGACAATGGATCTCGAACACAGGGAATAGTAATTATGGACGTGAGTCTAGGGGTGATTTACGTTCTCGAAATACGGGAGGAGGATCACGTTTTGAGGCTCTTCATGTTGAAGATATGGGAATTAATGATGGAGGTTATAATAATAGTGCAAATCAAGGCAAGATTCGTGTCAGTTCAAAGCTAGGAGAAAGATTGTGTGAATCAAAATGGAACTCTGGTCAGCTAATTGAAATAAGTAAAAGGAGTAAGGGGAATAAAGGATCGGATAATCTGAATGTTGGAAAAAAGGAGAGAATTTGTGAGAATGCGGATAGTGTTGGCCATTTGAAGACGATGAATAAAACATGTGCAACACAGACAGCTAAGAAGAAAGGGATTGAGGAGGGAGCTTCCCACGGAACCTTGAGTATGGGATCAAAAATGCAGCAAACAAGAACTCAAGTGGACTCTCATTTGTTGAACTCTCACAAGTTAACTCATAAAGCCGAATCGTCGTATATTTCAAGTAGGGAGGATGGGTTACGAATTAAAAAAAAAATTATTAAAATATACCCTAATTCCACTACTATCTGTCTAGAAGCCACCGATCCTCTTGACCTAGGTGCAGAACGAGGGGAGAATTTTGCAATTCCAACTAATCCACTTGGGACTGTTGCTGATGTGGTGATGAATGGTGTTGACGAGGTGCAGGAAGGACATAAGTCTCAATAATGACTGGTTTGGTTGTGCTCTTATTCATATTTATCAATTTTTTTATGATTATTATGTCTTGGAATACCCGAGGTGCCGGTGGTGCCTCTTTTAACAGATTACTGAGTGATGTTGTTGTCAGACATGGTGTTAATTTCTTTGCTTTGTTAGAGCCTAGACAACAAGGGATAAAATCCAAGCTCATTGCAAGGAAATTAGGATGGACGAATATGCACATTGTAGAAGCTCGAGGATTTAGTGGAGATATATGGTTATTCTGGGATTCTACATATCATTTTTCTGTGACTTGTTGTGGTGATCAATTTGTTCATGGAATGGTTAACAAAGGCACTAGTGCAGAGTGGTCTCTTACTGTGGTCTATGGGAATCCAAATATGGTTATTAGACGCCAGCTTTGGCCCATTCTTGAGGGTATTCAACAATCGATTGTTGAAGGCTGGGTGGTAATTGGAGATTTCAATGCTGTTTCATGTCCTGAGGAACGCTGGAGTAAGAAATACAGGGAGAATACAGGTATTGATAGGTCCTTCCGAAATTGGTTATTGGGTAGCGAGTTACTTGATATTGGTTTTAGTGGTCCTCGATTTACATGGGGTAATTCAATTACCAAAAGCAGAATTGATAGGGCCTTGGTGAATAATTGTTGGTTTACAGAGAATCCGAATGCAACTGTGACACACTTACCTAAATATAAGTCCGATCATTGTCCAGTGCTTCTTGATACTGAATCTCATGTTCTTACTGCAAGGAATCGAAGGCCTTTTAGATTCTTTGCACCCTGGGTTATGCATGAAGATTTCAAGAATTTTGTGCAGCGTCACTAGGGGGTGGGGGACGACTGGCGCAGTTCTGTTGATCAGTTTACGCAGGATTTGAGGTTATGGAATAAGGAAGTTTTTGGTAACATCCTCTATATAAAAGAAAGTTTATATCGACGATTAGATGAGATTAATGCAAAGATAGCTTCGGTTGGTATCTCCGAATCTCTTGAAAAGTTACGAGGGGAGCTATGGGGCGAGCTGGAGAAACTCTTGATACAGGAAGAAGTCATGTGGCTGCAATACTCTCGAGTTAACTGGTATGTGGATGGGGATCGTAATACTAAATATTTCCATTCAGTGGCTAACAGCAGACAAAGAAGGAATAAAATAGAGACTTTAAAGCTTGACTCTGGGGAGTGGACAAATGATGAGGCTGAAATTATGAAAATGGGAAGCCAGTTCTTTGAAAATTTATATACGGAGACCCAGATATATAGTGGATCTTTGGTTTTTGGATGCAGTTATCCTGTTATTGATGACGTAAATATGCGTACTCTGGGGAGATCGATTGAAGATCATGAGATTAGACGAGCTTTGTTTGATATGGGGCCTCTGAAAGCACCAGGACCAGACGGTTTCAACCTGTTATTTTATCAGAGCCAATGGGAAACGGTGGGACCGTCAGTTATTGACTTAGTTAAAAAAGTCTTTAATGATCCAATGTGGATACGACAAATCAATGTCACTCAAATTGTACTCATTCCGAAAGTGGAACATCCTGAGACAATTAAAGATTTTCGTCCCATAAGTCTTTGCAATGTTGTGTACAAAATAGTTACGAAGGCTATATCAAATAGACTTAAGGCAGTCATGCCTTTAGTGATAGCCCCGAATCAGTGCAGTTTTGTGAAAGGGCGCCAGAGCTCTGACAATATTATCCTAGTTCAGGAGATCATTCACTCTATGAAGTCCTTAAAGAAGAAAAAGGGTTTTATGGCTATTAAGATCGATTTGGAGAAAGCTTATGACCGGGTCAGATGGAGTTTTATTTCCTACTGCTTAAGAGAGCTCAAGATCCCTGATTATCTTCGTAGAGTTATTCAAGCTTGTATCTCAACGTCTCAAATGCAAATTATTTGGAACGGAAAAGTTACTAATATGTTTTGCCCTTCCCGTGGAGTTCGACAGGGTGACCCAATATCGCCATATCTTTTTGTTATCATGATGGAAAGGTTGGGGCATCTCATCCAAACAGCGGTAGATGAGGGTGACTGGAAACCTTTTAGGCTCTCCAAAAGAGGTACTCCTGTCTCTCATATTTTTTAGCTGATGATCTCATTTTGTTTGCAGAAGCAGATCTTGATCACGCAGGGGTTGTGAAGGCCATCCTAGATGACTTCTGCAACATTTCGGGCCAGAAAGTGAATCCTGGAAAGTCACGTATTTACTTCTCTAGAAACGTGAATCATATCAGGTGCAAAGAAATCAGTGAGTTTTTGAATTTTACTCCGACATTGAATTTGGGAAAATACCTGGGAATGCCTATATTACATGAACGGAGCTCAAAGGCAACGTATAATTTTCTCTTGAATAAGATGGATGCTCGTCTGGCGAATTGGAAGTCCAACATGCTATCGATAGCTGCTAGGCTACTCTAGTGTCCTCTGTAATGTCAGTTATGTCATCTTATGCTATACAAACAGTGCCTCTACCTTTGGGAACTTGTGATGAAATTGACAAAAGATGTCGTAATTTCCTCTGGGGTAGTAGCTCAGTTTGTAGAAAACCGCATCTAGTCTCCTGGGATTTGGAGTGTGCACGTAAAGAAAATGGAGGCCTTGGTCTCAGGAAAGCTCGTCACCAGAACCAGGCATTCATGATGAAGCTTGGATGGAATATGATTATTAGACAAGACTCGCTCTGGGTCAGGTTTTTATGTGAAAAGTATAAATCCGGCAATGATATTATTCCTAAAATTGAAAAGCGTCGGTCGGAGTCAAGCACGTGGAGGGGTATTCGTAACAATTAGGAGAAGGTAAATGATAGTATAACATGGAAAATAGCAAATGGAGAGAATATTTCTTTCTGGAACGATGTATGGGTGCCACATTTGGATAAGCTTCAGAATTTAGTAACTCAAGAATTGCCTAGAGATGTTTCTGTATGGAGAGTAGCTGACTGCATCACTCCCTCCGGATAATGGGATATGAGTAAGTTTGATCACCTACTCCCAGGACATGTATGTACTGCTATCAGTCGGGTTAATATCTGTCAGCTAAATAGGGAGGACTTCCTAGCATGGAGATGGTATTTTGATGGAATTTTCTCCATTAGCTCTGCTTACAAATACATGGTGGGTACCCCACGGGCTCACACTAAATACCGATGGAAATATGTTTGGAAAATGAAGGTCCCTCAAAGGTACCGTACTTTCTTGTGGCTGTGCTTTCATGGTCGTTTAATGACGAACATGGAACGGTTCTATCGTGGTAGTCATCCGACGGGTACTTGTGAAGTATGCCATAATGCACGTGAGTCAATACTCCACGTGCTACGGGATTGTCCGACCATTTCTGAATTCTGGAATAGTTTCGTATCGCCGGGTTGGCAGGATCTATTCTTTGGCATATTGGATAGAAATGACTGGCTTGCATGGTGTATGGAGAGAAAGGATGTTGTACAGGGTTTCGAATTTCGTCTTTGGTTTACCATCTTATGCAGATATATCTTGTTGGCTCGTAATGACCGATGTTTTAATAACAATACTTGGAGTACAAATGCCATTTTAGCCCGTGCTCATGCATGCTTAACATGGGGTAATACAAGCCTGTGTAAAAACCATATTGAGAAAGAGAGTTGTACACATTGGAAAACACCTCCGCCTGGGTGGGTGAAGATTAATACTGATGGATCCAGGAGTGACAACTTAGGGATGTGCACTTGTGGTGGTGTTCTGTGAGATCAAAATGGTGAGTTTTTGCTGGGGTTCATGTACCGAATTGGCCAAGGGACAGTAGTCTCTGCAGAAGCTTGGGGTGTATTGTGGGGTTTTAAAATTTCCTGGGATAGAGGATACAGACAAATCTTGATTGAAAGTAATTGTAGTGAAGTTATGGAACTTATTCAATCAACGGTGTCTCAAGAACATCTAGATTTTCATCTTATCATGGAGATTCAAGCGTTGATGGATCGTGACTGGGAAGTCAGAATGTTACATTGTAATCGAGATGTCAACACAGTTGCAGACGCTATGGCAAAGGAAGCTTGGTAGATGTCGATAGATCTCCATATCACTGAATCGCCTCCGCTTGTAATTACAAGCTTATTACTTACTGATTATTATAGGTCAAGATCTCAGGTTGACTCAGGAGGATAGCTTCTGAGGTGTTTTGTAGTTTTTCATGTACTATAAAAAAAAAGAAATTAATATATTACCTCATTTGGAAATGGAGCATTCATTTTCATTCTACTACACTAAGAGTGTGTTTGGATTAGCTTTTTTTAATAGCTTCTGGAGAAAAAGTGGAGAATAGCTTTTAGAGAATAGATTATGAGCAGAATAGATTATGGGAAAAAAGTGATTTTGATAAAATGAGAGTGTTTGGATGTTATGATCAGAATAGCTTTTTTCATGATCAAATTACTATAAAGGACATAAGCTTTTATGATAATTACATATAAAAGATAAGATTATATTTTAAGTATTATTTAACATTAAATTGCATAATAATTACAAAAAATGAAATAAATTTGTCAAAAAATTTTAAAATTATAACATTTGTCAAGTATATAATATAAAAAATAGATGAATTTTTTTTTTTAAAATCATAACATTAGTCAATTATGCAATATAAAAAATAGATTAAATATAAATATGTATTTATAAAAATTTTGTGCTTCTTGTATTCCAAGAAACTTTAGCATTTTCCTTACCCATTGTGTTTATCGAACTTCACACATACGGCATGATCCATGAAGTCATAACACAAGAACAAATGGATGTTTTCAAGAAATTTATTCGTGAAAGCATATATATTACAAAAGAAGCACGTATTATATAAGTAGGGAAAAAAAATCGTGTAGAATTTCATATTTGGGAATCTTCTTTATATCCTTAAGGAAAAATATAAGCATAAAAAAAAAATGATCACTCATGATGTGGGAATCTCACTACAGTTGACACATCCATTTTTCTTCCATTTTACACCTCTTTTCTCATTATTGTGTGCGAGTCCCATAATCATAGTTAGAAATATAGAGAAGCATCGTTTCTGGATAGTTCAAACGGGATTATTACAGATTTAAAAAACCATCCACAACCAGCACAGAGCACAGGACAGAAGCAGAAGCAAGCCAAACCAGCAACCACCACAGAACACAGAGCAATACAGGATTATTACAGATCAAATGGGAAGTTCAAACGGGAATTATGCTACACCAGAAATAGCACAGATCACAGGGGAACTAACACATATCAGAAACCAAAAAAGCAGCAATGAGCTCTAGCGACTACTCCACCTACCCAGACGAGGTTTGAAATGGGGTCCGTATCCACCGCCACACACCGCCACCGTCGACCACCAGCCACTTACGGTTAAGTAATCAGCCAAATCGGGGAAGAAATTGCAGAAGATGAGAACCTGAAGCTCAAAGCTCGGTGAGAGAAAATGGCGAAGATGAAAAAAGAGAAGAAGACAGCCGAGTTCAAAGGGAAATCGGCTGAACTTTTCTTCGGATCTGGAGCAGCTATTACATATCGTGAAGGTCACGGGGGAGAGGAGGTCACAAGCGGAGATCACGAGAGAGGAGGACGAGCAAAGAGCGCAAATGAGAGAGGAGGACGAGCGGGGAAGAGCACTGAGAAAAGGCCACGGAAATCAGAAAGGGAAAGAGAAAAGTGAATGTGCAATTATTGGTCCCAACGGTCATAATTTCTCAACTGTCAGGGGAGAAGGGGAAAAAATGGATTCTCTTCAAACCTTGGTTTTGCGCATCAAAACCTTGGTTTACAGAAAAACGGGATTATGGGAAAAAAAAATAGGTGTTTGGATGTTTTTAAGGTAAACCATGGTTTGGGCTCAGAATCAATTAAAAAAATTGAATCCAAACACTCTCTAAATCAACCTTTATAAAAAAGAACTATCACCCATACAAAATGTATATTCTAGTTTATAGTAAAAATTACACTACAAACTAAATTCTACCTTTAAAATCGGAGGAGTAACCTTTTTTCAGATACTAGGAGTATTCTCTATTAATAACAAAGTCTAATTCCCGCTAAATTAACTCTTAAATTGAATGATGCATGACAAAGATACCTTTAGTTTTCCATTATTTGATTACCTATACTCTTCATTTCCTTTAGACAACCCTCAATTAATGATATGTCATACAGATCTATTCCCTTATATTCTAAATATAAGATAGGGTTGATTTTTTTTAAAAGATTAAGGAAGCTAAATAATTACTTATATCAGTTTATAAGATAGGAAAAATAGTTTGAAAAAAAAAATGACATATAAATATTTTAAAGTAATTTAATTAACTTTCTTAATATTTCCAAAAAAATCAACTATATCTTATATTTAGAAACAGAAGAACTAACTTTTTAGCAACTGACTAATCCAGTTGACTACACCCAACTAATCCAGTTGACTACACTGGAATTTCCCTAGTGCGTACACCCATAGCTCAAACAAAAAAACCATTGGTTAAATTGGAATGACCTACGGGTAGTTGATTCAAACGCTCATTGGTTAATTTGATTGACATATATTTAAATCAAAATGTTGTCAATTTTTGTATTTTAATCTTTTTAGTCATAAGCTTTTAATAACGATTTATTGATAAAGATAAACTCTTGTGAGTTTATAATTCAAGTTTACGAACCCCGACATACTTGTTAGAAATTTGCCTTAATTCTTGAGTTTCACAACCTTACTATATATATATATATATATATATATAAGCTTAGATATAGTTAACTCTTGTAATATATATTTATCATCATCAAAACTTAAATTGAATATAATGTTATAAACCATTATGTGCGACAATCTTAATAATCAATGTAAACTTTGTAATTGTATGATCAACAAGAGATATTATTATTTAATATTTATTATGCCTTATACATATGTGTGTTTGAGTATGCATGTATATATTTAAATACATATATAGACATATATGTGACGCACATATATATAGTATGGTAAGGCAACGTGAATGGAAAATTAGAAATGGGAAGGTCACCATTGAAGAGGACAAGACGGCACGAACGCAGAGCAAAGCGACCCACTTCTATGGAAAGATTCAACGCAACTTCCCATAAAATTATTAAATTATTCAAATAAGAACAGCTATATGGAATTTTTGGCATATATTAAATAGTGGATCTCTGTAGAGTTAATCCGATCTGGTTGCTTCAAATATGTCTTTATAATTTATATTACAAAATAATAAAAAAAAAATAGGAGAATTTAGATTCCCATGTTCGATTTGACCATAGAATAATGGAAAATGATAAGCTATATTATAATAACAGAACTTTAACTAACCCTCCCAAAATAACACACAGAATTGCAAAGTAACCTGAAGTCTATAGGTTGGTTAAAGATGAAATACAAATGACTTTCTTGGTTGATCGTCTTAACTTAATGATGATACACGAAGAGAAATTAATTATTTTTTAAAAGTTGAAAATAAAACAGAGTCTAAGAGTCAATGATAACGTAGTGAGAATTTTTCTGCTTTAATATTCTAGACAAGTACTATTAATATTCGGGTGAACTTGCATACACTCAGTGAGGATCGATCCAGATTTTAGAGTTCTGAAGAGAAAATATTTTTTAATTTAATTTTAATGTGTAGTAGTGGCAATCACAATGCTTGTTGTTGGCCTAATCAAAGACCAATCCCCCGCATTTTCAGTCAAACTGAATCAGACCGAGTCAAAATGCAACTCGGCCAAACCAGCCTCAATCCATCCCATCTTGATTTTTAAACTCAAAACCTTACTAAGAAAAAATACTTACATTTGTTGTCATGTAACCTAAAAGGCATATGTTCAAATCCTGAAAACAGTCTCTTTACATCTATTGATCTCCAAACCCCACATGATAAGAGTCTTGTACATTATATCGTCGTTTTTTTTTAATGTTCGATAATGTTTTAAACAGAAATGCCTCTAATAAGAAGATTGCTTGTATCATAAAAACAAAAACACGCACATAAGTATAAAATAACATAAAAATCCATACATTTACCATTAGTCGTGAGGTGACTCCATAACTCCATCTTTTTTTTTTTCTTTTTTTTTTTGGGCATTATGTGCTTGCATCAGGAAAATAAAAACACGCACAAAAGAAGCCTCACTTCTTCTTCTTCTTTTTTTTTGGGAAACATGTAAAGTTTAGGTTAGTTAGGTTCTGAAGACTCATTAGGATTAGAGCATGCCTCTGAGCTCAAAGAGTACTTACAGAGATAATTACATATCACCCACCAACAATATCCTTACATTAGTGGGGTTTAAACCCCAAATTTTATAGTTATGAGCCAACCCCTTTACTAACTGTACCAACCTTTATTAAACTTATTTGAAACTCATAACAATGCATCTCTATTCAAAAATGAATGTGATAGTTAGAATGTAGAAGGAGGGAAAGATGGAGAAGTGAGGGAAGAAACAGAGAAGAGACACAGAAACTGAGAAACACTGACATTATTCAGTGTCAAATGATCAACAACCATGCAAGTTCACCTAACGGCCCCTAATATCCTAACTTCCTATAACTACAGTGGCTAATAGGATTAGTTAATGCCACTCACTCACTAATCACTTGTATCAATTATGTCACAATTATCTTAATGCCACTCACTGATCAGCAAGGTATTCAAATCCGGACCGGGTATTGAACCGGTCAGGGTACCGGATTAAGGGTCAGTGGGTCAGACCGGGGCCAAATCGGAGCTAAACCGAGACCAAACCGGTGAGAAATTGAAGATTTTAGACTTATTGGTATGAAATTCTAAAGAAAATATTTAAAAAAATTTAAAATTGGAAACCAAACCAGACCGGTCTACCGGCCAGTTCGCCGGTTTCCGATTTCCTTAACCCTGCTGATCACTAATAGAAAAGTATGAGAACAAAGGAAGATATTTGCATATTGTTTTCATTGATTTGGAAAAGTTATATGATCGTATGCCAAGAGAAATACTTTAGAAAGCCTTGGAATAAAAGGAGGTGCATGTTGCATATATCAAAGTCATTCAAGACATATATGAGGGGGTTACAATCAATGTTAGAACGTCTGGAGGTGTTACGAAGGACTTTCCTATAAAGATTAACCTACATCAAGGATCAGCTTTGAACCTTTATTTGTTTAACTTAATGATAGATGTTCTAACTGAACCTATAAAATAGGAGATCCCTAAATGCATGCTTTTTGTGGATGATATAGTTTTTTTGGCTAAATCCATGGAAGAAATTAATTCTAAACTTGAGATATGGAGATGGACTTTGGAATTGAAGGGCTTTCGTCTTAGTAGGAGTAAAACTGAATATATACATTATAATTATGATAAGAGATAAGGTCAAAGTGAAGTGGAATTTAAATTTAGGGGGTCATTCTGGAAGTGACAAAATTTAAATATTTGGGATCAACTATACAACTAGAGGATGAAATTGATGGAGATGTCAATCATAGAATTCAAGCTATATAGTATAAATGGAGAAAAGCTACTGGAGTTATTTGTGATCGAAAAGTACCTAATAAGGTAAAAAGAATGTTCTATCGCACTGCTACAAGACTAGCAGTGTTATATGATAGTGAGCGTTTGTCTTTAAAAGGACAACATGAACATAAAATGGGAGTAGCTGATATAAGGATGTTGAAATGAATGTATGGTCATACAAGAAAAAACAAAATTCGCAATACTCATACATGAACGAGTTGAAGTGGCCTCTATTGAAAGAAAAATTGTAAAAAGTCATTTGAGGTGTTTTGGACATGTTCAATGAAAGCCAGTGAATGCTCCAGTGAGAAGGGTTGATCAAGTAGTATAAAATCCTATAAAACAAGGTTAAGGAAGGCTGAAACGAACACTCAACGAGGTTATAGAAAGATATATTCTGATTAATGATATACCTAAAAAAAATAGTTTTTGACAGCACAATGACATCACACAATCCATATAACCAACCCCATCTAATGGGATAAAAGCTTTGTTGTTGTATTTTAATTACAACCTACATATCAGAATATGGAAATCATGCTCCATTTCACTTGACCTTCCTACGACCCTCTATGGATGGCCCTCTCCGCACACTGAGTTCAATAAGAGAACCAAGTTCCAGGCCCCAATTCTTCCCCAAGACTCCCTGGTAAGGGACACTCGCAACAATTTATACCATAAAACTCATTTCCTAATCTTCGTTCGTTGCAGACCATTCCCCAATCTCCATGCAATAGACAAGCCCACACTAAATTGGGATTTCCATCAGGTAAGTTACAATAGAAATAGGGTATTAAAGTTGAACTAATTACTAAATTAGGGCCTTCATTATAACTTGCAAACTAAGACATTCATGTGGAATTGATAATGAACAAATTACTCATTTGATTGTTCATATCACTAAATTTTGTTCATTCTTAAAATCAGTAATTTGATTGAAACCCGCTATTCACATTATTAACTAACTAATGAGGAACTAGTAGTAGTAAGTTGAAAACAAGATAGAACTAGGAGGAAACTGAGACAAAACTGTATCATAATGGAGTTGTCGACGAAGTTAATTGTGCTAGAATGAGTTCAAACACGCCAAAGAAACACAATTCCCACATGGGAACAAATCTAAAGAACATATTGTGACTTCTGTAATCACCCAAACCTAAAAATCCTCAAAAAGAACCTTATCTTGCTCTTTGCCCAAACTTAACCCTTCAAGGATTGCTTTTCCTTGGCCTTCTGAATCTTCAACACCTTTTTCACAATCTTTTGCTCTTCAACCAAGAAGGCCCGAATGATCCTGCAACACCAAAGACTAATTCACAATATGAACGAAGATTGATGAAACAACCTATTAAAGCCCTAGAAAGTTGAGCAGAACATACCTTTCTCTGACAGCACCCCCAGACAAAACTCCACCATATGCACGGTTCACAGTCCTTCGGTTTCTAGGCAACCTCGATCTCTTGTATTCAGCAGGCCTCAAGTGTGGAATCTGTAATAGTCATCAAGCATAAATTACAACATTAACCTAACAAATCAAAAGAAACATTGTCGACAAGAGAGATAAATTCTATCAAATATAGCTCAAGCCAAATAGAAAGTAATGGCTAAAGCAAATATGTTTAGAATTAAATAATCACAAATAAATAATCAGATAAGAAACTACGACTAAGAATATAGAAAGGGAATCAGGCATGAAACTGTAAAATCTGCAGAGGATACTGATATTCAAATACAAATATGCAGAGAGCCAAAGCCAAACTACTCAAACAATTATCATTCTACAAACTAAACCTAAAACATCCAACAATGACGACAATAATGATAACCAACACCATGTCTTCTGTTCATGAATTCTCAGAAATTGACATCATTACCGTTCCCAGTATAATAAGCGCTGACACTCAAAAGTAAAACGGTACAGACTAAGGAAAGTGGTGGAACGAACACACATCAAATTTCAAGTATTGTGAAGCCCAAGTCAACCTTCAGAATCAATTCACAAAAGCAGTCACCAGTTAAACATAAATCCATTTTCACCATGCTTGATAAACATTTCACAGCATGAATCCCTCTAAATCCCAGTAAACCACCAATACTTGTCAATGTAAACTAAGGTAAGAATACAAACTACAAACTATGGAAGCTTCCAACTTTCCCGAAATTCAACAATCTTCTCTTGTATCCCATGTGGTTACTAAGTAAGAACACTAATAAAACCATATGCAATAAAGGGTAATAACTTCAGTAAGGAATTTATACATTGAATATGAACTGTTGAAAGAAGTATAATGGATTTGGAGGCAACAAACCACAAGACAGTTCTACCCATTGCGAGCAAGCAGGAAAAGAAAACAGACACTTAGCAGCTTTTGCTTAGAAATCATTGTCTCCGGCTTAAAAACCCCATCAATATCAAAAACATAAAAAATAAAATTAAAATTAGATCTTTTAAAGACCAACAAACTAAGAAGAATTTAGAATGAACAGACGGCATACCCCTTGAATCCTCTTGCCTGTTACAGGGCACTTGGGTCCGCTTGCCCTCTTCTTAGTGCTCTGATAGACGAGCCTACCACCTACATTTCCAATCATCAAACAGGAAAACCTTGAGAAAAGACAACATTAAGCAGTTCAATGTTGGGAATCAAGAGTCTATTAGCTTCATATCATGAACCAAAAATCTGAACCAGGTGGGACGGAAGAAGAAGAAATCTCTAATGTTGGTTGGATTTGGTAGCATAGCTGTGACGTTTGCGATATGTGAGACGCTGCACCATCTTGAGCTACCTCCGCCTGCTTCTTGCTTAGGGTTTTCGACGAGAACGCAGCAGCAGGGAAAGGCCGATGCTTGGCGCCGCACAGATGTATAAAAGGGTAACGCTCATTAAAGCCCTAAATCTAACGGCCCAAAGTGAATCACAATAAATGGACGGCTAGAGATTGCTTGGCATTTTCATTAAAGAAAGATAAAAATACATTTGCGATATGAAATAGAGTGTAGGAATAGTATTGCCGTATGGTTTGAAAATTTTGAAGTATGGGAGATATAGGTAGAAATATGGGACTAGACAAATTTTTTGAAGGGTGAAAATTATAATTAATAATAATAATAATTTAAAGAAAAAATGATAAAAAATTACCATTTGAATTACAAAAACCTCCAAAATGTTTTCTAAATTAGCAAAAAGATAAGTAGGTAATCAAATATAAATCTTGAGATTTTGAAGTTTATGCGCTTTTACCAAAATGCCCCTCATATTTTTTATAAAAAAAAGGGCAATAACCCTCTCCAGCCAACATTAACCTGCCAGTTATCTGACTGCCAAAGCTCCAGCACGGGTGGCCAGAGGTCTAGTGAGATATTTTTTTGCCAAGGGATTTTTTATCCAAATTGTCATTATTCATACCCAAGTTGTTAACCGTTATTCTTAGGTTGTCATTCTCTATACCGAAGTAGTTAACATCACCTAATAGGGTCATAGAGAATGACAACTTAATTATAGAGAATAACAATTTAAGAATTGCGCTTAACAACCTGGGTATATAATGACAACTTGAGCTCCTCAGATGTCAACAACCTTGAGGTTGGAGCTCTAGTGAGACTTTTTTTTTGCTAAGGGTTTTTTTTGCTAAGTTCTTTTTTACAAGGGTGGCTTCAAAATATGACCCAGTGATGTTGACTACTTTAGTATAAAAAAAAGGGTAACTTAAGAATTGTGATTAACAACTTGGATATAAAGAATAACAATTTAGGAAAAAAATCTTGGCAAAAAAAATATCTCATTGGAGCTCCGGTGTCCGGCGAAGGTTCTTGCCCTTTTTTTATAAAAAAAAATGAGGGGCATTTTGGTAAAAGCATCTAAACTTCAAAAATCCAGATTCATGCTTGATTACCTATTTGTCCTTTTGCTATTTAGAAGATATTTTGGGATTTTTTGTAATTCAGTACCTTTTCGTCATTTCCCCTAATTATTAAATGTATCATATTAAATATTTTTAAATTCAAAATAATAAAGGGTTACATGCAAATTTGTTTCAAAAGTTTTCGTTGAGGAGTAATGTTACCCCAGAAATTTTTCAAATTCAATGTTGTCTTGGAAGTATTGAAATAGAGCAATATTACCCATTTTCATTAAAAAAAAATTGATGTTGACCATTAACTTTTTAATAGTGAACACTGGTTTTTTAACAAAATAGGTAACATTGCTACGTTTTGAAATTTCCTAGTAATATTAAACCTGAAAAAACTTTCACCGCAACATTGCTCGCCAGCAAAAACTTTCAAAATAAATTTACATCTTAACCCAATAATAAAATATAAAAATCTAGAAATGATGATACTTTATGGAACACAATCTCATACGTGGTTTGATGTTGGACTGAATCAGGATAGGTGTAGCTGTATATGTACTCATGGCTTGAATTAGGAAATATTTTCTAAAATTAACTTAGTATATCAGTATTTGAAAATATCTTTCTAACATTTAAAATTTTAATATCGGCCTATTTTGTTGACAACATTATAGTTAAAGAAATAAAAAGACACTTAATAAAGTTAAAGGATTTAAATGAAGCCTTACTTGAAGTTAAAAGATTGAATGTATACTTTTGCCAATTATTATTTATAAAAGGTAAAGACAAAAATCATCTTAAAATATGTTAGAGAAAAATTGAAATTCCGTTGAAATGATGTTATTTTTTTAAGTATCATACAAATAAAGAAGATAATAATTGACCTAAGAATACCATAAAATGACATTAGCTAAAACTGAAAGAAAACTTCCATCAAATGTGACATTTATCCATATCCACATTGGTTATATTTCTTTAGTCCATCATAAGTTTAACATATCATACAAGAGGATGATGATTAAGTGCAAATTATGTGTTGAAGAAATTAGAAACAATTAGTGTTTGTGTGTGTATGATTATTGTTATTGTGTGTAAAAAAATATATACATGTACATGAAGTGAGTCAGAAAGGGAAAAGCAAAAATGAGGGCTCTACTCTGACTTTGGTGTCAACAAATGTAATCTTCTTTAACTTATCATTACACCAAATTAACTGATCCTTTCTCAACTTTGACATACTCAGAACTCTTGATATCAACTTCAACTGAACTTGAGCCACCATCTGTTCAAGATCCAGCTCCACTTTTTGTTCACTCTGTTTCTGAAACATCCTCACTATGCAATTTCCAGTCCTCACAATGTCCTTCAGCCTCTTCTCCTTCTGTCACAAACCAAAACAACAACACAATCAACATTATAAACATAGAAAGAACACGAATAATCTGGATTCGGAGGTTGTTGGGTTGTTTTTTTTGTTTTGTCAAACCTTGAGGAGACGGGTTTGAATGTCTGTGAAAAGATGAGAAGTTGCAGGGTCTTTGAGATGAGTTGGTTTGGTTTGAGGAAGTTTGAAGAAGGTGCTGCCATTAATGTCGTGCTTGTCGGCTCGGGCGAACTTGGAGAAGATGTACATGGATTCTCTGATGATTTCTGCTAATCTTTCACTTGAAACTGTGTCTTCTTCATCCTTTGTCATCATGTTCTTGTCCTTCATACTATCATCTGCACCATCAAAGTTTCAACCTTTAGAACCCCACATGAACATGGGCCTGTGTTAAAAACTGAAGCATTGCTTTGGGCCTAAATAGAGGCCCAAATGTTGATTTAGTCTTTCAATTCAATTTTTTTTTTTAATCTTTTTTCCCCCAGGACAACTAACATGACACTCATCCATTGCATGCAATTGGAAAGATATTATATCTTCTATTCATAACTTACCATGTCCTAGATATAAAAAATTAGATAATTAATTTATAAATATTAAAAAAATTATCTAGGTTAGTTATTTATAATAAATATGTGTTAGTTTCTTTAGAATATTATTACCACATTGATTGAAACCCCCTTTTATATATGCAATCAGTAAGTATAGGTTGGGAAAGAATTTATAAATTTGAAAGATGAAGTTGACTGATGTTTTATATTCAAAATCAAAAGCAAACACTCTAATTAGCTCCCATATTTTATCCTTGGAGGGACTAAAACTTCTTAGATTTTTATATAAAATACAGACACATTGATAGTTTACCATAATCATAAAGTTTGCACAAGGGACAAATTAAATCACACAATGATATGGATATAATCATTATACAATAAAGTGTGGAACTCATTTTTTCCAAACCAAAAAGAAAAAAGGATCATCATGATTCAATTCATATATTAAAAATTGTTGAAGACTCACTCATTTTTAAAAGACTTAAAACTAAATCATGAGAAACTTCAAAAATTAAAGACCTTTGCAATAAGCCACAAAGCTCACTCTAATTCTACATTTTCACTAACCTTGAATGGCAGGAACTTGGAGGAGGTTGCGGATGATACAACGGTCCTTAACATAATTGTGAAGCCTTGGTCCTTGAAAAGGCTCATTCTCAATGAACCTTTGCATCAACACTTGAAACAGTTGAAATTCTCCGGCCACCACGTTGTACCGGCGAACCCATTCGCCGTCGTACTGTTTCAGCTCAATGGCTTTCTTGTACTCCCAACACAAAATCTCCCAAGACAAGCAAAGCTGTCCCACATACACCACCTCCAACTCCTCCACCAAACCCACCAATAATGGCGCCTCCGAAGACTTCTTCTTCTTCCTCTGATCGTTGGTTGACCTTAATAAATTCTTCAATATCATAGGCTTACCACTTGGCTCTTTCAATTGGCGGAGACCTACACGTTGACCACCTCAAAGTAAGAGAGAGAGAGAGAGAGAGAGAGCAAGAATAAGATCCACTTTTGATAAAAACTAATTGGTTTCTTTGACGCTTTCTCTTTTCCTTACATTTCCTCTTTGCTTGTGTTTTAAATATTTTAGAGTTCAAACCTAATAACTTGGTCAAAAGCTGGTATGTGAAGTTTCCTTCCTTAGACCTTTATTGGATACTTGTATATTGGATTCTCGAAACTGGTGAAGTCGTACACTGGGGTTTTTAAGTTTGTGCAAAAGTAGAGCCATGGGAAAAAAACAAAGCAGAGAGATTGGTAGAACATGTTTATATCTATATCTCTATATACATATATATAAAAGAAAGTGCAAAAAGGAAGCTTCTGATATAGACTTGTCACTAGATTTATGGGTACAGAACTAGCAACTATGATGCCTGAAAAATTGGTAGAGACCCACTTCGTATATACCTCAAAAGACAATGCTTATGCTCTTGCACAATGCTAACATGTGAAAACTTCAACAAGAAAATGTATCAATTTGGAACTGTGACTGTATCCGGTCCTTATCATAAATTCTTATTTAGTGCAGATAATATTATGAATGAGATCTTATGTTAAAGACCGATGTAGTTCTTGATTGAGCATAAGATGAGGTTACTGCTTCAAACACTTACCGTTAAAATCTTTGAACAAGTTCCTTCAGAAAATGGAAAGATCAAAATATTTGAGATGAAATAACGGACAGTTTTAACATAGAAAACAGAGTAGTTTGGTTGTTACCTAGAGCATGCATGGTCTGGCAGTTCAAGATATCAAGTTTCCTCATTTTCTCTTCGTAACTCTTGTGAACTTTCTGGATTTCTCTTATATGACTCTTGAATTCCAGTTTCTCTTCAATCTTCAGAGGCTTTAGATCTTCAAGTTTCCTCATTTTCTCTTCGTAACTCTTGTGAACTTTCAGGATTTCTCTTATATGACTCTTGAATTCCAGTTTCTCTTCAATCTTCAGAGGCTTTAGATCTTCAACCAATTTTGGGGACTCACTATCTTCTTGTCCTTCTTCTTCTTGTTCTTCTTCATCCTCTAAAATTGTAGGAAGCCCTCCTTGTCTTGCATTTCTCAATTCCGTTTTCATTTGTTCTACCAATTCGTCATCATCCCATTCATCATCATCATCATCATCATCTTCTTCTTCTTCTTCTTCTTCAGAAACTAACTCACCCAATTTGTTCTGTTCATCCTTTGAGCCTTTCTTTTCAATTTCATTCTCAGCTTTCCCAGGTGATAATTCTATGAATTCATCTATGGCTCTTAGCTTTTCCATCAGCTTGAGGGTCTCTGGCTCCAATCCTTCAAAACCTCTTTGATATGCCAGAAAATCATAAGTGATTAAATCATCAATTTTGTCACTGTTAGCCCATATGAGACCACTCGAGCTTGATGATTCTGATTCTGAATCAGACTCAAATGAATTGTCATTGAAATCTAAATCATCTTCATCTGATGAATCTCTACCATGAAAGATCTCACTTTCTAGGCTAAATTGATCAGAACTTGAATGGCCATGGAACATCCTCTGCTCTTGAATGGATCCCTCTTTTTCTTCTTCTGATTTAGTCTCAGAAATTCCTGTTTCTGAAACATTTGGACTTGAATCAAAACTTGGCATACTCTGTTCTTGAGCTGATTCTTCTAGAAAAACTGGTTCCTGCTCTGATTTAAGCTCTGAAATTTCTAGTTCAGAGCCATTCGGAGATGGATGAAATTCTGGAAAACTCTCTGCTCCAATAGACTTTTCCTCCTCTGATTTGAGCTCTGCAATTTCTATTTGAGATCCATTTGGACATGGATGAAATTCTCCAAAACCCTGTGCTCCATCAGATTTTTCTTTCTCTGATTTGTGCTCTGAGATTTCTGTGTTGGAAACATATGGACCCACAAAGAATTCCCCAAAACTAAAGGTCATTGTTGTTGTTGGCTCTTCTACGAACCCAATAATATCCCTTCCTGACACGTATTCAACCTTATTAGTGATTAAAGCAGAGCTCTCTGTTTCATCATCTCCTTCTCTCTCAATCTCTTCACCCTCCATTGAAGCAGACTTACCTGTTTCTTTTTCCTCTTCTTCATCCTCCATGACAACAGAGCTCTCTGCTCCTTCTTTCTCGTTTTTCACACCACCATCGTAAAGTTCTGAGTCAACTTTTGTGTTATCTTCGAAATCTTTTTCTCCTTCATGCATAGAAGCAGAGAAATATTCTTCTTCTTTCTCTTCCTCTTCTCTGCTCTTCTCTGAAACAGAACTCTCTGTTTCTTCATCTCCACTTTCTTTGATGTTGATGTTGTCATCTTCAACAAAATCATTGACAGACTCTATTAGAGCAGAGTTTTTCATTTCTATTTCTTCACTACCCTCGTTGACATATTCGTTGCTCGGAAACAGGAAATGAATGAGCTCTTCTCTGAACCCATCAATCTGAGAATCCTCCTCTGGTTGAGCGGAAAGCTCATTTTTCCCATCTGCTTTTGCAATTCTGAAACCCAATAAAGGAAACAAATTAGCTAAATTATTCATCAAGAACCTCGAAATGTCAATAAACCCAGATTAGAAAACTCATCAAACCTGAAAATAAACTGGAGAATCAACCCAAACGAGTAAAGAACATAGTTGCAAATGAAAACTCGGAGAGAAGTGAAAACCCGGAGCATGTTTCCAAGAACAGAATGATTTACGAAACATGCTTTGATGGAATCAAAGTGGGTTTTAAGCAGAGACAGGTTGTTGTTGGTACCCATCTTCAGTGATCAAAAACCCAATCAAATCAGATTCTGTTTGGTTTGCCAGAGAAAAATCCGAGCCAGCAAAATTAAAAGAGTTGAAAGGAGAAGGAGAACATGGAGGGGGAGGCAAATTTGGATTCAAAAAACCATTCATTTCATTGGAGGAAAGTGGAATTTGCGCACTTGCAGACAACGAAATCAGTGAGAGACTAAGAACTTAGCATAATTTGATATTGGACCAAAAGGAGGGGCGAGATTGTGGGAGAAGATTGAGCCTATTTGTACCAGGACGAAGAAAGCAACGTGCGGACATATATACCGGTTCTCCCATAGGAATTCTTAATTGGGAAAATGACAGCTAGGTCCTAAGGTAATAAAAAAATATCAAAAAAGTCCCTTTAAAAAGTTAATGGTCAGAAACATGAATTCTTAATGTCCATTTATCAAAATACCCCCAAGCATTTTAACCACTATCATTGGTTACAACATGTTATGCTATATTTACAACATCGTAAGTCGTATTAACAATATAATCAGTTACGTTTACAACATATTATGATATATTTAATGAGTTGTAAACGTAACTGAAGAGGTTGTAAATGCAACACAATCACGCATTTTATATACATGTTGTAAACGTAACTGATTATGTTGTTAATATGACTTACGATGTTGTAAACATAGCATAACATGTTGTAACCAATGACAGTGGTTAAATAGCTTAGGGGATATTTTGGTAAATGGACATTGTGAATTCTTGTCAGAAAAGTCCCTAGGGACTTTACTGACCATTGACTTTTCAAAGGAACTTTTTTTGGCATTTTTTCTATACTTTAGGACCTAGCTGTCATTTTCCCTTCTTAATATTGCCATTCATCTTAACTCTCAAATAAAAATCCAATAACTCAGGTTATTTTAATACTAATTGATTGATTGACTCATAAAAAAATTCACATTTTATTTTGGTTTTAAGAATAATAAACGTATTAATTTAGAAAAAAATAAAATAAAATGATTAACAATTTTTTTTTATCAAATGATTAACAAATATTTTTCCTAAAAGAATAAAAAGTGATTTTTTTAGACGAGCAGTATTAAAATGATATGAATTATTGTATTTTTATTAGACAGAGTTCAAATGATATGACACTCTGGGGTATATAAGTATTTATATATATAAGGAATCGGTGAAGCGAAGTAGTTGGCACTTGCTTTCCGGTGCCTTTCTTGGCACTTTCCGGCATCATACGACACTTTCTCAACCCTCCTCTTGTAGTCTCAGCAGTTCGTCTTACAAGTTGTCGCCTTTTCCTCCAGGAAGTTTGTTGCTCTCGTTTGTTCTTCTCCTGCCGCCATCAACTTCCATTCCCTTTCTTTCCATTTCCCACCACCTTCCCAATTTCCACAACCATTAAAAAACAAAAAGGCTATTATTTTTCACTTGATTTCTTCCCTTCTTTGAATCTTATGTGGGCTATAGTTGATGGGTTTTTCCATCCTAATCTTGTCTCTATTCTCTTACTACTTGGAGTCTTTGATTTTGACGTGTTGGATTGGGTGTGTGAAGCCAAGTTTTGAAACCGGACCGGATCGGTTGGTTTGAGCAAAAAACCGAACAACTGGTGGTTTGACTGGTTCGGTTCGATGGTTGACCCTGGTTCGACTGGTTTTTGGAAGGTTCAACCGGTTTTTTAATTATTTTTTAAATATTTTATTCAGAATTTCATATAAATAATATTGAAATCTTCACTTCTTCACCGGTCTAGGCCCGGATTAGCCTCGGTTTGACTCTCATCTGACCCACTGACCTTGACTGTGAAGCCTAATTTGAGTTTCCCGGCTCATCTACCCCCTCCTTCTTTTATTTGACAGCCCTCTGTTTTTTTCGTTTTCAATATTTGTGTTGGTAAGGCTATTTGATGCTTTCTTTATGGCTTTGGTTTGGTCTCTTCTTGTGTTTTCATGTAGTTTGTTGCTTGGGTATGCTTTGCTCTCATCTATGACTTATGGAGTTAAGGAACACTCACTTTGCTCTGTTTTTGACCTCTAAACTTGTTCGAGTGCCATCTTTCTCTTCCCATGAGAACCCATGAACCTCGTTGGTTCGCCTGGGTAGCTCATGTCCTTCAGGAGACGTGCTGCTAAACCCGCCTCTATGCTCTTGTTTGTTCTTTCCTCACTCTGTTGGTGCTGCTGATAGCGATGGGTAGCCCTCTTTTGCTAGCTCTAAACCTTCTTCAAAGCCAAAGTCATTTATTGTTGTGTTGTTTCGTTTATCTACTTTTGTTTGATGTTCACTGGTTCCTTTTCTGTTGTGTGCTTTGTTTTATTGGTTTGTTGTCTTCTATTTTGGGTTGCTGGCTTTGTATTTCTATATCATGTCATGTGGCTCAAGTTTATGTAGGAACCGGCTTCTCTCCTATACCCTTAGCCTCCACTGCCCTCCTTTGCCATGGAACTTCGTTGTTTTGGTGCAAAAACATGAAGCAGAAGACCTTTTTTGTTTTAAAACAGTATTCAACATCCTAAAGTATTTTTTTAGTACCAGTCAGTTCCCTACAATATTTTTTCAGGTTCTCAAAAATAATTTTTCAATATTATCTAGTATCCTGAAGTATTTTTTTTAGTGCCAGTTAGTACTCTAAAATATTTTTGTGGAATATTTTAAAATATTGGATGCACTAAAAATTAGTTCAGGACACTGAATAATATTTTAGGATTTTTTGATCCACTTACCACCCTAAAATATTTTTTAATACCATCCAAATAAAAATTAGTTTTGGATATTGAGTCAATGTTAATGAAAAAATATTTTAGGGTGTTGAATGCTAGATATTGTGTGGTATTAAAAAATATTTTAGGATGGTAAGTGGACTAAAAATTTTTGTAGGATACTGAGTGCTATTTAAAAAATATTTCATGATATTGGGTTGTACTACAAAAAAATATTACAAGATATTGAATACTGTTTTCCAAAAAAAAAAAAGTCCTTTGCTTCATGTTTTTGTGCCAAAACGATGCAATTTCATGGCAAAGGAGGGCAGTGGACATTAAAGGTATAGTAGAGAAGCCAGTTCCGTTTATGTAATCGTTTTATTGTGTGATATGGATTTTGACTAAAGCCGGGAATATGGGCCGGTTCGTTTCCTAAAAAATACCATAATTTTTAGACCCACGGCCCTACAGGGCTGGCCCTTTAAGGGCTCGAGCCTAAACGGGCTTAAACTCATTTTAATTAAATAAAATCTTTTTCAAGTTTTACAATTTTGTTATTTTTTTTTTTTAAATTGAGATACATTATTTTTAAAACTCATAAATTTTTAGTTAAAATAATCATCTAATGTCTAAATTAACCTTTTTTTTAAATTTTAAATGAATAAAATATTATAGAAAATAAAATAAATCAAACCAATTAATAAGTGTTTGCCTGTTATTAATACTCTATTAGGTATTTAGGTATATTTCATATTGATAATTTGATATAATGATATTATATTTATTAATTTATTTTTAAAAAATATTAAACAGGCCTAAAAGGGCCGGCCCTGTTTAGGCTCACTTCCCTTTTTAGCTTCTAAATCATAGGTCCGGCCCTTGAAGGACTCGGGCCTAAACAGGCTTGGCCCGATTTCCCAGCTCTAATTTTGATCTTTTTATAAAATAAAAAAGGTATATATATATATATATATATTGGGAAATTAAAATAAAGGACCTAGAAAAAATAATATTTATTATAAAGGACCATAAAAATTGTAATTACTTAGAAGGACTAAACATCTTAATATAATTTTAAAATTGTCAACATCCGTTTCCATTTCGATAATTGAAGAGTAATAAAGACGGAATTCAATGGGCATACAGAAAAGTACAATTATACTGATAAAATATTCGTTTACAATTATGATATCGTTCGTCAACGAAAAACAGAAAATACAGCGAAAGTTTTAATATTTACAAATTTCACCAAAATATCACAAAATAGATTAATTATGACCACGATCTTGTCCTCGCCTCGAGACCCGTGCCACTCACTTTCCGGCATCTACATCTTTTCCCTTAGACCCACTGGTACCCGCTGAGGTGTTTATTAAAAATAGAGTGAGATTCCGGAGAACCCCAGTAGAAACATGCTATCGTTTATAGAAAATGCAAAAAGTAAATATGATATATGCCATGTATGCACCAATTAATGAACATTATAAACATATCATCTGCATGTATACATGAGTAAGGCCTAGCCCCACTATTCTGCACCGGTTGGGTTTTCACCAACTCCAGTGTAAGTGCCTCTGACACTTCTGGCCCCTCTCTGGGCAAATCGTGTTAATTAATAAAGCGCATTTACAAACATTGGCATCCACACAATCACATAACTTATGACATAATGTATGAAGGATAATGTCCCTACCTCAACGCTTTATAATCCTCTGTTTAATGGTGTCTCGTAAAACGTGTCGTTCTGGCTCTCGAATCGGTCCTAAAATATTAAATGTACAAGAAATATGTCATAACCTATCCAAGTATCATTTTAGACTCTTCCATAATGTTTATTGTGGTTATATTAGTCTATGGTAAAAATTTACAAAAATGTCCCTGGGAACCTGGCCCGATGTCACGTTGTCCCAAAATTTTGACCAAAGCTATTTTGACTTATCTTCTCGAAATCACCAAATTCACTATCAAATTACAAAAATATAATTGACAACCTCTATTTAGGGATTTCAGTGGCGTTTTCGTAATTATACTTTTTTGGCCTCTACCGAAAAAGTGCCCAACTGTAACCCCACCTATTTTTGTCCACTGAGTCCAATGGAACCATTTATTTCATGAAAATCCAACTCCTACTACCATTTATGGTCTGACAATATTGAAGGGAAAATAGAAAAATGTAGCCTTTTGTTTTAGCCTCCAAAACTTGTACTTTTCCACTTCTAATCTTTGGTTAACTCATTTAGAAACTTCTTAATCATGATTTAAAGGATTTTGGGCAGCATAACCCCTTAGGGTTTTGACTTTTCTAATTTTACAACTCAACCCAAAAATCACAAAACCAAACAACAATCACCAACAACAACTTCAACACACTAAGAAGTTGAGGTTTTGGAGATTACCTCTTGATCCTTGATGTTTCTCTCTCTAGGACGTCCTCTCTCTCTTCTCCTTGAGCTAAGAATGAGTCTTCAAGATCATAGATTCATGAAGAAACATGTTTTAGAGAAGGATCTAGGGGAAATGTTATAAGGAAAGCTTACGAATCAACTCTTACCTTAAGATTTCTTCTTCCTCTTCCCTCTAACTCTTCAAAGTTTCTCCAAACTCTCTCCCTCTCTATGTTGAACGAAAATGCATGAAGGGAAGGGAAGAGAGAGCCTTCATAAAAATGCTCCCTTGATTCCAAACCATTGATCTCATCTAAGGTTGTTATAGTGACACATGCTAACCACCATACTTCCCTCCATGCTTGCACCATACCTCTCCACTTTATGCCATACTTTCCTTTTGTGTGCACTCAACCTTGATTATCATTTCCTTATTCCTTGGTTGGCCAAAAACGTGCTCCCTCTTATACTTCAACTAAATCAAGTGTTCCTTCCATTTACTCAAGTCAATTGATACAAGAGTTGGCTACCTAACCTTATGACATAAGTAAGGACTTATGACACAACAATTATTTCCATCGTCTTTCATGTGGTGTTTTGCACTTGGTCTCATTGGATTTTGACACTTGTATTCTCTTCCTTCATCCCTTAATTTCTAAAATAATTAAGAGAAAAAGGAAGATTACTTTATTTCTTAAATTTTTCGGAATAATGCCAATTTTGGCAGATTTTTTGCCTTAACTTTGAAAAATCATAAATAATTTTGTAGACATCATTTTAATGTGATTCTAAAAGCTATGGAACCCTTATTGAATCTAGTTTCAAGGAAAAATATGGAATTTTACTGACTGGGATCATATCATTCCCAGATTTTCAATCTTTGACCGCTGCTCCAGAAATTAGTCAATTTTACTGGGCAAACTTCAAAAATTCATAATTCTCAATACACAAGTCAAAATGGCTTCTAATACCTATCAAATTAAAGCTTAGGATGTCTACTTTCACCCTGTAAAATTTCATAATTTTTGGTTATCATATGGTCTTCCAAAACTATATGACAATCCCACTACCTTGCAGGCGATTTCACTGAAATCATTATTTCACTTTCAATTTTCAATATTTAATTCCTTTGGCTTTAAATATATACCATTTCATTGAATATATAAAATAATTACAATATATTCTTGGTGAATAAAATTTGAGGTGTTACAAAAATCACTAAATTATCCCTAACCAATCCTCCTATATTGTTTCTTATATTCATAATTAAAAAAATAACTAGAATTAAAACTAAAACCATCCATCATAACATGATCATATCTTTTCGATCAAAAAAATAAATGATTTTATTTTTTTTAAATTTTCAATATATTATTTAATTAACAACAGTTGAACTCATATTTTTCAATTTTAATTTTTCATCCATTAATATCACCAAGTTGTCCGATTTATATTATGATGTTGATATCAATTAAGCTCTTTTCTCGAGAAAAAAATTAAGGTTTTTTTCATAAAAATAAACATTAAATTAATTTCATGTTTTTTCAGAATATAATAGATTACTTAGATTTTTTTTTTTTGAATTTTATTGTCATTAAATGAATGTTTTAACCCACATAAATTTCTTCTAAAATAAAAATAAATCATATAAGCTTTTTTGGTTTAAAATAAATGATAAATTATAAAAGAGCTTGCTTTTTATTAAAATTATATAATTCTATTTGTAATTAAAATGTTTGTTGGTTTTAAGAAAAATTATGATTTTTACATAATTGAAGAATGTGTAAATTTTTTATCATAGATATATGTGCAAATTGAGAAAAATGTGAGAAAATTGTTATTTAAGTAAGTGAAACTAAGAATTTTATTAGTATTAAAAATAGAATGTGGGAGATGGTAGGAGGGAATGTAGAAGATTTTGTTAAGAGTATTTTAGTATTTTTAATTTTATATTTTTATATTTGGTCATTTTAAATAATTATAATTTTTATGATCCTTTTTCATAAATATATTTTTTTTCAGATCCTTCAATCTAATTTTCCCAGTATATATATATATATATATATGAAAAATGACAGTAGCAGCAAGGGCATTCCCGGTACAAAAGTAACAAGTGGTCGTTCCTCAGACCCAGTCTTACGGCCCGGCCCGCTGGACACGTTTCAGCCGTTGGGCGGCTGGGGAGTGAAATATCTAAGGTATTTCATTTATCACGCTAATTCAAAGGTATTTTATTTGGGGAAAATTCCAAAAAACGACACTCAAAATATAAAAAAGACAAATCAATACATCGAAATTCAGAAAAGATGAATCAAGTGGGTGTCAGAAAAAAGAGAAATCTGGCATTTTGAAATTTTGGTCAAATTACGAAAATGCCCTTCAGCACTTCAGGCCCACTTCAGAATAACAACATGATCCTCGGAATTAACACCTCTGAATTCGTTATTAACAACTTCAATTCTTCTTTTACAATTCATAAGTTTCAAGGCGACTAACACCACCGATCTCGCTATTAACAACTCCGGATTCGATATTAACAACTCCATTTTCTTCTTTCTCACTTAACAAATTTCAGGGTCAATAACACCATCGATCTCGCCATTAACAACTCCGGATTCGCTATTAACAACTCCTAAGTTGTTATTCCGACTGAGGGCTAAAGGGCATTTTCGTTATTTGGCCAAAATTTCAAAATGTCAGATTCCTCTGCATGTCTGACACAGCCTGATTTATACTTTTACAATTTCAATGTACTGAATTATCTTTTTTCTATTTACAATGTAGTTTTTTGGAATTTTCCCTTTTATTTTATTGTTATTGAAAACAAAATTGTGTTGTCGTTGAAACTTGAAAGTGATGGAAAGATGAGTATAATTAAGTAATGATGACGAGGATGATATGGGCACAATGTTTTTTGGGTAATAAATGAAGTCACTAGGGAAACCAAAATGTGGGGCCATGTGGTTGATTTTATAAGTGTGTGGTTTTAAATTCTTTGGAAGTGGTCCTCCAATGGAATTCACAAAATTTCCGTATTTATTTGGAATTACTTTTTGCAGGGGCTAGTGCCTAGTGGGAAGCTTTTTATATTCCTCACTCTGCCTAATTTCTTTATACTTTCTACTCTGTCTAATTCTTTTTTTTTTTTTTTACTTTTTTATTTTTTTTTCTGGCAGATATCCTCATATTAAAGATTATTCTATTCAAGGCATTGTCTATATTTTTGTTTTAATTTTATTGTTTGACGCATTCACGGTGGAGATAGTCCAACTTATTAAAAAATAATGTTTGAGCAAAAAAAATTAAAAAATAATGGGTTAGATTTACAAAATTGTAGTTTATCTTGGGTTCCTAACCTACGTTTTATTGTGCGTTAACCCATTAAGCCACAAGTTGGCGGGCTTTTCTCTTGTTTTTTACCCTTCACAATTATTTTATTTTATTTTAATAAAAATTTTATTATTTTACACATAATTTAATTTTAATACAATCTTGTTTTAGGTTAGAAATTTGATTCCATACTCGATTTTATTTTGAGAAAATCTAAAAAAAGACCTCCAAAATCTTAAACTCTCAAATTAGTGATTTATCATTAAAATGAGTTGTGAATTTCTTATTAAATGTAATCAATCCCTTAGAATAAACCTGATTTGAGATTTTGAAATTTTGGATTTTTTTTTGTTTTTGAGATTTCACCTTTTTCTGTTTTTTTATTAATTTGTATTTTTTATATTAACAAGATAATTTTGTAAAATATATTATATACTTGTATTTACAAATTTTATAGTTGATTTAATTATATAATTGGATAAAAATATAGAAACAACTCGAATTTAACCTAAAAATTGTAATTTAATTTAAAAAAAGTTGGGTTGGCAAGTCTCAAGTGGCAAAATATTATTCCATTTTGAGAAGAGCTTTTTCAACCCTCTTGCCTTGCAGCCTAGGGGAGGCCTTTTCCCCACACTTCACATTGATTAGGGCATCATGGTGTGTTTGATTACTTCATGATCCCATTAACAATTTAGGTATTTTAGAGTACTCAACATATCTAAAAAAATATTACTTAATAATTTAGGTATTTTAGAGTGTTGGATATATTTGAAAAACTACTTTAAGATGTTAGTGACACCAAAAAAATAAGTTAGGGCGCTGGACTTATATAAAAAAATACTTTAAAATATCATATAAACATAAAAGTTATTTTAGGATATTGATAGCATAATAAAATATTTTAGGATAGTGACTACATATAGAAATATACTTAGGATGTTAGTCATTGCCGGCTGAGAAAAAGGATGAAGTTACAAGTTGTCAAGACAAAAATCGGTAAATTCGAATTGTTTTACTGTTTGAAAACGCGTTTAATTAACTACTATTATTTCAAGAGTTTGTATGATGATAGGACAGCAACATCTATTTTTTATAGGAAAAATAACGCGCAGTTTCTAATAATAAAAAATAATTACAGTGAAATTCCATAACATGAAAAAATAACTGAATATATTATAAATTAACTTAATGAGTTGTTATTTCAGATTTTTAGAATTTTATTGTAATTATCTTTTATTCTTGGGACGGGGACTCATCTTCCCCTTTTTACATGGTACGTCGAGATTGGATGTGCGCCTCTATATATATATATATATATATGACTTATATTTTTCTTCCCCCTCCCTTTTTCCTGTTATATTATGGAATCTTGAATTAGCAAGTCCAAAGATATTTTTCTGCGACATTAATCTTCTTCTCAGAAAACATAAAATAATTATAACGGGTTTGACCAACCAAATGTTTTTATATAGACAGCACATCAAATATTTACTATTCCTTTCATAAAATAAAAATAGTAACTTTTTTAGGAAAATTAACTCGAAACATTATTCAATTCAATTTACAAAAAGAATTAGTAAAAAATGTTATTTTTAAAAATCAACAGATCATATTTGATTATCAAGAAACCTTGTTATGTTTTAATTTTTGATAGAAAAATCGCTTAAATTTACGACACCTTTTTACAAAATATTTAAATAAAATAACATATCATGGGGAATAGGTGACATTATTTATAAATCATAAGTAATATAATAGACGAGAAACCTATTACTACCACTATTATTTTTAGTATAAATTTATTTTATCAATTTTTTTATTAAAATATATCTTATATTGAGAATCAAAAAGAATATTATTTTCAAGAATAGACAAAGCATATGGTTATTTGCTTTTCCTAAGCTAGGGGCTCATTTGAAAATAAAATATTTTGCCAAACTAAGGGAGAAATTTATGTTTGACTCTTGGCCCAGGGTCAAACTCGCTCGTTTAGTAAGCGCGTCCAACCCCTATTCAACCCGCATACGAGGGCTCATGTTTGACTGTTTAATTGAGCATGTGAGTGATGTAAGCTCAAACACATGATGCAAATTACTCAGTCCATCCGATATTAAATATAGGGCATCTTTTAAAAGATTTTTTTTTTTTGGTTGATAATCTGAGTCCACTAAAGAATTTTAAATTATCATATTTTAATTTTGCTCCTGTTGATTATATTAGTGATATGTACACATCAGACAGAGAGAGTATGTGACATGAAACGGATTTGAATAGAGGCAAAGTTAAAAAGATCTTTTAATTTATGATGGATTCAATGAGTTGACTACTCTTTTTTAATTTTATTAGAGTGGATGAAAATTATTACTGGCATTATTTGTTTGAGATAATGATTGGACCTTCTAAAAGTATTATTTATTTAAATTAAGATAAAATTTTTTTCACATACTTGTATACTTATCTCGTACATAGTGCAAAAACATTTAAAATAAGCCAATTCAACCAATGGCTTGAAAATGAAGGGTCCGCACTCCCTGTTCATCAAAAAGATGAGCATGGGATGGACCCCTTTTTTTTATGCATTCTTATTTATTTAGATTAAATTGTATGCTATACTCTAAAAATTTTTATCATCTGGTATCTCAAATTAATTAATTTTTAATCTTGCATTTAAAAATATTTTTTCAGTAGTACCCAATATTTAAAATATTTGTTAACACCAAATATCTCAAGCTAATTAATTTTTAGTGCATGGAGTATTTTTTAAAAAAAAAGTAAAACAAAAAAAACCCAAAAATTGGGGTGATGAGCTTTCCCTTGCTCATCTTTTTGATGAGCAGGGAATATGGATCCGTAAATGAATAGGTAACCAATTTGTTTAACCTGTTTCCGAAATTGAGGAAACATAACAAACTTCACCACTCTCCGTCAAATGTTGATAAACTATACGATCATATTTGGTGAGTTAGACCAATTTTGTTCCAAAAATAACGAGATATAAATATATATAACATGGGCAGATTTGAAAATAACAACCAATGATTTAGTATTAAGTGTTGTGCGTGTGCGTGTGCGTGTGCGTGTGCGTGTGCGTGTGTTGGTAAAAAGGAAGGTGATAAGGAGCAAGTAGAGAGAGAAGATCGAGGAGATAGCGAGGTGGGTGATGAGTAGGGGTGGAAACAGGCCAGGCCAGGCCAGGCTTTTGCCTTAACAGGCCTGGCCTGTTAAGGCACAAATTGGCCTGAGCCTGGCCTGTGGCCTGTTAAAGGCCAATTTTTAGGCCTGAGCCTGGCCTGTTCACAGGCCTGGCCTGGCCTGAAGCCTGTTAAGGAGGCCTGAATTTTTAAAATTTTTTAAACAAATTGACAGGCCTACAGGCCACACTGCAAAACAGGCCAACAGGCCACAGGCCGAAAACAGGCCTCCTTAACAGGCCTCCTTAAACAGGCCGAAAACAGGCTAAAACTTACAGGCTCAGGCGAAATTATCCTTTAACCCTTATCTAAATTTTTTTTAAAAAATATTTTTACAGGCTCAGGCCGGCCTAATAGGCCTGTCAATAGGCCTTGGCCTGGCCTATTAAGCAAAACAGGCTTTTATTTTGGCCTTGGCCTGGCCTTTTAGCCTGACAGGCCAGGCCTGAACAGGCCAATCACAGGCCAGGCTACAGGCCCCTGACAGGCCGCCTGGCCTGTTTCCACCCCTAGTGATGAGAAGTTAGATGATGCTATTCCACCTAATTAAATTGCGAAGTGCAGCTAAACCAAAGGACATTTGATTGTGGTAGAGTGGTTTTACAATTAGAATAAGACGTGTGGGTGAAGAGAGAAGTAGTTGATTAAACGGAGAATATCAATAAGATTGAATTAAAATGAAAGTTGTTATGAAAATAAGAAAACTTAAGAGATTTGAGGTAAGTGGGAGGAGTAAGAGTACAGAAAATTAGAGAGAAAGAGGGAGTAATTTTTATTTGTATAAATACACACAAACGGGTATCACAAAACCTTTTATTTATAGGCCTCCAAAATCAACTAAGAGTTATATAGGATAAAGGGTTAAAGGGTAATTTTGCTTCGAAAATGTGAAAAAATGTAGCAATTTTGCCCTAACTACTATCTCAATTGATTTTAATTGTTAATTGACCAATTATATTAAGTTACAATTCACATGTCATTCATATCATTTTTATTAAAGTGCAAATTTTTCTTGAAAGTCTATATATCATCTATTTCATTTTTTTCAAAGTTAGATGTAAAATTTATGGGGCAAATTTGCACGTTAACAAAAATGACATGTAGATTGTCAGCTCAGTATATTTGATCAACTAACAATCAAAATTAATTGGAATAATGGCCAGAGCAAAATTATGCCTCTATGACAACTTTCGGTGCAAAACTACCCCTTAACGTTAGAATAAATAATAAAATGAATCCTCATAACTATACAATATGTAACATTTGAACTATGAAATAAAAAATCCTAAATAAAGAGGTTGTGTACTGTAAGATATGAAACGCGATCAAGAGTTGAGAGAGGTTATGAATATCCACATAGTTTAATATTTTATAACAGATGGAAGTTAAATTCTCAACAAGAAAAAAATTGAAAAAGTTGAGTTGCAAATTAATTCTTTTTTTTTTTCTTGAAAAAAAAAAAACGTGAATGTCAAGGCTTGAGAATGAACGTAGAGGGAGGGATGACAGAGACGCAGCCACGCGTTGCCGTCTTTGATCATCAGAAGAAGCGTTTGGTCGGTTCATTTGCTGGGCCGCGTCACTCTCCCCATTTTCTAATCACTTCATTTTCACTCTTTTTACTTCACACACGCCGGCCTTTTGATTTCTCTCGTTGCTAATCACGCCTCCCTCTCTTTTCTTTTTCTTATAATCAAACACATTTAATTAGTATCTCAGTCTTTATCATAAGATAAGACGTTCTTCTAAGTAAAAACAATTAAAATATTAAATTTATTATAAAATTTAAATAATTTATAATATCACTCTTATTAACCACACTAAACTTTAATAGTGTATTAATTTCTAATTTTTTTATCCTCTTTTACTATCCTTATTATGTGTATAATATATAAAAACATCTAATATTCATTACAACTATTAAAACGGTTTATGAAAAAAGATAAAAATACTTTTTAGAGGAAGCCGTCTTATGAAAGAAATTAGGGTTTGTTTGATGTGAGGGATTTGGAGGGAAAGGAAGGGGAGGGAAAATTTTTATGAGTTTAATTTTAAAAGATTGAAGAAGTGGGATAATAAAATTTTAATAAAGAGAATATATAAGATAAAAGAGTAAGAAAAATTAATTAAAAATTTTTGACCCAAATTCTCTAATTTTTTTAAATTCAACGTAAAAATATTTTCATTCCGCCCACTTTTTCTCCCCTTTCCCTCAGACCAAACAAGCCCTCAAAGAAGTACCCATTTTGAGATATTTAAAAAAATGTGTGGTGTGTGTGTTTTTGTTTACATATTGGAATATAATATATCATTATTCATTTCTCGTTGCCCATCATGCTGCTGCCTGTCTCTCTCACTTGGTCATCATTTCTTCACCTGAAAACCATTGCCTCTCATTTTTCCTCTTTCAATATAAAACGAACTTAGTAGTTAGCAGTTGGGCCTGACATCTTTTTATGTCCTTACAAAAGCTTTTATAACTACCAACTATTGCAACCTAGAAAGTTCATATATATTATTTTTAGCTTTGGAAGTTTTGTAAGTACAGAAGGATAATTTATGATTTTAAAATATTATTTTGTGAGGTATGTAATATTTACTATTTAATTTAGTCTTTATGGTTGAGGAATTTTTTTATTGTATGTATTATAAAAAATATTTATTTGTAATCATAATAAATCATGTAATTATGTTATAATTATCTATTTTAAATGCCCCATATATTTTTATATTGAGAGTTACAAACATATTGTTTGTTGATAAATATTGATGAGACCAATATTAGTACTCTTATCACCAAAGTGAAACAAGGGAAACATCTAAGCTTAAAAAAAGAAATAAAAATTGAAGACAAATCCTGTGCTAGTCAATGTGAATGTAACAAAATAGTTGGAAAACTGCAACGCTCTCCAATGTAAATCAATGTTTGGTTCTGTGGCCTAAATTAACAAGTTGTCATCATTCAAAATTATGTTTATAAGTGAAGGAATTATCATAATTCAAAATTATAGTTTTTTTTGCCAAAAAATGATAAATACTGGGGGATTCGGTTTGCATCTATAAATCAATAAATATAATTTATTGATGATTATTTTATAATTTTTTATATGTCTTCAAAATTGATTGATTAAGTAATCATACTTAAAAATGATTTGATTATTTGTTAAATTTCATTTATTATTGATGCAAATTATTGATTTGATGTTTTGATTTAGAAATAGTAATGTCATCATCCCACAATATAGATGATTATTTCTCAATATTTTCTTATTTCCTTTATTTATATTTTTTTTCCATATTAGATGTATTAAACAATTATATTTGTTCATGCCCCCTCTGTAATATCCCGAATTTTGGGATTAAAGGCTTGAGAATAAGCCTAAATTAAGTGGACTACTAAGCATCGGTTTAGCAGGTGTCCCAAATCTATTCTCTAATGTTTCTTATATCTTTGGGGTATTAAAGAAAATAAAATGGTTAATTTTGAAGAAAGTGATTATGATTACGATGAAATCACCTATGAGACAATGAGTTTGTCATATGATTTTTTATGACCTAATGATGAGTAAAAATTATGAAATTTTACTGGGTGAAAGTAGATATCCTAATCTTTAATTTGATAGGTCATATGACCTAATGATGAGTAAAAATTATGAAATTTTACAAAAAGATATGAATTTTTGAAGTCAGCATACAAAAACTATGAAGTTTCTGGAACATGTAAAGATTGAAATTCTGGGGATTGTGTGCTTCCAGCTAGAAAAATGCTATATTTTTTCTTGAAACTAGACTCAATAAGGGTTCTATAGGCTTTAGAATCACTTCAATTTGATTTTTCTAGAATTAGTTATGATTTTTCAAAATTTGGGCAGAAAATGTGTCAAATTGCCAATTGTTACGATTTTTGGAAAAATAAATGAATTATTATAATGTTATAAGATATCATAATAAAAGGTCATCATCTCCTTCATGCTCCCTAAAACTGATGCTATTTCATATGTGAAGAGAGAGGAAGAGAAAAATTGTAGAGAGAGAAAAGGAGGAAAAACTTACAAAGGTAAGTGATTTCTTCAGTAAATCGGTTCCTAATGCGTATAACTCTGTTCCTAAGCTTCATTTGCATATGATTTAAGGTTTGAAGGCTCAAATTTGGATGTTTGGCACCTAGGGTTTTCAACCATATCAAGGGAGAGCTAGTAGGAGCTTGAGGTAACTTCTAAACCTTCGTATATTGACTATTCTAACTGCTGTGGGCAATTTAATTGGTGAAATTTTGCCAGATTGCCGTTGGTTTTAAATTTTGCAAATGGGTTTCCTTAGGGGTTATGCTGCCCAAATTGGTACTAAATGGTAGTTGTAACCTAATGGAATAGTCAATAAAGTAGTTAGGAGTAGAAAGAAATGCGTTTACGGAGTCGAAACCAAAAAACCCCAATTTTCACTAGAGTACCTGTATATTTAGGTCAAGGCTATAAATGGGTCTTAGAGTTGAATTTTCAATGATTTGATTATTCCATTGAGTTCAGGAGAGAAAATTATGTAGGGTTACAGTTGGTCACTTTTTCGGTAGAGGTCGAAAAAGAATAATTATGAAAACTCCCCTGAAACCCTTAAAGTGGGGCTGTCAAGGGTAATTTTGTAATTTGACATTGAATTTGATGATTCCAAGTCCGGAAAATGGATTCCTTGAGCAAAAATATGTCAGAATAGCTCATGTCAAAATTTTGAAAAAAATACAGTCCGACCGGGTACGGTGGGGCCAGGCCGGGTCCCCGGGGGTATTTTGGTAAATTTCTAATATAGACTCATATAACCCCTAGAAACACTATGGAAGTGTTAAATAGTACATTTGACATTGTAGGATCGAATATGGAGCCCCGAGCTGTTTGCACATAGATCGAGGCACGCTTTTTAAGGCGGAAAAGGGTTAAGTTATGGGACTTACCTTATTTGCATATATTTGATAGCTCTGCTTGTATAGTGATGTATATGATTGCTTTACTTGATTGTGTTGAGCATATTTGAATAATGAAGCTCTGTTTCTCTTTATACTGTGGCCATAGTCTTGTTGCATGAAACATTAAGCATGTAGAAATGTCATTATGAGGCATACATCTAGTTAAAACTAACATGTTATACACATAGTATCTATCATGCATGCATTATGATATCTATTTCCTATTGAGATTCTCTCAAATCTCACCTCCCCTACCAACAATTTAGACAGGTATATACGAAAGGCATGCCGACAATGAAGGAGAGCACAGTATGAGAGGAATGCAATGGGAAAACGAAGACGGGAAGGTGTGCGTGTTTCACTGAAATGAGTTTAGACACCCTGGTAGCCTTGTGTGGCTACATCATTTGTAATTATTAAGTATCAATATATCAGTATATTTATGTTATTTTTGTATTGCCCACCGAACTGCATATTGTTTTCCGCGAATACTCTGATAAAGGTGAAAATGAGATAAGAGCATGACACCCTCTTTATAATGATAATCTACTTAATTATATAGAAAATTCATTACCCTTCTCTTTACCTTTTTTTTTTGGCCATGAAATGCTAACTTTAACATTTTATTGTAGTTAGCTTTCATTTTTACATTACATTTTTTTTTTGTTGATTTTGGTGATTCTTCTATTTGTTTAAAATATCTGATTTCTCATTTCTCAAGTAAAGAATAATGCCCCACCCGTCCTCATATTTGACCCAAATCAATTTTAATTAAATATTCACATAATTGCATTTTAATTAACATATTGTATACCTTAGAATTATTAATCAATACAACTTCAATAAAAAAATGAATTATTCATCAACATAATATAACAGCTCAAACTATATATTCTGGCCAAAGGGTATTCATAAATGGCAAAAAATAATAAAATCAAACTTAAGTAGGTAGGTCCAAAAGGCAAATATTATCATACTATAGGAGTATAACCTAATATAATGTAAAAACGCTGAATACAATTAAAAGCAAAGTAGACTAGACTGCTTAAATGACACTTTCAAAAATTCAAAACAAAACGTGGGAACTTATTTTTCTATTTTTATATTCTTAATGATTGCTTTATTGGACCTAAAGGTAGGGGTAGACATATCAGACAATTCCACTTCCCCATTATCAATCAATGGAGTGTTGTCTCTCTTCTTTCTCTTTGAAGGAGTGATTGAAAATCTTGATGACTAAACTATTAGAAGGTCAACACCTTTTTGAACTTTTTTTGCTAACAACAATGTCGTCAAGGAGCTTAAGGCATGTGTTTCGACTTTGGAGGGCTGGAAAAAAGACCCGAAGAATAATAAAATGGCAAACAAATGAACATATAATCAAGTACTCAATCACAATATACCCTACTATCAACTATCTTTTTATTACCGTTAATTCTGAGTTTGTAAACCCTTTTATATCCTTACAAAAACTTTTATAATTAATATACACGAGACGAGTGAAAAGGGGGGAAACAAGGAAAGAACACACTTTTTTTTTTAATTTGGACAATTTATAAGCACCCACCCCTATTTGGCCACGTGAGGCGCTGCGATTTGAGCTAGAAGAGGAAAATTATACTCATTTTAGTCTTTAATATAAGACATATTTATCTAATTTGATTAAATTAAGAAAGTTGGTTAAGTTAGTTAATATGACATATATTTTATAAAACACTTTAGTCATCTTTCTTAATTCTCTCATTCCTTTTCCTCCATAATTATTGTTGAGGGGCATCAATAGGGTTAAATTAGAAAAAGATTGATGAATATAAAAAAATTTATCTTATGCTTAGGACAAAGATAAACTTTTTAAATATATCTTATATTAAAGACTGGAGTATCTCTTGTCCCACAATTAGGGATGAAAATAGGTCAGGCCCCTATCAGGCGGCCTACGGCCTAGCCTGCTTAAGGCCTGGCCTGTTTATTAAAAAGGTCAGGCCAAGGCCTATTTAAAGGCCTAAATGTATAAATAGGCCAGGACTATTTTTTTAAAGCCTGGTCAGTAAGCCTTCAGGCCTGGCCTATTTACACAAAAAACATCACATATGTATATACAGACAATATTTAATTTATATGTTTTTTATACTTATATTTATATGTTTTTCATTCTTATATTTTAATTTTATTTGCCAACTACTATTATATTGTAATTTCTAATTTAAAGTTATAATAGGTAATTACTATATTACCCATGTTATTGATTTAATGATTTTTTTTATTGTTTTCTATTATACCTTTTTTACTCCAAGACTTAGATAGTTAAACCTAGCCGTCATCTCATCATCTTTTCAAGTATTCTTGTTCATGCTTGCTACTCCTTTCGCTCCTTCTGTCGCAACCAAAATCTCTCGCTATGCTTCGTGCAATGCATAAAAACTAATTAGTATTGCTTCAGGTATCTCACTGTTTGTATTTCTTTTCCAGTCATGTCATCTCAGGTAGTGAATACCTTACTTCTAATTTATATATTGCTGAAGTTCATCGGGTGAAACAAGTGATTCATGATGCAATGGATTCTCTTGACTTGTTCATGTATGAGATGGCAAAATCTATGAAAGAAAAATTTGATAAATATTGGGGGGAATGCAACTTATTGATGACTATTGCAAGTGTTTTGGATCCAAGGATCAAATTCTTGGCTATTGAGATAAGCTTTCCTTTAATATATAAATCAGAAAGTGAGGCTATATGAAATGTGGAAAAGGTGAAAAATGCATTAGAGGAATTATATCTTAAGTATGTGGATTTGTATTCCTCATCTTTTGCATCTGATGAAGTCAATGTTGATAGTGTTGCCATAGCATATACTAGTGCATAACAAGAAGATAAAGGAATGCAACGAATATTGAACATGATTCATCAAGGGCATTTGATTCCTCCTACAAAATCAGAGTTGGAAACTTATCTTGCTGATGATCCTTATATTCCTTCTTCTGAATCTTCATCTTTTTGTGCTCTAGAGTGATGGAAGAACAATAGTGCAAAGTTTAAAGTTTTATCAAGGATGGCATCTGATATACTAGCTGTCCCTATCTCAAATATGGCATCAGAATCCACATTTAGTGCTGGGGGAAGGATAATTGATGAATATCATGCTAGATTGAATGAAGAATTTGTTGAAGTTCTTTTATGTGGTGGGGACTGGCTTCGTCACAAATATGGGTTGAAGAGAAAATTGAACGTATGAATATTATATAATATACTTATTTATTTATATTTGTTGCATGTTGGTTGGACTTGTGTTGGAAGGAATTATTTATTTTAAATTAATTCTTTTATTGTATAGGAGCCATCTGAACAGGAGGAGATTATACTGAAACCTTGATCTTGATGTTATTATGTTGTTTAATTTTTTTTGTACAAAATTTTCATTATGGTGATAGTATCTTTTTATGATATTTTTATACATCGTGGATGTTGAATTTTTGTGTTTATCACTATATTGATATGAGTATATTTAGTACTGAATTATAAATGATATATTTTCTATTACTAATAATTAGGATTATTTTAATTTTATGTAGGATTTAAATAGGCTTTAAGCCTGTGTAAAGCCTACAATTTGTAAATATATTGGTTTTGAAACCTACCAAAAGCTCACATTTATTTTGGTTTCAGTAGGTTCAAAGCCTATTTGTGGTCTTCAAGACCTGCAACATGAGGCCTTTTTAAAGGCCTACATTGTAAGTAAGCTTGTAAAAAGGCTTAGGCTTAGCTAGGCCTCATGTAGGCTCAGGCCTGAGCCTAAAAAAAAGCCTATATGTAGGCTCAGGCTTCAGATTCCCATTACAAGCTCAGGCCTATTTAGCCAAAGCCTGACCTGACCTGACCTGACCTATTTCCATGCCTACCCACAATTCCTATAAATGCATAACGGTCGAAAATTGAACTTAGTTTGTTAGGACTTAGTAGTAGTATCCAATCCCATGTACGAACATATATAGTACAAAGACTAGAAATTAATTTTTGTAATAAACAGAGACTATCGTAAAACTATACCCAAAAGGGAACTAATTCATAAATAAAAGCATTATATTAGGCCCCTTACATCTATTGGCAATTGAATAAATTAAACTCCTATATCCTAAAGTTGGATATTGTCAAAAAAGAAATTGAGGCCTTCTCATGCATAGAGTGGCCACTTGGAACTAACCAATTGGTGCCTGAGTCTACTTATCTTAATTAACACGGTCACAAGCGACTGATTAGATCAAGTGATTAGATGGCTGTTAACTCCTCCGTTAAAATGGTTTTTTTATCCCTAGCCCCACAATGATTTAAGTTGTTTAATTTAAATTGTTTAGAATGCAACAGGAAAAAATGAGGGAAAAGTCCCCCATTAAAAATTTATAAATGAGAAAGACTTAAGTCAAAGTATTAGTATTTTGTTTGTACGGTATACTCACGTACTCACACATTGCATTGACCTAGATGATGGAAGATAAAAAATATTTAGCAGACAGAGTATATGCAATACAATTTTGATTTGAGAAAAATTAGAAGTGATATACAAGTTAAATTGGGAGATTAGTGTATCCATCAAGTGACAAAATTTAGATATTTGGAATCTACTATACAAAAAGATGGTGAAATTGATGAAGATGTTAATTTATAGAATTCAATCTGAGTGGTATAATGGAGAAAAGCTATTAAAGTTATTTGTGATAAAAAAGTACGTAATATGGTAAAAGGGATGTTTTATCGCATTGCTATAAGTTCAATAATGATTTATGGTAGTGAATGTTGGGTTTGAAGCGGCAACATGAGTATAAAGTGGGGTCAGCTAAGATGAGGGTACTAAGATAGATTTGTAATCATACAAAAAATGACAAGGTTCGAACTATGTAATGAACATATTCATAGAAGAGTTGGAGTGACATTTATTGAAAAGAAAATGGTAGAAAATCGTTAGTAGTGGCTTGAACATGTTTAAAGAATGCCATTGGATGTGCCATTAAGGAGCTTTGATTCACTTAGTGGGATAAGACTTTGTTATTGTGTAGTTATTGTAATAGTAAAAATTGAAAAAAAAAAACCCATTAAAAATATTATAAATGAGAAAGGCATAATTCAAAGTATCGGAATTTTGTTTGTACCAATATATTCATATTGAATTGACCTATATCGAGATGGGGCGAACCCTAGTTGCATCCCTTTTCTCTGCTAGGGTTTTGGCTCTACCACTCCTTTGGTGGGGCTCTCTTCCCTTTCTAGTATGGGGGCTTCTCTTCCCCTTTAAGTGGGGTTTTTCTTTGTGTCCCTATAGAGGTTGTCGAATGCTTCTCCCTGGTGGCCGTTGGGTGAGAGAACCTTCCCCAACCGTGGTTGGAGGTGGCATTGGATGGGTGTGTCGCATAGAAAAGATGAATCAGGGGTATGGAAAATTGGTGTCAGAGTGGTGAAGCAAAGGAGATTGGAGATTTAGACCGCCTTCACTGAAAAGACTTTAGGAGGTAACAAATTTGGCGGCACCACTCTTAAATGCTATGGTCTTTGTGATGTGGATATAGTGGAGGATCTGAGATAGGTGCTTCCTAGGTTAATGGGGAGATGTTTATGAGTTATATGCGAGATTGCCTTCAATGGAGGCCATTAAAAGAAATGAAGCCAGATGCAATGGAGCGATGAATAACAAAGCGATCATGATGCTGATGATTATAGTAGAAGATGTTAATGATTCATATGGTGCTTTGTAGTGTTAGATCTCATATTTTGATGATAACAAAGATTGGAATGATCTATAAAAGATTTGATGATGAGCAAAAGATTTTTGAACAAAGAAACAAATTAGTTGGTGGCATACAGAGCTATCACTCGAGTGGGCACTTGAGTGATGAAGAAGGTTAAGAAGTCACAGAACAAGAGAAGGAGCCTCTGGCAGAAATCAGAAGGGGTCACTCAAGTGATGACCCTTTACCACTCAAGTGATGTGTGGTAAAAGTATCCAGAAACTCTCGATCAGATTTTGAGAGATGCACTTTAGTGATCACTCTAGTGATGACCAAGAATCACTCGAGTGATTAGGTCAGAAATAAGCCAATGACTCTGCCAAGATTTGGATGGGATCACTTGAGTGATGTCCCTATATCACTCGAGTGACCACTCGAGTGATATAGTCAGAATAACTGCTTCAACTCTTTACCAAGTTTTGAAAACGATCACTCGAGTGATGGCCCTAGATCACTCAAGTGATGAAGTCCAGAATGCATGATTATGATTTGTTGTTTATTGATTTGTTATCTATATGATTAACCTTTTATTGTATTAGTATTCTACGTATATTTGCAGGTAAATAATGAAGAGATCATGCTTTGAGAGAAAGTTAAACGTAACGTCTGTAATGCTCACCTACCACAACTTCTATATTTCAAATACGAAGAACGGTCAAAAGAAGCTGCGGACATGTTAAAATGTGTCCAACGGCTATCACGACTCAGCTATAAATATGGGAACATTGAATGAAAAACATACACTACTGACAACACACAAACATACATCGATAAATACATTCATAGTGGTATGTTTCTCATATTCATTCTTTGTACTTTAGTGTTCATACATTTACTCTGTGAGAGAGATTTTCATTACAAACTCAATATCTGTTATTGAGACAATTCAAGGTTGTGGAACTGTGAGTTGGGGATTAGATTACAATGTGTAAGGGGGAGTAAGTGTCCATGAAAGGAACTTACTGTATACTAAGGTGCCAAGAACCTACTGAATTTTGGATAATATAATGAAACTCTCAGAGGAACTCTGAGGACTAGACGTAAGTCAAAGTGGTTGTGGCCGAACCAATACAATTCCCGGTGTACACTTTAGTGATATATTTCCTAGCTCTTAACTGCTTTAAATCCTGTCAATTTTTATATACGATTCGAATTTTTTGTGGTCATCCAATTCATCCCCCCTCTTGATTGAAACGTTTGCACTAACATGTATATGTTGATGGAAAGACAATAGAGGCTCGGACAATGGTTCCGGTGGACTACACAGGGAATAAAAGGGTTTACAAGATCCTATTTATGGAAACTCCTTAAAGTCTTGGATGCTAGTTGACAATGTGATTATCTCCTTGAGAATTAATGGTCTCAAAGAATTCAATTAGGGATCACTATTGTGAGTGGATCCCATCGAAGCCCATTTGGTAACAAGCTAGGTTACCAGACCTTCAGTGTTTAGGTTTTGGCTATCGGCATAGGTAGAGCAACCTCTAATAGAGTTGCAGATTTTCAGTAGAAAGACATTTAAGAATCTTAGTTTGTTCTCGTTTATATTTGTACTGGTGTCTAATTTCCCTTTAGTGTTCTGCTTATGTTTTCTTTATTAGGATTAGTTTGCATTTTTAACACCCCAAATTTTATTCACCAAGAGTATATTGTGATTATTATATATATTCAATAAAATGGTGAATATTTAAGGCTAAAGGAATTAAATATTGAAAATTGAAAGGTGAATAGTATTTTCAGTGAAATCGCCTACGAGGCAGTGAGATTGTCATGTGGTATTGGAAGACCAAATGATAAGCAAAAATTATGAAATTTTACAAGGTGAAAGTAGACATCCTAAGCTTTAATTTGAAATTGAAGCTATGTACAAAAAGATGTGAATTTTTGAAGTTAGCCCAGAAAATCTGAAAAGTTTCTAAAGCAACGGTCAAAGATTGAAAATATGAGAATGATATGATCTCAGCTAGTAAAATTCCATATTTTTCGTTTAAACTAGATTCAATAAGGGTTCCATAGCCTTTGGAATCACTCCACAACGATGTCTACAAAATTAGTTATGATTTTTCAAAGTTAAGGCAAAAAATCTGCCAGAATTGGCATTATTCTGAAAATTGAAAATAAAATGTGCTAGAAATTGACTTAAAATGACAAGTGTCATGATCATATAAGGAGAGGATTAAATTATAATGGATTTGTATGAGCACATGTCAAATTGCATTAAAATAATGCTACATAGACAAATAATGATGAATTGAGTACATGGAGGAGTGTAAGATTGGACTTAGTTGGAAAAAGCAATTAGTTTAGTTAGGGTATAGGAGGGAGCACGTTTTTTTTTTGTAACAAGAAGGGAATCTAGCCCAATTCCAATTGAAGCTAAATGATGAGGGAGTATGGCATAAAGTAAGAGGGCATGGTTGGAGGTATGGGAATAGTGCATGAAAGGTGGTGAAATCTCAACCCTTGATGAGATCAAAGGCTAGGAAGAAAGAAGACTAAATTAATAAACACATTCCCTTCCTCTTTCGTGCCATATTTCATCCAAGCCACCAAGAGAAGAGAGAGAGTGAGCTTGAGAGTTCTTTGAAGATTTAGAGAGAAGGAGGAAGAAGAAGGTTAAGGTAAATAAGTGATGATTTAGTGATTTGGTTACCTATTATTGTGTAACAATTCCTCTAAGGTTCTCTTCTTCATGTATTCATGTGTTTAGCAAAACAAATCTCCAAGGAAGAGAAGGAGTTAAGGTGCCAAGCTTGGAAGCAAGAGGGTAATCTCATAAACTTGCTCTCTTGTGATTGTAGTATTGTTATTAGTGATATTTTTTTACTTTTCAAGTTTCTTGGTTAAGTTGAAAAATTGGAAAAGCTATAACCCTAAGGGGTTATACTACCCAAATCTCTTTAAATCTTGATTAAAATGTGTTTAAACAAGTTAACAAAGGATTAGAAGTAGAAAAGTACAAGTTTTGGAAGTTAAAACACAAAACTTCGTTTTTCTGTTTTTCTTGAAATATTTTGGCCAGTACTGTTTCGGGGGGGGGGGTAGGTGTTGGATTTCATGAAATAAATGGTTCCATTGGATTCAGTGGGAAAAAAATAGGTGGGGGTTACAGTTGGACACTTTTTTGGTAGAGACCGAAAAGGCATAATTACGAAAACACCATTGAAATCCCTAAATAGGGGCTGTCAAGGGTATTTTCATAATTTGACAGTTAAATTGGTGATTTCGAGCCCTAAAATGGATTCCTTGGGCGAAAATGTGTCAGAATAGCCTTAGTCAAAATTTTGGGAAAACGTGTCATCGGGCCGGGTATGGCAGGGCTAGGTCGGGGTCTTAGAGGCATTTTGGTAAAATTTTATCATAGACTAATATAACCATAAGAAACACTATAGAATAGTCTAAAATGATACTTGGATAAGTTATGACTTATTTCTGGTACATTTAATACTTTAGGACCGAGTTGGACGCCGGAAACGACACATTTTACGAGGCACACTGAAAAAGGGATTTAACAAACTTCGAGGTAGGGACTATCATCTTTCATACACTATGTGAATAATTATATGTATTTGTTACTGTATTTCGTGATATGATTGCGTGCTAGAGGCACAGTATCTAGTTGTGGTTCGTTACCCAACATCGATATATCGGAAAATCCTAGTTGTGGTCAATGGCTCAGTTGAGGTATATTATCAAAAATTCTAGTTGTATTCGATGACTCAGCTGAGGTAAATATATATGAATCAAATCGAACTTTTATTTTTGTCTAATATAGTGCATTGCATATTTAATTTTCACATTTTATATGTCGATCGTATGTCTCTATAGGGATTCTTTGAAATCTCACCCTTTTTCAAAAACAAATATCTCAGCTGGTGCCAGTGGTTGAAGGGCAAAGACGTAGACTCCGGGAAAGGAGCGGCACGTGTCTCGAAGCGAGGACAAGATAGTGGTTATAATTTAGCCTATGTTTCGATATTTTAGTGAACTATGTAAATATTAAACTTTGGCTGTATTTTTTGTTTTCCGTCAACGAACGATATCGGAATTATAAACGAATATTTTTATCAATATAATTATACTTTTCTGTATGACCCAATAAATTTCGTCTTTATTACTCTTCGATTATCGAAATGGAAATCGGTGTTGACATATTTTCTAGCTTAGCTTGTTTCTTAGTAGGTTTGTGCTCGTCCCTGTTATAATTGTTGTACTTAGACCTTTTATTTTAATGAATTTCCTTGTTAGAAAAAAAAGAAGAAGAAAGAATTGACCTAGCTATATCATGGGTGACTAATTTTAGGACATTTCATTTCTTCTTTAGGATGTTATAGTAACTTTTTTATTATTTTTAAGGCCACACAAAGCGCATATATGGACTTTAAAAGGATCGTTACGTTTAATTTAGGATTAAATATATTTGAAATAATGTAGGGGAATAAAAGTACTGAAGTTGAAATGTCCAATACAAAAAATACAGATGCTAGTATAAATCAAGGAACATGAAGTCGGAGAGCACAAATAAAAGTCAAAGCAGATTCGAACATATGGGCGGCCCGCGATCAGAATGCGTTTCCATTCCATATTTCGGTCGCTTTCTTAGACTTTTTTCTAAAGAAAAATCTCTACATTAAATAATTTTGGCACTATTTTTTATTTATATTTCATCATGTACTTTAACTCATTTCTTAATAATTTTGTTCAGTTAGATCTTAAACGTTAAGGATATAAAGAAGAGAAATTCTTGTGTGCCAAAAAAAAAAAGTTTTGCAAATGTGAGAGAATAGGAGAGGAAAAAGAAGCCCGGACATCTAAAAAACGATTTAAAAAAAAAAAAAAAGATAAGAAGGAGTGACATGTAGGCTTGCATATAAGATACAAATGTTTGAGCTGTCAAAATCTCATTCATTAGTGCATAGATGAGGCGCACGCAAGAATTTCTCAATAAAGGAGAAATACATAAAACGAGAATAGTTGTAATGGAAATAGATCGAGCCGACGTAGAAAAGTGTTAGAATATATGTGCTGCCGAGCCGAGACATGCAATCACGCGTGTTTGGTTGGTGGACTTTTGATCTAGTGAGGGGTCAAGAGTCAGGGAAACATGCCTGTGTATCGACATGAAAGGAGGCACTCACTTCCACTTAAGTATGCACGGCCTTTGGGGTTAAAGTTTTCATCACGTTTGTTTGGAATAGCTTATTTTTAAATAATAAGTGCTTATAAATCGTGATTCACAATATACGAGGTAAGTATGTGAGAGGAGTTTTATCTCAGCTTGCGTAATAAGGACTTATTGTCCAAAAATAAGCCAAACGAAACACACACATGATCTTTTACTTCCTCCTCTCTTTAATATAATATTTAGTTGATTTATTTTTAGAGAAATTAAATAAATTTAGAAAAATGACAATCAGGTCCCAAATAATAGAAATTACAGTGAAGTCACATGAAACCTGACTAAAATATCATTTTGCCTTCTTTTATTTGAAATGAGCATATCCATTGCGCAAGACAATCTAGTTAATGAAAGAGGGAAAAATGATAGTTTTTACATTTAGAATTAATATCACCCAGGTTCCATGAGACTTCATTGCAATTTGTTAATTTCAAATGACCTAGTTGTGATTATTTCCTTTACATGGGATCTGGTTGTCATTTCTTAAATAAATTATTTTAAAGTATTTATATTTATCATTTCAGTTCAAATTAATTTGTTTGACTTATAAATTAGTATATAATTTAATGATATATAACAAATGTTTTGATTTGATACTTTATTTAGCTTAACTAATATCTCAAAAAATTTTAACTGGTCTTGTATGGTAATATCCTCTCAATCATGAAGTTCACAACACGAGAATTCTTCTTCAATTCTATGGGCTTAATACTCAAGAATAAGCCCAGATGGATTGGATTTGGACTGGTATTTTAGTTTACATCTCATGGGTCTTTATCTGGCCCAACCCACTCGTCGGGAATTGATCCAATCATATGGAATCTGACCATATCAAGTAACCGTCTCTCACAGTCTATTGTGTCAAGATGCTTCATTCGTCTTCCTACTATCATTTGATTTGTTAAATATCACTTGGCAGGAGATCTTGACATTACTTTATCTTTTTTCTATCAAAGGTATCAAGACAATTATGTTGTCTTATTTTCTCAAGTTTTTTGAATTCATATTGGCGTTTTAACTATATGCAACTTGTAAAACCCATTTACTTAATACTACTATTACTTTGTCTAGATTCAAAAATAATGTTCGTCTTGCCAGCTTGTTTAGATTACCCTATATTTACTTTTACATTTTGGGCCTCTTTGGGTTGGTGGTGAAAAAACCCATTCACGTAAGTCGAGACAAAACTCATTTCACAAATTTATCTCGTATACTGTAAATCATGTTGGAAAAACAGCTTCTATTGCTAATCTAAGCAGACACTAAGGAAGGAAGATAAAGAAATAAAAACATTAATATAAGTTTGTGCGGGTTTTAGGAGTAATTAAAATAAATGTTTTTACCCTTTGCAAGACAAATCTTGTTCAGTATAAAATTATTTAAAATAAGTTAATTCAAACAAGTGTTCAATTCGATGTTAAATGTAAATCCCTTTATGAAAGAATTTTTTAATTCATAATAAATCACTTGTAAAATAATTAAATATTTATTTATCAATTTTACCCTGATAATTAATATTTAAACGCGGCTCTTTATATTTTCCTCCATCTCTCAAATTGCACTATAAACTTTGTCTTATATTTAAGACCGGAGGTAGTATTTAGAGAGTTGATATTGATCCTAAATATAAGACATTTTCATATTTGTCAATCTTTTCCTAATTTACTTCTATTGATACCCCTTAACAATAATTAAAGAGGAGAGGGAATGAGAGAATTAAGGAAGATGATTAGGGTGTTTTAAAAAATATGTCATATTAACTAACTCAACTACCTTATTTAATCAAATCAAGTTAGATAAATATGTCTTATATTAAAGATCGGAAAAGTATTATACTAGGGTAATATCACCCTTTAACATAAATACACTTGGACTCTCCTTGGCACAAGCAGTGGGAGACTTTTCTTTTTACACACCTACACATGAAAATTGCAAACATAGAATTAAGGGTTAAGATGCAAAAATACACATGATTTTTTTACCAAAGTGCGTCTAACATCAAATGCTTTTTGGAGGGATAAAAGTGACTATGAAATTCTAAAATAAGTGCAAAGATACTCATTTATCGTTAGTTGACTTTTAAGGCTGACATAAATACTAATTGGGCAATGCTTTAAGAGAAGAGTTGGTTCTAGTGGATTTATTCTTCCACATAACCCAGAAAGCCCCTCATGTCGTTCCCTGTATATCTCTCTTGGATTCTTAAATATCATATGTATGTTGGATTCTCTGCTTCCACTGGTGTTCTTGCTAGCTCCCATTACATCTTTGGATGGAGCTGGAAATCAATGGTCTGAAAAGAAAGCTGACAAAGCTCATCATCGGCGTAACAGTGCCGGTTATACTGATTACATTATCGGCGATAGCCATCAGTATTTACTTGTTTAGAAAAATAAAAAACGCTGACATAATAGAAGCTTGGGAGCTAGAAATCGGACCAATCGATAAGGAGCTTCCTGGAAAAATGTATTTTTACACTTTAACCCAGGATTAATTCTAATTCATGCTATAATATTAACAATAACTCCTACTATTACACCACTCGGTTGGCTCACAATGTTAACTAGGACGTTGAAATGATATACGTTCCTGCTTATGTAGGCTCAAGGTTACATTATATTCATTTTATATTTAAGTCGTGTTATCCTTTTTTGAGGAAAAAAGGGTCAAAATTGTGATTTCCTTCCCCCACAAAATATCAGATGCAATTATATCTATATTGATATTATCATTGCCTATAATTATATATGCATGGGGCTATGTGCGTTGGCCAATTTTGAAAGAAAACCTATCCCGCATGGCTTTTAATTTTAAGTTGTCGATATTAATGATTGAAAATCATACTTCTCATCCATAATATAAGAGTGAATTAGCACTTTTTAAAAAATGTTAAGAAATGTGAATAAACTATTTAATCATAGTATATGTTATCCATCATTATATTATGAGAAAATTAATTCCTTGATCCTTATAATTCTCTCCAATTTTGAATTAGGTCCCTGTTTTATTTTTTTTATTAAGTCCTTTAAATTTATTCCATTAGTCCTAATAAATTTATTTTTAAATCTGCAGTTTCCCATGGTGTCGAGCAGCGATTTAGATGAAGAAGGTGGCCGACGTTGCCGCGTTGGGATGGTGTGGAAGGTCGATGAAGAAGACCAAGAGATTGGGTGCTGTGTGAAGAATTTAAACATATTTAAGTTTTTGTAATGTGAAATAATTTCTCAGCAAACTATCCTACGTGGATGCTTAGCCACTAGTAGTGTGCCACCTCAGGTTTAACTAACAGATCTTTTAACACTGTTATCTCTTATTAAATGGTTTTTACTTTTTAGCAACAGGGACTAACGGATCTAACCAAGTAAACTTAAAGGACCTAATAAAAAATAAAAATAATGTAAGGACTTGATTTAAAATTGGGGAAAACTATAAGGATTGGGGGATTAATTTTTCCTTATATTATATATCAATTTATAAGTTAAACAAATTAGTTTAAATAATAATAATAAATATAAAGACTTTAATGTAACTTAATTAGTTTTATTAATCTTTTTTTTTAAAAAAAAAAAAGCTAACTGATTTTTATACTAAAGACTAGAAGGCATACAAGTTTATAAATATTACATGTATATTGTTTTTATTAGTTCACCGGCATCCAGCTACAACCAACTAGTTTGATTTGTACAAATATAGGCCCACTATGGAGCACTTTGCTGCCTTCAAGTAATCAATTACATATATAGTTTGATAAATAATCAATTAATTGAATTTAAAACAATTACCAAGTGAGTTAACATTCGCAAAATCTATTAATAATTGTTCCCACCAATAAAACCGCAAACCAGCAGTAAAATTTGGGTTTATACTTTATACGTCACGGGGCATGATTTAAATATGATTAATTTTGAATTGAAATTGTAAGTATGTTTGGATTGGCGTTGAGATTACTTAGAAGCTGCTTTTCACGTATATCAAGATAAAATTCCTCTTACATACTTACATCGTATATCATAAATAACGATTGAAAAACTGCTTTTAAATATTTCAATCGTGGTTCCAAACGAGCACACATGAATTCTATTGACTTTAAGATTTATTATATGTTATAAGAAATGTTAAGTTATACTTAAGTGATTTTTTTGAACAGGACTCATTATTCTAAACTAATTTGTGGTTTATGTAGCATCCTCAAGTATTTTTCTTATAACACTTAATATCTTAAATTTAGGGTGCTTATTGTGGCTGAAAAAATAATACTAGTACCTTGATGATAAAATTGTACCAAAAGCTTTAAAATATTATATAAAACTAAAAGATATTTGAGGGCGTTAGATGAATCATAAATTAATTTAAGATAATGAGTCCTTCTACAATTAAAAAATAATAATAATAAGCGCTACTTCAAAAATATTTGAGGAGGATGTACTTACCTTAAGTATTCATAGAATAAAAATATGCTCCAATATTTTCAATTAAAAACAGCAAAAGGAAATTAAATTAGTTAAGAGGTTGGAGTGTGTGAGTGTGAGTGTGGTCCATCATTTGTCTGCAGAGAAAAGGCTGCACCGCAAGCATACAGCAGTCTCAAAAACGCCATGCAGAGAGCCATATCTCGTGGAAACCGAATGGTTTAAAAATTAAAACGGAAAAAGGATGCAATATGATAATATTAATAATACAATAAAATAAAGCATTGTGGCTCCCTCTTCAAAGACATTATGATTATATATTAGGGCATTAAACTGAGCAGTTCATTAATTAATTATAATTGCTAATTAGAGACTTGTTAAGTGGCCTTCTTGCAGGGGGTTATGATTAGGAGTTTTAAGAAAACAACAAAACTTGCCGCTTCAATGAACCAAACCCAATTTTGGAAAGGTGGCTGATTATGAGTCTAAGTCTATCCTTGTCTCTGTTGCTTTCCACTAATTATCACGATCATTAAAGCTAAGCATCATGCTTGCCTTCTAAGCAAGTTTTACCACTACACTCTAATCATACTTAATCACACATCATTGTCATATATATATATATATATATATATATATATATATATATATATATATATATATATATATATATATATATATATATATCCTACACACACACACACGATACGCTCCCTCTAATTCCCATTACAGGATACTTTTGCAGGAATTAATAAATGACAATTAACTCATTAATAAGACTCAAATGCACCTTACATGCATCTATCTTTTCATGGCAAAAGGTGAGTTATGGTACTCCATCTCCGATCCTTAATATAAGACATATTTACCTAATTTTATTAGATTAAGAAAGTTAGTTAATGTGATATGTATTTTTTAAATACTATATTCTCTCATTCTCTTTCTTCCTTAATTATTGTTGAGGAAGTATTAATAAAGGTAAATTAGGAAAAAATTGATAAATATAAAAATTATATCTTATATTTAAGACTAATATCAACTCCACAAATATGTATTATATTAAGGATTATTGGAGTATATATATAATTAATGTACTTATATTTTCAATACAAAACAAATAACAATAAAATAATATTTATATTTTTAGTAAAAGTAAGTATTATTCTTGAAAACATGAACACATTTCAGAATTAAAATATGAATGCTTTTTTTGAAATATATTTTTATAGTATGATCTGAAATATAATCATCAATACTTACTTCACAGACCCATAAGTCCAATAACGATAATTAAAAACTCATACTTAGTTTTTTGCTTAACAATTTTAATTAGAGCTGGTAATATAGGTTGAGACCGTAGGCTAAACCCATATAGTCCCAACCCGTGACGAGTTGGATTCTGAAAATCTGAGACCATTTGGGAGCGGTTCTTTTAGGCCCGAACCCGTATGGTCCCAACCCGTGACTGGTTGGACCACCGGGTTGGCGGGTCGGCCCATATTTTTTTTTTATATAAACTAAGAGCAAGAGCCAAGAGTCAAGAGGTAAGATATATAGACATACTCCCTCCGGTCCTAAATATAGGATAAAGTTTGTAGTGCAATTTGCACTACAAACTTTATCCTATATTTAGGATCGGAGGTAGTAGAATTTTTGGATTATTGGAAGACTAACTCTGCTCATTTTCCTTGTCTTTCAAAGATGGCGTCTGATGTTTTAAGCATTCCTATAACTACAATGGCTAGTGAATCAGCTTTCAATATTGGTTCACGAGTTCTCATAGAGTATAGAAGTTCTCTTCTTCATGATAATGTTCAAGCCCTTATCTGTACACATAATTGGATGCTTGATTTCCTAGCGGAAGATGTTATTGATGATGATAATATAATTATATTTACTCATTTATTTTATTGTCATTTACTCATTTATTTAAAATTAGCATAATATTATCTTTCACCTTATTTTACTATTTGTAGCAGTGGCGGATTTACTTGTGCAAAAGCAAAGTGATCGAGCTTAAGATACGACTTCACATCATGCTTCAAATTGAAACATCTTTAATATTAACTAATTATTGATTATTGTTGAGTTATACTAACGGCTTGTGGATTTATATTTATTTTATTATGTGTGAATTTGTGATGAATGTTTAATTTGTAATGTATTTTTAATTTTGTTATGGTTTAGGTGTGTAGACAAAAAAATTTTAACATATTGTTAAAAAAATTAAAAAAAATATGGCTTGGCCCGCCCAACCCAGCGGTTATGGGTTTGCCAACCCATATTGATGCAGTCCTTTTGAGCCCGAACCCATATGATCCCAACCCGTAACGGGTTAACCCGAACCCACCGGGCCGGACTATATTACCACCTCTAATCTTAATAAGGAACATCTTACGAAAAGGGCATTTAATTAATCACAACGCAGAAAATAGCTGTGTGTTTATTAGTAATCAGTTTAGTGTTTTGGCCAAATTAAAGTAACCTGAAAACTACTTTCTCCACTGTTATATATAAGATATATATAGTAGTTTTTTTTTTTTTTTTTGGGAGTGGCTTGGATGTCTGAAATTTAACAATTATTTTCTGTTTTACTCATTGATTATATCTTATATCACTATATTAATTATCTTTGCAAACACCTTTTTTCTTACTTATTCTCTCTCGTTGAATATTTACTATCTCTCCATAAATTTTAAAAAAACGTGTTTTGGAAATAAAATACAGTCGTTACACATTTATGGGGTTTAACTAATTTTAACCAATATTTTTCTCTATATAATTTAGTCATTTATATCTTATAATAAGACTAGTGGAAGTATTAAATAAGGTTTTTTTTTTAAAAAAATATTTTAAAACTATCAAAGAACTTGGAACTAACTGTTATAAAAAGGGGGCCAATGCTTAAAAAAAGTTATGTATTCTGTCTTGTATTTCTTGGGAAAAATTTTGAGGCAAAATTTTAGCTGCTGTCAATTCCAATTTACCATTTTGGCTATAAAAAAATTTCCGATTTATCATTCTCTATTATCATATTTTTGTTGACAAAATGAAGAAAAATTTTGGATTTTACCTTACCTATAAATTAAATATTTGAACTTTTGTTAATTTTTAACCAAATAACGGTACTTCGCCAAAAAAAAATAATAATAATGGTTCAGTGAAATTGCTTACAGAAAATATTTGTGAACCGTTCAAATCATCAGCAAAAATTACTTTTAACAAGAGGAGTTCACCAAACAAAAAACATAGAGTAGATCTTAACAACGGGTGTTAAGAAATTAAAACCCAGTAGTAGGTCCAATAAATAATATCTCTGAGTAATTCATAAATTCATCATTAAGAAGAGTAAGAGAGTTAGAGGTTTGGTTCATGCAATGTTCACCAAACTCATCAATGGCATTATCTCCAACACGTTAATTCTGCAAAAGTTGCTTCCCCCCATAAATGAATAGCGACAGAAATTGCAGAGATATACTCATATCATCACAAGTTCCACCGCATCAATAAACTTGGACAGACAGGTATGGGCATTTTGGGAGGTGCATGCTTTAAGTAAATTAAAAGCTTCCAATAAATAAATTCCATGAATATATCATTAATTAATTCATATCCAGTTTCAGTACTCGCAAGCTAGAGGAAGACGACGAATGAAATGAAAGATCTCTAGGAAATTATGTTAAGATTTTCAGAAGCTGTTATTATGAACAGAGTAATAATTAAACAACATATACTAATGATGAAGAAAAACTAGATCTTCCTATATGGACGATCAAGAAGAAGATCCATTAACAGAGACTTGAAGATTAATACAGCTACCTTCATTCCTGCGATTATCGTCGTTGTTTATATCACAATCAAACCCACCACCACCTCCTCGATTATCATCATCACCTTCATTGACGATTTTCTCAGTTTGGGTGTTCCCAATTTCTGATTTTTTCCTCAAAGTGTTCTTGTTGTTGTGCATCCAAACTTTGAACACTCCTCTGGAGACACCAACCTCATTGCAGAAATCTTGGATCATTCTATCATCTCCTTTCTGCATTCTCCAACCCAATTTCTCAGAGAACTGAAGCATCTTCTCCTTCTGTTCTTGGCTGAATTTCGTTCTGTGCCTCTTTCTCCCACCCGGGCTCTCCTTCTCCGTCGTGATCGGCGTCTTCATCGCCGAAGAATTCATGAAGCTCCGGTGATTCTGCTCGTCGGACGGTCCAGGATAAGCGCTCCCGAGTGCTATCAACATGCGCGGTGCCGATGTGTGGTAGGAAGAAGGAGGGAAATGCGAGACCGGTGGCGGCGACGGGCTAGACAACGGGCTGGGACTGGCGCTGCTCGGGCTTGAGCTTGGGCTAGTGCTCGGGCTTAAACCCCGGGGATCTAGCGGCGGTGGTGGAGGCGGCAGCGGAGGGTAGAAGCAGCTTAAGAAGCTGGGGCTGGCAGAGTGAGGCTCTTGGGAGTCACGGCGGTGGAAGTTGCGGTGGCAGCCGCACGCGGCGCATTTGAGGGAGCGTGGGTCACTGGGGTTGGAGGCGGATGAAGGCATGAACCCGCCGCAACCATCAAGCGCGTGGGCGCCGATGCTGGCGGCGTGGTTCTTGAGGCATTCCTTGTAGGAAACCACGGCGGGCGGCGGCGGATGAGGAGAAGGGTGATGGTGGCGCTTGAGGGAGCCGTTGGTTAAAGACAGAGACTTGTTGGTGTTGGTGGGATGGGTAGGCGGTGGGGTTGGAGTATGGAGAGAATCAAAGTGAGCGGTGGCGGCCGGTGAGGCTGTGGTGGTGGGGGTCAGGTCCATGTCTGAAAAGAAAGAAGAGGATAAAAAAGGAAGAAGAGAGTGATTAGGGTTTAGGTTGAGGATAAAGCATTGTTTAGAAGAAAAGAGGTAATGAGAAGAATGGGAAAGGTTAATGGTTATGTAAAAAGAGATGGTTGTGGCGGTGATGAAGCTGAGAAACGTGAACGTGATGATGACCGTTATAATGCGAAGTCAAGACAAGATTTGAGGTCTGAATACAACTGAGAGCAGACACGCATCCACAGGTTATACAACAGCCCATATAATATACTCATAAATATTCAAGGTATTAAAATCCGGATTGGATATTGAATCGGTCGGGATACTGGGTTAAAGATCAGTGGGTCAGATCGGAACCAAATCGGAGCTAAACCGGGACCAAACCGGTGAGAAATTGAAGATTTTAGATTTATTGGTATGAAATTCTAAAGAAAATATTTTTAAAATTTTTTTTTAAAAAAAAATGAAAACCAGACCGACCAACCGGTCGGTTCGCCGGTTACCGGGCCGAACAGACCGGTCCGGTCCGATTTTCATAACCCTGTAAATATTTGATCTCTTAAATAAAAAGTTCAGTGCAAAATTAAATGTGACTAACTACTTTAATCTTATTGGCCACAGAGTATTCATTTTCTGCTCCTACTTACAAAACTTGTTATTAAATTCTTTACATCAATGTAGAATTTTAACATTAATTTATTATTGTGTAGATACTCCATAATTAAATTACGTGATTTAATAAGGTGGTTAAAATTAATTAAAAATAATAAATGTGTTTGAAATAAATTTTTATTTTTTTAATATGCTCTTATTTATGAGGGGCAAGTAAGAGAAATATATAAAGTAAATACAATTATCACCAATCTTTTAGTTAATGAAATATATTCCCCCTGATCCTTTTTATAAGGAATATTCTTTTTCATAGGGGTGGTTTTTAATATAAGGAACTAATCATTTTTGTCTGAAAAATATGCTTATCTGGCACATTTATTATTTTTAACTAACATTTTAAACCGTAAGATTTTGGTAGTTGTACTTTATAAAAAAGATCGGAGGGAGTATATAATTAATAAAGGGTAAAAATAAAAAAAACTCATTAAATGTTAAGACAACTCTTATCAAGCTCTTATAAAAAACTAAAAAAGATCAACACAATTCAAATTTTAGGCTATTGTAAAATGAATATGAGGGAGTAGTTATTTGATTGGAGAGTATGCAGTTAAATAAGGATAAAGTTAGAAAGTTGTTAAATTTTAAGGTAGATGAATAAAGTTTAAGATTTTTCTTGATATACGTAAAGTATAATATAAGTTCCTTATAAATAAAATCAAATGAGTATCTCAATACAGAGTTGTTTGACTAATTTAGGTATATTAAGAAAGTAAAATAAATTGGTTAATTTAAACAAATCTAACATAATCTCAATAAAACACCCGGTGTCCACTTCTGTGTTAATAATATAAATTAGTAATTATCCGTGACAAAATTTGTTTGGAGAAAAGAACATGATGAATATAAGCAAAGTCACCTAAAATTTTTTTCTTTTATATGCGTTTTTTTTGTATTTACATAAATTTATATTTAAAATCTTTGAGTATACCATTATGATCTTATTTATAAATCCAATTTGAAAAAAAAAATTATTCCTCATTATAAATTCACTTTCAAAGTAATAAATGAAAGTGTTACAGTTTTTCCTTTATTAAAGGGAGAGAGAGAAGAAAAATATGAACAATACTCATCCATAATTGAGGGTAGAATTGAAAAAATCTGTCTATTTAATTTATATTTATTGAATTAATTAATTTTTCTTGAGTATGTGAGAAATATATAATTAATTTATAAATAGGATCAGATTGATATTCTATAAAAAAAAACCGACTCCAATCATTTCAAAGCTAAGAATGTTGTTCATAGAATCTTAATTAAGCATGTTAAAAGGTCAATAATCAATATTTTCAGTTTTTCCCGAATATTTATTTCATGAATTTTATTTTAGAAAAATTGCTCATAAATACCTATTTAATAAATTAATTATTAGATGGGAGCTAAAGTATCAAGGTCCTTTAAGAGAAATAAAATAGGAAGTAAAATAATCACATTGCCTTTATGTGATCTTCCCTTATATTCAGACAATCTTTCTCATATGTAAAATATCTTCTCTTGTGTTTAGATAATCTTCCCTAAGTGCAAAAGATCTTCCCTTTTGTTCAAATAATCTTCCCTTATGTGCAATATATCTTCCCTATGTTCAAACAATCTTCCCTATATAATATTTCTCTGTGTTCAAACAATCTTCCCTATGTACAAACAATCTTTTATTCTGTTCAAACAATCTTTCTCGTATGTAAAAGATATTTTCTTATGTTCAAGCAATATTTCCTATGTGTAAAAGGTTTAATGAGGTATTTATGAATAATTTTCACTTTTATTTTCAGTGTGCGGACAATAAATGGTGCGGAATAGATTGGGTGAGAATACATTAGTGAGGTGGGTGATTTGCATATGAATGCGCTACTCTAACTTTATTATAAATCATTTGTAATTCATCTTAGTAACTTTATAAGGCAGTTCATTAAATTCTCACGTGAATGTATAAATTTTACTTTTTATTTATTATTATGTTAATTTTATTCTCATAGGTATAATGTTAATGTATACCATTCTACACCTAAATATAAGTCATTTGCACCCATTCTTGCGTTGAGCGCATATCAATGAATGCATTAAATTTATAAAAAAAAGAATTCTATATTTACCCTTATTAAATTTGTTGTCTTTCTAATTTACAAATAATTTTTACACCTCACTCTACTCTTTCTCTCCTTCCAAAAGAAATTAAATAGAGATAAAATTGATCAACATCATTAATTATCTTATAAGTGATTTATATTTTGAACCGAACTTTTTTCTTATAAGTGACTTACATTTAGGCACATAGTGGTACGACCTTCGGTTCAAAATATAAGAGACAAATAATTAAATTACGCAATTTGAAAAGCTAGTTAAAATTGATTAAAGACAATAAAAATGTAAAAATTGTAACTTACTTTCCTAAAAAGTCTCTATTTATGGAGAAGGTGAATAGGATAGAGAATGAGTGGAAATAGATATGAGAAAGAAGTGTAAAAAAATAAATGAGAGAAGCGTATAGTTAACTAGGGGTAAAATTGGAAAAAAAAGCATTAAATGATGAGACAAAAGTAATGTGGCTCTTACATAAAAATCCACACACTCTCATGAATTTAGCTCTTATATTTTAAACCAGAAGGAGTATTAAATAAGGATAAAGTTGAAAGTTATTAAATTTTAAGACAGAGTTAATGAATGAAGTTTAAGGTTTTTTTGTGTGTGTGAAACATGTTAGAAATAATTTGTAGTAAATAGGATTAGAGGATTAGTAAGGAATGCATTAAATTAAAAAAAATTTAAAATTTATCATTATTAAAGTTTTTTTAATTATTCATTTACAACTAATTCTTAACTCTTACTTTTTCTCTCCTCCTCCTCCTCGCTGTACAGCAAGAATTAAATGTTAGTAAGATTGGAAAACTATCATTAAATACATTACAAGTGACTTATATTCAAGATCATAAATTTTCCCTACAAGTGATTTATAGTAAGGATCAAATCAGAACTATAAAATTTGTGATCAATACTTTAATTTTGTTATAAATATTATAATGAGTGAATGTTATACCTTAATATTTTTTAAGTTTCCCTCTCATGTTTAATATCATTATACGCTATAATGATATCAAATGATTTTTTTTAATATTTATTGCTAACAACTCAAATGTTTTCGTGTTGTAACTTAACATAAATTAATTCTTCTATTTATGAAATCGTAACTCTTGGATAGATTTAAGACCTATAAATAGAGATTTAACACAAATGATTGTGCGCAGCAACATGAATGAGAATTCTCTTTCATATATTCAAATAAAATTATGTTTTTTTTTTTGTGGGGGGGGGGGGGGGCCGGGGCAGTCGGGCAGAGATCAGCGTCTCATGCAGCTTTTTGATATATTCGTACTCCTTGTCACGCATACGGCATACCACGTTCCTGTTAAAGAAATATATAGAGGATATCTTATTTTTAATTATTACTTCTTTATTTTATCCTTATTTAATTACCCTATGTGACTCGGGCTCTCCCCGACCACAAATTCCCTCATTTATACAATCATTTGTATTATTTATATTATATTTATTTTTTTATTTTCTCTCTTCTATAATCTTTTTATTATAATAATTTCTTTATTCTCTCACTTATTCTCTATCTTATCGTAAATAAGGATATTTTAATAAAAGATGATTACAATTTTGATACATTTTTATTCTTAACCGATGTTTTAAAGCATAAAATTCGATTAAATGTTCCTTATTAAGAAAAAAAAAGGGAGTATTGTGTTTTGGTTTCTAGTTTTGGTGTTTGTATTTTTACTTTCCGCCGCTGATATCCATTTTCAGGGGGTGTGTATATGTGTGTTTGGCAAATCTCTAAATCATGGTTTCAAACCATGGTTTGCACAACCCGAGATAAAACTCTTCTCACATATTTACTTTATAAGTTGTAAAAGCTATTTAAAAAAATCTAATCCAAATACACACTATGTTTGGCTAAACTCATATATTTTTTTATCTTTAATATAAAATATAGTTATTTAATTTGATTATATTAAAAAATTGGTTAATATAATATGTATTTTCGAAAAATCCTCAATCAATTTTTTTAATTCACTCATTTTCTCTTTTTATTAATTATTGTTAAAGAAACATAACTAAAAATATATTTTAAAAAAATTAACAAAAATAAAAAAACCTGATATTTAGAATCAAGCCAAAACATTTAAATATAAAGGACCAGGAAGTAATAATATTAATATGGATAATGATGACAGAGAGAGTACGGGGGTTACGTGGCGAATGCCCAGGGACGTGAAAAAGCAGAAGGGAGGGCCAGCTCATAAGTCCGCAAATGCAAACACATAAGAATTTTCTTTATCTCGTTCATGTTACTTCCCAATAAGTTTTTTTTTTTTTGACCAAATCCTTCCCAATAAGTTTACACATATCAATCCCTTATTTTTGTTCTTATCACATGTCTTGTTATTATCTCCTCACTGTACTTTAGGGTTTGTTTGGTTTGAGGGGAAGGGAGGGGAGGAAAAGTGGGTGGAGGGACAAGTTTTTTAAGTTGAATTTAAAAAAATTAAAAAAGTGGAGTTAAAAATTTTTAATTAATTTTTCTTACTCTTTTATCTTATATATTCTCATTATTAAAATTTTATTACCTCATTTCTTCAATATTTTAAAATTCAACTTATAAAAATTTTCCCTCTCCTTCTTTCCCTTCCAAATCTCTCACACCAAACAGACCCTTAATTACTCCCCTCCCTTTTAGATTTATTATGCGTTTGGATGAAATTGAAAAAAAAAAAAAAAACCAAACACCTATTAAAATGGAAAAAATGTGACTATTACGACAAAACCATAGTTAGTTAAAAGCCACGGGCTCTGCCTCTGTGCTTAGACGGCTTACTGATTTTTATTTTCTGAAAACAGACATTATTTCTTGTCACACTTAAATGTTTCATTTATATATATAGGTGTGTGTGTTTAAATTGTATAAAATAAAATAAAAAAATTCACATATTGTCCAAAGACTAACCGTTAAAAGTCACTTGATACAAAAAATAGTCAATAACTAATATTTTCAAAAATCACACTCCAAGGTGGGTGATGCGTTTGACAATGGTTGATTCGTCCAATATAATCTAGTCTAGTCTGATTCTCATAACAATGATTATTTCTAGCTGTTCAACCCAACCACGCACCAATAATATTGCTTATTGCATGCTTATTAATGAAGTATAATTTCGTCACTTTAAAACAAAATAGAAGAGAGATGCTTGTAGGTAATCGATTCTCTGATGATAGCTACAGTGGATGAGAGCTTAGTGTCGTTGTTGCTGTTTGTCCGTCACTGTCGTCGAAGTCTTCATCTGTTAATATCTTTTATTTCGCTGCTGTGCGTTTAATCATCTCTCCCTTATTCTTCCTCGCTTGTGCGTCATTTGCGTTGCACAGTCAAATGAACACAGCAGACTGTACTGATTTGCTGAAAGTCCGTTGAGATCTGAGACGCTGGTCGCTGCTGCAGCTTCGTCCTGATTCAGTTTCAGATCTGAGTGATTTGTGGTGATCTCGATTTGACGAATTCTGAGCGAGGCTCGCATCTGCCTGTAGCTGCCGTTGCCGTCTTCCTCCGTCAATTTTTCGCTGCCACCTGTTTCTTTTCCTGTTTGAAGTTTCCGTTGAGGGCTCGGACAGAGGTAAGGAAAGTTTGTTTTTTTTGTGTGTTTTTTTTCTGTTTTTTTTTTCTGTTTTTGTTTTCTTTTTTGTTTTTTTGTTTTTTTGTTTTTTTTTCCCTCTAGATTGTTCTTTTCATCGTCTGGACGGCTTTGGAGCTGCTAGACATGATTGAACGTGAGAGGGAACGTAGTCCTGAAAGAATGGTTTTGGTATCAATGATGAAGAAGAATGATGACTTGGAACGTGATTCAAAGAAAATTCGAGATGATAATGAAGAGTTCACAGGTAAGCAATCATTAGCCTCACGGGTTGAGGACTGGATGAGGGATGAGGATATTGAAGAGGAAACAATTATACCAGAAGCACCAAAAAGATCATACAAAGAGGCATGTGTCGAAGATCAGGCAAGGGAGGAATGTTCAGATGAAGAAGAAGAATGGTGGAAAGGGGACGGTGGAAGTCCAGAATTGAGGTGGAGATAACGAAAAAGGGTCCAAATATCATTGTGTCTCCGGAGTTTAGAATGAAGCTAGCACGGAAATGGTCAACATCGTTGTTCGTTAGATTACTTGGTAGAATGGTGCGTGAGGATCAATTGGATCGAAAACTGCAACAATTATGGGGACGTAGAGGGCAGGTTGAAACTATTGAGATAGGCTCCGGGTATTTTCTGGTTCGTATGAGCAATACGGAGGACTATGATTTTGCGTTAACAGGAGGCCCTTGGTTATACATGGATCATTACCTAGCAGTGCAGCCATGGAATCCTGAGTTTGATCCCGATTCTGGTGAGGTTTCCAAAATTGCAGTATGGGTAAGAATTCCTAAATTCCCTGTTGATTTTTATGATAAGGGTATTTTATATGTGGTGGGTAACCAAATAGGAAGGGTTCTAAAAGTGGATAATAATACCCTTAGGCAAACCAAAGGGCGTTTTACCCGTTTATGTGTTGAGATTGATTTGAATGCTCCTTTACTTCCATCCATAATGATTAATGGGAAAGATAAGAAAAGATTGTTTATGAGGGTCTGCATTTGATTTGCTTCTCATGTGGGCGGTATGGTCATGATACTGAACATTGCCCAAATAATCAAGTAACAAATACGTCAAAGTCAGCATGCAAGGATAACACGTCGAATTCTACAGCTATAACACCATCGTCCGCATCTTCCGAAATAACTGCTGGATTGTATGGGGAGTGGATGGTAGCGCCAAGTCGGAGAAGGGGGCAATGGAACTCGAATGCAAGAAATGGCAATTATAGTCGTGAGCCTAGGCGTGATTTACCTTCTAGAAATATGGGAGGTGGATCTCGGTTTGAGGCTCTGAATGTTGAAGACATGACAATTATTGAGGGTGGTTCTGGTGATAACGCATATCAGGGGAAGATTCGTGTTAGTTCAAAGCCAGAAGATAGGTCACGGGATACGAAAGAAAAAACTGGTCATCTACCTATTCTAAATAAAGGGAGCAAGGGTAATAATAGATCGGATATTTCAAATGTAAGGAAAAAGGAGATTAGTGGTGATGAGGTGAATAATGTTGGGCATTTTAATAAGTTGAATAAAACACGTGGGATCTAAGTAGCTAAAAAGAAAGGGATTGAGGAGGGAGCTTCCCAAGAAATATTGAGTATGGAGAAAACACAAGAAGCTGGAATGTTGTGTAATTTAAATGGGGAAGTGGGGTCAGGAAGAAAGAAGAATGTTATAAAATTAGATTCCAATTCCTCCGCTATTCGTCTAGAAGCCTCCAATCCTATTGACCCAGGTGCAAAAGGAGAAGAGACCGTTGTACCTCGACTTAGTCCACTTGGAGGTGTTGATGATGTGGTGATGCATGTGATTGAGGATGTTCAGGAGGGACATTTGTCTCAATAATGCCTGGGTTGTTTGTGTTCTTCTCTTATTTTATTAATTTTTTAATGATTATTATGACTTGGAATACTCGAGGTGCCGGTGGTGCCTCCTTTCGAAGGTTACTTAGTGATGTTGTTGCCAGACATGATGTTAATTTATTTGCCCTGTTGGAGCCTAGACAACTAGGGGTTAAAGCTAAGCTCATTGCTAGGAAGTTGGGATGAATGAATATGCATGTGGTTGAAGCTCGTGGTTTTAGTGGAGGTATGTGGTTGTTTTGGGATTCTACTTTAAATTTCTCTGTTACTTCTTCAGGGGATCAATTTGTTCATGGGGTGGTTAATAAAGGTACCATGGATGAGTGGTCTCTAACTGTGGTGTATGGGCATCCAAATATGATTATTAGACGTCAACTATGGCAGACTCTTGAGGGTATTCGGCAATTGACTATGGGAGGCTGGGTTGTGATTGGGGATTTTAATGCTGTTTCTCATCCCGAGGAACGTTGGAGTAAGAATCACAGGAAGACTAATGGTATTGATAGGTCTTTTCGGAATTGGCTTATGAGTAGCGAGTTACTTGATATTGGTTTTAATGGACCTCAATTTACTTGGGGGAATCTGAATAGCCAGAGCAGAATAGACAGAGCCTTGGTTAATAACTGCTGGTTTAGAAATAATCATAATGCCACTGTGACACATTTGCCAAAATATAAATCCGATCATTGTCTGGTGTTGGTTGATACTGAATCTCATGTTCTTACGGCAAAGAATCATAGGCCTTTCAGATTTTTCGCTCCCTAGGTTATGCATGATGATTTCAATAATTTTGTTCATTCACACTGGGGGGTGGAGGATGACTGGTGCGGATCTGTTAAACAATTTACTGAGGATATGAGGTTATGGAATAAAGAGGTTTTCGGCAATATATCCTATATGAAAGATAGATTATATCGAAGATTAGATGGGATTAATGCAAAGATGGCTTCGGTAGGTATCTCGGAGCACCTTGAGAGGTTACGAGGGGAGCTATGGGGAGAGCTTGAAAAACTTTTGGCACGGGAAGAAGTCATGTGACTTCAATACTCTCGGGCTAATTGGTATGTGGATGGAGATCGTAATACTAGATACTTCTATTCTGTGGCTAATGGCAGACGAAGAAGGAATAAAATTGAAGCATTAAAGCTTGAATCTGGGGAATGGACATATAATGCAGCAGAAATTATGAGATTGGGAAGCCAATTCTTCGAAAATTTGTATACAGAAACCCATAATTATAATGAATCTTTGGTATTCGGATGCACTTATCCTGACATTGACGATGTAAATTTGCATATTCTGGGGAGATCGGTTGAAGAGCAAGAGATTAAAAGAGCTTTGTTTGATATGGGGCCGTTGAAAGCACCAGGGCCAGACGGTTTCAATCCGCTATTTTACCAAAGTCAATGGGAAACTGTAAGACCGTCAATGATTGATTTAGTGAAGAGTTTTCAATGATCCAATGTGGATTCGACAAATCAATGGGACTCAGATTGTTCTCATTCTGAAGGTGGAACATCCAGAGACGTTTCGTGATTTTCGTCCTATAAGTCTTTGTAATGTTGTTTACAAGATTGTTACGAAGGTTATATCAAACAGACTCAAGGCAATTATGCCTTTGGTGATAGCCCCGAATCAGTGTAGTTTTGTTAAAGGACGTCAGAGTTCAGATAACGTTATACTTGTGCAGGAGATCATTCACTCTATGAAGTCTTTAAAAAGAAAAAAGGGGTTCATGGCCATCAAGATTGATTTAGAGAAGGCTTATGATCGGGTGAAATGGAATTTTGTCTACGACTGTCTAAAAGAACTCAAGATTCCTGAATATCTGAGCAAAGTTATTCAAGCTTGTATGTCGACGTCTCAGTTGCAATTGCTTTGGAATGAAAAAGCTACTAATATGTTTTGCCCTTCCAGAGGGGTTAGACAAGATGACCCAATATCGCCGTATCTTTTTATTATCATGATGGAAAGATTGGGGCATCTTATACAAACGACAGTTGAAGAAGGTGTTTGGCAATCGTTTAGGCTCTCCAAACGAGGTACTCCTGTCTCATATTTTTTTTGCTGATGATCTCATTTTGTTTGCAGAAGCAGATCTAGATAACGCAAGGGTTATTAAGGCTATCTTGGATGACTTCTGTGACATTTCAGGACAGAAAGTAAATGCTGGAAAATCAAGAGTTTACTTCTCAAAGAATGTAACTCATATAAAAAGCAGAGAAATCAGTGAATTTCTAAATTTTACTCCGACGTCAAATCTGGGGAAATATCTGGGAATGCCAATTTTACATGAACGAAGATCAAAGGCTACGTACAGTTTTCTTCTGGATAAGATGGATGCTCGCCTGGCCAATTGGAAGTCTAACATGTTATCGATGGCTGCCAGGCATACTCTTGTGTCGTCTGTTATGTCGGCTATGCCAACTTATGCTATGCAGACAGTGCCTCTTCCTTTGGGAATTTATGATGAAATTGACAAACGTTGTCGTAACTTCCTCTGGGGTAGTAGCTTAGCAAACAGAAAACCTCATCTAGTCTCCTGGGATAGTGTGTGTGCACGTAAGGAGAATGGAGGCCTTGGTCTTAGGTTGGCTCGGTACCAGAACCAGGCGTTCATGATGAAGCTTGGATGGAATATGATTAACAGAAAAGATTCGCTCTGGGTTAGGATTTTGCGTGAAAAATATAAAGCCGGGAATGACATTATTCCTAAAGTTGAGAAGCGCCGGTCTGAGTCTAGTACGTGGAAGGGTATTCGTAACTGTTGGGAAAAGATCAAAGATAGCGTAACATGGAGAGTTACCAATGGACAAAACACTTCTTTCTGGAATGACATTTGGGTCCCGCATTTTGGTAAGCTTCAGAGTTTGGTAATAAGAGAATTGCCTAGAGATGCTACTGAATGGAGTGTAGCTGATTGTATCACTTCATCCGGACAGTGGGATATGAGAAAGTTTCAGCAACTACTTCCAAGTCGTGTATGTACAGCTATTGCACGTGTTAAGATTAATCAGTGTAATGGGGAGGATTTTCCGGTATGAAGATGGTCTTCAGATGGAATGTTCAACATCAGATCCGCCTACAAATATCTAGTAGGCACCCCACAACCTCACAGTAATAACTGGAGGAGATGTGTTTGGAAATTGAAAGTCCCTCAAAGGTACCGTTTTTTCTTGTGGTTGTGCTTTCATAGTCGTCTAATGACTAACTTAATGCGCTATCAGCGAGGTAGTCATCCGACGGGTTTTTGTGATATATGCCATAACTCAAGCGAGTCTGTTCTTCACGTTTTGCGGGATTGTTCTTTCACTTCTGAATTATGGAAAGGATTCTTACCTCTGGATTGGCGTGATCAATTCTTTGGCTCTTTTGATAGAAATGACTGGCTTACATGGTGTGCGGGGAGAAAAGAAGTTATACAGGGATTCGAGTTTCGTCTTTGGTTTTCGGTACTATGCCGACATATCTGGTTAGCTCGAAATGACAGATGTTTTAATAACAACACTTGGAGTAGTCATGCCATATTAGCCCGTGCTCGTGCCTGCTTAACATGGGGAAATACAAGTTTGTTTCAAAATAAGAGTGCAGAAAGGAATCAACAACAGTGGATGCCACCACCGTTTGGGTGGGTGAAGATTAATACCGATGGATCTAGGAATGACAACTTTGGGACTTGCACGTGTGGAGGTGTGTTGAGAGATCACAATGGTGAATTTCTGATGGGGTTTATGTATCAGATTGGGCAAGGAACGGTAGTATCTGCGGAAGCTTGGGGTGTTTTGTGGGGACTAAAAGTTGCATGGGATAGAGGATACAGAAAAATCATAATTGAGTCTGATTGTAGTGAAGTAATGGATATAATTCAGGGTAACGTTTCTCAGGAACACCCTGATTTTCAGCTTATTGTGGAGGTTCAAACGCTGCTGGATAGAGATTGGGACGTGGAAATTTCACATTGCATTCGAGAGTTTAACACGGTTGCAGATGCTATGGCAAAAGAAGCTTGGAAGATGGCGATTGATCTTCATATCACATTTTCGCCCCCTGATGCTATTACTGCCCTTTTAATTAATGATGTAAACAGGATGAATTTTCATGTTGACTCAGGAGGATAGCTTCTGATGTATTTGTAGAATATCTTTTATTATAAAAAAAACAAAATAGAAGAGTTTAATAACATCAAGTCATCAACATCAAAAAAATAAGGAGATTAATGCTCTGTTTGGTATGCTGTAATTGATTTTCATAGGAATGAATATGAAAATAGGTTTATAAAGAATGTTTGGTATATCATAAAAATAAAACATCATTTTTTAAATTAAAATATATATTGTTTGTATTAAAGGACCACAATGCCCTTCAAAAAATTTTCGAACTGAAGCACCAAAATGATCCATCATTGCTGGTATCCAAACTCCAGAATCTTCTACCATGGAAACTCTTCGAGCTCCAGCCGACAAGGTCCTTCACCCTCCATAATGCAGTGAAGATTCATAAGCCATCGACAAGAGCAAAAATCGAAGTTCAGTAAAACATCAAACACACTTTTTATTAAAACATAAAGAAATCGAAACTGACGCCCATATGGTTCTATTCCTATTTCATAATAACAAGCACCGAGAAATCAAAACCATGAAATAATAAAAGTGTTGCACAATAAAACCATGGTTCTCTTGCTATTTTAGACAAAATACCGATACCCATATGGATTTCACCTCTTTCTTTGGTTCTTGATTTTTTTTTTCAGATTTGAAGCTTGCTATTTCAAAGCAAAAATATAGGGAAGAATATGAGTTTCAGGCTGTTGAATCCAGATCTGTGGAATGAGGGGAACATAAATCATATACAGACCATGGTGGCGTGGTCGAACCAAGCTCTCCCTCCATTGGCAGCGGCGTGGCTCTGTAGTCTTTAGATCTACCGATTGCAAACCAAGGTGGGAGATCAAAGGAGGTGGGTTAGAAGAACGAGATCATGATGCCGAAAATCACAGGGAGGCTGCTATCGTGGCTTTTGCTCGCTGGCGATGGTTTGGGCTAATGGTGGTTGTGCTTGCCGACCGTGGAGGTGAGGTTGACGTCTTGGCTTGGAGGTCGGCGATGATGGGAGGTTACGTTGGGGTTGAAGATGGGAGCGGCAAAACTAGAATTCTATGGAATTTTTTAAAATTCCATGTCATGTGATGAAAGCTAATTTCATCAATTTTGATGGAATTGATTTCTTTATGAAATCCAATTCCACGTCTCATTTGTTGTATCAAATGATCCACAAGCATGAAATTCAATTCTAATTCTAATTCTATTTTCATCAGATTAATTTCAGAGTACCAAAATAGAGCATAAGCAATACGACTAAACAAACACATAAATATCAATGGTTTTTTCTTTATTTAGAAAAAACAGTGACCGATGAAGATGTGAGGTTACAAGCAGGAGGTCATTAACTAATTAGCACCAATAGTTCCTTACTTCCTTTGATCTTATTATATATATGTAAACTTTATGCTATTTTTTTTATTTTTTAAAACAAATAAACTCCAATAAGTACTCTCATATCCAAATAAGAAATAAAAGTCTCCCAATGAAATGATAAACTTGCTAATGCGAATGAAAATTGATAATTTATTTTCATGAACTCAATATTCGCATCAGTTTTTGTTGCAATATTTTCGTTATCGGCTTTAGTCTTTCTATCACATCATTTTATAAACTACACCCCCCCCCCAAAAAAAAGAATTTGTATAATTGGACTAATTAAATTAAACATCTTTCATTTTCCAAACTTTAGAATATTCCAAACACTTGCACATTTAGAACACCTAGAGAAAACGACAAGACATTTATTAATACTTTTATAATTTCTGTTTTATATTTATTTCCGCCACAAAAAATATATAGTGCAATTAACAAATGAAAGATGTACACCCACATACTCGTATAATATGATTATATTGCTCTAATTAAGCTGACTTAAAAAATGTCATTGTTAACCACTGAACTCTTGAATCTACTGACAGAATATGTATACACAATAATTACTCAGACATAGTAAGGATTTTTCATTGTGGATATACGTTCCCACAAACTTAATTAGTTGATTGTTAATAGTGCCGGATAAATTCAAAAAAAATGTCATGTCATTAATTAGTTTTCATACCAAACTTCAGCATCTCAAACAAAAGGAAATGCTATGATTGAGTCTCATTTTGTCTGATTGTATATATCTGAATCAAACTCCTAATTGATAATTGCCTTTTTGGTCAGGACAAATCAATAAGCATGTTGCCTTACAACACATGAAATTAAAACAAAAAAAAAACAAAACATAAAAATCTTGATTCGGGTCCACTTAGAAAACAGTGTTGATGCTTCTCCATGTTTTTGTGAGACAAATGCAATGTATATATAGTGCTTAGATAATTTATTTTTTATTTATAAGTGTTTATAAATTATAATTTACGGTATATGAGGTAAGTATGTAAGAGGAATTTTATCTCGACTTACGTAATAAACACTTAATGCCTAAAAATAAGCTATCTCAAACTCCACCATAATTAATTAGGTCATTGCCATGCATAAACTTTAGTGCTTTACTTGGGGTTTTCCCCTTTTCTTCTTCTTTTTCATTGGCATCATTCATCATGCTTAAAATTCGATTGCTGATAGATATGGTTTTTAGAAAAGTAGATTTGTACTCTCATAACATTGAATTTGATGGGAAAAGGGTATCTCCATTTCTCTTACCATTCACTTCCCTTCACTTCTTCATTTAGACCATTAGATCAACTCTGACGGTTGAGATTTAATATCCTATAAAAATATTATTATAATATTAAATAACGAAAAGTGTAAATAAATAAATTTAAATGATTAAAATTTAATCTAACTAGTTCATATATTTGTACTTTTATTAAAGTATTATATATTTATATATATATACTTATATATTTATTTAACTTTTTATAGGATATTAAATCTCAACCATTAAAATTGATCTAACGATGTAAATAAAGAAATGAAGAGAAGTGGATAATAAAAGAAACGGAGACGCCCCTTTCTCGAATTTGATTGATATTTATACTAAAGTCAGAGTTATGGAGATCCAAATTGGAAAAAAGAAACGTGTTCAGCGCTTAACAAGAAAAGAATAAATAGAAAAAGATGATAAGAAGAATGACTACAATGAGAATGAGAATAACTAACCTGGGGCAAAGCTATTGAAAAATAAATATTCAAAATTACATATTTGAGTTGGAGCTTAATTGATATGATCTCTCTCCAAACAAATCAGCATATTATCCTCTATTAGCTATGCCCGCTTAAATAATATTTTAAATTGAAGTTTAGTGCATGGATAAAGAAATCAAGTTGTGAAGCTTTCTCTAATCGGGTAAATGACTTGATTCAAATCCAAATAAATCAAAAGCATCGAATATTAGGTAATATGTTAGAAAAATCACTTGATAGTTGTTACTCCTCTGGTTCTATATACTCCCCACGATGTTTATTATAAGCTTGAAATAACTTATTTACGTTAATTAAGAAAACTATTAAAATTAGTTTATGATAATAAATATATATTATTTTTCAATTATGCCCTTATGTGTAAAGGAGATAAGTGAGAGAGAATAAATGTAATAAATACAATTAATAAGGGTAAGATTTGAAAAAAAAAAAACAATAAATGTTTTGACAAATTTAAAATAAAATTTATATTTTAGAGCACACACCTTCACAAATTTTTTTAAAAAAATTGATTAAAATTGGTTAAAGAAATAACTATGTAACATGTGCATTTTATTTCTCAAAAATACCTTACGTATGGGGAGAGAGTGGACGCCATAATGAGAGAGAATAAGTAGAAAATCAAAGAGATGTATGAGAGATAATTAATGCACCGATGTAACACACACACACACACACATATATACATATACATATGCATATATATAGAGTTATTCTTTGGGGGGGGGTTTGAAAAAAGTTGCGGAGTTAAGTGTATCTTATAAATAGGACTATATCTAATCTTATTTATAAGATATTTACAACATGTTTTTTATAGACTAAGGAAAAATTTAAACTTCATTTTACCTTTATATTAAAATTTAACAACTTTTTTGGTGAACCCTTACACCTAACTCACTTAAACCTTTTTCATAAAAAAAAATAATTTTTCAACTTTAACCGTATTTAATTACATACTCTTCAAGAAAATAACTATTTTTAAGTAATAATAAATAAAGGATCAATTATACATTCATGTAAAAAAACTTAATGGCGTGACTTATATTAGGACAACAAAATATATTATCTCTTTATCTTATAACTAGGATATAGTATATATAGGATGAGAGGCAGTATTAATTATATATTGACATGTATAACTAGTAGTAGTTGATGTATAAATCATGGATGAATTTATGGGAATCAAACTTTAGAAGAGGCCATGGCTTGCATTTAAGTGGAGGAAGCATGACCGCTAAAGGTGGCGTGACCGTTCGAGCCTATTCAATGGGGGCGTTAGGATTAGTCGGTTGTCGGGGGCTTATGCTAATAAATCCGGCATTGGCCTTCAGGTTAATGTCAGATATCTGGAAGTTGGGTGCACCGAAGACCAAAATGGTCCATTGCATTTCCATAAAAAAAAAAAAAAAAAAAGTGGACGAAGCATGGTAATGAAATTTTCAAATCCAAACAGTGGTCTTAATTATTAAGCATGTGATTCCTTAAGAAGATGGCAATCAATCACATAACGTGGTTTTGTTGATTGAATCAAACTTTGACTTCAACATTGATTTGCAATTAGCTAGGTTGCTATTAATATATATCCTTACTTTGCTAAACCAAATAGTGTGTCTCATTCTTAGGCCGACAATTCTAGAACTAATAGCACTAACATTTAGCACCAACCCACTATTTGTCCTTTCCCATTATATTTCTTTTCTGGTGTTATTATCTGCATATAATTTAAAATTTTTATTTAAAAAGTGTAATATAAACTGAAAAAATGGAAAAAAAAAAAAATCTCTCATATCTTAAATGTAGGAGTTTAATTGGTTTTGTTTTGTTTTGTTCCTTGTAATCAGCTTGATCCGGCCTTGCCTATGGTTCATGAAATCAGGATTGTTCTCTCATTGGCCTGGCTTTATTCCCAAGCTTTCTGTTTCTGGTTCATTTTTCCAGAGATTTTTTTCAATACCCCAAAGATTACCCATATCTTGACCTGCTCAGTGGAATATATATATATATTTCGTTAGCAACATCATGCATGATGGCAATGGCGACATGGCTAGTGTAAAACTTCGTTGCTCTTTCTTGTGTTTGGATTCTAGATTTTAGTTTGGGTTGATTTTGTTTCAATATCTTATATTTTAGTTTGGGTTGCGTTGTTTGTTTTATTCCTTTTGCATTGGGTTAATGGGTGGCTAAAGCTTCGTTGTTGAAGAGGTCCTGTCCTGTAAATTGGGTGTACGGATACCTCCTTTTCAGTTGTGGGTTTTTGTTCGACAATAATACTCCCCACCCATTCATAATACAAGACACTTCAACTATATAACGGAAAATAAAAAATGAAAATTAAGTAATTTAATATATCCTAAAATATAAATTTTTTCTACTTTTATCCATTCTGAGAATGTGTTTAATTGAATTCGGAATGTTATTTAGAGAAAGGGAGATATGATGAATTGTTAAAGTTAAAAAATAAGTATTAATCATAAGAGCAAAATAAAAAAAAGCATTAATTAAATTAAGGGTGACTTATATTCTAAATTATACATTTTTTCTAAAAATACCTTATATTTTATATCAGAGAGAGTACTTCAAAGTTAATGGCCGATCATGTATTGTTTTTTCTCCCCCTGTTTTGGCTGTTGGAGTTTGCTTTTGTCGTGTTTAAGACATTGGTTATATGATTTTCTGTTTTTCATGAATGAAGGTTTTATTTTTCGGGGAAAAAATTTATGCTGCATATTTATTATCTGCCATTTTCTAATTTTCATCCACCGACCTAATTAAGATTGTTAGGGTCGAATTTATGGCACCCCTTCCCCACAACCCCCACCCCATTTATGCCACACTTGTCAGTCGGTAACATATACTCTCTCCGATCCTAATTATAGGATAATATTTAAAAGTTGATATTAATTCTAATTATAGGATAGAGTTCTAATTTTTATCAATTTCTTTCTAAAATACCTCATATTGATACTTTTTCAATAATAATTGAACATAATAATAATTTAATAAGAGTAGATCAGAAGTTGTTGAGGGAAATTGATAACGCCGGATTGTGTGAGAGCTTAGAGAAGTCATGTGTGAAGCAGGAGAGATACAAGAAAAACATAAATTTAACGTAATTGGATGCCATTTTAAATTTTAAATAAGTGTATTTTAAGAAAATAAATATGATTGACTAATTTAACCATTATTCTTAATTTCTCCAAAGTTAGGTAAATATGTCCTATAATTAGGACCAGAGGGAGTATTATTGTTGATCATGACTTAATTTATGAACAATGGGTAGCTTGTAACTTGAATTGTGTATTTTATATACTCCCTCTAATCCTTAATTAATATAAAACATATTTTAGGAATTGGTTTTGATCCTAAATATAAGACATAATTTTTCATATTTGTTAGTCTTTTTCTAATTTGCTCCTATAGTCGCTCCTTGAACAATACTTAATAGTATTTTAGAAAATACATGTCTAACTAACTTAACTAAGTTCCTTAATCTAATTAAATTTAGTAAATATCTCTTATATTGAAAATTGAAAATCAAGAGAAATTCTTGTATAAAACTAGTTTGCCATGTCATTTGTGATCTGACCGGTTAAAATACAACAACTCAACCAACATTAATCCTAATTGTCTGATCATGTACTTCATATTTTTATTTTTCTTAAAAAATCGAATCCCTTAATTAATATTTCACAAGTAATGCAAAAGTAAATCTTATGAAATCTTTTAATTTTATTAATACGCCATCTAATATTTATAAGATGCCAACCCATAAATTATTATATTTTAATTGGTGAGATTATGAAAGAGGCAACAAAAATGGGACGGAGTATATGGTATGATTTGTGAGGATAATGGCGAGACAAGTGAAGAGGAAAAGGAGGAAATTGATTGGTAGCAGGAAAGAGAAATAAAACCTAATTAATCACATTTCAATCACATCCACCTCATGCATATATGTTGTGAGGCTTAGAGCATTTCAAGCCACAAACTTTGGCTTTTCTTTCTTAAATTGTTTGAGGGTTCAGCATTCAATGGTCAAAAACAAATCTTCCAATACATTGAATAGTACTCTGCCACATATATATATATATATATACATATATATATATATATGTATATATATATGTATGTATGTATATTGTGTCATAATCACACAAACACGCGTAAAAGACACAACACAAATAAGAACATATTCACAAAACGTAACCCAAAAAAAAAAAAAAAGAATATATTCACAATTGACTGAACAAGTCTTATCCCAAAAATCATTATTCATCACCACCACTTCCTCCAAATATATATGTCCCTTTTGATTTACAGATCTGCTGAGTTCCAATTTCGGAAAATTCATGTCTGAAATCTGAAACTTATGCAGAGAAAGATAGGTCTGCTTTGTTGCTAGTTATAGAAAAAAGCATAATTGCTTTTCCTATATCTGTAGTGAATGTAAAAAATTTAAAATGAGAAGGCAAAAAAAAAAAAAAAAAAGTGAATGTAAAAAATGAGATGTTTATTTACACTATTTAAATTACAATATTCGGTTTTAAATTTTTAATTTAAATAATTTGTTTAGTTTAATTGCAACAGAAATTTTTTTCAACATGTATTAAAAAAATTAAACAGATTAAATTACTCTGAAAAAAATATAAATTATAATGGTAAATGTTTATTTTAAATTTCAATCAACATTATAATGAGATTGAGTGTTAACCAATTTAATTATACCCTTATCGGGGGGAAAATCCCAACTATCTTACCTAAACAGCATCTTAATGAGAATTGCGGTAGACTTCCTAAAAAAACCCTAACATAATGTGTACGTTTTACCAAAAATAAATAATCACATTGGCTCAATTAAATTATTATTTAATTTATTTAAATTGAATAAAGCGGATGATTGATTTTTCTAAATCCTTAATGAATATTATGTGAATATGCCAAGGGTGTGCTTTTATATTCATGGTGTTTTAATATTACTCCTCTAATCTAATTTATAAGTAATTTTCAACATATTTTACTGAATCAAGAAAAATATTAAATCTTATTAATTTTTTCCTTAAATTTAATAACTTTTCAATTTTATCCCTACTTAAAATTGTATGAAGTTTGTATAATAATAAATGAAGGATAAAATTATATATTGATATAAAAGTTTAATAATATAACTTATAAATACACAAGGAGTATGCCCTGCAAACTACCTATAGCATTTTATCTTTTTTTTTTTCTTTTTCTTTTTTTGGCATACATGACCAAACTAAAGCTTGAAGTGGAGTGAAAATCTAAGCCCAGTCCAAGTCCAAGTACAAGCGAGAAAGGAAGTATAGGGCTGTGTATGCCCATGACTCATGTCACAACTTCCAAACCCATTTCGGGTTTTTGGATACTATATAGTGTATGTTTGAAATAATGGTAGGAAAAATGATTTATTATAATTTTTATTTATTAAAAATGACTTAATAAAAATGTTAGTTTTTGTATTGTGATTTATGTTTGGATGGATGATTCATTTTTGGACAATAAATACTTATAAATCGTGATTTACGGTATACGAAGTAAGTATGTGAGAGGAGTTTTATCTCGACTTATGTAATAAGTGACTTAATATATAAAACTGCAGTAAGGAGCTTATTTAATAAGTAACTTATTCTATCCGAAATGCGATTTTAAAAAGCTACACCAAACATCAAAAACACAAAAACACGTTTCATTTGGGCTTTTTTTTTCTAGAAAAATCAGGCATATATGCCCCAAAACGTATTTCCAAACACGCTCATAGTATAGACATATTTAATCCTTTCTAGCTTTAAATTTTTTTAATCAAAATTCGACCTTCAAAACAAGTGTTATATATGTAGCTTATTTTACCTAAAATATAAGCGTCATTATATTAACAATAAACATGATAAAAAATTTATTATATATAATACATAATCAGTATAATACAAAGTTAAAACATAAAATTTGCCTCTATAGTTACTAGTTGGGGGGGTTGGATTTAGCTGTAAATATAAGATTTCAATTTATTTTGTCTCCCTATATTTATCTACTTTTTTCCTATTTAAACTATCCATATTAATTGCACATTTTAAAAGAGTCTGTATCAATAGATAGTTTCAATACAAAACATTTAAAACGCTATTTTAGGAATTCAACACATATTTTTAACAAATAACGAATTAAACTGATTTTCTTAATGTACCCAAATCAATTAAGTGAATGTTACTATATTAATAACAAGTAGTACAAAGTTAAGACTAGAGGGAAGGATGATTAATGAACAGATTCTTCTAAGCAGCATTACCAATACCTCACTAATACGAGTAATATGATAGGAGGGAAAATAAAGATTCAGTGTATATAGTTCCAGACCCACCCATGCAACGATGTTCTAGTTGATTCCCTTCCACACTCCATTTTTGTTTTTCCATCGTATTACTACCTTCGATCCTTAATATAATATCTAATTTATAATACAATCTCCTGCAACAAGCTGGCCATCTTTAGTAAAAAAATCAATGGAGAAATGTACTCGATCTCAGATGAATCACGGGCCACACAAATATGTAAGGCATCCGTCAAATACTCCAAGAACACTGAATTGATGAGCTTCAGGAATATCATCTAGCAAAGCCCCCCTATTGCTGATCCTGATATCTAATAATCTCAATCCTCATCCTAATAAAATGACTTAAACTACCTTAACCCCTTATTTACAAATTAGATATCAGATTATGTGCTTGTTGAACTTTGACTTCCCTTACGCTTGGTTTTTTTTAAAGCAAACGAGAAGAATATATTAAGTTGAATGAAATTGTACCGGAAGAAGAGAGAACCTAGTTTGATATATTCTTGGGTCAAAACATAATACTGTATCAAATTTACTCCGTTGAAAAGTCCAATAAAAAATTTCCAACGGATCAACTTAATACAAGGTTTTCTCAAGTCTTAACAGATAACAACAAAGTAAAAATATATGAAACATAATGGGTAGATTAATAGCGAACTTTGGACATAGCACTTGTTCTGTCTCATGCTAGAGAAAGAGTTATCTGATTTTATTTGTTTAGGTTACCATTCCATTTGCTCCTTGGTAAACAGGGGAAATGGAAAAAAATGAATTTCGAAACTGCTTTCCATGATGAGAAAAGAACAGGAGATAACCAAGAACATTGGATTCGAAATACTTTCAGAAGAGCTGGATGATCACAAAAGAATTTCACTATATTCTTTCCCAATAAGAGTAGAAGAGAGTATTTTCCAATTTCTTGGAGCCACAAGCATTATCTATACTTTGTTTTCATTTTGTTTTCATCATCCTCAGTTGGCACAACAACCAGATGATGATGATGGCTCACTGAATTCCTTTTCAAGGACTTCTCTAATATAGCTTGACTATACATATCTGTTTAAGGGCAAAAATCTCAAACCAGACTGAACAATAAGAACAGAAAAAAAAAAAAAAAAAAACCAACCAACCGGCATGAAGGTTTCCTATGAAAACTGATACACTTTTGCTAAATTTCTAGCCTCCTCTGCTTTTCTGAATGTGTCCCTGTATCTTTCTTCTTCACTCTCTCTTTGATGTTAGCTTCGTGTTGCTTTCTTTCATTTTTCACAGAAAGACCGTTCGTTTGTTAAAATCTGTTGTGGATAGGATCTGATCCTCTTCTCACTCTTCTTTTGCTTGATTGATTTGGATGAATCCTGTTACCCACATGTTCTGTCATCTTCTTCTTCTTCTTTGTGGTTCTTACTTCCATGCTTGTAGCTCTCTGAGTAGGCTGATTCTGCAGCATTATCCTCTGTTCTTGGATCTGTCCAAGTGGATGCACACTCTTTCTTATGCATAATACTTTCTCTGGTTGAACTGATAATAACCCAACACAGAGAAGAAGAACAAAGATTCTGAAAGAGGTAAACACCATTTTTCTCTGGACTGAAACTAGAAGTAAGGAATAGGAAGATATCTTTTTTTTCCTGTTTAAAATAAGAGAAGAAGTAGTTCTGCTCTAGCAGGCTGTGTGTTCTTATGGTCCATCCCTGTAGATCTAAAGCTTTGTTATGTAGTATGTCTTATCGAATTGGAGAGGGGGGGGTTTAAAGCTTAAAGCAAGGTGGGGCCTACAGGAATTTAAGATTCACCCTGAATCATGAGCCTACAACCTAAGCAAAATTAAGGCTGTTATTGAAGAATCTGACAAGGATGAATAAAGGGGTTTTGGAACAATACCCTTGAGAAGCCAAGTATCTTTTTTCGTTTGTTCCCTTTCATCTTCATCATTAGCTTTCTTTCTGTTGTCTTCTAATAAATCTCTTGGGAGAAATGCCACATCACACCATTATGCCTGCCAATATGTATGAGCCATCTCAGACTACAAGTTTTCTGTTTTATCCTTATCCTCAACATTTGTTTAGGTATGAGTACATTAGTGTTGCATCTTAACCTCATCATAGAATAGGATTATGAAAAAGACTGTATTTTTATGTTTGCTTACCATGATAAGGCAATATTACATATTGCCTTCCGCCTTTAATGTAAGACGTAGTTGATAGTTGGATTTAGTTTTCAATATACGATATCAATCCATTTTGTCTTCTATATTTATCATGTTTTTCTAAACTATTCCTTTTGATTGCACATCAAAGGACTATTTCAATATAAATGACTTGAGAGGGTGCTTTAGGGAAAACAATACACATTTTTGACAAACAACTAATTTAACTAATGCCCTTAATCTACCCAAATTAGTCAAGTGGATCTTAAATATGAGAATTAGTGTGGGGGGTTATTTGGGTAAATGCGGATTTCTTTGTTATTAAGGAAAGGGAGTTGTAGTTACTTTTAATCAAAATGAAGATGGAAGACAAAAAAAAAATGGGCCACTTAGAAGAAAGAGGTTGCTACAGTGGGAAGCAAGCAGGTCATATAAAGAATAGATGGCAAATAGAAGAGTCCCAAAAGAAACAAATAGTTGCTTTATTCTGTTTTATGATCTTCCTCTTCTTCTTTAGAATTCCAAGCTCTCTTCCCCAGGCAACAAAATTAACAGTACTTCATTTCTTTGGCTCAATGTGTATCTTTATGCTTCGTTTTACTTTAAGATGGAGCTCTAATTGATCCTCTCTCTCTCTGGTTTGTTTGTTTTTTGTTTTTTTAAGTAAAAATCACATGCAAGTAGAAACAGGGGAAAGCATAAGTTCCTCACTTTATTATCACAACAGGCTGACATGGTGTTTTGGGAAGAAGGATAAGTGGTCATGGTCCAAGTGACACAATACAATATCTTTGGGGGGGGGGGGGGGGAATTATGTGCTCATTTCTTTGCTTTTTATCTTCCAATTAAAGCGAAAGAGTTAAAATGAGTAAATGACTCGTTGCTTTCTGTTCTTCTCATAAGATTTGAGTCTTCCTTTTGAGGGGCTGTAGCTAGCAAGGCTCATGCCTCAATAGAATATTCTTTAATTCTCTCTTTGAATAGCTGTTCACTTGCCTTAAGCACACCAGACACATTAGCTTGTGCACTCCAATCTTCTTGTTTAGGTTCAGGTCAAAAAAAAAAAAAAAAAAAAAAACTTCTTGTTTAGGTTTGTTTGTTATTACTTATTCCCTTATGTTCTAAATAAAAGATCCAGTTGACTTTTTTTTAGAAGTTAAGGAAGCTAAATATATTACTTAATTATAGTATATATTGTGTATCTTTAGACTATATATCAATTTATAAGTCAAACTAACTAATTTAGAGAAAAAACGATAAATATAAGTACTTTAAAATAATTTATTTAGCTTCCGTAATTTTTTAAGAAAAAGTTAAATGGATCTTATATTTAGGGTTGGAGGTAGTATTAGATTGAGTATTTGCATGGGATTTTCCTGACATTCCAAGATGTTCTGAAACTCAAATCATTTGAGGTCTTGTATTTTCCTTTCTTTCTTTACATTGCTTATGAAGTCACTTTAAAGAGTGTGATTCATTCAAAGAACAATTTTATTTTAAACAAAAGAACAGAGAGAGACCCTTTAGACTCATAATATTAGAGAAGGGCCTTAAAATATTTGTATGAAAGCTATTACTAGTATCTGTTTTTTTTAATAAGTGCTTATTTCTTCCTATTAAAAATATTAATGTTTGAATTGTGACAAGATATTAAATGTGGGTACATCTTTATATAGGGATTCAAATATTAATTCGTCATATTGTGAGGGACTAGCTTATTTCTTTAAATCAAATCGCGTCGGTATTACTTGTAACTTTTGAAGGTATATATGTTACAGAAACTTCGTAAAATTATCATTCATATTCCTTAAAGTTGTAAGCTTGCAATATTTTCATATCATCAAGAAGACTAGGTTATGATTTTGAAAAGCATTAGCTATAGTTTTAAAAAATATAATTGGGTACTTTGATTCTAAAGAAGAAAAATAAAATCTTTCTACTTGTTAATTCCCTTATCATTTTCAAGAGTTGAATTCTTTTGCTGATCCCAAAGTTTCGGAGTGGTTTCAAATTGAGGCTGGGGTATGTAATCCTTTCGAATGTTTTAGGTTCAATCAAGTCTTTTTTTTTTTTTTTTTTGCCTATTCAGGTTCAATCAAGTCACTTCGCCTAATTAGGAAATTGAAAAAATATTCTGGATGGTGGGGCCTTAATGCCAGTGAGATGTGGTACGGCATGTCTTCTTAATAGGGAAAATACCAGTTAGGTCCCAAGGTACATAATTAATCCTAAAAAAGTTCCTTTGCAAATTCCAATGTCTGACAGCAATTCCCTTTGAGAAATGACTAAAATAGCCCCCACTGAAATAAGAAAAAAAACGCACAGAGGAGAGAGGAGTGAAGCTTGTATTACTGTATTAGTGATCAAGGCATTAAGGAAAACAGAAAAACGCACACGGACGAAGGGCGTAGGAGGTGCAACATTGAAGGGATACAAAGTGGAGTTAATGTTCTTGGGAATCTCGTCTTCTTCATCGTCCAGGTACGTGCAGCAACGTAGAGAAACGAACTCTCGAAAATTTTGTTTCTTTCTGTGTGTAACATACTTCGTTGAGAGTGAGGGTTTGGTGAAAGGTTGGATCTTGAGCTAAAAAATGGAGTAAGTGGTAGGTGGTAGACAAGAAAAGCTAAGAATTTGATAGACAAATGAGCTTGATCATTGAAGTTGGGATTTCACCTTGGGTGGGTTGGGTTTATGTTAGAGTGCTCTGTTTTTATGGCATGGTAACAGAGGAGCTGCTGTGTTTAAAGTGAGAATGATGAATGTAATTGGTATTCTTTGCTGGAGAAACGCTGAAATGAACAAAAAAAATTGTTGTAAATTTGTGCATATGAAGTTGTAAATATAGCTTTGGAAGTTGTTAATATGTACCGTAGGTGTGCTCTGTTTTTGGTGAAGCAAACAGAGGTTTGACCCTGTTTTTAGTGTGTTAGGTGTTGTTAGAAAAAGCACACGTGTAGGAAAAAAATTGTAGTTAACGTGTTGTTAATGTGTGCATATGAAGTTGTAAATATTGCTATGGAAGTTGTAAATACGTACCGTAGCTGTGCTCTGTTTTTTGGGAAGAGAACAGGGGTTTTGCCTTATTTTTAGTGTGTTTGGTGTTATTAGAAAAAGCATATGTTTAGGAATAAAACGTGTAGTTAACTTGTTGTTAATATGTGCATATGAAGTTGTAAATATTACTGTGGAAGTTGTTAATACGTAACGTAGCTGTGTGCTGTTTTTTGGGAAGAGAACAGAGGTTTTGCCTTATTTTTAGTGTGTTTGGTGTTATTAGAAAAAGCATGTGTAGGAATAAAACGTGTAGTTAACTTGTTGTTAATATGTGCATATGAAGTTGTAAATATTGCTGTGGAAGTTGTTAATACGTAACGTAGCTGTGTGCTATTTTTTGGGAAGAGAACAGAGGTTTTCCCTTATTTTTAGTGTGTTTGGTGTTATTAGAAAAAGCATATGTGTAGGGATAAAATGTGTAGTTAACTTGTTGTTAATATGTGCATATGAAGTTGTAAATATTTCTGTGGAAGTTGTTAATACGAAGTTTGTGTTGCAGATTGACATGAAAGATGGGAAGCTGTTCGGGGAAGAATTTATTTTGTTTCTTTCATGTGGGGGGAAGTTTTTAAATGGTGGAGAAGATGAAATGCAATATGTTGGTGGTTTAGTAAGAACAAGATGCGTAAAGGAAGGAACAACATATGAGGAGTTGCGAAGAATCATATCATCCATAACGGGAAAAGAAAGGAATGAAATGCAAATGAAGTTCAAAGTTGCCCTTGATACGTCAACATTTGTGGATCTTGTAAATGACGAAGGGGTGTATCATCTAATCAAATATAATGAACAATATGGTCATGTGTATATTGAAGAGGATGGTGATAATGACAGTACAGAACCAGCAATGAACGGTCAAATGGAAGAACAAGAAGTGTAAGTTTATTTGTCCTAAGAAAAGTAATTTCTTCCAACGTGAATATGTGCAAGAGCACTAAAACTTGTAATTTCTCGCAGGATTGATCATTTGTTTGGAGGTGAAGGAGGAATGTGTACATCCCACATGGTTTGTTAAATGAAGGTCAAGTGATCCCATCATTGACTTGTGCTACGCAAATGGTGCCAACCCCTATACCAGAAATGAATCATGGAAAATGGAGGGATTTGATTATTGGAGCAGGACAGATTTTTCCGAATGCTGTGAGCCTTCGTCAAACGCTATACAAATATAGTATTGCTCATAAGTTTGCATACCAATTTGTCAAGAACAATCAACACAAGATAATTGTGAAGTGCAAGGTTGAAGGTTGTCCTTGGTACATGGGTGCATATTCATCAGGAGAGCATCAAGATACAGAGTTTTTAACCATTAGAACACTCAAAAGTGAACATGTTCACCAAGCACAAGATAGCCTAATAGTTTTGCATCCACACAGGTCGAGCTTGACATCATCAATCGTAATGGATGGTTTGAGGTGCAATATTGATAAGACTGCTAACATCATTCGATCAGACATGTACAGAGAGTATGGGGTGCGGCTGAACTACCGTCAAGCATATAGGGCAAAAGAAAGAGCGGTAAGGGAATTACATGGTCGAGTAGAAGACTCTTACATGGTAATTCCTTGGATATGTGACAGACTAATCGAGAGTGACCCGGACACAGTTGCAAAATGGGGAGCCTCATCTAACAATAGATTTCATAGGGTTTTTATTGCTTACGGTTGTTCTATTAAAGGGTTTTTAGGAGGTTGTCGACCCATACTTTATGTAGATGGTTGTCATCTAAGTGGCCCTTATAAGGGAACAATGTTGTCAGCTAGTGCATACAATGCAGACAACCAGATGTTTCCCCTAGCATATGCCATTGTGAGTGGTGAGACGTATGATGAATGGTCTTGGTTTCTATCGAACGTGAAAGACATTACCGGCTCAATGTTGGTAACAATTGTCTCAGATCGCAATAATGCGATTATTGGTGCTGTAAAAGAAATATTTGGCAGTGAGAGACATGCTTTTTGCTACCGGCATGTGAAGGAAAATTATAGTGCCGAGTTCCTACGAATTAATAGAGGTCGGACACGAACATCGGCGAATAGCAAGGAGAATGCACTCCTTCTTCTTGATGCAATTGCATATGCAAGGTTGGATGAAGACTTCACAAGTGCAATGCGTACATTAAGATTGTTCAATCCACAATTGGCAAATTGGGTGGAGAATCATGGGGATGTTGAGAAATGGGCTCTAAGCAAGTTTCCTTTTAAAAGGTGGGATAACATAACAAGTAATCTTGCAGAGTCGTTTAATGCATGGATGTTAACAGAAAGGAAGCACACCGTGTCAGTTTTAATTCATGAACATCGGGAGAAATTGGCTCGAAAATTGATTGCAAGCAAGATGGCTATGGGTAGTTGGAAAAATGCAGTGGGACCAAGAATTGAAGAAAAATTGCTGCAACAAGTTAAACATGCTGAAAATATGGAAGCATCATATTATGGAGACAATCAGTTCTCGGTTCGAAGTAGATGTGGAGATGCCATCATTTTTGTGAATGTAGATCTTGGTGAAAGAACATGCACGTGTCTAGCATGACAAATGAGTGGAGTACCTTGCGCCCATGCATGTGCAGTTATTAAGGTACTTAGTGGTAATGTCTACACATTTGTAGATGACTGGTTCAAACTGGAAGCACAGCGAAAAATATATGAAAGTTCCATGAGGCCAGTCGCAACTCATGATTGTCCACGGGTTGAGTCTCCGACGGTGACACATATGCTAACACAGACATTCTTAGACCCTCCAATTACTTCAAGGCTACCAGGGAGACCGAAAAGGAAAAGAAGGGAATCTCAGTTTCAAAACAAAAAGATATATCATTGTGGGAGATGCAATGAGGCTGGGCACACAGTCAAAACTTGTAGAAATCCAAATCCATCCTAAAAACAAGTACATAAATGTAGATTATTTTGATTGTAACATAAACCATTTACGCTTTCTTTCTCCCAAATTGTAAACGCCGCTTATGACGTTGTTAATATAGCTGAAGATGTTGTCAATATAGCATAACATATTGTAAACGATGATAGAACAAAGTGGAGCCTAAGTGTTGGCTTGTTGCACAAGCTACTGCCCTGGTATCCCTGGGGGGAGTGGTTGTAAACGTAGCTTAAGAACTTGTAAAACGAGCTTAAGGTGTTGTAAACGTAGCAACAAGTATTGTAACATAAACCGTTTACGCTTTCTTTCTCCCAAGTTGTAAACGCCGCGTATGACGTTGTTAATATAGCTGAAGATGTTGTCAATATAGCAGAACATATTGTAAACGATGATAGAACAAAGTGGAGCCTAAGTGTTGGCTTGTTGCACAAGCTACTGCCCTGGTATCCCTGGGGGGAGTGGTTGTAAACGTAGCTTAAGAACTTGTAAAACGAGCTTAAGGTGTTGTAAACGTAGCAACAAGTATTGTAACATAAACAGTTTACGCTTTCTTTCTCCCAAGTTGTAAACGCCGCGTATGACGTTGTTAATATAGCTGAAGATGTTGTCAATATAGCAGAACATATTGTAAACGATGATAGAACAAAGTGGAGCCTAAGTGTTGGCTTGTTGCACAAGCTACTGCCCTGGTATCCCTGGGGGGAGTGGTTGTAAACGTAGCTTAAGAACTTGTAAAACGAGCTTAATGTGTTGTAAACGTAGCAACAAGTGTTGTAACATAAACCACTTACGCTTTCTTTCTCCCAAGTTATAAACGCTGCTTATGACGTTGTTAATATAGCTGAAGATGTTGTCAATATAGCATAACATATTGTAAACGATGATAGAAAAAAGTGGAGCCTAAGTGTTGGCTTGTTGCACAAGCTACTGCCCTGGTGTCCCTGGGGGGAGTGGTTGTAAACGTAGCTTAAGAAATTGTAAAACGAGCTTAAGGTGTTGTAAACGTAGCAACAAGTGTTGTAACATGTGTTGCTTTCGCTTCGCTATAGCGAACCCACAACGTACGCGGTCAGAAGGGCATATTTTTTATGTGTTTTTGCTTTTGCTTCGCTATAGCGAACCCACAGCGTACGCGATCACCAGGGAATAACACTTATTAAGTTCTTAATATAACTGAAGATGTTGTAAATATTGCAGATCATCTTGTAAACGATGGCAGAAGAAAGTGGTGCATAAGTTGTGGCTTGTTATACAAGCTACTGCCCTGGTGTCCCTGGTGGGAGTGGTTGTAAACGTAGCTTAAGAACTTGTAAAAAGAGCTAAAGGTGTTGTAAACGTAGCAACAAGTGTTGTAACATAAACCATTTACGCTTTCTTTCTCCCAAGTTGTAAACGCCGCTTATGATGTTGTTAATATAACTGAAGATGTTGTAAATATAGCAGACCATATTGTAAACGTTGCACAAACTTGTGAAATGAGCTTAAGGTGTTGTAAACGTAGCTTAAAAACTTGTAAAAGGAGCTAAAGGTGTTGTAAACGTAGCAACAAGTGTTGTAACAGAAACCATTTATACTTTCTTTCTCCCAAGTTGTAAACACCGCTTATGACTTTGTTAGTATAACTGAAGATGTTGTAAGTATTGTAGACCATATTGTAAACGTTGCACAAACTTGTAAAATGAGCTTAAGGTGTTGTAAACGTAGCTTAAGAACTTGTAAAAAGAGCTTAAGGTGTTGTAAACGTAGCAACATGTGTTGTAAACTTAAAAACAGCAAACACTTGTTCAAATGACATGTCTAACAACCTGAGCAAAATAATTGATATGTACATGTTGATATAAGCTGAGCAAAATAACCTGAGCAAAATAACCTGTTTGGGGACCTAGTCAAGCATTTGATATGTACATGTTGTAAAGTTAAATCATTATGTCACTAAAATAATTGATGATGGTGTAAACTAACTATACGTTAGTTCCTTTTGCAGCAAGTTGGCATTCATACAAAATATCAACTACAGAACACTCTAAGTAGCCATTTTCACAGAACAATACGTCAAATGCTACACGACTTTCTTCCTCTTCATTTGTTGACTTCCGTTGAGAAGGGACAACACCTTTTGAGCTTGTTTGTTCTGTTCATGTGCAACTAGCCACCATAAACAATCTACCTTCACTTGGCGAATCTGATGATCACCAAGCTTAGGCATAGTGTACCCTGCCTTGTCATGTGTAGAGTCATCCCAGCTATGTAACCATGACAGAACATGAATACCACACGAATCGCTGCAAAACAAAAAGCCACATACACAGTTCCAATGTTATAACAACCGAATGGGTAAAAAAAGCAATAGTTGAAAGAGTTGGCGGAACAAAAACACCACTAACGTATCAGCTTGGACATGCACTTTTGCCCAAGTAACTTCCTTTGGTATTTCTTGCCCTTTGTCATATACTTTAGGTTTTACTCGACGAAGTATGTTAACAATGCAATCTTTCTGGAAGTTGTACGAAAAAGAAGTTATGTCAGAAAACAACAATGACGAATGCACATAAACCATTTGAGAAACAAGCACTTACACACTGTTGTGCGAGCCGTTCTTTGGCTCGAATATCTTCTTTTTGGCTTTTGCTCATTCTCTTCGGTTTTGTCGCATCTTCTTCTACCTTTTGTGCCCTTGCATATGTTAATTGGTCAACCAATGAGTCCAGCACATAAAACCGTATTGTCTTCGTCTCCAAGACATAACAAAACCAATGATCCAGGCGCAGGGTAGGAGCAAAAATCAAGTCGCAATCGCCAATGTTGTAACCAATATGTTCAGGTAAGATCTCCGCATCATGTGATTCCAATGACCACTTGTTAGGATCCGCTGCCATTTTTTGCATCAATTCTGCAGAAAATGTGTCTGGTCACCCGGCTGCTATTGTGTACTTGATCCCCCACTAACGTCCTCGCAACCATGGTCATAAACTATGCACCATTTAAAAAAGAGTCAGCAATTCGCAAAATTCAATGAACATAGTATGAGTTAATTATTCAATTAACTTACCCTGTTACTAATCCAACTCCTTGGACGAAGGCAATATGGTTCACCGCGGGTCAAGAAATAGTCATACATGTCCACAAACTCCCTAATACACAAACAAGCGCACAAATTCAGTATTTGTGATTCATGTAAGTTGAGATTGCAGAAGTGTGATTACTTACTCCTCCTCATCCTCTGGTGATTTACATCGTGTAGTGCACATTTGATATAAAACTTCCTTATCCTTCTCATCTTGACTTCGCTTCTTGGCCATTGTTGTCACCCAAGGAGACCCAATAGCAGGTTTCTTAACCCTTGTAGATTTCCTCAATTGTGCCTGTTCTTTTCCTTTCGATTCCACTTCCTCCTTATCTCCCATACCATGTACACCTCCTACTTCTTCCTCTGACCCTTCGTCTGCACTTATAGACTGCTCCTCATCGTCTTCTCTTTTTCTTATGTCACCCCCTCAGCATGTTCATCATCTTCACTTTCAGAAGAAGATTTAACGTCTTGCACCTTTTCATCCCCTTAATCCATTTCTCCCCCGCCTAAAAGCCTCGCCTGAAGGGAAAGAAGTTCCTCTTGCACTATTGACACCACCCTTGACATAATTTGATCATATGTTCTCTTGATTTCCTACAAATTAGACATCACAAAAACTTAAGTCAATACTTTCAACTGAATGTTATTGTGACATCAGATTTCACATCTTACCGGGTGTGTTAGCATGGTTTGTTCATGCAATTCAAAAGAGGTAGATCCAACTACATTACTGACTGAATGTAGCAACCCTTGGTTGCTTTCCTTCTCTGTCTGCACTCTACTCTTTACGTTGTTGTCATTCCAAAATGCAAGCGCATTTTCACTTGTAGAGGCATGTAGTTGGCCTAGGGGAAAATGTTGCAAGCAAAACACCTGTACAGAAATTAAATTACAACTTAACAGCAGCATAATTCAACATGTAATGCAGCGATATACAACTAATTAAAAAAGCCATTAAACGTTACATAGATCAAACATGCACTTACCATTAGAAAATATATACATCCCCCGACATTGATCCTCCCTGCATCTTTCCCTTTCACTAATTTCTTCTTGTACTGTGCAAGAGAATTTGATAGTTCAATCAACACAAAACTCGACCAATCGTACTTCCCAAGACCTCCTTTTGTTGCCGCCATCACTTTCAACACTCTATCAGTCACTTTTATACCCGACCCGGGACACAAGAGAGTTCCCAACGCATACATGACAAAGAGGAATTCGAATTCCGGATCCTCGTCTCTCTCTATTAGCCATTTTCCAGTGGTCTTGTAAGGCACTGTCTCGTACAATGTCTTCAATTGTTCAAAATCTTCTTCTTCTTTGTTGACTTTTTCCTCAATGTCCCCCCTCACACGATAACCCCATCAATTGTTGAACATCTTCCCAGCGGATGTTCAATGACCTCCCTCGAATCAAAACATTGTTAGTTGGAGGGTCAAATGCAGACATCAACTGACCACATAGATCTCGGGGGATTTGTGAGCAGCTTATGTGAACTAACTTGTCAAATCCGATTTTCTTTAGCCTTTCCATCTTTTCTTCTCTATTTTTCACAATGTTGCACACTTTCATAAATTGATTAGGAGCACATCGGGTCAAGAATGGAACCACGTATTTTGTCCCTTTTGCCTCACTCCTCAAATTCTTTGCCCTCACCTTATATGCCTCCTTCTCCTCATCTTTCAATGCGTCCCAAGCTTCTTTCATAGACTGTGTCTCCTCTTTTAAACGCTTGCACTCCTCCTTCTTGTTTTTCTTATTCTTAAAATAATCTTGTGTAAACAATATATACCCTGAAACTTTTTTCACCCTCTCTCCCTCTCCACCTTTCCTTTCTTTCTTTTTTTCCATTTTCTGCTTAACCTTGACCGTAATTACTACTTTATTCACACACCACCAAAAACATAAGACATTAACCAATCATTTGTATATAACAAACAACTAATTTATGAAGTTAATTGCAATTCCACATCAGCAATGTACAGAACATAGTCATCTAGACAATATATATATATATATATATATCAATCACTAAGTCATATAAATCAACAATGAAACATAAGGTCATGAACAAAACTTTCTTCTGCAACTCATCACACACAACAAACAATTTTTTATTTACTTCCTATACTGCCCATTCTTCTGTTGGAACCACTCAAAAACAGTAATAAGCAACACAAACTGAAGCATTAATAGGACATCAATTTTTAACAGTAACTAACTTCCAACAACATAAATTTTTAAGTTATACTCATGCATATACATTTCCCTAGACCGAACAGAATAGAATAAATGCAGTGATCACAGAACCCCAACCACAGAGGCGTTTCCTTTGTTTGGTAGCCGAGAAAAGAAACGAACAGTCTCAAAAAGTCGTAATGCATCAAAGCCACTAGCGGATGTTGTATTTTGCCAAATATCTTACTTCTTTCAAGCCAAATTAGAGCAAGCAGGGAAAAGAAATAAAGACACCACTGAGACATATTTTAACCGCTAGGTCAACGAAAGCAACTGGCCAGTCAAAACAAAATTTAGAAGAATGCAAGCGAAAAACGGAAAGGACACGCAGACAGAGAGCACAAGAAGAAATGCGGAACTCACAAGTACAGAATGAAAGAGAATGGCCATTAGAGAGTCCAAGAGCAGCAGCACCGCAACAACAATTAATGGTGCCATTTCACAAAAAAAAAACCACACAGCAAAGGGGCGGACGACTGACCGTCGGAGGAGCACTCGAGGGACGCTGGGTGTTGGAGCGATGCGGCTGACGTTGTTCGACGGGCGCTGGATTCTTTGCCGCTGCAACACCGGCCGACGCTGGCGCAGCCCACGAACACCGGCTGCTTCGCGGCGAACTGTGCTGCACGCTTGGGGTACGACGCACTCACCCACGCCGACTCGCACGGCAGCGACGCGGCGTCGAAGCCCCCCGACGCTTGACGATGAACCACGGCACGACGGAGGAACGAGAAGCAGAGCCGCTGGACACGATTTCAAACCCTGTTTCTTCTTTTCAAAATGAACCTGAAGCTTTCAAAATGACCTCATTTTTTTAAATTTGAGTGGGGGCTATTTTAGTCATTTCTCAAAGGGAATTGCTGTCAGAAAAGTCCCTAGGGACTTTTGTGACATTGGAATTTGTAAAGGGATTTTTTTGGGATTAATTATGTACCTTGGGACCTAGCTGGTATTTTCCCTTCTTAATATTAATGCACGTTTATTTTCTGACAATGAAAAGAAGTTAATGTGACCCCTAAGAACCTGATTCACTGTTAAAATGTTAATGGCGGAACCCACTTGCTGTGATTACAGTGTGAACAGTAATAGAGAAAAAAGTTTTGCAAATCATGGCTTTTATTGAGACTGGTCTTTTAAAGTATTAAGCCCTTTGTAAATTTGTTTCCAACCAAACAAGCCATAGCTGAGCTTAACGGTCTGTGGTAACAATAATCCTGACTCAGTATAATGCCAAGACGGGGGGAAAAGAAAAATAAGAAAAGGAGAGAGAGAGAGAGAGAGGGAGGGAGGGAGGGAGGGAGGGAGGGAGGGAGAGAGAGAGAGAAGGAAGAATAGCAAAAGCAACTTAAAGAACATAAAGCTATATGAAAAAAAAAATGTTGTAGTTGTTAATCAATATGCAGTCTTTGGCAATTTCTTCTTCTTTTGTTTTGTTTTTAAATACATGAAGTACAACCTAGTAAATTAGTTAAGTAGATTTTCTTTTTGGAAAATCACAATGAGATCTGAAGAAAAGAATGCCATTACCAAAAAGACCTAATAATAATTGAGGAGTATGTATATGTTGTTATTTCTTATATTAAAATTTGTTATTTTATGTTTATTAGTCTTCACTTATTATAAGACTTTTTTATGATTATGTTACTTCCTTAAAATCTCATAGTGATTTTGCCTGTCTTTTTTGCCAGCATAGCTACGTATAACTGTGAATCAAGATCCAACTTCTAGGGTGTTTGGTTTATAACAACTCATTATTTATCTCATAAGATCCAGGCGTTGAAATCAATAAAACATATTCTCTAGAGGTGTGTTTGGTTTGAGGGGAGGGGTTAAATTATTTTTTTAGGTTGAAGGTATTTAAATTTTGGGCAGGAACCTAAAATTTAAAAGGAATGAGAAAGTAAATTTTGGACGGGAATCCAAAATTTAAAAGAATGAGAAAATAAATTTTGGATTTCTCTCATCTAAAATTATAATTTGTCACCCCTTTCCTCGCATCCCCTCCTCTCAAACCAAACATATCAATACTCCCTCTTATTCAAAATATAAAAGTTAAATATCTACTTTATATTTATTAAGAAGTTAATTAAAAATAGTCAAAAAAACAATAAATATCCAAGATATATACTTTTCCCCCCAATATTCCCTTATTAATTAAGGGAATAAGTAAGAGAGATAACAAATGGGAAAAAGGAAGAAAGAGAATATAAGGCAAATTTTTTTTGGGGGGGGGGATATATTAAATGCAGAGATAAAACCAAAGTGGGTATTATAAAAAAAAACCCACATCCCACGCAAGTTTGACTTTTATAATTTGAATTAGAAGGAATACTACAAACTGAATCATATATTTTGTTATTAAGATTTTTCAGTAAAAATATAAAATGTGAACCTTTTGCCTGATACATTAATATTATTCCATTGACTTTATAACTTGTAATGTTTCTGTTGAAAAATTAAATAATAAATAATAAAAAGATATAGTTAGTACTAGAGTGTTTTTCAACATAGAAATGCTTCAAATAACAAATACATGTTTCTTTTGTGAGAGGATTTTCTTTTAATACAGGACCATAATAGTGAAGAAAGAAAGAAAGTAGGGCTTAGTGAGCCTCACATGTTAAGTCAGATCCACATATCTCTTTTGCTTTCTCTCTTTACATATACTCTAGGTTTATTGAAGAACCTAAATCCATTAATTTGTTTTTACTCCATTTGTTCCTATCCAAACAATTTTTTAGTACTTCGTATAAGATTCTCTTATGAAAGACAGCATCAGAATACTGTATCCTACATGTAAAATCATAAAAAGAAAAAAGTTCAACATAGTACTCCATCAACTAGAGGGCGAGCCTCGAAGTAACAGTAAATGTTGTTTTCATATGACGTAAAAATTATGAGTTGAAATCTTAGAAATAGTCTTTCCCCTTATTGGAGTAAGGCTGTGTATATTTATTCCTCCCAAAACCTCCACCTAGTGGGATCCTTGTTTATTCACTTTAGTGTAATTTGATCTTTAATTTTCCTAATTATCTTCTCAATGTTTTATGATTTTTTTAAGTATAAATTTCATAATGAGCATCTGAACTGTTCTTAACCATTTATCAAATGATTGTGTGACCTTACTTAATTGATAGTTTAGAGTAAAATTCTGCAGATTTGAATCTTCTTTATTTCCTTTTTAATCATTTTTTTATAAAAAAAAATAGTGGTAGGGTCCTACATTAACACATACTCAAAAGAAACTTATTAAGTAGACTCCATATACATGTATTTTTTTCTCCCAGGGACAACAAACAATAAAAAGAGCAGAAAGAATACAAAGAACCCAAATTTATTTATTTATTTTGGGTGGGGGACCAATGTTATTTATAAAATTGAGAGGTCACTATATATTCTTTACAAAGGAAAGACTAAAGTTGGAGCTACAAAGAGAATGTCACCAAAACATAAGGTAAAGTAGGATGTTTCATTTCTCTCTCTGGTTTTTAAAATTGAACAGCATGGAATCATAATCATTCCTAAACTATCTCAGAATATATTCTTATCTGCTTTCTTCAAAAAGAAAAAAAATTTCAATCATACCCCCATTTTTATACAGCTTCCCCACATGGGTCCCTATATTTCAGTTCCTTATTATATGATTCCGTCATCAGTAGCTGAAACTGTAAAAACTGAATCTTCTGAATTTGCATTATATGATCTTCATGAACAGTATGAAAATGTACTACGTTTAGTCTTAAATACAAGAAAATGTTTATTTTTTTTAGAGATATTGAAGAAACTAATTAAATTACTTTAAAATATTTATATTTATATTTTTTTTTCTAAATTATTTTGTTTAACTTATAAACTAATATTATAATCTAATGATACACAACATATGATATAATTAAGTAATTTCTTTAGTTTTCTTAATCTCTCTAAAAAAAATCAACTATATTTTATATTTAAGATCGGAGAGTAATTAAATTGCAGGGAGTGCAAGTTTTTAGGTGGCAATGTCTTCTACGGATAATTTCAGACTGCTAAGATGCCTGTGAGATGGTCATGTATAGGAAATCGTTGTCCTGAAAATTTTGGTTTTAGTCGGCCGTATATGTCCTGCCATTGCTTTGTTGTTCAATTTGGAAATGTTCAAGAAACTCTGATTAGTAAATTTTGTGTAGTTGGTTATGTTCTGTTTCCTTTGTACTCGATGTCCCTGTTGTGTCCTTTCTTGTCTCTAATATGATAGGCGAAACAATTGGTGTCTTGGGGAAGTTAGCTACTGGTATATTTTAAAGACTTTTTTGTAGAAAAAAAAATTAATCTTTTGATTCTAATAATTTTGACTAAGTTGTAATTTAACGTCTAAAATTTAAGTAGGTGGAACTCAATGCTAATAATTTTGACTTACAATTTAGTTGTTTAACTTTAACTCGATGTAACTCAATTTTCATAATTTAAACCATTTAAAATATTGATCCTAATATTTTAAAAGTTATACATTTCATGAAGTTTAGAGATTAAATTTTTTAAATGATAAAAACTATAAGAATAAAGTTTCAACTGAATTAAAACGATAAGGAAGAAGTTGCACCGAACCAGTCAAGATGTAAGTAAACATATAATATATTGCCGATATCATCATACCAACTGAAATATTGCATAAAAGAAAAAGAAAAACAAATCGAATTATGAGTTGTGAAGCAATAAGAATATATGGATAAATGAAATGGTGAAAAAAAAAAGAGAGAAAAAGAATATCAATGATATAGAATTCTAATATGTAAGGTCTATGAGTCATGTCATAAAAGGTAGTGTAATAAAGCATCAATAGTAATTAATCCATAATTAGATAACTATATTACTCGAACAAACAAATCAAGAGCCCCCAAGTCGCTAAAAACTGAGAAAGTTTACTAAAGAAAAAATAAAATCGAATTGGAATTAGAGACTCCATTGTACAATTGAGACCTAACCATTACGCAAGAAGCGATGGGAATGACAGATCTTGTGAATGCCTAAGATCTTATTAAAAACAAATCTTAATTATTCATGGGAGAATTGCTTAAAAATACTTTTGGGGTAAATTAATTGCTGATTTCCGTTTTGTGCAAATCATCTTCCGTTTTGTGCAAGCAATCTTCCGTTTTGTGCAAATCATCTTTCGTTTGTGCAAACAATCTTCCATTATGTGCAAAATATCTTCCGTTATGTGCAGCAAATATTCCATAGTAGCATTTAACAATTAATTTACTAAAAAAATATTTATCAGCAATTCTCCCATTATTCATTAAGCGGGATAAGAAAGGAACCAAAAACCAATTCATTTATTCTAAGGAATCATGTTCTAAGGAGTCATGGCCTAACCCTACACTTGAAATAGATAATGAAAGAGTAAATAGTCACCCACAAAAATTTGGATTTTATTGGATTTCTAAACGAGTTAAAATTTAGAAATTAAATTACAATCAAATCCAAATCATAGGATCCAAAAATTAATTTTCTATTTTTCTGAAAAAGTATCATATTTCTTCATCTTGAACTAGGGCCTCTGACTCTATCTGCTCGGTTGTCCTCTGGTGCAGTGACGCGATGCAGAAAATTTAGAGAATGGCCATCTGGCCAGCCGTTTGATCCAGCCAACATACAAAACACCAAATCATCTTGGAGAAAGAATTGTGGGCTTCATCGAGCAGGCCCAACAGAATCAACACAGCTCATATATTATAGAAGTCAACTATTTTTCTCTCTCTAAACAAGGGTTTTAAACCCACCTTCCTCCCGATGCAATGCATCAGGGTTGTTACTAGTTGAATTTATCATGACAGAATAAACACCAGCAAACAAAAACAAGTATGAATCTAAAATGCCAACAATTTTACTTTATTTTTTCCTCAGGAATTTGGATGACTGGGGGGAATCAGAAATAAATAATCAATCAGATACAGATTAGTTTGGAGCCATCCCAAGGTATGTACAGGTACAACAGAGCTGAGAAATCAAGAGTATCACATAAAATTGGCACATACATAATGAAACCACACGGATTCAGAACACACAAGCTACACATGCTCCTGTTGTGAATTCAGTGTGGGTGCAGCTGGTGCTATGGCAAATTGCAGGCCCCTACGCTGTCCAGATTGTAATACAAAAGCAACTTGGGTCGCTGCCAATGCGGCCGCCTCCTGCTTCACAATAACATGAAATGTCAAGAAATTCCCAGAGAACTTGCATGTAATCTATTGGCACGTATTGCAGTTGAGATAACCATAAATGTGGCACAAACAAAAAAGTTAAGATATCTATAGTATTCCAATCCTTAATATAAGAGCCAATTTACTTTTTTTTTTGAGATATTAAGGAAATTAAATAAATCACTTAATCAAAACATATGTTGTGTAACATTTGATTATATAATAGTTTATAAGCCCAACAAATTAGTATGATGATTAACAATAAATATAAATACCTTAATGTAACTTATTTAGTTTCCTTAATCTCAAAAAAATAAAAGAGCTAACTAGCTCTTATATTAAGGATCTGAATAAATGTGTACTAAAATTAACATTTGTCCAGAAATAGCATCATCACTGAGAATTGGTTAGGCGTGAAACAGAAACTCACTTGTCTTTGTCGCCGACGTTGCAAAATGCTGATTGCCCAAGCCATGATGTAGCAAGGTAAAAGAAATCCAGCTGCCCTAAGCAAGAAAAGCTGCAGGAATTGGTGAGCTAGTTAGATTGATTCAACAGGGCATACTACCTGTAATCAGTTCTGCTGCAGCATTGTTTAAACTGCTAAACCAGAAGAAACTCAAATGACTTACAGAGAAAAAAGTAGATGGATCATCATCAGCATCGGAATCTGTAACTGAAAGTGCATGCCGCAAGAGTAATAGAGCCATTAGCTGCACCAAGTGGAATAGATTATGCTTAGAACCACATTCAACAGTCAGCATACTGACATAGCAAATGTGCATAATTAATATGAAGTGACCAAATAAGTGGTGCAGACGGTCATCTTCAAAGCCACAAGTTCAAAGCAATCACTAACATAGAAAACTACAATAAGTATGAAATGGTACATTCATAAATATTGAGTGTCTGGAAACAAGATATGACTGATTATTTAGGGAAAAAAAATTCAAGGTTAATGCCTTACAATTAAAGCAGCAGAGCGACAAAAAGCTGCTCCACTGGCATTAGAAGCAGCATACTCATCATATTCAGCTTCCAAGAATTGGCGTTCAGCCTCAGCAATTGCCAGCAGTCGAGGATCATGCAAGTCCAAAGGTGTGCCAGAGATTGTCCAGCCCCCACTGCTAAATTACCCAAATATCAAGTTATACACGAGTTCCAAGCAAACATCTCTACATCATAACAGTCTATAAAACTTGCAAAAGAGAATCCTCGACACAGAATTAAATAATCAATCAAATGCTATAATTAATGTTGAACCTTCGGCTTACCCTATGTCGATGGTAGTTTCTTCAGGTTGGGGACGAGGTGGTGGGGCAATATAACCTGGTTGATAAGGCTGGCAATTGCAAACAGATCCCCCAAAAAAAAAGGTTAAAAGCTAAGCACAACTTTAAATAATTCCAATCACAGAGGTACATCCAGGCATAAACCAAAAAGGAGCATAAAATCAATTCAGAGGTTCCCTAGTTAACTAGAAAGAAATTCCATAATCCAAAAGGCGAAAAGACACGGAAGCTGAAACAACTCATCTTGATCACTTTGTTCACCCATTCCCCTTCTTTTATTTTTCTTCCAAGACATAAAACAGGAATTCAAGTGTTCAAGAAAGCTTTACAAATAACCAATACCGATAATATCTTACTCTACCATCATCGTAACATTCCATGAATATGATTTTGAAATCTAAAAAACAAAATGTTAAAAGGAATCATACCTGATGACATATCTCACATATTATATCTCCCTTTTCATTGCACCAATGTTGAACGCACTTTCTATGAGCGAACTGTATAAGAAATTCCAATAATAACTAACTTCATATCAAATAAAAAGAAACTAAAAAAATTCAATCAGTTTACCAACAGCATAGAAACAATAATGAGTATAAAATAGAGATGTAAAAACTGATCGCCAGTGTTATTTGCTACTTCACACATGCTTTTACAACATTGCCTTCATAAAGATAAAAAAACAATGATGGTCCATTCTTGTGTAGCATTCTCAGCATCAAAATGGAGATTGGTATTAATCATGATGCACATACCATCTCGTTCAACACAGGGAAACAATTCATTAGGCTAGACAAAAAAAGCTATCTTTTAGCAAAATATTACTATAGAACATGCTCTAAATCAAAAACAGATATTAAGGCTTTACCAAATGCCAAATTATAGGTCTTAAGCAGGGTCAGGGTTGGTAAGAATGCAAAAGGAAAGAGCTAGCCGGCTAGAATGTTTCATAACATGATCAAGATAGCGCATAAAAACACCAAGAGCATATTAACACAAACTTTAAAACCTTCTATCAGAGAAAAGAAGCACATTGGAGCAATAAATATAATCAGTAATGGTTCTGACAGGTTAAATGACAAGAATACACTAAATAGTAATTAGAACGACTTGGTGCGTACTTTTAAAGAGAATCGCCTGTTTACTTTCTCGGAGAAAAATTTAACAGAAATGAGGCATAAAAAATAGTGCTTAGTCTTTCCCATGAATTTCAAAATTTAAGCTACGTATTCAACCAATAGGTTGGCTGAGCTCTTTTCTCTCTCTCTTGCATTAATCCATGGGTTCTGGCAACATTTTGGTACAAAATCAGACATCAATTTAAGCAAAACCATCCAATGCATCTCTACTATCTAATCTAATTTAAACAAGAAAGAAAAAGGTAAAAAGCTTGTTTTTCTTTGAAATCACACAACTCAGTGGCATGCCTGATTAACAAGAACAAAACTCGTACAATACACCAGAAATTCAACAAAAACAGAAAAAAGGATCGGTAGATATACCTTCAGGCTGCCGCTACATGCACAAGGAGTCTCCAAATTCTTAACGCTATCCTCCTCTTGACAAATGCGACACTCAGCCATCTGGATCAGCGGCTCGTCCTCATTACAATCCTCATCATGTTCAGACCTCGCGTCATCATCCGCCGCTGGGGCAGAACCAGAAGGTCCAGCCGCATCGACCGGCAGAGCCGGCTCAGACGGGACCTCAGCCGGATGCGAGACTGGGTCAGCGGCCGCGGGCCGCACAAGACGGTCAACAAACAGAACCAGATGATCGCTCATTGATGCTTAATCTAAAGACAGAAGAATCCAAGTTATATACAGAGTCCTAATAACCCTAACGAAACAAAATCAAAACCCAAACAGTATAATCCCAAATGGAAGCCCCTGAAATGATCAGGGGACAGAGGATCGTAAAATTCCCGGGAAAAATCAGGGAATCCGATAGGAAATCTCACCGGAAAAATGGTAATTATAGAAGAAATTGCGGGCTGCTAGCGAGACTTCGATCGCACAAAAAGGGGACAGACGCGAATACAATCACTGTATGCCTCACCGATTTCGTCGCCGATAATTTTTAATTTTAATTTCTTTGGTTCTCTTGCCCTAAAAACGATGAGAGAATAAGACATAAATATTTGGGTTGTTTTTATAAGGACGCGGTATTGGCTTCATCACCATCACAATGGAAGGCCGAAAGGACATTTTGGTCATTTACTAAGTGATTGCCGCGTGGACGACCCGTTCTCTTGGTCGGGTCGGGGTCCACATATCCGGACAAATTTCTTTGAAGATACTCTTATCATTTTTATAAGTAATTTTTTCCTCATGTCTCAAAATTTAAACTAATTTTTTTTATTCTTATTAAATACATATTTTTATATTAATTATCCTCCACTTATTACTATTTTTTTATTTACTTATTTATTGCACATTTCTTTTATATTTTATACCCATACTCTCTCATATTTATTACTCATTCTCTCTCCTATCCTCTTTTCATAAATAAAAGTATATTTATAAGAAACATAACATTTTAAACATATTTATTATTTTTAATTAATTTTAACTGTGTGTTTGTTTTGCATATAAAGAAAAAATTTACCACTCTAATTCTATTTATAAGTTATTTTTTACTAAAAAATTTGGTTTTATTTATAAGTCCAGTTTTAGAGTAGTGAATGCATTTTGTACTTTTTTACCCCCATTTATTGTAATGAATAAAAGAAATTTATTCATGCAAACTTTTGGAACCAATCATAGATAAGGGTGAAATTAAAAATTTAGCTCATAGTTAATGAGTTGATTAACTCTCTTTAATATATAAAAATTAGTTAAAAAGAATTTATTAATAGAATAAGATACTTATAAAAAAAGAGAGGAAGTAATAGAACTAGACGGAGGCCAACGGCCAGTGAATGGACAGAAAAGCCTCATAGATTATTTATTCTTTTAAGAAAATGATTGATGATTGATTGTATTATTGTTTTTTTTTTTTAAAATTTTATATTGACTTTTAATTTTTTTATTTTTTTTTTTGGCCAACGACTTTGAATTTGAATGAAGCAATGCTGTGAAAACGAAATGCAAACTAGAGGATATTTTGTTAGTTACCCGTTTTTAAAAAAGAAGCCAAGTTCTTACAATTGCCAATGAAAAATGCAGGAGAGCGAGGGAAGGTGCCCTGACTTGTCATTAAAATGGGATTACCTAGAAATTTCGAATAATTTTCTTGAATATAAAAACTAATTGATAGATAAAATCTCATATAAATAAAAACGGTTGAATTATCAAAATTTTAATTTGAGTTATTGAACTTATCAAATTATATATCAATTTATGTGTTATAATTAGGGATTTAAAATTTCGGTTAAATTACCTATATATCCTTAATTATTAAAACAGAAAAATTGAAACTATATAACTAGAAACTTAATTTAAAAAAAAACTTAGCAATAATAAACTTATAAGTTAGAAAAAGTTAATTATTTAGCCCTTATAATTTCACCTAGTTTAAAACTCACTTTCTGTAGTTTAAGCCACGACTGAATCTTTATAATTTTTCCTATTTTTTAAAAAGCATTTGAGTTTCTTAAAACAGTGCCACGTTAGGTGATAATGATCCAAGGGGAGAGAATGTGCTTGCAAGGGGTTACAGGGTCAAGGCCTATGCAAGAGGGCAAGGTGGAGAGGATGATGGTGTAGACATTTCTGGTAGGGTTGATGGCGACGAAGGTGGTGCGAGAATTTATATGGAACTATGCAAAAAGTTGATGGAAGCACTTGTAAGCTTTGCTTGTAGCTCTGGTGTTAACACTCGTTTCCATTTCGATAATCGTATAATAATAAAGACAGTATTCAATGGGCATATATAAAAGTACAATTATACTGATAAAAATATTCATTCACAATACCGATATCGTTCATCGATGAAATACAGAAAATACAACAGAAATTTAATATTTTTAAATTTCTTCATAATATCCAAAACATAGACTAAATATAACCACTATATTGTCTCACCTCGAGACACGTGCCGCTCACTTTCCGGTGTCTACGTCTTTGCCCTTTTGCCCACTGATACCCGTTGAGATATTTATTTTTGAAAAGGGGTGAGATTGGGAAGAATCCCCGTAGAAACATACAATTGACATATAAAATGTCAAAATTAAATATGCAATGTACTATATTAGGAAAAAATGAAAGTTTGATTCGATTCATATATATTTACCTTAGCCAAGTCACCGACTACAACTAGAATTTCTGATAATATACCTCAACTGAGTCATCGACCACAACTAGGATTTTCTAATATACCGTTGTTGGGTAGCGAACCACAACTAGGTACTGTGCCCCTAGCACGCAATCATATCATGAAATACAGTAACACATACATATAATTATTCACATAGTGTATGAAAGATGGTAGTCCCTACCTCGAAGTTTGTTATACCCCTTTTTCAGTGTGCCTTGTAAAACGTATCGTTCTGGCATACGACTCGGTCCTAAAATATTAAATGTACCAGAACTATGTCATAACCTATTTAAGTATCATTTTAGACTCTTCTATAGTGTTTCTTGTGGCTATATTAGTCTATGGTGAAATTTTACCAAAATACCCCCGGGACCCCGGCCCGACCTGGCCCCGCGATACCTAGCCCGATGGTACGTTTTTTCAAAATTTTGACCAAGGCTATTTTGAATTATTTTCTCCCAAAGAATCCATTTCCTGGCTCGAAATTATCAAATTCACTGTCAAATCACAAAAACACCCTTGACAGCCCCTATTTAGGGATTTTAGTGGCGTTTTCGTAATTATGCTTTTTCGGCCTCTACCGAAAAAGTACCTAACTGTAACCCCACCTATGTTTTCCCACTGAATCCAATGGAACCCTTTATTTTATGAAAATACAACTCCTACCCCATGAAACAGTGCTGGCCAAAATATTTCAAGAAAAATGGAAAAATGAAGTTGTGTTTTAGCTTTCAAAACTTGTGCTTTTCTACTTCTAATCCCTTATTAACTTGTGCTTTTCTACTTCTAATCCCTTATTAACTTGGTTATAGCTTTCCCAATTTTTCAACTTAACCAAGAAACTTGAAAAGTCAAGAAATGCCACTAACAATAACACCACAACCACAAAAGAACAAGTTTATGAAATTACCCTCTTGCTTCCAAGCTTAGCACCTTAACTCCTTCTCTTCCTTGGAGCCTTGTCTTGCTAAACACATGAATACATGAAGAAAAGAATCTTACAGGAAGTGTTACACAAGAATATGTAACCAGATCACTAAGTCAACACCTACTTACCTTAATCTTCCTCCTCCTTCTCTCTAAGTCTTCAAGAACTCTTTAAAACTCTCTCCCTCTCTTCTCTTGTTGCAATTGAAGAAAATGAAGGCAAGAGAAAGAGGAAGAGGCTTCATTATTTTCTCCATTCACTCTACTCCATTGATCTCATTAAGGGTTGAGATCACACCACTTAACATGCACATCATTCCTCCTCCCATACCTCCAACCATACCCTCTACTTTATGCCATACTCTCTTAACTTTATGCCATACCTTCTCGTCACTTGTTTTCAATTGGGTTTGAACTAGATTTTCCCTTGTTGTAAAAAAAACGTACTCCCTCCTATACCCTAACTAAACTAATTACTTTTTCCAACTAAGTCCAATCTTACACTCCTCCACGCACTCAATTCATCATTATTTGTTTATGTAGCATTATTTTAATCCAATTCGACATGTGCTCATACAGATCCATTATATTTTAACCCTTTCCTTATACGATCATGAAACTCGGCATTGTAATTCCATTAATTAATTTCTAACACATTTTAGTTTCAATTTTCAGAATAATGTCAATTCTGGCAGATTTTCTGTCCTAACTTTGAAAAATCATAACTAATTTTGTAGATATCGTTTTGGGGTGATTCCAAAGGTTATGGAACCATTATTGAGCCTAGTTTCAAGAAAAAACATGAAATTTTACTAGTTGGGATCATATTATTCCCATATTTTCAATCTTTGACCGCTGCTCCAGAAACTCTCCAAATTTTATGAGCTAACTTCAAAAACTCATTTCTTTTTGTACATAGCTTCAATTGATTTCTATGACCTATCAAATTAAAGCTTAGGATGTCTACTTGCATCCTGTAAAATTTCATAATTTTTGCCCATCATTTGGTCTTCCAAAACCACATAACAAACGCACTGCCTCACAGGCGATTTCACTGAAAACATCATTCAACTTTTAATTTTCACTATTTAATTCCTTTGATTTTAAATATTCACTATTTTATTGAATATATAAAATAATCACAATATATTATTGGTGAATATAAAATTTAGGATATTACATCTAGGAATAATTCTGTTTCTCGTCGATTAGTTAATGACAAGGTATTAAAATTCGGACCGGGTATTGAACCGGTTGGGGTACTGGGTTAAGGGTCAGTGGGTCAGACCGGGGCCAAACCGGAGCTCAACCCGGGCCAAACCGGTGAGAAATTGAAAATTTTAGACTTATTAGTATGAAATTCTAAAGAAAAAATTAAAAAAATTGATTTTTTTTTTTAAAAAAATAAAAAACCCAGACCAGACCGGGTCACCAGACCGAACCGGTCTGATACCCAATTCGGCGGTTCCCAAGCCGGACCGGCCGGTCCGGTCCGGTTCTGGGAACACTGGTTAATGGATATATAAAGTTAAAAAGGAATAGCGGGTGTATTGTAGTTTTCATGGAGGGATAGCGGTGGAGCAGCCCACCTCGTCCATACGCTCTTGGGGCAAAGGTTTTTACAGAAAAAGAAGAAAGTGACAGCTTGGAAACAAGTTGGATAATAAATGTTGCTTCGATGTACAACATTTCTTAAAGAATTAATTGATTGAGAAAATAATAGGGTTATATTCTTAATTTAGTTATTTTAATAATTAAAGGATATAAAAATAATTTGACCGAAATTTTAAATCTCTAACTATAACATATAGCCTGATATATAATTTATTAAGTTTAGTGACTCAAATTAAAATTTAGTTAATTCAATCATCTTTATATAGAATTTTTTTCTAATTTAATATTAAACGTATGACATAAATTCACTTTGTTGGAAACAAATGACTTATAAACAGAGCCTAGAGAATGGGTTGAGCCCGTTGGGTAGATCCGTTTAGGCCCTGAATTTGTTAGAGCCAAATGTAATATTTTTGCCTCAAAAGTAAAAAGCAGGTTTAAAAGGGTCAGCTTTGTAGGGCGAATGGCCTAAAAGGGCAAGCGCTATAGGTAAAAGGACCGGCCCTTTTAGGCCTGTCTGTTTTTTTAAATTTATTTTTTAAAACTATGTATATGATAATAATATTATTGATTTGTTATACTTTGTTAATGATATTATAAATATTTAATTGTTATTATCTTTTTTAGAATTAAGTTTCATAAGAACGTCTTGTATTATATTAGGAATCCTAAAAATTAAAAACCAAAAAGATATTTCTTATTTCTTAAGTATTCTTATCAATTTTGTATTTTTTTTACTTATTTTCTAGTGATTATTTTGTTTATATCTTGTGTTGTTTATTTTGTTAACTACTTACACTTTTCAAGACATATTTGTAATAAGTATTTTTAATTTTATTAAGTCTTTTCATTAGTTATTTGTAATTGTGATATTTGGATAATAGTTTATCTTCGATTATGACTTAGTGATTGTGTTGATTTGTTACATTATACGTATCGTTTATACCTTAATTTTGACAATATTTATATGTTAAATTAAGACTTTCATTATTATAATTTTATTTCTTTAAAAAAAAGCTGAAAATATAATAAAAAAATTATTAAAATAGCATCGACATTGTAGGGCCGGCTCTAATCCTTATACTCAAGAACCGAACCTCAAAAAATGACTGTTTTTCTTTAATCAGGCCAAAGCACAAGCTAACCCTTTTTACGGGTTCTAGTTATAAATGTTTAATCACTTCGTCTCTGCTGTTTAGTTTTTCTTCTTCTCATGGTATCCTAAGTAATTTCACCTTTTTCTCACCCTTTTTTCTCCCACATTTAATATCCTTCATTAATAGAGATGTATTTTTTTTTGGTTTTGCCTTCAAAAGATATGTATTTAAGAAATAGTGAAACATAATTTTGGCATAATAATAAAAACTAATAAACTCAACCGATTTTTTCAATAGATGGAAATTAGTTAATTAGTTAACTAGATAAATAATTTTTATTTGCCAACTATTACGTTGGCATAAGATTTTAAACTGTTATGCTTAGTTATGTTCACCATTATATCTATCCAGTAAATCAATTTCTTTCTTTTCCTTGTCTTAAGGAGAACAATTTATTCTATTTATAGCTATCTTATTAGGATCAACAAGTTGTATTTTGAGGTACCAAACAACCTCACCCCTGAAAGAAGAAAAATACAAATTCGAATTCTGAGAAACGCATTTATTAAGCGGGACAAAAACGCTATGCATTTTAAGCCTCGAAAGGAAAACATGTAACAAAAAAAAAAAAAAAAGCTATCTTATTAGAATATTAAGCATGACCGGACTTAACTTAGTATGAGAAGTTCTATGTTGAATTACTGAACTAGATTTATATCTCTCTGATTTTTAATATAGGACATATTTAAACAATTGATCATGATCTTAAATACGGAAACTATATGGCTAATTTGTATATATTGACACCATTAATTTAGTTAGTTATTTTATAGAGAGAAAAAAATATACGTTGGCTTTCTTCAATTGCTAATTTTAATTATTGGCATTGAAACTTATTTCTTTAATAAAACACTATCTTAATTTATATAATCAATAGAGATTGTTTAGAAAAAAAAAATAAATTTAAGAAATAAACTCATCTATCAATTGTACTCCGTTGGATCTTTTATTCATTAGGTGGGATGGCAGAAGGAATAAAAAACTAATCCATTTATTCTAAGGAATCATGTTTTAAGGAGTCATGGGCCAACCCTACAAGTGAAATAGATAATGAAAGAGTAAATAGTCACCCACAAGGTATAATTGACTTTTTTAAAGAGATTAAAGAAGTTAAATAAATTACTTAATCATAATATATGTTACTCTCTCCGGTCCTAATTATAAGACAAAGTTGACTTTTTTGGAGAAATTAAGGAAGTCAATTAAATTACTTTAAAGTATTTTTATTTTTATTTTTTTCTCCAAATTAATTAATTTGACTAATAAACTAATATATAATCTAAAGATACTAAAAATATAAACACTCTAAAGTAATTTAAGTGGCTTCCTTAATTTCTCCAAAAAAGTCAACTTTGTCTTATAATTAGGACCAGAGGGAGTATGTGTTATTAAATTACATATCAGTTATAAGTCAAACAAATTAGTTTGATAAAAAACAATAAATATAATTATTTAAAAAAAATTATTTAACTTCCTTAATCTCTCTAAAAAAATCCAATTGGATCGCATTCTAAACACGAAACAAAACAAGGCTTAGAACTAAAAGCACCATTTTTGACCAGATAAGCAAAAAAAAAACACATTTCAGGGGACAAAAGAATATGTTTGGCCTTGGGGTGATACAGAAATGAGGGGGTAATGTAGAGTCATAGGTTGATTAGAGTCCACATTGGCGACTAATAAATTAAAAAATTAATGGGTTAATTAATTTAGAAGCCTCTAGACTATTCCTGAAATGAGAATAGTATTCCCTAATAAGTTTTTATGTTTGGAAGCACAGAAAGGTAATTTCCAATCCCTTGTTATTTTTTCCAAGTGGGTCACTAGAAAATTGGACCAAGTTTTGTTTGTAAAGATGGCGGAGATATCAACAACACTTCTGCAAAGTTAAATTAAATATCCCACCTACCCCAGCTTCGCCTGCAAGAAATAAATAAATAAATAAATTATCATCATAACTCGTCACTTCACAGCCAAAGGATCTATTTTAAATCATGTGACCCTGCAATGAAATTAGACTTTCGGTTAAACTTATTTATTTTAGTGGGGTTCACTGGCCAAGTCTGGGCCCAATAAAATCTCAACCTGGCCCATCTCAAGAAATGGGCCGGCTTTGGCCCAGTAATAAAATAAAATTTTATTTTTAATAATTAAAATATTTCAGCTTTGTCTAAAATGTTTTTTATTATGAAAATAATGGTAGGATAAAAATAATTTTTTTCCTAAAATTTTGAAAATTCAATAATAATGCATTATATGAAGTTAAAAATTTTTTCAAAAATCATTTAAATATCAATGTCTTAAGATTTAATTTATTACATAAGATATATGAGGGAAAACAGTTCAATTAAATCAATCAATGTCTATAGAAGTTAGAAAAACACAAATAGAACTGAATTGTACACCAACCAACAATGATTAGTCCAATTGATAAGGAGTTAACTCATAATTCACAAAAACATAAATTCACATTTTGTTACCTTTGTGAGATGAAACACAAGATGAAAAATAACTTTTACTCTCTACAAGATAAAATTTCCCTTGTACATTTATTTCATATACCGTAAAATTACTTAAAATAAATTACCCATTGAACATGAAAAGATAAGAAAATGTAATTTGAAAAATTAAAAAAAATTACATATTTTTGGCAAATTTAATTTGTTTTAGTCGAGGCTCATACATATATTCTCTTTGGACGTGGGGTTGAGGTTTAACAAGTATTGATCAGATTAATTAACCAAAATTAGGCTGATTAGTGAATGAAGCCTCAAGTTGAGGGGTACCTAGTCTATGAGCTAAAAAAGAGAATCTGAGGTGCACATGCTGACAAACACGTCTCTACATTAATGAGTTGGCTTAATCCCACTCGACCTTTACACTAAACCTGGTCACAATTTTAATTTCAATATTTATTTTGCATAAATCATGTTGGATTTTTTAAATCAAAAGGTCAACAACAAATATCAAGTGAAATTTTTATGAATTGTCTAATTCCTACCGAAATTAGACCAATTACTGATCATTTCTTTTACAAGTGTTTGTCCACATTTAATTTTCTTAGACTAAATAAAACAATCTAAAATTTAAACCATTCATTTTATACCTAATTTTTCTGGTTTTAGGGATGTACATAAAATGCACTAAAAGAAATCACGGAGTGGGTTTTCTCTTGAATTGAGAAAAGGTTTGGTCATGATTCAATATCGACCCAAATTGCTAAAACATTACGTCTCTTTTACTGCACAAGACTATTTCTATCCAGAATAAAAAAAATATTAAAACTAATTATTTAGTTATGAATTAGAATACCATGGGCCAAACAAGGGAGGTGATTTTCTAGAAGTGAAGTTTTGTTCTTTTATTATTGACTAGAATCTGATATTTCGGATTTAGTTAGAGACAGCAGCAACTTTTCAGGTTAAGATTTGCAATTTAATGTATCAAGTTTTTATTTTCCTTTTGTTTTTTTATTTTCTGTTCTTCCTTTAAAAATGTGATATCCAATTAATCCATATCCATTAGGGAAAAGAAGATAGCATGATCGGAGAGGAACAAATTTGAAGAATCTGATTCATTGAAAATGGATATCTTCACAATTGAGAAAGGTCATTAATTAAAAAAGACTTGATATTGAGCTTCATCCACCAAAGACACATTGGCCATAATTATTAATTAATTAATTAGATGTGCTGATAATATATTTGAATCCAATTATTCGGATGTCTCTTCCAAATATTTTAATTGGGTATTAAAACCATTGTAAGGGAACCTGTAATTGACCCTCAAAAGACACACAGAAGAAAGAATCAAGGTGGCTTTATGGAGCAAGTAGAAAGATGCAAGCAAACTCGCCCAAGGTTTTCTATCTGATTACAAAAGCTCGAGAAATAGCGCATGTTTGTTTGGGTTAATGGTAGAAGTTGTTTTTCTGATATGATTTACGGTGTATGAGATAAGTATGTGAGATGAGTTTTATCCCGACTTGCGTGAACGTGCTTCTCCAATGTTAATCCAAATAAGCCCATAATATACTTGAATTGGGACATTGAGATTCATTATGCACAACGTGAAACTATTCATTGCGCAAAGTATTTGATTAGAGAAACTTATCATTTAGAAGAATACATATTAATCATGCAAGATACAGTGCCCTTTTAAGAGCTAGCATGCTTCAATGATTTAATTGGTTTATGTTTTTTGTTTTGTAAGCTTAAAGTTTTAAGTTGTGACTTTGATTTTTAAAAAAGAAGATGCAAACAAACATAGTATCATAACCTGCCATAATCTTACAACAAAAAGAATAATGCTACATTAATTAATTTTTCATAAGAGTTGACACTTTTTGATAAATATGATACAAAACATGGAATAATAGGTGAGGCATGGTATTATAAAAGTATAAAACCCTTCTTGGTCCTGCCCAAGCCTCAACAAGCATGGTTGAAATTTAGGTCAATGAATATAACCATAACTTTGCTCATTTAAAAGTTGTAAATTTTGAATCATTTTAGATATGATTTTTTTTCCTTTTGTTAATGTTATTGAAGTAACAAAAGATTAGTTAACAAATATTCTTTAGGTAAAAAAAATTAAGAAATATTCTCAAATTCTATAGTAATGAACTTGATGTATTTATTAAAAAAAAAAGAAATATACTTAAAATATTTTGAGAACATAATGAGAAAAAGAATAAATGCAAATAAATATGGTTATGAATGAGAGTGGGGGCAAATGAAGGGGAGATCCAAACAATAACGGTTGAAGATTCTGACCTTTTTTTTCCCCACAAAGGTGACTTTAATGGCATTACAATATAAGGCATCGTTTGGATGTTTCAGTTTTTTGGGGGCCCATATCTGCTGCTTCCCCACACCTAGGGATCCTCCCACCAAACACACCATCTTAGCCCCTTTATTTTCTTACCCTTAGCTTCTCCACACACTACACGTGTCTCCTGTTCTCATTCTTCTCACTTCTCTTCTCTTAATTAAATTTTCCTTTTTTATTTTATTAATTTTTTCATGCATGGAATTCTCTTCCTAACTCCAACAACACAAACAATCAAATGAGAAAACAGCCTTTGCCTAGCAACTTGCTTGCTCCGATTCTTCTTCTTCTGAACCCCATCACCACTATGAACAACCCATGTCATCAAGCTTTGAATTTTTTCCCATTTCAATATGGGAATTAAGAATTTAAGATCGATTTCGCAGCATTTTTTGTTTGGGGTTTTTTTTTTTTTTAGGTGAGAGTGCTTGGGGAAACGGAAATCAAGGGGTCTCACTCCCTTTTTGTGGGTTGGATCTTGTGCTTGTAGAACTGTCACATCTCTGATTGTCTCTGGTGAATAAAGCAAGAAACTTCATGATCTGTTTCTGTTTTTCTGAATTTGATCTACAATTTTGTCCCTTTAGCTCCCCTGTTGTACCTTCTTCCTTCATCCATTTTCATTCACAACATTTGGGACATGAACATGTTGAAGATTCGAGGTAACTGGTAGACTCAATAGTTCTCTGATACCGTTTCGTTTTCTGGGTGTTTCTATATATATATATATGTGTGTGTGTGTGTGTGTGTGTGTGTGTGTGTGTTCTGGATCAGATAATTCAGATCAAGCTTTCATGGAGGAGAGGAAGTTCGTGTGCAAGTATTGCAACAAGAAGTACCCGTGCGGGAAGTCTCTGGGTGGACACATCAGAACTCATATGACTAATGAATTTAAGACCAATGTCGATGATAGTGTTGTCAAGTTCGATGGTGGAAGGAAGAGGAAGAGAGATTTTGGGTCTGATGAAGAAGAAGAAACTGCTTCTGAAAACCCCATTTATGATCTCAAAGAGAATCCCAAGAAGACAACGAAGAAGAAGAAGAAGATCGTAATAATTCCCAAAGCTTCTTCTATACAAAAAGAAAGATTCTGCAAAGAATGTGGGAAAGGCTTTTTGTCTCTCAAAGCTCTCTGCGGCCACATGGCTTGTCACTCGGAGAAAGATAAAGGGACGATCAAAAACAAGTTTGAGAACAATTCTGGGTTTGGCGTGAAGCAGAAAATGGTGATGATGATGGATAGCGAATCGGACACAGAGACATTATCTGCTCGGAATTATCCTCGGAGATCCAGAAGTATGAGGTTCAAGACAGTGAATACTGATACAAATGGTTCTTCCTCTGTGTCTGATGTGGAGCAAGAACAAGAAGAGGTCGCTAAGTGTTTGATGTTATTGTCCAAAGACACGAGAATCATTTTCAAAAATGGTAAAAGAAGTTATATGTCTAGTGATATGTCTAATGGTGTTGAGATCGTGGAGGAGGAGAAGGAGGAGAAGGTGGTTCTGTATAAGAACATGAAGTTGAAGTCTGGTGAGATTGTTGATTCTGATAATTCAGATTCTGGGTTTTTCGGAAATGGTCCCAAAATGTTAAATTTGGATGTTCCAATTGATAAGCATCTCAGGAATAGGGAATTCAAAACACCAAAAGTGGAAGACAGGTCTGAATATAGGAACAAGTTGCTGATCAAGAACAGAGGAAGAACAAGAATCAATGAACCCAAAAAACTAATTGTGAAGGATTTGGACTGTGATACAACAGATGGATTCACAAGGGTCATCAATTGGAGAAAGAGACCAAGCTATAATTCTCTCTGCCAAAACAATCCAATTGGCGTTTCTTGCAAGAAGACACCAAATGGTTTTCACAGTGAGGGATCATGGAAGCAAGAGAGCTTAAACAGTGAAAAAGTTATCATCAGTGGCTCTTATGATGATGATGATGATTCATCAGCATATGATGAGAGTGATGAAAGTAGCACAGACACTGATGCTTATCCTGCTCAGATATCTAACAGAGTCAATGGAAAGAAGATCAGCAAGTGCAAGAAGAAATTGGAGTCAAAGAAAAGCAGGGACCATAGATGCCCCATCTGCTACAAAATTTTCAAGTCAGGTCAAGCATTAGGAGGTCACAAAAGGTCTCATTTTGTTGGAGGTTCTGAAGAGAACACACTGGTGATCAAACAAGATTCTCGTGTTGTTCAATGTCTGATTGATCTCAATCTACCTGCTCCTGTTGATGATTAGGGGAAATTAGCATCTGGGTTTTGCTGAAAATGTCTGGAAATCTGAGATATGTTCATGAAAATGTACAGACAAATGGGTAAAACCTTTTTTCTTTTTGGTTTGAAATCTCATGGCCTCATCCATTATTTTGGCTGGTGCTAGCTGTTTCTTTCATGTTAATGGAAGATGAAAGGTTCTTAGTTGAAAATTTGGTTTCTTTTACAGAAATTAAATTCCTTTTTCTGCAATTCTTAATTCCACCGTTCTTTGATTCAATTTAAGGAAATTTGTCCTTTCCAGTTCTTCTTCAAGTCCATGGCGAATGTCCTTTGTGAGTGGTTAAATGTTAGGCTTGATCTTTCAGATCTCAAAATGCTTTTTGAGCAATCTTGGTGTGTCAGATACTTTAGAAGGCATGATGATTATGATAACAACAAAAAGATTCTAGTTTTCTCCACCCATGACTTTGCTTCAATTTTTGACTTTAAACTAAGAAAAATAAGTGTCCCTTAAACTGAGGGAACCTGACCCAACCTTGCCGTCTACGTGTTTTTCACTAAGAAAACCGTGGGACCCATCTTGTAAAGAGAATTTTGTGAAAGGGGTAAGGGATGGAGAGATATTTCAAAGCTTGAACTCAATGGTCTCTGTCCTTATATTGACTTGACCCCTGATATTTGTTAACTGAAAACAGAGTCGCATTTAACTTCCAATCACAATTAGTGAAAAACGTTTGATCTGACGTATGCACTAGAAATTATTACTGTTTTTTGCTGGGATTATCTTTTCCGACTGAACAAGGGGAAGTGGTTGGATTATTCTTGACGATGAAGATATGATAATTTCTTATTGTGGAACGTGGAGGAAGCAGGTTCTTTTTTTTTAAATTATCATTATTCTGAGATTAGAATTTGGGGGATGAGGTGGTTGTCAGGTCGCCTACCACTTAAGGTAGCAAATCATAAAATTGCTGTCAAAACCCATTGTTCTTTTTTTTTTTTATAACAAAAATTTTTAGGTAGGTTCGGCATCAGTCCCCTACTAAGGTCAGGGCACAGCCTCAGGGCTCTTCGAGCACTTACAAGGGACTTACGAGATCGCCTACCAATGAGGTCTCCCCATCGATCAGAGGGTTCGAACACACTCCCTTGTGTAGAAAAGCTTATTTTTAACTTTTTTAAAGTAATTTTACACACTACGAGGTAAGAATACGAGATAAATTTTGTCTCGAAGTAAACAAGTCCTTCAACAATTTACTTCATAGCTCAAATAATTTTTCGATCAGGCAGTGCAGCTGCAGAACTTTAGGTTAAACCTTTTCTTTTTGTGGGGGAGAAAAGAAACACTAGAGTAAACAAAGAGACGGGAACTTATTAAAGAAAACAGTACTAGCTTCAGTGTTTAAATCACTACAGTCGATCTTATATTAATATTTTGCCTCAATTTAGTTTGTTTTGGACTTTTGGCCCAGGTTCACTGAACACTTGCCTCATGACCTCAATTTTATCATTCTCTACTTCCTGCACGAGCTTCAGCAAATCTTTCTGCAAAACTAACTCTTCATAAACGTCAGTTTAGGAAATCTTAGGCCTAGTTTTTGAATCAGGAAACAAATCAAGCTTTCTGCTTAGGCCATTGGAATGCCAAATTAATTCAATCATTTTATGCCCTGTTCGGTACAGAGACCCGAAGCATAACCAAAAAATAACAAGGTGTTTCTGAATTTAAGAATTCATCATTCAATCTCTTCTGAACAATTCTCACATGTATTCTCTGCGCCACTTTTTGGACGACGTTGTGTGTAAATGGATACAGCAAGTGGCAAGCTACCCAGCTCCTAGATTCCACTTCCACTAACTACATGGTATTGGCTACCCTACACTAGTCCCCACCAAGAGTTGCCTTGCATGTTGCTGCATCCAAATCCAATGGCGTGTAATCTCAATATTTCCACAAGTTTGAACTTGAGAGTTTGGCAGGGGCACCAGGTGAAAATGATAAATATCTTTCTTGTGATCACGATAACGCTTTCGTACATGCAAGCCAGGAACATAAGTCTGGTCTACCCTTGAAGTATTTAAGATCTACCAACTCGTGTAATTATATACCGCCCCTTTTCAAGATCATAGATTGTCTTTAGCTGAGGTTTTCTCCACTTCGATATAGACCATGCCGTAAACAACAATATTACAAAAATGGCGACAAGTGAGAGGAGTCTCGGTGATCCATTGCTGATATTGGCAATCCAATTATGGTTCTGTACATCTGAATCAGCTGTGCTCTGCAAGATAAAAGCTCCCAGAGCCCAATCTAGTGGAATACTTCCCACCTGATTAGCAACCTTAATCCTGACAAAGTGATTCTAATAAATTAAAATTCAACCACAAAAATAATGCATAAATGAAACAACATGAAGAAATCAAACATATGCAGAACCGACCATGAGTGGATAAGAGCATAAGCAAGCACACATGGATATACTAAATACATTCACATGAAGACAAAATCCAACCCACTGGATGATGAAAGTTACAGGCTTCTACCCCAGTCTGGCACAATTCAATTAAGGGGGAAGGCAATAATTCATCTTTCAGTTTAATATATAATTCTGGATACAAGAAACATGTGACACATGTGTGGTGCCACACGTGACATCAGGATTGTTCATTAACCCTGCGGAACAACATTGAGAAGGATATCTAAACAGACCTAAGAAAATTTGTCTGCTTCATCTCAGACTAAGTGATCAGCCCCTAAAAAATATTACTCCCTCCGGTCCTAATTATAAGACAAAGTTGACTTTTTTAGAGAAATTAAGGAAGCTAATTAAATTACTTTAAAGTATTTATATTTTTATTTTTTTTCTAACTAATTAGTTTGATTAATAAGCTAATATATAATGTAAGGATACATAATATACGATATGATTAAATAACTTATTTAGCTTCCTTAATCTCTCCAAAAAAGTCAACTTTATCTTATATTTAAGACTGGAGATAATATTATTCTTTGTCTTCACTTCAACAAAAAGATAAATAAGGGTATGTACCTTTCATCATCCAAAGCAACTCCAAGACTGTCATGAAGCAAAGCAACACTGTATGCCGAAGAGAAGCAATATCGAAGCAAATCTTCCTCTTCAAGGGACTGGTATTTTTCCTTTATCTTTGACCAATCCGCTTCACAAAATCCTCGACCTGCTGTCATCAACTCTGACAAAAACGCCCTTGGTCCCAGTTTAAAAAACTAACAGCACCAAATAAGAAACAGTAGAATTGAGTAAGTTGCATGCAAATCCAGGAACTCATGGATTACAGTAGCATGTATCACACTAAAATCATGGAACGTTAACCATCAAGAAAGAATACCTTTGATGTATAGAAGAAATTTTCTGTGGCAAGAAAGTTGCCCTGAAGCCTAGGTATGAAAGTTGATCCTATGTCACAACGCTGATAGGAACATTTTTCTGTATTGAGCAAAAAGAGGAGGGGAAAAAATGCAACTCTGAGCACAAAAAGTGAAGATATGGCAGTGAAGTGTGTCACAGAATACAAATTTGTCAAAGCAAATATAACCTGTCCCTTTCTGTAATAGCATCAAAGCAGCAGATCTGCACTCTGAAAAGTTTCCCCTACTTCGAAGAGTGGAAAGGTATTGGTTTTCTTCCTTCATTGAGCTAGGAGAGTGCTTCCATGACTCGTCACTGTGAGAATAGCCTTTGGGAGTGCAAGGATCAATTCGCAATCCCTTCTGAAGAGATTGAGTAGCTGCACTGAGGATAATTAAGAGTCAATACCAAACTCTTCTACAATCAGAAAATATCATGCAGTTCTGCATGCCATAAATGAGTATAGCCAACCAAGAATTAGGAAGTTATCATATGAGATAGCCAGCGAATCAGTATTTCAAATCCCAGTGGAATATATAATATAATATAGGGTTAAGGTGCAAATTTAATAACCAAGTTTTTCTTGAGGGGTGTCTGGCACAAATAAGTTTTAAAAGGAGCAAAAATAACAATAAACAATGTAAAAGGGTGCAAATTCAACAAAACCATTAAATTTGACCAAATGACGTTAAATTATAAGAGAAGAAAACCCCTAACGGCGTTAGGGAAATTTTAACGATTTTGTTAAATTTGCACCCTTTTAAATTTTTTATTGTTATTTTTGCCCCTTCTAAAACTTATTTGTGCTAGACGCCCCTCGGGAAAACTTGGTTGTTAAATTTGCACCTTAACCCAATAATATAATATAATATATAGTATGTCAGGCATGGAACAGCTGAGTGAGTAAACATAAATTTCTCATTGCGCAAGAATTTTAGAAAATTTATAATTATATAGTACAGGATTTCATAGAATAATTTATAAGTACAAGCAAATGAATCACATAGCATTTGAAGTGTCATCTCAATATGAAAAACAACTGTATCTGATGTTTGGAGAATGTGTTATACGGGTGATGTTAACGGCTTACAAAAATATGAGATTCAATATAGAGACCACATCAGTATATCTGCATACTAATTTTAAATTTCGAGAGATATCAATAGTACTTACAATTATGTTAAAATTTTTTTAAGAATGAAAAATGTAAATCTCTAAGGTCATTCTTCATAAATGCACCAATAAAACCCATGAAAGAAAGCATTTTTCTAATGAAAATTATGTTTAAGGATACTCAAGACACAAAAATCAGTACCAGAATATAGCATATAAAATTACCCATGTTAAAATCTTCAGAAGTAAGTGCTTCCCTCAATGATTCCTGAGCAGCATTCTGCATAATTACAACAATTAGAAGGTCTCTAAGAATATAATATGATTGTAATTCATGTCTACAAAGCTCAGCTATGTCCAATGAATCTCATTAGAGAATGCCATTAAATTTTGAGAGACTAATTCATCGAACTTCTATCATGTACTGGAAAGAAAGGCAACAAAAGATGAGTAAGAAAATCAAGTGCCCTAATCATTGCAAGCCCAGTGAAATGGGTACTGACCAATGTTAAAACAACCAAACCGGCCAGTGACATGAGCCTAAAGAATACAGCAAAAAGAATAACAATTACCTTATCAGGAAAAAAAAAAAGACGAAAGAATAGCAATTACCAGGCCAAAATGAAGAAAGCTGTTGCTGTAAAGGTTGTAAGTGGTATTCCCAAGTCTAACAGCACGTAAAAACCCAGAAGGAAATGACTCAGTTGATACAAATGTCACCTAAAAGTCAAGCAAAAGTAATTCCATACATCATGCTCCCCAGGAGGATGATTCTAGCTTAAAATTAGAACTCATATAGAAAACAACCGGCTAGTTGAAACCTGAAGGGTTTTGTAACATATTAACTATAAAGTAATTTCTCATGACCTTGGAAAATAAAAGCTTCTGAAATCTAATGATAGTGGGAGATTCTTAAAGTATGTACAGGAAAATGCTAACAAATAATCCATGTCAATTCAGGCACAACTAGTATATGCATGAGATACCACAATGACGTCATTCTAAATGCAAAAAGAATACCGTTCACAGTATGCCAAAATCTTCCCCATTGCTTAAGGAGCAAAACCATAATTCACAGTTAGCAACTTGTCTGTAAGGTTCTTTCTTTGTGATCAATTTATTAGAGGAGTATAATGGACAGGAATTATGGATTGAATCAAGCTTCCAGGAGAATCCCCTACCATCAACAATCTAGAATGGGTAATCTTGCTCCTAATTATTGGTTTGTGTGTCTCAAAATAATTGTGGTCAAGCCATAAATTGAGTTATGAAACAAAATAATTTGGTTCTGAATATTATGATAGACTTGAAAATTTTGAAACAAAGAACAATAGGTAAAGGGAGATAGTGAAAGCTGTACCTGAGCAGAAGCCCCACCAAGTTCAATAATTCCTGTTGTATGCAAAGGATCGCCTCCAAGTGTGCCAAGTGCATGATTTGCAACAACCCAAGCATACACTCCTTCATCAGAACCTATACAACCAAATATTAAATTATCACATGATCACATCAGAAGAAGTGAAGCAGCCAAAAGCCACATGCTGGTTCATCAAATTATTGAAAATTGTAAAACAAGAAACAAAGGGGAAAACAAGAAAAAAGCATAAAAAACACATTATGATGTGACAAAAACATAAAGAGCATTGGCATGAGATCAAGACAATCTGTAACTTGGGGAAAAAAAAAAGCAAAACAGTGAAAGATATGGTGTTATAAACTGACTAGAAATGTTGAGGTCTTCAGATCTCTACAGGGGCTCCTTCAACATTTCCTATCATCTAAAAACACTCAATTCTTTCTTGGATCGTTCAAAGAAAAAGAGGAGGATAAGAAAGAAAGAAAGAAATTTGACTCTACTAATGCAGGGGTATTCTGTTAGCAAAATAGAGCCACTAATATAGCTGCATGAGTATCATTCATCGTGTTATCTTCCTCAGACCTCTTACATTCTACACTAATGCAAAAGAATTCAGAAGATAAACAAGAAGTGGCAGCGTCGGTAGGAAGAGAACCTGTAATGACAGAAGCCCACTCGTCCCTAAATTTAAACCCAGATGAACGGAGCAAACTCCTACATGATTCCAGAATCCGCTGCTGCACATTATCTTCCAGCATTCTCAACCCAGCTGTTGCCATTAGTCGAATTTCCGTATCCCTCCAAGATTCCTTCGGAATTTTACTCTTTCCAAAATCCAGAAGCTCCAAAAGCGAGTGGGCAGCCCCATCTGGCTCCCCCGCAAATGAAGAAAGACCCGGGTTCACTCTCATCGAAACCAAACCATCCTTCCCAAAATCAAAAACCGGATTTCCGCCTTCCAACCTGTACTTGAACACATGAATTCTGGTCCCGGTGCTCCCTCCATCAATAACGATCGCAAATTTTGTTATCACAGAATTGGGCGAACTAATGGCAGACAAGATTGCATAACATACGAAGAAAGCAAGGACGATCGAGATCGAAACGAAAACAAAACAGTTGGACCTGGAAATACTCCTGGAATTGAGGGAAAAAAGACCTGAGCGACCACTGGGGCGAAGATGAAGCTTAACCGGATTCGGATCCATTTGTCTAGATTTGGAATTGACCCGAGTACGGGCATTCAATCGTCGCATGAAAACCCGAAGGATGAAAGCGAGAAAAACATGAGATGATAGATTGGAGGGGTCGATTCGATCATTCGAGGAAGGTCAGGTGGGTATGGGGACGGAGAGGGCGTCAATCATGGAGGCCTTCGCCCTCCCTGTCTTCTCTCTCGGTGATTTGCTCTTTCCCCTCTGTTCCTTTTTTGCGCGTATCGGAGTGACTTATTTTGAAAGTATTTTCTCAGAATTCAAAAATCAATCCTTGTTCTTGTTCTCAAGTCAGCTCAAACTAATTTGACCATTTTGACCCTATTTTTTTGGCAAGATTTTTTTTTACCTAGGGAGGAGTTGGGTTTTGTATAAGGTAAGATATATTTATCTAATCTAATTAGATTAAAAAAGTTAGTTAAGTAAGTTAAAATAACATATTCTCTAAAACACCTTAGTTATTTTTCTTAATTCTCACATTCCATATTCTCGTTAATTATTATTAAGAGAGCAGTAATATTGGTAAATTAAGAATAAATTAACAAAAATAAAAATTATGTCTTATATATAAGATCAGTAGCAATTTTTTTGAGTTTGATTTTAAAAAAAATCAGAGAAGTGAGTCACAATATTTTAATAAGGAGAAGTTGTAAGATAAAAGAGTAAGAAAGATTAATTAAAATCTTTTAATCCAACTTCTCTAATTTTCTTAAGTATAATTTATAAAAATTTTCCTTATCATCTCTGCCCCTCCAAATCTCTCATTCCAAACAAACCCTAATCGTGCAGTTATGACTAGTTAGACTATGTTTGGGTGAGCTTATATTTGGGAAATAAGCCTAAATTACGCAAGTCGAGAAAAAACTCCTCTTACATACTTACCTCGTATACCGTGAATTATGAATTATAAGCACTTATTGTCCAAAAATAAGCTATTCCAAATGAGCGCTTAGAATTGTAGATTTGTAGGTTAAACAAATCTGTTTTTTTGTTCTGCTGGCAAAAAAAAAAATCTGCATTTTTTCTAAAAAAAGAGAGAAAATTACTGAAAAAATCTCTCATTAGAGAATTTATTGCTGAAAGATATTTAAGCTGGCAACTCATCTTTAACTGATACAATTCTTCTTCAATTGTGTCTAATATATTTTTAGCTACTTTGAATCTGACTGTAGAAAAGTTGCATTGCTAACAATATCAGACGATACTGTTCATTAACTTATCTCATAAACTCATTAGCCAATTAGAAAAACGATGATCAAATAAAGAGGATGGGATCTCTAACTGGTGCGTAATATGGAGAGCGCCAAGCAAGCTTTGCAGGATCGCAATTTTTCACTGGTTTGTTTTCATGGTTGCTGGTTATATATTAGTTCATTAAAATTCTAATGGATCTCATATAAGCCATTAACTAATTTTTTTAAGTAGGACAAAGTTGGCAAAAAACACTTATTTTCAGATAGAGTTAAGGACTAAGGAGGAGTGGGAGTATGTTTAATTTGTTGGCAAAAAAAAAAAAAAAGGAGTGTGTTTAATTTGACCGAATAAGTAATAATTAATCAATCTAATGTCCTCTTTAAGTACCTTTATAAATATTTTTATAAGCGTTTTTTGAGTTTGGAGGCATGTTATAGTTCTCATGAGCCTCTATGAACCAACTCACCTAAAAAACTTTATGTTTACCAAAAAAAAAAAAACTGCATGCCCCCGTTGAACTCCTATCTTGCTGCAATTTAACTCTAATTAAGGTGTTTTATAAATAATATAGGGTAAATGAATAATTCTACCCATAAACATTTTATGAAAGAGCTACAAGTATAATAAATATTTTTTTATGTGAAAATATTCATCAACATTAAAAAATAACCTAATAATATTATTTCCGTTGAATGACTGGACATTGACGTGAAAATGTAACCTTTGACCATTTTTCTGACATGTGTACAGAGCTGGCGATGACATGTATTATTAGAACAGGTCAAAATAGCAGGCTAAGGAGAAGGAGAAGTTCTTTGTTGCCATTTTGGCCTTTCCGATGAATATTTATTCTTCTCTTTCATTTCTTTTTTTAAAAAAATTGAACTTGGTTTTCAGTTTCCATATAATCCAATATTTTTTCCCCAGTATAAGAATAAAGCATGGTTGTATCACCTAACCGTCCATTTAATATGTTGGAATTAATTTTAAAAGAAATGAAAATGGAAATAGATATGGAGATGAAAATGAAAATGGAGTTTAAAAGTATGTTTAATATGATATGGAAATGAGACTTGATTTTTATATAAAAAGTCCAAAATGCCCTTCTAATTAAAAAATTTAAAAAAGTTTTTGTTTAAAAGAAAACTTTCTTCTTTTATCTTCTTTGAAACTTCCGACGAGCCCCATCGGCAATCACAACTATGAAACATCTATTATCAGAAATCAATGAATCTTAGGGGAATTAATGAACGAAGGTAGAGATTTGATGGAGAAGGGAACCGATGAGAGGTTCGTTCTTTTGCTTTTTTGGGTTTGTTTGATGTGCTTCCACTGAAGAACCTAGATCTAAATCGTGCTTGTTGAGGAACAACAGAGACAATGAAGAGGCGACCGGGTTGTCCTCGTCGGCGGTGGTTGGTGCTCACAGTGGGTTGTGCTTGCCGGTAGTGGGTCATCGTTGCTGTCAGTAGGTTGTGCTCATGGAGTCTGGTTTTGTGGGTGGATAACTGAAGATGATAAATGAGAAGGGTAAGTTTAGAATTCCATGGATTTTTTCATATTTCCATCGATCAGCCTATGCAATTCATTTCAGCCTTTTTGATTGAATTGAATTCTACATGAAATCCATTTCTTTCGTACCAAACGGCCTTTTAGCATAGAATTCAATTCCAATTCCATTTCCATTTCTTCAATTCCTGTATATCAAAGGTGGCATAAGAGGGGCGTTAGACCTAACACACACCCCTAGCTTGTCTCACCTCTTCCCAGCCATTGATTGCTTCTATGGAATCTCCCTTCTATGAAAACAAAAGGCGAAAGAGAGAGAGACTTTTCCGTTGGAGCATCTCTCCGAGATCGATTGGCTTTTCTTGGCTGCTGCGCCCTCAAGAATCTCCATAGTCACTCCAGCAGATAAGCATAATGACATAGTCGCCATAATTGTTGCAGCTGAGAATTGAGGTACCCATCGAGCTTCCCCTTCTCCTTCTCCTTCATTGCCTTGCACACCTAGCAAAGTCAAAACACCTCAAAGGTTACCGTTCACCAAAAAACAGAAAACTCAAAGGTTGCACATCATCGCTAGCTCAGTACACGTATCAGAAGAATGGTCAAAGGTTATATTTTCACGATCAACATCCAACTACTTAACGGAAAAGGCAGTATTGAGTTATTTTTTAATATTTATGGGTACTTTTACACCAAAAAAATATTTACAGTGCCTATAGCTTTTTCAAAAAAATATTCATAGATAGAAATACAAAATTTTTTCATGCTCAAGCTAATGGAAGAAGAAAAAGAAATTTTGTTGGAGCTATTCGGAATAATGATGGAGAATGGGTTTATGAAGCACAGAAAATTAAAGAGATGGCTACTTCTTATTTTGCTGATTTATTTACGGATGAAGGAATTCAGAGGGAGAAAATTAATTGTCGGACCTCATATCCAAGAATTGAAGATGATGATATTTATCTCCTAGGAATGCAAATACAGGATGAAGAAGTAAAGGAGGCGATCTTTAATATGGGAGCGTTGAAAGCGCTAGGTCCGGATGGTTTTAATGCTCTTTTTTACCAGAGTCAATGGAAATATGTTGATATGTCCATTTATAGTTTTGTTAAAAAACTTTGGGTTCATCCGGATGAGATTGCTAGTATCAACAATACTTTTCTAGTTCTTATTCCTAAAAAGGAATCTCCTGAGGAGTTAAATGATCTTCATCCAATTAGTTTATGTAATGTGATTTTCAAGGTCCTTACAAAGGTGATTGCCAACCGGATTAGGGCTGTCCTTCCTAAAATTATTAGTCCTAATCAATGCAGTTTTGTTCCAGGCAGACACAACTCTGATAATATTATTGCAGCGCAAGAGGTAGTTCACTCTATGAGAAACATGCATGGTAAAAGAGGGTACATGGCTATCAAAATTGATCTGGAGAAGGCTTATGACAGAGTTAACTGGCACTTTTTGGAACAATGTTTAAATGATCTTGCATTTCCTTCTAATCTGGTCAGAATTATTCTTAATTGTGTTACGACACCGTCAATGCAACTATTATGGAATGGAGAAAAAGCTGATATGTTTAAAACTTCCCGTGGAGTTAGACAAGGGGACCCTTTATCTCCATATCTATTCGTGATTTGTATGGAACGGCTGGGGCACATGATTCAAGATAGGATGGAGACAACAACATGGCTTCCTATCAGGTTATGTAAGAATGGGCCACCTATTTCTCACTTATTTTTTGCTGATGATATTATATTGTTTGGCCAAGCTTCTGTTTTTCAGGCATATGAAGTTAAGACTTGTCTTGAAGAATTCTGTGCAAGTTCAGGTTTAAAAGTAAATGCTACGAAGACTAGAGTTTTCTTCTCCAGGAACGTGAATCATAATATACGCGCAGAGCTAAGCAACATTCTGGGATTCCAAATGGCGACAGATCTAGGTAAATATTTGAGAGTTCCTTTGCATCATAAAAGGGTGATGAAGGAGAGCTTCATTGAGGTAGTAGACAAAGTGAAGAAGAGGTTATTTAGTTGGAAAGCAAATTCATTATCTCTAGATGGACGTGCTACTTTGGTAGGGTCTGTTACATCAGCTATTCCATCATGTACAATGCAAACAGCCTCACTTCCTATCATCTCGTGTGATATGATTGATCGGAAGAATCAGGGTTTTTTGTGGGGCACAACACAAGAAAAGCGGAAAAATCATCTTGTATCATGGGACAAGGTTTGTAATTCAAAGATCAATGATGGTTTGGGGTTGAGACATATTAGAACACAAAATCAAGCATTTATGGCCAAATTAGGATGGAATCTCATCAAGAAAAAAGATGATTTGTGGGTAAGAATTATTAGAAGCAAATATAAATGTGGAAATGATCTAATTCCTCAAATAAACCTGAAAAGGATGGGGTCAAATACATGGGCAGGGATCAAGGCGGCATGGAGATTTATGCAGGAGGGTATTGAAGTTGAGCAGGTTCGACAGAACGTCAGATGGACTAACACAAAAAATGGGGATATCTCGGTGAAATCCGCATATCAAGTGATTGCAAATGAACCGGTTAACCAGGAAGTCTTATGGCAGAAGATCTGGAAGCTGAATGTTATCCCTAGATGTAAAACCTTCATGTGGCTTGTTGCTTTACTAATGTAGAAAGATGTAGAAGAGGTATGAATGTTGATGATGTGTGGTTGGTGTAAGAAAGCCCCAGTAACAGTTTTGCATGTGTTGCGGGACTACATTGAAACCAAGCGCTTGTGGATGGAGACGATAACATTACCATGGGATCGCTCATTCTTTGATCTTAACCTAAAGGAATGGTTGAATGTTAATGTTCGACGCCTAGAGTGGGGTGACTGGTTTGTAATGTTATGTTGGTTATTCATGAAAAGGAGAAATGAGCGTTTATTTGAGCATAAGAATGAGATCAATGAGAGCCTGACAAATCGTGCTCATGTAATTCTATCCAGCATGAAGAAGGCAAGTAAAAAACTAGCCGGAATCAACTTACAAGGCATAATAGTAACATATAGGGGGGCTACATGGATGACGCCAGAGGAGGGATAGACTAAAGTAAATGTCGACGGAGCATTTGCAAGGCACATGGGTGCTGGGTGTGGAGGAGTTATTCGAGAGGCTAATGGGAAATTTATCATGGCATTCATGCATAAATTGGAATTTGGGGATCATGTTACTGCTAAGCTTTGGGGTATTCTTTTGGGTTTGAAGACAACTTGGGATCCAGGGAAGCGTAGAGTGGTATTAGAATCAGATGCAGAAGAAGTCCTTAATTTGATAAATAGTGGGAACTGCCAAAACCATCCAGAAGCTGCTATCATAGAAGAAATTCATTTGATGGTGCAACGTGAATGGAGAATAGAATTGCAGTTCGTTCCTAGAAATGCAAATCGAGTTACCGACTATCTTACAAAAGAGGCGTTATCAACTGTAACAGGGTTTCACCCAATTTTGTATTCAATAGCGGAGTTAGCGGCTATTTTGGAGCTGGATCAGGGTACTCCTACTGATGTAGGTTGAGTTTTGAGAAATTTCTCCTTTATATATAAAAAAAATCACACCTTTACCCAATAATATATATACTTCGATTTTCACAATTCACCTCACTCACATTGGGTGTCATTTTGCAAATTTGACTATTACATGAGTATATATTACTATCACACTCCCTTCATCCTAGGATGTAGGATCTATTTAGAGTTAATCTTAATCCTAATTGCAAATTTAATCATTATATAAGTATTATGCTAATTAATTGCAACCTATGCTTTTACTTTCTGAGCACACAGTCTCGAACCCACAACATCATGGGGTGCTCAAGAGGAACACGACCAGAAATGCTTTTACTTTCTTGTATGTTTTTGTTAGACATTTCTATTATAATGGATTTTTGAGGTTACTTATTAAGTGCATTTTTAAGGCTAAATTGTATTTTTAATCCTTCAAGTTATACGTAAGGTATACTTTTAATCCCTTAACTTTATAAAGTATATTTTTTGTCCTATATTTGTAACACTGTTAATGTTGCTAACGGGAAATGTTGAAACAACAAACTTAAGTGTTGACTGTACAGCTGATAAAGCATATTTAATTTTTAATTTTTTAAATATAATATATTTATATTATTAAACTAAAATAAATCGACAAATCACTACAATTGAAATCGAGATTTTGCTATTTAGATTATTAAACTAATATATTTAGATGATTAAACTAAATTTTTTTAATACAATCAAAGTTTTGATATTAACGGATTCATTAGGTTTTTAGATATTTTTTAATTTACATATATTTTAAATTTAATATTAATATCATTTAATTACACAGTCATCACTTAAGTTTATACATTGAGTTTGTTGCGTTAGCAACATTAACAGTGCTAGAATTATAGGACCAAAAGTTCACTTCACAAAGTTAAGGAATCAAAAATATATCTCATGTAAACTTAATAAAATTACTTTTTTGACCAAATTAAAAGTAATCAATATATCAATAATTACTCTTCCTCCAAGCCGTGTCTGAAAATGGCTTATCATCGGCTTTAGACACATATTACTGTTCATAAGCCACATAAGTAATCCTTGGGCTTTGTCTAAGCTGAAGATAGCCCTTTCCCTATGTTGTGCTATGTGAAAGAGTGGTCTTGTGAGTTGTGATTGAAGGAAATCGTACCACCCAATTCAAAAGGATAAGGAAAAGAAAAAGTGACTTTTCTTCTCTCTCCTTCATATGCCCTTTGGATCCTTTTTAGCCCCCGAGGGCTTACTCCTCTTTTTCTCTTTTTCCTCGGTCTCTCCCTGCAGATTTCAAATTTTGAAAAATCCCCCTTTCTATTCGGATCTAATTTCATCTTCCTCCACCATCTCTCTCCCCATCATCGACACTCTGCAGAGATGAGAAGCAAACACAACTTTGTTCATTTCATACCTCTTGAAGAGATTAGAGATGGCGACAATGGTGGTGAAGGAGCAGTGACGAAAAAGCTGGGGCCTTTACTCCGCAGTGAAGAAGTAGCGACGAGAAAGCTAGGGCGTTTTCCAAAAGTAGAACTATTCAATTCATTTGTTCCTTCGTTCATGCTCTCTCCCTTTTTCTTATTTTATGAAGCACAATTTTTGTTTGTTGCCTCCAGAAAGTTTTTTTTAGTAAAAAAAATGTCATCTTTCAGGAAACCGAAGAAAAAGAAGAAGAAAACATTAGTAAGGCTTCACTTCGGGGAACACAAAATATGGCTCGAGCTACCAACTGGCTGTCGTTTTCTTTGTTGCCGATGGAAATGCTGAGATCCTCTGATTCTCAGTTCGTCCAATGTGACAACAACCTCTCTACTAACAATTCCTCACACTACTTCGTCGATAATTTCTATGCCAATGGTAAACGTAATGTCACGTGAAAGCTTTCTCTCTACTCCTTCTCTCTCTTTTTGTTTTGCCCTTCTGTGATTTTATTTTAGTGCTGACCAGAAAATATTATTGAAGGTTGGGCGAATCTGAAGTTGCAGGCAGATTACTATGGCCAGGTAAAGCAAAACCAAAGTGGAGAGAGCTTGAGGGGCCCACAAAATCAGAACGATGTCGTACTAAAGCTAGAAGATTTTCTGGGCTACTCTGATGCCAAACAAAGATGCAAGATTCATCACTGACGCAGATATACGAGCATGGTCTAAAAGCAATCGCTGGGTTTCAAGCTTTCTCTGCGAACTCCGACTCGAAAGTGGAGGACTCGGCGTCCATGGCCAAGGCTGCTTGTCAGGCTACTGGTGGCGAGTTAAAGATCGAGTCGTCCAGTAACGACGTGGCATTCTCTGGCTGCACCACCACGGGTGCTCTGTAACTCAGCTTCGCTCACAGTCACGAGAAAGCCATTATTGAAATAGATTCTGATAGCTCAAAGAAAGTTGTCGATACTATGGCGTTCAATCTCCAGAGGCACTACAAGGTACCTATAAATCTCTGATTCAGATTATTGCCACATTTTTATTAGTGTTTTAGTTAAAGATTCTGTTTTCTTTTAGGGATGTAGACACCGATGGATGGGAAGGTATGAATCGCATCTATGGGATAACAGTTATAGAAGAGAGGGTCTGGCGAGGAAAGGACATCAAAGTTCATCTCTCTCTTACTCTCTCTCTAAGTTTTGATGTACGTTCTTTGAGTATTCTACATCTTCAAAGTAATATAAATGTCTTTGCCTCGGAATTATTTTTTACAGACCATTGTACATGTGTTGTTTTAATAATTTCTAACCAAGTACTCCATTTAAACTATGCATTTAGTAGTTGACCCAAAAAAAACTATGCATTTAGTAGCTTCTGATTTTGTTCCATGGCTTTCCCTTTCAATCAAGCTTAGCAGGATTGTAAGAAGACTCAAGTAAATCTATGTTGAAGTTATTGACTTTTGCACTTTTTGTAGCTATGCAAGATCATAACAACTTTTTCATGGAACTCAATGTAGCAAAACATTCATGGCTTCAGGGAAACAGTTAAAAAAACAATACTGATAGAGCAACTAATTTAAATTGAAATCAATGAATTTGTTCTTTATGCCTTTCATTTGTCTCTATGAAAAAAGCATACCATGAAAAACTGTACCTTCACATGTTGTTCCTTTATCATAAATTCTATACATAAGGATTATAACCTTTCTGCATAATGCAACCTTCTTTTGCAGGTTCACCATTGTAGATACCTTAAACATGAATAATTTGCATGCTAAAGTCATCAGGTAAAACAAGTTGGTATAGTCATAAATTAATGCAGCCTGTGTGATCTAACCGTTGATGCCTTTAAAAAATGTTATCCCATGGCCAGAAGTTAGTCAGCTTCAATTTGAAATCAAATCTCTGTCATTGGGTAATTTATGACTACTCCATTCATTCAATCATAGTTATATGTATCTACTTCATTATGAAACCAGATGACTACCTCTTATACTTACGTTTGATTTCCTGGAAATTGCATCTTTTTCAACTTATTCCTTTTTTGAAGTCCTACTGTATTTGCTGAAGTAACTTTTTGTAGTATATAGTCCTTGGTTTGTCTCTTTATTCCTTATTTTAGAAGACAGTATATAGTCCTTGGTTTGTTGTTGCAGCAAGCACTTTTAGCAACAACTTTGGCATATCTGGATAGGGAGGAATGCTTTTGTTTATAAATTATAACCATACTGAAACTAATCCTTTCAGGCAAAAAAAAATGTTCTTGCATTTCTCAAAAGTCAAGATCACCTTTGCAGTTTTTAAACTAGATCTTTAATGTTATGCACTTTTTATCCTTCTCAGCACATTCTTTTATGCATCAAAAGAAACCACGGAGTCTTCTTGGTTTTGGTTTGTTGTCTCTGCCAACCGGAAAGTTCACTGTAACAAAATTCAAGCCAAAAGCATTTCTCCAAGGTTGTATTAATAAACCTGGTGAGTCTTTTGTTTTTTTCGCAATTTTTAGAAGACCATATATAGTCCTTGATTTTTTCTTGCAAAAGGCGTTCTTTGTAACAACTCTGGCAAATTTGGCAATGGAGGAATGCTTTTGTTTATAACCATATCTATGTCAACTATCTGTGATTTGAAATACTTAGAGATTCTTTTTGGTACATATTCATATGGCAAGCTTTAATAGGTTTTACATTCCCTCATATTCTTTTTGAAAATTGAGCATTGCTTGATCATGTATAGAAGGGATCATTCCATTATCACTTTTTAATCCAAGCCAAGTGTAAACCTTAAAGTAGTTGTCCAAAGGCTAAAAAAATAACATTATTTTTTAACGTATCAGTTTTATTGTGACCATATCTTAGCCCAAGTTCAGGCAAAAAAAACTATAATAGTGCATCAAAAGTGAAGCAGATAGAACATTTATCATTTTGTGAATGGAAAGTACCTTACTCTTCTTTTCTAACTTTTAACAATTTTAAAGCTATTTATTTTTTCTCATTATAGGCGCTTCATAAATTATTGTTATGCGTAAATAGATATTACATTTCAATATGTGTACAATCTTGCAGTTAAGTTGCTGATTTTGACTTAACTTTTCTTCAAAAAGAGGTAAGCATGCGGTGATTGTCATGTTATAGCTTATGATGTTCCAACTCTCAATCACCATCATTAGATCTCTTACATTCATTGGTGAATAAAGTGGAGAGGCAAATTTGTATGGAACCAAGGTCAACATGCTCTTGCTTTCGGAAGGAAAAGCTCAACTGGATAACAACAAAATAAAACCCCGAAAAGATGAGATAGCAAAAATATAATTTCTCAAATGAAAAATGGAATATACTTGGAGTTAGAAACGAATAGGCCAAGTCATAAAAAAAATGAATAGGCCGAAAAGCTCTTACATCAATAAATAGGGCAATTTTTCAAATGAAAAATGGTTTAGCAGAAAAGTTGTTCTGACCATTCTCCAAAAAAAAAATACTTGCAAGAATATAAAACTTTTTATTGCACTGAATATATTAATCAACTCAAATTGGTAAAAATGGTTATTTTCTTCATTGACTATATGAAAAAATGAGATAATATGATTGTATGTAATCAAACTATCAAAGGAAGAATGCATCCTACAGGCAGGTTTGTCATCTCTGTGATTTATAAATATGTGCGCGCAACATGATATACAAACACAAATGACTAGGGGCGAGAAAGGGTGGAAGAAGATGAAATTAGATCTAGAAGGAAAGAGGGATTTCAAATTGGGCTGTAGAGAGTGACCGAGGAAGAAGAGAAAGAGAGGAGCATGCCCTCGGGGAAAGGAAAAGGAGAGATCAGTGCGAGAGGAAAAGTTTCTTTTTTTCTGTTGTTTTGGGAGACCATGATGATGAAGGGAAATCCACGACAAAAAATATGGTTTACAATAAGGCGTTTTTTGGAATGTAAATGTAATGTGATAGAGTGTTGTTCCTCTTCTAATTGAACTTCTTATATTATCATGTATTTGTGTTTGTTTGTTTACATTAAGTCAGACTCTTATTTATGTTAATTTTTTCTATTTTCATGTAATGTATGCTTAAGTTTGAAGAATGCAATGTTTTTTTTTTTTTTTTCAATTCATGATGCATTAGTTTATTGTTTAGTAAAAGCTCTCGTGCAACCAATGTTTTAAAAGCCCGACTGGATATCGAGCCGGTGAAGTTAAAGGGTCATGGTTCAAACAGTCGGACCGGTTGGATCGTTCGGTCAGACCGGTGATATATTAAAAAATTAAAATAATATTATATATAATGATATAAACATAATTCGTCAAATTTAATAAAAAATTAATGAGTTCAACTTTGATTATGAGCTTAGACATGACTAAAATATGTTGGACTTCATTTATTTTATACCTTAAACTAGGGTTATTTTGAATTTTTTGATATAATTTTTTATTTTTTTAGTTAAAATTTTTGGACAACATAAACACATTCAATATATAAATCTTTTTAATACAATTTTTAATTTTAAGTATATATTATCAACTTTTTTGAGCTGCATTAGCAAAAAAAATTATTTTATTTAACTTGAAAACATAATAACTGAAAGTAATAATATATATTAAACATACTATATGTTGAACTTTATAGTAACTGTTATAAATACAAAAAAAAAATTAAAAAAATGAGAGGACTTGAGTTTTTTTTTGTCCAACTGAGGACTTGAGGTATATTAGTTGTAATCAAATTAGAAGAATTACTTTTAAGATAGGCTTAGCAAGGTGTTTCTTTTTTTCAATTTGTAGGCTCAGCAAGTACACTATCGAGAAACGTGATGACACAGGCATACATCTTTTCACAATTTCACTAGTCTAACTTTTTTGCTTTGGGCAGACCAATATTTCTTTTATTATTATTTCAAATTGCTCCATGCTTTCTTTCTTTCATGTAGCTGAGTCAAACACAATGTGGCGATGCTGAGGATGGACTACATTCTTCACTGGTGTGGACGGTGAGAAAGGAAGGATGATTAAACCATGAAACTCAAACACTTCAGGCTTGTTTCTTTTCTCGCTCTCATCCTTCATTCGTCTCATGCGACTGATTCAGGTAGTAAGGAATCGAAGAAATTTTTTTTGCCTCTGAGATTCTTTCCTTCTCGCCACTTTTTTTCCTTCTCCTTCCTTTTTTTTTTACCGTCGACTGAAATATGAGCAGATACTACCCGGACGGTTCCCTGAAAGCCGCTCCGGTTCGTGGCTTAACTCCGATTCTCGGTTCAAAAGCCGGTTCTGAATGGCTCAAAACGGGCGAACTCCTCCAACAGCTTAAACATAAAAATCGAGCCGTTATGTTTTCCGGTCGCCAGCTGGGCCGGTCCGACCGTCCGGTCCGGCTTTAAAATCATTGCGTGCAACGCACGGGTAGCACATGCTCATTTTATAAGAACTTTATAAGGGTAAAGTGGTCTAAGATTTTGGCTTCCCTCCAAAACCCCCAATTTAGAGGACAACTAAAATAGGGGTGTTGGAGTTGAAGGGGAGGAGATGGAAATTTTAGGATCCCCTCCCCTCCAAAATTTTAAACTAAATGAGGGGAGGGGTTCATTTTTTCTCTCCTTCCATCCCCTCCTCTCCAATCAAACAGGGCCTAAGTGGTTTTTTTAATTAGAGGGGCATGTACTGGTAGTTTAAAGTTATAAATGAAACCAAATCCACAACCTCTTAGTTACAGAGAAACTTCATACTACCATGCCAATGCCATAAGACCATTGACACATTCTTGTTTTAAGGTTAAAAATCAATCTGGTCAACATTTTTACACCATACACTAGCAAAATGTGACAAATTATTCGTATTATTTAATGAACTTACTAATTTATTAAATTAATCACAGAGAGAGAGAGAGAGACCCATCGTCCGTGGGTTCAGTTGGCGAGGGGAGCGGACAATGAGTGCCTGGGTGACCCCCTTAGCATGAGTTCGATCCCTGGGAGTGTCATTTAGTTATGCCTCCAGTTGCGGTGCTTGGGGAGGCATCTCCACAGCTAAGTGAAGCTGGGGTGAAAAAATAGGGGTGAAAGTCCCCTACCTACCTGTGTGGATTGGGCGGCTTGCCAACTAGGAGCCCACATGGACAGGCCTCCAATGGATCACGAGTTAGGGGTCCTGCCCTTGGATTGGGTTAAGCCCGAACCCCTTCCTAAAATTTATGTATCAAAAAGAGAGAGAGAGAGAGAGAGAGAGAGAGAGAGAGAGAGAGAGAGAGAGAGTACAGGTGACCATGGACCAGTTTTCAAAAGAAATCTAAGTCACATGTTAATAATGATTGTATTATCATACACCATAATCTCTGTCTCCAGCTTCTCACCTACCTCTTTTCTGTCTATGAATTGATCTCTCATTTCATCATCTTCTCACCCATTTCTCTGTACCTCATTGGCTCATTGTCACACACAGATCAACATGAAGTCTAAAGTCTCCATCTTGATCCAACTTCTGCTATTACTGTTTCCCAGAACTTTGACTTCTTCTACCTTGTTCTTCAGGTTTGGGTTTTGCACTTATTTTTCTAAAATCTAGCATATGGAAGTTTATGTTTTTGGGGTTTACAAAAGCATGTTTTGTTTTGGGACTCTTGGTTTTCAATGGCCAGGATCTTACTGTGACACACAGAAAAGTTGTTGTTACCCAACAACAGGGAAGCCTGAAGCAGATTTTGGGATTCATGGTCTCTGGCCTAATTACAATAATGGTTCATACCCATCTTACTGTGATCCTAATAACCCTTTTAAGGAATCTGAGGTATGTCAGTGGACACCAACTTCTGTTTTGATTTGTTTCTTTAATCTTCAGATTTGGGTCTTCATTGATTCTTTAGGTATATAACAATCTTCTGTCAAGTGTTGAGTATGGCTGAGAGTTTATAAATCCTTTTTTTGGGTTATATATTAAATTGTAGGTCCCATTCTTTCTATAGACTCTAGAATGAAACATGTTGCTGATAATTTATTAATAGTATAACTTCTTATATATTTTATATTATATATCATTTTTTATTTGGTTAGAATAATGTTTTTTGCAAAATTCATGAAGCTTGTTGTTTCTCTTTCATAATATCAACAATATTCTTGAAATATTTGCTTTAGTTTTAATGACAAAAACATCTTTAAATTTTTTATCAAAATTCAGGAAAAAAATTTAGAAAAATTAATCAAATAAAAAGAAAAGAAAAGCAACTGTGTATACCAGAAGAAAGAGAGGCCAAGGGTGAAAAGTCCCATCTAAATACTATCAGAGCTACTCAGTGTGTGTTTGGAACAACAATAGTAAAAATGACTTTTTTCAATTTGATTTTTTGTAATCTTATTTTTGATAAAAGTCAAATTGTGTAATGTGATTTATGTTTGGATTAACGGTTGTATAAATGAATTTTGTAAAAGTAAAAATTGTTTGGATTGACTTAAGCATAAGTGACTTTTGTGATAATGGTAAGAAAAGAGAAGCAACTGTGTATACCAGAAGAAAGAGAGGCCAAGGGTGAAAAGTCCCATCTAAATACTATCAGTGCTATTTGGTGTGTGTTTGGAACAACGATAGCAAAAATGGTTTTTTTCAATTTGACTTTTTGTAATCTTATTTTTGGTAAAAGTCAGTTGTGTAATGTGATTTATGTTTGGATTAGCGATTGTATAAATGACTTTTTTAAAAGTAAAACTCGTTTGGATTGGTTTAAGCATAAATGTCTTTTATGATAAAGGTAAGAAAAAAATTAAATTTGAAATTATAAAAAATTTATAAAAGTTAAAGTTGGGAAATTTGGGAATTAAAATTAACATAATTTGATGAAATAATATTATATAACTAATTAGATCATATATCTCATATAATTTGGTCTCTAATTAAGTCACAAATATAATTCTTTTGCTTCTATCAAAGTGTCCACCTCAAGTCTAGAAAATTCTAGCTTTAAAAACATCCTTTAAATCATAATTTTAAAGTATCTATACTTCAGTCATCTAAAATAATTGTTCTTCATTTGGGAGCATAAAACAATATCTAAAATAAAGTTTCTTATTATTTTCCAACCTTAGCCATTCAATTATGGACCTTCCTTCTAACGTAACAGATGCTGGCTGAGAATATTTTAAAGGAGAGGAAAGGTTTATAACCAAGGTATTAAAACTCGGACCGGTCATTGAACCGGTTGGGGTACTGGGTTAAGGGTCATTGGGTCAAACCGGGACCAAATCGGTGAAAAATTGAAAATTTTAAACTTATAATATGAAATTCTAAGGAAAAAATTAATTTTTTTTAAAATACCAACCCGGACCGTACCGGTTTACCGGCCAGTTCCCGGGCTGGACCGACCAGTCCGATCCGGGTTTAATAACCCTATTTATAACTTTAGATCCTATCCTTCCAGCCTCATGCTTTTCTTCTTCTTCTTCTTCTCAAATCTTCTTCACGAACAAGACAGCAACAACCAGAGAAGCACCACTACGGCGGTGCAGCTTCAGGCCGCAATGACGACAAATCTCAGCCTGGACTCAACTTCCAGTAGCTCCACCGTCGAACAACGATCTCACAGAAACTCCCTCTACCTTCCAGCTCCTCGTCTGTGAATGCGATGGAGAATCTCCCGATGGATCAGAGAACAACGTCGATGAAACTCCCCACCTGGACCTCCGACGACGTACACGACCGTTGCAGAGCACCAGTCAACAAAAGCAGAGTCACTCTCTGACTCCACAACGAACGTAGTGGAGAACCTCTCTGACGGTGCACAAAGCGGAGTCGATGAGCTCCCCCACCTGGATCTCCGAGACGCACATTGCAATGGTCAAAGACCAGATCTCTCTTTCTCAACGTTTCCCAATAGAGGAGAAGCTTTAACGGTCAAAAAATGGGCTTCAGCGGTGGCAAAAAGCTACCCCTTCCAGCTTAATTGTAATCGTGCGAATGAGAGAAAAGTGCGAATTTTAATTATATCCAACCAAACACTCAAAAAAGCCTTCCTTCCTCAATCGTATGAATTGCCTAAAAATCGCGCGATTTCACCCCAGAAACGCAGCACCAAACACACGCCAATGGATGATTGGATTTGGTTTAAAGCATAGTTTTCAACCTATTTTATCACCTATGTTTACCATTTTTATCCCAAACTAATTATTTATCTAACTTACAAACTACTAAGATATAATCTAATGTGACTCAAGGATATTTTAAGGAGATCATGTTACATTTGTTTAAATGCAAAAATCTATTTCATTTCTTCAATCTACCCAAATTAGTTAAATAGCTTTATATTATGGATAAGAGGAAGTATATAATGGTAAAACAACGGAAACCATTAAAATATTTTTTAGTATACTTCCTTCGGTCCTTAATATAATAAATATTTGGGGAGTTAATTTTGGTCCTACATATAAGACATAGTTTTTATATTTATCAATCTTTTCCTGTTTTACCTCTATTGATATTCCCTTAGTAAGAGTAAGAATTAAGGAGGAGAGATGATGATAGAATTAAAGAAGATAGCTAATATGTTTTAAAAAAAATATGACATAGTGATGCTTCTGCCATCACTATGCTTTATAGATAGCACCACCTACATCTTTGCTGATATCATCGCCTTGCTCCTTTCTTCCTTCTATCTTGCCATGACTCACAGATGATCGTTTTAAGGCTGTTTTTGGGTTGATTGTGGAGCAAATGATTTTTTGATGGAAAAGCCAAAACTTGGTGCTTTCAGCTGCATCACCAAATTATTAATAAAATTTTAAGTATTTTATTTTTTAAATTTTAATACAAGTGATATAAATATGTATTATTTAATAAAAATTGATGTTATTCTTAGTTATTTTTGTTAAAAATATTGTATTATTCACTGTGAGTGCTTATAGGGTTGTTAAGTAGGTACAATTAATGACTTGAATATGCCTATATATATGGGCTTGACTATTAGTTTTTTAGAAAAATAAGGTCTGATGGCCCAGTTGGTCATTCTGTAAGAATTATCTATGTTCAGTTAATATACATGATTGTTTTTCTTTACATGGTACCAGAGCCCCAGGTTAGGGATTAGATCAAGTTTGTGGGCCCAACTCTGTTTTGTCAAAGACTCTTCGTTCTGTCAAGACCCTTCAAGTTGGATCAAGAGTTTCTTGTGTCAAACCCAATCTAGAGAAATCAAACCCGACTTCGACTCTGAAAAGAACGGCATGCTTCTAGGGTTTTCTTTTTGAAATTCTTTTTCACTTTATGCGGCAAAGATACTGGAAGCATTGCGAGTTGTCTAAGGCCAGAATTGGAAGCTCGCCGTCTTCGGAGATCACCGTCCTTGTCGTTGCAGTTGTTATACTCAAAAATCACCGTGTTTGTTATTGTAGTTAGAAGCAAGCTCAATGATCTTGTGGCTCAAGATCAGAATCAAAGATCACCATCTTTATTGTTGTGGTTTTCAGAATCAGAGCTCGTTTTAACCGTTGTTGTAGTTGTTACAAGCAAGATCGACGATCTTATGCCTTTTTCCATCAAGAAAGTTTGAATAAGAGGTAAAGTTTGAATAAGAGGTTGCAGTGTTCATTATCGAGGTTAGGTTTTTCTGAAGCAAGATCCACGATCTTGTGTCTTCTTTATTGATTCCATACCAAGATTCATTTATTCTACTGAGATCTTGTCTGGCTTCATCCCCCTGTTTCAAGGTTCGGTGAGATTCTTAGTCATTTAGTTACTTTAATTACTGAATTCTTCCTCTACACCGAGTTTCTTTGTTCATAAATGGGAAAAGAAGAAGAGACCTCCTCATTTGCACCTTCAACCATTGATTTTTGTCATCCACTGTATCTACATGCTACTAACATACAAGCCATGACTTTGGTTACTCAGGTTTTGCGTGTATCCAAAAATTATGAAATCTGGTCAAGGTCTATGCGTCTTGCTCTTTCAGCCAAGAACAAGCTAGGGATTATTGACGAGACTTGTACCAGTGAAGAGCAACCTCTACCCCTACGAGATTTATGGGATCGATGCAACTCAGTAATTCTACCCTGTATGATTAACTCTATGGACAAGCAAATCGCCATTGTGATTATATTTTCTAATAGTGTTGGTGTTATTTTGTTAGAACTAAAGGAACGATTTCACAAGGCAGATGGGCAAGAATTTTCTCACTCTATAAGGCGATTGGTGGTTTAACTCAAGATGCTATGAATGTTTTTGAATATTTCACCAAATTGAAGGACCTCTGGGATGAGTATGACTCATTGGTTCCATTCCCTTCGTGTTAGTGTTCAACCACACAAGAATACACTAGAGTAATCCAGCAACAATGAATTTTACAGTTCCTTATGGGACTCAATGATAGCCATCGTTATGCCAAAACCCAAATTTTGCTTCAGAGTCCCCTTCCAATGCTTAATCAGGCGCACTCCATTGTCTCTCATGATGAATCACAGAGGTTAGCATCATATAATTCAACTGGACCCGTTTAAGGGTGTCACTATGGCTGTTAGGGGTGGGTGCACTAATAGAGGAAGGTCGTTATAGGATTAGTGCTGATACTGCCATCAATAAGGCCATAAACGAGAAAACTGCTACCAATTGGTTGATTTCCCTATAACTTTCAAAGGGAAATTACCACAGGAACTTTCGCTTTACAACTTCTTTGTGTGACCCTCCACTTCTCAAATTCGACAAAGTGCAACCCCTGACATAGCCACCAATAAGCTTCCCATTACCAATAAGCAATATGATAAAATTATCCATATTCTCAAGTAAGAGCATAATGATACAGTTGTTGGTGCAGCTGACTACCTTGAGGAGAGCGTTTCAAGTCACATTACTGCTTTACATCCTTCTATGTCTAAATTACATTGGATTATTGACTCTGGTGCAATGTGTCATATGGCTAATAGTCTGCCTATGTTAGATTCAGTTAAAGACTATTTAGGACCATCTAGGAAGATTAAAATGCCTAATGGTGAGCAAATGCATGTGACACATACTAGCACTATTAAGCTCTCTCATGATAATATATTAACCGATGTGTTTTATGCTCCTAGCTAATGCTTTAATATAATTTTAGTATCTAGACTTTCTCATGATACGCAATATATTATATTGTTTTATCCTGAAGTTTGTATAATGCAGTAAATCTCCAATGGTAGGACTAGGTCGATTGGTTGAATGCATAATGGCTTATACCTAGTTGACAAACCTAGGGCGTCATCACACTTTTGAATGCTAAACAAACTCAATCAACTGAGCAGGCCTAAGATATTTGGCATCAACATCTAAGACATGCTTTTTTAGAAAAACTAAGACATTTAGATTTGATTAAATCTGATTCCCCTATGATATTAGTAAATGTGCTGTATGTGCTCGTGCTCAACAAACTAGATTACCCTTTCCTTCTAGTGTTTTGAAGGCGCATCGTTGTTTTGAACTTGCTCATGTTGACATATGGGCCCCCTATAGACGACTTACCTATAAAGGTCATAGATTTTTTCTTACCATTGTTGATGATTTCTCTTATTGTGTTTGGGTTTTCTTGATGATCAATGAAAGTGACCCTTCTCAATATCTTAAAAGTTTTGTTACTTATGTACACACTCAATTTTTTCTTTCCATAAAATCTGTGCGTAGTGACAATGGACTTGAATTTACTAATGCTGATCTTAAACAATTCTTTAATGATCAAGGTATTCTTCATCAACTTTCTTGCCTCTATACACCTCAACAAAATGAAGTGGTAGAATGTAAGCATCGCCACCTCTTGCAGGTCGCTCGCTGCCTTTTCTTTCACTCCGGAGTGGCAATTCCATTTTGGGGAGAGGCCATGAAAACTGCTTCCTATTTGATTAATCGCATGCCTTCTCCAGTTTTAAAACACCAAACTCCCTTTGATATTCTATTTGGTTCTTCTGCTGACTTGTCTTTTTTAAAGGTCTTTGATTTTTTAGCTTTTGCCATAACTTCACCAGTTCATGACAAGTTTCAATCAAGGGTTGAACCATGTATCTTTTTAGGGTATCCCCCTAATCAAAAAGGGTATTTGCTTTATAGCATTCATATTAAATCATTTTGCATCTCTAGACATGTCTCCTTTCATGAAACTCGTTTTCCCTTCAAAAACATGTTCGCATCAATCAAGAGGGGCGTTCCAATGCTGTGATTGATCCTTTTAAGTATGAAACAGAAGCTTTCAGCCCCATTCCTATCCGATAATGGTATGACCAAATGCAACATTAGATGAGAATCCTCAACCAAATACAAGAGGGGGGGTTCCAATGCTGTGATTGATCCTTCTAATGTTGTGATTGATCCTTTTAAGTATGAAACATATGCTTTTAGCCTCATTCCTATCCAACAAGGGTATGATCCAAATGCAACATTAGGTGATAATCCTCAACCAAATACAAGAAACGATGACAATAGAGATACACACGCAGAACCTAATGTGCCTAGACCCATTTGTGAGAAAGAAACTTCATTATGGCTCAAGGACTATGCATGTGGAGGTAATCTCTCATACAAGGCATTTGTAGGTTATGTGTGCATCGTTGACTACAAGGATATCATAGAGGTGGATAAACGAAAGGTAAAATATTCTATTCAATCTTACTTTTCTTTTTCTAAGATGTCACCTGAGTGCAAAATTGTTTTGTCTAGTATTGATGCTAATGTGGAACCAAGTGGTTTTGAAGAAGCAGCAAAGGACCCTAAATGGGTTGATGCAATGAAGGCCAAAATTAAAGCACTAGAAGAGAACGAAACATGGAAACTTGTGGAACTCCCTAAAGGTAAAAGACCCATAGGTTGTAAATTGGTCTATAAGGTAAAATATTATGCTAATGGTAATGTTAAGAGATATAAGGCGAGGTTAATTGCTAAGGGATATAGTCAACGAGAGGGATAGACTATTTTGAGATATTCTCCCCCGTTGTTAGGATGGTAACAGTTAGAATAATACTTACCATTGTTGCAATGAATCATTGGGAATTATTTCAAGTGGATGTATATAATGCTTTTCTTCAAGGTGATTTAAATGAAGATGTATATATGAGAGTTCCTCAAGGATTTGGTAATCCTGAAAATAAAGTTTGCAAACTTACATAATCCTTGTATGGGCTCAAACAAGCATCAGGATAATGGAATACTAAGCTTACTCAAGCATTAATGGAGGGGGGGTTTAAACAGAGTAAATATGATTACTCTTTGTTCATTAGAAATATAGTACTGAAACTATTTTTGTCTTAGCATATGTTGATGATTTGGTGATCATAGGAGATGATGTATAACAAATTAATGAGGTTAAGGAGTACTTACACAATAAATTTAGAATTAAAGACCTGGGTCAGCTTAAATATTTTCTTGGAATAGAGGTGGTGAAAATTAATGAAGGTATAGTCCTCAATCAAAGAAATTATGAACTTGACATAATTTTTGATATGAGTTTTAGTGCAGCAAGGCCCCTTGCATTGCCCGTCGAGCCAAATACCAAGTTGAGAATTGATCCTAAAAATGAGGACGATGATTCAAAGCTACAAGAGTCAATTGTTTACAGGAGATTGATAGGTGGATTGTTTTATTTAACAATAATCAGACCTAATATGAGCTTCATTGTGCAGGCCTTACATCAATACTTGCAAACACCAAGAAGGTCGCACATTCAAGTTGCACAAAGGGTGGTTAGATATCTAAAAACGACACCAAACCTAGGGATCTTGCTTTCGGCAACCAGAGATAGCCAGCTGCAGTGCTATGTAAACTCGGACTGGGGGATGTGTCCAGATACCAGGAGATCAGTGACAAGATATATAGTCAAGTTTGGAGGATCCCCAATCTCTTGGAAATCCAAGAAATAGAATACTGTCTCCAAATCCTCTGCTGAGCCGAATATAGAGCACTAGGAGCTGCTGTATCAAAAGTAGTGTGGATTAAGAGGCTACTGGCAAATATGCATGTGAAGAGACTAAAGCATGTACAAGTGTTTTGTGATAGCAAAGCTGCCATCCATATTGCCACAAATCCAGTTTTCCATGAGAGAACCAAACACATTGAAATAGATTGTCACTTTACAAGAGAGAAGCTACAACAAGGACTTATTACTCTAGAGCATGTAAGAAGTAAAGAACAGCAAGCAGATATATTCACTAAGGGTCTTGGCAAGAAGAGTCATGAGAGACTTTTGGGCAAGTTATGAACTATTAATGTGTATAGCCCCCAACTTGAGGGGGTGTTAAAAATATTGTATTATTCACTATGAGTGGTTATAGGGTTGTTAAGTAGGTACAATTAGTGACTTGAACATGCCTATATATGTGTGTGGGCTTGACTGTTAGTTTTTTAGAAAAATAAGGTTTGATGGTCTAGTTGGTTATTTTGTAAGAATTATCTATGTTCAGTTAATATATAGGGTTGTTTTTCTTTACAATTCTGTATTTAAGCTTTCTCTTTAATTAATTATCTAAACAAATTTTAGTTTGTGGAATTGGTTTTTTCTACAAAAATAATGTATCTAAATATAAACACAGCACACAAACTGACTTCTACTTTAATTTTAATTTATAAAAATAAGTTGAATTAAAAGTTATTTTTACCCTGCCATGCTAATCCAAACAAACCTTAAGAAAGTTAGCTAAGACTTCAAAAATAGACAGAAAATTTATAATATATTTGTTAATGCTCCATTATTCTCTAAGTTGTCTTATATAAATAAAAGATTTTTTCTTACAATTTAAAAATCCTTGTTTTACACTAATATTCTTATAAATTCTTTTAATTGTCATTTTTCATAGAAATCCCTCCATCAACATAGTCTTACTTACATTCCTTATGTGAAACTTTTATTAAGTCAAATTATTCATAAATTATAAGTAACATGTCTTATTTATTAAATTTTATTTAACGAATAAAAAATATTTGGCATTGTTTAATTAATTAAAGATATTATATTTCTTTGTGGCAATTTCAAACGGCAACAACTTCCTGTAATGATCTGCAGATAAGCAGATTATTTGAGATTGTAAGTAAAACAATATGATTGGTCACGCTCAATCAAGTAATAATCAATAATTAAACAATTACGCCGCGTTTGCTCTGCCTCCTCTTAACTCTTGGCTTGTAGTTTAAAGTTTAAACTTTAAAATCCATACATGTGTTTCATAATCTTTTTTTTTTTTTTGGCCGACCTAAATTGTTTCTTTAATAAATATTCGATTTTCACGCCACTATGTGGATATGAAACCGAAGAAAAAGAAAATCACACAATCCAATTAAATTATGCTACTTAACAACTCAACCACGTTGGATGTGTTATTATTATAGATAATTAATAATTCAATTTCACACCTCCGGCTCATGATAAAACTATTCCATTCACATAGGAAACAATCACCCAAATCCAAATTGACTTTGCTAATCTTAATATGGATGACCTATCCAGATTGATTTTAAATAGTTCAGATTCAATTCTTTTTAGAATTTTTATTTTAATAATTATATTTTAATCAAGAATCTGAAGTTGTTAATTAAGAACCGCATGTTGTTATTTTTGAAATGGCGAAATGAGGGCTGAAGGGTAAAATCATCTTTTGGTGCCGCCCACACTGTTCATCCGTAATGACGCGTGACTGATCCGGATTTTTTGATTTCAATGTATTGATTAGGGATTTCCCTACTTCAAGGATATTTTATAGGAATTTTTCCATTATATTATGTGGTAACCGTTAATGTATTCCAGATTTATAGTTAAAAAAAGAAAGTTAAACATTTTAAAAATAGCAAACTTTCCCTTATCCTTTTTATAATCAACTTTCTCTCTTTTAAGGCAGGTCTTTAATATAAGTAACTTTTTTTGTGTCTTAAATTTTAAACTACTTTTTATTTTCTATCCCTATTAAATATATATCTTTATATTAATTATCACACACCCACCACTAATTCTCTTTCATTTAATGATTTATTACTTATTTTCTCTTATATTTTCTATTCATTTTCTTTTATAGTATATTTTACTTGTTCTCTCTTCTATACTCTTTTCGTAAATAGAGGTAGATTTGGAAAAAATAACACAGTTTTGGACATATTTATAAGTTTTAATTAATCTTAACTGTCAATCCATTTTATAAAATCAGGATAGGTATTGCTCATAAAAAAGACCGGAAGGAGCAAATGCTAAGAATATCTTGTTCAAATGGCATCTACATTCTTCTAAAATGAGAGAAGCTTTGGGAGCAAATCCCAAATAGGTATGTGCTTTGATAACTCAGTTTTATTAGACTATGTGTGATTTATATCTAAATATTTTAAAGGTTTTCAAACTCACGAGTTTAATTAAATTTGTCATAGTGATGCTCATATCATATATTTAAATCATAAATTCATAAGAGTTTACTTCTATTAATAAATATGTATTAATAGTATATAATTAAATATTTAAAATATAAAAAAATGACAAAAATTTGATTTAAATATATTTTAATTCCAAATAATTAAAATTTAAGTAATCAACATTCATACTTTATTATACTCAACAAATAATTTTTTTTTATAAAATTCATAGATAAAGTCATTAATATGATCAAATCTAAAAAGTTAGTACAAGTTGAAAAGCGGATTAACATAATTTTGTATGCTAAAAACATACACACAGTAAACTCGGTATGTGAGTTCATAAGTTTGACTGAGTTTACAACTATCACGAGTTTAAGAATAATTCGATACGATTTTATAAGATAGAAACGTAAAAACTCTAAACTCAAAAAGTCAACTAGCAAATTTGACAGCAATGATTATATTCCAAATAATTGTAGATTAATGCCTTTTTTTTGTCTCAAAGGGAATTCACCTTTTTTTTTTCCCACCCAAAAATACTTGCCTTGCAAAATAAAATAAAATATAACAGATAACGTGTGACTGCATATAGTTTATCATGGGAGGGGTTTCACACGTAAACTAAATCATAGGTTGATAATCATGGCAGAAAAAAAAAAAATCATAGGCTGATAATGATTGATTAGCATAAACCATTTTAGATACTCTCTGTTTCTCTCTGCTTTCCCACGTTCCTCTTCTCTGCCTATAAATTGATCTCCAAATGTATCACTTTCTCCAACATTCCATAAATTGCGTACAACCCATTTCTCTACACCACATTCTTTGTCACTTTAACAAATTTCATCCAAGCACAGATCAATATGAAGGCTAAAGTCTCCATCTTGATACAGCTTCTGCTACTGCAATATCTGTCAGTTGACTCTGTTTCTCAGGACTTTGATTTCTTCTACCTTGTTCTTCAGGTTAGTTTGTGAGCTTTTGTTTTCTAATCTGATCTGTCAATTGAAGGTTGCGTTTGGGGTTTACATAAACATGTGTGTTTAATTTGTGGTTTTTGGATTTTTTAGTGGCCAGGATCATATTGCGACACACAACAGAGTTGTTGTTACCCAACAACAGGGAAGCCTGAAGCAGATTTTGGAATTCATGGTCTCTGGCCTAATTACAATGATGGTTCATACCCATCCAACTGTGATCCTAATAGCCCTTTTAAACAATCTGAGGTATGCCATTGTAAACCAATTACTTTAGTTTTGATTTGCTTCTTTAATCAGCAGAATTATTTGGGTTCTGGAAATAATAATCCCATTTAAATATCCTGTATGTTCCTTATCTTGTGCTGGCGAATAAACAGAGTACTAGATCCAATTGAACAGTTAGGAGATGACATGTGTTTGTTTTTGTCCCTCACAAGAAAAACTGATCCCAGATACGGCTCCTTGTCTGTTAGTTTTTCCTTGTAACTAGAGTGAGTCCGAGATAAGTTTCACACACACACACACACACACACACACACACACACACACACACACACACACACACACACACACACACACGAAACTTACCAGTCATTGACTACCCTTCGTTATCCTAACTATCGATGGTGGCAAATTTAAAATAGACAAATCTAAAAGCTTATTTTTTAGATTCAACTCCAAAGTAATTTGGGTTACTCTGGGTTTATAAAAAAAACTTATTTTTTAATAAAAATTTATATTATATATCATTTGCATAATTTTTAAATTAAAAATAGGAAAATTTATTAGGGAAAAAAGACAAAAAAATACCACTTAAATTTCAAAATTCTAAATTAGTCTTGTGGCCAATAAGAGTATATGTATTAACTACAAGAATATAATAATTGACAATTCATTTTAACAGGAAATCACTAATTTAAGATTTTGAAGTTTAAGTGGTATTTTTTTTGTCTTTTTTCTAATTTATTATCAAAATTTAGAAACAAATTTATATAAATTTATCAAATTAAAAAAAAACATTTTCAAACGGCAAGGACCACAATGGAGTCTTTTAAGCCGGCCAAAAAACCAATAGAGTCTTTTAAATTCATTAAAAAGTTAACCAAAAAGGAAAAAAAGAAAAGAAAAGAAAAAGCAGCTTGCCCCATAAACTCCTGTCAAATACTTTTTTTTGCTCAAACTGTCAAATACTTTACTAGAGCCTCTTTAAAAGGTATTAAAAAGTAAAAAAACAAAAAACAAAAAAAGCAGCTTGCCCCACAAACTCTTCTCTTAAGTACTTTACTCAGTTCAATTTTTTAGTTGATACACTCATATTCATTATTCTCTAAGCCCTAATCAGCGTATTAATCGAGTCAAGCACGAGATTTAATTAATCAACAAATGACAAGTTAACTAATTAAGGGTCACATGTATGTAACAAGTAACAACACTAGCAATTTATATACTTATACTTCTGCGGAGTACTATTATTGATTGATTTTTTCATGTATTGGAGGACAGATATCAGATCTGTTAAGCAATTTACAGAGGAACTGGGCCACACTAGCATGCCCAAGCAGCAACGGAATACAATTCTGGAGCCATGAGTGGGACAAATCCATAATAGTGATTAATTGTCTCTCAATTAATTCCCTAATTATGGTGATTTGTTCCTCTTTTAACAAATCCATAATTATTGCTGAAATATTCCCAAATCTGCATCTTATGCTGATTTTATTCTTATTTGATTAGGCTACTTATTTCCTAATCAAATAGTCCAGCCCCTCAAGGGCGGACTTGGACCTAAAGTCCAACAGTTTTTAATTAAAAGTTTTTTTTTGCGCTAATATATATCCCTCTTTTTAATTATCAGTTATTGATTCACATTGATATACAGAAATATAAAATTGAAAGCGAGAGAATATCAACCAAATAGGCATAAAATAGTCTTACAATCAAAATCTAAAACTACCTCACATGAGACTTTCCTTGGTTGGAAGCTTAGAAAACACAATATAATGTTTTGTCGATACTTTTTCGGTTTTCCCCTTACATTTTTTCAAAAAATGTATTGCATAATACGAAGAGAAACAATGAGTAGAAAACCAGAAGCTTTATTCTACATTACTTAGAGATTAGATATATTCTAGACCTCTTGCTTTCAAGAGTTTAATATTAAGCATCAGCATGCTGCGAGCGAGACAGTAAAAACTGGAATTAAAAAGTGAGTTCTGAAACCTTTGACGAAGTCCGTTAGGTGAAATAATAAAACAATAAAGTCTTATAGTTTTCACAATATAACTAGGAGCTTTTAACAACTTAATTAAGGCTCCAGCTTCTGGCTATCCATGTGCTTATATTCTGTTAAGTCCTGAGATTATTAAAAAGATGGATGACTATGAAACATGCACAATTAATTCCAACTTGTCTTAAAGCCAATTAATGGTTTAAGACTTGGGGAACAAGTTCTGTTCATTCTAATGACATTGCTGTTTATTCCATTTTAACTTCATTTCCCTTTTCTGTTTTATCCTATTAGAAAATTAAAAGTTCAAAATTTTAAGTTAAGACTTTATTTTAATTTCTTCCCATAACAATATTTTTAAAAGTAGTTAATAGGAAACTAAAAAGTAAATAGGGCCCATGTTGCTAGATTTTTCCTAATTTTTCTGTTCACTACTCTTATTTCAAAAATTTTAAAAATGTATTAGAAACTTGCTGGCAGCCAGCCAAAGTCGTCAAATTCTTAACCAAAATAGTAAATATTGAAACAAAAATATTTATTAGCTTATAGTCAGCAATAAGGACCTTTTTTACTACTTTTGGTCTCGCTAGTTATTACTTTAGTTTCGCTTTTAACTACTCTAATTTTAGAAATTCAAAAAATGTTTTAGAAACTTTATCAGCAGCCGGCCAAAGTAGTTAATAGCGAAACTAAAATAGTAAATAACAAAACAGAAATAGTTATTAGGAAATGTTTAGTATCAGGGACCCTATTTACTACTTCAATTTCGCTATTAATTACTCTGATTTTGATATTAATTTCTTTTATTTCAGAAATTCAAAAAAATATATTAGGCTGTAGAAGCTCCAACGCTGGAGCTCTAGCAGTTAGCCACTGGTGAGGGGTGCTGAGGTGGCATTTAAAAAAAAATAAAAGTGAAGGGCAATGATGTCTTTTCCATAACATTTTAAAATTCTAAAGATTGATTTGGGGTTAGTGGAATTGGAATTACTAATTGGGGATTTCTATATTTTAAAGGTATTTATTTAGAATTTCCCCCTTTTTTTTATATCTATGATATTTTAAAACAGATAAACTTATTATGGGAAGAAATTAAAATAAAGTCTTAACTTAAAAATTTGAACCTTTATTTTCTATTAGGATAAAACGGGAAAGAGAGAATCAGTAATGTCACGGTTGAAAAAAAAACCTCCCATATATAAACGCCTTCGGCCATGGGCAGGTTGGGTTTTTCTTATTTTCTTCCTTTTCATTTTTTCTCATAATCTTATATTCAACACCATTAGATTAAAACAAAATTTAAATTCAATATTTTGTAAAATTATTACATAAACATAAATAAATAAATTTAAACTCTTAAAATCCTATCTATATAGTTCATAATTATAATAGAGAAAAAATAAATTATTTCTAATTTATAAATTATTATACTAATAATTTTATAACATATTAAATCTAAATCACTCATTTCATAATTTAAAGGTGGAGATGAGATTATGAGAAAATAACGAAGGGTAAAATGAGAGTATTCTTTTCTCGCATTCACATCTCCATCTTTCCTCTTCTCATTTTCCTTGCCAAACCATGTCACTTAGAAGCAAGGGAGGGGCAATGGATGAGAAAGTAGGGGAGAGAAGCCGATCCTAAATACCAGTCCCTACATTTCTTTTTTATAAGAAATACTTAACTTCATAACGTTGATAAAAAATAGGTTAAAGATAATAAATATGTAAAAGTGTAACATTATTTTCTTGAAAATAGGCTTGTTTATGAGAAGATAGGGAATAAGGAAATCATTATAATGAAGAAAATTAAAGTGTAGAAGATCAACAAGAAGGGAGCAAATAAAAAATTTATTATTATTAAGAGGGGAATGATGCTTTGGCTGTTGTGATAACAAATGTATTGATATTAAAAATGAGTAATTACCCACATAGAGTTGATGGAATTGTGTAAGACTCTGTTAAACTCTTTGGGTTTTAAGTTTGAGTTCCAGAGTATAAACGTTTATTTGTACTATTTCTTAGATTTATCTTGGGTTGAATTTTTATCTGTTTCTTTTTCTTTTTCTTTTTTTGCCAGAGAATTTTTATCAAATTCTGCTTTATATTTCTGTTGAAGTCCTAGCTATTTGCTACACGGTTTAATACTTCAATATTTTGGAAAAAAAAAAACCAATTCACCGACACTTAATTATAATTAGCTGTCGTATATAAGAATTAATGGTATACGGCAAGTTGCATGATCTGGATATGCATGGACTTAGAGAGAATATGTACAGCCATCCCAAAAGAATTTTGACTAGATCATAAAAACAGGCTCAAAAGTATTTGTTTAATAATTGTGAACCCATTGACTTATGAGGATTAGGTGGGAGATTAAATTAAATAACCAATTCATGTAGTCACAAAAACAAGTTCCTGGGAACACAATTTAAAAACTCCAGCTTATTATAAAGCCAATGGTTTTAAGAGTTCGGGAACAAGGTTTTTTTATTCCAAATTGTGCTTGCTCTACTGCCTATAAATACTCAGTTCAAGACATTGCAGAAGCTGTGAAATACAAAACACATACACATATATTGAATAAGCTACTCGGAGAAAACTAACCATGATGATGAAGAAGTTGATATGGTTGGTGGTGGTTTTGGCGATAGTGGCCATTGCCAGGGTTGAAGCTGATGGCCATGGAGTGTGTGGGAAGTACAGCCCAGATAGGATGCTCACACATGTTCTTCGTCACTGTGCCAAACCAGCAAAAGATTTGAAGGCTCCTGTGACTCCAAAGTGCTGTGAGCCTCTCTCCAAAATCTCAGAGAAATGCTTCAATGAGATCGTCAATTCTGACACTTGGAAGCATTCAGGCATCAACCCTAAAATCGCCCTCACCATTCCTAAACGTTGCCATTACCACCATTAATAATAATTATGAAGTGTGGCTGTGTCTTTTATAAGAGCTCATTAGAGTAGCTCATATATATTAAGTTTGTTGAACATGTTTCAGTGTTGATTTAGAGTCGAGTGTGTTGTTCAAACTGCGAAGAGTAGCCGTGGATTTGTTGGGTTTGAATTGGTTTGATTATGTTTTAATCTCCAAGATGTATTGTATTGAGTTTCCATATGAATAAAATGCTCTTCTTTCAATTATGATAAACCAATAGGTTTTACCAAATTAGCAAGAATGTCTTGTTGAATTCCACATCTATATGGCCTGCCATATCTGAAAACGGATTGGGCTTTGTGATCGATTAGATCATGAGCTGACTTATATTAACCAAAATGTGGCGTTCAGTGAAGTAGAGTGAATTTTATTGTCCATGTTGAGCACTTAGTCTAATATTGTGCCTAATATAATAATATACCAACACATGACTTGATAGTATACTAAATATCAACTAATTCTGGAAAAAAGAAAAAGAGTTGAGTTTGAGTTCAACTCATTTTTAGTGTGTGTGTGTGTTACAATTGAGCACTAAAATACATATTATGAATTTTATTTTTCATGAATATTGAAAAATATTGAGTTAAATCTTGGCCTCCTTTCTGAAATTTACTCATCTGTTCAAATTCAAGAAGAAAATTATGAATATTAACATGAAGGTTAATTAGTAGTTCAAAAATGGATGATAAAATTCTATATGACATGATCTGCTTGATGACGCTGGCAGGCGTTGTACATCCCTCTATTCTAGAGCTTGCAAATTAAAGCTGTGAGTTCGAGTTTTAATTGATTTGTGACTGTGCGTAGTTCAGAACGTTGTTGGAAACTTAGAATCACCAGTGGAAAAAGGGTTTTTTAAACCGGTTAAAATTGATTTTTTAGACCGGTTCTGGATCCGGTCTTGATACAGCCGGTTTTAAAAGTATGTCACTTTTGAGACCGGTTTGGTAACCGGTCTTAAAAGTATAGCTTTTAAGACCGGTTCTATTTATAACCGGTCTAAAATCAACAATTTTAAGACCGGTTTTCATGAGCTCCGGTCTTAAAAGAACTCTTTTGTAAGGCGATTTATGTAACATTTTTAAGACCGGTTATGATTATAACCAGTCTTAAAAGTTATTTTAAAACCGGTTTTACATACAACCGGTTTTAAAAATGTTAATTTTAAGACCGGTTTTACATACAACCGGTCTTAAAGTTTTAATTTTAAGAATATGGTTATAAATATAACCGGTCTTAAAATAACTTTTAAGACCGGTTATCATTATAACCGATCTTAAAAGTGTTATATATATATATTTTTATTTGTTTGTGATTAGGTTAGTTACCAGAATACATCCTTGAATTGCTATCTCCAATGTCATACTTATTAAGTGACATATGGTGTTCAGTTTGCTTCCACTTACTATTTCCTTTTGCTTTAACCTTCTCATTGAATTGGGAACTTGTAACATATCATATATCCTCATATATAATGTTTTGTTTAAAACCATCATATATATATATATATATATATATATATGCATGAATGGATTTAACCATGACATATCATGTAACCAACAAATCAATTCATCAAAATATACAAAAACCATGTTAAAACCAACAAACATGTCAAATCATGTAACCAACAAATCAATTCATCAAAATATACAAAAACCATGTTAAAACCAACAAACATGTCAAATCATGCAACTAACAATATAAATGAATTCAACCAACCAACATTCAATTCATAAATGAATATAAACAAAAAAATTCCTCAGCTTTACATACAAGAACTCACTGTTGTAAAAGTTCATAAATGAATTCAGCACAATAATTACGAATGTGCTCAATATCTTCTTTTGAAAAGAGGTCAGCAGGTTCAAATATCTGAAACACCAAAGCCAGGCAAAACATTAAATTCACTTAAAAAAAATAAAAAATAATACAAAATTTTTGAAATATATATACATTTACCTCTTCAGTAAGTTTTGTCGTGCCTAGGGTAATAATATTATACATGTGCCTCAAAATATACAACCCACAGAAGTTGGACCCCGGTGGTTGCCTACGGGTCTGAAAAATAACATGATATCGTTAAAACAAGTATAAAATTAAAGCATGGCTTATTATTGAATACATTCTTAAAACAAACCAATATGTAACTAACCTTTGGCAAGATCCATGTAGGGTCTTTTACCTCACGCATAGGCCTACCACAAGTAGTGTGTTGGAATGTCCGCATAGCCCTATATCATCAAAATCACAAAGGTTACTTATTTTACACAAATTCCATAAATTTTGCATACGAAAGGTAATTAATAATACAAGAAAACTTACGAGTTCAAGCTCTTCTTCAATTCACTAGTTGGCTTGCTGAGGTGGAGGGAGCATAAGAGGATGACATAATAACTCTTCTTGCACAAAATAGCCAATTGCCAATGATCACTGAAAAAAGGGAAAATTTTTAAGCAAGTATAAAATATTATGTATAGTATGAAATATAAATTTATGTCTTACCCATGCAAATATGGAGTCAAGAAACACTCAATTGAGGTTTAACTAAGCCTGTGCAATAAGTATGTGTGTCTGATAGCAGTAGTGGTCCCTTTGTCATAGAGTTGAGCTAGGCATAGGAGTCCAAATTTATCGATTTTACCAGAGTCAACCAACCTACGATGCATGCACCTACAATAATTCAAGCAGGGACATTAAATCAAAGTTTAACAGAGTAATTTGTAAAATATTAACTTTTAATTTGAGAAGATACTTACATCAAAAAGAGCTAGACAATCGAAATCGTAAGCTGTTGTAGAGGAGCTACTAGGGACATTAAATCATCTCTCTCAAGATAGCATTGTGCCCCTAACTTGCCAACAGCTAACTCAGTAGGTCAATCTCTTGTTCAAAAGGACGTATCATATGCCATCAGAATCACTTGCTGCATGACATTCAATGGAAGTCGTGAAACATCTTGAGTGGAGGGAGGTGGAGGTGGCGGGGATTCCTCAGCTCGATTAAAAACATGGTTTGTTGGCCACAAGATGAAAGAGTTGATGACATCACCCACAACCTTGAAGTCATCAACAGGGCTAGGGAGAGTTGCATCTGCAACGATCACCTCTTCAACTGCCACTCTGACTTGATCATCCTTTATTTCTTGGTGGTGGATAGTTGATCCCAAGTTGTGCACGCTCTCTCGTGCAACCAATCGTCTCAGAGAATCCTCCACAAATAAGTCACAAGGCTCACCAATTTCTTTTCCAGGACCCTCTGATGACTGACCAATGCAACTCCCTTTAGTGCTTTGTTTAGGGTTTAGGGAATGAGCCTAGGGAGCACTGGTATCTGCTTGTCTTGTGCTCGTCATGATCATCCATTCCTTCTTCATCTTGCTGAACCTTTCTTCAAATCGTGCATCAAATGATGCTTTTGCATCGGCCCTAGCTTCCGCCCTCACATTGGCCAATATACGCTCCATCTCCTCCCTAGTCACCACACCACTTGAGGAATGGCGTGAGGGTGCTCCAAAGTAACCCCTTATACCTACCCCTCCTCCAATCTCCCTGATAGGACCGGGATGCTCATGTTTTCCTGTAGCTATGGTCAGGATTTCATTCCTCCCATCCAACCTAAACGATCCCTCGGCTTGTTTTTTTTAAGCTTCTCCTATAAGACACAGATGACAAATGTTAGTAATGAAATTTGTTTACTAAATAATTAATAACAAGTCAACAACAATACTTATAATTTTTTCACCGACTATACGAGATTGTTCACTCCTATAAGACCTGCTCTTCTTTTGGTGAGCAAACAACCACTTCTGTTCGCGACGTATTGAAGATGGTGGAGAAAGAAGAACAGAAGGATCAGATTGAGCCGCTTCTTCCAATCTCTTCCGTTTGACCACCAATAAGTCTTTTTCGACCTTCGCATACCCCCCAGAGACATTGTATGGGGGCAATAATTCTTTCTACCACTCTCTTGGGCCTTTTTCCTTTTTTCCTGCGAATAAGAAATCAAAAGTAAGTCATTGTAAATCAATAAAGACAATTAATAATTCATAAGCAAATCAATTGCAAAATAAGTCAACTCACCAATGCTTCTGGAGTAGTCTAAAGCCGTCTGAATTCTTGCTAAGTCTGTTCATCAATAAAAGAATATTGATCGCACGGATTAGGAAGAGGCTGACCTTCTTCCACCTCGATATGCACATAATTGTTGGCTAGATTTGTCTTAAACTTCCTCCAGCGTTCATCACAATACGTTATTGTCTTGTCATACAAGACTTCACTCTCAGGAATGTCGTAAGTAAGCTGGATAGTTTCCCAAATATGTCGCTTCACACCTTTATCGACATTTCTCCACTGCTCTGATCTATCAAGATGCTAGGCTTGTTGCGTGCTAGGAGGCCGACAAAACTCCTATACCTTTGAGCATTAGGCCCGATTGGTTTCCAATATCTATCAAACTCAATCGGAATCTTTTCCCCGGTATTCCGATTGAGAGGAATGTCTGTCAATCAGGTGGCTCTCCTACCCCTTCGTCTAGGCCGGTTACGTGGCTCATTGTGTTCCTGGCTCAGAGCATTGCTAGGCTCACTCTGATTTGGATTAGTAGGATCGGGTGTGCCCTCACTAGGATGACTTATTGTCTAAAAACACTTTGAAGGACACTATTTAAGGAAATTTTGCTCACGGTGCTTATTGTTATAACACGGCATTATCTACAAAGGCATCGTTCAAAAGTAATTCCCAAGTTATGCAAACATGAATAAATAATTAATTGCAATGCACAAGTTGATAACCAAAATCAACTAAAGCAATAATTAAGATGAAGGAGGAATGATTAATTGCAATTGCAAAAGCAATTCCCTAAAGCAAGTTTTCATAGTAGTAAAGATTTTAAATTCAAATTGCATGGCCGAATCAAAAGAAGGAAACCAGAAGCTACAAAATCAATATAACAGAAGCAACAAGCTTAAACCAAACAAAATAGAACCCAATTTTGCAAAATCAACTAGGAGCTACACCACTATAGTCTTCAACTAGGATCAAAATCAAACAAAACGTACAAAACCAAACAAGCTTAAACCAAACAAAAAAAAAAATATAACAGAAGCTACACCACTAGAAGCAACAAGCTTAAACTATAGTCTTCAGCTAGGATCAAAATCATCACTACGACTCTCAAAATCATCACTTTCAAATGGAATATTAACCCAGGTCCACTAGAAACAACAAACTTAAACTATAGTCTGTAATGCAAATGGAAAACTACCAAAATAAACCCAGGCCCACAATTTCAGAATAATTAAATGGTACCTTAAACTATAGTCCTTGGCCACTTGCTGCAGGAATTGAACAAAGAAAATGGAGGCAAAGTCATCTCACAATTTCAATGAAAAACCAAAAAAATGAAATGGAAACACAAACCTGACAATAAAAACGAGGTTGAGAACGAAACCAATAGGAGGGAACAAACGACGATAGCCTTCTGACAATGTATTCAACAGTAAATCTCCGTTGACGGCGGTGAAGTTAAGGACGGAGGAGAGAAGGGGAAAGGAGGAGCTACCGCGAGACGATGGAGGGGTTTTGCTGATGTGCCTGAGTTTTAGATTTTAGAGTTAAATTTAGGCACCTTTTGAAATCCAGGTCAGTTTTAAGACCGGTTGTCAATTACAACCGGTCTTAAAATTAATATTTAAGACCGGTTCTATTTCAAAACCGATATTAAAATATATATTTAAGACCTGTTATTAATAAATAACCGGTCTTAAAAATTGAAACTTTTTAAGACCGGTTGTTAATTAATAACCGGACTTAAATTTTTTAATATTTAAGACCGGTTTTCATTTACAACCGGTCTTAAAAGTAATAAACATTTTATTTTTATAATTGTCTTTAATTCAGATAATATTTTTTAGACCAGTTATTTTTAGAACCGGTCTAGAAAAAATATTACATATATTTATTTTTTTTAATTGTGTATATTTTAAGACCGGTTTTTGTTATAACCGGTCTTAAAATTATTTTTAAGACCGGTTTTAAAAATAATTGGACTTAATATTTCATCATAATTATAAAAATGCCACCGGTCATATTTTTAAGACCTTATCCGATATATCCGGTCTAAATATTCTGGTCTAAAAATCTTTTTCTGTACTAGTGAATATACCACTTTTACGTAATATATTACGATTAGGTATGAAAATAGAGATTTGGAATTGGTATGCTGAGTTTATCATTATATTGTAATATTGTAATGAGAACTGTTTACCTTATCACTATGCATGGTTGCTGGCTAGCTGGCTTTGAGTTGGAATTGGATATTGTATTCGCGGTTTATTATTGTAAAGAGAGCCGTCCAATACCAGTTATAAAAGTTTTTTTAATAATTTTTAAAAGCCATTTTTTTTTTCACTAGTGCCTATCCCTCTTGCTATATACTATATCCTATTCTTAATAATAAATCTCATTTGTAGTGCAAACTAGATCTTATATTAAAGACTCAATACAATGCATATATCAATTATCAATTCATATTGATATAGAGGTTTAGATTTGAAAGTGAGAGAATCTCAACCAAATGGGCATAAAATGATTTTTTCTTACCGTCAAAATATAAAGCTACCTTCACATAGCCCTTCCTTAGTTGATAGCGGAAGTTTAATTAGAAAAGACAATATAATTGTTTTTCTTTTTAGGCGGCAAGGAGATGCAATTAAAATTAGGGGGTTTTTAATCATAAAATGGCATATTAACCCTTATGCAAAAATGACATAATTACTAAAAAATTATTAACTTGCATAGAATGCCACTCAAATGAGAAGTGTCTTCTATTAATCTAATTCTAATGTAGTAATTTCTGTCAAAGAGATAATGGCGAGGGGTCCATAATAACAAAATAATTAAAATATTAGGGATATTAAATTTAAATTTCAAAATATTATGGGAATTATGGGAGTTATATGCAATTACCTCAAAGTTCACATAGATTTTGTATAAATTAGCCTATAAATTATGTTTTTCTTCTGACATTAATTGGTGTATCTGTTTCAATAAGGTTGTGGTTTAATCAGTGTATAGCATTCATTGGTGTAGAAAGTTCATTTTCTAGTAAATGTAGCAATTAGTGTAGAAAGTTGAGCTTTCTAGACTAGTTAAACACCAAAACCGGTGCAGAAAGTGGGACTTTTTTCTTTATGTTTTCACACCCTGCTGTGAAAGAACCCGTGTATGTAAAAAAATAGTTTCTTCAAGTATAGAAAGTCCAAGACTTGCTGCATACACCAGCAAATTCAACAACAATTCCAAGACCTGTTTTAACAGTATTTTTTAATTTGACAAAAAAAGAGTATTTTTTAATAATTTTTAAAAGCCAATTTTTTTTGCACTAGTAGTGCCTATCCCTGATCTTTCTAAATTTCAGTTATCAATTCACTTTGATATACAAAATATACAGAGGTATAGATTTGAAAGCGAAAGAATCTCAACCAAATGGACATAAAATAGTCTTACTTACTGACCAAAACTGTGTGTACTTTTCCCATGCGTGAAAAATGTCTTGCATATTACTAAGAGAAACAATGAATAAACTGGATCGACAGTTCTATAAAATTTCCTTGTTAGAAGCTTTATTCTACCGGAGTTAGAGATTAGATTTTAGTCCCATTAATTGCTTTCAAAAGCTGAATATAATATCAAGCACTAGCATGATGAAAATTAAAAAGTGAGTGTTGGATAATGATGAACCCTTTGACCAATTAAGTAGATAGGTAGGTAGATGAAAGAATAAATAATCAACTCATATATATATAGTTTTTACAATATTAACTAGGAGCTGTAAGTTGATAATTTAATCAAAGCAATCCATATATTCTTAAAATTAAAAAGATCAATGACGAAAGATACACACTTCATGACAGAGCCGAAGCTGTGAAATTAAAGACAAATTAAACACACATATAGCTTCCTTGTTCAAGTTGATGAAAGAGATCACAGGAAACTAATTAATCAGCAGGAGGATGAAGAAGGTGATTTGCTTGGTGCTGCTTTTGGCGATAGTGACTAGCTAGCTAGCTGTTATAAGAGTAAAATAAAGAGTGATTGTATGGTAAATTAATAAGGGTTCACTATATAGTGGCTCGTAAGCTTGCTAAACATGTTTCACTCATTGTCCACTCATGTGTTCTCGATCAAACAGCAATAATAATGTTGGATTCGTTGGGTTTGAAATTGGTTTGTTTATGTCTTATTAATCTCAATGATGCATGTTAGATCTTCTCCATGAACTTCCATAAATCAAGTTTGGAGCTTGCTATATAGCACTGGATAATATTTGAACACTCTACTAATTAATTGCTTTTAATACCTTCATAGTAAATAAATTGTTATTGTCTTAATTATGATAAGCCAATGGTTTTACTCCCAAATTAGCATGCGTTGCTTTTTTTTTTTCCCCCAACATCTTTGACATGAACATGATTAGCCAACTAATTGAAAATGGGTTAAGGTTTTTTTTTTTGGTGAATAGATAAATGTGTTTATTGTTATTGACTATGTTAACTTGATAAAGAATATCTCGTACAGTCAAAAGAAATCAAATATAGCTATGTTAACATGAGGTGAAGTGTAGATGAAGATCAAGGATTCAAATTAATCCTGTGTGTGTGTCTAAGATTACATCTCTAGTTAATTATATGAGTAGCCTTTGTTATAAACTTTAACCATCTATTCCAAAATTAAGTACAAAAACATGATTTCTCGGTCTCCTAAAGCCTGACTTGAAGAAAACTCAGCCCCACAAATGAACACTCAAGAACCTTTCTCTTATTGGTAGGATTGACTTATCTTCAACCCAAAAATTCTTTGTCGGTCGCTCTCTTAGTTGTCTCGGCCAATGAGTGGAACAAACATGGCACTTGCTTTCACTCTGTACTTCACCAACATGACTACTTTGCCACAACTCTCAACCTCAAACAACAAGCCAACCTCCTCCAATCTCTCCTTAATGCTGGTAACTCCTCAAAAACTTCACACCACAGCTAGATAATATTCATGTACCTCGGCTGGGCATCCAACCACAATCAGGTAATGTTCGTATACCTCAGCTAAGTCCCAGACTACAACTAGGTAATATGCCCTAGGCACGTGTTCATTCACAGAATATAGAACATATAACATATTAACCATCACATAGTGTACGAGAGATTATAATTACTACATTGGCCTTTCCAGGATAACCTTCCTGATTATCGTGGATCATTGTTTGCTATTCTATTCTCTTGCCCTGTGTTTGCTGTATTAGGCTAGATCTAACTTCCTGACCTTGCCCAGCATCTAAACCTCTTAGTCTTACCACCTTTATGTTTCACTATATGAAGCAAGAAAGGGGTAAATTACACATAAACACATGGGCTTATCTGTCATTTCACAAATTTTTGGGTGCATAGGTACCCAAAAACAACATATCACAGGTGTTTACAGTAGTCAAGCAAAGCCTGCAACAACATACAACCTCTAAACTACTGCACAACATGTCTTACTCTTTTTCCATAATATGACATAACATGTGCAACAACTTCCCAGGGGGTCACCCATCATGGCATTTCCCTGGGTTGAGCATGCTTAACTCTTTTGTACCCATGCCCAAATTTGGATACCGACTTCTATTGTTTCCGTCCACGAGTACCTCGTGACTACCCTCGTCTCAAAAGACATGTCGGCTATCTCCAGTCACCAAAATATTGAGTGTGGACCGCACATTAGCGTTGGCTGTACCCATATCCTTGGGTTCCGCAATATCCTTAGACCATTCTCGTCTAGTATTGCACTACTAGCGGCCCTTCAGTACTTGCTATTTCTCGGGGCTGATTCATAAATCAGAAAGATACCCTCCTTTGGTACCTTCCGTCCATGCATATTTCCTATCACTGTGTAATCAAGACCTTATCAGTATACTATCCTGTTGCCAAAACCACTCACCCTTCCAAAACCGCTTGGGCTCTTCCAGAACCTCTTGAAGCTCCTCCAGAACCACTTTCGGATCCACCAAAACCGCTTTCAGCTCTGATACTAAAATATCACACCCTTATCTTAATTTTCACCTTTACCAGAGTATTCACGAAAAACGATATGCGGTTCAGTGGGCAACACAGGAATAACATGAATATACTGATAATAAGTGCATGATTACATAAATTCCCCATAGGGGTTTATAAATGATAATTACAATTAATGTAGTCGTACAAGGCTACTTGGGTGTCTAAACTTGTCCCAGTGAAACGGAGACATATTCCTGACTTCATTCTGCCACTGCAATCCTCTCGTGTAGTTCTCTTCTTTGCTTTTAACATATCTTTTGTCTTCTCTTGTCTAAATTGTTGGTAGGGGAGGGTGAGATTCGAGAGAATCTTAGTAGGAAACAGATACCATAATGCATGCATGATTGATGCTATGTGTATGACATGTTAGCTTTATCTAGATGTATGCCCCACAATGACATTTCTGCATGCTCAATGTTTCATACAACAAGACTATGGCCACAGCGAAAACAGAAACAGAGCTTCATTTATTCAAATATGCTCTACACAATCAAGTAAAGCAATCACATACATCATTACACAAGCAAAGATATCAAATACATGCAAGTAAGGTAAGTACCCTACCTCCAATCGTTCTCCTCGATTTGCGTGCCAACAGCTCGGGGTTCCATATTTGATCCTACAATGTCAAATGTACTATTTAGACACTTGTATAGTGTTTCTGGGGGTTGTATGATTCTATCTTGAAAAATCATTAAAATACCCTCGGGGACCCGGCCCGGCCCCGCTGTACTTGGTCCGACCGTATGTTTTCCGATACTTTGACATAGGCTATTCCTACATATTTTCACCTAAGGAATCCATTTCCGGACTCGGAATTATCAAATTCAATGTAAAATTATGAAATTGCCTTTGGCAGCCCTACTTTTAGGGTTTTAAAGGCGTTTCCGTAATTATGCTTTCTCGGCCTTTTCCGAAAAAGTGCCCAACTGTAACCCCACCTAATTTTTCCTCCTGAACTCAATGGAACCATAAAATCATTGAAAATCCAACTCTAAGACCCATTTACAATGCTGACCGAAATATATGGGTTTTAAGGGGAAAATCGGGGTTTTTCGGTTTCGGCTCCGTAAACATGTTCCTTTCTACTCCTAACCACTTTATTGACTATTCCATTAGGTTACAACTACCATTTAGTATCAATTTGGGCAGCATAACCCCTAGGAAAACCCATTTCCAAGAATTAAAACCAATAGCAATCCGGCGAAATTTCACCAATTAAATTGCCCACAGTAGCCAAAATAGTCAATATACAAGAGTTTGGAAGTTACCTCAAGCTCCCACTAGCTTTTCTCAAAGTGGCTGAACCCTAACCCTTGCTCCCAATGAAAATTGAGCTTCCCAAACCTTAAATACATAGAAGAATAACTTAGGAGCAGAGTTATACGCATTAAGAACCAATTTATCGAAGAAATCACTTACCTTTGTAAGCTTTTTCCTCCCCTTTTCTCTCTCTAAAATTTCACACTTCCTCTCTCTTGTTGCAGAAAAAATGACGAAAATGGGAGGAGGAAGATGATAAAATATGATTTTATAAGATATTATAATTATCCAATAATTATTTTTCCATTTTCGGATTTTTACAAAATTCTGGCAGATTTCTGCCTAAACTTTGAAAACTCATAACTAATTCTAGAAATATTGAATTGGAGTGATTCCAAAGCCTATATAACCCTTATTGAGTCTAGTTTTAAGAAAAAATATAGAATTTTGCTGAATGGAATCAAAAAAGTCCCAGAATTTCAATCTTTGCATATTGTTACATAAATTTCATAGTTTTTCTGTGCTGAATTCAAAAATTCATATATTTTTGTGTATAGCTCTAATTGAGTCATATGACCTATCAAATTAAAGCTAAGGATGACTACTTTCATCTTGTAAAGTTTCATAATTTTTGGTCATCATTTGGTCATTTAAAATCATATGACAAGCTTACTACCTCATAGGCGATTTCACCGAAAACATAATCACTTTCTTCAAAATTAACCATTTTATTTTCTTTAATGCCCCAAAGATATAAGGAACATTAGAGAATAGATTTGGGTCATCTACTAAATTGGGGCTTAGTAGTCCGCTCAATTTAGGCTTATTCCCAAGCCTTAAATCCCAAATTTTGGCGTATTACAGGACTCATAAAGCTCCACGCCATGACTCTCTTTGGCCTCTCTAGGCCCTTTGTAAGAGGAACAAGCTCAAAAGGAGAGACCATCTCAGAAGATTAACTTGTTGGATAGGAGAACCACTTGAACTTATAAACCATACTTTACTTGTAAGTTATATCATAAACTCCCTCCGGTCCTTAATATAAGACATATTTGCCTATTTGAATTAAATTGAGGAAGTTAGTTAAGTTAGTTAATATGATATGTATTTTCTAAAACACATACGGTCATTTTTCTTAATTCCTTCATTTCCTCTTTTCCTTATTATTGTTGAAGGAGCGTCAATAGGGGTAAATTAGGAAAATATTGATAAATATGCAGACTATGTTTTATATTTAAGGCCAAAATCAACTCCTCAAATATATATATCTTCTATCAAGAACAAAATAGGAGGAGTAATTAATCTCCTCACACAATGTGAATTGATGATAATGTGTGTATAGGAATAGAAGGAGATGAAGGGTATTACAGATTGAGCTGCATTGAAGATGGCATAAAGGAATCAACTGGTTTTGCTCCATTCATAGAGTGCAGTGAGGACTCTTCTGGAAACAGCCAACTTCACCAAATTTGGTTGTGTGTTGACGCTTCTGCCTCCAACTTCATCCATTGTCCTATTTTCCCTCCTACTGCTCCCAAGTGTCCTTCTGATGATCATATTCAATTTCCTTCTTTCTGATTCTTTCTTTAATGAATGATGGACGAATAAGGAACCCAATTCACTTTATGATGTCTTGATAATTTCATGTTTGATTAATTGTGCCTCCTATTAGCAGTTCCCTGTATCTGGGTTTGTGGCCTCTAATGTCTAGTCCTTTGTAATATCTTATGTTTGCTTTTTTTTTTTTTTACATATTTACTTTGGTTTTTTAATTTCGAAATAAAATAAGATACATTTTGATATCATACCGTTATAAACGGGAGTAATTTTATTTTATTTTTTTAAAAAATACCAAATTATAGCTATAAATTATAGTTAATGATTTTTTAATTTCAAATTAAGTGTTTGTTTGGATTGATGTTTTTGAATCTACATATGCACATTGGTAAGATAAAAGTTGGGTGGGATCATTTTAGGGTTGTTTGGGTTTATTGTGGAGCAAATGGCCTTTTGATGGAAATGCCATGTTGCAATTGCATCGGAAGCCCATGCTTTCAGCTGCATCACCAAATTTATTAATAAAATTTAAGTATTTTATTTTTATAGTACATTAACTATACTTTTAATTTTAATATTTCTCTTAAATGTGTCACATTATATAAGTGTGATATAAATATATATTATTTAATAAAATTTATGTCATTTTCAATCATTTTATATTTAAATTTTATTTTTAATTAATTATCTAAACAAGTTTTAATTTTTCAAATTAGCTTTTTCTACAAAAATATATTTAAATATAAATCATATTACACAAACTGACTTTTACTCTAATTTTAATTTAGAAAAATAAGTTTAATTAAGAACCATTTTTACCCTAGACTAATCCAAACAAAAAGTTAGCTAAAAATTAGAAAATAAAGATAAAATTTACAAAATATTCGTCAATGCTCCCTTGATTCTCTTAATTGTCTTGTATATAAATAAAAGGTTTTTTTAACAATTTAAAAAATCCTTATTTTACACTATTATTAGTATAAATTCTTTTAATTATCATTTTACCTAGAAAAATCTCTCCCCCCATCTTAATTATATTCCTCGTGTGAAACTCTTAATATGTTAAATTATTCATAAATTATTATAACTCCGCCTATGTTTATAGCCGGTCCCGAGCCCAGGGTAAAAGAAGAGGGTTGTGTTAGGCCCTGACAGCCAACGTAAAACCCTGTCGAATCTCTTATGAACATGGATCAATGAAGAAATTGTGCTAATGCTAGGTCGTTGCCTGTAAGTAACGCGCTGTATGGCTCGAGTACAGTGATAAGTAAGGAAGGGCCGCTCCATCGTCGCCCGGGTGTAGTGTTAAATGAGCAATGGCTACCGCTCTCTTATGAATGGAGGCGGCTAAAGAAGCTAGTTTATGAGAGCAAGATCAGATTTGGCACTTGAAACGTTGGGACTCTGAATGCCAAATCTCTGGAGGTGGTGGGTGTAATGAATTATCAAAAGATTAATATTTTGTGCCTTCAAGAAACTAAATGGGCGGGAGAAAGGTATCGGGAAATTAATGGTTTTAAGCTTTGGTATACAGGAAAGGTCAATGGAAGGAATGGTGTTGGTATCATCACTGATAATGAATGGAGAAAGAACGTGGTGGAAGTTAAAATGGTTGAGGACATAATCATTTCCTTAAAAATGATTGTTGGGAAGGATAGTATAAACATTATCAGTGCGTATGCACCTCAAGTAGGGGCAAAAGCACATCTTAAAGAAAACATCTGGGAAGATTTGGAGGGGCTAATTCAGAGTATCCCACTAACCGAAAAGATTTTTATTAGAGGTGATCTTAATGGACATGTCGGTAAGGAGGCATGACCTCATGCAAGGGCTCATGGCGGTTTTGGATTTTGGGTGCTTAATAGTGAAGGTAAATTTATTATTGATTTCTCCCTTGCATATAACCTCATAATTGTCAACATTTGCTTTAAGAAGAGAGAGGATCATTTAATAACATATAAGAGTGGAGCTGCCAAGACACATATTGACTTCTTTTTGGTAAGGAACTCTGATAGAAGATTTTGTACTAACTGCAAAGTGATCCCTAGGATGGTATGACAACACAACATATGTTTTTGGTTCTTGATGTGAATATTAAGTGTGTAAAACAAAAGCATCAGTAAGTTTTAAATCCAAGGGTCAGGTGGTGGCAGTTAAAGGGGGAGAAGTGGGAGATTTTTAAAAGAACTCTTTTGGAGGAGGGCGAGTGGGAGTTACAAGGAAGTGCTAATACCATGTGGGAGAATATGTCTAAAAAGGTCCAGAAGGTTGCTAAAGTAATTTTGGGAGAATCAAAAGGTTTTGGTCGGCAAGATAAGGAGACTTGGTGGTGAGATGAGATTGTTCAAGAGAAAGTCAAGCATAAGAAAGATTGTTTTAGAGCAATACACTTGTGTAATAATGTGAATAATTGGGAAATGTATCGTTTGGCTAAAAAGGAGACTAAAAAGGCAGTGTGTAAAGCTCGTAATAAAGCATATGGGGAGTTTTATAAGGAGTTAGGAACAAAGGCGGGAGAGCGTAAGATTTACAAGATTGCAAAGAGCAATGAGAGAAAATTGAGAGACTTGGACCAAGTGAGGTATATAAAGGATGAAGAAGGCAAAGTTTAGGTTACTGATGGAGATATTAAGAATATGTGGGAAGCCTACTTTTATAATTTGTTCAATGATGGAGGAGGAGGGCCTTGTGATTGCGAAGATTTGACAACTCGAGAAGGTGATCTCAATTTGTTATTTTACCGCAAGATTCGAGTTGGCGAGGTTAGGGAAGCTCTTAGGAAAATGGAAAATGGTAAAGCTGTTGGGCTTGATGGGATTCCTATTGAATTTTGGAAATGCTTGGGTGAAGAGGGTGTTTTGTGGCTCACAAAATTATTTAATGAGATTTTACGATTCAAGAAAATGTCGGATGAGTGGAGGAAAAGTACTTTGATTCCTATTTATAAGAATAAATGGGATATTCAAAATTGTGCAAACTATAGAGGAATTAAGCTTATGAGTCATACAATGAAATTATGGGAAAATGTGATTGAACGCAGGTTGAGGTTGGAAACTGAAATTGCTGAAAACCAATTTGGATTTATTCCAGGAAGGTCTACAACAGAAGCGATTTATTTATTAAGGGGGTGTATGGAAAAGTATAGGAGCAAATGAAGAGATTTGCATATGGTTTTTATTGATTTGGAAAAAGCATATGACCGTGTGCCAAGAGCTATATTCTGGAAAGCTTTGGAAAAGAAGGGGGTGCGGTTCACATATATCAAACCCATTCAAGACATGTATGAGGGGGTTACAACTAATGTTAGAACGTCTGGAGGTGTACCAAAGGACTTTCCTATAAGGATTGGCCTACATCAGGGATCAACTTTGAGCCCTTATTTGTTTAACCTAGTGGTAGATATTCTAACTGAGCCTATAAGAGAAGAGATCCCTAAATGCATGCTTTTTGCGGATGATATAGTTCTGTTGGCTGAATCCAGAGAGGAAATTAATTCTAAATTTGAGATATGAAGAAGGACTTTGGAAGTGAAGGGTTTTCGTCTGAGTATGAGCAAAACTGAATATATGAATTGTAAGTATGATAAGAGACAATGTGGAAATGAAGTGGAAGTTAAATTGAGGGGACAAGTCATTCCGCAAGTGACAAAATTTTGGTATTTGGGATCAATTATACAACAAGATGGTGACATTGATGGTGATGTCAATTACAGAATTCAAGCTGGATGATATAAATGGAGAAAAGCTACTGAAATTATTTGTGATCGGAAAGTACCCAATAAGGTAAAAGAAAAGTTCTACCGCACTGCTATAAGACCAGCAATGCTTTATAGTAGTGAGTGTTGGGCTTTAAAGGGATTACATGAGCATAAAATGGGGGTGGCTGAGATGAGGATGTTGAGATGGATGTGTGGTCATATAAGAAAAGACAAGATTCATAATAATCATATACGTGAACGAGTTGGAGTGGCCTCTATTGAAGGAAAAATGGTAGAAAGTCGTTTGAGGTGGTTTGAACATGTTCAATAACGAAGGCCATTGAATGCACTGGTGAGGAGGGTGGATCAAGCCGTATGGAGTCCTATAAAACGAGGTCGCGGAAGGCCGAAGCGTACGCTTAATGAAGTCATAGAGAGAGACCTTTTGATTAATAATATACCAAAAAATATGGTTTTTGACAGAACACAATGGCATCGTGCGATTCATGTAGCCGACTCCACCTAGTGGGATAAAGGCTTTATTGTTGTTGTATTCATAAATTATTATAAGCAATAAGTCTTATTTATTAAATTTGTTGTATTCATAAATTATTATAAGCAATAAGTCTTATTTATTAAATTTTATTTAATGAATAAAAAATATTTGGCATTATTTAATAAATTAAAGATATTTATATTACTTTGTAACAATTTCAAACGGCAACATCTTCCTGTAATGTGATGTGAATGAAGCTGCAGATTATTTGAGATTGTAAGTAAAACCATATGATTAGTCACACTCAATTAAGTAAATACTACGCAGTAATAAATAATTAAACAGTTAAGCGTTTGCTTGTGAACAAAGCTGCCTCCTCTTAATTTTTTTTGGCCGACCTAAAGTGTTTCTTAAATAAATATTCGATTTTCACGTCACCATATAGATATGAACCCGAAGAAAAAGAAACTCCCACAATCCAATTAAATTATGCTACTTAACAACTCAACAACGTTGGATTTTTTATGGTTATTATTATAGATAATTAATAATTCAATTTCATACCTCCGGCGCATGATAAAACTATTCCATTCACACAGGAAACAATCATCCAAATCCAAATTGACTGCCTAATCTTAATCTAGAGCATCCATCCATATATTACTTTGAATGGTTGGGATTTATTTTTTTTTAGAAATTTTTATTTTAACAATTATATAATTTTATAACTAACACTTCTTAAAAAATAAATTTATCATTGACAAAATTGAATACTAAAAATTTTAAATCTACACTGTCCAATTTAGATTTTAAATGTTCCAGATTTCATCACAACCACGTAACTATCATCACTGCTCTGAGGACTCCTAAAAAAATCTCTAAATTAAAGCAAGGGAAAACAAAATATAATTACAGTAATTAACAAAAAAGACTTTGTTCATGGCAAAAAACAAAAAAGACTTTGTTAGCAAACATGAACATTCTTGTTTTGAAGTTAAACATTTTAAAAATAGCAAATACAGGTATACATTACTCTCTTTGGTCTTTAATATAATACATATTTGAGAAGTTGATTTTGGTTTTATATATAAGACACATTTTTCATACTGTAAACTCTTTCTAATTTACTCTTATTGATGCTCCATCAACAATAATTAAGAAGCAGAGGGAAGGAAGAAAATTAAAAAAGATGACTAGGTTGTTTTAGAAATATGTATCATATTAACTAATTTAACTATAGAAAATATGTATTATATTAACTCATTTAACTAATTTTCTTAATCTAATCAAATTTAGTAAATATATTTTATATTAAAGAACGAAGGAGTATATGCCAAGAATGTTTGCTTCAAATGGCACCTACACTCTTCTTAAATGAGAGAAGTTGTGGGATCAAGTAGGTATGTGCTTTAATAACTCTATTATGTTAGATTATACGTGATTTATATATAAATAATTTGATTAATTGTAGAGTAATTAATGCTTTTTCTTAGGCCTCGGCCCTTAAGTGATTTCACATTTTTTTTTCAATAAAATAAAATAAAATAGAACAGACAACGTGTGACTGCATATAGTTTTTTTTTTTTTTGATAGAAAAAGAGAAGGCATAGCCCTACAAGTTCTACTCTACTAATTCAGTACAAATGTATTGGTTCTTAACATCTTCCATCAGCAAACGTGTAACTTCAGCAGGTTCTCTGTCAACTGCAAGAAAATCCACTGTCATATCCCATGCTATTTTTGCCAAGTGATCCGCAACTCTATTCACCTTCCTACAACAATGTAGAATCTCCACATCCCACTCACGTTCCAACATCGATTGAATTTCCAAGATTAAAGTAGAATCATGATGTTCATCAGGCACAAGTCCTTGAATAAGATCCAATACTTCGCTGCAGTCACTCTCAACAATAATATGCCTAAATCCTCCTTCCCAAGCTAATTTCATACCCCACAAAATTCCCCAGGCTTCTGCTGTGATAACCGATCCTCTTCCAATCCTAAACATAAACCCTTAAATAAATCTGCTTTGTTCATCCCTTATCACCCCACCACAAGTACAACACCCCGACGCTTCATTCTTGGATCCATCTGTATTAAATTTAACCATCCCAGCAGGTGGAGGTCGCCAACCCATTCTTGGTGTGATATAAGACTTCGGTTTCATGTGGGCAGACATACCCCAAGACAACACCGAACAAGTACGTGCCAATAGCTCCTGTTTACTCCATTGTTTATTGTTGAAAATATGGTCATTCCTTGCCAACCAAATGTGCCTATATAGAATGGTAAACCAATGCCGAAACTCATAGCCATACACATGATCACAACGGCGTAAATACCATGTTAACCAAGTGTTTCTATCTGTTGAGCCAAAGAAATGCCGATGCCATGGACTAGGTAGAATCTCACTCCATATCTCTTTAACCCTTGCACACTCTCGAAGAACATGCATAATTGATTCAGTCTTATCTTGACAAAAAGGGCACATCTCATTCGTATGGATTCCCCGTTGAACTCGTTCCAAATTAGTCAATAAATGACCATGAACGCATAACCACAAAAACATTATGTAACATTGAGAGACTTTCAGCTTCCATATAAGACTCCATCCAAACAAAGAATGGTTTTCACCGTGCCCAGCTAACCTCTTGTACGCAGCTCTTAGTGCAAGTTTACCATCAGATGTCCATTTCCAAATAGGAATATCACCACTAGTATTGCGGTTAATATTCACTCTTTGAATCGCTAACACAACATATTTTGGTAATAAATGCCCAAACTTATCCAGATTCCATTGACCCGACGGAGTAATACAGTCGGCCACCTTTCATTCCTTCATTTCATTTGTTAATGGTTGAAGTGTCAAACTCTCCAATCTGTCAAAATGGGGAACCCATAGATCATGCCAAAAAGACACCGTAGTTCCATCTGTAATCTTCCAGGCAATACTCTCAGTTACACTTTCCCAACTTTGCCTAATCCCCTTCCAAGTGCTGGATTCTGTCTGTCGTTTTTCCACTTTTGGCTCCAAATCACTGCCCGTCTTATACTTCTCACGAAGAAAACGAACCCATAATGCATCCCGTTTGTGTATCAAGTTCCACCCCAATTTCATCATGTATGTTTGATTCTGAAGCCTTGCCTGTTTTAAGTCTAGTCCACCATCATTCTTCCGAGAACACACACGACCCCAAGCTATCATATGTGGCTTACGACTCGTGAATATACTCCCCCAAAGAAATTGCCTGCACTTTTTGTCTATGACTGCATATAGTTTATCATGGGAGGGGTTACACACGTAAACGAAATCATAGGATGATAATGATTGATTAGCATATACCATTTCAGATACTCTCTGTTTCTCTCTGCTTTCCCACCTTCCTCTTCTCTGCCTATAAATTGATCTCCAAATGTATCACTTTCTCCAACATTCCATAAATTGCGTATAACCCATTTCTCTAAACCACACTCTTTCTCACTTCAACAAATTCCATCCAAGCACAGATCAATATGAGGGCTAAAGTCTCCATCTTGATACAGCTTCTGCTACTGCAATATCTGTCAGTTGTCTCTGTTTCTCAGGAATTTGATTTCTTCTACCTTGTTCTTCAGGTTAGTTGTGAGTTTTTGTTTTCTAATCTGATCTGTCAATGGAAGGTTGTGTTTGGGGTTTACATAAACATGTGTGTTTAATTTGTGGTTTTTGGATTTTTCAGTGGCCAGGATCATACTGCGACACACAACAGAGTTGTTGTTACCCAACAACAGGGAAGCCTGAAGCAGATTTTGGAATTCATGGTTTCTGGCCTAATTACAATGATGGTTCATACCCATCTAACTGTGATCCTAATAGCCCTTTTAAACAATCTGAGGTATGCCATTGTAAACCAATTACTTTAATTTTGATTTGCTTCTTTAATCAGCAGAATTATTTGGGTAATCCCATTTAAATATCCTGTATGTTCCTTATCTTGTGCTGGCGAATAAAACAGAGTACTAGATCCAATTGAACAATTGGGAGATGAAATGTGTTTGTTTTTGTCCCTCACAAGAAAAACTGATCCCAGGTATGGCTCCTTGTCTGTTAGTTTTTCCTTGTAACTAGAGTGAGTCCGATATAAGTTTCACACACACACACACGAAACTTGCCAGTCATTGACCACCCTTCATTGTCCTAACTATCGATGGTGGCAAATCTAAAAGCTTATTTTTTAGATTCAACTCCAAAGTAATTTGGGTTACTCTGGGTTTATAAAAAAAACTTATTTTTTAATAAAAATTTATATTATATATCATTTGTATAATTTTAAATTAAAAATATGAAAATTTATTAGACAAAAAAAAAATAAGAAAATACCACTTGAATTTTAAAATTATAAATCAACCTTGTGGCCAATAAGGGTATATATATTAACTATAAGAATATAACAATTGACAATTCATTTTAACAGGAAATCACTAATTTAAGATTTTGAAGTTCAAGTGGTATTTTTTTTTTATTTTTTTTCAATTTATTATCAAAATTTAGAAAAAAATTTATATAAATTTATCAAATTAAAAAAAAATAAAACAGTTTCAAACGGCAAGGACAACAATATAGTCTTTTAAGCCCGCCAAAAAACCAAGGCAAGGAGAACAGTAGAGTCTTTTAAATTTATTAAAAAGTTAACCAAAAAGGAAAAAAAGAGAAAAAGCAGCTTGCCCCATGAACTCCTGTCAAATACATTAATAGAGCTTCTTTGAAAGGTATTAAAAAGTTTAAAAAAAAACAAAAAACAAAAAAAGCAGCTTGCCCCATAAACTCTTCTCTTTAGTACTTTACTCAGTTCAATATTTTTAGTTGATACACTCATATTCATTATTCTCTAAGCCCTAATCAGCGTATTAATCGGGTTAAGCACGAGATTTAATCAATCAACAAATGACAAGTTAACCAATTAAGGGTCACATGTATGTAACAAGTAAAAACACTAGCAATTTATATACGTATACTTCTATTGAGTACTATTATTGATTGATTTTTTCATGTATTGGAGGACAGGTATCAGATCTGTTAAACAATTTACAGAGGAACTGGCCCATACTAGCATGCCCAAACAGCAACGGAATACAATTCTGGAGCCATGAGTGGGACAAACATGGCACTTGCTCTGAGTCTCTCCTTCAACAACATGACTACTTTGCTTCAGCTCTCAACCTCAAGCAACAAGCCAACCTCCTCCAAACTCTCTCTAATGCTGGTACTTAATCAAAAACTTCAACTTGATAATTGATCACGGACAAAACTTGAATTGTTGTGTTATGAACACAAGTTTAAAGGAAGAGTCCAATCCCAAAAAACTAACATGTGCCAAACAAACTCATTGTGGGTAGCCCATTCCAAGATTATTAGGCGTTCTCACCTGAAGACTAGCTTGTTGGTTTTGAATTCTAGATATATGTGTAAATTGATATTACCTTTATATCAAAATGATTTAAGATAGTTGATATGACATATCTTACTTTTAATATATCTTTAATTCTATGCCTAGCCATTCAATATGAGACATATTCTAATAATGGGGAGGAAGAGTATTTTAAACTTATAATCACAATTCATTTGTGAAGCTCCCTAATGTAAGACTCACAACAGATGACATGATCTCTTGAAAACACTTGAATTGATGATACATGTGTTTGTGTGTGTAGGAATAGAAGCAGATGGAGGATCTTACAGCTTGAGCAGCATTAAAGATGGTATAAAGGAATCAACTGGTTTTGCTCCATTCATAGAGTGCAATGAGGACTCTTCTGGAAACAGCCAACTTTATCAAGTTTACTTGTGTGTTGACACTTCTGCCTCCAACTTCATTGACTGCCCTGTCTTCCCTTCCTCCAAATGTCCCCCTCAGATTCTGTTTCCTTCTTTCTGATTCTTTCCTCAGTTTTTCATTCTATAAATAACAGCCTTATTATATATAGGGTATATAATTAGCAGTGTAATTTCCTCTTCCATGTTGCTTTTGATTATCAGAAAAGTAATTGTACTAGAAAAAGGTGCTTGTTCTGTAATAATCTTGGATGTCATTTCATTTATATGCACACCCAGATATTCACAAATAAAAACTTTTCATGAGACAAAAACTCTCTCACATAATTATCCTACACAATACGAAATCAATTCCTAACAACTAATCCAAACGGGTTGAAGGAAATCAAAACTTATCTTGTCAATCTCCATATCTAATGGATAAAGTATTATTTTCAAAAAGGTTTTTTTGGTTAGATATTTTATTAGAATGATAATATTTTTATTCAAATTATATCTAGATATATGTTTATTCTTTGATCATATAAAGGATATACTAGTTGGTTATTTTGATCAAATGAATATTCTAGATATTATAAAGATATCCTGAATATTAGCATATTGCTTTAAATATTATCAGTTTAATATATTTTGGATAAAATATCTCCTGATTATGTCCCACAAAGAGATTTGGATAAAAATTTGATTTAGGGTCACCTGACTCACTGGTAAAACTGTTACAAGCCTTGATGGGAGGTTATGAATAGCCTAGACTGAGTCTTAGAGTAGTATGTCGAATACTTACTTACTGCTTAGGGGTTCCCTGATGGATAGCGGCTATTTACAGACCATCACTGTACCTCATCTTCCTGTTAGAAGATGCCATGACATATTCTATTATGTTATAATTCTAACTCTTTCTTATTCTCCACAATTTTTAGATTGTGAGATAGTATATGCAGAATGACTATGGTTGGAGGTATTTCATCAAGTCTTCCGCTGCTGCTCTCTCTTATGGAATTTCTACAATGTATTTAGAATCTTTAATGTTAGATTATTCCAACATTTTTCTTACTTGTATTACTTTCGAGCCAAATATAGGTTAGTCAGTACTTCTCCTGGCTAAACTTCAGTTTCAAGGGGTGAATAATTGATACAAATCCAATATAGGTAAATTTTGACAACAAAGTTATATTATATATGCAAGAGATGTCTGGCATCATAAAGTTTTCAAAGGTGTAAAAAAAATACATGAAGGTTTAAAAGTGGGACAACTTTGACACTTCCGTTAATTCACTGACATGTCATTGAACTAATTCATTGTTTGACACTTTGACCACTCTTTTCTATGACCGAAGACTAGTCCCACTCTTCCCCTTTTGAATTTCAACTCTCCCTTTTCCTCAGTCAAATTTCCCTGTCCCACCCCAAATTCTCACGCCACCCTTCCCATCACCTGTAAAACATAATAATTAACACTAATTACCTTCATGTTATAAAAGAACACGGTTGTGATGATGACGATGAAGAAGAGATAATTAACATTGAAGTCGTTGTTGATGAGCATGCCGATGGTACAGAGCAGAGTAGCAGTAAAGCTGATCACGAGTTGAACCTGGATTACCGGCGGATTAATTCAACGACATGTAGACATCTTGGGGTCCCTGATATCATTGAATTAAACAGAGGTTAAGTGGGGTTGATGGAAGTGTCAATGGCTCACCTTTTTAACCTTTATGCATTTTTTTTTTATCTTTAAAAATTTTATAGTGTCAGGTGCCCTTTACATATATAATATAACTTTATTATTAAATTTATCCTTTTACCCTAAAATCTAATATGTCCAGTTTCTATAAATAATTTAAAATACTGATGTGTAGGTGAAATATTTTTAAATGATAAGATTTAAAAGATTGAATATTTTTATAAGGGTTAAGCTATATCTAGTAGCCTAAGATATTTTCCCTATAACATTACATATTTTAAGTTTAGGGTACTTATTACTACTAAGAAAAACATTTTAAGGGCAAAATTGCACTAAAATATTTTAGGATATTAAGTCCTACTTAAAAAAATACTTCTCAAAAAAAAAAAAAAGAAGAAGAAGAAGTAGTGGTTCTGCGATTGTGCCTGACACGCGTCTGATAAAGAAAGAAAACAAGTAAGCAAGCGATATAAAGAACATTCATAAGATGCTTTTTAGTTGATGCTTAGTAAAATCACTGTCCATTGGCACACTTCAAGGCATATATCATGGTGATCCCAATCACGCCATGCTAGCTAGCTCTCCACAAACTTGTACCATGCTTGACTTGCACGCTAGCAACTTCACCTTTTTTGTTCTCATCCAACATTGCTTCCACAACCATATAACAAAACCATGCCACCTAACAAACTAATTCTTTCTTTCAATCTACATATGATTTGTCTATATATCAATCACCATTTGTTCGTTTTGACACAAGATAGATGCAATTCCCAACCTTCACAGCAAGTTACTCCAGAAACAGACGCAAAACCCAATTTAATGCTCTTCAAAGCAATGATAGAGAGGATGATGAAACATCTACGTTTTGCTTTCTCATTCCATTATATTGAACTCTCTCTCTCTCTATATATATATGCACCTTTCTGAGTTTTCCCAGCTACTTGCATTCTAAATCGTTCTTCGTCGGTCATTTATTTAATTATAACTAGTTGTGATCACACAGAGAGATCATATATAGAGAGAACCGTGAAGATGAAACCCAACTTTTCCTTATTGTCCAGGCTTATAGTACTACAGTGCCTATCAGTTCTATGCTATTCTCAGGATTTTGACTTTTTCTACTTTGTTCAGCAGGTAAATATTGATCTGCTTCATTTGGAATTGTTAATGATGAAGAAGATAATATATATATATATACATATGTGTGTGAGAGAGTATATATTTGTGTATGTATTGGTACAGTGGCCAGGAGCATACTGTGACACAAAGCATAGCTGTTGCTACCCAAAGAGTGGAAAACCTGCAGCAGATTTCAGCATTCATGGACTGTGGCCTAACTACAAGGATGGCTCTTGGCCCTCTAACTGTGATCCTGATAATGTCTTCGATAAATCTTAGGTAACATTTAATTATTTCATTGTGAACATGAAATAATGAACTATTTTTCCAATTAACACAAAATGGTAATAATTATAATCAAAATATGCATGGTTGTTACGTACAGATTGAAGAGGTGATTAGCAACATGGAAAAGGATTGGCCATCACTAAGCTGTCCAAGTAGCAATAACCTGAGGTTTTGGTCTCACGAATGGGAAAAACATGGAACCTGCTCAGAATCTGAGCTTGATCAGCGTGAATACTTTGAAACTGCTCTTAAACTCAAGCAGAAAGCCAATCTCCTCAACATCCTCCAACACGCAGGTACATATATTCTAACACTTCATCTCTACCTAGAAACTTAGTCGCACATATTAGTCTGATGATAATAATTGAGGGAAAATCCCACAAATATCAAAAAGACAAATCATTGGCTTCGATTTGTATCGTTTCAAATAAGTCCTCATGTACTAAAATGGAATTCAGAAATGTTGTGTATTTACCATAATGCTCTTACGTTTTCTTTTTGAAAAAAAAACCACCTCAGCACCCCTCGCCGGCAGCTAGGATTTTTGTGTCAATGTTGGCTGATGAAGTGTAGTAAATAACCAATAATTATATAAAGTGTTGTAAATATCCTAAAACAAAGGCCTTATAGATTAAATTATTCAAATGGGGTGATTGCTAAAACAAGTTGTCATTTTCTAATCAAGTGTACTAAATATAACTAATGATGCGTAATAAGCATCAATTTTATACTTCATTAGAGCAATTTATTACACTTGATATAGAGCCGGTAAAACGGGTCCAACCCACAGCTCACGGGTTTTGATAGGGTCAGGGTTGGGGGTTTTCTGGCCTAAAAAAATGTAGGCCGCACAGGCCCGTATAGCTCAACCCGCTGGCTGACTCGCAATTTATTTTATACAACATGGTTGCCTTGCCCATTTCGACTTTCGCTTGTTGGGCTTAAATAGTTGGGCCCATAATTTTTTTTTGGGGGTACAATTTCACTCATTCATTCCATTTTAGTTCTTTACTAGGTTCTGTTGGGGTTTTTTTGGTCCGTTAGGTTTTGTTTCGTTACTTTAAGGACTTTCTTTCTTTTTGTTATCATGTGTCCACGTTTAATGACTTAAAAAAAAAGATTTGTGCGAGCTGAGGGCTGGCCCGTAAACCCATATATGCGGGGTTAGGGTTGATGATTTCCCAACCCGTGGAAGTACAGGCCGCACTGGCTTGCACCGCATAGCCCGCAATCTGGTGCAGGTTGGCCCGTATTACCGACTCTACATGATAAGTATTTACCACAATATTGTAAAAACAGAATCGGATCGTCGGACCGGTGTCTGGGAGGACTTTCGGCTTGTTCAGCATGGTCAACCGTTTCATTATTTAGACCGTTTTATGCCGCTTCAGACCAGTTATTGGTCGGGAGCCAGGGTTGAACCAGAACCGGGGTGGTTGAACCGGAAACCGGCTAATGGTATTATTGACATGTTATTCTGTTATTTTTATTGATTTCAATATATTAGAATTTGGGATTTGGGAAAGATAATACATATACTTTTGTATGTGTTTATTTTTAAATAACGTAAAAATTTCATATTTATTTTTTATATTTGTATAATTATATATACGTATAATATTATTATTTTTAATTATTATGTTATCGGTTTGACCGCCAGTCCGACCATGCGACCCATGACCCATTAGCCTCTCTTGCTCAACGTTCGGTTTGACTTTTAAAACATTAATTTACCATACCCATTTAGAAAATAGGAAATTACAAAATGTTTTAGCAAATTCCATATACTTGGCCGATAATTTAATCTTAAATGCCACTAGGGGTGTTTAAAGTGTCCCAGTCCTGGTTATCTAGGCCTGATCCCATGCATTTTGATCCCAGAAATTTCTTGTCCCGGTCAGGACCAGGACTGAGATCGGGCACACACCTTGTGATCCCGGTCCCGTCCCGGCCCCCCTTTTTTTAAATTTTTTTTCCTTAAAAACTAAGTTATTCTTTTATTTTTATATTTTTTATCCCATAAATTAAGTTATCATTTGATAAAATATGTGTATCACATATTTAGTTGGAGTTAAACTGTATATATCGTGATACTAATCCTAATTATATAATGTATAAAGATAATGAGGAAAATGATGGAGGTGATAATAATAATAATAATAATAATAAAATGTTATTCTTTAATTCTAGATCAATTTGTGTGATTATTATGGCCTTATTAGATGTTAAATAATCACTTTAAACACTAGATTATAGAAAATTTAACTAATATAATAATATATTTTAAATTTAATTTTTTTAAAAAAAAAACCGGTATTTCCCGGTTTAGTCTCGGTCCTGCTCAAGATTATCAGGACCGGGACCGGGACCGGGATGCAATTTGCATCCCGGCCAAAAATTAGGACCGGGAGTGGGGGATTCCGGTCCCGGATTTGAACACCTCTAAATGCCACTGTTTCAATATATTTATAACACTTCGTTGGCCAACTTTGCCAAAAAAACCTTAACTGCCAGCGACGGTGCTGAGGGAGCATGGTTTTTTTTTTTTTAAGGAACTTTAGAAGAAGTATGTATTTATTGGGTATTATACAAATTGGAGTCACTGATTTCATTTTTTATATTTCTTGGGCATTTTCCCTATAATTAATAAGCTGAAAGATGATGAATATGGCAAATTCTGGTTGCAAGCATTGTAAGGTATTGGGGATATATATATATATATATATATTTCCTTTGCAGGGATTAAAGCAGATGATGGATTCTACAGTTTAGAGAGAATTAAGGAGGCTATAAAGAAGGGCCTTGGGTTTACTCCTGGGATTGAGTGCAATGTAGATTCAAGACACAACAGTCAGCTTTATCAAGTTTATGTGTGCGTGGACACTTCTGGGTCAGATTTTATTGAGTGCCCTATTCTTCCCACAAGCAAATGTGATTCCCAAATTCAGTTTCCCAAGTTTTAAGACCATTTCAATTACAATGAAACTTAATAGATTTCTCAAGAATATGTTTTAATTCGTTGGCGCTCTCCATCTTTAATTGTATCTGCATCGTTTCATTCATATTCTTAATCATTTATCCTATGTTTGAATTTTTATGAAATTTTAATCTATATTTCTGTTGAAGAATTTCTATTTGCTACACGGTTTAATATTTAAATATTTTGAAAAAAAACCAATTCCACGACACTTAATCAACATTTTAACAGAATTTAATTCCTGAAATTCCTTCACAATTTTTTTTTATTTTTAACATTTTAAAAAGCCACATGGCAACTCCGATGGCCTCCACCTTGTCGCCGGCTCCCACATCCTCCACGTGGTACAGCCTCGCTCCGCCACTTGTCCCAACCTCTTTTTTTTTTTTTTTTCTGAAAATACAACTCGATTTGCCCTCTTTTGGTTCGAACCCATGACCTGGTCCGTACGCGCGCAATGCCTTACCGGATGGACTTGACTACTTTGGCATTTTATTATTACACAATTATATATATAATCTTATTATATATAATCAATTATTTATAAATATATATATTTTTATTATATATAAATGAAATAATAATATAAAATAATTTTATATATTCTTATAAATTTTAATATAAATTAACTTCAAATTAAAAAATTTTACATCTTAAATAAATTTCATATGACTATATTTTTGTCTAATTTCTAAATTTTTTTATTAACATTAATTAATAACTAATACATTTTATTTTTTTATAAATAAATTTTTAAAATTAAATTTAATTAATAATTAAAAATTAATTAAAAAATCATAATTTTTTAATATTTTTGACTAAATTAGTCAAGAAATTTTTCTGTGGCAATTCCGTTGGAAAATTTGCCTAAAGAAAAATTTCATAGCAAATTTCGTCGGAAACTTTTCCGAAGGAATTTCCTTGGCAGAATAAACCACGGAATTATTCCATCGGAAATTCCTTAGCAAAATTATTTGACATGGAATATTTTTTGTGAATTTGCCACGTAAAAAATTCCGTCAGAAAAGTTTCCTACGGACATCAGTTGGAATTTGCCACGGAAATTGTTTCTGTGATAAATTCTGTTGGAAATTTCTTATTTTTTTTTTTTTTGTAGTGATCTGGATATGCATAACTTGGAGAGAATATGTATTACCGCCCCAAAACTTTGACTTCGTAAAGATAGACTCAAAAGTATAATTCGTTTAATAATGATTCATCCATATTGACTTATGAAGAATTAGGTGAAAAGAATAAATTAAATAATCAATTCATGTAGTTTTCACAAAAACTAGTTGCAGTGAACACAATTTAAAAACCCCAGCTTATGCCTATTCATGTGCTTACGTAAACCTCCATAGATTTTTAAAAATGATCAATGACGAAAGATGCACAATCAATTCCAACCTGTAAAGCAAATGGTTTCAGACTTTAGAAAACGAGGCTTGCTCATTCCAAAGTGCTTTGTCTACTGCCCATAAATACACAGTTCAAGACATAGCAGAAGCTGTGAGATAAAAAACACACACATATATATATATTGAAGAAACTACTCAGAGGAAACTAAGTATCATGATGATGAAGAAGTTGATATGGTTGGTGCTGGTTTTGGCGATAGTGGCCATTGCTAGGGTTGAAGCTGATGGCCATGGAGTGTGCGGGAAGTACAGCCCAGATTGGATGCTCACACATGTTCTTCGTCACTGTGCTAAACCGGCAAGAGACTTGAAGGCTCCTGTGACTCCAAAATGCTGTGAGCCTCTCTCCAAAATCTCAGAGGAATGCTTCCGTGCCATCTTCAATTCTGACACTTGGAAGTATTCAGGCATCAACCAAGGAATCGCCCTCACCATTCCTAAACGCTGCCATGACCTCCATTATTAATAATAATGTGCCTTCACTGTACACCCCTATGAATTTGTCACCTGCTTACAGCTTCTCTAGTAAACTGCGACTGTGTCTTTAATAAGAGCTCATCTTTGTAGCTCATACATATTAAATTTGTTAAACATGTCTCAGTGTTGATCTAGAGTCGATCGAGTTTGTCGTTCCAACTGCGAATGGATTGGTTGAGTTTGAATTGGTTTGTTTGCGTTCTAATCTCAAATAAGAAGTATTGTGAGTCTCATATATAAGTAAAGTTCTCCTTTTCATTATGATTTTCTGGGTTCTAGGGCTACCGGAGCATATGCCTCCGGACTCAAAAAAAGCTTACAAATGTATTTATAGATTGCTCATCAATAAGGTCCTTTCATTGGCAGTGAGATTTTTTATCTCACAATTCTATGGGTTATGAGCCAAATCGTTAATTAATTGGATCAACCTTTGCTAGTTTCTTGATTATAATAAATCAATAGCCTTACCAATTTAGCAAGCTTTTTGTTTGAATTCCACATTTATGACATAATTAATAAATGACCTGCTATATTTGAAAACGGATTAGGCTTTGTGATTATTAGATAAATGAATTGAGTTATTGATCAAATTGTGGTGTTCAGTGTGGACTGAATTCTATTCTCCAAGTTGAGATCTGAAAGAGTCGGGAAAGCTAATATAATAATATGCCTAATAATATTCAAATACGACTTGATAATATACTAAATATCAACTAATTCCATAAAAAATGCTAATAAAATTCAAATATCTATCACTTTTTGTATAAAAGTCAAATGCAAGAATATAGAAAAATGATTTACATTAGAAGTCCACAATCATAAAAGGACATGATTTAAATGAGAACTAATACCACGGACAAATAAAAACATGCTGAGTTGAATGGGTAAAGTTAAATTTTGATGGGGCTGTTAAAGGAAACTCAATGTTGGCAGGATGTGGAGGCCTACTAAGAGATAGTTCTGGGAATTGGGTGAAGGGTTTTATGCAAAAAGTTGGATCTTGTGATGCATACAGTGCTGAATTATGGGGAGTACTTGGGGGTTTAAGAATGGCGAAGGAGATGGGCATTAGAAATTTGATTGTTGAGGGGGACTCGCAGGCTGTGATTGCAGGTTTGAAGAAACTTAAGGAAGGAGGTCTGGCTCATGGCGCGCTAATGGATGATATACGCAAGGCACTGTGCTCTGATTGGTCTGTTCAGCTGCAACATAATTACAGGGAAGGTAACCAGGTTGCTGATAGATTGGCTAATTTGAGTTTTGAATGTGATTTTAATGTCGTGTATTTATCTAGTCCTGATATTAGGTTACAGGAATTACTCTGGAATGACTGTATGGGGGTGTCATACCCAAGAGAAGTTGTGATTGAATAAAGCTTGACAAGGGGTCTGTCCCCAGTTTTACCAAAAAAAAAAAAGGGGAATTACTTAAAAAGACCTCATAAACAACTTATTTGCTAAATGGGATCAGGGAAGATATCTTGCACATAGAGGGAAGGTATCTGCACATTGAGGGAAGATTTCTGCACACCTAGGGAATAATTTTGCACACGTATAGGGAAGAGTTTTGCACACAGGGAAGATCATCTGCACACCAGGGAAGATATTCTGCACACGTGGAAGATAATCTACACGCGAAGGTCCCATTTGACAAATAAGTTGCTAATGAGAGATTTTTTCACAATTTTCCCAAAAAAAAAGTGCGTGAAATAAAAGGATATGTCCTTCTAAATCATGTTAGAGGAGCTGTCTTTAGTTTCTTCGTGAGGCAACAATCGCTTTTTAGAGCAAATGACTCGGAGGTTTTCTTCTTCTTCTTCTTCTTGTTTTTTTTATTCAAGGCAAAATGATATTAAGTAAAAACAAGTTTTACAAGTTATATATAGTTAAAACACCCATAAGAAAACTAAAAAATTTAAGAAAAGAAGGCAAAGAAATGGTCTTGACACCAATAAAGGAAAAGTTAAAAAGCAATGATAGTATCTCCAGCCAAGTGATAGCAACGAATAAGATGGTTGAGTAGGAATACGGATGAAGCATTTCTTAACACAATAGATCGTGAAAGGAAGCTTGGAGTCAGCTACAATGAGGCCAGACCTATGAATCCAGAATAATGAGTTTCTTAAACATTTAGAAAGGAAAATAAGATCATATGCTGATTGAGATTTCCACAAATATTCCTTGAAAAGCAAGAATTCCACATGGCAGCTCTAAAAAGATGACATTTTGTGATCTAATGAAGACAAACTCTAAAGCAGTTCAACTCCAAGAATGGCTGATATTCAAATATAACCTGATAATATACTAAATATCAACTAACTCCATAAAAAAATGAAGTGAATTATTGAATATGTTAACACGATAAATTATCTTTGATCCCAACTCTTTTTTAATACTCCACACACACACACACACATCTGTTGCAATTGATGAGCAGTAAAATGTATATTATGAATTTCTTTTAATGGATTGACCAAATCTTGAGTTGAATGTTGGCCTCCTTTATCAAATTTACTCATCTATTTCAAATTCAAGAAAAAAATTATGAATATTAATTAATATGAAGGTTAGTAGTTCAAATATGGATAGTGAAATTCTATATGACATGATCTGGATGCCAGCTTGCATGCCCTGTGAGTTCAATTTTAATTGTTAATTTGTAACTATGCATAGTTTAGGTTATTATAAACTTGGAATAAAGATGTGAAATATATTACTACGATAATTAAGTATGAGAATAGAGAGTTAGAATTGGAATTGAGATCATTTTGTAATTAGATTCAACACAAATTCCAACACAGGTTGTAAAACTCTTTTTTAATTGTTTTTAGTTTTTACTTTCTCTGCTACTTAATATAAGATATATTTATCTAATTTAATTACATTAAAAAATTTAGTTGAATTTTAGTTAATAAGACATGCATTTTCTAAAATACCTAGTAATCTTCCTTAATTCCTCCTTTTCCTCTCCTCTTTAATTATTGTTGAAGGAGCATTAATAAAGTTAAATTAGAAAAAAATTGACAAATATGAGAGAAGGAGAGAGCGTTGAGGAAAATTACTAGAGTATTTTAGAAAATACACGTCTTATTAACTAAAATAATTAACTTCTTTAATCTAATTAAATTATATAAATATGCCTTATACTAAAGACCAGATGGATCAAAATTTATAAATTCTTACATATAGTGATTAGAAAGAAATAAGAATAAGCAAAATCAAAAGTCATATGTATTATTGATCACATAAGACCAACAATACTCATATAAGAATTGGAATCCACTTTCGTTTACACTAATAACCATTAGCCTCCCTATGAGATACTCCTATCTCTTTACTTGGGTGGAGATCAATATTCCTTCACACTTTAGTTCATATAATTAGATGTCTATTTATAGAGATGAGAGAACGGGTTGACTCATTTAGGTCCTAAATTTGTAAGGGTTGGACTTGAAATTTTTGTCTTAAATGTAAAACTGGGTCTAAAAGGGTAAATCATATAGGGACAATGGCTTAAAAGGGCTGGCTCGTTTATTTTTTTATTAAAATTATTTATATGATGTTAATATTATTGATTTTTTATATTTTGAAAATGATGTTGCAAATATTTATTTGTTATTATCTTTTTAAAATTAAATTTTATAAGAACATTTTGTAATAAAAGTCCTTAAAATAAAAAATTTATAAAAGATATTTCTTATTTCATAAGTATTATTACTAATTTTGTGTTAAATTAGAACTTTCATTGTTGTAATTTACTAATTTTATTTTTTAAAAAAAATAATAAAAATTTATTAAAAGGGCTTCAAGCCCAACACAGCCGGCCTTAGCCCTTATGAAGAGTCCGGAATTGTTAATGAAGAGTTTTGTATTGTTATTCAGAAGTGAAGAGAGAGAGAGGGCTGAAGGGCAAATTCGTCTTTTCGCCAACATAGATCTAACATATGTACTAACACAGCACTAAACTAGGATTTTGTAATTTTGGCACACTGATTTGAGATTTACCTATTTTCATGATATTTTTTAAGGATTTTCCCTAAATAAAATGTGCAAATGATCCGATTTTTTTATAATTTTAAGCCAAGATAAAAATCCATGTCGGCCCATTTTGTCATGTTGAGTTTTTCATATTCATTTTTTTTTGGGCCTAGGAGTTTTTCATATTCATAAATCATAATACAACTTCTAGAGTTTGACCCCCTCACAAAGAATTTTTTTTCTTTCTTGAATTGCTTGCATTCCATTATTTAAATTTAATAAGTAATAAAAGCTGTCATTATTTTTTAAGGAAAAATCTGTTATTATTTAAGTAAGTGATTTTCCCCCCTGAATTTAAGTAAGTTGTTGAAGATTTGAATTAAAAACATATGGTTTAAGAGAAAGTGACAAAAAAAAAAAGGAATTTAGAAATTGCAAAATCCTAAATAAAGTTTTTTATCAAGAATTGATAAGGTAATGATGAGACTTAATTAATGTCAAACCCCTTAACATTTGATATACACAGAGTAAAAAATGCCCATTTCTGTAAGGCATACAAAAATAACGGAAACATACTGACATTAAGTACTTATTTACAATACAGGAGTCTCCTCATAAGATTTGATAATATATACAATTTTGTCCAAAAATATCGAAATAAACTAATAATAACCAACATCTCCGTCTTCTTGACCTAGACACCTCAGTTGCCGATATCTACCATTTTGCCCATAGAGCTGCTAGCTTCTGTTGGAAGTTTTTTAATTTTGAAAAAGAGTGAAATTCAAACAAATCTCAATAGTAACATACAATCGATCATACAAGATGCAAGAAATTAAATATGTCATGCTCCATGTTGTGCAAAAAATTAACAACAATACCATAGCAGGTATACATGAGTTAGGGGTTTAATCCCCTACTACCCGTAAAACCTCGATTGAGTTCTTACTCAACAACCAGGTAAGTGTGCCTCTATGCACACAAATTGTAATTCTTGGCAAAAACCACATTTATTAATTATATCACAGAAGATGACATACACAAATATATAAATATTGGCATAGTGTATAAAGGATAGAGTTACTACTTTAATCCCTTTTCGCAACACAAATCAATTCCTAATTTGATTCGGCTTGGGCTTATCAGATTGGTCCTAAAAATCCAAGTTTACAAGAATTAGGTTAATGTTCATTCATGTATCACTCTAGACTCTTCCAATTTACTTTTGTTGTTTATATTACTTTGAAACTGCCAAATTATCAAAATGCCCTTAGGAACCCGGTTTAAGCCCCTTTTTACCCGGTCTGATTGTACTTTTTCAAAAATTTTGACCCGGGCTATTCCTACACAGTTTTGAGTGTATAATCCATTTTTGACCTCGATTTTTGTAAAATCACTGCCAAATGACAGTTTTACCCTTGATCGCCCTTAGTTAGGGTTTTAGGGGTATTTTCGCCTTCCACTTTCAAGGGATTTTCTCACAAAATGATCAATATCAACCCTAATCAATTTTTCCTTCTGAACACAGTGGAACCATCAAATAAATAAAATTCCAGCTTCTACCCTTGTTTCCAGCACTGGATGAAACTTAGATATTAAAAAGGGGAAAATGTGTGATTTTGTGTTTTAACCCTTAAAGCTTACTTCTTTTCACTTCTAATCACTTATTAAACCTCTTAAACACTAATTACACATTATTTGAGGAAATTTGAGTAGTATAACCCCTTAGGGTTTCAACTTCCCAAATTTACAAATTCATCAAACAATCCACAAATTAAGCTAAGAACCACAACAACATCAATACACCAAAGGATTTGAAGTTCTTGAATGTTACCTCTTAATTATCAACTTTCCCTCTCTAGGGCGTCACCCTCATCTCTCCTCAACCTTAAAGATTTGCTTGCCACGTATGGTTTTTCATGGAGAACAAGAACTTAGAAGAGGAATTACACAAGTTAGAAGGCACTAGTTCTTGAAACCACAAAGCTTATATTGGATTTTTGCCTCTTGAGCTCTCCTTCTCTTTAAGTTTCTCAAGCTCTTCTCTCTCTCTCTCTCTCTCTCTCTCTCTATATGATGCTTGTCGTGAAGATGGAGAAAGAAATACGAGGGGAAAGCTCTTCAAATACCTCCACCTCTCTCATTTAAAATATATTGATTAAATGGGTTTATAACATAATTTTCTTTTCAACTTTATCTCTTCTTAATTCTTGTCATAAATCCAATTGACTTTGAACCCCTTTTTCCTCCTCCCTTCTTGGCCCTAAATACGCCACTCTTGATCCTCCGTGAACCAAATTGGGCTTTCACCATTTATCCCAACTAATTGCACAAGATATATTATTTTATAGAAATTTCATCTTTTTAACTTTTCAAAGTTTAATTACTTGGTCACAATTGCTTCATAAATATCAAAGGAATATTTTCCCCTTCATTTCCAGCCCATTTGAACGAAAATGAGTGTGTGTGTTGAAGAAAATAATTTTTTTTGGCTTAATATGGCAAATTACCATTTTGCATAAACATTTTGTGATTTTCTTCCAAAATTGGCAGCATTTTCGCCCAACTTTGAAAATTTATATATTTTTTTTGTATACCTTTAATTGAGGTGCTTCTAAAGGTTACTTAACCCTTATTGAGTCTAATTTTAAGGAAAAATATAGTCTTTAGCCAATTGGAAGCTGAAAATTCCCAGAATTTCAATCTTTGAGGGCTGTTCCAGAAAGTAGTCAGTTTCACCGGGTAAACTTAAAAAATCCATAACTTTTTGTATATAGTTGTAAATGACTATATGACTAATCAAATTAAATTTTAGAGTGTCTACTTTCATTCTGAAAAATTTCACATTTTTTTAACAACATTTGTTCATCCAAAATCACATGACAATCTCGCTGTTTCGCAGGAAATTACACTGGCAGCACTGTTCACATTCCAATTTTCAGTGTTTAATTCCTATGATCCAAAATTTATAATTGGAGGCTATTCAACGTGAGGTCAATATTTACGATTTTATCCCATTAAATATCTCATTACATAAAAGAAATAATGATGATAAAAATTGGGGTGTTACAATTAGCAATTCACAGATTTTAAATACTTGATTTGATATTTTGTAATCTCAAAGTTCTTTTTGTGTCATTTTCCCTTATTTTAAAAATATACAACATTTGCCTTGGGGACTCTTAGTGAAGAAATAATATTTATTATCGACTTGCCTCGCAAAAAAAAAAAAAATTATAATACTCGAGTTCTCTAATATTTTATCAACTCTTTGGATAAAAATATATCCATAATGAATATTTTTTTTTTGTGAATATATAATTTTATCTAAAAATTTAATGAGAAAAATTAAAGGGTTAATATAATTTTTGGTCCCTGAAGTTTGATCCAATTTTGGTTTTGGTCCCCCAAATTTAAAATCGGTGGTTTTGGTCCCTGAAGATTGACCCTTGGTCTCTCAAATTTGAAATTTTTGGTTTTGGTCACTCAAGTTTGAAAAGGACTTGTTTTTTTCGGGTTCGGTTCAGTTTTCTATCAAGTTCTTCTCAAACTTGAGGGACTAAAACCAAAATTAAATTAAACTTTAGGGACTAAAAGTTATATTAACCCAAAATTTAAAGAACTACATAAATCCAATGAATCATAAATTTTTTTTTTGGTTGCCCACCCGGTTCACTGGGCGCACCTGGCTATGGTGGGGGAGTCTCCCAATAAGAATTTTCTGCATCCAGAAAGCTCGAACCTGAGATCTTATTTAAGCGGAAACAAATCGCTTACTATTTGGACCAACTCCCATTAATAATCATAAAAGTTGACCAAAGGCATAAGCTCCATAAGCTTAAGCAAATTTTTTTGAATGTTTGGACATGCGATTGTGCCCATCAATCGTGGGATCCAAAGGCATTAGCCCCATACGCTTAACCAATTTTTTTTTTTTTAGTGTTTGGTTGAGTGTTTTAGCTTTTGCAATCTTAAAGAGCTTTAATCAAAAGCAAAAATGCAATAATTGTATTAATGGGAGTTGGTTAAAGTGGTAAGCGGTTTGGTTCCATTTAAGTAAGGTCTCAGGTTCTAATTTTGTATATGCAGAAAATTTCTATTGGGAGACTCTCCCATCATAGCCAGGTGCGCGACGCGGATCAGATCCGGATGTAGTCGGGGTAAAGCTCCGATGAACCGGATGGACAAAAAAAAAAAGCAATAATTGTGTATGGAGAAAATTAAGAGCTTTTGCCATCTTCTGGATTAATTCTTAGGACATGTATAGAAAAAATTCGTTTGAGAGATTCGCTCTCATTTTAAACCCGATAATATCCGAGAGATTAGTCATTGAACTTAATCCGTTGGACACACTGCGTACTAAAAAAAGAAGAAGCAATAATTGTGTCCCACGTAATAGTTTATTCTTCTCTGTCTCTCACCTGCATCGACCTCTTCCTCCACTCTCCTCCAGCGATCTCTGCCTCTGCTCTCGTCTCGGCCGCTCGGAGCTGTCTTTCTAGGCGTCCACCCAATCTTCAACCTGAAGAGCTTCTTCATCTTCACCTTGGATTCGTCTTCATCTTCGAGTTGTCTGCATGTTCGATCCATCCTACGGGTGCTTCGACGTCTTCGATCTGTCTTCATCTCCGATATGGGGCTTCAGCCGTGACTCTGCAGCCTGAGCTCTTCAGCCGTCATTGGTTAAACTTTTTCCGGCGGTGGGTGTTCTTTTGTTCGCCGTTTCCATCAACCTGAAGGCTTTGAAATGCAGATGGTTGAACTCAGTTTGATACGCTTTCCGGTAGCTTCTTGACTTGCTGGTTAGTCCACTTCTTTCCTTCTTATTTTATATTCCAATTCAACAATTTTTCTTTAATTGGAAGAAACCAGCAGTTTGAAAAGGGGATAAACTAGAAGGAAAGTGGAATATTACTACTTCACTCTTTGATTTTCATGCCTATGTTTGATGCATACTTCTCTGGCTTTACTGGATTCTGCATATTTCATGTCCACTGACTCAAGTTCTGGTGTATTGAAGATGGGATTGTATCAGTAGATTAGTTGTTTAGACTGTTTTGATTTTCTTCCCTTTGGTTCCATGTTAGACAGTTATTATAGCTGCTAGTTCTGTTCTGTTCTGCACTATCCCAATTGAAAAAAATACCATGGAGGGACAAAGCTTCTATGTTTGTATTGAGAATGTGCTTTTTGTTTATAATTTTCATTGGCATTACATAAGTAATATGACAAATCACTTAGAAGAGAAAATTCCGTGATGAACCAGGAAACTTTTGTCCATGTGGAAGCTGAGGTTTGGTTCTTTTTTATGACATTTTGAGGACATGCGGTCTTTACATGGTTCCATATTCAGGATTATGAAGTTAAATGTCTGAAAATATGCCTCTTTGTAAGTTAGGGACTCACAAAATGGTGATTTTTTCTCCAAATATGGGAGTGCAGCAAAAGCTTGGGAGATTGCAGAGAGGACAACTGGTTCATATTTTCATTTATGCAAATATTTTGACTTCAGTTGTTAGCAACGTTTCCCAGCTTGAAGTTTGAGGAAGCTGCTACAGAGGTCTAGGTGGTTTTGTTCATTCCTTAGAGCCCTCAAATCTTCACTCTAGTGTGTGGATTGAGAACTTCCTCATCTGAGAGTAGTTGTTCTTGTGAATATAGCTCTTGGTCTGTACTTACTAGAGATAGGGTGGTCTACTTTGTTTATTATTAGGACTAGATTTGAGTTCATATTTCTGTTTTCACTAACTTCTCATGCAGTTCAATGTAAAAATGACCAAGAAGTTGAAAATTCCCAGTTTGATGACCCAAATTGAAGGCAAACAACTTGCTCGCCCGTTCCTTCCTTCTGAGCAGCAAAAGCTCAAGAGGAACAAAACTATTCATGTCTTGTATAATCTGTCTACAACCAAAAAATGATGCCTATTTATGGTTTTGTGAATGTAAATACAAAGTTGTGGAACACTTGCTGATTATAAGTTGGTTCAATTGCGGAAAGAATAAGGTGGTAGTAGTGTTTTGGTACTTATCCTCAAACATAATAACAACGAAATTATATTTCAGTGCACTTTTTCTATCTTTAATCAGCTCTGTAGCATGAGTCATAGTCTATGTAATGTTTTTTTTTTTTTCTATCTTACAAAAGTCATAAACCAGACACTAATCAAACAGTTGTTTACAAGCCTACGGCTAAGCTTGTTTCTAAGGCCACTGTTTCTCTTTTGGCTAATATGGTCAGTATTATATGCATTTCTTAACAAGACTGTGCTGCTTATGTGGGATTGAGTTCATGAGTTCTTTTTTTTTTTTTTCATTCACTTAAGGGAAATTATAGTACCAGTCATAGCCAGCAGTTTCAACACCCCAATCAGGAGAAACTGAGGACCAATTTGAACTCAATTAATCATCAGAATAATAACACCCCACGTGCAGAACCAAATCCTGCGATTGAATGTCTGAAGATGGCACATCAGAGCCCAGAGGATGACCAGAAAACTTCACCACCTACTAGTAATGTTGGTGATAGACCTTGTTATGATGGTATAACTGGAGGAAATATGGGCAGACGCAAGTTAAAAAAATACTTTTCTCAAATTTAGAGACTAAATTGTACCAGACATGTGATCTAATTAGTTATATAATATTATTTTATCAAATTATGTTTTTTTTATTGTCAAATTTTCCAACTTTAACTTTTATAATTTTTTTATAATTTTTAATTTAATTTCTCTCTTACTGTTATCACAAAAACAACTTATACTAAAGTCAATACAAACAAATTCTATTTTTACAAAAGTTACTTATACAACGATAAATTTAAATATAAATCATATTACACAATCTGATTTTTACTCAAAAATAATATTACAAAAAATCAAATAGAAAAAATTCACTTTTACAATCGTTATTCCAAACATATATTTAATTAAAAAGGTCAGGCCCAACATATAAAATTATGTCCACCTGGAGATGAAACATTTCATATTCATCTCAATTTGAAGAAATGAAGTCTTCTTCATTTTTCTACCCCCACCGGATCAAGCCTTTCTCTCTCTGTTTTTTCAATAAAAAATTATCAAACACACACACACACACTCATCATAAATTAAAGTCCACATGTTGACCAAAAAATAAAATAAATTACACACATATAACCTTCAACAAATCACAAAAAATGTACCCGTTTTCTTTTCTATAGTTAATAGCTTGATAATGATTTTTTTAAGAGGTTGGATGAGGATATAGAAATAAGCAGGGGGCTGCGACAGCTAGCAAAAAAAATAAAAAAAAAAAAAGTTGGGGACTGCGATAATATTATCGTTTTTTTTTAATTCATAATATGGCCAAGCTAGCTTGGAGAGTACATACACCAAAACAATCTAAACATCAAAAGCATGTAATGCGTCCTCCCTCATGATAGGAATACATCCAGGGTGAGGAACAGGTAGAACAACTAAATGCTGTATTAAGTGATGGGCATCCTTCGCCAAAAAATCAGCACACCGGATTAGATCTCTCGGTGCATATCGGACTTCAATGTCCCAATCAGAATAAATTAAATCCCTAACGGCATTAATTTCCAACCTAAGTCGGTGGTATAGACCACTATCCTGCATAAGCAAGTGGTATGTCTCAAGTGAATCTGTGTAGGCCACTACCTTCTGGAACCCATATTGTCTACATAATTGGAGGCCTTGGTGTAAAGCCATAAGCTCAGCAGTAGTTGGTGGGAGAAAGCCAAGCCGACGCTGAAAGCCAAGAACCCACTGTCCTCTATGATCCCGAATAAGGCCCCCACAAGCTGCATCGCGGTGGATATCCTCTGAACCGTCAGTATCTAGGCGAACACATCCCTCCTGCGGAAACTTCCAGTTCTGATTGTCCTCAACGCTGTAGGAAAAGATCTGGTGCTCCAGGTTGTCCGCCACGCTGGATTCCATGAGATGATATAGGCCACCATGAATAAGCTCGTTCGGATGCGCTCGGACTCCTTCCATGACGCCTTTACATCTGTTTTTCCATAATAGCCAACATAAGATGCTGAAAATGCGAACCCACGGCCATCTATGAAAATAAGGCTTGCCCAGGGGACGAGAAAAGTTATCTTTAATCCATACCTGCAAATCAGAATGAAAGAAACTAAAACGAAAGTTAGGTGAAATAAAATGTGACTATACTGCTCTCGCAATCTCACAATCCCGAAGAATGTGTATAATGCTCTCTGACTGGTGACACTGAAAAGGACACTCTACACTATCTGAAAGACCTCTCATAGCCCGAAGTGAGTTAGTAGGCAATCTCTCATGAACAGTCTGCCATAAGAACATCTTCACTTTCTCTGGTACAGGTAATTTCCACACCTTCTTCCACCAAACCGAACCACTCCCCTCCCGCTGCGTAGAAAGGAAAGAGTATGCAGCACGGATACTAAAATTACCGTCAGAAGCACTTCTCCAACAGAAAGGATCATCCCCATCTTGACATGGCGGGGGAATTTGCCTTATAAGGTTAACCACCTAGTCCGGTAGAAATTCCCTCCATCGTACGACGTCCCACCCTCCATCCGATGAGATAAAATCTCTAACCTTAGTAGATGGGTTTAAGCGATGGAGATTATGATCAACAAAGTGAATAAGTGGTTTTTCCAATTTAGTCCATAAATCCCACCAGGCATTGGCTGTAGTCCCACTGTGAATGGCAAGACCGATTCCACCATAAAAGGTGTCCCAAACCTTAGTGATGCTCCGCCACACACCAGAGGAATTGGCCTTCTGGCAGACCATGGGGTAATCACTATTGCCGCATCCATATTTTCCTTTTAGGCAACGAACCCAAAGGGCTTCTGGTTAGGTTAATAAACCCCAGCAGAGCTTCATTATGAAGGCCATGTTCTGTTTCCGAAGGTCTTTAATACCTAAGCCCCCTCCTCCTTAGGCTGCTTAATGTGGTTCCAGGAGATAAGATGCATCTTTCGACTCTGTTGATCCTGATTCCATATGAAATTCTGGCTAATCTTCTCCAATTCCTCTAGAGTGGCTTTAGGGAGCAGCAATGTTTGCATATGATAACTTGACAATGCAGACACTACCGCCTTAATCAAGACTGTCTGCCCTGCCATGGTGAGATGCCGCCCCTTCCATCCTGTCAATCTTTTCTTTGCCTTCTGAACAATGGGGTAGAAAGTAGCCTTGGTAATCCTATGATGAAGTATCGGTACACCGAGATACTTACCAAGATCACCTGTGAGTCCTACACCCAACGATTGACTCAACTCCAGAGCCCGGTTGAAGTGAATATTACGGGAAAAGAAAGCTTTGGTCTTGGTCAGGCTGACTTGATGGCCTGAGACTTCGCAAAAAGATCTCATAGTGTCTCGCATCAACTCAATTTGATTTTGAGTGGCCTCCCCAAACAGAATAAGATCATCTGCAAAGAAAAGGTGGGATATTGATGGTGCACGGTTGTTGAATCGAAGACCCTTCCAATGCCCTTCCCTAACTTTGGTGTTAATCAATTGACTTAGGCGCTCCATGCATAGCACAAATAAGTAGGGCCTTAAGGGATCACCCTGGAGCAGCCCCCGCGAGGGCCTAAACTCCAGAGATTGGGAACCATTCCAAAGGATCTTCATGGACACCAAGCTGGTACATGCCATGATAAGATTCACCAACTCCTCCCGAATTCCAGCACAAACCAAAGTGGACTGTACAAACTTCCAGTCAAGACGGTCGTAAGCTTTCTCTATGTCAACCTTGATTGCAACCATCCCTCTTCATCGCCGCCTACTCCGCATAGTATGGATTGCTTCTTGCGCAATGATAACATTCTCACTCCCCTGACGCCCAGATATGAACCCACATTGCTGTGGTTGAATCAAATACTGCATCACCTTCTTCATTCTTTCTGCAATGATTTTCGTAATAACCTTGAAAATAACATTGCAAAGAGAGATAGGGCGGAAGTCCTTTAAGGTTATAGGATTATCAACTTTTGGGATAAGAACAATGTTAGTATGGTTGATATCCTTAACTTTTTCCGGTTGATGCCAAATTTCTCGGACAAGTGCACAGACCTTGTTCCCTATGTGAGTCCACTGGGTATGGAAAAAGTGTGCTTGAAGACCATCCGGGCCCGGAGCTTTGAAAGCACCAATAAAAAACGCCACATTTTTAACTTCAATATCCTCCACTTCTTTGTGAAGCAAGATATCATCAGTTGGGTGAAGCGGGGGAAAATCTGCATACCAATATGTGGATTAAGGAATCTGGGGATCCCTTGTATAGAGATGAGTAAAGAACATGGCAGCCATTTCTCTTAACTTATCCGGGTTCGTGATCTAATTTCCTTCATCATCCTGAAGGGCTTCGATTCTTTGTTTCTTCCGTTTAAGCAACGTTGATGTATGGAAAAAACTCGTGTTCTTGTCCCCCCAAGCGAGCCACTTGCACCGAGATTTTTGATACCAGAGGAGCTCCTCCTGAGCACAAATCTTACTGTAGTCTTTCCAAAGCTGCTGCTCAAGTTTGTAAAGGCCAGTCGAAAGATTAGTTTGACGAACTCGATCAATGCCCTCCAACCTTTTGAGAAGATTTCTTTTTTTCATAGGAAGACTACCAAGGACCCTAGCATTCCATTTGGGGGCCTCCTCCTCAAAATTCAACCTACCATGAGTCCAAGTTCTATTTTCCCAAGCTTTGCAGACCACGTCAGAAAAGCTATCTTCCGTTGCCCAAATTGGATGATACCTAAATCGGCGCTTGTGATGGTGGACTGGGGGATTAGCCCCATTTGTGACGAGCACAAGTCTATAATCTAATTTATAGCGCAGGTGGTGAAAAACTTTTCCACGTGGATGATTGAGCTCCCACTCAAGGTTACCAAACACCCAATCCACTCTCTCTTTAATCCCCTGCTTTTCCCATGTAAAGCGCTCACCCGTGATAGGAATCTCTAGCAGACTCAAGCCACTAATGCAATTAGCAAATTGCGTCATAGCCCGTATAGAAGGAGCAGTACCTCCTATCTTGTCTGCAGGAGTCAAGAACGTATTAAAGTCCCCCATCACCATCCAAGCACCATCGATAGCCTGAGAAATATCTTGCAAGGCCCCCCATAAGTTCTCTCTTCTACTAATCCCCGGTTCCCCATAAACAAAAGTAACAAAGAAGGAATCGTTCATTCGCTTGTCCGTCACTTTGCAGTGGACCAATTGAGCAGTGGAAAAAAGATAATCCACTTGAGTATTGCTCTCATCCCATAAAATCCAAATGCCACCCGCAAAACCAGTGGCCTTCAACCTAATCCAATTACTATAGCCTAATTTACGGGTGACAGCCTCTGCCCTATTACTGCTAACACGAGTTTCAATTAAGGACAAAATATCAATATTATTGGCATGAACAATGTCTTTCACAATGCGGGGAAAATGCTTGCTCCCCGCACCCCTACAATTCCAAGAGGCAATAATCATGGGATAAAAAATTAGAAAACAAAAAGTGATACTTACTGATCACCAAGAGCTCTGTCTGTTCGTGTGAATTGCTTCCCTGAACCATGTTGGCTTCTTTCAGCGAGAGCTGCTTCCAAAAAATCATCCCCAATGTCAACATCTAAGGACGTGGAATATGGAGGCAAAAGATTAGTGGGTGGTTCTCCATATGTGATTTGCTCACATATTTCCTGAGTAAAAGTAGCATTGGGATTTGTGGCCTTGTTATGGGATCCTTCTGACAATGGTAATTGATGAAATTCTGGCCCATGAGGGTGTTGAGGTAACAAAATAGGTGTAGGCCCAACTTGAGTTAAAGACCCACCCACTACTATGTGCTCTCTACCCCCCACATGGTTTTTGAGGGCCCAATTAAACTTTGTTTTTTTTCCTTGCCCATGACAGAATTTGTCCCTTCCATGTGGGCTCTCACCCCTTGTCCTCCAGGCCCAACAAGAAGAGGCCCCTTCCCATGAGTTTTATTTTTCTTTTTATTTTTTTCCTTTCCTAAATCCCTTTTCCTTCCTTCCTCCGCGTCAGTTACGTGGGTATAATCCGCTTCTCCATTTGTCTGCGCCACACGGTCCGCGTCAGCCTCCTCATGGTCACTTCGTCCCTGCACCTCTGCTCCCATCTGTCCCGTCACCATACCTTCATCTCCCCCAAGGTCGGCGAGAAGCTGGAATCTCGAGGCTCCGCCGGCAATCGACTTCGTCTTCTCCGGCTTGGCTCCGTCATGCTTCGCCGATTTGTTTCGGTTGCCCTGTTCCACCACTTTTCTAGTCCTTTTCTCCTCCTCGGTCCCGTTCTTCCTTTCCGTTCCACTCCCTTGCTGTGGCTTTCTATTCCCAAATCGAGATCGGCGTCCATTGCTCACAAGCATCCATTCTCCAAATGGTTCCTTGGTAGAGGCTTTCGGTTGAGGCGGTGAAGAATACCGATTTGGGATAATGGACTGAGATGGTCCTGTCGCCGGTTGCTCCTTTTCGCTATATGTCCAGGAACACTGATCCTTGTGGTGTCCGTACCGGCCGCAGGAAAAGCATATTAAGCCCAATCCCTCATACTCGACTTGGTAGACCGAATGAGCTGCTATTACTCGTGAGACGAGCTTCTTTTGAAGATCAATCTCAACACAGATCCTGGCATACTTTCCCCTACCAATTTTTGCAGTATCAGTCGCAACATCAGACGGGGTAAGCATATCTATCTTGATTGTCCTGCCAATACAGTTCCCCAATCTTGTAATGAATTCCATGTTGTAACACTGCATTGGTATGTTGGGAATCCTGATCCAAGTAATTATTCGTCCAAGAGGATTGTTGTAGGGGTCAAAATTAGGAGACCATTTTTGTACTAAAATGGTGTGCTGTTGCACCACCCATGGTCCCCCATATAATACTTGTTGGTAGAGCTGTCCCCAACCTTCTTTTTAGAGAAAACGGACCAGAAAGTAATTGTTTGGCATGTCCACTAAATCAAAACTGAGATGTCCTCCATATACGACTCAGATGTGTCTTTAGCGTGTAGACATTATATTTTCTGCCTAACTCCGTTAGAATCAGTGCTGTATTCCAGGGGCGACACCAGTCGTTATATTCTTCTGCCGTCACAGGGACAACCAGGTGTATTTTCATAAGATCTTGCACCTCCTCTGTTAGTGCTGGAAGATCCCATTCCATATTTATTGTATCTGATAATAGTTCTTCTTCATCCATACACTCACCTCCATGAGCAATACCGTTAAAACCAATAAGTGAATCCTTATAGGAGGTAGTGGTAACTAGAGCTTGCTGTTGATGGGATTCTTCACGTTCCATGGAGATGTCAATCTGTGGAGAGAGTTCCTCCGGCGTAGAAGTGTCCATTGTGATGCGAGTAGAATTATTCCTTGTCTTTTTATTACTACCACTGGCTAGGACGTCGGAAGGTCGGTCCGGTGGAAGTTTCCGGGGAGGTTGATCGTCCATGATAAACAGAGTTGAAGATGATGGCGCACTGTTTAGAAGAGAGAAATCCGTGGTCCTTTACGAAAAAAGGCCGATAATATTATCGTTGAATGCAATGAAAGTTCTCGCAAAAAACGCTATAGCCTTTGGATGTAGGGGGAAAAAAAACCTTTTTCACATAATTAAAACTAATGTATACTACCAATAGAGTTTGGGTCTAGTGAAGGGGTTAGTTCCTCTACATGACAAATCAATATTCGAATTATATTAGGAGAGTTACTCAATTTAATGTCTAACAGTATCTCAAACAGAAATACTTCCAATAAGAAGATATTTGTATTTAGCAAAACAAAACATAACTGATGCATAATTACGTGTCTCTCAATTAGGAGTAAAATTCCCAACTTCTCATGAAACTGGTTCCAATTATAAGGCAGATCAGATAGAAAATTTTTTTTAGTCCACATTATTGTAAGATATGGCATTAATTGTTTATCACTAGTTTCCCCTTTTTACCCCTCATTAAATTTAATTTTAATAAAAATAAAATTAATGTGTTATTAAATTTTAAACAATTAATAATTTTTAAGATTTTCCTTTAGTTCTAATAGAGAATGTTGATAGTGACTTATTACAGAGAAACTGGACTAATACAAAATATATAAAAAACAATATTTTACTATTTAAGGGATTGAAGAAGATGCTGGATTGTACAGTTTAGAGAGAATTAAAGAGGCTATAAAGAAGGGCCTTGGGTTTACTCCTGGCATTGAGTGCAATGTGGTTTCGCGACCCAACAGTCAGCTTTATCAAGTTTATCTATGTGTGGACACTTCTGCTGGGTCAGATTTTATTGAGTGCCCTATTTTTCGAACCAGATATGAGTCCCAAGTCCAGTTTCCCAAGTTTAATATCATTTCAATTTCAATTACATTGAAACTTAATACTCATTCTGGTCCTAAATATAAGACATAGTGACCTTTTTGGAGAGATTAAGGAAGTTAATTAAATTACTTTAAAATATTTATATTTATCATTTTTTCTCCAAATTATTTTACCTAACTTATAAACTAATATACTCCCTCCGGTCCTAATTATAAGACAGAGTTGACTTTTTTGGAGAAATTAAGGAAGCCAATTAAATTACTTTAGAGTGTTTATATTTTTAGTATCTTTAGATTATATATTAGTTTATTAGTCAAATTAATTAGTTTGGAGAAAAAAATAAAAATATAAACATTCGAAAGTAATTTAATTGGCTTCCTTAATTTCTCCAAAAAAGTCAACTTTGTCTTATAATTAGGACCTGAGGGAGTATAATTTAAGGATACACAACATATAATATGATTAGGTAACTTATTTAGTTTTCTTAATCTTTAAAAAAAAAGTTAACTTTATCTTATATATAGGATCGGAGGAAGTAATATGTACGTACTGTAGGGCTAAAATCTCACTTCCTGAAGCCCAGATGTGGCGCATCACCAAGAAGGCCCAAGGAGATGCATTCGGCCAAGTCCAACTCACACAGGCCCGGTTTGACTTCATTAAAGATCACTATTTTGTACCCATTCAAGATCAATAATACTGCATTTCCTTCTTCTTATTCTTATTTTCATTAATATTTTCCTATTTTATCTTCTAATGTCTTCGTTGTCGGTGATCCTGTAAGTAAGATCCTATCCAACTAAATTTTGGTCAAACACGTACATCATTCCTTAGATCTATGTGTTATTTTAATCTATATTTCTGTTGATGAAGTCCTATTTGCTACACCGTTTCATACTTAAATATTTTTAGAAAATCAATTCAACGACACTTAATTAGAATTGGTTGTCGTATAAAGATTGGAATACGTACGGTAAGTTCCATGTTCTGGATATGCATGGACTTGGAGAGAATATGTATTACCACCCCAAAACTTTGACTTCGTAAAAATAGATTCAAAAGTGTAATTTGTTTAATAATGATTCACCCGTTGATTTGTGAAGGATTAGGTTAAAGAATAAATTAAACAATCAATTCATGTAGTTTTCACAAAAACTAGTTGCAGTGAACACAATTTAAAAACCCCAGCTTATGCCTATTCACGTGCTTACGTAAACCTCCGTAGATTTTTAAAAATGATCAATGACGAAAGATGCACAATCAATTCCAACCTGTAAAGTTTTGGCCAAAAAAAAAAAAAAAATCCAATCTGTAAAGCAAATGGTTTCAGACTTTAGAAAACGAGGCTTGCTCATTCCAAAGTGCTTTATCTACTGTCTATAAATACACAGTTCAAGACATAGCAGAAGCTGTGAGATACAAAACGCACACACATATATATTGAAGAAACTACTCAGAGGAAATTAAGCGTCATGATGATGAAGAAGTTGATATGGTTGGTGCTGGTTTTGGCGATAGTGGCCATTGCCAGGGTTGAAGCTGATGGCCATGGAGTGTGCGGGAAGTACAGCCCAGATAGGATGCTCACACACATGTTCTTCGTCACTGTGCTAAACCGGCAAGAGACTTGAAGGCTCCTGTGACTCCAAAATGCTGTGAGCCTCTCTCCAAAATCTCAGAAGAATGCTTCCATGCCATTTTCAATTCTGACACTTGGAAGTATTCACTATTCAGACATCAACCAAGGAATCGCCCTCACCATCCTCCCCGTGCTACCACGGGAGCCTCCCCGTACTATTATGTGTCACCACGTGTCATCACGCCGTGCTGTCACGTGTCGCCTCCTCATAATTCCTCAAAGTGATTCTCCTCCAGTTCGAACCCACGACCTCAGGGAGCCGATACCTTTGCGCGCGAGTCTCTGCCAGTTGCGCCGAAATGAACCTATATCATATTATTATATATATAATATTATCATATATATAAACATACATACATACAATTAATTAATTATATACATATAATTAATTATTAATTAAATATAATATTATTAAAAATAATAAAAAATTAAATAAAAGAAAAAAATATTTATTTATTTAAATTAAGAAATTTTTAATTAAAATTACTTAATAAATAATAATTTAATATCATAAATATTATTTTTAATATAAAATTATAAATATAATATTAATAAATAATAATATAATTTTAATAATTAAGGTTAAATAGAATTATTTAATAATTAATATTTAAATTTTATAAATATTATTTTTAAAAAATATTAATTAAAAAAAAAAAATGAAATTGACTTTCAGCGGCGACTATTAAAAGTCTCCGCTGAAAGTGAGTTTCAGCGGCGACTTTTAATAGTCGCCGCTGAAAGTGTTTAAAATTTTTTTTTTTTAAATTTCAAATAAAACTTTCAGCGGTGACACTAAAGTCGCCGCTGAAAGTGTTTTAAATTTTTTTTTTTTTTAAATTTCAAAGAAGACTTTTAGCGGCGACACTAAAATCGCCGCTGAAACTCACTTTCAGCGGCGACTTTTAATAGTCGCCGCTGAAAGTGTTTTACTTTTTTTTTTTTAAATTTCAAATAAGACTTTCAGCGGCGACACTAAAGTCGCCGCTGAAACTCACTTTCATCGGCGACTTTTAATAGTCGCCGCTGAAAGTGTTTTAAATTTTTATTTTTTTAAATTTCAAACAACACTTTCAGTGGTGACACTAAAGTCGCCGCTGAAACACACTTTCAGCGGCGACAACACAATGTCGCCGCTGAAAGTCTGACTTTCAGCGGCGACAAAAGTGTCGCCGCTGAAAGTGACACCTTCAGCGGCGACATTAAAAGTCGCCGCCAAATGTCGTCGCTGAAAGTTATTTTTTTTTGTAGTGTAGACGCTGCCATGACCTCCATTATTAATAATAATGTGCCTTTACTGTACACCTCTATGAACTTGTCACTTGCTTATAGCTTCTCTAATAAAGTGTGACTGTGTCTTTAATAAGAGCTCATCTTTGAAGCTCATACATATTAAGTTTGTTAAACATGTCTCAGTGTTGATTTAGAGTCCATCAAATGCGTCGTTCCAACTGTGAATGGATTCTTTGAGTTTGAATGGGCTTGTTTGTGTTCTAATCTCAAATAAGATGTATGGTGAGTTTCATATATAAGTAAAGTTTTCCTCTTTTTATGATTTTTTTACACAATGAGGTAGGTCCCAGGGATTACTAGGATCGATGCTTACCTCTAGACACAGAGCACTTACAAAGACACTTATAGCTCACCGACTAACAAAGTCCTCATATTGACAATAAGATTTGATTTTACAACCTTATGGATTATGTGTCAACTCCTTATCACCAACCTTCATTGGTCACTTGATTATGATAAACCAATAGGTTTACCAAATTAGCAAGCTTTTTGTTTGAATTCCTCATCTATGACATAATAACAAAATGGCCTGTCATATTTGAAAACGGATTAGGCTTTGTGAATATTAGATAAATGAATGGAGTTATTAACCAAACTGTGGTGTTCAGTGACGTGGACTGAATTTTATTCTCCAAGTTGAGCTGAAAGAGTCGGGAAAGATAGTCTAATTGTGACTGGGAAAGATAGTCTAATTGTGCTTAATGATATTCAAATATTACTTGATAATATACTAAATATCAATTAATTTCATAAATGAATGAGTTGAGCTATTGACTATGTCATCAACTTGATAAATATATATATATATATATATATATATATATCTATGTTGCAATTGAACACTAAAACACCAGGTTCAGGAACCCTGTCCAGCGCGGAAACCGGCGAACCGGCCAGTGGACCGTTCTGTCCGGGTTCCAATTTTTTTAATTTTTTTTTATATTTTTTCTTTAGAATTTCATACTATAAGCCTAAAATCTTTAATTTCTCACCAGTTTGGTCCCAATTTAGCTTCGATTTGGCCCCGATCTGACCCACTGACCCCTAACCAAGTACTCCGACCGGTTCAATACCGGTTCGAGTTTTAATACCTTGCTAAAATATACATTATGATTTTTTTATGGATCAACCAATCTTCAGTTAAATATTGTCTTCCTTTATCAAATTTACTCATGTTTAAAATTCAAGAAGAAAATTATGAATATTAATATGAAGATCAGTAGTTCAAAAAAGGGATGATAAAATTCTATATGACATGAATTTGATGACAGATTGCATGCCTTTAGACATCCTACTTAACTCGTAAACTTGTGAATTCAAATTTTTATTGTTTTTGTTAATCTGTATCTATGCAGAGTTTAGGTTATTGGAAACTTGGAATAAGGAAGGGTAATATATATATATATATAGATATATATATATATATATATTTTACGATTAACTATGAGAATATATAGCAAAAGAGTTGGAATTGGAATTGAGGTCATTGTAATGAGAATATTGGAATTGGAATTGGAATTGGAATTGTTTTCTATCACTATAATTGCTTGTCGGCTGTGAGTTGGAATTGGATTGTATTTGCAGTTAACTATATTGTCAACAAGGTGGTTATTGGATAAACATAATGAATTATTCAAAAGAAAATCATACACTTTCTACGTATATTAAAAAGTCCAAGACTTGTTACACCATCAGATTCAACAGATTCCAAAACCGGTTTTGAAAGTCTTGTTTAATTGTTTTTAATTAAAGGCTTTTTTTTTTGTCACTATTATATATCCCTCTTTTTAATTATCAGTTATTGATTCACATTGATATGCAGAAATATAGAATTGAAAGTGAGAGAGCATCAACATGGGCATAAAATAGTCTTACAATCAAAATCTAAAACTACCTCACATAAGACTTTCCTTAGTTGGAAGCTTGGAAAACAGTGCAATATAATGTTTTTTGGATACTTTTTCGGTTTTCCCCATTACAATAAAAAAAAAATGTATTGCATAAGACAGAGAAACAGTGAGTAGAAAACCAGAAGCTTTATTCTACATTTCTTAGAGATTAGATATATTCTAGACCTCTTGCTTTCAAGAGTTTAATATTAAACATCAGCATGCTGCCAGCGAGATAGTAAAAACTGGAATTAAAAAGGTCAGTTTTGGATGTAACGACGAAACGTTGTTTGACAAAGTACGTTAGGTGAAATAATAAAATAATGAAATCATATAGTTTTCACTTTTCACAAATATAACTAGGAGCTGTATGTTAACAACTTAACTAATTAAGGCTCCATCTTCTGGCAATCCATGTGCTCATATTCTGTTAAGTCCTGAGATTCTTAAAAAGATGGATGACTACGAAAGATGTACAATTAATTCCAACTTGTTGTAAGGCCAAAGGTTTAAGACTTGGGGAACAAGGGTTTGCTGCTACTGCCTATACACACACACACTTCAACACACAGCCCAAGCTGGGAAATTAAATACAAACACATAGCTTTCTTGTTCAAGTTGATCGGAGAAATCAGGGAAAACTAACCAGCAGGATGAAGAAGTTCATTTTACTTGGTGTTGGCTTTGGTGGTTGTGGCCATTGCTGGGGTTGAAGCTCATGGTTATGGAACGTGTGGGAGGTTCAGTCCAGACAGATTGCTGACACGTGTTCTTTATCACTGTGCAAAACCAGCAAGAGACTTGACGGCCCCTGTGACTCCAAATTGCTGCTAGCCTCTTTCCCAAGTGTCAGAGGGATGCTTCTGTTCTATTATCAATTTTGACACTTGTAGTACGCTGGCATATTCTAGCAATTCTCAATGATATTGGTAATGGGTATTTTAGAACCTCAAGCAAATAACACTGGATATATATATCTTCAAGAGCTTCGACACACACCAGTGACAAAAGTTAAACATTCTTCAATAAAATATAAAAAATTAAAAATTAGTAAATAATAAAATATAAAAACTCCTATTTTTAAATAATTAACCCCTCAAATGTCAATTCACCAGAGTGCAAGGACATAAGAAAGCAAACAGACTTTTGCCATTTAGACCTGGTGAGTTGTAAAAATACTACTGGACGGAATGCATAGGGGAAAGAAGGAGATGTGAATGCTGAAGGCATTATTATGCACTTTTCTCTTTTTTCAACTGTGATATTGCTGTTTATTCCATTCTGACTTCCTCCTTACTGTTTTATCCTATTAGAAATTAAAAGTCCAAATTTTTAAGTCAAGACTTTATTTTAATTTCTTCCCATAATAATATTTTTAAAAGTAGTTAATAATAAAACTAAAGTAGTAAATATTATTATAAATTTTTTCTAATAACTAATTTTGCTTTGCTATTTACTACTCTTGTTTCACTATGCACTACTTTTGTTTGGAAAATTCAAAAATTTTTAGGAATTTGCATGGCAGCCATCCAAAGTCGTCAATATTAAAATCAAAGTAGTAAATATCAACAGAAAAGTATTTATTAGCAAATAGTTAGCAATAAAGACTCTCTTTATTACTTTGGTCTTGATATTTACTACTATTGTTTTAGCTTTTAACTACTTTTATTTTAGATTCTCAAAAAATGTATTAGGAACTTTGTTGATAGCTGGTCAAAGTAGTTAATAGTGAAATTAAAGTAGTAAATAATAAAACAAAAGTAATTATTGGAGCATGTTCAATATCAATACCCTATTTACTACTTCAGTTTCGCTATTAACTATTTTGGTTTCGATATTGACTATTTTTATTTCAAAAATCCAGAAAAATATAATTGAAATGGTCAAAACCATAATTGGGCCTACACTTTTAACAAATTCTTTATGAGGCCAAGAGGCCAATTTCAAAATTTTTTAATATTGTTAAAAGACTAGAATGCCCATGTGTTGTTTAAAAGGAAAATTAAAGGTGGTTGAAAAGGAAAAAGGGATTTCTAAATTAGCCTCACCTAACTTAAATTAATTAATAATTGCTCAATATAATCAGCCTACATTTTTCATTTTAACATCTGACGTTTGACAATTTTTTTTATTTAAAATATGATAATATATTTATATATTTTTATTCAAATCAATGATAACTTTTTTTTTTTTGGTTGAAAGATGCTTGTATTGCAATAGAAGTCAAATAACATCGTCCAGGACGAAGGAAAATATCTTCTAACAAACAACAGTGGAAAAATAAAGCTAAAACAACATCAATTATCCAACGCCAGATCTTAGTCCTGGAGAGGAAGCATCTTCAGAGTTAATACTCGCCTTCTCTGCGTCAGAAGTCAGAAGAGGTAGCAAAGAGAGTGGTGGTTCGGAGACCCACCCCATGGGGAACACTTCCTTACAAGCATTAACAGCCAGGTGATCAACTGCAGAATTACACTTTCGAGGAACAAATTACAGAGCAAACCCAACTTGAGATGCGAAAAGGCAAATAATATCTTGAATAATGCTCCTGCATTTCCAATCATAGAGATCAGGTTGAAGACTCACAACAAAATTTTGTAGGCACTAGGAATCTGTTTTAAAAAGGACTTTGTCATGCCCCAGATCAATTGCCACACAAGAGTGCTCTATTTAAGGCCAATGCTTCAGTCATGAAAGCTAAGATGGACTTGACTTTATCAACAAAGCCCCATTTAAATGTCCTCTGTCATCTCTGCACACTATCCCCAACGCGGCCCTTTGAGTGCTGGATTGGAAAGCTCCATCATAGTTTATTTTAAAAAAACCATGAGTTGGCAGCTTCCAGCATAATGGATTAACACTGGGAATAGGAGAGACTGCTATAGAACCCTCATGAGCTACATGAAATTCCATATTTGACTTGCCTGCTAATTCAATGACCACAGACGGGTTTGGATCAAGTTGGTTAAAAATCTTGTCATTTCTTTGCTTCTAAATATACCATAACAGCCAGCATATCAAAGAGATTTCTTTTTCCTCCAAATTGGAGTTTTGGTCAATAATATGAAACCACCAAAGATTAAAATTCTTGACCTGTAATGCATCAATTTTGGCACCAAGGTTGCATCCAAACCAAACACATCGCATCCACGGGCAAGCAAAGAACAGGTGCTCAATAGATTCCTCTTGAGTATCACAAATGGGACAAAGCTTTGTTGGTGATCTCTTTCGCTTAAAAAGTGCTTCATTAGTTGCTATGGCCTTGGAGAGAATTCACCATAAAAAATGTTGAACCCGAGGAATTGTCTTGATATTCCAAATAAATTTCCAGCATGTAGATGGTATAATACCAGAGGGGCTATGATTTTGGTTACTAATCTGGGAGCCACTTCGTGCATTAATATAACCTTGCTTCACTGTATATTCACCATTTGCTGCAGGAGTCCAAACTAATTTGTCACATAACCCACTCGCAGGGATAGGGATATTAAGAATGGCTCTTTGGATATCATCAGAAAGGAACTCAAGTACAGGTGCTAAATTCCACGTACCGTCAACAATTAGATCACAACCTTCCCATGCTTGACAATATATTCTTGGCTGTCCATTAGTTTATCCGGAAGGCAAACATTTGGAACCCTCTTATCTCCCCAAATTCTAATGGACGTGCCATCACCAATGTCCTATAGTAGGTCCTTTTTAAATATATCTCTCCCTTCAATAATGCTAGACAAACACCAAGAAGCTTTATGGTTTTTTTGAGCATTCACAAATTCTTCCTGGGGAAAATAAATGCTCTTAAGAACTCTAGACCAAAGGTCATCTGGATTTTTGAAAAGATGCCAAGCTGTTTTTGCCAACAAAGACTCGTTCAGGGTGATAAACTCTTTGAAGCCCATTCCCCCATTGGTTTTTGATTTTGTCATAAAATCCCATGATTTCTAGTGAGTCTTACCACAATCATCCTGTTCACTCCACCAGAAATTAGAAACAATGCTATTCAACTTCTTGCAAGTATTGACTGGGAATTTGAAACAGTTCATGGGATAAATTGGAATAGCACTAACCACTAATTTAATCATAGTTTCTCTTCTTGTAAATGAAAGTGTAGATGCACATCATCCCTGCACTTTTCTTTGTACCCTTTCTCTGATATAAGATAAAGCTTGATACTTTGTTTTGCCCCAAATACTTGGAATTCCTAGATACTTGCCAGGATCTTCAGTGCCTTTAATTCTGAGAATCTGCCTAACTGGTGTTCTTATATTCACTGGAGTATGTTCAAAGAAAAAGATGCTAGACTTATCCAAATTTGCCAATTGCCCCGATGCATTACAATATATAACTAGAATTTTAGCTAACTGAACACAATTGTTATCACTAGTATTCATGAAGAACAAAGCATCATCACCAAAAAATTTATAGGAGAGCTCTGGGCATGAGTTACTCAATTTAATGCCTATGAGAACTCTAGATTCTTGGCTCTTATTTATCATCAAAGACAAGACTTCAATCGTAAGAATGAAAAGATATGGGGATAAAGGGTCTCCTTGGTGTTGATAAGTAAAATATTTGCATATTTATTTTCCTTTATATAATGATTTTATGGACGATATTTGAACTTAATATAATATATTTGGGTGTAAAATAAATAGTATTTAAAAAAATAAAGAAAAATATAAAAAAGGTCATTACTGTAGCGTCGGTCACTATTCATCGTGGAAAAAATTGGCAAAACACTATAGCATCGTGGAAAAAGTGACACTACGTTGCCTATAAATACAATGCATCAGGCGCAGATTCAGAGGAGGCGTGGAGATATTTTCTTTGATAAGGAGATACTTTTCTGATAGAGAGAGATATTTTCTCTGACAGTTTTAAATAAATTGTGTTATTTTTTTTTTAATTTTATGTATTGTATTACTTTTTGCATGCCTCCTACATAGAAGGCTTAGTATTATATTATTTTCTGTATGCCTCCTACATGGAAGGCTTAGTATTGTATTACATTTTGCATGCCGCCTACATTGAAGGTTTTACCTCCTAAAAGGACGGCTAGATTTGTCCATTCTTCATGCATCTTTTTGGTTGTATATTTATGTTTGAGAATTTTATATTCAAGTTTATGCAGTATTTATGAGAATTTCATTCTAGCTTTATATAATGTCAATTTATTTTGGTTTTGTTTTTAATTTTATCATGAGCTAAAATTTCATTTTCCTAGGGTGATGACGTAGCTTACTAATGACGGATTGAATCTTAACTTATTAAATCTAGTTTTCATTTCTCCTTCATGATTGAGTTTTAATTATTGTTCTTAATGCTTTCATTTGATTGGCCACCTTTTGAATGATTACAATATGTATGTTGAAACCGGAAGGAGATGCATGTGTGTAGATCCTATAATTAAAACCATTACTTGCATATGAAATAGGAATATATTCATATAAGTTGTGTAGTCTTATTGAGTTCCATAAATCTTAATGCATAATTAATTGCTTAAATTCATATAGGAATATATTGGATTAGCAATTAATTATAGAATTGCTTGACCTTGGAAGAGGCTAGTAATTAAATTAGGGAAACTCGACTATCAATTATGTGGAATAAATTAGTCTAGAATAGATAAGTGATTCAATCCGGAATTTGTTAAGTGAAATCTAATCCCTAGGACTTTTTCTTATATTTTTTTTTCATATCATCTACACTCATATTTAATTATTTTTCTTTTATTTGTACTCTCAATCACCAATTTATCGATCGACTAAATAGAATTAAAATTATCCATTTTGGTACTTAGTGATCAATCCTTGTGGGAACGATACTCTACTCACTTCTATATTAATTGATTACGACAGTGTACACTTGCACTATTTAATTGATCATTCACGCTCGTAACAGGTGTAATAGAGCATACTCTTTCCCCTGAAACACAGATATTTATTCTAACAGTTGACACACAGTTCATAACAAGTCGCACCCATTCACCACATAATCCAAATTTCAATGTGACTTGCTCTTAAAAATCCCATTCAACACTATCATAAGCCTTACTTATGTCCATTTTTAGAGAAAATTCATATTTTTTACCCATTTTCTTTTTGCGTAGGTAATGGTATACTTCATGGGCAATGATTATATTATCATAAACAAGATGGCCAGGAATAAAAGCACTTTGATTTTGGGAAATGCAATTATCAAGCAGAGGCCTCATTCGATTTGCAATGATCTTGGAGATAATCTTATAGAAAAAAATTACATAAACCAATAGGGTGAAAGTGAGAGACATATTCAGGTTTAGCCACTTTAGGAATCAGAGTCACATTGGTATCATCTAGAAAAGAATTCCAGCACCATTGAACAAACAGAATCACCAATTTCAGTCCTAGCAGATTGATAAAATTTACCTGAAAAACCATCTGGGCCTGAGGCCTTCATACCTCCAAGATTAAAAGCTGCTACACGAACTTCCTCTTTAGTAATGAGCAGCATTAGGCTTTGATTCATCTGGTCTGTGACCTTAGATTCCACATAGCTTAAGGCTTCATCAAATGACCTCTGACCAGAAGGTTGGAAGAGACTATGGAAATATTGTGTAATGGTCGTAGATATATCATCTTTCTCTATAAGCCACCGATCAGAGTCATCTTTAATGCCTAATATATGATTGATACTTCGGCGTTTAATTGTTGAAAGATGGAAGAATTTAGAGTTACGGTCCCCTGCTTTCAACTAATCAACTCTTGAGCGTTGCCACCAATATTCTTCCTCTCTAACAAGAGTTTACTCAATTAGAGAAGAAATCTCACTGGCTTTATTTATTCTATCCAGAGTGAGAACACCTTGAGTATATGTAGCCAGTTCTGCCTTTAGTCTATCAATCAACTTCCTATTATTAGGGAATTCATTTTTGCCCCATTTTATTAATTTTGCCCAGCAAGAATTCAATTTCAATATAAAAGAATCAAGTAGGGACTCAATACTTACAGAGGGACACTGCCAACCACATCGGACTATATGAAGCTAGTCAGAATGAGACGTTTTGTTAGATTCAAATCTGAAAGCACGCACCTTTTGAATTGGTTTATAGCAAGAATCTACCAATAATAAGTGATGGTCAAAGCCTAGTGGAGCAATATTAAAAACCTACAAATTAGGGAACTCCTCTTTCAAATGAACATTCCCCAATGCTTGATCAATGCGTTCCCTTATAGTATATTGACCCCCTCTATTATTGCACCAAGTGAATCGATAACCATTGAACCTAAATCCATCAACTCACTGTCATCAATAAAATTCTGAAAATTGATAATTTTTGGCCAAGCCCTCAGTTTTCCTCCACATTTTTCCTCCTGGGATGCTATATCATTAAAGTCTCTAAGGCAAATCCAGGATTGATGAATACCGTTTGCAATTTTCCTTACCTCCTGCCAACACAAATTCCTTTCATTTTCTTTTGGGGGTCCATAAATAAATGTAATATAAGCCACAACATCGACCGAGGAAGATATAACATTAGTATGAATAATATGGCCAAAAGAAAAAAGAATATTGACAATTATATCATCAGACCACTATAAGGCTAGACCCCCACTTCTACCAATTGGATCAACCATCCATTCTTCAGAGAAACCACACTTTCTTCTAGCTTTCTTCACAATTCTTTTTTTGCTTCGTTTGCATTAAGAAACGATTTGGGATTTATTCTTCATGCATTCCTCTTTTAGATTTTTTATTATCAAGGTAACCCCAAAACCTTGACAGTTCCAAGATAAGATTTTCATTGTGAATTGGTGGTTAGTCCCATCCAATCGTTGGCATTTTTAGAAGAGGAGGAAGAATCATCATTATTGCCTTTGCTATTAAATACAAACCAATTCTATGGGAAGTCGATCTCGTAATCAACAATAGATTGGTTTGATGGTTGCAACTCCTTTTTACTAGAGGCAAGATGAAGTTGCTGCTTTAGAAGCCTAATATTCCTTGAGGATCCCTTCCGAGTTACAGCCCCTACTCCCTCTCGGTTCTGACCAGATGTGTCTTCATTAAAGCATACTCGCCTCCTTCTTTTGGAATCAATTGGCTTGATTCAGGTTCACAAGAACATTCAAGAGAAATACCTTGAAGACCAATCATGACTACTGACATAGGAGAAAGCCCACTAAATGGAACAATGGCCATGGCAGAGATATCATCTTCACATGGGAATTCAACATTATACCCTTGAGAATTAGCTTGGACCCCTTCTTTAGTAATAGATTTATCCAAAAACTCATGTTGGGCTTGGCCCCCCTCATATATTATGTAACCCCTTGCCTTAATTAGCGTAATTAAGATTCAATAACACATAATAAAATGGATTAGAGGCCGATGGATAGTTTGAAACTCATTTTAAACACCCTCATAAAGTAGGCTTTTCACAAAATTTTGAAAACTTCTTTCCTTTCCCGGTCTCAAGTTCAATTATCGAATATAATCACCTGTGCAGTTAATTTACATTCATACAATTAGAGTATATAACAAAAATCCCGGCAACCCCCGAGTTCCACTCATTCACTAAAAGGTTTATAATTCCCATATAGGGGATTACACAACTATATTCAACTAATAATTACAACCCAAAAATAATTTACAAAATCCCTGTCCAGTATGATTAACCAACATATCCAAAAGCAAATGTCCCTACAGGGTTCTAACCGCTCTGGGTTGATCGCTTTTCCTTGGAGCAATATGCCCTGTCTAAAATGTTAGTCAAAGGAAAGAATGAGATTCAAGAGATCCTAGTAGTAACAAATCATTCATACCACACATAAGTACACAGCATGTAAGCAAATCATCATACAGCAGCAACAACAGCACAAATCACACTCCACCCTCATCCCCTTTTACCGCTGGGAAGGCACACCGACCTAACCCGAACCGTTGTTAGTGACTTAGGGACTGTTGGCGTGGTAGTGCATACACATAGCCTTATAACTCACATATAGCCTTTCGGCCCACAAATAGCCTTTCGGCTCATATAATCACAAATATCACACCCCATCCTCATCCCCTTTTACCGCCTAGAAGGTACACAACCCTCACCTGAACTGTTGTTAGCGACTCAGGGACTATTGGTATGGCGGTGCTTACACATTTCCACAATCATTGCAGCATTTGAATTCCATCACAAATCAATGATATAACACACATACAATACATCATATATGGTATAAGAGAGAGATTCACTACCTTGTTCCTTCCTGACGTTTGTTGGCATAGTGGGCTCATGAAGGCGGCAAATGTCAAATCCTATAAACCAAATTAGGGACAACCAATCAATCTCTTTTCCAAGTTCTTAATTCCATAGTACTTTAAGTTGGTTATCATTTAGACTTTTTAGGTGGCTATCAGAGGCCTAGACATATACTTAAAAGGTTGGGAAAGGCTATACCAAAAACCACCTTTCAAAAGTGCAAAATAATGATTTTTGGGGGTTGGCTGCGGCCCACAAATTCACTGGCCACGGCCAAAAAGAGGTTAGAAACATTTGGGCCTGGTCAAGAAGATTCTGTTTCTTGGCTGAATTTCCAAAAATCATAACTAATTCAAGAAAAATAGAAATGAGGTGATTCCAAAGCGAAATGAAAGCTATTTAAGTCCTCTTCCTAGGAAAAATATTGGCTATTACTGAAAATCATCACAAAAGTATAGAATTGCACAAAACTCACCACTGCCCCACAACAGAATTCAGTTTCCATCCCAAACTTTAGACAACCATAACTCACAGTGTATAAAATGAAATGATACAAATTATATGTCCATTTTGAAGCTTGGGATGTGAAATTTAAAACTGGAAAGTTTCATAATTTTATGACATCATTGGCCTATTCAAAAAGCCAACACAAAAAGACTGCCCAACATAGACTTTCAATGGACAGATTTTTCAGTTTTTCACAATTGCTTCCAATGGTTCCCATTTTCACATTAAACACCATTCCCACACCAATTTTGCCCAAGGAATCCATTGGAGCCATCAAAACAATCAAATTCCATCCACATAGAAATGTTTCACAGAAATCTTAACATGTCAACACAATATACACACAATCCACCACAATGCAATTCCTTCCATTCCAAAAATTTCAAATCAACTCCCATGGCACAAAGACACAATTTAACACCACATTATATACAAATCACTAACCAATTCAAGCATTCAAATTAGACAAAAAATTAGGGCAAAAATTCAAAATTCTCAAAACCAAACCAATGACCACAACAATTATACCAAAAGGTATCAAATCCCCACAAGTTCTCAAACTCCACTAATCAAAAATCTAAAATCATAGGAATAAAGCTCTCAACCCCTTGAACAATATTAATGAAGGTGAGTTGAGCATTTAGGGACAAAACCTTACCTAAAACTCAAGCTTCTTCTTTCTCTTTCTTGCTTGATCTTAGCGACAATGGAGGAGAGGAGAGAGGTGAGAAGATGATGGAGAAATCAGATTTTTGGGGTGCAATAAGGCCCTTGGCTGACTTGAAATGGAAGAGGGAAGAGAGAGTTGCAATTGTTGACTCTTTGACCTCAATCCATGGTTCTTGTGTTGACATGTTTCAACATCTTGTTCCTCCTTCTAAGCACTCGTATAAGCACATGCACACACAATCCCACTCCTTTGCTTATTCAATCTTAGCCATTGATATCAATTACCAATGAGTTTTCTCTTCGGTAATTGTCTAATTGGTCGGTGAATTTACCATTTTTCCCCTGATTGTCATAACATATACGATATCCTCATCAAGCATATTTTACATCACAATTCACATCATATCCTTCAAAAATGCTTAATTAACATTAATTACATCACTTTGAAGTTATTAGCCCTTAATTACAATTTAGGATATTACATATTACAATCCCTATAACTCTTTGCTTCTTTATCCACATGCCATACTTTTCCACCTCTTGACTCCCAACAATTGTTATGTTTGTCATATCCACTGAAGAGGAAACATTTGACCGAATATTCTTTCCAATCCCAAAAATCTTGCATATTCCTGATTGTTACTTGCATTATCATTATTGATTCCATCATTATTAACCGTAACTACCTTTCCTGAACCATCGTTAATATTAATTTCTTGAATCACTGATTTCTCCTTTCCATAATTAGAAGATTTACTCAACCCATGGCAATTCTGATGGCCGTCGGTGCTTGGAGGACTTGATTTGATCACTTTGCTCAACCCAATCCTCCTGATGAACCACCAGGGCTTCTTCTATAGGTCGAACATGTGATATACTCAACCAAGGTCCATAGTCCAAATCATTATCCCTATCATAATCTTCGTCACCAGTTTCCTTTCATCCACGAGCCTTATGACCAATACGGCCACACTCATAGTAGAAGCTTTGGAGCCATTCATATATTGACACCTATGCAGGATCTTTCTTTCTTTGATCGAGGCACCCAAAATCCTGGAACTCAAGGGGCATCTAGACCTATAAGAACTCGTGCCCTTATAAAACTTCTAGTTAATCTCCCTTCTACTTGTGGATCTTCAAACATCAAAACATCTCTTACAACTTTCCCAAGTGTAACAACATTCATTTTATCAAAAGCTTCAAGATGTAATCCATGGAATTGGACCTAGAAAGGAGAAAAATTAAATTTAACTTCATTAAGAACCATATACTCCTTCCAAACCTGTAAACTCAATAAGTGGCCTTGAATAGGCCATGGTTTGCCTTTCAATATGCGAGTGTAGTCTTCTAACTTTTTGAATCTGAATAAAAAGACAAGAGAAGTATGATCCAAATCATGGACCTCCACCTCCGTATATAACTACCATCCCTTCTTGATCATTGATATCATTGTTAGTTTATTCAGGTTCTTGATCGTGAACAACTTACTAACTAAATCTCCTTCATTTGGCTCCTATTTCCTCTCTAGATTTAAAACCACTTATACTTCCCTAACTAACATCCATTCCCCTAACCATAATCAAGATATGTTAGAATAAATCATGCTTATTCTCAATTACATCACAATAATCACAACATAACATATTCTACAAGTTACAGTGGAAGAATTTAATAAATACCTCTTACCATAGCTTTTCTCTGATTAGAAAGAGTTCACGAACACTGGTATTTGAAACTGTAAAAAAGAAATGAGTCAGAAGAAAAGGGTGACGGTTACTCTTCTGATTGACTGCAGGGCACAATGATGGCAACTGGTGTGAGAGCCGTCGTCAGTCAGGGAACCTCAAAGAGCAGCTAGGGTTTTCACTCGTATGCTTAATTCAGACGGCTGTAAACCTAATTGTTTATTTCACCATAAGAAATAAACATAAATAGCCTGTCTACTTGTTAGCCTAATCCTGTAACTGGGCCTAGATCTGACTGATGGGCCACACTCACTCAGGATATTTTAATTAACCTAATTAATAACTAATAATTATATTATAATAATTAAAATATCTCACATTCTCCCATTTGGCTTGTATCTAAATATTAGTTGCCCTTTCCCGATTAAATTAAGGCCATGCTGCAAGAATCATGGCGATAAGTCCTCTTAGGCCGGGTATTATCTTCCATGTATTACATGCAACACCCTTACTTAATGGGTGTAACCTTATAAATAAATGCCAATGTTTATTCGGTTCCACAATTAGTGTTTATTATTCTCATCAACAGAATATATACAGATAATGATAGAGATAATAAACCATAAAGTTAATTTCATTGCATACCTCTTCTATATGAATGAATGTTTAACCCCCATCTGAGGGACATGTAACACAAACACATTTGGTTTCATTCCCTTAGTTAAAGGATTAGCTAGCATGTCCTTTGTATTGATATGATCAACCAAAATTTCACCATTTGTAATTCTCTCTTTTAAACTTAGGAATTTTAGTTTGACCCACCGGCTTCGACTTCCACTCCTTTTGTTATTTGCAATGGCTACTGTGGCTGTGTTATCACAGTATATCCTGATTTTCCTAGAGATTGAGTCCATAATCTTAAGGCCAGCAATGAAATTCCTTATCCATATTGCTTGTGAACTTACCTCAAAACACGTTATGTACTTAGCATCACAAGTAGAGGGACCTGTAAGTGTTTGTTTTGCACTTTTCCATGATATAGCTCCATCTGCTAGTAGCTAGGAAGATGTAACCAGTAGTAGACTTGTTTGTGTCTAAACATTCTCCTAGATTAGAGTCTAAGTAACCAACCACTTCCAGGTCATCTGTTCTTCTATATGTGAGCATATAGTGCTTAGTACCTTGTAGGTACCTAAACACTTTCTTTGCAGCTGTCCAATGTGCTTCCCCTGGATCACTTTGGTACCTTCCCAACATGCCCACAACGAAAGCTATATCAAGTGTTGTGCAGACCTGTGCATACATCAAGCTTCCCACTGCTGATGCATATGGGACCCTTTCCATTTACTTTCTTTCAAGCTTATTTTGAGGATATTGACCTAGACTAAACTTGTCCCCTTTCTCAAGAGGAGCTACTTTAGATGAATAGTTTTGTATCCTAAATCATTCAAGAACTTTGTTGATATAGGTTTGTTGAGACAAGCCTAAAATGGCTTGAGCTCTATCCCTATGGATCTTGATGCTAATGACATAAAATGCCTCACCTATATCCTTTATATCAAAGTTCTTGCACAAAAAACTGTTTTACTTCACATAATAGTCCTAGAGCACTGGTTGCTAGTAGTATGTCATCGACATAAAAAACTAGAAATATGATCTTGCTCCCACTAACCTTGTGATATATGCATTCATCCATGATGTTCTCATCGAAACCAAATGATGTGATTACCTCATGGAACTTCAAGTACCATTGTTATGAGGCTTGCTTCAAGCCATAGATCAATTTCTTTAACTTGCATACCAAATGTTCCTTATCCTTTGCAACGAATCCCTCAGGTTGTTTCATGTAGACTTTCTCCTCAAGAACCCCATTAAGGAACGTAGACTTAACATCCATTTAGTGCAACTCTAGATTAAAATATGCAACCAATGCCATGATTATGTGAAAAGAGTCTTTCATTGATACAGGAGAAAAGGTTTCCCTGTAGTCGACCCCTTCCACTTGTGTGAAGCCCTTGGCAACCAACCTAGCCTTTTATCGATCAATGTTACCTTGTGAGTCCCTTTTGGTTTTGTAAACCCATTTACATCCAATGGCTTTAGACCCACTTGGTAACTCCACAAGATCCCATACATCATTGTTTGCCATGAAATTCATTTCTTTAGTCATAGCATAATGCCACAACTCAGAGTTCTCACTCTTAACAACATGAATAAATATTAATGGATCATTTTTAATACTAATATCACAATCAGTCTGAACATAGTACACCAAGTAGTTACTAGGTAATGCTGGCCTTCTTTATCTAGTTGATCTTCTTAATTCAACCTCTTGAGTTGGTTCAGATTGTTCATTCGAGACATCTTCCACCATAACTTGTCTTGGTTTTCCATATGTGGGAGGTGGATAAATCTGAACAAACCTTCACTATGTAAATCAAGGGTTATTTCTATATGATCATTATTTGTTTGATCACTCCCACTAATCACGTTATTCTCAAGAAATACAACATTCCAAGATTCTATAAAATGTGTAGAAGGTGGAGGACATAGAACTTATAACCTTTAGTCATACATGGATAGGCTACAAAGTAAGCTCTAATGGTTTTAGGATCTAGTTTCTTTTCTTGTGGATTGTACACTCTTACTTCCGCAGGACAGCCCTATACTCTAAGGTGTCTTAAACTGGGTTTCCATCCTTTCCATATTTCAAAGGGTGTTTTTGGCACTGCCTTTGTTGGAACCCTGTTTAATAAGTACACAGCTATCTTAAGTGCCTTTTTCCACAAGGATGTTGGAAGTTTCGAGCTACTCATCATGCTCCTAACCATGTTTAGCAAGGTCCTATTTCTTCTTTCTGCTATACCATTCATATCCGATGAGCCAGACATGGTATATTGTGCAACTATACCATACTCCTAAAGAAAATCAGCAAAAGAACCTGGCACTTGTCCTTCACTAGTGTACCTACCGTAGTACTCACCACCTCTATCGGATCTCATGATCTTTATTGGTTTCCCAACTTGTTTTTCTACTTCAGCTTTATATTCCTTAAAGGCATCTAGTGCCTCGCTTTTATTATCAAGCAAGTAGATATAAGTATATCGTGAGTACTCGTCAATGAAAGTGATAAAGTATTTTTGACTGTTTGTGGATAATTCAGAACAACAAATATCAGTATGTATAATTTCAAGTAAGTTGGAACTTCTTTTAGCTCCCTTTTGTGACTTATTGGTCTGCTTTCCCCTTATGTAGTCGACACAGATATCAAATTCTGAATGGTCTAAAGATGGAAGGATTCCATCTTTAGTTAACTTTTTGATCCTGTCAACGGAGATATGTCCTAATCTCCTATGCCACAGGCGAATAGAATTCTCATCAATGATACTTTGTCTAATACCATGCGAAACAAAAAAAACTTCAGGCGGTTCAGGGATTATTTTAAACAAATCATCAATCATAATAACCCTTACAATTGAAAAATAGTCCTTACTGAAATACATCAAGTCCTTTTGCAAATAAATACCATAATTCAAAGGAATGAGTTTCGACATAGAAATCAAATTTCTCATATAACTAGGAATGTAAAAAAAATTCAAAATATATAGTATGGTTTTATTTGGGAAAATGATTCTAAAAGTTCCAATTGCTTTGATCGGATCTCCTTTCCCACTTCTTGAAAGGACTCATACTTCATTGGGAAGTAGAGGCCTGGTGTTTAGAAACCCTTGCATGGTAATAGAAATATAGATCATTGAACCCGTATCGATCCACCAAGTATCATTACTAGTACTAATATGATGAGCTTCTAAAGCTAAACTTGAAAAATACATACCTTTACGTTCTAACCATGCTTTCCTCTTCAGAAACTCATCCTTCATGTGCCCTTTCTTCTTGCTGGAAAAAGCAAATAGCTTCAGCTTTCTTAATGGATGGCACAACATGAATCTTTTTCTTCTTTTTCTGCTTGTCCTTGTTTCCCTTGGCGCCATTCCTGTTGGAAATTTCAGCCAAATGAGTTGCCCTAGGCGCCTCCCTACCACTCATTTAAAGCCTAGTTTCCTCCTGAATACACATGGACAGTAGTTCATCAATTGTCGATTTTTCCCTATGTGTGTTATAGGAGACCTTAAATGCATCACAATGAGAAGGAAGGGAGTTCAGTACCAGATGCACCAGGAACTGTTCTATTGGTTCCATGTCAAAGGCTCTCAGCTGAGAGGACAAGTCTCTCATCCTCATGATATGTTGTCTGACTCCATTAGTACTTGTCAGCTTCATGGCACACATCTCTGACATGATGGAACCACCTATCTGTTTGTCAGTTGGCTTAAACTATTTGTCCATAGCTTCCAGGAACTCCTTAGAAGTTTCACATTTGGGAATTGCTCCCCTAATGCTTCTTTGGATCTTGGTCTTAATATATGACAAGCACATGCGATTGTAGTGCTCCCAGCGCTCCTGATAGTCAATTTCATCGTTAGTTGACTTATAAGTTGGTTTGGGAGGTCTAGGTTTCTCCATTACAAAGTGCATGTGCAGCATATCGATATGCAAAGTTATGTCCTCTCTCCACTTAGGGTAATTAGAACCATCCAGCACAATTTTGCCAGTAGTGTCAGCAAAAAGGTTAGGGAAAGTAGTAGGTGCTGCAATTTAAAGATTCAAGTTAGCTCACAAGATAAATATTTGAGACAATCACAAATTCTGTGTCTTTTGTATGCATATGCACCAATGGAAACATGCAATATATATAAATGTGTATCACTAAATTCTACATGTGGACAAAGAACCTAGTATTGCATGCATTTATCTCAAATTGGTGGGCCTAGAGTATATAATTTACATTTCCTAATACCTGTGAGCAACTTAAAAAATATAAGACCAAACTATCCCACCCTAATTAAATATATAATCATAACTGTCTACCTGTGGGTAAAGATCAATTATAATTCTATATTTAATTACAATTAGATATTTTATAAGTTCCATATGTGATTACGTTGCATGCAAAAGGAAAGGATGCTGTCGCTATTCCTTGAAAAAGTAGCATGCTAGTCACAAATATCATTTAAGTGCATTTAAATCAAAATGTGCACATCATAATGGAGAGATTAATCAATTTAATAAATCCAATAAATAAATAATTAAATCCCTCCCACTGTTTTATGTATTCAAAATTGTTTAGATAATTAATTTTGGCATCTTTCAACTCAAATTCCATTTTTTGCTAAATTTTTGAAATGTTAAATAAATGTCTAAAGCTATTATCAAACTATTAGACAAATAATTAACTTATGAAAACACTTTTATAAATTTTTCAGTATGTGAAAATGCCAAAATTAATCACTGTCACTAATTCAAACAATTTAATGTCATTAATAAGAAAAATACATAAAACGGAAATATATTTAATTAAACAGTGAAGTAAAAGTTTAAGAAAAGCCCAAAAAATGTTTTCTGGAAATTTACAATCCATAGCCTAGAATAACAAAAACCATAATAGGGTCTATAATAACAAAAATACGTCACTGTGCAATTAAAAAATGATTTTTTTTTTGTTTCAGCCCGGAACGCGTTATCCTCTTAATCGCAACCAAAAAAAAAATTTACAGAAGCCCAGTTGTTCAGGCCTAAACCTGCATCAGTGAGAAATTGCAAGGAAAAAAAATTTGAGTTCAGTCGGCCCAGAATGCAAGACTCAGCCCAAAATGCCTCAGCCCAATTCCCTTCAGCCTGCTCTCCAGACGAGTGAAACACATCGTATTACTAAAGGCTGAAATGATGTCGTTCGCACGCGTGGGAGGGAACTCTTCATAATGACTCAAAATGATGATGTTTTGACTAATGTCAAAACAACGTCGTTCCGTGTCTTCTTCCCCACCTGGTTTCCTGAACCCTACCTGACCCGCCAACCCGAGAGCGACCGGGTAGGCTGTCACGACCCTCGAAACCCAGGCGGTAGTTTCCGGCGATCAGAGGCCAAAAAACGCAGCCTCTCCGACAATTCTCTCAGAAAACTTATCCAGAAACGCAATACAATTCAATATGTGTAATGAATCAATGATTAAAGAAAGGATTTCGACACAAAATTTGATTAGATGTTTAAAAAATAAAATTCTCAGATTTGAAAAGCAAAAATTGAGGTTCCAACGGTGCTGTTCATCGAAGAACCAAGGGTTCTTCTCTTTCTCTCTTGTCTAACCGATCTAGGCACATGAAATTACAAATTAAACATAATCCATAGAATCTATACAGAGTTTGACGAAAATGAAATCATTACAGAGATGAGCAAAAAATCCTCTCTCACCGACGATGGTGATGTAGGACACACAACGTTAGCATTCAAGATCCAAACATATATTCGGTCCGAAAATTGAGCATTTATCACAGAATCAAAAGCTGAGATTTCTCAAAGTTAGATTGAAAACATGTTCGATCGTAGATCAAATTCAAATACAACAAATCGTGATCTTTGATCCAATGTATGGAACTCATATAAAAACTATTATAGTAGACTCATTAAGTTTCATATTTGAATCATCCTCGATCAAAGAAAAACAGGCAGAGGGTCAGAGAGCAAGGCTCTGATACCACATATTAGAATAAATCATGCTTATTCTCAATTACATCACAATAATCACAGCATAAGATATTCTACAAGTTATAGCAGAAGACTTTAATAAATACCTCTCGCCATAGCTTTTCTCTGATTAGAAAGAGTTCATGAACATTGGGAATTGAGACTACAAAACAGAAATGAGTCACAAGAAAAGGTTGGCAGGTTACTCTTCTGACTGACTGCAGGGCACAGTGATAGCAACTAGTGTGAGAGCCATAATCAGTCAGGGAACCTCAAAGAGCAGCTAGGGCTTTCACTCGTAAGCTCAATTTAGATGGTTGTAAACCTAATTGTTTATTTCACCATCAGAAATAAACATACATAGCCTGTCCACTTATTACCCTAATCCTGTAGTTGGGCATAAATCTGACTGACGAGCCACACTCAGGATATTTTAATTAACGTAATTAATAACTAATAATTAAATTATAATAATTAAAATATCTCACAGACACAACACACATACGCCAAACATACTTACCACTCACACTCAAAGAAAAGGGAAAACACACACACGGATCACAAGAGAAAGAAAAAGAGCCAAATCGACGTTTGAATACGACGACGGCAAAGGTCACACACCGAGATGGATTATCATGAAGTCGAGTTGGATTATCATGAAGTCGATTTGCAATATGATGTAGAGCTTTCTTTACAATCACAAGATCCCCAGAAATCTTTTGCAATAACACAACCAATCTGATCGTGAAACCCTGACTAATGGAATTCACAGATTGCCTCTGAGTTTTTGTAAGAAATTGTTGGACCAACCTTATTGTTTATTTGAATCCAAGTATCCACTCCATTTTCTTCACAGACTCTTCTCTAATTAGCCCCAGCCTTGATAAAATTCAGAGCTTATTGTGATCAGGTTCTAATCATCAAGCATTAACCAAATTCCATGTTTGAAGTAATAACTCTTCTGCACAAATTAGAAATCATAGGAGGGTACCGATAACAGCATCAAAAAGTATTATCATTGAACTTAGAGCCTGAAGTCTCAGCCTCTCCACAACTTCTCGCCCCCTTTCCTGAACTGGGATGGCAAGAATCAGATGAAAAGCAAAACACAGTTCAATATTTTGGAAAATCAAACTCCTTACCCTAGAGCAAGAGCAGAATTATTCTTGGGAAAATGTCAGCTAGGTCCCAAGGTACACAAATAATCTCAAAAAACTCCCTTTGAAAAGTCCAAGGTCAGAAAAGTCCCTAGGGACTTTTCTGACATCAATTCCCTATGAGCAATTACAAAAATAACCCCCACTCAAATAAGAAAAGAAAACCCACAGAGGAGAGGAGTGAAGCATGTTTTTGTGATCAAGGCATTAAGGAAAAAGAGAAAAACGCACACGGACGAAGGGTGTAGGAGGTGCAACATTGAAGAGATACAAAATGGCGTTAATGTTCTTGGGAATCTCGTCTTCTTCATCGTCCATGTATGGGTTGCAAGGTACAGAAGCGAACTGAATTTTTTTTTTGTGTGAAAATTAGTTAGATTGAGATTGAGATTGAGGGGTTGGTTAAAGGTTGGATCTTGGGCTAAAAAATGGAGTAATTGGTAGGTGGTAGACAAGAAATACTAAGAATTTGGTAGACAAATGAGCTTGATCATTGAAGTTGAGGTTTCACCTTGGGTGGGTTGTGTTTATGTTAGAGTTCTCTATTTTTATGGCATGGTAACAGAGGATCTGATGTATTTAAAGTGAGAATGGTGAATGCAATCGGTATTCTTTACTGGAAAAACGCTGAAATGAACACAAAAAATTGTTGTAAATTTGTGCATATGAAGTTGTAAATATTGCTGTGGAAGTTGTTAATATGTACCGAACTTGTGCTCTATTTTTGAGGAAGCAAACAGAGGTTTGGCCTTATTTTTAGTGTGTTTGGTGTTATTAGAAAAAGCACATGTGTAGGAAAAAAGTGTAGTTAACGTGTTGTTAATATGTGCATATGAAGTTGTAAATATTGCTGTGGAACTTGTTAATACGTACCGTAGCTGTGCTTTGTTTTTGGGGAAGAAAACAGAGGTATGAGTGTGGTTTGTGTTATTAGAAAATGCTGATATGATGAAAAAAAAGTGTTGTTAACGTGTTGTAAATTTGTGCATATATAGTTGTAAATATTACTGTGGAAGTTGTTAATACAAAGTTTGTCCCTGTGCTCTAGTTTTGGGGAAGCAAACAGAGGTGTGAGTGTGGTTTGTGTTATTAGAAGATGCTGATATGATGAAAAAAAAGTGTTGTTAACGTGTTGTAAATTTGTGCAGATGCAGTTGTAAATATTGCTGTGGAAGTTGTTAATACGAAGTTTGTCCCTGTGCTATGTTTTTGGGGAAGCAAACAGAGGTGTGAGTGTGGTTTGTGTTATTAGAAAATGCTGATATGATGGAAAAAAAGTGTTGTTAACGTGTTGTAAATTTGTGCAGATATAGTTGTAAATATTGCTATGGAAGTTATTAATACATACAGAACCTGTGCTCTATTTTTGGGGAAGCAAACAGAGGGAATGCTCTATTTTTGGGGAAGCAAATAGAGATGTGTTGTCCATTCTCACTGGCAACCAACAAATGAAGAGGAAGAAAGACATGTAGCATTTGAGATGTTATTTTGTAGTATAGGCTAGTTGTTGTGTACATTGACAACATATTATGTATATGTTCACAACATGTTTTTTGGTGATTTAATTAGGTTATTTGATAGGTGAAAGGGCCAACGTATTTAGACAACAAGGTCCCCAAATTGTTTTTTTTTTGTTTTTATGGTTTACCAGCGGATATGCATGTTTTCACAACAGTTGATGTCATTTTAACAACTGTTTGATGTTTTTATGTTTTCACGAAGGTCATTGGATGCGTGCTTGTCCCACCAACTCTCAAAATCTCAAATAGCGTTTACAATATATTCAGTTACTTTTACAAACTGTACACAACGTGGTATGCTGTATTTACAACATCATAAGTTATATTAACAACGTATTCAGTTACATTTATAGTATGTAAAAGGAATGCATGCTTGTGCAATGTTTACAACACATGCTGCTACGTTTACAACACGTTAAGTTATTTTTACAATTTTTTAAGCTAATTTTACAACTATTTTCACCAGTGACACTAGGGCAGTAGCTTGTGCAAGAAGCTACAACATACATACCACTTTTTTGGCACTTCTCTCATCGTTTACAATATGTTATGCTATATTTACGCATATGTTGTGTCTTCCTTTACGTATCTTGTTCTTACTAAACCACCAACATGTTGCATTTTATCTTCTCCACAATTTAAAAACTCCCCCCACATGAAAGAAAAAAATAGATTCTTCTCTGAACAACTTCCCATCTTGCATGTCAATCTGTAACACAAACTTCGTATTAACAACTTCTAAAGCAATATTTACAACTTCATATGCACATATTAAAAACACGTTAACTACACTTTTTATTTCTACACATGTGCTTTTTCTAATAACACCAAAAACACTAAAAACAAGGCCAAACCTCTGTTTGCTTCCCTAAAAACAGAGCACAACTACGGTACGTATTAACAACTTCTAAAGCAATATTTACAACTTCATATGCACATATTAACAACACGTTAACTACACTCTTTATTCCTACACATGTGCTTTTTCTAATAACACAAAACACACTAAAAACAAGGCCAAACCTCTGTTTTCTTCCCTAAAAATAGAGCACAGCTACGGTACGTATTAAAAACTTCCAAAGCAATATTTACAACTTCATATGCACATATTAACAACACGTTAACTACACTTTTTTTTTTCCTACATATGTGCTTTTTCTAATAACATAAAACACACTAAAAACAAGGCCAAACCTCTATTTGGTTCCCTAAAAATAGAGCACAACTACGACACGTATTAACAACTTCCACAACAATATTTACAACTTCATATGCACATATTAACAACACGTTAACTACACTTTTTTTCCCTACACATGTGCTTTTTCTAATAACACCAAACACACTAAAAACAAGGCCAAACCTCTGTTTGCTTCCTCAAAAACAAAGCACAAGTTCGGTACGTATTAACAACTTCCACAGCAATATTTACAACTTCATATGCACAGATTTACAACAATTTTTTGTGTTCATTTCAGCATTTTTCCAGCAAAGAATACCGATTACATTCACCATTCTCACTTTAAATACATCAGCTCCTCTGTTCCCATGCCATAAAAACAGAGCACTCTAACATAAACACAACCCACCCAAGGTGAAACCTCAACTTCAATGATCAAGCTCATTTGTCTACCAAATTCTTAGTATTTCTTGTCTACCACCTACCAATTACTCCATTTTTGAGCCCAAGATCCAACCTTTAACCAACCCCTCAATCTCAATCTAACTAATTTTCACACAGAAAAAAAATTCAGTTCGCTTCTGTACCTTGCAACCCATACATGGACGATGAAGAAGACGAGATTCCCAAGAACATTAACGCCATTTTGTATCTCTTCAATGTTGCACCTTCTACACCCTTCATCCGTGTGCGTTTTTCTCTATTTCCTTAATGCCTTGATCACAAAAACGTGCTTCACTCCTCTCCTCTGTACCTTTTCTTTTCTTATTTGAGTGGGGGTTATTTTTGTAATTGCTCATAGGGAATTGATGTCAGAAAAGTCCCTTGGACTTTTCAAAGGGAGTTTTTTGAGATTATTTGTGTACCTTGGGACCTAGTTGACATTTTCCCATTATTCTTTGATTGTCACACAATAATTTTTTGAACGGATCTCCTTCTTTCTCTTCTGTCATTGGTCTTCATTTCTTTATCCATTTCCTTTCTCAGTGGCATCATCTTCTTATTCTCTGTCAGAAATAACCTAGAAGTATTCTTCTGTTTGAGATATTTCTTTATCTCTGTAATGTTTCTGATCTTCTTCTCAATGATATATTTGCCTCATCAAGAAGCTACAGATCGAATCTCTGGATAGTGGGTTACCATTTTGCATGTCACATTTGGGAGCTTTCAAAGGACCTTTCAAATTAAAACACTTTGCAGAGGATAAATGCTAGATCTCGCCTTTCCAATCTCCTTGCTAAACATCTCTGGAATAAACTTGCAAACTAACTCCTTCAAAGCACAGACCAAATCCTTGCCACCGCACACAAGAAAACCACTATAAATTAACCTTGCCACCTGTACACACCCTTCTTCCAATCTGCATCATCTTATACCTACTACAACAGCTTATTCGTTTGCGCTCTCTATCTCTTCAGGAAATATAATGCAAATTGAATTTCTGGAACTTGACCAAGTGAAATCGAAAGAGAACAGAATAAACTCATAGTTAACAAGAAGGATGCAGCGAGGGATATAGAACCTGAGATTTTTTAACAATCTTCAATTCGACAGGAAACTCCTGAACCCACGGACATTAACTCTCAGACGGTGAAGACTTAGCAACGATCCAAGATTGACAGTATTGTCTGATGAAGATGCTTAACGGTGGTGCCGAACGGCGATATGATGGCTGCAACGGCGCCAGTTGAGACTTTCTTGAAATGACGCGCTACTGTTTCTCCGTCAAACTCACGGATGCAGCTTCTCTCCTTTTCCGCTTGCGTCCGCTGGCTCTCTCTTTTTATTTTTTTTAAACTGCACCTTTTTGGCACAAAATGCTCATGTCCTTTTTTTTTTGTGTGAAAATAGCATCAAGTATCTTAAGCGGTGTTTTGTTTGAGTGGAGAGTATGTTACATTGTTTGGTTTGTTAGAGTAGAAGAGAGGAAAGAGAATCCTTTGTCTTGTTTAAAGGTAATTAAAGCTAAAATTTTGGCTTCCCTCCCACCCCCTCTCCTCAAACCAAATTTAGAGTATTTTTTAGTACCATCAAGGTTCCTAAAATATTTTTTCAACATCACTCAATATCCTAAAATGATTTTTGGTCCATTTAACACCCTAGCATATGTTTTCGGTACCACTCACTATCTAACACCTAGCACACTAAAATATTTTTTTCACTATTATGAAATATCCTAAACTAATTTTTAGTACATCCATCACCCTAAAATATTGCAACAAAAATTACTTTAAGATATTTGAGTATTACTGTGAAAATATTTTTGTGCTATATGCATTAAAAATTAGTTTAGGATATTAAGTACATCTAAAAAAATACTTAAGTATGCTGGCTGTTAGATAGTGAGTTGTAAAAGATTAGCGACAAGGAATAAGGAAGTTGTTACATTATTTTCTCAAAAATGCCCTTTTTTATGGGAGACATGGAATAAGGAAGTCATTATAATAAAGAGAAGTGTAGAAGATTAGCGAGAAGGGAGCAAATAAAAAACTTATTACAATAAAGAGGGGAATGATGCTTTGAGTGTTGTGATAACAAATGTATTGATATTAAAATAAGTAATTACCAATATAGAGTTGGTCTAATACTGTAAGACTCAGCTAGACCCTTTGGGTCTCAAGTTGGAGTTCTAGAATATAAACATCTATTTGCATATCATTTCTTAGATTTATCTTGCGTTTAATTTTTATCAATTTCTTTTCTTTTTTTTTTGCCAGAGAATTTTTATCAAATTCTACTCTATATTTCTGTTGAAGTCCTAGCACTACAAAAAAACATGATTTAGTAGCGGTTAAAAATAGGTATTCGTAGCGGTTTTAACCGCTACAAACAACATTAGTAGCGGTTAATAAAACCACTACTAAATTGTATGTTGTAAGCTATTTTGTAGCAGTTATATACAACCGCTACTCAAGGAAAATAACCGCTACTTAGTTTGTAGCGGTTGAACCCAACCGCTACAATATCCACATAAGCCGTTAATTTTTTCGGAGATATTTGTAGCGGTTATATAACCATTACAAATGTAAAAAATTGAAATTTTCAAAGCGGGAAAAGAAAAATGAAATTTTTTTTCGTATTTTGTAGCGGTTAATAAACTGCTACTAATTTAAAATTTTTATGAAATTAGTAGCGGTTATATAACCGCTACTAATTTCACGAAAATGCAAAAAAGGCGCCAAAAAATTAATTTCTGTTTCTGTTTTTTTAATATTAAATTAAATATTTTATTTTTTTAGTAGTTTATCTAATTTAATTAGCTTATTATTCAATAGTTTAACTCATTTATAAATTAAAAGGAATAATTTAATTTAGTTGAATAAGGATAAAAATTGTATTGATAATATTATTAAGGATACGTAGGTAATAAGGAACTATTATGTTGTTTACTACAATGTAATTGTGTACGAAGTTGGCAAAAAAAAATTGTGTATGAAAAATAGATGAAAATGGGATAAAGCTCTAAAATATATGGAAAGAAAAAATGGTGAGAATAAATTTTATGCGAAGGAAAAAAGTATTGAAAAAAAAAATAAAAAAGTTGTTACCATATTTGATCGTATTGTTCAGCTCCTCAACTCATACAAAAAAATTTGTAAATGAAAGAAGGGTAAGGTGAAAAGAAATGGGAGAGTGTTTGAAATGAGTTGTGGTAAGGGTATTTATAGGGATACACGTACCATTTTGTAGCGGTTTTTAATTAGTAGCGGTTATATTTATATTTGTAGCGGTTTTAATTAGTAGCGATTATTTTTCATTTTTGTAGCGGTTTAATAACCGCTAAAAATATTATTTTTTTTAAATTTTTTTCTAGTGTTTTTTTAAAGACAAAAATAGAATTTGAATTTGATCACTCATCCTCGCCATCCCTACAGAAATTATGTAGAAAAATTATTGTTAGGAAAGTATTATTAAATTTTAAAAATTTAATTTAAATGATGTGGACTTAAAAAAACTCACCGCAGTAGAGGTAAATTGTCATCGCCTTCAGGGAACTAGTTTTCAAAATCGGCTGGCTGAAATGGCTCACTCTCGTAGGTGATGTTATCACCTTCACCCATGTCATAAAGGTCTCGTGGCTTTAAATGAATAACCATGTTCCAATCCCTGTGCCTCTCGTCTTTGACATAATAAACCTGATGTGCCTCTGAAGCAAGAATATACGGCTCAGCATCTTGAGAAATACCAGTATGAATCGGCCGTGAGAAATTAACTGATGTGATCCCTAAGTCATCAATTGTCAGTCCCTGAGAAGTAGTGGTATTTGCCCACATACACTTGAACAGCGTCACAGTGAAACGGCCTTGATAATTAAGTTCGACCACATCAAGAAGCTTGCCATAGTAAGGGATACCTCTGAACTGCATGTTGCCGTCATTGCTGCTCGCATAACTCCTTGTCCCAAATGTGCCATAAACACCCGAATTATGAGTTTGTAATCCTTGATCGCGTGAAACCATGCAAAACTTAAAACCATTGACATTGTATGCTGTAAACCTTTTTGCATGATCAAGAGGGCCGATTGCGAGAGTTCTGAAATCTGGTGAGTGTGGGTTGTGGTCATTTAGTATTCTGCGAGCAAACCAACTCAGGAATTCTCTGTGGACCTTTTTGTCAACTTCCGAGGATGTTTGTGTACGGATCCTGAGTTGACGCTTAACATGACTTCTGAATTCCCTGCAATTAATAATAGAAAGGCGATGGTGAAATGAAGGCGAAAAATGTTACGAAAGATATATAATAACATGTGAGTGTATAATTTTTACTGTACAAAAGGTTCAACTTGAGTGCAATTAATTAAAACATGTCTATGTGCTTGCAACTTCTCAGTTGTCGTTAGTTTGAAGTTCTCAGTTCCTCCAACTGGTTTACCAACATGAGGGATAAATTCTCCTGATGATGGCGCAGGTTTAGGACAATCGTCAACTCGAGGTAGGCGGTTGAAAGCCGTCTTAAGGTCATCAAAGTACCTTGAACAAAAATACAGCACCTCATCCCCTATATAGCCTTTAGCTATAGAACCTTCTGACCACACTTTATTCCTTACGTAAGATTTTAATTTCCCAAGGAACCTACGAAGTAAAGAAGAGAAACATTAAATACTAAATGATGAAAAGGATGACTAGCAAACATTAAACACGGAGAATAAAGCACATATTTAAAATGAGTACCTCTCAATCGGATACATCCATCAATATTGTACCAGTCCAGCGAGCTTTATTTCATGAACGAGGTAGACTTTAAGGTGAACCATCATAGTAAAAAAGGACGGAGGAAAGATCATCTACAAATGACAAAGCATAAGAATGATTTTGGACTGTAGCTAATCGAGCTTCTCAACGATCAAAACCTTATAACACAACTTCCGAAAGAAAGAACAAAGTTCCACCACAACGATGGAAACATCGGGAGGAAGTGCATTCTTTATAGCCAAAGGGAGTAACTGCTGCATAAGAACATGTGAGTTATGACTCTCCAGGCCAACAAGTTTTCGAGCCTGCAAGTCAACACATCGAGAAATGTTGCTTGAATACCCATCAGGAACTTTTAATTTCTTCAACATCGCGAGGAAGACTTCCTTGTTCGGTTTTGTGAGGGTAAACTTTGTCGGCTGAAATCTGTCATGCTCATCTGGTCAAGTGTCTTCACAAACTCCCATGTCACGTAAATCTTTCCTCGTTTAAAGGTGATATATTGTCTTGCCGGTTCGTTAAGCAGCGTATATAGCACATTATTGCAAACATTCTTTTCAATGTGCATGAAATCAAGACTGTGGTGAAGTATATTAGATCTCTAATATGGAAGAGTGAATAAAATACTTATCTTCTTCCATTGTTGAGGAGCCAAAGTCCTGCAAGTCTTTTGGTGAGTTTGTGTTGAATCGTCACTTTTTCCAAACTCGAAGTCAACATGCTCAAGCTGCTGTAAGATATCTGTACTGGACAAAGTTTGAGGTGGTCTCCTTTTTTCTAGTTTTCCATTGAAGCGATTCCATTGCAATATGAACTTATGTCTTCCATCGAGAAACCTCTGGTGCCCCATAAAGCACCACTTTCGGCTGTGGGGAAGGCGCACTGCATCAGAGTCAAAATTGCAAGCTGGACACGCCAACCTAGTATGCACATTCCAACCAGATAATGTGCCAAGGCTTGGAAAGTCACTAATCGTCCACATCAAGGTTACACGTAAGTTGAACAATGTCTTCCCGTAAGCGTCGTACGTCTCCACGCCGAAATTCCATAGGTCAAGCAATTTCTTAATAAGCGGTTGGAGATACACATCGATGTCATTGCTCGGTACCTTTTTGCCTGGAATGATCATAGACATAACGAAAGAGCTTTGTTTCATACACATCTAGGGGGTAAGTTGTAGGGAACTAAGACTACCGGCCAAATACTGTAACTTGTGCTAAGATTCCCGAAAGGATTGAAACCGTCAGTCGCCAACACAAGCAGAACATTTCTGGGGTCAGTCGCTAAATCTGGAAAGTCATTGTCAAACATTTTCCAAGCGTCTGCATCTTGGGGATGTCTTAATTTACCGTCTCCATTCTTATCAATGACATGCCACCTCATGTGCTCCATAGTTTTAGACGACATAAATAATCTTTATAGGTGAGGTTTCAAAGGGAAGTACCTGAGAATATTTATAGGTTTCTTCTACCTTTTTCCCTTCTGAATTGTCTTGTACCTAGATATGTGGCATCTCTTACAAGTCTTCTTGCTGGAATCGTCTGCCCAACATAGCATACAATCATTTGGGCATGCATCAATCTTTCGATAGTTCAACCCCAACTTGTTGATAATCTTCTTGGCCTTGTAGAACGTTGTGGGAATCTCAACATTGGGGAATGCATCTTGTAACAATTTGAGCAACATCAACATTCCCTTATCTGTGATTCCACACAAGCACTTGATATGATACAATTTGATCAAGAAAGATAATTTAGAATATTTTTGACAACCTTGATATAAAGGACAATCTGCTTCATCCATCAAGCTGAAAAAATCCTGAGATGCTTCATTCCTTATGAACACCAGCTCAGAACCGTGCACTTCTTCGTTGAAGTTGTCGCCTTGAAATCTAAATGCATCACGCACAGCATCATTCATAGGATCATCTTCATCTAGTTGAACGCCTACTTGAGAACTTTGAGGAAGAGCATCATCATATCTAATGCCAGCCTTCTCACCATGAACTTCTCAGAACGTATAGTCCTCAGGGAAAGGCTTCAGAAGCAAATGTTCCTTGACAACATTTCGTGCATGCCACTTCTTGAACTTGCATCTCCGGCAGGGATAGACGATCTTGCCATTACAGCTGGCATGAGTGAATGTAAAATCTAAGAAAATGTTTAATCCGTACAAATATTCCAGAGAATTGCTTGGCAACCTGATCCATGACTTATCCATAGCTACTAGTGAGAGATAAGAAAGAATAGTGAAGAAGATGAGTGAATAGAGAATGACGAATGCCTATAACTTGTATTATGAAATTCCAACGTTTAATATTTTGTAGTGGTTCAAAAACTGCTACACTAAATGCTATAATACTAGACATTTGTAGCGGTTATATATATAAAACCACTACTAATTTTAAAGCCTTTGAGTATTTGTAGCAGTTATAAGTATAAAACCGCTACTAATATTAAAGCAGTTGGAAATCAAATTGAAGAATTGGTTTTAAACTTGTAGCGGTTATACCTAATTAACCGCTACAAATTTGCACAAAGGCGAGCAATTGAAAATTCAAATGTTTTGTATTTGTAGCGGTTATTTATCTATAACCGCTACAAGTTTAAAACCAATTCTTCAATTATATTTCCAACTGCTTTAATATTAGTAGCGGTTTTATACATATAACCGCTACAAGTACTCAACAGTTCATTTTTATAGCGGTTATAAAACAAAACCGCTACAAATAATCATATTTGTAGTGGTTTGTTTGTAAAACCGCTATATATATATATAATTGATTTTTTTAAGGTTTAGAAATATATAAATAATATTTAACAACGCTGTCTAAGAATATAAATATAACTATGGTAAACGCAGTAAGAATTTAAGTTCTGAAATAAAAAATTATATATATTTATTTACAAATATTTCAACAACAAATAAAAATAAAAGGTGTCCAAAACTAAGTAGCTAGCAACTGATCATCTGATGCTCCCTCAGGTGGACCTCCCTCATGTGCTACTGGATCGAACCGCTGGGCAGAGTTAAAAGCACCATCATCATCAGCAGGAGGGGGAGGAGTAGTTTGGACAATGAATCGAGGGACAAGCAGAACCTACGGATACTGCTCATCCGGGAATAGGCGACTCCATCCGCGCTCGAGTATGCTGTTCGTGATATCACACCACTGCATCTGCTAAGTGTAACCCCCTGCCTTAATTAGCGTAATTATAATTCGATATTACTTAATTAAATTGGTTTAGAGACCGTCGAATAGTTCAAAGCTCATTTAAAACTCCCTTTATAGTAGGGACTTAACAAAATTTTCAAAAACTTCTTTTTCCCCATCCTGGTCTCAATTTTCAATTATCGAATATAATCACCTGTGCAGTTAATATACATTCAATCATATCAGTGTGTATAACCAAATCCCCGGCAACTCCCAGGTTCTATACATATAACCTGAGGTTCATAAGTATCCACTAGGGGATTACACAACCAAAACTAAGGGTAATATTCCTAATTCGAAATATACAGTAATCCCAAGTTCAAAATACATAACCAACGTTTCCAATTCAACTATATACCCCCAAGGGTCCTAATTGCTTCGGGTTGGCCGCTTCTCCTTTGAGCCACACGCCCTGTCTGAAATGTTAGTCATAGGAAAGAATGAGATTCGAGAGAATCTCAGTAGTAACAAACCACTCACACAATGCATAAACACAAAGCATGTGCATAAATCACAAACAGCAACAGCAGCAGAAATTCACAGATACATGGTTTTCACCACAAACGACAGCACTCACGGCTGTATACACAATACGACAGCTCTTGCTGTAATCAACATCACGACAGCTTACGCTGTAATCAGTAATCAACATCACGACAGCTTACGCTGTAATCACAATAACGACAGCTTACGCTGTAAACGACAGCTTGAGCTGTAAACGACAGCTTACGCTGTAAACGACAGCTATCACCAGCTGTAACCGCAGCAGCATCAGAAATCATCATAAAACAGTGATACAACACACATACAATGCATTACACAAAGTATAAGAGAGAGAGTCACTACCTTGTCCTTTCCTGACGTCCTTCGGCGCAGCTGGCTCACGAGGGCGGCAAATATCGAATCCTACAATTCCAAATGCACCATTTAGACACTTCCATAGTGTTACTTGGGGTTATATGAGTCTATAATGAAAATTTACAAAACTACCCCCGGGGACCCGGCCTAGGCCCGCCTTACCCGGTCCGGTTGCACTTTTCCTGAAATTCTAATCTGGGCTATCCTAACATATTTCCGCCCAAGGAATCCATTTCCGTACTCGGAATTATCAAATTCAATGTTAAATTACAAATTTACCCTTGGCAGCCCCACTTTAAGGGTTTTAGGGGTGTTTTCGTAATTATGCTTTTTCGGCCTTTTCCGAAAAAGTGACCAACTGTAACCCCACCTAATTTTTGCCCTTGAATTCAATGGAACCATCAAATCATTGAATATCCAACTCTAAGACCCATTTAGACCCCTGACCGAAATATATGGGTTTTCCAGGGAAAATCGGGGTTTTTCGGTTTCGGCTCCGTAAACACGTTCCTTTCTACTCCTAACCACTTTATTGACTATTTCATTAGGTTACAACTACCATTTAGTATCAATTTGGGCAGCATAACCCCTAGAAAAACCCATTTCCAAGAATTAAAACCAATGGCAATCCGGCGAAATTTCACCGATTAAATTGCCCACAGCAGCCAGAATAGTCAATATACAAGAGTTTGGAAGTTACCTCAAGCTCCCAATAGATTTTCCTTGACTTGAATGAAAACCCTAGGTGTTTTAACACCAAAAGAGGAGCTTCCAAACCTTAAAGAACATAAAGGAGTAGCTTAGGATCGGAGTTATACGCGTTAGGAGCTAGATCGTCGGAGAAATCGGCTTACCTTGCGAGTTCTCTTCTCCTTTTCTCCCAAAACCCTCTCAACTCTTTTTCCTTACTTTGGTTGCAGAATGGCGTCGGAATGCTGAAGGAGAAAGATGATGAATAAAAAGTGTTTTAACATTAGGATGATGTCATGTTTTATTATGCTGATGTCATAAATCCCATTTTCGGATTTTATGACAGTTTTTCTGCCCAAACTTTAAAAAATCATAACTAATTCTAGAAAAATCGAAATGAAAGATATTTAAGTCCTATTCATAGGAAAAATATTGGCCATTACTGAAAATCACCACAAAATTCCCAGCATTTCAATCTTTGCATACTGTTCCAGAAAATAATTAATTTCGCTGGGCAAACTTCAAAAATCCAAAACTCTTAGGTCACAAATCAAAATGATATAAATTATATGTTAATTTTGAAGCTTGACATGTGAAATTTAATACTGGAAAATTTCAGAATTGTTAGACACCATTTGCCTATTTAAAACGTCCATACAAATTGGCTGCCCTGTACAGAGTTTCAATGGACAGGGTTTTCAACTTTTGCACAATTGTTCCCAATGGTTCCAACTTCACAATAAACACTCTCCCCACATGAATTTTCACAAGGAAGCCATTGGAATCATTAAAATATCCAAATTCCCATCACACATTCTCCAAAAGTGTTTATTCACAATAATTACATCCACTTTTGAAGTCATTAGCCCTTAATCACTTTTTGGGATATTACACTAAGCGTAGATCAAATCAGTATGCTATTACATCTGCTGTAGATGCAGCTGCTGCTGCTGCTGAGCCACGATAGCCTGTGTCCGCTTGAAATCTAACCGCAGCTGTTCAACAGACTCATACTTCAAACATCTGACCCCTCTAGAGCTGCCAGCCTCAGAGGCGGCGCTATCGCTATAGACCATGCTTGGTCTGACGCCTATCCCCATCCCCCGCACACGTCTGGGGTGCTCAGCCTGACCTAAACCCGCCTTCAAAGGAGCCGTCAGGTCCACTGACCCCTGTGACTCCTCGGCCTGGGTCTCTCGCAGCTCAGCCTGCGACCGCTGCATCCGCTCCTCCCATTTTATGAAATAATTACTTATTAGAATTTTTAATTATTTAGTTGGTTTTATAAAAATTATAATAATGAAATTACTTACAATGGCTACCTCTGCCTGCTGAGAGGTCGGAGTCCCATCACGGTGTCTGTGTGTGATCACGTACAACTACCCATAGTCCGTCTGACGGTTCTCCTGCTGTGCCTTCCTCTCCTAAAACAATTACAAAATTCAATTAGTATTATGAAATAACCATTTAAAAGTCAGTGATCTTATGAAATAGCCATTTAAAAATTCAATTACCAGCTCACTGTACGTGACAGTAAAGGTCTTCGATCCTGCTGTGCGGTGGATCGTCTGCTGCCCACGGCACCTGGTATTCCTCTGAGAAAGCGCCTGAAAAAAAACAATATTAAATGTATTAAAACAATATAAAACATTTAAAATTAATAAATTTCAAATTAAAATTAATTAAATTTAAATTATAATTTAATAATTAACAGTTACAAAATTATATATAAATAATCTAATAAATACATTACCTACCCCTCAGGACTCCTCCTGAACTGGATAAAACTAGCCCAGTCGTTCGGCGGGACACCACCTGGGACCCTCTCAAGCAGCTGCTCCAGAGGCATCGTCCCGTCTTTATTCATGCTGTGGAAGAGACGGTTCCTCCAGCCGTTACCCATCTTCATTAGGGTGTACCTCTTCCGGTTGGCCCGGACGGCAAACCACAGCTGCAAAAAAATTATTTAAATATCAATAATTATAAAAATCCTGTTAAAAACTATTAATTAAATATAATTAATTAAAAAATATTAATTAAATACTATTAATTACCTGCACCACCTCCTCCCAAGCTAGGTCCTTTGGCCCCTTCGGAACGTGCCTCCACGTCCTGAAGTGAAGGGGGAACCACATCCAATTCGAGCCCAGCTTGTTCAAAACGTTGTTGAACAGGTGACCCCCATTGTCAATGGGCTAGTTCGTGCCCTCATTCCACGACACTATAACTCACAGTGTCCGGTCCATGCTATTCAGACCGGCCACGTCCAGCCTCCTCGTCGACACATTCCCCTGCTCATCTACACAATTTACCGCACGTTAGATAAATTGTAATTCAAATTTAATATTTTGAATTTAAATAAATAATTTATTAAATAAAAAAATTTATTTACCTTGGGCCTGCACCTCAAACCCAGTGGACCGTGAAGATGACCCTTATGGGTTTTTTTGCTCCCGAGCCTCCTTCTCATCGAGGAACTGCTCCATCTCCCTGAGCCTAATCGAGATATCGAAGTCCTCTACCTCATAGTCCTCGACGCTGATATCTACCTCCCCCAAATCAGGCACCTCTGGTGCGGTCGTCTCCTGTGGGATTGTCTGTGGTGCCTGTGGTAGGGGTGACTCCTGTGGGGGATGGGTTGCAATGGCACTGTTGCCCTCCCTTCGCACTGCCCCCTCCCTCTGACCCCTGCTCTGCTGCTGCCACCCCACAAAATCGGTCTGGGAACCTCAGGCGCCTTCCCCCTATCCTCTCTTGAAGCCATATCAACTGTAAAAATTCAAAAAAAAAAAATTTTAGTCATATTATTATGCAAAAATATAATAAAAATACAAATACAAATAAAATACGTCTTATCTCTGTACCTCAAGTACAATACTAAGAAATACTGCAACAAAAACTCTTTCATAGACGTTTGAACGCTCAATCTAAAAGAAAACACTCAGAGAAACTTCAAGAAACAAAATGAGCAAATGTAAGAATTGAGAACGCGGGGGTATATAAAGGCCACGAATTTGTAGCGGTTATTGTAATAACCGCTACATTGACCGCTACAAAGCATCTAGGGCGGCAAAAATTTGTAGCGGTTTTACATAACCGCTACAAAGTACAAAAATCTTTGAAATTCTATAGTGGTTATGGTACAGAACTGCTACAAAATTGAAGACCTCTGAAATTCTGTTGCGGTTATGGTACAAAACCGCTACAAAATTGGAGACCTCTAAAATTCTGTAGCAGTTTTGTTGGTTAAACCGCTACAAATAACCGCTATGCTGTTGGCGCGTCTTAGTCGCGCCATGTGGCTGGAATATTCTAGCGGTTTTTATTTATTAACCGCTACGAATGAACCGCTACAAGTTTTGGTGGGAAATTCGCGCCTTATTTGTAACGGTTTTTTCTACCTAACCGCTACAAAAAACAATGCCAATCATTCGTGCCACTTGGCGCGTAGCTTGCTGCTACAAATTTGTAGCGGTTTTGGTTAAAACCGCTACAAATATTAAAATATGTAGCGGTTATTTAAAACCGCTACAATTCCACCACTACAAAATACCATTTTTTTTGTACTGTAGCTATTTGCTACCTGGTTTAATACCTCAATATTTTTGAAAAAAAAAATTCACCGACACTTGATTATAATTAGTTGTCGTATATAAGAAATGGTATTCGGCAAGTGGCATGATCTGGATATGCATGAACTTAGAGAGAATATGTACAGACATCCCAAAAGAATTTTGACTTGATCATGAAAACAGACTCAAAAGTATTTGTTTAATATTGATGAACCCATTGACTTGTGGGGATTAGGTGAAAGAATAAATTAAATAACCAATTCATCATATAGTCACAAAAACTAGTTGCAGGGAACACAATTTAAAAACTCCAGCTTATTATAAAGCCAATGGTTTTAAGACTACGGGAACAAGGTTTTTTTATTTCAAATTGTGTTTGATCTCTGCCTATAAATACTCAGTTCAAGACAGAGCAGAAGCTGTGAGATACAAAACACACACATATATATACTAAAGAAGCTACTCAGAGGAAACTAACCATCATGATGATGAAGAAGTTGATATGGTTGGTGCTGGTTTTGGCGATAGTGGCCATTGCGAGGGTTGAAGCTGATGGCCATGGAGTGTGTGGGAAGTACAGCCCAGATAGGATGCTCACACATGTTCTTCGTCACTGTGCCAAACCAGCAAAAGACTTGAAGGCTCCTGTGTCTCAAAAGTGCTGTGAGCCTCTATCCAAAATCTCAGAGAAATGCTTCAATGATATCGTCAATTCTGACACTTGGAAGCATTCAGGCATCAACCCTAAAATCGCCCTCACCATTCCTAAACGGTGCCATTACCACCATTAATAATAGTAATAATGAAGTGTGGCTGTGTCTTTAATAAGAGCTCATTAGGGTAGCTCATATGTATTAAGTTTGTTGAAAATGTTTCAGTGTTGATTTAGAGTCGAGTGTGTTGTTCACACTGCGAAGAGTGGATTTGTTGGGTTTGATTATGTTTTAATCTCCAAGATGTATTGTATTGAGTTTCCATATGAATAAAATGCTCTTCTTGCAATTATGATAAACCAATAGGTTTTACCAAATTTGCTAGCCTGTCTTGTTTGAATTCCACATCTATATGACATAATAAATGGCCATCCATATTTGAAAACGGATTGGGCTTTGTGTTCGATTAGATAATTAACCAAAATGTGGCGTTCAGTGAAGTAGAGTGAATTTTATTCTCCATGTTGAGCGCTTAGTCTATTATTGTGCCTAATATAATATATAATACTAATGCATGACTTGATAATATACTAAATATCAACTAATTCCGCAAAAAAAAAAAAAAAAAGGAGAGTTGAGTTGTTGCCTAGTATGCCATCAACTTGATAAACTATATTTGATTTCAACTCTTTTTTAGTGTGTGTGTATGTGGCAATTGAGCACTAAAATATATATTATGAATTTTATTTTTTCATGGATATTGACAAATATTGAGTTAAATCTTGGCCTCCTTTCTCAAATCTACTCATCTGTTCAAATTCAAGAAGAAAATTATGAGTATTAACATGAAGGTTAATTAGTAGTTCAAAAATGGATGATAAAATTCTATATGCCATGATCTGCTTGATGACGCTCGCATGCGTTGGACATCCCTCTATTCTAGAGCTTGCAAAGTTGTGAGTTCAAGTTTTAATTGTTTTAATTGATTTGTGACTGTGCATAGTTTAGAACGTTGTTGGAAACTTAGAATATACGACTTATAATAAATTACGATTAGGTATGAAAATAGAGAGTTGGGATTGGTATATTGAGTTTATCATTATATTGTAATATTGTAATGAGAACTCATTATTTTATCACTATGACTGCTGGCTAGCTGGCTTTGAGTTGGAATTGGATATTGTATTCGCGGTTTATTATTGTAAAGAAAGTCTTCGAAGACCAGTTATAAAAGTTTTTTAATAATTTTTAAAAACCATCTTTTTTTTCCCTCTTGCTATATACTACATCCTACCCTTAATATTAGATCCCATTCATAGTGCAAACGGGATCTTATATTAAGGACCCGATACAGTGCGTATATCAGTTATCCATTCATATTGTTATAGAAAATACATAAAGGTTGAGATTTGAAAGTGAGAGACTCTCAACCAAATGGGCATAAAATGATTTTTTCGTACCGTCAAAATATAAAGCTACCTTCACATAGCCCTTTCTTAGTTGATAGCGAAAGTTTAATTAGAAAAGACAATAAAATTGTTTTTCTTTGTAGGCGGCAAGGAGATGCAATTAAAATTAAGGGGTTTTTAATGATAAAATGACAATTTAACCCTTATGCAAAAATGACATAATTACTAAAAAAATTATTAGCTTACACAGAATGCCACTCAGATGAGAAGTTTCTTCTATTAATCTAATGTAGTAATTTCCGTCAAAGAGATAATGGCGAGGGATCCATAATAACAAAATAAAATACTTGTTAAGTATCCTTTAAATGTGTGTGATTAGGTTTTTACCAGAACGCATCCTTGAATTGCTACCTGCAATGCCATACTTGTTAAGTGCCATATAGTGTTCAGTTTGCTTCCACTTACAATGTCCTTTTGCTTTAACTTTCCACTTACCATTTCCTTTTGCTTTATCCTTTCACTTACCAGTTCCACTTACAATGTTCAATAGGCATAAATGAATTCAACCATGTCATATATATCATGCAACCAACAAGCTAGTGAATTCATCAAAATATACAAAAATCATCTTAAAACCAACAAACATGTCAAATCATGCAACCAACAATATTTGTACCCAATTAACCACCATGTCAATTCATCAATATACAGAAAACAATTCCTCAGTTTTACAAGAACTCACTGTTGTAAAAGTTCATAAATGAATTCAGCACAACATTTGTGAATGTGCTCAATATCTTCTTCTGGAAAAGGGTCAGCAAGTTCAAACATCTGAAATACCAAAGCCAGGCAAAACATTTAATTCACTTAAAAAAATAATAGTACAAATTTTTTGAAATATATATATACACACATTTACCTCTTCAGTAAGTTCTGTCGTGCCTAGGGTAATAATATTATACATGTGCCTCAGAATATACATCCCACACAAGTTGGACCCCGGTGGTTGCCTATGGGTCTGAAAAATAATATGATATCGTTAAAACAAGTATAAAATTAAAGCATGACTTATTATTGAATACATTCTTAAAACAAACCAATATGTAACTAACCTTTGGCAAGATCCATGTAGGGTCTTTTACCTCACGCATAGACCTACCGCTAGTGTGTTGGAATGTCCGCATAGCCCTATATCATCAAAATCACAAAGACTACTTATTTTACAAAAATCCATAAATTTTGCACATGAAAGGTAATTAATAATGCAAGAAAACTTACGAGTTTCTTCAATTCACTAGTTGGCTTGCTGAGGTGGAGGGAGCATAAGAGGATGACAGAATAACTCCTCTTGCACAAAGTAGCCAACTGCCAATGATCACTGAAAAAAGGGAAAACTTTTAAGCAAATATAAAATATTATGTATAGTATGAAATATAAATTTGTCTTACCCGTGCAAATATGGAGCCAAGAAATACTTAATTGCGGTTTCACTAAGCTTGTGCGATAAGTATGTGTGTCTGATAGAAGAAGTGGTCCCTTTGTCGTAGAGTTGAACTGGGCATAGGAGTCCAAATTTATGGTTTTTCAAGAGTCAACCAACCTGCGATGCATCAACCTACAATAATTCAAGCAGGGACATTAAATCAAAGTTTAACGGCATAATTTGTAAAATATTAACTTCCAATTTGAGAAGATACTTACATCAAAAAGAGCTGGACAATCGAAATCGTAAGCTGTTGTAAAGGAGCTACCAGGGACATTAAATCATCCCTCTCAACATAGCAGTGCCCTCCTAACTTGCCAATAGCTGACTCAGTAGCCCAATTTCTTGTTGCAAAGGACGTATCATATGCCATCAGAATCACTTATTGCATGACATTCAATGGAGGCCATGAAACATCTTGAGTGGAGGGAGGTGGAGGTGGAGGTGGGGATTCCTCAGCTCGATCAGAAACAAGGTTCTTTGGCCACAAGATGAAAGAGTTGATGACATCGCCCACAACCTTGAAGTCATCAACAGGGATAGGGAGAGGTGCATTTGCAACGATCACCTCTTCAACTGCCATTCTAACTTGATCATCCTTTATTTCTTGGTGGTGGACAGTTGATCCCAAGTTGTGCTTGCTTCCCCATGCAACCAATCATCTCAGAGGATCCTCCATAAATAAGTCACAAGGCTCACCAATTTGGCTGTCAGGACCCTCTGATGACTGACCAATGCAACTCCCTTTAGTGCTCTGTTTAGGGTTTAGGGAATGAGCCTGGGGAGCACTGATATTTGCTTCTCTTGTGCTCGTCATGATCATCCATTCCTCCTTCATCTTGCTGAACCTTTCTTCAAATCGTGCATCAAATGATGCTTCTGCCTCGGCCCTAGCTTCCGCCCTCATAGTGGCCAATATACACTCCATCTCCTCCCTAGTTACCATACCACTTGAGGAACGGCGTGAGGGTGCTCCAAAATAATCCCTTATGCCTAGCCCTCCTCCAATCCCCTTGACAGGGCCGAGATGCTCAGGTTTTCCTGTAGCTACAGTTAGGATGTCATTCCTCCCATCCGACCTAAACAATCCCTCGACTTGTTTTTTTGAAGCTCCTCTGATAAGATAGATGACAAATGTTAGTAATGAAATTTTTTTACTAAATAATTAATAACAACAAGTTAATAACAATACTTACAATTTTCTCACCGACTACACGAGATTGTTCACTCATATAAGACCCGCTCCTCTTTTGGCGAGCGAACAACCACTTCTCTTCTTGACATATCGGAGATGGTGGAGAAAGAAGAACAGAAGGATCAGATTGAGCTGCTTCTTCCAATCTCTTCCATTTGGCCACCAACAAGTCTTTTTTGGCCTTCGTATACCCCCCACTAGACATTGTATGGGGGCAATCATTCTTTCTACCACTCTCTTGGGCCTTTTTCCTTTTTTCCTGTGAATAAGAAATCAAAATTAAGTCATTGTAAATCAATAAAGACAATTCATAATTCATAAGCAAATCAATTGCAAAATAAGTCAACAACTCACCAATGCTTCTGGAGTAGTCTGAAGCCGTCTAAATTCTTGCAAAGTCTGTTCATCAATAAAAGAATATTGATCGCACAGATTAGGAAGAGGCTGTCCTTCTTCCACCTCGATATGCATGTAATTGTTGGCTAGATTTGTCTTAAACTTCCTCCAGCGTTCATCACAATACGTCATTGTATTGTCATACAAGACTTCACTCTCAGGAATGTCGTATGTGAGCTGGATAGTTTCCCAAATATGTCGCTTCACACCTCTATCGACATTTCTCCACTGCTCTATCAAGATGCTAGGCTTGTTGCGTGCTAGGAGGCCGAAAAAACTCCTATACCGTTGGGCATTAGGCTCGATTGGTTTCCAATATCTATCAAACTCAGTTGGAATCTTTCCCCCAGTATTCCGATTGAGAGGAATGTCTCTCAATAGGGTGGCTCTCCTACCGCTTCGTCTAGGCCGGTTACGTGGCTCATTGTGTTCCTGACTCGAAGCATTGCTAGGCTCACTTTGATTTGGATTAGTTGGATCATGAGTACCCTCACTAGGACGACTCATTGTCTAAAAACACTTTAAGAACATTATTTAAGGAAATTTTGCTATACGGTGCTTATTGTTATAATACGTCACTATATACAAAGGAATCGTTCAAAAGCAATTTCCAAATTATACAAACATGAACAAATAATTGCAATGCACAAGGTAAAGATTTTAAATTCAAATCACAGGGCCGAATCAAAAGAAGGAAACCAGAAGCTACAAAATCAATATAACAGAAGCAACAAGCTTAAACCAAACAAAACAATATAACAGAAGCTACACCACTAGAAGCAACAAGCTTAAACTATAGTCTTCAACGTACTAGGATCAAAATCATCACTACGACTCTCAAAATCATCACTTTCAAATGGAATAATTAACCCAGGTCCACTAGAAGTAACAAGCTTAAACTATAGTCTGTAGTGCAAATGGAAAACCACCAAAATAAACCCACGTCCTTAATTTCAGAATAATTCAATCGTACCTTAAACCTTTGCTTGAAGATCCTCTTATTCCTCTGGATTTGAACAGTCCTTGGCCACTTGCTGCAGGAATTGAACAAAGAAAATGGAGGATAAGTAATCTCACAATTTCAATGAAAAACCCAAAAACGAAATGGAAACACAAACCTGACAGTAAAAACGAGGTTGAGAACGAAACCAATCAGAGGGAACAAACGATGATAGCCTTCCGACAATGAATTCAACAGTAAAGGAGGAGTTGCCGCAAACAGATGCAGGGGTTTCACTGATGTGCTTGAGTCTTGAAATGAAATTTCAGAGCTAAATTTAGGCGGGTTTTGAAATCCAGGTCAGTTTTAAGACTGGTTGTCAATTAAAACTGGTCTTAAACATAACATTTAAGATCGGTTCTTTTTTAAAACTGGTCTTAAAATATATATTTAGGACCGGTTATTAATTAATAACCGGTCTAAAATTTTGAATTTTTAAGACCGGTTCTTATTTACAACCGGTCTTAAAAATAATAAACATTTGTCTTTAACTCAGATAATATTTTCTAGACCGGTTATTTTTAAAACCGGTCTAGAAAATATATTACATATTTTTATTTTTTTTATTGTATATATTTTAAGACCGGTTGTTTTGTAACCGGTCTGAAAATTATTTTTAAGACCGGTTATATTAATAACCGGTCTTAATATTTCATCATAATTACAAAAATGCCACCGGTCATATTTTTAAGACCTTATCCGATGTAACCGGTCTAAATGTTTCGGTCTAAAAACCCTTTTCTGTACTAGTGCTTGTATATATCATTGCATACATCACATTACTAACAATATCTATATGTACATTCTTTTCCATTATCTTCTTGGTTGGTTTAGTCAGGGAAATTTATCAAGACTCAAACCCACTCCTAAAGTCACTGGGGTATCCATAGGATTGCATTCACTTATTTTGACAACTTAAGAATATTCTGAATGTAATTTTCTTGTAAGAGAGAGGAGTCTTCTTAAGCTATTTCTTTAGATTTTAAATCCAATTGCTTTATCCATGAACTTTTTTAAAATTTACTAGCACCGTTCTTTAATAGGCACTACCAAATTCAAACTATATATGGCCAATAATATATCATCCACTTAAAGAATAACATCACAAATAATTTACTAACGATTCTCTTCAACCATTTGAAAAACACATTGAGTTACCTCTCTTTTGAAACATTAAACATCACTATTTGGATGATTGTATCAATCCATAAAAGGACTTCTACAAAAATATATGAAGTTACTACTATGTGAAGCTTCAAATACTACTTTTAGTGAAATCTAATAGTCACTGCATATAGATTTTTTCATTCAGATCATCACTCAAAGTGTATGTTTTACATCCACATGATATAAATTTAAATTTAAATAGTTAACTATCGTCATATTAAAACTAATTTAAATGCACAACAAGTGAGAAAAATGCCTTCGTGTTATGCATACCCCTCTATAACAACAAGTCTTGTGCATGTCAATTGATTTACCCACTTTTCTCCTAAACCTATAGAACTCACTAGTTCTCAATAGCCCTTTTTACTTGGTAGTAGATCAATTGATTCTTAACTTGATTCTTTGTCAAAGAATTAACTTCTCTTTCCATTGCTTTCTTCCATTCTCCCTTGTCATGGCCTCTTGTACAGAATGTGACTCATCATCCTCCTTTAGAATAACCATAACATTTTTTTCAGTTATCACTTTTCTCATGAGCTTTTTGTATTTCATATTTATTTTTTTGGTCTCTTTATTGACCATTTTAAGCTCCCACTCTCAAAACACAATTGAGGATTATTGGCATATTTTGTAGTGCCTTGTCCTTGCATCTTGCAAAGAGATGCAATGTGATTAGTTTCACCCTTAATTGAAAACAAATTCACAACAAGTGTGGTGCCTTTCAATTCTTTTATGTCATAATTCTATCATCATTTCACTCTTGAAATCGTAATTACTCTTATGAGCTCCCACTTACAACTACTATGGGAATTTGCAGCTGACCTTTATTATCTATGAAAACTCAAATTTGATTTTTATTTAGTCCAACACTTATAGGGTATGATAGTGACTACTTTAGAGGGTATATAGTTAAACTCAAATTCACATAACCTGATGAAACCAAGGATGTGTGCATGTGTACTAATCTACCAAAAGTGGACTAGATAATACTCTCCCACTCACATTTGGTGGGTTAGCATGAGCCATAATATGTTTAACCATATCTAATAGCATTCCATTATGCCTTTATAAACTCCTTTTGGTGATGGAGTTCCTCAGATAATTATCTATTTATTTATTCCTTTATTTCCACAGAGTTAACTAAAACTAGTCAAATAGATGCTCACTTCTTTGATCAATTCGTGGGACCTTTAAAATTCCTATTCAATTGATTCTCAAACTTTATTCACATATTGTCTAAAGGAACAATCTTCAGACTTATGTGAAATTAAGTAATAATTTACCCAGCTCTATGTCTTACCCTCAAACTTATAGAACCACATGCAACGAGATAGAATAATTGTAATGTAAACTCAATTCTAGTATCTTATTGAAAACTTTTCATTATAATATTTCTATAACTAAATTCTATGTGTTTGAATAGTAAGACACGTATTTAAGTCAATACTTAAATTAGAAGAAATGGCAATGCAATTATACACAAAGAATTTAGCAACCAAAGATATTTTTTGAAAGAAAGATTGAATCATAACTATAAAATTTTAGAAGGCAATTCATATTATTTTGTTTCCCTTGTCAAGCCATATAAGTCTCGTAACCTTTTCTTTACTAAGCTAACATCTCAACTTTAGTATTGCCATGACTATTTGTCAATGGCTTGACAACGAATTATTTTTAAAAAATACCAGATATTTTGATTGTCCCCATTAAGTTTATAAATTATGTTCTTGGTAGCCTCTCTTGGCTTAGCCACTCAAAGTATCCTACACACAGGGTTATTCATAATTTATTTAATTCAAGAACTTATCAATAATATAACACATTGAAGTATATAACATCATGTACTTGTATTATTTCTGACTAGAAAAAATAACAACGTCATTGGGTCTATGATCAGGAGAATACGTTTGTACCTCCCATCACACAGATTCCAATTATGTCATTATCATTTATCAAGAAATTCATACAAGTACCTTAACTAAGATGCTCAATTATTACTCTTAAAAGACTCATTTTCTAAGAGCTCCCACTTATAAAGAGTATTTTGACTTTTACTTCTTCATGCTTTTATCACATTATATTCATACTGTCTTATTAATCTTTTATTTGGAAGTTGGGAAAACTTAATAGTTTTTCTAAGTTCTCTTATGCATTTTATTTATGCACATTTTAATTTCCAGCAAAAAATACTTCATCTAAAGGGTTAAAAGTTTTCATGCTTCTCAAACCTAGTTTGATAGGTTCTCAACAACTATTATTTTTCTAAAGTTGCAAGAATATTGTGTCTCCTATTATTTCAACAATCTTTCAAATTTTCTAAAACAAATATCTCATATTTTTTATTCAAATTATATTTGTTTCCTAATAGAAACATTTAGTATTTCTTCTTAAAACTCTTATAGTTTCAAGTATTGGGAATTTGGACTTGGCTTAAGAGTTTATTCTTCACTTAAGATGGGCCTTTACTCTTTACCCAAGGAGTAATATTTTCCAGAACTCTACCATGATCCAGAGTTTGGACATTAAAAAATCTCTCTATTTGAGATTTTCTTTCACTTTAATATGACATTGCTTCCTCAGTATCTGATCCTTCACTTTTACCTCCTTTTAGGTTGCTCTGGATTCAAATCTTGACATCTTAAGATTCAGGAGATTTAAATTCCTCTTAGGACTGATCTTCTCAGTTCTCTTCTAGTTGCTCATCTTATTCCATTTCAGGATTAATTATAAGCTTACTCTGGATTCTTTCATCTTGATCTTCTATCAAGATATTCTCCTTCTAGGTTGTCACTCAATTTCATATTCCAATAAAAAAAATCCCTATCTCATCCGTTAGTCAAAGGCTCACATTTCTCTAAGTAATTCATGTTTGGATCAACATTCAAAGGCTTTTAATTGAAAAACTTGCTTATTTTCTAAAGCCATCAAATTCAATTTTAGATATATGTTTTTCAACAAAAAACATTATTTAAAATACTAAAGTAAATTTTACTTTAGTTCTTTTTTAAAAAAATCTCTTGATTCATATTTATTCAAAACAAATTATATAAATCATTAAAAATGTTTTAGAATATTTTAAACACAACAAAAAAAATACTTTAATAGCATTGAAACATTTAAAAAATAGATCTAAGAAAATTATAAAATTAGCATATTATCTATCAAAATATAGATAATAAATTTAGGGATTTTTAGAAACAAACGGCGTTTCAATCAGAGCCCAAATGAGCCCTCACATGCCCCAAGAAGGAGAAGAGAACAAAAAAAATGAAATGTCCAAACAGGCCCAATACAATTTGGCAAAGAAAAAAAAATTGCTTGCATTTTTTTTCCAGATCTGGTAACCAAACACCAATCCAGCCCCATCTACTCGATTTGTTTTTTAATGTGACACAAATCCACTCCAGCCCAAGTTCAGAATTTTTTTTAAAACACTACAGCCCAAGAAAAACATTGTCCAGCCTAGGTCCAAACATTTTTTTTATGTTAAACTGGTGGCCCAAAAAAATAAAGCCCAGAAGACCCTTTTATTTAACTTCAACCCGAAAACACTGCACAGCCCAACAGATTGTTTTTTTAAAACAATTGAAACACACTGTTTCTTTAAACGGTGAGGAGGTGTTGTTTCAATCGAAACAACATTGTTGAGGCAACAATCAAAAAGGTTCATTTTGACCGTCCCTAACCTCCAGGCAGGTTACCAGAACCTACTGTGGGACGATGGGTCGAGTTCTGGTATGCCTTAAGAAAAAGTAAACATATATTTGGAGAACAATTATATGTAGATATTATAATCTCATACAGCCTACAATAACAACCTGGTTATAATACCATGTAAGAATTTTGGGCGTACCTGGAATCCGATAGACTTGTTGAAGTACCCATATGAAACCGGAGCCCCGATGCAGAACCCGATTACGTTACACAGCAAATACACCAAAGAGAGGAAGAGAAGAGAACATTCTTATAAGAGAATCTTTTAGAGGGAGAATTGTGTATTATATCATTATTAGCCTCCTCTCTTAATATCACACCTTATATATATAGTATACATACGGTTACATAGGAATAGATGCAACTGTTAAGCATATGGTTACATAGGAATAGATGTAACCTTTAAAACACAAAGTGTATCACTATTTATAACCAGTATCTCTCCATGAAACCTCTCTTGAATTAGGTTTGGGTCCTAATCCACCAAGGGTGGACTAGTATATTCCAACACCTGTTCAAGTTGATGAAAGAGATCACAGGAAACTAATTAATCAGCAGGAGGATGAAGAAGTTGATTTTCTTGGTGCTGCTTTTGGCGATAGTGACTAGCTAGCTAGCTGTTATCAGAGTAAAATAATGAATGATTGTATGGTAAATTAATAAGGGTTCACTTATATATAGTGGCTCGTAAGCTTGCTAAACATGTTTCACTCATTGTCCACTCATGTGTTCTTGATCAAACAGCGAATAATAATGTTGGATTCGCTGGGTTTGAAATTGGTTTGTTTATGTCTTATTAATCTCAATGATGCATGTTAGATCTTTTCCATGAACTTCCATACATCAAGTTTGGAGCTTGCTATATAGCACTGGATAATATTTGAACACTCTACTAATTAATTGCTTTTAATACCTTCATAGTAAATAAATTGTTGTTGTCTTAATTATGATAAGCCAATGGTTTGACTCCCAAATTAGCATGCGTTGCTTTTTTTCCCCCCCAACATCTTTGACATGAACATGATTAGCCAACTAATTGAAAATGGGTTAAGCTTTCCCCCCCCCCCCTTTTGTGAATAGATAAATGTGTTTATTGTTATTGACTATGTTAACTTGATAAAGAATATCTCGTACAGTCAAAAGAAATCAAATATAGCTATGTTAACATGAGGTGAAGTGTAGATAAAGATCAAGGATTCAAATTAATCCTCTTTGTGTGTGTGTATAAGATTATATCTCTACTTAAGTATATGTGTAGCCTTTGTTATAAACTTTAACCATCTATTCCAAAATTAAGTAAAAACACATGAATTTATTTACTTGTTTAAATTTATAGGTCAAAAAATAGGTGATGAAATTTGTTGTGATGAAAATTTAAGAAAATCGCCACAATATATTTTTACTGCATGTCTGCATAGTTTGTTATAATAAATGCTTAAAAATCTATATACTTAGATGTTTTCCCATGATTTAACAAATTAATCAAAATTCATCTCATAATTAAGGTTTATTAGTACAAGAATAATTTATCTGAATTTTATATTGACATGTAAATTGAATCTTTCCAGTAATTTAAAAGCTCAATCCAATTCTTAATCTTAACTTTTGAACATTTTTTTGGATTTATATAATAGTCTATATTATATGATTTAATGCTTAATTTAAAATTAAAAATATATAAATAAAAATAATTTTTAATAGAAAATTTGAGAAATCAAATTTAAATGTTTACAATTTTTAATAAAAATTGATTGATTGATTGATATCAGTATAAACAATATAATTATAATAAATTGTAATCACAATGTAGGATTTCATCATACATACATCTAAAATTTCTCTGACCATTTTAATGTTAATCACACCTGAAAGCCTGTCACTTGTACCAAAATAACTTAACCTACTTTGGCAGGCTCACCACTCACTTATATAGCTCTATGTAAGTGATTAATCTTCTAATCACATGAATGTCATTAACCATGGCTAACATATTTCTTATCAACAGTTTCTCGTGTTGAATTTTTATCAATTTTTAATCAATCTATTGTATTTTTTTTTTTGAACAATTTCTATCTATTGTATAAGTCATTCTATTTGCTCTAGTGTATACTTTGATAGTTGAACATTTACAAAAGCATGAATACATAATTTTAAATATAAAATAGGAAAATCACTATGAGATCATAGGGAATGAATATAATCACAAATTTCACAAGTGAGCCGCATGCAATTGTGACTAGTTCTAGAGCAAGAAATAACGTGTTCATGTTGTACGTTTGCTTGTTATTGGTATTTTTTGTTGTTAAGATATTATTATATCTTATATTGATATTTGATATATTCTCATGTTGAGATGTTATATATCCTTGGTTGATATTTGATATTGTTAGATTTAATAGATTTATTTAGATTAGATTCTAGAATTAGTCTAGGATATAGTTTTGCTTATATAGAGGTTTTTATGTGTACTCATTGATTTAAAGGATTAAGTATTAAGGATTCAGTAATATTTGGAGCATCTTAATTGTTTCCTCTCTACTATAATCTTTCAAATTCTAACACGGTATCAGAGCCAATAAAGAAGAAGAAGAAGGATCGGCAATCCATTCCTTACCGCCCGTAGTGACAGATCTACTATTTAGTTGTTGTACGAGTGTTGAGATTGAGATAAGTCATATCTCATAAAGAAGGAGGAGGAAGAGGAGAAGAAACACCTAATCATGCTCTCATTCCTTCTTTGTGCCTTCTCATGTGGCCGCCTAAAGCCTAACTTAAAGCAAACTCAGGCCCACAAATAGAACACTTAAGAACCTTCCTATTGGTAGGATTGGCTTATCTTCAACCCAAAAATTCTTTGTCGCTCGCTCTCTCTCGGTCGTCTCAGCCTATGAATGGAACAAACATGGCACTTGCTCTCACTCTGTACTTCACCAACATGACTACTTTGCCACAACTCTCAACCTCAAGCAACAAGCCAACCCCTTCCAATCTCTCTTTAATGCTGGTACCTCCTCATAAACTTCACCTCATCAAATTCAAAATAATAATAATAACAATAAAAAGAAATTCACATGCATAATAAAATAATCACAAGTCCAAAAAAAAAAGTTCATTTCAAAAGACTGGTCTCCTACTAGGAGAGTTCATGGGACTCATAACGATGCACTATGTTCAAGAGCCAAAAGCTCCACGCCATGACTCTCCCTTTGGCCTCTCTAGGCCCTTTGTAAGAGGAACAAGCTCAAAAGGAGAGACCATCCAAGAAGATTAACTTGTTGGATAGGAGAACCACTTGAACTTATAAATCATACTTCACTTGTAAGGTATATCATATAGTCCCTCCGGTCCTTAATATAAGACATACTATTCTGGTCCTATTTATAAATTCTTTTCGACCAAAAAATTTGATTCTATTTATAAGTCCAGTTTCAGTATAGTAAATGAGATTGTGACAAATTTACCCCTATTTATTGTACCAATGAAGAAATAATTTAAAGATAGATAGACAAAAAAGAGTTGAAAAGTACCCATTCATAAATGAGGGTATAGTTGGAAATTTACCCCATAAGCATTGAGTTAACTACCTTTCTTTGGTATGTGAGATTTAGTTAAAAGGGACTTACACAAACTAACTTCTACACTAATTTTAGTTTATAAAAATAAGTTTAAGTAAGAACCATTTTTACCCCGGACTAATCCAAACAAAAAGTTAGCTAAGAACTAGAAAATAAAGATAAAATTTAGAAAATATTCGTAAATACTCCCCTGATTCCCTTAATTGTCTTATATATAAATAAAAGGTTTTTTCTTACAATAAAAAAAATCCTTATTTTACACTATTATTCGTATAAATTCTTTTAATTGTCATTTTACCTAGAAAAATCTCCCCCCCCCCCCCATCTTAATTATATTCCTCATGTGAAACTCTTAATATGTTAAATTATTCATAAAATATTATAAGCAATAAGTCTTATTTATTAAATTTTATTTAATGAATAAAAAATATTTGGCATTATTTAATAAATTAAAGATATTTATATTACTTTGTAACAATTTCAAACGGCAACATCTTGCTGTAATGTGATGTGAATGCAGCTGCAGATTATTTGAAATTGTAAGTAAAACCATATGATTAGTCACACTCAATTAAGTAAATACTACGCAGTAATAAATAATTAAACAGTTAAGCGTTTGCTTGTGAACAAAGCTGCCTCCTCTTAATTTTTTTTGGCCAACCTAAAGTGTTTCTTAAATAAATATTCGATTTTCACGTCACCATATAGATATGAAACCGAAGAAAAAGAAACTCCCACAATCCAATTAAATTATGCTACTTAACAACTCAACCACGTTGGATTTTTTATGGTTATTATTATAGATACTTAATAATTCAATTTCATACCTCCGGCGCATGATAAAACTATTCCATTCATACAGGCAACAATCATCCAAATCCAAATTGACTGCCTAATCTTAATCTAGAGCATCCATCCATATTTACTTTGAATGGTTGAGAGTTAATTTTTTTTTTCTTAGAAATTTTTATTTTAATAATTATATAATTTTATAACTAACGCTTCTTAAAAAATAAATTTATCATTGACAAAATTGAATACCACTAAAAATTTTAAATCTGCACGAGCATGCACTGCACAGCATACACGGAAGCGTTATTCCTTAATTATTTGTGGGTTAGTGATTTCCCAACCCGTGGAAGTGCAGGCCACACGAGCCTACACCGCACAGCCCTCAGTCTGGTGCGGGCTGGTCCATATTACCGACTCTACCTCTACTTGATAAGTATTACCATACCCATTTAGAAAATAGGAAATTACAAAACGTTTTAGATAATTCCATATACTTGGCGGATAATTTAATCTTAAATGCCACTGTTTCAATATGTTTATAACACTTCATTGGCCAACTTTGCCAAAAAAACCTCAGCTGCCAGCGAGGGTGCTGAGGGGGCATGGTTTTTTTTTTTCAATGTTTTTTTAAAAAAAAAAAAAACTTAAGAAGCAGTAGGTATTTATTGGGTATTATACAAATTGGAGTCACCGATTTTATTTTTTATATTTCTTGGGCATTTTCCCGATAATTAATAAGCTGAAAGATGATGAATATGGCAAATTCTGGTTGCAAGCATTGAAAGGAATTGGACATATATATATTTTCCTTTGCAGGGATTAAAGCAGATGATGGATTCTACAGTTTAGAGAGAATTAAGGAGGCTATAAAGAAGGACCTTGGGTTTACTCCTGGAATTGAGTGCAATGTAGATTCAAGACACAACAGTCAGCTTTATCAAGTTTATGCGTGTGTGGACACTTCTGGATCAGATTTTATTGAGTGCCCTATTCTTCCCACAAGCAAATGTGATTCCCAAATTCAGTTTCCCAAGTTTTAAGACCATTTCAATTACAATGAAGCTTAATAGATTTCTCAAGAATATGTTTTAATTCGTTGGCGCTCTCCATCTTTAATTGTTGCATCGTTTCAATAATATTCTTAATCATTTACCCTATGTTTGAATTTTTATGAAATTTTAATCTATATTTCTGTTGAAGAAGTCCTATTGGCTACACCGGTTAATATTTAAATATTTTGAAAAAAACCAATTCAACGACACTTAATTAACATTTTAACATTTTAAAGTTGGAAAAGTCAAATATTGTGGCTAGGCTGTAATTAATATACTTTCTTCATCTTCATTCATGTTGGATGTAAGACCCTGCCTTACATATCACTTATTATTGATATTAATCAGAGTTGCAATTATGCAGTTCAATGGACACATAGGAATAATAAAAATATACTGATAAAATGTACATGTTTATATTACAGAAATCCCAACAGGGTATGTGTTCACAATAGTTATAGACCTCAAAATAATAAAAAGATCTTCAAATAACCAACTATCTTGATTTATTTGCACTAGAACCATCAGTTGTTGGTAAGTACACCTTTGCCCCTAGAGTCGCTGCCTGCTGCTAAAAGCTTTATATATTTATGGAAAGGGTGAGATTCGAAAGAATCTCAGTAGTAACATGCAAGCAGTCATATAAAATGCGACAAATAAATATGTCATGCCCCATGTAATGCAACATAACAATAACACAAAACATATAAACACTCATATAATGTATGAGAGAAAGAATTACTACCTGAAATTGCCCTTTCCTGCTCTATTATCTGTTCAGTACTTTGATCTGGTTTGGGCTATTACTGATTCCTATACATTAAAGTTAACAAGTAACTAGTTATTACTTGAGCTATTACTTCCTTTAATCACAGTTTGTTGGTTATCTAATTTCAACAATTTTTGCACAATGCAGTTTTATTATTTTCCAGAAAATTGGTAGATTTTCAGTCAACTTTGGAAAATCACAATTAAAAACCATATAAATGTTACTCTCCATGAGAGGAACAATGTTAAAGAAGACTCCAGAAGCTGGAAACGCCGAATCGGAGGTGAAGTTGACTTCGGAGCTTAAGAGCTTTCACCATTCATCCTTTCTCTTTCCTCTTCCATTTTCCTATGTTTTTTCTTCTAATTTTTCTCTTCTTTTTGAGGCTGTTGCATGAAATAATGATGAAGAGAAGGGATAAAAGACTCTTCAAAATATCACTTCTTACTTTATGAAATAATATTGTTTAATGGCTATTAACATGTGTCTAACTTACTTGGCCAATAAATTTCCTTCTTGAATTAATATGAGCCAAGTATTTTCCTTTCCTTTCTTGCTCCATATTTCATCCAAAATTCATCCCAATTAAAGGAAAAAATAGATGGCTTCTTGCTTTATTGGTCAAATGACCATTTTGCTCATACATTTTTTCCTATTTCCGCACCTTAGTGGAAATCTAACAAAATTTTCATCAAACTTTGAAAATTCATATCTAATTGTATAGATGTTCAATTGGTATGGTTTGAAAGGCTATGTAACCCTTATTAGTCTATATTTAAGGAAAAATATAGCCTTTAGCCAACTTGAAGCTCATAATTCCCAGAATTTTCATTTTTTGGATGATATCACAAAAATTTGCCAATTTGCCAGTTTCACTAGGCTAACTTCAAAAATACATAATTCTTTGTATACAGCTCCTAATGACTTATATTATAACACCCATCTTACATACCGCTTTATTACGTACATGGAAGCATTATTCTTTAATTATTTGGGGGTTAATAATTCATTTTAAGGGTTAATAATCCCTTAAGTGTCTAATAATAAGCTCAACAAAAGCTTGAAAGGATTGGGAAGTACTAGGTTAGAAATCACTTTTCAAAATCACCAAGTGCTGAAAACAAGGGTTGGATGTAGCCAAGAATCCTCTGGATGAGGCCAAAAAGAGCATAGAAAGTTTTTGGCTGCAGCCAAGATTTTCTGGCTGTGGCCAAAATGTGTACAGAAAGTTTTGCACTGCAGCCAAGGAAACTTCAGAAATTCATAACTAATTCCTGAAAAATCAAAATGAGGTGATCCCAAAGCCCATTGATAGCTATTTAAGTCCTCTTTATTGGAAAAATATGGACCATTACAAGAAATCACAACACAAATACAGAATTACTCGAAATCCCCTTGTTGTTCCAAATTTGCACCCAGTTTTAACGTTAAACTTTGGGAAACCATAAATCCTAGTTCACAAAACGAAATGACACATATTATTTGTCCATTTTGAAGCTTGGAATGTGAAATTTAATACTGGAAATTTTCATAATTTTTAGACACCATTTGGTCATTCAAAATGTTCGTGCAAACTGACTCACCAGAGAGAGTTCACACTTGACAACATTCTAATTTTCTACCAAAATGTCCAATGGCTCCAAAATCAACAATCAAACCTATTCCCACACAAATTTTCACAAGGAATCCATTAAAAACACCAAATCAACAAATTCACATCACATTCACTCATATTCTGTTCTTGAACTCCATTGCCACACAAAACCACTAAATGGCCAAACTTTCCATTCAAGGTTTCAAACCAAACCAAACCAATTCCAATGGTCATATAACACAGCAAAACACCAATTGCAACTCAAAACACATGACAATTCATGCATTTCAAAATTACCACAAAATCAGGGCAAAATTCACAATTCATAAAACTCATCCTTAAATCACAAAACTTAGATCGAAAGGCTTCAAACATTTACCTCTTCCTCTTTCCCAAGCTAATTCCTTGATTCCTCACCTTTCCACTTTTCCTCAAGCATTCAAACACCTCCTTTCAAAAATCTAAAACCATAGAGATGAAGCTCTCATCACTATGAATAAGATTATAGAAGAGGATTTACGCATTAGAGGCCATTTACCAAACCAAAACTCACATTGTTTCTTTCTCTTTCCTCCCCCAAGCTTGTGCAAATGGAAATGAGAAGAGAGAGAGAGATGAAGATGAAGATGAAGAAGAGAATCAGATTTTTGGGTGCCCAAATGCACTTGGCCGTCTAGAAAAAGAGAGGAGAGAGGGAGAGTGAGTTGAAAATGTTGACACAATCCAAGGGTCCACAAATTGCCACTTATCATACACTTGCTCCATCTATCAAGAGGTCATATACACACACCCATATAGGATTCCACCCTTTGAACTCTTACACAAATCAATCTCAACCATTGATCTTCAAGTTACCAATGAGTTTCCTCTTCGGTAGCTGACCAATTGGTCGGTAACTTTACCATTTTGCCCCTGATTATGGCAATTCCTCTTGAATCACCACAAAACACATTCTTTTCCTTATTTCACCACACATATTCCCTCCCCCCTATTTTCATCCAACTTAGATGTTAATCCATAACTGCACTCAAATACAGGGTTTGGGCATTGATCACAACGCATACGAATCACAGTTCACATTATAATCTACAAAAGGGTCCATTTATCACTAATCACATCCACTTTTGGAGTCATTTACCCTTAATCATATCATTAGGGTCATTATGGTCATTTTACCAAGTCAACCAATGAGTTAAAGTGGTTAAATTATCCTAAGGGACAAATTTCTACCCTTAGAGTTTAAGGTAGTTATATTGTGCCATTACCTTTTTCCAATTGCGCACATATACACAATCTACCATAATTTTCAACAATCTTTGAAAATTCATAACTAATTGTATAGATGTCCAATTGTGATAATTCTAAAGGCTATGTGACCCCTAATCAGTTTAGTTTTAGGACAAAATATAGCCATTACACTTCTGGGTACATATCAATACAGTATCTCACTTAATTGATCATTGCCCCTAGAATTTGCCAATTTTCCAGACCAAATTTTGAAAATGCATAATTAATTCTACAAAATTCCAAATAGGTTGGTTCTAGGTTTTATAAAAAGATTTTTAAGTCCTCTTTTAGTGAAAAATATAATAGAGCATTGATTACGCCACACATTTTCCATAAATTCGTCAAACACAGTATGCCACAAATTTTATTCCAGAATCAAGGTTAAACTTTGAAAAATCATAACTTTTAATCTACAAGCCCAAATGGCTCGTATTACTTATCAAATTAAAGCCCATGATGTCTACTTTAGTCCTATAAAATTTCATAGGATTTGGACTAAGTTTAGCCAATCAAAAACACATTACAAGTTCATTGCCTCTAGAAAACGAATTCAATCAGCTTTAAACATTACTTTCAAAATCATCATTTAACCATAAATACATGATTAAACCTCAAATATACCCATTGAATGAAAAAAATAATAGTACCCCCTTCATGAAGCTTAGGCTTACCTCTTTGCTTTTCGGCAACTGGTTCAGAAATCCGGTAGTACTCCGACAACAAGATGGCACTAAACACCTCCAAATGAAGATCTGGAACTATAGGAATGAAGCTTGGGATGAGTAGAAGAAGGTTTGTGAAGAGTATTTTAAGAGGAAATACCGATTTAGAGGTGAAATCGACTCCGGAGCTCAAGAACTTTCTCTATTCATCCACCTTCCCTCCTCTTTCATTTTCTCTTGAATTTCTCTATTTCCCCCTTATTTTTGAGGGGCTACAAGAAATTAATAGAGTGGAGAGAGAATATTGATATCATTGAAAGACGTGTCATGTACTAAAATATCTAGGGTGCCCAACACTTCTTTTCCATGGTCCCAGAGCCGGGGACTGACGAGTTGTCCTGACTAGAGGGCTGGGTGGTGCCTTTTCCATGGTGCCAACACATAAAGCATAAAATCACTTTATGGATTCATGGTCCATGTTGTGCCTTGTGTCGCTTGTGTGGGACCCAATCTCGTTTTTGGCCATCTACTTTATCAGGGGAAAGGAGAGGCCTGCCAATTTTCCCAGACTCTCGTGTTCAGTGTTCAGGAAGTCAAGTATATAACCGGGCAGGGCACTGGTGGATTCCCCTCTCAGGTGACATGTGCCGCCTCATGAGTGTGCCAACTCAAAAGGTAAAAAGCAAGTGTCATCATTAGGGACACATGTCACCTTCCTATCAAGCCAACACAAAAGTGACATGGTGCTTTGTCATGATGAGAGGACACTTGTCACTCTCTTATTTATCCAACACAAAATTTGTGTCATCATTAGCTATAATGACTTACTTTATTAAAGCTACTTTAATTTAAAAAGTTACTTTATCGGTGTCGACTTGGGTTTCACTTAGGACTTACTCGGGATTGCGTCATGCATATCAAGACCAGCCAAATGATAAAGGTTAAAGTGTTTGTGTGTGTGTGGGCCCCACATAGCGCTACGTACCGGTGTCTACTTCAAAAACGCAAGGTGCACATGTCTGCCCTGAAAAATGCCATGTGTATACCTATACCGGCATATTTTACTCAACCAATCAGTCCCCTACCTCATGACATAGCTGGGTGGCTTCTTTCTACCAATGCAATGGTGCCATTTATGTGTCTTGTGCATAACTGCACTGACACTTTAATCCTACTGCCTACTTATATTGGGCCCGCTGCATGGTAGGGTCGGATCACAGAGTCCCTTAGAGTCTTTCTATCTCTCGACATTCTTGGGACTCTTCCTGAACTGGGCTTAGTAGTCTGTCTGATATAGGCTTATTCTCAAAGTCCTAGGCCAAAAATTCATGGTATTACAATTCTCCCCTCGTTCAATACATTTTGCCTCAAAATTTACTACCAGTTTGGCTCCTAATAACACTTTAAAAGGACAACTGTAGCAAGGGTTCCATTTCTTTATTTCTACATTCTATGGATACCTCAAATTCTAGCGGACACTCCAAATCCTCAATACCTCAAATTCTAGAGGTTTCCTCATTCAATCATATTCCTATAAACCTTATTCGTCTATCCTACGTATGAGCTTCTTCAATTGAAGCTTACAGACTACTTTCCTCTCAACTAGCACTATAGCTAGCAAGTACTATCTAACTTACTAAGTTTAGATTTCTAAACCCTTCTACTAGTTTTTGTCCTATATCATCATGACCATCACTTGCATCGCTTTTCAATTCAAAGCATTAATGACGATAATCGCGTCACTGCTTTTTCATTCATCTATGTTGTCCCATATTTAACTTTTCTGATTTTCAAATATTCGATTCTTGTGGTTGCAGTACATTTTTGAAATCACACTATACAAAATAGTGTTGTTCTATTTTCAAAGCAAATAATCGCTACCAGCTTAATTCACAAGTGAGGTTTCAATGTTGAGAGGCAAACGCCATCATTCTGTCTTGCTTTACCAGGACATATCCCAATCCTTTCTTTCTTTCTCATTCTATTGCAAACCATACTGGTCACTTCACTATAAACCATACGGGTTGCAATTCTTTATAGACCACACGGTTACCTTATTCATTCTTTGTAGACTACACACAGGTCGCATTCTAAAATCAGGAATATTCAATATTGGTGTGAGTTTCAACTTCTCCTCTTGCCATCTGAAATCCTCTCGTAGACATCATCCTACTTAAGTTCTGCACTATTCCCACTATTCTGGGTTCCTCTAAGAATCCCTTCTTTTGAAAAAACAAAGTTAAAAAATGACCACAACAAGTTAGTCAAAATATTATGTTCAAAAATTCATTTCTTGAAAAATTCTGTTCGCAATTTAGTTCATACAATTCATGAAGATAGCAGTTGTACTAGTCAATTCAACATTCAATTTTCACAGATACTTAGGAACCTGACAATTGTTCTAGAAGGTCATTTATTCTGTATACACTCTAGGATCCAACCCTTACTACTCAAGCTATTCATACCCTTATGTAATGTTCACGAAGAACACAAAATAAACCATCCATTCTCAATCATTCATATTCATTCACAGGAATGCAGTCTATTAGGGAATTCTCAGGACACACAGTCCCTTTTATTCTAGCCTTCCAGCTGTTTCAATTCCATCCTTTCAGCCATTTCTAGGACACTGCTTGTAATTCTCAGGCTTTGCAACCTCTTCGGGACATTGCCCGTAATTCTTGGTCTTACGACCGTGGGCTTTTGCCCTTCTAATTCTGAATGCTTTTTGGGTCTAATTGGCTAAGGACACGCTGGCCCAAAAGGTCTCACTACCTACTTTATATTCATGAAACGAATATACTCGACGGTATATACATATGTGCAGAACCATTACAAAGATACGAGAGCAATAGTTCACTTGACTTGTTCTATCAAGCCTATTCTAGCTTTATTCTCTTTTTTGTATTTCTCTCCACAACAGCACTGGAGCATCCCATAGTGAATTATCGGTTCACAACCTTTTTCTCTAACAATTCTACATTTTGACATCTCATCTAGGGTCATTCTGTATGGACTTTTGATATCGGTCTAGCTCCAGGCATAATTCTACTTCCCTTACCCACTGGGGTAATCTACCCAGGTCTCACAAGGAATCTGTAAGCTACTTGTACATTCTATTCTTTCTCAACTATGAGACCATAATTCATAACTATTGTCATTCTTTCTATTACTCTATTCTATCAGGGAATAACATTCTCATTCATTCTTTCTAAGGGAATATTCTATGATCAAGATCTTTCCATATGCTGGATTAGCAACTAGCAACCTCCAGAAACCTCAATTCATTCTAGTACCTCAATATATTTTGGTACCTCAATTCATTCGATTCAATCTAGTACCTCAATTCATTCAATTACCTAGGGAATCAATTCAGCATCATTTGATTATTAGGTTACAATTCATTGGGGTATATGGTCAGGCATCTATCACATTCTTCTGTCTCGAATTCAATTTGTCTTATATAGGCTTTTTTATTCTAGCATATTCTTTAAATCATTCTCTTAATACCTCAAATCAGCTCGAGTCATTGTTCAAATTACTAAAACATCATTCTAGGTAAAGAAGCAATATATAAAATTCTTTCATTCTTTTATTACTTCTTAACCTCAAGGTCTTGCCTAGTCATTAATTGAGCATCCTTAACTATATTCTATGCGTCAAAAAACTCTGAGCCATTTTAGTGTTCTTAAGAACCTAAGGCTCAAAATAGATTCTTGGATCACAATCAAATTCTTAACTTCATATTGGATCCATAACCTCAATGTTAATTGAGTCCTCAATTATACCTAATATGAATGCTAAAAATCATCATGATTTATATCTCTAATTCTATCATTTACAATATTCAAGTATTAACCTCAAGCTTCACTGAAGATTCAACCTTAATCATGAGGTTCAAATTCTCATTCTATATGCCTTTAAATATAGTTCATCTAACTAAGATGATCTGTAGTTATGGAGAAATCTTAAGATAATCATTATTCCTCAAGTTTCCATAACCCTACAAACTTAACTTCCCGTAGGGTCACCCATCCCGGGATTACTCTCACCTGAGCATGCTTAACCATGGAGTTCTATTGGAATCCAGGTCACAGACCGACTCGGCATCAGATTCTCTGGAGCTCATACCCTTCTATATTAGGTATACATCACTACTGCTCCATTTCATTCTCTATATATAGCTCTACCTCTTCCTCTAAATGTGTTTGCCACTTAGTGGTCGGGGAAACTTCTATTTCTTCTGGGTTTGTCCATTAACCATATTTCATTTTAGTTATGGGATCACTAACAAGGTATCGATGTACCTATTCTCAATAGCAAAGAACCTTTATCTAATGCCAACATCTCTACTCTGACACAAAAATATAGCACCCCTTTTACATGCCCCTTTGTTACGTACATGGAAGTGTTATTCTTTAATTACTTAGGGGTTAATTATTCATCTCCGGCTGTTGAGCCATTATTCTTACCATGTTCATATATCTTAGATAGTTCTATTTCTCCACTCTTACTTTTAGTTTCGGAGATCTCGATTATCGTTCAATAAATTTCTAATATGTGTTTACATACTTTCTTATTTGTAGGTATTCGTCAAGTTTAAATAATTTACAAATAGTAAAAATAAATACACTTGAGGAATTTAATTCTTTGACTTCTTTCTTTCCGGTTCTTCTTCAAGTATTCTTCTCTATCGTATTCCTGTACTATATGGCGATGGGGGGTGAGATTCAGGGGAATCTCAATAGCAAACATACATGCATGTAAGATGAATGCTAGTACATGATATGCTTGCCTTATATAGATTCATGTTCACATAATGATATTCTGTGTGCTCAATATTTTGTGTAACATACTTATGGCCACAGTAAAAATAGAAACAGAGATTCATTCATTCATTCATTCTTCAGATAATCAAGCAAAGCAATATAGAAAATCAATACATAGCATAAACATCACATACATACAAGTAAGTAAGTTTACTACCTTTTGTCTTCGAGTCCCCTTTTGTACCTTTTCTTTCAACCATTGAGTTGTTTGGAAATTCTTCCATTTTTTCTTCCTTGTCATCTCATGGCGCTAGATATATAATCATATCATTAGGGTTATTATGGTCATTTTCCCAAGTCAAATAATGAGTTAAAGTAGTTAAATTATCTTTAGGGACAAATTTCTACCCTTAGAGTTCAAGGTTACATTGTGCCATTACCTTTTTCCATTTTCACACATATTCAACAATATTTGAAATTCATAACTGATTGTACAGATGTCTAATTGTGATGATTTAAAAGGCTATGGGACCCCTAATTAGTCAAGTTTTAGAGAAAAATATATCCATTACACTTCTAAATGCATATCAATACAGTATCTCACTTAATTGATCACTACCCATAGAATTATCGGTTTTCCATACCAAAATTTAAAAATTCATAACTAATTCTACAAAAATACAAATGGGTTGGTTCTAGGTTCTATAAAAAGATCTTTAAGTCCTCTTTCAGTGAAAGATATCATAGAGCATTGATTACAGCCATACATTTTCCATAAATTCTTCAAAGATAGGCTACCACAGATTTCATTCTAGAATCAAGGTAAAAATTAGAAAAATCATAACTTTCAATATACTAGTTAAAATGACTCATATTACCTATCAAATTAAAGCCCAGGATATCTACTTTAATCCTATAAAATTTCATAGGATCTAAACTAAGTTTGGCCTATCAAAAACACATTGCAAGTTCACTACCTCCAAAAAATGAATTCAGGCAGCTTTAAACATAACTTCCAAAATAATCATAAATCATCATTTAAGCATAAACACATGATTAAACCCTGATTAAACCTCCAAAAATACCCACTAGACAAAAAATGAACAGTACCCTCTATCATGAATACTCATCAAAACAACAAACCAATCAGTTCAAAATGAAGCTTAGGCTTACCTTTTTGCATTTCTGTAACCATGTTCAAAAATCTGGTAGTACTCCAGCAAGCAAGATGTAACCCCCTCCATAATTATCATTCAAAATATGTTATTAAAATGGATTAGAGACCAACAGATAATCAAAACTCATTCTACAATACCATCCTTGAGATAGGGTTTTCTCAAATGACTTTCAAATCTGATTCATATGACATCTGGTCTCATATTCGTATTTCAAATACCATTATCTCGCGTAGCTAAATCTCATTCATATATATTAGAGTGTAAAGAAAAATTCCCGACAACCCTCAGATTTTACATTGTAAACTAAAGGGTTTACAGGAATATTTACCCCTTACAATTTCCCATTCAGGGGATTACATTCCATATCCAAATAACATTTACAAATATGCAGTAATTCCAACCCATATATGACAACCAACTGACAACTAAAATAAAGAACTATTCGCCCTTAGTTGCTTACTTCTCCTTTGAGCCGCTTGGCCTGTTTGTTGGTTAGTTAATGGAAAGAATGAGATTCAAAAGAATCTCAGTAGTAACAAATCACTTATACAACATGTAATCACATAGCATGCAAGTAAATAATCAAACAACACATACACACATTGCCTTCCTAGCATTCACATTTACAAACACACATTGCCTTCCTGGCATTCACATATACATATTGCCTCCCTAGCATTCACATATTTACAGCTTTGCCACATCCAAAATCATCACAAAACAATGATAAATCAAATATACAATAATACATCACATAAAGTATAAGGGAAAGCGTCACTACCTTGTGCTTTCCAAGTGTGCTCCGGCACAGGTTGCTCACGTTCAGGGCAAATATCGAATCCTACAATTCCAAATGCACCATTTAGACACTTTCATAATATTTTTTATGGTTATATGAGTCTACCTTGATAAATGACCAAAATGCCCCTAGGACTGGCCCGGCCCCGCCGTACCCATTTATGGACTAAGAATTACCAAATTCATTGTCAAATTACAAAATAGCCTTGACAACCTCACTTAAAGGGTTTCAGAGGTGTTTTCGTAATTATGCTTTTTCGGGCTTTTCTGAAAAAGTGATCAACTGTAACCCAACCTAATTTTCCCTCCTGAACTCAATAGAATCATCAAATCATTGAAAATCCAAATTTAGGGCCCATTTCTAGAGCTAGCCGAAATTATCACATTCCTCGGGAAAATTGGGGTTTTCGAAATCCGACTCCGCAGACATGTTCCTTTATACTCCTAACCACTTTATTAACTATTACATTAGGCTATAACTACCTTTTGGACCAAATTTCAGCAGCATAACCCCTAGGCCAATTCAATTTCCAAATTTCAAAGCAAAGACAATTCGGCGAAATTTCATCGATTAAATTGTCCACAGCAGCCAGAACAATCAAAGATTGAAGTTTTAGAAGTTACCTTAAGCTCCCTCAGGATTTTCCCCTTTAGGCCAAAATCCTAGCTCTTCATAACAATGAAATTTTAGCCTCCAACACCTTAATTCATATAGAAGAACAACTTAGGAGAAGGATTACACAAGATAGGAGTTAATTCACCGAAGATATCAAGCTTACCTGGCGAATGTTTTCCTCCTTCTCTCTAGAAATGCTCTCAACTCTTCCTCTCTCTTTTTGCTAAACTTCACATTGGTTTGGATGGAGGAAGAAGATAGGAAATGTTTTAAAAGTCCATGCTTATGTCATTGTCTCTTTTTCTTATGTCATAATTTCCTAAAATACCAAATTTTAACTTTTATGTACATATCTTAATGTTATAAGCCCAAACAACATGTAAATAATATTTCCTGTTCTTGGTCCATGCTAAAGACGTCCTATGAGGTCCTTAAATTAGCCCAAATGAATTTTCCATTCAACTCATAATTTTAAAAATTGCCATCACATTTTAATTTAATTTCCGGATTTAATGGTAATTCTAGCAGATTTTCTGCCCTAACTTTGAAAAATCATAACTAATTCTAGAAAAATTGAAATAGGGTGTTACCAAAGCCAATGGAAAGCTATTTAAGTCCTATTTTCTGAAAAAATATGGATCGCTGCAGTTCATAACCACAAAAATACAGAATTGCACAAAAGTCCATCCTGCTCTGAAATAGATTCCAGTTTCAATTCCAAATTTTGGAAAATCATAACTCTTAGCTCACAAATCGAAATGACATAAATTATTTGTAAATTTTGAAGCTTGGCATGTGAAATTTAAGACTCAAAAGTTTCAGAATTTTTAGACAACATTTGCTTATTTAAAACGTCCATACAATCCGACTGCCCTGTACATATTTTCAATGGACAGAATTTCCAACTTTTGCACAATTATTCCCAATGGTTCCAATTTCACAACAAACACTCTCCCCACACATATTTTCACAAGAAAACCATTGGAATTACTAAAACAACCAAATTCTCATCACATCCACACATATTCGATTTTGAACCATAATGCAACACAACTACCAAATTGACCAACTTTCCATTTCACCATAATATGCACCCTCCCTCTATTCCAATTCAATTTCAATGTTAATCCATAATTGAACTTAAATACAGGGTTTAGGCACTGCTCATAAAACATTCGAATCACAATTCACATTGTATTTCTCCAAAAGTGTTTATTTATCAATAATCACATCCACTTTTGAAGTCAATAACCCTTAATCACTTTTTTGGGATATTACACAAGATGGCATCAAACACCTCAAAATGAAAATCTAAAACCATAGAAATGAAGCTTGGGATGAGTAGAAGAAGGTCTATGAAAGGTATTTTGAGAAAAAATGGCGATTTAGAGGTGAAATCAGCTCCGGAGCTCAAGAACTTTCACTATACATCCACCTTCTCTACTCTTTCATTTTCTGTTGAATTTCTCTATTCTCCCCTTATTTTTTAGGGGCTGCACGAAATTAATAGAGTGGAGAGAGAGTGTTGATGTCATTTAAGGACATGTGTCATATGCTAAAATATCCCAGGGTGCCCGACGCTTCTTTTCCTGGGTCCCAAAGTTAGGGATCGACAAGTTGTTCTAACTAAAGGGCTGGGTGGCACCTTTTCCATGGTGCCAACACATAAAGCATAAAATCACTTTATGGATTCATGGTCCATATTGTGCCATGTGTCCCTTGTTTGGGACCCAATCTCTTTTTTGGTCATTCACTTTATCAGGGGAAAGGAGAGGCCTGACAATTTCCCCAGACTCCAATGTTTGGTGTTCGAGAAGTCAAGTACATGATCGGGTAGGGCACCGGTGGATTCCCTTACTTAGGCGACATGTGGCGCCTCATGAGTGTGCCAACACAAAAGGCAAAAAGCAAGTATCATCATTAGGGATACTTGTTACCTTCCTATCAAGACAACAAAAAAGTAACTTAGTACTTTGTCATGATGAGAGGATACTTGTCACTCTCTTATTTATCCAACACAAAAGTTATGTCATCATTAGCTATAAACCAGCATATTTCGCTCGACCAATCAGTCCCATACCTCATGACATAACTGAGTGGCATCTTTCTATCAACCTAATGGTGTCGTTTATGTGTCTTGTGCACATCTGCATCGTCACTTTAATCCTACTACCTACGCATACTGGGCCCGCTACCCAGTAGGGTCAGATCACATAGTCCCTTAGAGTCTTTCTATCTCTCGACATTCTTAGGACTCTTCCCAAACTGGGCTTAGTAGTCTGTTGATATAGGCTTATCCTCAAAGTCCTAGGCAAAAAATTTGGGATGTTACTCATATGACCTATCAAATTAAATCTTGATAAGTACACTTTCATTCTGAAAAATTTCATAGGCATTGGACATCATTTGTCTATTTAAAAAAAGGTAAAATACACTGGCAACAAAGTTTATATTCCTGGGACTCGTACTAAACCAGGGCTTAGCAGTCCACTTAATTCAGGCTTATTCTTAGCCTCTAATCGCAAAATTTGGGATATTACAGTAGACGCCCAAAATGGAGAGAGGGAAGAGAAAATTAATATCTGGGCATAAATTATGTCATGTAGAAGCACTTAAAACCAAGTTCAAAAAGTTGAGAAGGAAAGTCAAGAATGGTAGGCAAATAACTACAATTAAAGTTAATATTTTGAAGAAGCAAAATAGGGATAATTCAAGAAGCCCTTTTGGTTGTTTCCAATGGTCATATTCATATAGCACAAATGGAGAAAGAGAAAAGATGATGATATGAATTATTTTATCACATGTTAATATCAATTAAATAATATAAATTGAGGAGGTGGAACTTGATATTTTTGAAGAGCTATTTCTCAAGGCCATATTTCAGCCAGCCATCAAGGCAAGGAGAGAGAGAGAGGGTTTATGCATAGAACATAAAGAAGAGAAGAGAGAGCAAGGTTCAAGAGACAACCAAGGTAGGTTCTAAGTGATTTTCCACCTGATCTTGCCTTGAAATTCATGACAACTCTCTCTAATCTCTATTCCTTCTTGAAACACAAGTCTAGCAAGCAAAATCAAGATCACCAAGGAGGAGAGAGAGGTCGGTTTAGAGAGAGAAAGAAGAGGAAATCAAGGTAAGTTTGGAAACTTGTCTTATCTTGATGATTTAGGCTTGTTGTTGGTGATTTGGTTGATTGATTGGATTGTTTGGTTGGATTTTGTAAATTGGGAAGCTCAAACCCTAAGGGGTTATGCTTGACAAATTCACATTAATCATATCAAAAGCTTAATTAAGTGATTAAACAAGTGATTAGAGGTGCAAATAAGGTGTTTTATGGATTGAAATCATAAAACTCCATTTTTCCCAAATTTTTGTCAATTTTCGTCCAGACCTGCTTTGGGGGAGTTTGGACTAGATTTTGGTATTTTGATGGTTCCCTTAGATTTAAAAGGGAAAATTATGTGGGAATATATGTGTTTAGGAATTTTGGATGATCATGTATAAATCTGCAAATTTTAAAAGTTAAGAAAAGATGTTGTTTGATTGGTTTCTCTGGAAACAGTTTGGTTGTAAAATGAATTTTGTTAGTCAAACCTAGTCCAAAAATGATGAAACTTTACAAACATAAAGTAGACATGTAGAGTTTTAATTTGATGGGTAGAGAATAATTTTTGGACTAGTAGATTAAAAGATATGATTTTTCAAAGTTGAGCCCTGTTTCTGGAAGGGAATCTGGAATAAGGGAGGTTTGATGTAATTCTGGGAATAATGTGGCGGTAATGGTCAGACTTGGGTATTTTTCCTTAAAATTACAATTAAAGAGCTTTTTATGGAATTTGGAATTAGTCAATTTGGAGTTTCCTAGAATTAATTATGAATTTTCAAATTTGACTACAAAGCTGGCTGTTTTTGGAATGTTGCGAAAATGCACTGTGCATAATTGCACTGTGCAGAAACTGTAGTAACTGTGTTAAACAACCAACACAATGAGTTTAGAATGAGTTAAGAATAAATAATAACTCATTTATTATAAATTTGAAAGTTTAGGACATATCAATAGCTCGAGCCAAATCAAAGGTACTGAATAGATAGTAGAGCAGGAAAGGGCAATTCTAGGTAGTAACTCTATCTTTCATACACTATATGAATGTTTATATGCTTTGTGTATTTCATCTTCTATAATATGATCACTGTATTTCCAAGTAGGGCATTGTGCGAGTAGACACATTTATAGAGGTTTATGGATAGTAGGGAAGTAGACCAAATTCATATGCATATACTGTGTTGTTTGTGTTATTGTTTAAGTTGCATTACATTTTGTATGACATATTTATCTGCCGCATTTTATATGACTGATTGTATGTTACTACTGAGATTCTTCTGAATCTCACCCTTTCCATGAATATATAAAGTTTTCAGTAGCAGGCAGGGACTCAAGGGGCGAAGGTGTACTTACCGGCAACTATTAGTTCCGATGTAGATCAATCAAGGCAGTTGGTTATTTGAAGACCTTTTTTATTATTGAGGTTTGTAACTATTGTGAATACACCATGTTGGGAGTTTTGTAATATAATCATGTGCATTTATCAGTAATTCTATGCTATTCTTGTGTGTCCACTAAACTGACAATTGCTACTCTGATTAATATCGATAATAAGTGGTATGTAAGTGGGGGCCTTACATTAGGGTTGGCGTTTTGCCATCCCATGAAAGTGCGGGCCACACAACCCGCAACCTGCAAGCTGGCCCATTTTCCCAACTCTAACCACAACGGCCTAGCTCCTAGAGGTATTTTCCCTAGCTTTATGTCATGGAAGAAAGAGGTGAGATTCGGAGAAATCTTAGTAGTGACAAATTTCTTCATGTTAATCATGCAAAATCACAACTAAACAAGCAAAAAAAGCCATAGAGAACAACCACTTACATCCAATATATCATCAATGATGTCTATATATCATATAGATAACTTAGCCAATCGCTAATTAGAGAGCATACATAATTAAATAAATAATTAACTAGTGCACATTGCCCTGGAAAATAATCTCATGTAAAGTAACTTACATGTTCTCATGCACAATAAGAATAATAGCACAAACAAAAATACAACAAATTGGTGTTTTCTTCCGTAATTTACCTTCTCCTCGCTTCTTTCCTTGATATAGCTCCTTAGTGATCTTTGGCATATATCAAATCCTATGAGATATATATATATATATATATATATATATATATATATATATATATATATAATGGTAGATTAATACTTATAGCATTCACAATTTATAACTTAGCTAACTCTTCTTAAAATCCCAACTTTAAACAAAATCTACCCTTAATTTTTCAATTAACTTTGAAAAATCATAACTTAATCTAGGGAACTCCAAATGAAGTTGTTTAAATTTCTATTTAAATTCCTTTTTATTCTCTACAAGGGTAAAATAAAGTTCAGCATCAAGTCATGGACATAATTTCATACTTATGCCATGAATAGTCACTGCCCATTTGGTAAAGCAAGATTTTTCAGTTTTTCTGCCCAAAAATTGAAAAATTATAGCTTTCAATGTGAACATCCAATTAATGCATTCTTTGACTTACTTTAAAGATTGAGATGTGTACTAAATACTCATCAAATTTCATGGGTATAAGAGGTCGCTTCCCCTAGTTTTACCTCACATACAATCAGCGCTCCAATTTATAAAATTCCTTTTCCAATCAAAATGGGTCCAAAATTGTACTAGAGGCATTATCCTACAAAAAAAAAAACCCTTTTAAACTCATTGGAAGCATCAAATTAAACAAAACTCAAATTCTTCATTTAAAATAGTGGCTAACTGAAACAGGGTCAGAAGAAAAATTGATAGATTTCAATTCTTTTGCCACCAAACACAACTAAGGAGCCTTTAAGCATCTCATATGTGTAATACATGAACTTACAACACCTACACCTCAGTCTTGCTTTTTAAGACAGTGGCATTTTCGTACTAAGGCATCTCAAAAATTTAATCCATCAAGCACTCATCACACGCATACTTCGTATCATCTTTCATGCTTTATCCAATGCAAAATTTTAATAATTATTTCTCCTTTATTTCCTTAAAAATTTTGCCTGAAAATAAGCTTTTTGGCAAACAATTCCTTTTAGAAGCATGCAAATTTTAAATGATTTCCTTAAGCCAACCATTCCTTTTGAATCTCTTCCTAAATTTTTGGGATGTTGCACAAGTGAATGCATATGTTTGATCTGTTTCTGATTTTTGATGTGTGATAGTCTGCTAGGTTATTTACTTAATTTTGCTATGTAATTTGCTGTTGCTGTTGTGAGTGTGATATATAATGCAGAGGGTGCTGCTTAAAAAGCAACAATACAACAGCCATTTAAAAAAATTGATGCATCAATATTGTTGGTTATTAGACAAAACCGTTATGTAGTATATAAGCACTTGACAGTTTAGACCTACAAAGGTCAAGTATGATAACCACAATTAACTGTTATTAAAGAAAAATAATCAAGTATTAATACCCACATAAGTCACATGGCCTTACCAAAACATCAATACATGATAATTTTTGTGTCCGAATAGTCAAATATGGGACCAATATTTGACGATTACGAATCATATTTGTTCTGAGAATATATGACGCATCTTTATTTAACAGTTTGAAACCATCAAATATAAACAAAAATACAGTGACTGGTTATGCCGTATCAACTTTTTATTAAATTGAGCAATATGTCATACCACTCTATAAAATGACCGTATTGATATTCAATTGTAAGTATTTAATCATTTTAAAATACCTCCATGGGCTCTCGCCGCCTGGTTTGCTTCACCATTAACGATTATAGCTGATGACTATATTTTATTTATTATGGATTCGTCCGAGTTGATGGTTGAAAATCAAGACAACTTGATAATTACGGTGGTTCAATCAGAAGCTCAATGCCGGATGTTCAACAAACCTTCAAAGGTAGTGGCTATCTTTTAGGCTTTAAGGAACCTATTTCCATTGTGCATGGTGGTTTGCTTAGGAATCTTAGAATTAGATCCAATTGAAGTTGTTCTTTTAGTTTCCGACTGTAATGTCACTATCTAAACGCATAAAAAATTAGTAATTATAAATTAAAATATCAATGTCATTTATTAGAGTGATATACATATTGTTCAATATAATGAAAAGGGTGAGATAGCACAAAACGTTAAGTTTGATGACAACTTTAATGGTAAGGGAGTTTTTCTCTCTTTAATTTCAGCTAAGAAAATAAACCCTAAATAACCCTTTTTAAGTAAAGGAGACAATAGGATACTATTACCTTTAAGTTTTGAAGATTAGCCTAATAGTAGGAGAAAGAATTGAAAAAAGATATTTTACAATAAGTGATGGTCCTAATGTAAGGGGTTTTGGCTGCTCAAAGTACAAGGTCTCGATTTTGAATCCCTGTGAATGTAGAAAATATCCTTGGGAAAGCTAGTCTGATTGGCTCAACAATGCTTGAATATGATAACCTAGACCAATAGATAGATATGTAAAAAATTAATTGAACACGGATTTTTAATCTCCCTCTTATAACTACCAAGATTTAAACTTTTCATTTTTGTAACAGGAATTCGGCAAGAAGTAAAACCGCAGGAGACGATGAGGGCATGGGCATGCGATGATGAGGGCACATGAGTAACTTTGAATATTTTTTTTTTGGGAAAATCCCTCTAAACTACTTTGGAAATATGGAAATCCCTATTCAGTGCTTTGAAATTGAAAAATCCGGATCAGTCCAGTATCAATATAGATGAACAGTGCGAGTGGTGCCAAAAGACGATTTTGTCTTTCAGCCCTCATTCTCGCCACTTCAGAAATAACAACACGTGGTTCTTAATTAACAACTCCAGATTCTTGATTAACAACTCCCCTTTCTTATTTCACAACTTCTTAATTTAAGTTTCAAGGCCAATAACAACACCTCTTTTTTTATTAACAACACGCGCTCTAAATTAACAACTCCAAATTCTTGATTAACAACTCCATATTCTTGATTAACAACTCCAGTTTCATCTTTTTACTTTCACAATAACAACACTGGTCTTGTTATTAACAACACCATATTCTACATTAACAACTCCCATTTATTGTTTCACAACTTCGTAATTTAAGTTTCAGGGCCAATAACAACACCATTTTCTTTATTAACAACACCATATTTTACATTAACAACACTATATTTTTTAGATGCGAATATGTGGAAGAATAAAGCGGAGTTGTTAATCAAGAATTCGGAGTTGTTAATAACAAGACCGGTGTTGTTATTGTGAGAAACAAAAGATGAAACTGGAGTTGTTAATCAAGAATCCGGAGTTGTTAATTAAGAACCGAGTGTTGTTATTTCTGAAGTGGCGAGAACAAGGGCTGAAGGGCAAAATCGTCTTTTGGCGCCGCACCGCACTGTTCATCCGTACTAACATTGGACTGATCCGGATTTTTACATTTCAAAGCACTGAATAGGGATTTCCCTATTTTCAATGTATTTTAGAGGGATTTTCCCTATTTTTATTGGTTGATTTGGTCCTTCATAATAATTTTAATTTTAAAGGAATCTTAAGCCAAGTATTCTTTTGTCTTTGTTATTCAACATAATTTAATTCTCTCTTATAAAAATTATTTTAAGAGATAATCCTCAATTTATAATTTGATATATTATAACTAATATAACATTTATATATTCTAGCCCCAAGAACAAAAGTTGATAGTTTGATGAGTTAATGTTTTGTTAACTTTCCTAACTTCTTTTTGTTACTAATCAGTGATTTCTCCTAACTCCGGATCCTCACAATAGTAACATATACCTACCCCCCCCCCCCCCCCCCCCACACGAAAAATTATTTTATTAGCATCACTTTTATCTTCAATAATAATTTGTGCACTATATAATGAGATAGGTTGATTAGGGAGGAAATCTCATCAACATAAATAATATAAAAATTCACACTTAGGCTTAGCACATATCTGGTTGATATGTACCCACGGTACATATTACCTCATGTTCTTAATATAAAAGCAATTTAACTAATTTGGATAGATTAAACAATAAAATAAAATAGTTAATTTGAACAAATGTTACATTGTGTCTCTGAAATATCTCTATATAACTTTATATTATATATTAGTTTATAATTTAAAATTAACTTAGGAAAAATGATAAATATAAGAGATAAAATAGTTTAAGAAAAAAATGATAAAAAAATGATATAAAATAGATTAAGATCTTATACTTAGAACTAAATTTAACACCTAAATAGCTCTTATATTTGAGATGGGAGAGAGTATTATATTTTCATGTATGAAAGATAATAACTGTGTCAATTCTTAATTATCTGGACATTACACCCGCAAAAATGAATAAGAAATGCATGTAATTTTCATATATTAAATATGACACTTAATTTCTGAAAAAAATTAAATAATTTACTTATATTTATGAATAATTTAATTTCTTAAACAATTATCCAATATTAATTATTTTAGATTTCAATATTGTGGGATCAATTAAAAGTAACTCTTCTGCCATAATATTTTTTATCTAGAAAACTTGAATATGAGATCATGCTTTTATGATTTCTATGTGGGAGAGTCTCATGAGAAAAAGTTGTGTTTATGCGCTATCTCTTTAAACTTGTGTTCATAGTGTTTTTATTGGCTTTTAGGGAAGTCTACTCTTGATCCGAGGTGCATTAATGAGTTCCACAATAGATATCAGCCTGAAAAGAGAAGTGTGGTTTTTTTGTTCATTAGTTTAAAGTGCTCTCCCATCTAACATGCTAGTTTTTTTCAATAAGCTCTCCTTTTACACTTGTACTTATAATAACAAATATTTAAAGAAAACCCAAATCCTTTCATTCGTTCCATCTTATAAGTGGTGGTTTGGTATAAAGGAAAGAGGGAGGAGGGGAGAGGAAATTTTAATGTGTTCTATTTTTTAAAAAAAAAAATTAGACAAGTGGGCTTAAAATATTTTAATTAATTTCTTCTTCATTAAAATTTTATAACCCTACTTATTCATTTTTTCTTAATTGAACTAGCTTATTAAAATTTTCCCTCCTCTCCCTTCCCCTCCATTTCTCTCGTGCCAAACAAACTCTTGAATGTATGTGTAAAGTATGGTCCTTAAAGAAGTGATAGTTCTTGCTTAAGCTTCTTTCCAATATGTGTAAAATGGATGCATGCCTAACCATAGGTATGCCCTATCGTGCCCCCTACATGAACACCAATATTAAAATATTGTAAAATCTAAATCGACAAGCTTTCTTCATGTCCATTTTATATATTTTGATTTGTGTTCATTGGAGATTTTAGAGAGCTCTGATCACAAAATAAATTACTACTTTAATTTTACTAAACAGAATATCGACAAATAAAATAATTAGTTAAGATATGTACTGATGTAAGCGTGTTGGCTTTATTTATTTCAAATGAAATCACACCCGCGTTGAGAAATGGGGATAATAATATATATGATATGGTGTGAACTCTTTTCTTGAGTTATAAAAATATTTTGACAAGAGAATATGTGATGCAAATTTTGAATGGAATGCAATAAAAAAATTAAGAATACCTCACTATATCAGAGATGTGGTGTATAATATTGAAGCTGGACCACTTGGCCACCCAGATAAAAGTGAACGCAATCACTCAAGTGGATCATATAATAATAGTCAGAGTGTAATACAAACGTATATTATATTAGATGAGGCACTAAGAAACAACATATTCACTCAAGGCACCATATATATTATGCTTTAACTTGAAATTCTAATTGTAATAGCCACAGCAAATCAAAGAAAAAGCGCGTTTCCATAATTTTGTTAAGAATTTAAACTAGATATGAGCCTTGTCTCTAGAATGAAATTTGAAACAATGACTCAATACTATATACTTCTTTCAATGCCTTTCTTTTTTATAAGCACATATCCTCTAATAAGAGGTAATCATGTTCGAGCCTCAGGCATGTGGGAACATGTCCAGACCTTGGTTTATCACATTGTGGTTGAACATGAGGTCTACCCAATCAAAATTAAAATAATATAATGTAATTAAAATATTTAAAAATATTCATATATAACCCTAAAGAAGTAATATTTAACAAAAAGGCATTAATTTATAAATAAATGGAACATTCATGTACAAATCATACATAATATAACAAAATAGAGTTTCAAAACCATAAGGGTTAATATCATTGTTAGTTTTTATACTTTGACTGAATTTTGTTTTTGGTCACTGTAGTTACAAATTGTTGGTTTTGGTCCCTATAGTTTTATAAAAATTTAGTCTGAGTTTAACGACTAGTCCCTAGACTTTTAATGAGGTTTGTTTTTGGACCCTACAGTTAAACTTAGATCAATTCCTTATGAAATTATAGGGACCAAAATAAACTATTTAAAACTATAAGAACGAAAACCAACCATTTGAAATTACAAGAACCAAAATTAAAACTCAATAAAACTATAAAAAATTATAATGATATTAACCCGAAACATAAATATGACATATTGCTAGCTATTTTTTAAACTCGACTTTGTTGTGTCAAGCTCAGTAATGGTAGAGAAAATATAAAATCAAATCTGGTTGACTTGTCAAAAACTCTTAATCACATTGGTCAATGGACTATTTCACTGGTTTAACCAACCGAATGGGGTAATTCGGTTTTAATACCATAATTATGAGACTCTTCTTCAGGGTTCTTATTATAAAGTTATGTGAGATTTATTCGTGAATGCCCTCTGTTCTGATATATTTTTATTTAACTAAATAATTTTTAACTAACTCATTATTCTATTAAATTCCCTCTATTTAATGAATTTCACTAAGAATAATTCTATAATTTAAAATCATTAATTAATTGAAACTAAATATTTTGAACATGGTAAAATAGTTACATATATATGTGTTTGTAATAACGATATTAGATAATAGGGAAAAAGGCAAGAAAATGACTTTTAGCTTGAACTTCAAAGTCTCAAATACATCTTGTTGCCTACAAGAGATATGTGTTACCTATAAGAATATAACAATTGAAACATTTTAGCATGAAATTACTGATTTGAAATTTTAAAGTTCAAGTGGTATATTTTTTCTTGACCTTTTCCCTAGATAATATATAATATAAAATCTTCAATAAATTGTATTATTGATTAAGTTATCATAGTACAACTCATTTATCATATATTATATATATGAAATGCACTTGACCATCATGATTCACTATTAAAAAGAGACCAACGGTGGGGTGGGCACATGAATTTTTGCAAATTCAATATACTTCATTAAGGCACATGCGAGTTGACTGGCCCATCTGTGTATACGTAGTTATTTATATAACTAGCTTGTCTATAAACTAATTAATTAAAGAGATAATTGTACAAGCTAGCCTGTATATTAATTCAAGAAGCCGCCCTTCACATGTATACATATACGGTTGCCTAGAACACTTGCACTAAACCAAATTGCATGCGAAGTGATTAATCTGATCACTAGAAATAGCTTATATATTAGTGAAGAATTGTTTGTGTGAGATGGGAATCATGGAGTACTCAAAGAAGCCAAGGATCATTCTGGTGCCATATCCAGCACAGGGACATGTAACTCCCATGCAAAAGATGGCAGTCACATTTCTGAACCTTGGTTTTGAGCCAATAATGGTGCTTCCTCAATTTATCTACAATCAGATTGTGATTCATAATAATGAAGAAAATCAACAGATCAAGTGGGTCGCATTAGCTGATGGGTTAGAGAAGGACACTGCTACAGATTTCTTTGGTATTGAAGCAGCCATGGAGAACACTATGCCTTCTCAGTTAGAGAGGCTAATTCAGGAGCTTCAAGAGGCGGCCAGCAGCGGCGGAAGTGGTGGCGCGGTGGTTTGTGTGGTGGTTGACTTGTTGGCTTCTTGGTCTATACAAGTTGCCCAAAAGTGTGGCATCGTTGTCGCTGGGTTTTGGCCTGCCATGTTTGCGGCTTACAGGTTGATTGCATCCATTCCTGACATGGTTCGGTGTGGCCTCGTTTCTGAAACAGGTATATATATATAAAAAAAGTTTATTGGTTTTTAATTTAACTCAGTTTATTTTTATCTAGAAATTCATAGTATTATTTCTTGCCATGTCGAACAACATTAATTATAGGACAGTGTTTCCAACAAATTCATAGTTAGACCTGTAATTCTATATTCAGAGATGGACACAATTTAACATTATATTAATCCAAAGTTCTTATATACGGTACTCTTGAAGTTAAGAAAACATTTCAGTATAATTATACCTATATATAGCTGAAACTAAAATTGCACTATTTATAAAGTTCATCTTTAAAGAGTTTACATGTTGTTGTAGTTAAAAAAAAAAAAAAAGCATAATTTCTTACAACTTGCTGATTGTACTATATCATCTCTTTTTCTGAATATATTACTTTGTAATATAACGAATCTAATTTTAAATAATCTTTGACATATTACAGGACTTCCACACCATGAAGGCAAATTTTGCTTCTTACCAGAATTTCCTGTATTAGACACTGAGGATCTTCCATGGCTAATTGGAACAGTGGCTGCAAAGAAAGAAAGGTTTAAATTTTGGAAAAGAACTCTAGAAAGATCCATAACTCTCAAATGGCTTCTCGTGAACACCTTTCCCGATGAAACCAAACTTCATAGTTCTCCAATGACTCTTTTGCCCCTAGGCTATAATTTCAGTTACACACAAACCAACCATGCAAGCTTCTGGGAAGAAGATAAGGGCTGTTTGGAGTGGCTAGAAACTCAAAACCCTAACTCAGTGGTGTACATCTCATTTGGGAGTTGGGTAAGTCCAATTGGTGAGGCAAAGTTGAGAAGCTTGGCAATGGCGCTTGAAGCATCAAGAAGGCCTTTCCTTTGGGTTCTGAAGAAAGCATGGCGAGAAGGGTTACCAAACGGGTTTGAAGAGAGAGTTTCAAAGCATCAAGGAAGAGTGGTTTCATGGGCACCGCAAATGGAGGTTCTGAGGCACAAGTCAGTGGCGTGCTACCTCACGCATTGTGGGTGGAGTTCTACAATCGAGGCCATATGGTTCAAGAAGAAGATGCTGTGTTATCCTGTGGCTGGTGATCAATCCTTGAACTGTGCTTACATTGTTCAAAAGTCGAAAGTGGGTATGAGGCTGAATGGACTTGGAGTAAAGGATGTGGAAGAAGGATTGAGAATGGTGATGGAGGATGTGGAAATGGAAAGTAGGTTAAGGAAATTGCATGATACAATCATTCAGAAGGAAGATGATTTGAAGAAAGATCTTAGTTTGAAAGCCTTTGTTGAAAACTTAGAGAAAGAAGCAAGTTATACAGCATATACCTTTAATTATGTCGAGGGTGTTGATGTTTTGTAAATTAATTTTCCTGTTGAATACTCCCTGTGATATAAGCCATATATATGCTTCAGGAGGTGAGAATGGGAATTGTTGGACTTTGGGTCCAAGTCCACCCTTGATGGGCCGGACTATTTGATTAAGGGCATAAGTTGCCTCATCAAATAAGTAATCAATCAACATAAGATTGTTGCTTGGAAAATAAGTTGGGAATTAATTGTGAGATCATGATTGAGAAACAAATCTCCATGATTGAAGAATTGATTTAGAATCAATTGAATTAATTCACCAAATTGGAGTGCAAGAAAGGAGTGTACACACTGCCTAATTAGTGGTCACTCTGATCACTATAAATAGGGTGTGCCTCTAACATTGCAAACCACCCCTGCCATTGAGCTTTCTGACAATCTCCTCTTATTTACCATCTTGCTTGTTTTGGTGCACTGCTGTGCAAACCCTGATTAGGCTCTTATAGTCTAATCCTTGCGTGGGCCCCAAACCCGGATCCGAATTTACCGGTACGCGCTTCTACTCTATTGTTTAATCTAGTTTACTATTTCCTTCAGGAATTAATGGGGATGGGTTTTAAAACTGCATTTGCAATGTCAATGGAATGCCGATATAATTTGTATTCGATATTTATGATTATAATAGAATAATGCTGTTTTACCCTTACCCTTGTTTAATGGGGGAAAATGATTTGTTGAACCCAAGCATAGCTCTGTGCAAATATAGTAAATTTGAGGTTAACTGATTGTTGTTCTTATATTTTGTTCTATGGGTTAGGCATTACAATATTGCCTGCAATATTTTACTTAGTTTCTATTTAGTTTATTACTTTGTAAATTTTAATTTCTATTTAGTTTGTTACTTTGTTAATTTCTTTTTTTCTAACTATAAAAAAAAAAGAGAAAGGGAAAAAAGAGAAAAGAAAAGAAAAAAATTGGAAAAAAAGAGAAAAAGGGGGAAAACAAAAACGAGGAAGGGAAAAAAGGAAAAAGAGAGAGAAGGAAGACAAGTTGCCATACTAATTATAGTTGCACATATATACGAGTTATAGAGAATACTGATATATAGGGAGTGTTCGTACGACGCTTATGGCACCCCATATGAGGATATTGGTCACGATCATGCCAGGTATAGTACTAATCCGCTATTGGTATGCCAATGACAAAGTTTCAAATGGACAGGTCTCTCCAAACAAGTAAGCCAACAAAGGTGGAAATATACTATCCCAAATTTTGGGCCTAAAAGTTCAAGAAAAACTTGAATTAGGAAGATTATTAAATTCAGTTTGGCAAGAGTCCCAAAAACATCCTTAAACACTACTACAAAAAACATTTTTAATGTCTCTTTTTTAGGCCTTTTAACATCTGAAAATTAAGGGATGTCTAGTAAAAAAAGGATTTTAGACGTTCCTATTTTAAAAAAGGACGTCTAAAGTGTTTTTTTTTTTTAAAAAAAGTTTACATTACAGATCTGGACTTGTGTTTAAAACCAAAAATTATAGATCTTCATCAATAAAATTACAGATCTAGTATCTGAACTCCAAATCCAAAATCTACACAATAATAACTCCAAAGCTGCAATCTCATGGCAAAAGATGACAACAATGAGAGGAATAAGTTGCAAAAAGCTCATTTGCTTCTATTGTTGAAGTTCATTTTCTCGTAATAGTGAATAGAGAAGAGCGACAGTAGGGAGAGATGAACCTTGTCGTCTCGGCGGGAATATGGGTCTTGAAGCATCTTTCAGAGTCTCAATCTGCAAGCCATAACAACTTGAGTTAGAAGATAAAATAGAAGGAAAACCAGAACATATCTGGAGGAGAAAAAAAGAGAGAGAAAAGAAGAAGCAAGAGTAAAAAGAGCATATAAAGAAGAAGAAACAAGAGTTAAAAGGCATGGTGATAGTGGTTCCATTTAAATCAAGAAGAAGAAAAATATGAGCGTAAAAGTGTAAAACTGATAAAAAAAGACGGAGAAGTAAAATTTAAATTGTTTTTGACATCCCAACTTTATTTTAAGGACGTCTAAAGTTCCTGTCTAAAAGGTTTAGGCGTCCCAAAAATATTTGGGACGCCTAAAATGGAATAAGAAACACCCTTTGATGTCCCTAATATATATTTAGCGTCCCTAAATGATATCAAATGGCGTCCCTGATATAATATGAGGCCCTGAATTTGGCGTCCCTAATTATAAATTAGGGACATCCTTTCATATCATATAAGGGACGCCCTTTGGCATCCCTAATATATATTAGGGACATCAAAGGGTGTCCCTCATTTCACTTTAGATGTTCCAAAAATATTTGGGACTCCTAAACTTCTCAGGAAGGAACTTTAGACATCCTAAATTTGATTTGGGAGGTCTAAACTGAATTTTAGACGTCCCAATTTAAATTTGGGTTGCATAAAGTTTTTTATCTTTACAAAAATGTCACCGTCTTTATTTTTTACTTACCTTTTTTAAAAAAGGATGTCTTTTGGGTAGTAGTATCACTATTTTGTAGTAGTAAAAGATAGAATGATTCCCAAGGATTATGTAATTTAGCCCCTCTGAATAGAGGCTAAATGTGTAACTAAAGGTTATCAAAAGGACAAATAAAATTGTACCCTTGCCAATTTAAAATTGTACATCTACCGTTCCAAGCCGGGGCAAAACGAGTAATTTATGCAAATTATGAGTAGTAATGGTAATTTTGGAAATTAAGTTGAGAATTTCAGGAAAAATCCCCGAAGGCACATGAAGATAGAAAATAATTTCCCAAACTATATTTGAGGCTTAATTGAGGTATAAATGTTGAAATTACCACAAAAAATAATTCTAAAGAATTATTATAATTTTGGTTATTAATTAAATTAAAGGATAATTAGTCAAATTTAATTATGAAAAATATCAAGAGGCCCAAATAATTATGTAAAAATAAGGGAAACGTATTTTAAGGTTAATGTGACCTCACAAATGTGGTTTCATGACCTAGAAATGTAAAATTTATCTTAAAAATATTTTATGAGCATTTTATCCAAGAATAAGGAAATTTCTTGAAAATTATGGGGAAAATAGTTAAGGACCAAATTTGAGCTTGAGAAAAAGTAGGGAATTATTCTCTAATAAATGTGAATTATTGATAGTGTTACATTGGTTATGAGATCAAAGAATTCCCAAAAACCAATTGTAAGGGATTAAATTCATATTATTGGTGGAATTATGATTATATAAGACAATTAAGCTCTTGGAAAACAAACCATTCTCTATCTCATCTAGCCTGTTTGCCTTTATCTCTTTTATTACACATTGTTGTTTACCGAGATGGTTCATAAACAACTATATAAAATGACTATGTAGAACAATTATTAACATTCAGAGACATTATAAAGGAACTTCAAATCAGTTCCAAGCTCCAATCCACTCTATATGCCAATCTCAAGCATAGATATGTGTAATACCCTAAAATGTACTCTAGGGCAAAACGTATAAATAGATAGTGGTATTAAAGACAAAATTGCCCTAGAAATTTTGTTGTTACTTTAGTTCCGATTAACTTGAGATAACTACTTCATCTTTTCGTCTAAAGTCAAAAATGACTAAAGGACTAATTTGAACATGACAAGAAGGGGAAAATGGCGTATGGAAGAGAAATATGAGGAGAATATTTATTTGGCCATAATATGAGACACATGGAAGCATTTTTGGCCAAACACAAAAAGGAGAAGTCAACGAGTCAAATTAACATAAGCTAATTTAACATTAAATTATATTATTCAAGGAGATATTATAAGAGATCATTTTTCCTCTTCAAAGAGCCATATTTTTGTGTAGGACATGAGAAAAAGCAGGAGGGAATAATACTTGACTTAAAATGAACGTAAGAAGAGGCAATTTGACCAATTTATAAAAGGATGATGATTTGGTCAACAATTGCAACTAAAGAAAGCAATATTATTTGAGGAGGCAATTTGTGATACTTCAACAAGATATTTCCTCTTCCAAAAAAAAAGAAAAAAAGAAGGACACAACCGTAAGACATAAGAAGGGAAAAGAAAAAAAGATGACAACCAAGGTCAACTTTCTCATGCTAAAAGCAATATGAAAGGAGGTGAAATATGATAAAGTAAGAAACTCTTTTTGCTCCTTCAATAGCTAATATTTTGATTAACAATTGTAGGCCAAACATAAGATGATATCTTGAATAAAAAGGGCCATATTTTTGTATGATATGAAGGAGAAAGAGAAAAGATGATGATATTACGCAATTGGCACATGTTGATATAATAAAATACTATATGTGCCTAAAGTGAATTAATTTTAACCACATCTTTTATCCACCTTTTGTTCATAATTTTGGTTGGCTCTTAAAGGGATAAGGACACAAAATTTGACTATTTGAATACTCTTATTCTCTCTCTTCAAGTAGTTTTAGGAGCTGCCATACGAAGGAAGAAGAAGCAAGCTTATAGGTGAGATCTTTTCTCTTGATTTTCACCTTCTTAACCTCATCTTTAGCTCAAGTATCCTTGATAAACATTGTTCCTCTTGATAAGAGCTTTATTTCTATGGTTTTAAAATTTCAAGAGGAGGTGTTTTGAGTCATCTTCCAAGAAGTTGTGGAATAAAAGACAAACCTAAGGAGGAGCAAGAGGTGAGTATTAACTTTAATTTGAGCTATTGGTTGAATGAGTATTTTGGAATATGTAAATTTTCCTTGATTTCAGCCAAGCTAGGATTTGAAGAAGTCATGGTGTTTTCGTTACGTATTTGGTGTTTTATGATGATTAGAAATCATATGACACAAGTTTGATGCTGAAACGAGAAGTTTGGTAATTGTTGGAATTTTTGCTGAATTTTTACCCAAAACAAGACGTGGGGAATGAGTGATAATTTGTTTATTTTAATGTTACCATTGTGTTCTACACGAAAACTTTTGTCGGTATAGCTAGGGGTTGTGAATTTTGGGTTACTGAAACTCAAAATGCAAAAATGGATTTTCTGCCTGAATAGGATTCCAGCAAGGTACTCTAATTGTGTGGTATTTTTGGATAACCAAATGATGTTCAATGAAGGTGAAACTTTTCAAAATAAAAGTAGACATATCAAGCTTTAATTTGATAGGTCATTCAATTACATCATTACAATTTATACACTGGGAGTTATGAATTTTTGAAGTTAGATCATGAAAACTATGTTGAATTCTGGCAGTGTGCAATAAATGAAAAATCTAGGAATGTTGTGCATCCAGCTGGTTATGGGTGATATTTTTTCTTGAAAATAGACTAAATAAGGGTCACATAGCCTTTAGAATCACTACAATTTGATATTTGTACATAAAGATATGATTTTTCAAAATTGATGAAAAATTCTGGCAGTTTTGGTCACTTGTGCAAAAATTGAAGATGTAATGGCATAGTGTAATATTATTGAACTCTGAGGTTAGAAATTGGTCTTTTAGTTGAATTGTCACTCGCAGGCCATTTCCTAAGAGTGTGTGCTAGCACTCGTAAGTGTTGAGCCATCACTCGAGTGCCAAAGCTAGTGCTCGAGTGCACTCCTCATTCTAGGGTTTCGATTGCTCTCGGGTAGTCACTTCCTATGTTTTACTCGGTTGGACTCGGGTGAGCATAAGGGCATCACTTGAGTATTGGGGTCAGTACTCGAGTACTGTGATCATTTTTTGTTTCAGTGGTTGCTCTCGGCCAAGCACTCGCATGAGTGAGCCAGCCTCACTCGAGTGCAAACCATCTCATCACTAGAGTGCAAGAGTTGAAAATCAGTGTTATACATTTGGAAAATGGGTGTTTGGTTAAGTTCTTCCCAACCCTTATGTTAGAGAAGCGTTTCTCCCAAGAGGGGGGGTGAATTGGGTGATCTTAAAAATCTCGTTATAAATATAAAATTTAATGATGAAATTAAAACAGTAAAGAGTAAGGAGAAATATCACCGAAGTGTACGCCGGGAGTTATACTGGTTCGGCCACAACCACTTTGACCTACGTCCAGTCCTCAGAGCTTCTCTGAGATTTTCACTATAACTTCCAAGATTCAGTGGGTTCTTGGCACCTCAATACAAGCAAGTTCCTATACCTGGACACTCGCTCCCCCTTACAAGTTGTAATCCAATCCCAACTCAAAGTTCCACAACCTTAAGTTACCTCAATAACCAATATTGAGTTTGAATGAAATATCTCTCTCAAGAGTGAATAAGAATCACTGAAGCATAGAGTTTCAAAATACAACGTAAGAATAGAGTAATGATAGATTTGAGTGTAATCTTGTTGTTGTATGTGTATCTATTATTTTTTCTGTTTGGATGTTCCCATATATATATATATATATATATGTTGGTGATGACCGTTGAAACATTTTCTTCTCGTCCGTTGGAGAGTGCGCAGCCACTATTGACTTTTCCAGTTTTTGAAAAATATCCGTTGGTGGTGGTTGGTCATTTGAACGTTTCATTTGACTTCCATTACTTGATATGATTTCTTCATTGTTTATCTGTAAATAGACTAAGAATACTAATATAATGAAATATTAATTATATAGGAAACAAAACAATGAACGTTTGAATGATTTCTAAAATTCTGGGTTTGCTTACTTGAGTAGCTACTCGAGTATCCCTTGAAGTTTACTCGAGTACTTACTCGAGTATCATCGGGAAATCTTTAATCAACTGCAAGTCAATGAATAAATACAAGATTACTCGGGTAGTACATGGAATAACCAATTTTTAAATCTTTGAAAATATATGTTTACTCGGGTACTTACTCGAGTAATGCACTCACAACTTTATGAGTTATTCGGGAACTAACTCGAGTAAACTTTCAAATAAACTTTAGGTTACTCGATGTTTTACTCTAGTAATGTTGCAGGATTTCAAGGCCGAGAGCGCTTACCTTGTTACTCGAGTAAACTTACTTTTTGGACACAACTTACTCGGGTAATGACTTGAAGTTTCCCTTGAAAATATCTCTGCATACTTGGGTATCTATTCGAGGAATCCACTTAAAATAGATCATTAAATACTTGCATACTAGAGGAATTACTCGAGGAAAATGAGATAGAACTATATCAAGTTAATCGGGTACTACCTTCAAGTTTTTACTTACAATGATGTGTTACTCGAGTAGCGCCTCGAGTAAATGTTACAGTGGTACAAAATGCCGAGAGCAACATATTTTGAGAAACAGAGTTACTTGAGTAGCTCCTCGAGTAACATTGGTAGGTAAAAGATTTTCACATGGTTACTCGAGTAGCTCCTCGAGTAACATTGGCAGGCTGAGAGCAACTCCAAGTTTTTACCTGGTTACTCGAGTAACTACTCGAGTAATATTGGCAGGCCGAGAGCAACTTGAAAATACTTACACTATTACTCGAGTACCTCCTCAAGTAACATTGGCAGGTTACTGGAAGGTGCTTCTGGTTACTTCAAGTTTTGCCTAATTACTCGAGTATCTCCTCGAGTAATGCCTTAGAAAACTTGCTTCTGATCAGGTTCCTCATCTTTTTCTCTTGGCCTTTCTTTATTACTCCAATGCTTATCTCAAGTGATACTTATCCCTGTTATTCCTTAGTTCAAACTTGTTTATTAATCATTTCCTTTTCAAACCATTCTTTTGTTATCATCAAAACATGAGATCTAACATTCTCCCCCTTTTTGATGATGACAAAACTTGGTGATTTTGGACATGGTTTTTCAAATTGAATTTTCAAATTAAATATGTCTTATTTAGTTTGGATTCATAGTATACACCTTGCATACACAACAATTTCAATAGTCCAACAATGTATCATAATTCAAAGCTTAAATGAACTTAAAATGCAATCATAACACACTTGTATTAAACTTTAAAATTTGCAAATTACAAGCTAATAAGTTCAAGAAGATCTATCAAGTTTCAAAATGCTCCCTAAAGCCCATATACAACCAAATACTCCAAAATAAGCTCAGACACTTCCACAAAATCACTCTCAAGTTCTTCTCCCCCTTTTTGGCTTCATCAATCAAGTGGAGGGCTAGGAGGCTTGACCATGGAGATGGGTGTCACTAGAAGAACCATGGAATCATCTGAACCAGAAGAGTTAAAAGAGCTACAGGGAACTGGTTCAGGTAGATTGACGGGAGGAATATGGATGTCATCGCTGGGAGGAATAGGAGAGGGTTGGAAGACGACCATAATGGTCTCAGCCTCTGGAGGGGTATCCATTACTGGAGTGAGATGTTCAGAGGAGGAAGAGGGAGATATTTCCTCAGTTTGGGTAGGTGATGGAATAGGTTTAGAAGCAGTTTCTGGCTGAGATTTTGGAGGAGAATCATCAATGATGATGTGTATGGTCTCGTTGGTGTCTGGGTTATCCATTGAATAAAGGATGTCTTTGGCTTGAAGTTCAGGTGGATCAGAAACTAGAGGAGTAGATGGTCCATCCTCAGTGAAAGGAGTATCAGTAGGAGGATTTTCTGGTGGTGGTGGTGGTGCAGAAGAGCAGGGACCGGTAGAAGGTCCAAGACCCAATGAGTCCAAACGTGCCAGAATCAATCTTAGAGTCTCACCCTGGGCATGTTGCTCAGCTAGCAACTCCTCATGCCTCCTGTCCATTCCCTTAACCAATTCCTCATGCCTCTTGTCTATTTTCTCAACCAACTCCGCCATCTTGAAGTTTGTGTTGGTAATCAGTTCGACGTTCATGTTGGCGATATCCACATAGAAACCTCTCAGCATATTTTCCATAAAGTGCTGGAGAGTGGCATTGAGAAAAGATGGTGAAGATGTGGTTGCAGCTGGAGCCGATGACTGAGTGTCATCCATCCTACTGGTCTCTGCCTCAGTGGTCTTCCTCTTCTTCTTTGACCCAGATTCCAGAGGGCCTTTGAGAGGGATATCGATGTTCAATTTCCCAATTTGGTTTCTCCCAACTGGAGTCAACCTCTCAATGGGCTCCTTGCTATCCAAATACCATATTTTGTTCTCTTTCAGGATTAGAGACACAATTTGAGGATATGGCATTGGTGTTGTAGCCTTCCCATCCACCTTATACCTCTTCATTTCTGAGAAGATATACTCTCCCAGATCCTTCTGTTTCTTCAAGAGCAGTGAAGCAAACCACCTAAAGTCTCTATCAGAGAAATGGGTGTAATTGTTGGCTTTGTTCACAAGGGACCTAGAGTAGATGTACCATAGGACCCTGTGATGATCACACATATCACTTGGTTTAAAATTTAGGGGGCCAACTAGCTCACCGGGTTTAAGGATGGTAAAGATTTGGTTTGGCTCAAGTTGGGAATAGATATCATCTGGGGGATTCTCTATTCCTAACCACAAATTAATCCTAGAGGGTGATATAAGTATCTTCTGGCCTCTAACTGTGGTGGTCATCTCTTCCTCAACTGAGGTTCGGTTAGGCTCATCTATGATTTCTAGGTTACAATAAAAGTGAGTGATCACATTTGTGTAAAAAGGTAATCTAATGGATAACCAAGGCATAAAGGGATCTAAATAAGGACTTAGGTCAAGCTTCACTACCTCTTGAAGTAATCTGAGATCCACATAGTGTGTTTTACACACCTTCCTCCTAGAGAATTGAGAGAGATACTTCGGAGATTCCACCAATTTGTTGATATTGAATCCCTTTGGGGGGTTGGTGATCTCTTCTTTCGGCACCTTGGACTTCTTGGAAGATTGTCCCTTCTCCATTTGATCCAAGATTCCTGCCATAGCCTTAGCCACATTTTTTTCATACTTTGGCTTTCTGGTAGGCTTTGGTGTGAAAGAGGGGTAGAGGAATCAGAGGGAGGAGGTGAGGGAGATTTTGCACTCTTCCCTTTTCTGGTTGAGGTACTCTTTTTGGATTCAGCCCTTGTAGCAATAGGCTCTTTAATCACCACTCCTTTGGGTTTCGGTTGAGATTGAGGTTTAAGAGGAATTTTAGCTTTTGGTCTAGGGGTGAGTTTTCTTCTCTTCTTGGGAGGAGAAGATAGAGGATCAGAGTGTTGTTGGGATTCAGAGGAGTCTATGGGAGTAAGATTTTTAGTTCTCATCTTTCTGAAAGATTGAAAACTGAAATTCTCAGAAAAAAAATAGATAGTCGCAGGTTAGGGCACAGAAAATCTGAGAAAAATAGGAGGTTTTTGGAACTGACTTCTCTTGGGTTTTGACGGAAATGAAGCAAGAAATCACTTGTGAAAAGTTTTTGAGAGAGAATAGTGATTACTCGAGGAGATTTTGTGGAAATGACCGAGTTTGCGACAGATAAAGACCTAGAACCCGACGTTACTTGAGGCCTTACTCGAGTAAACTTCATGTTTACTCGAGGCCTTCCTCGGGTGTTCATACAGAAAAATCCTAAAATAATTCATTTAAATTGCGTACCTGGCATGAATAATATTGTAATTATCCATGAATGTTCCCTCGATCATTTTAAACCAATTCTGAACAAATTTGAGTCTTTTTCCATCAATTTGAAAATCTGGACTTGCAGTTACTCGAGGCCTTACTCGAGTAAGATCTCTTTTCAACTTCTGACTCTTCATTTCTTTGTAACTGAACCGTTAGGTTTAAATTCCAAGTAACTTGATCCGTTACTTTCAGTTTTGAAGTCCATTACTCGAGTACATACTCGAGTAAAGTGCTTCTTTACTTCAAGTTGTGCCTCGGGTAATGCTTCTCTGTTACATATTACTTCAAGTTGGTACTCCAGTAAAGGTATCCTCTGATCACCTCTGTTTTTGTTTCTTAAAAACAGATTTTCTTCCTTCCTGTAAAACAATTTTCTTCATACTCTGAAGCTTAAGTTAGTAATCATCAAAACATTATCAAGTGACTTCATCTAATATTATGAAAAGCTGAAATAACTTATAACTCATTGGGATTTAACATTCCCAATTCTCTTCTAATGTATAGAAATTGATCTTTTGCAAGAGGTTTTGTGAAAATATCAGCCAGTTGAAGATGAGTAGGAATGAATATCACTTTCACATCCTTCTTTTGAACATGATCTCTGATGAAGTGATGTCTGACATCGATATGCTTGGTTCTAGAGTGTTGAACTGGATTCTTTGCCAAGCTTATCGTACTAGTATTGTCACAATAGATTGGTATTTCTTTGAGATAAATGCCAAGATCTTGTAGTTGTTGTTTTAACCATATCACTTGTGCACAACAACTTGAGACTGCTACATATTCGGCTTCCGTTGATGAAAGAGACACTGTATTTTGTTTCTTGCTAAACCATGATACAAGTGATCCTCCAAGAAATTGTCCTTGTCCGCTGGTGCTCTTTCTGTCTGTTTTGTATCCTCCATGATCAGAATCTGAATATGCAACTAGATATTCACTTCTTCCTTTGGGATACCAAAGACCCAATTCTGGTGTGTCAGCAAGATATCTAAAGATTCGTTTGATTGTCTCAACATGTGATTCCTTTGGTGCCGATTGATATCTTGCACATATGCCAATACTAAATTGAATGTCTGGTCTACTTGCCGTGAGATAGAGTAATGATCCAATCATTCCTCTATACTTTGTTATGTTGTAGTCTTTCCGTTTGACATCAGCATCAAGTAATGTAGTTGAGCTCATAGGCGTATCTGTACCATTTGCTTCATCCATTCCATATTTCTTCAAAAGCTCTTTTAAATACTTTGTTTGAGAGATGAAGATTCCATTCTTTCTTTGTTTGATTTGCAAACCAAAAAAGAAATTCAATTCTCCCATAATTGACATCTCAAATTCTCCCTGCATTATCTCAGAAAATTCCTTACATAGAGATTCATTAGTAGCACCGAAAACAATATCATCAACATATATTTGAACAATCAAAATATCATTGTGTTTTCGTTTTATAAAGAGTGTTGTATCAACTTTTCCTCGTACAAAACCTTGATCAATAAGAAACTTACTGAGCCTTTCATACCAGGCTCTAGGAGCTTGTTTTAAACCATATAAAGCCTTTTTGAGTTTGAAAACATGATCAGGTTTAGTAACATCCTCAAATCCTGGAGGTTGTTCTACATACATCTCTTCCATGATATAACCATTTAGAAAAGCACTCTTTACATCCATTTGATAGAAATTGAATCCTTTGATGCATGCAAAGGCTAAGAGTACACGTATAACTTCCAATCTAGCCACTGGAGCATATGTTTCCTCATAATCAATTCCTTCTTCCTGATTATAGCCTTTGGCCACCAATCTTGCCTTCTTTCTGACAATAATTGCAGATTCATCGAGTTTGTTCTTGAATACCCATTTAATACCAATGATCGGATGATCTTTGGGTCGGGGCACCAAATCCCAAACTTGATTTCTCTCAAATTGATTTAGTTCTTCTTGCATTGCTATAACCCAATCATTGTCTGATAGGGCTTCATCAATGTTAGAAGGTTCAATCTCAGAAATGAATGCAGAAAAACTTACTTCATTGAAAATTCTATTTCTAGTTTTGATCCCTTCATTCACATCTCCTATGTCTTGATCTAAGGGATGACTTTTGTTGTATTTCCAAGCTCTAGGTTGTCCTAGGGATTGTTCTTCTTCCTTAGTTTTATCAACTTCTGGAATGAGAGACTTAGAAATAGATTGGTCATTTTCATGATCTAAAACAACTTCCTGTTCTTCATCAATTTTTTTTGTCAGAGGATTCAAATTCATCAAATACAATATGAATTGATTCTTCAACAACACAAGTTCTTTTATTGAAAACTCTATATGCTTTACTTCGGTTAGAATATCCTAGAAAAATTCCTTTATCAGTTTTAGAATCAAATTTTGCCAAGTTATCTTTACCATTATTATAAATGAAACACTTACAACCGAAGATTTGTAGATGAGCAATGTTTGGCTTTCTTCCTTTGTACAACTCGTATGGTGTCTTTCCAAGTTTTGTTCTGATATATGCTCTATTTGAAATGTAGCATGCTGTACTCATAGCATCAGCCCAGAATACTTGAGACACATTCTTTTCATTCAACATTGCTCTAGCCATTTCAGTGAGCACTCTATTCTTGCATTCCACAACTCCATTTTGTTGAGGCGTCCTTGGAGCAGAGAAATTGTGATCAATGCCATTAGTATCACAATACTCTTCAAAGGCTTGATTTTCAAATTCTCCACCATGATCAGTCCTAATACCTGCAATGGACATACCTTTCTCATTTTGCACTTTCTTGGCAAAAACAATAAATTCTTCAAAGGTTTCATCTTTTGATGATAGAAGAATAACCCATGTAAATCTAGAGAAATCATCAACAATGACCAATGAATATAAGTTGCCACCAAGACTCTTTACCCTTGCTGGACCAACTAAATCCATATGCAATAGTTGTAGTGGTCTATTTGTTGAAATTTCATTTTTCAATTTGAAAGAAGATTTAGTTTGTTTACCCTTTTGACATGCATCACAAATCAAGTCATTTTTTAAATTAACTTTGGGTAATCCAAGGACTAAATCCTTTTTGAGTAACTTGCCTAGTTGATGCATATTGACATGAGCCAATCTCTTATGCCAAAGCCAACTTTCATTGGCATTACTCAGAAAACAGTTTTCAGATTCATTTCTATTAATATCTAGAGTATAGCAGTTACCTTCCCCTTTTGCTATGAGCTTAGTCTTAATATTCTTCTTATCAAGTTGTAAGTCATTCTTGTTGATAATTAAGCATTCTTCTGAATCAAATAATACCCAGTTGTTTTTATCTACACTTTGACTTACGCTCAGCAAATTATGACATAAGCTGGTGCGAACCCACAAGGGAAGATCCCACGAACCCACAACCAATTCCGAAATATACACACCCCAAGAAAGCTAAACAAAGATCGACGATCCACTTGAACCCTTGAACACGAAAGAACAAGGACCCGAAGTGTTGGAAAATGCCACAAGGTTGATCAAGCCTTGATAAGTTTGTTAGTTCTAAAAAGAACCCTTAGAGAGAATCCACTCTCAAGAAACAAAGTGCAGAAGTGCAACTTTCACTTATGATTCAAATCTGAATTGTGTGTTACAAATGAAGAAGCACCAAGTATTTATAGGAACCTAATTGTAGTAGGTGCAAATCTGAACATAGAAAATACAAATTGTAAAACCATATTCTAGGAAACCTAAAAGTCTAATACAATAAACACAAAAGTCTAATACAGTCTAGAAGAAAGTTGAAAACTCAAATACAAATGCTTAAAGAAACCAAAAGTCAAATCTTCCACCAACCCCTTATTGATTTTCGCACACCTAACTTCAAGAAGATGTATTTAGCAAATTAAGGCTCAAAATGTGTTTATTTAGGCCCAAATGAGCCTCCCATGTGTAGTACTAGGTCCAAGCTCTTTGTTTTGAAGTTTCCAAGCCCAAAACTTGATTAACAACTCCATATTTAGCACAAATGAACTTAGTGACGTTTTCTGCATCTTTGTTTTGTAAATCAGATTTATTGATCCAATTGCCATTTGATTTAAAACAACTTCTTCAATCAGCCCAATCAATGCTTCCTTGAATATTTTAGCTTGTGCTCTCATGATTTGTTGAGTTGGAATTTGATAATGATCATTTGAAATGGAAGAGACGCCAATTGAATTTGAAGGGACAACTTGTTGAGTCTGGATCGCATCATAAGCCTTCAACATAATATACATCTTTGACTTGTATTCCTTTGTCATTTTTGATTTCACCAATTCCTGTTATCCTTCCAGATTGATTTCCTCCAAATTTTACCTCTCCACCTTCTTTAGGTTGCAATTTGGTAAAACTTTTGAAATCACCGGTCATATGTCTAGAGCATCCACTATCAATGTACCACTTGCTATTTTTGGATGCTTTGAGACATTCCTGCAACCAAATGACTAAATCTTAGGTACCCATATCTTTTTGGGTCCTTTTGGGTTAGTACAAACAACTTTCTGAATATATGAACCTTTAGGTACCCATTTATAGGTTCCTATTGTTCCTTTCTTCTTATGAACGCATGAAGAAGTATAATGACCTTTTCTATTACAATAATTACAAAATGCAAAGGGATTTGATGTATGAACAGAAAGCTGGAAATAATTCAAATATGACTTACCTCCTGCTTTCTTTCTACCTTTTCTTTTATCTGACTTTGGATCATATCCAATCCCAGATCGATCATTTACAAATTGTTGAGCTTTTAAAATAACATTTAGCATCTCACTTCCTTGTGTAAATTTTTCAAGGGTTTTTGTGAGATCAACGTTTTTCTTCTTCAAAGAAGAACAATTTTCACAACCCTTTTCTGAATTTTCTTTAAGTTCATTTTCAAGAATTTTGTTTTTCTTTTTGAAAACAACCAATTCTTTAACTACTTTGATGAATTCAGAATGTAAAGCATTATATTCGGAAAGTAATTCATCATAGGTAGGTTCAGAATCATTTACCTCTTCCTCTGTTTCTTCTTGAGCAACAAGACATATATTAGCTACTTCTTCCTCATCACTTTCTTCGTCAGAAGAGCTATCACCCCATATAGCAGATACGAAGGCCTTCTTTTTGTTAAAGAATTTGCCTTTTCTCTTTTCTTTGCTCTTTTGGTTCAGTTCTGGACATTCTGACTTGATATGTCCTGGTTTTCCACATTCGTAGCAAATGATATGATCTTTGCTGCTAGTTCCACCTTTTTGAAAATGTTTGAATCCTTGTCCTTTCTTGTAGAATTTTCTGAATCGTTTTATGATTAAGCCCATTTCATCATCGTCAAGCTCCTCATTTTCATCTTGATTCTCTTCTTTTGCTTTTAGTGCTAGACCCTTCTTTTTCTTGTCACCAATGTCATCTAGTTCCCGTTTGAACTTTAGTTTGCTTTCATATTCAGAAAGACTTCCAAATAGAGAAGCAACTGATCTCATTGATTCTCCTTTTGCTTCTTCTATCGCAGTGACTTTGGCCTCCCACTCTTTAGAAAGAATATTTAAAATCTTTCATACTTGGGTATGTTGATCATAAGATTTCCCAAGAGCTGCAAGTTGATTAACAAGATGAGTATATCTAAGTTCAAATTTAGAAATTGATTCACCTAATTTCATTCAAAGTAAATCGAATTCAGTGAACAAGGTGTTGATCCGATTCTCCTTTATTCCTGAAGTTCCTTCATGAGCTATTTCCAGAGCTTCCCACATTTGCTTTGCTGTTGGGAGTGTGCAAATTTTGAAATATTCACTTTGACTTAACGCACTTTGTAACATCAGAATTGCCTTGCTGTTGAGAGTGATAAGTTTCTTGTCATTCTCATCATATTCTGCTGGCGTCTTTGGAATTTTCTGAGAATCTACAATCTTTGTAGGTTGATAATTTCCACTCTCAATTATATCCCATAGTCCATATTCAGTAGCCATTACGAACATTCTGAATTTAGCTTTCCAAAAAGAGAAGTATTCTCCATTGAAGTCGGGAGGTCTAGTGATGGATGCTCCGTCGGGAAGAATTCCTTCACCTATGCTTGCCATTGGATCCTTCTTAGGCTGTTAAACCTTAAAAAGAAGACCTATGCTCTGATACCAAATGTTAGAGCAAGCGTTTCACCCAAGAGGGGGGTGAATTGGGTGAAACGCTTGCTCTAACACCTTAGGCTTGTGTCTAGGCTTTTAGTAGCCACATAAGGAGTTCAAATGATAACCAACTTTAAGTGTTATGAAGATAAGACTTTAGAACAGAAAATAACCTATCATCCTTGATTTGGTTTATAGGGTTTGATATTTGCCCTGTTCAAGAACAGACTGTGCTGAAACATGTTCGGAAAGAATAAGGTAGTGACATTTTCCTTATACTATTTGTGATACATTGTATGTTTGATTTATCATTGATTTGTGAAGACTTCGTATGCTGCAAAGCTTGTGGATGTGCACCGAAAGGCTCTTTGTGAAAGTCTAAAGGCTATTTGTGGGTCAAAAGGCTATGTGAGCTGTAAGGCTATGTGTATGCACCGCCACGACAATAGTCCCTAAGTCGCTAAGAATGGTTCAGGTAAGGACTACGTGCCTTCCCGGCGGTAAAAGGGGATGAGGGTGGGGTGTGATGTGTATTGCCACTGCTGCTTGATGATTTACTTGCATGCTATGTGATTACATGTGGTATGAGTGATTTGTTACTACTGGGATTCTTTTAAATCTCATTCTTTCCTTTGATTAACCTCCAGACAGGGCAAGCCGCTCCAAGGGAAAGGAGACGACCAAGGGCGCTTAGGACTCCTTAGGAAGATTTATATTTTGGTTGTTGGTTATCAATTTTGGTATTAGGATTACTGTACTTATTTGGGATGTAAATATTGAAATGATTTTATGTAATTCACTAAATGGGAATTTGTAAACCCTTAGTCTTCATGTGAAACCCAGGGGTTGTCAGGATTTTTGTAGTACACTCTGATATATTAATATGATTTAACTGCACAAGCTAATTATATTCTAATTGTGAAATTTTGAGACTAGGATAACGTAAAAAATTTTGAAAGAATTTATAAAAACTCTACCGTAAGGGAGGGATACTAAGTGAGTTTGATTATTATTGGTCTCTATTTCATTTTAATCTCGTATTTCCAATCATAATTATAGTTTCCGAGGTAGGGGTTACACTACTGAGATTCGTATGAATCTCATTCTTTCAAATGACTAACATACAGCTAAGGCAAGCGGATCAAAGGAGAAACAGGTAACCAAGGGCGGCTAGTGCTCATGGCTAGAAGTTTAGCATTTTCTGTTGGTTATCAACTTTTGAATAATTGTATAAGTTGTACATGATGTAAATGTAATACCAATGTAGTAGATTTGTGAATGTTCATGTAATCCCCGGTATGGGAAGTAAAAAGCGCCATTATACCCTATAGACCCTACTAGTTTGAACATAACCCAGAAATTCATTGGAAAATTTTGTTGAACACTCTGATATTTATAAATAGAATAGAACCAAACAGGCCAAATAGTTTCAAAAAGTGAAAGTGAGCTCATATTAAATAGGTTTTGAAAAGTTTTTGAAAACCCTCTTTGTCACAGGACTAAATCTTGTCTTGAACCTGGGACCTTTAATGAGTTTTGAATTATCCGTTGGCCTCCAGTTTAATTTAATGACACGTTTTCAAACTATAATCATGACTTTAAGGGAGGGGGTTACGATATGCACATCCTTCAAATCTATAGCATTGAAAAAATTTAGGGCCTAGTTTAGATAACTAAATTAATCATCCATCCTCACAGCACGTCTATACCTTATCCATCCTTTTCTGGCATATTTTTTTTTAAAATTTGATGCTGCAAAAAAAATTGTAAAAATTATAACACCCTTATTTTCAAAGCGTATGGACGGCTGAAGTGCAGTATTATCTTTAATAAGGAGACCGATAATATTTTATAAACAGCGGAAGTTTCATCTTCAAACAGTATGTTGAGTGGGTTTTTCAAAAATCTTTTCAAAAATCGTTTTCAAATTTGGTCTCATTTTATTTTATGGTTCATTTCAAGCCATCCGTTTTAGTTTCATTTCTTCATATCAGAGTTTTTACTATTAAATTCTCTGCTGGAACCCAAACTACTATAATAAATTAACGGCCCTAAATGGACGGCTGTCCACTACTGGTTCGGATGTCACTTTGCGTTTGCTTATACATAGGTGCTTATTTATGTGTCTACGATCTTGTCAGTATGAGACTGACCACACTTAAATACAAATTAAATACAACTCTAAATAGATAACCAACGGTAAATTAAATTCTAAGTCCTTTGCTTCATTCGCCCGCGTTTACCTTCTTGCCTGAGGAACTACTTGCCCAAGCTGAAAATTTGTTTTGGAAAAATAGGGTGAGATTCAATGAATCTCAGTAGTAACATATATCACTCATATAAAATGCACATATATCATGCCATGTCAACCAAAGTTATAGTACATTCAACATATTCAACATTCAGAGATAAATTCACAATATGCAGAAAGCATAAAGTTACCAATTCAAGGACAACCGTCCCTTGCCACAGCGTTGGGAAATTCTACTGGGCCTGAGCCCTTCTCATCTGAATGCTTAAATTCACAATGGTACAAACATGCATATAACATATCACATAGTATGTGAGGGATAAGTTACTACCTGACAATTTTTTCAAATCTTGATCTTGATTGACGTGCTTTGAATGTCCTGGGCAAGTGTCAAGTCCTATAATTTACTGGCAATGAGTTATTTCTTAGTCCAACTCTTTATAAATTATTCTCTTATGTTGGTTACCATTAGGGTCACTACATTAGGCCCAATATGAAGCTAATGAGCTAAAGCTACTTCAAAGGCTTAACTCAATTCTTAAAGGTCCAATTCTATTACCAAACTCTTAACTTTGAATTTTCACACATTTACCAAAAACTGACAGATTTTTCACTGAAATTTGAAAAATCATAACTAATTCTAGAAACATTCAATTGGGATGATCCAAAATTCTCTGTAACCCTTATTAAGTCTATTTTAAGGGAAAAATACTTTCAGTAGCTGTGAGACTGCGTACACTTCCCAGTTTTTCTTTTTCTCCCTGCGGCCAGAAAATCTGACTAGTTTTAATGGTCTACTTCAAACATTCATAACTCCTAGTATACTTATCAAAATCCTTCATAATACCTATCAAATTAAAGGTCTATAAGTGTACTTTAATTCTGGAAAATCTCATCATCAACAGATGAAGTTTGGTCAGTGAACGTTTTGCCACAACAAAACTGCCAGACAAATACGCACACTGGCAACTTTGTTGCACAAGCTTACTTAATTTCCAATTTTTTACATCTTTAAACCAGTCTGTCAAAAATTATAACTAGAACCTATTCCCACACAATTTTTCATGTAGAATCCAATGGAAAGCACAAAAATACCAAAATCAAATTATTTATACAAGATTCAGCCCCCAACCGAAATCTGCCTCCCAAAACAACAAAAATCAAGTTTGTGTTTTTGAACTCCAACAAGTCTAATACTTCATTAATAATCATATATCACCTTATATATGATTTAAAACATCTTTAGTCTTCGAAAACACCCCTTGGTTGAATTACGTGGTTGATTCAAGAACAAGAAATAACTCAACGAAAACACGAAGTAATCGGTTTAAAACGAAGCCTACGCTTACCTCTTCACGTTCCTACAAGTGGTTCGGTATTCCGACGGCACTCCGGCTAACTAACTGACACAAAACACCTCAGATGAGAAATCTGAGACCACGGAATTGAAGCTCTCATCAAAAGGAACAATGTTTATGAACACTCTAAGAGCAAGAAAAAGTGATTTAGAGAGTGAGATTGTGTGATACTCACTTGCCTTGTTTCTGCGTTCTTCAAGTTCACCACCTCTCTTTCTCTTTATCTATTTTCTTTTTTGTTTCTCTTACTCTCACATATCTAGCCGAATAGAAATGAAATGAGAGAGAGGAAAGTATCTCAATTAAATGGCCAATTATGAGAAGAAAACAATTGATAGTGGTGTCTTGATTTTTGCCTTAAGTGTGCCCATATGTTCCAAATGTTGATTGTCCTTTCTCCTCCTTGTTTTGTGCTTTGGACGAAGTGTTGATTAATTGATTGAGTGTGTGTAGTGTAGTGTGTGTGGGTGCTTGTGTGTATTGGCATGTGGACCAACTCCTTCTATCTCTTTTCCTTTTCTTGACGGAATGTGTGTGTATGGATGAGGAATTTAGTTAATTAAATATTATCCTCCTACTTGTTGTGCTTGACCGAAACTTAAGAGAGTGGAGAGAGTATGATGTTGTGTTCACTTATAAATGCTTCTTGTGTGTGGCTTAGTGTGAGTAGGTGGTTGTATAAGTGTTGTCATGTGTACCAACTCCCTCTCTCACTTTTCTTCATACTTGGCCATTCTTCTTGACTCTTTTCCCCTTTTTTTTAAATGCTTATCCTCTCATATCTTCATTCTTTAAGTGCTTGACCGATTCTAATGGTTGAGGATATGGATGTGAAATGTTTAAATATTTGATCATCATCACAATTAATTCTTTTGTCGACATGCTCCATTAAGGAGGAGGGAAATATACAATTAAATATTCATTCCCCTTGCATCATGGTGTGTGGTAGGGAAAAGTGCTTTAATTAAATGGACAATTATAGGTGTGGTGTTAGGTAAATGTTGTCCAATTCGTCTCTTAAAATTGTTTTTCAAGGAAAAAATCTTAGCCCTTGATTTTAGCTTCCAATTCTAACCTCAAAATCACATGGTAGATATCCCTCTTGCCCTTGATTATGGCAATATTAACTAATTTGCCATTGGATCTTACTTAACTTATGTGGTTAAATCTTGGTCAAGTAAAATAACCATAATCATCTTAGTCTTCCCTTATTCCAAAAACTAAATTTAACACCATGTAAATTTTTCTTTTTGATTAACTTAACCTTTACTAATTTTTTGGATATTACAAAAATGGCATATAAATTTTAGACATGTTACATTATTTTATTTATATTTTATGTTACTAATTTTAATAATTTGGTTTGTTACATACTATTTTATAAAGATGCTTTTGAAGAACAAGATAGTGAGGTTCATCCTCAAGCTAATGATAAAATTGGTAGCACTGAGATTGTTGTTGAAGGTCTTGATTTTGGGTCATTTCCTTAAGAATATGATGACATTTACCACTCTAGCCTTATTTATAAGTCCTTTTTTTTATTAAATCTTATATACCAAGCAGAGGTAGTTAACTCAATGATTATGGGATAAATTTACAACTATGCCCTCATTTATAAATGAGTACTTTTCAACTATTTCTTCTCCATTTATCTTTAAAATATTTCTTCACTTGTACAATAAATAGGGGTAAAATTGTCACAATCTCATTTATTACACTGAAACTGGACTTATAAATAGGACTAATATTTTTTGTCAAAAAGGACTTATAAACATGACCAGAGTGGTATAGTCTAAATGCCTTTCAAGAAACTCATACTTGGATCAATCAAGAGCCACCAATGTTTGACAAGTCATAAAATTATTAGTGTTAGTACATTTTGTTAGGTTGATGATTGACTTAATATTCTTCCTTAAATGGTATTTTGTGACTTTATTAACTTTCTATGAAATTAGGCAAAACACTAATTGTAATATATATATATATATATATATATATTAAATTGAATTATTACATCACCGATCTGACTGAACGGATCAACTGTTCCAACCGTTTGAACCTTGACCTGCTGACCTTTCCGACTCGACGTCCAGTCCGACTTTTAAAACATTGATCAAAACAATAAGCTATATGCAAATTTCTACTTCTTAACATCAATTCAATCCTAACTTCAGGGTCTCCAATAATAACTTACAATATATAACTATACCATTTATTCTCTCCAAATGGTATTAAACAAGATCACCAAATGTTTTCTTGCTTCTAAAATTCCTTTTACCTACACATATAAATATTTTCTCATAATTACAACTACAACAACTGATGCACACTACAAGTGTACGAGTTTACCAAGTAATAAAGTAATAAGTACATTATCATCCTACGAGGAATCAAGCAAGTTAATTTTTAGGTATTAAACTTCCAACTTATTTCTTTTAAGTTAAGCTAATCGAGTTTATAATAGAATTTCAAAGAAAAGTAAATAATGAAAAATGTTAAAAGAGTGTGTATGTTGGTTTTCATGCAAATCTAAGACGGTGACCAAACATTCATTCTTTTGACATGAAATTAGATAAAATCGAGTGTGTTGCCATTTAGGGCAACAACGGATGAATACGGCAAACATGCTAGGCATTCTGGATTCCTCATGAAAAATAGAGTAGGTATGTTGGTCTTCATAGAAATCTAAGAGGGTGACCAAACTTTCATTCTTTTGACCTTATATTAGCCCCAATCGCATTTGGGGCCGTCCAGGGCACAAACAAATGAATCTCTCAAAATTCTAGGCATTCGCAATTCCTCATGAAAAATGAAATGGGTAGTTTTGTTTTCATTAATATCGAAGATGGTGACCAAACTTTCACTCTTTTGACCTTAAATTAGCCTAAATCGCGTGTGTGGCTGTTTAGGGCCCAAACGGATGAATCTACAAAAAATGTTAGGCATTCTGCGTTTCTCATAAAAAAGGGAGTGGGTATGTGGTTTTCATGCAAATCCGAGATGGTGATCAAAATTTTATTCTTTTGATATAAAATTAGACAAAATCACGTGTGTGGCCGTTCAGTGCCAAACGAATGTATCTGACAAATATTTTAGCGATTCTCGATTCCTCACAAAAAATAGGGTCAGTGAGTTTTTTTTATGTAAAACTGAGACTGTAACCAAACTTTCTTTCTTTTTTTACCTCAAAGTAGACAAAATCGTGTGTGTGGCTGTTCATAGGCCAATCTGATGAATCTCTTCAAAATGTTAGGCATTCTGGATTACTCATAAAAAATGGATTAGGTATATTGGTTTTCATGCAAATCCAAGGTGATGACCAAACTTTCATTCTTTTGACCTCAAATTAGCCCAAATCGCGTGTTTGGCCATTAAGCGCCCAAACGCATGAATCTCCAAAACATGTTAGGCATTTTGGATTCTTCATAAAATAGTGAGTAGGTATATTAGTTTTTTGTGGAAATCCGAGACAGTGACCAAACTTTCATTATTTTGACCTTAAATTAGCCTAAATCGTGTGTGTGTCTATTAAGGGCCCAAATGGATGAATCTCCAAAAAATGTTAGGTGTAACCCCCTGCCTTGAAAACCGTAATTATAATTCAAAATTCATAATTAAAATGAAATAGAGACCAATACTCATCGAAAATCTCGTTTATAATCCCTTCCTTACGGGAGGGTTTTCATAAATTCTTTCAAAACTTTTGCCCTTATCCTGGTCTCAAATTCATGTTTCGAATATAATTACCCTGTGCAATTAAATCACATTTATACATATTAGAGTGTAAAACAAAAATTCTGGCGACCCCCGAGTCATCTATGTACTAACTATCAAGTTTATAATTCCCAACTAAGGGATTACATACCATATTCAAAATATTATTTACATCTTAAAAATAATATACAGTAATCCCATTCCAAAAGAGATAGCAAACATTCTAAGCTAAAAATCCCTACAAAGTCTTAGTTGCTCCTGGTCATTCGTTTCTCCTTAGAGCCACTTGCCCTGTCTGAAGGATAGTCAAAGGAAAGAATGAGATTCAAAAGAATCTCAGTAGTAACAAATTACTCAAACAGCATATAAACACACATCATATAGGATCATGTTTAGTAACAACACAATGATACATGGCTCATGCCACACACAATAGCTCTCATGGCTGTATACACAATGCGACAACTTTTGCTATAATCACTATGCTCAATGCGACAGCTTATGCTGTAATCACTCTTCTCAATGTGACAACTTTTGCTGTATAGGCAGCAGTATCTTAAAGCATCATAAAGCATCACAATGCATGACAATATACATACAATATTTTATACACAATCTAAGAGAAAGAGTCACTACCTTGTTCTTTCCTGATATCCTTTGGCACAGTAGGCTCACGAGTATGGCAAATGTCAAACCCTATAAACCAGAATCAAGAACAACGGATTAATCTCTTATTCCAAGCTCTTTCTTCTATAACACTTAAAGTTGGTTATCATTTGAACTCTTTAGGTGGCCATTAGGAGCCTAGACACATACTTAAAGAGTTGGGAGAAACTACCCTAGAGATTCCTCTTTCAAAGGGAACACACTGATTTCTAACTCAGACACTCAAGTGAAGAAGACCTCACTTGAGTGATAGAGCGATCTATACTTGAGCACTGAAAATCAGTCATGCTAGTGTTTGGCCGAGAGCACAATCTAAGACAGAAAGTTGTCACAACACTCGAGTCTTGAACCCAGCACTTGAGTGATGGACTCATACTCACCCGAGTTTTATCTAGTGTGACGTAGAAAGTGACAACTCGAGAGCAATAAGAACCCTAGATTGAGTGCACTGGAGCACTAGCTCTAGCATTCGGGTGATTACCTAATACTTGTGAGTGTCAAGGCACACTCTTAGAAAATAACCTGTGAGTGTTAACCCAAGAAGAACTCTCAAAATGCAGAACACACAAGCACTCAAGTGACCACCCAAGTACTCAAGTGATACCCCATATCACTCGCAGGTCAGGAAGTGCACTCTTGAACTTTGCCTAAGAACTCTACTGAAATGCTGAAGGAAAAAAGAGAAAATATACTGCTGTACTCGAGTAAGACCCTACCTCAATCAAGTGAGGCTTATCAAAAGCCAAAATCAGCAGTTGACAGAATTTTCCAAACTTGCCAAATCTGATCCCAATGGTTCTAAAATTTATACTAAAGTTCATTCTCATCTAAATATTTCATAAGGAAACCATTGGACACACTAAAACAACCAAAATCACACCATAACTACAATTTTTGTCTTGAATCGATACATTACACACAAACCACTCTACAACCCAAAACTTCCCTTTCCAATTTTCAAACCAATTCTAATGGCTTAAAGACTCAATATGCCATTAATTCTACCATCATACACTATCCAATTCTTACATTTCAAATGGACACTAAATTCAGGGCAATTTCCACAAACATCAAAACTTAACCAAAAATCATAATATATATACCAAAATGCTACAATTACTTACCTCTTCAAATTCCAAAGGCTACTTTCTTGATTCTCTAGCTTTCAAACTTGTTCAAGCTTTAAAACACCTTCTTTCAAAAATATAAGACCATCAAGATGAAGCTCTCATCAAGGTAGACAACATTAATGAAGAGATTTAGAGCACTAAAGGCCAACAAAGATGTCAAAATCTTACCTTTGGTTTTCTCTTTCCTCTTAAAGCTCAACGAAAATGGAGTTTAGGAGAAAGAGAGAGATGAGAAAATGATGATGATCTGATTTTTTTTCTCTTTTTCCATGCTTCTAACTGACTTAGAGGAAGAGAGGGAAGAGAAAAATGAGTTTGAAACTTTGACCTCATCTAATGGCCCACATCTTGACACATGTCTTAATCTTATGCTTCCTTCTATGAACTCCCATGAACCCTTCCATATGCAATTCCACCCCTTTTCTCTTAAACACTGCACATTTCACTACAGCCTCAACCAATTTAGTAAACTCCCATTTCAGTAGCTGACTAATAGGACAGCACAGTTCCTATTTTGCCCCTAATTGTCACAACGTTTACTAAACCATCATCAAACACATTTATATCAAAATTCACATCACACACTCCACAAGTTTTTGTTTAACATTAGTTACATCACATTTGAAGTCATTAGCCCTTAATCACAATATGGGTTATTACATTCTTCATTCCTCATAATAAAGGGAGTAGGTATCTTGGATTTCATGCAAATCTGAGATGGTGATCAAACTTTTATTCTTTTGATCTCAAATTAGACAATCACGTGTATGATCGTTCAGTGCCAAACGGATGTATCTGAGAAATATTTTAGTCATTCTCAATTCCTCATGAAAAATGGAGTTGGTAAGTTTGTTTTCATGTAAAATCAAGACTGTAACCAAACTTTTATTCTTTTCGCCTCAAATTAGACAAAATCATGTGTATGGCTGTTTAGTGTCCAATCTAATGAATCTCTTGAAAATATTAGGTATTCTGGATTACTCATGAAAAATAGATTGGGTATGTTGGTTTTCTTGTAAATCTTATACGGTGACCAAACTTTCATTTTTTTCACCTCAAATAGGCCTAAATCGTATGCATGGCTGTCCTAAGGCCAAACAGATGAATCAAAAAATAATGTTAGGCATTGTGAATTCCTTATGAAAAATGGAGTGTGTATGTTAGTTTTCAGGCAAATCTGAGACGGTGACCAAACTTTCATTCTTTTGACCACAAATTTGACAAAATCGCGTGTGTTGCAGTTCACGGCCCAAACGGATGAATACGGAAAACATGTTAGGCATTCTGGATTCCTCATGAAAAATGGAGTGAGTATGTTGGTTTTCATGTAAATATAAGATGGTGACCAAAATTTCATTCTTTTGACCTCACATTAGCCCCAATCGTATATGTGGCCGTTCAGGGTACAAAGAGATGATTCTCACAAAATGATAAGCATTCGCGATTTCTCATGAAAAATGAAATGGTATTTTGGTTTTCATTAATATCGGAGAAGGTGACCAAGCTTTCATTCTCTTGACCTTAAATTACACAAAATCAAGCATGTGCCCGTTCAGAGTCCTAACAAATGAATCTACCAAAAATGTTATGCATTCTGGATTCCATATAAAAAAGAAAGTGGGTATGTTGGTTTTTATGAAAATTTGAGACGGCGACCAAACTTTCATTGTTTTGACCTAAAATTAGCCCAAATAGCATGTGTGGTTGTTAAAGGCCCAAATGGATGAATCACCAAAAAATGTTAGGTATTTTGGATTCCTCATTAAAAAGGGAGTAGCTATGTTTTTTTCATGTAAATCTTAGATAGCGACCAAACTTTCATTCTTTTGACCTCGAATTAGAAAAAATCGCATATGTTACCATTCAGGGCCCAAACTGATAAATACGGCAAACATGTTAGGCATTTTGGATTCCTTATGAAAAATGGAGTGGGTAGTTGGTTTTAATACAAATCTGAGATGGTGACCAAACTTTCATTATTTTGACCTCATATTAGCCCAAATCGTGTATATGGGCGTTCAGGGCACAAACAGATGATTCTCACAAATTGCAAGGCATTAGCAATTCCTCAAGAAAAATGGAATGGACATCAAGGTTTCATTAATATCCGAGATGGTGACCAAGCTTTCATACTTTTGACCTCAAATTAAAGAAAATCATGTGTGTGCCCATTTAGCGCCCTAACGGATGAATCTACCAAAAATGTTATGTATTTTGGATTCCTCATGAAAAATGGAGTGGGTATGTTGGTTTTCTTACAAATCTAAGGCGGTGACCAAACTTTCATTCTTTTGACCTCAAATTAGCTCAAATCGCATGTGTGGTTATCCAAGAGAAAAATGGATTAATCAAACAAAAATGTTAGGCATTCTGGATTCCTTATGAAAAATGGAGTGGGTATGTTAGTTTTCAGGAAAATCTGAGATAACGACAAAACTTTCTTTCTTTTGTGGGCTTTCAGGGACCAAACAAATGAATAAGGCAAACATATTAGGCTTTCTGGATTCCTCATGAAAAATGGAGAAGTAAGTTGGTTTTCATCCAAATCTGAAATGGTGCCCAAACTTTCATTCTTTTAACCTCTTATTAGCCCAAATCGCGTATGTGGCCATTCAGAGCACAAACAAATGAATATACTAAAACGCTAGGCATTCATGATTCCTCATGAAAAATGGAATAAGTATTTCGGTTTTCATTAATAACAGAGATGTTGACTAAGCTTTTATTCTCTTGACCTCAAATTAGACAAAATCGCGCATGTGGCCATTCAAAGCCCTAACAGAAGAATCTACAAAAAATTTTCTGCATTCTGGATTCCACATTAAAAAGGAATTGCATATGTTTGCTTTTATGCAAAACCTAGATTGTGGCCAAATTTTCATTCTTTTGACCTCAAATTAGACAAAATCACGTCTGTGGCTGTTCTGGGGCCACTCGGATAAATCTCATGAAAATATTGATCATTTTGGATTCCTCATTAAAAATAGAGTGGGTATGTTTCTTTTCATACAAATATGAGATGGTGACCAAACTTTCATTATTTTGACCTCAGATTAGCCCAAATAGCTTGTGTGGACGTTCTGAGACCAAACAGATGAATATAACAAAAATGTTAGGCATTCTCGATTCCTTATGCAAATTAGAGTGGGTATGTTGGTTTTCATGTAAATCTGTGATAAAGACCAAGCTTTCATTCTTTTGACCTCAAATTAGACAACATCATGTGTGTTGCCCTTCTGGGCCCAAATGGATGAATACGGCAAACATGTTAGGCATTCTAGATTCCTCATAAAAAATGAAGTAAGTATGTTTGTTTTCATGCAAAATCAAGACTTTGATCAAACTTTCATTCTTTTGACCTCTAATTAGAAAAAATCGCATGTATGGCTATTCAGGGGCCAATCAGATGAATCTCTTGAAAATATTAGGCATTCTAGATTCCTCATAAAAAATGGAGTGGGTATGTTGGTTTTCCTGCAAATCTGATATGATGACCAAACTTTCATTATTTTGACCTCATATTAGGCCAAATCGTGTGTGTGGCCGTTCTAAAGCCAAACAAATGAATCTAACAAAATGTTAGGATTTCTGGATACCTCATGAAAAATGGATTAGGTATGTTGGTTTTCATACAAATATTAGACAATAACCAAACTTTCATTCTTTTGACCTTAAATTAGACAAAATCGGGTGTTTCCATTCAGGGCCCAAACGATGAATCTCACAAAAAAGTTAGGCATTCTGGATTCCTCATGAAAAATGGAGTGGGTATTTTGGTTTTCATGCTGATATGAGATGGTGACTAAACTTTCATTATTTTAACCTGATATTAGCCCAATCGCGTGTATGGATGTTATGAGGCCAAACAGATGAATCTCCAAAAAAATTTAGGCATTCTAGATTCCTTATAAAAAAAAGAGTGGGTATGTTGGTTTTCATGCAAATCTGAGAAAGTGACCAAACTTTCATTCTTTTGACCTCGAATTAGACAAGATCTCATGTGCTCCCGTTCAGGGTCCAAACGGACGAATACGGCAAACATGTTTGGAATTCTGAATTCCTCATGAAAAATAGAGTGGGTATGTTGGTTTTCATCCAAATCTTAGATGGTGACCAAACTTTCATTCTTTTGACCTCATATTAGCCCAAATCGCGTATGCGACCGTTCAGGGTACAAACAAATGAATCTCAAAAAATGCTAGGCATTAGCGATTCCCCATGACAAATGGAATAGGTATCTTGGTTTTCATTCATATCAGAGATGGTGACTAAGCTTTCATTCTTTTGACCTCAAATTAGACAAATTCGCGTGTGTTGTCTTTCAGTGCCCTAACGAATGAATCTATAAAAAAATGTTACACATTCTAGGGTCGTCATAGAAAAGGAAGTGGATATATTGGTTTTTATGTAAATCCGAGAAGGTAATTAAACTTTTATTTTTCTGATCTCATATTAGAAAAATCGCGTTTGAGGCTGTTCTGAGCCAAACGGATCTATCTGACAAATATTTTAGCCATTCTGGATTCCTCATAAAAAAGGAAGTGGTTGTATTGGTTTTCATTCAAATTAACCCAAATTGCGTGTGTGGCTGTTAAGATTTCAAACGGATGAATCTCCAAAAAATGTTAGGCATTTTGGCTGTTCAGTGCCAAACGGATGTATCTGACAAATATTTTATCCATTTTCAATTCCTCATGAAAAATACAATTGGTATGTTTCTTTCCATGTAAAACTGAGACTATAACCAAACTTTTATTCTTTTAAATGTAAATTATACAAAACCGTGTGTGTGGCTATTGAAGGGCCAATCTGATGAATCTATTGAAAATATTAGGAATTCTTGATTAATCATGAAAAATGGAGTGGGTATGTTGGTTTTCATGTGAATCTGAGATTGTGACCAAACTTTCATTCTTTTGACCTAAAATTAGCCTAAATCACGTGTGTGGCTATTAAGGGCCCAAACTGATGAATCTCCAAAAAATGTTAGGCATTATGCATTCCTCATAAAAAAAATGGTGGGTATGTTAGTTTTCAGGCAAATCTGAGATGGTGATCAAACTTTTATTCTTTTCATCTCAAATTAGACAAAATCACACGTGTGGCTGTTTAGTGACAAACGGATGTATCTGACAAATATTTTATCCATTCTAGATTTCTCATGAAAATGGAGTCTGTACATTTTTTTTCATGTAAAACTAAGACTGTAACCAAACTTTTATTCTTTTGACCTCAAATTAGAGATGTGTGTGGCTGTTCAAGGGCCAATCTATTGAATCTTTTGAAAATATTAGGCATTCTTGATTACTTATGAAATATGGATTGGGTATGTTGGTTTTCATGCAAATATGAGAAGATAACCAAACTTTCATTATTTTGACCTCGAATTAGACAAAATATCCTTTGTTGCCGTTCAAGGCCCAAACGGATAGATACCGCCAACATGTTAGGCATTCTTTTGATGTCAAATTAGGCAAAGTCGCATGTGTGGCCGATCAATGCTAAATGAATGTGTTGACAAATATTTTAGCCATTCTGGATTCCTCATGAAAAATAGAGTCGGTATATTTGTTTTCATTTAAAATTTAGACTGTAACCAAAATTTCATTCTTTTGACCTCAAATTAGACAAAATCATGTGTGTGGCTGTTCAGGGGCTAATATGATGAATCTCTTGAAAATATTAAGCATTCTGGATTACTTATAAAAAATTGAGTGGGTATGCTGGTTTTCATGCAAATTTGAGAAGGTAACCAAACTTTTATTTTTTTTGTCCTCAAACTAGCCTAAATCTGGTATTTGGCCGTTAAGCGACCAAACACATGAATCTCCAAAATATGTTAGGCATTCTGAATTCCTCATTAAAAAGGGAATGTGTACGTTGGTTTTCATGCAAATCCAAGATGGTGACCAAACTTTCATTCTTTTGACCTCAAATTAACCTAAATATCGTATGTGGCTGTTAAGGGCTCAAACGGAAGAATCTTCAAAAAATGTTAGGCATTCTAGATTCCTCATAAAAAAGGAAATAGGTATGTTAGTTTTCAAACAAATCCGAGACGGTGACCATACTTTGATTCTTTTGACCTAAAATTAGCCTAAATCGCGTGTGTGGTTTTTAAGGGCCTAGACTTATGAATCTCCATAAAATGTTAGGCATTATGCATTTCTCATAAAAAAGGAGTGGGTATTTTGGTTTTCATGCAAATCCGAGATGGTGATCAAACTTTTATTCTTTTCATCTAGACAAAATCGCATGTGTGGCCATTTAGTGACAAACGAATATATCTGAAAAATATTTTATCTATTCTAGATTTCTCAAGAAAATGGAGTTGGTACATTTGTTTTCATGTAAAATCAAGTTTGTAACCAAAATTTTATTCTTTTGACCTCAAATTAGACAAAATCATGTGTATGGCTGTTCAAGGGCCAATCTGATGAATCTTTTGAAAATATTAGGCATTCTTGATTACTTATGAAATATTGAGTGGGTATGTTGGTTTTCATGCAAATTTGAGAAGGTAACCAAACTTTCATTCTTTTAACCTCGAATTAGACAAAATCTCCTATGTTGTCGTTCAGGGCCCAAATGGATAGATACTCAAACATGTTAGGCATTCTTGATTACTTAAGAAAAATGGAGTAGGTTTGTTGGTTTTCATGTAAATCTGAGATGGTTACCAAACTTTCATTCTTTTGACCTCATATTAACCCAAATAACGTATGTGGCTATTCAGGGAACAAACAGATGAATCCAACAAAATGCTAGGCATTAGCAATTCCTCATCAAAAATGGGATGGGTATCTTGGCTTTCATTAATATCAAAGACGGAAACCAAGCTTTCATTCTTATGGCCTCAAATTAGATAAAATCACGTATGTGGCCGTTTAGCATTCTACCGGATGAATCTTCCAAAAATGTTAAGTATTCTGGATTCCTCAAGAAAAATTGAGTGGGTATGTTCGATTTCATGCAAATCCAAAGCGGTGACTAAAATTTCATTCTTTTGACTTCAAATTAGCACAAATCTCGTATTTGGCCGTTATCAACCAAACGCACGCATCTCAAAAACATGCTAGGCATTCTGAATTCCTTATTAAAAAGGGAATGCGTATGTTGGTTTTCATGCAAATCTGAGATGGTAACCAAACTTTCATTCTTTTTACCTCAAATTAGCCCAAATAGCGTGTGTGGCTGTTAAGGGCCCAAACGAACGAATCTTCAAAAAATGTTAGACATTCTGGATTCCTTATAAAAAAGGAAATAAGTATGTTGGTTTTCATACAAATCCATATGGTGACCATACTTTGATTCTTTGGTCCTAAAATTAGCCCAAATCGCGTGTATGGCTTTTAAGGGCCCAGACTGATGAATCTCCATAAAATGTTAGGAATTCTACATTCCTCATAAAAAAAGGAGTGGGTATGTTGGTTTTCATGCAAATTCGAGACAATGATCAAACTTTTATTCTTTTGATCTCAAATTAGACAAAATCACATGTGTGGCTGTTTAGTGCCAAACGGATGTATTTGACAAATATTTTAGCCATTCTGGATTCCTCATGAAAAATGGAGTCGGTATGCTTGTTTTCATGTAAAACTGAAAATGTAACCAAACTTTCATTCTTTTGACCTTAAATTAGACAAAATCGCGTGTTTGGCTGTACAAGGGCCAATCTAATGAATCTCTTGAAAATAGTAGGCGATCTTTATTACTCATGAAAAATGGAGTGTGTAGGTTGGTTTTCATGCAAAACTGAGATGGTGACCAAACAGATGAATCTAACAAAAATGTTAGGCATTATAGATTCCTCATAAAAATGGAGTGGGTATCTTGGTTTTCATGCAAATCCAAGAGGGTAATCAAACTTTCATTATTTTGACATAAAATTAACCCAAATTGCGTGAGTGGCTGTTAGGGGCCCAAACTGATGAATCTCTAAAAAATGTTAGGCATTCTGCATTTCTCATTAAAAAAGGAGTGGGTATGCTGATTTTCATGCAATTCTGAGACGGTGACCAAACTTTCATTCTTTTAACCTAAAATTAGCCCAAATTGCGTGTGTGGCTGTTAATTACCCAAACTGTTGAATCTCCAAAAAATTTTAGGCATTCTGGATTCCTCATGATAAATGGAGTGGGTTTGTTGGTTTTCATGCAAATCTGAGATGGTTACCAAACTTTTATTCTTTTAACCTCATATTAACCCAAATCACGTATGTGGTCGTTCAGAGCACAAATAGATTAATCTCACAAAATTCTAGGCATAGCGATTCCACATGAAAAATCGAATGGGTATCTCAGTTTTCATTAATATCTGAGACGGTGACCAAGCTTTCATTCTCTTTGACCTCAAATTAGAGAAAATCACGTGTGTGGCCGTGTAGCGCTCTAACAGCTGAATCTACCAAAAATGTTATGTATTCTGGATTCCACATGAAAAATTGAGTAGGTATGTTGGATTTGATTCAAATCTAAGGTAGTGACCAATCCTTCATTCTTTTATCCTCAAATTAGCCCAAATCTCGTATTTGGCCGTTAAGCGACCAAACGCATGAATCTCCAAAACATGTTAGGCATTCTAGATTCCTCATTAAAAAGGGAGTGGGTATGTTGGTTTTCATGCAAATCTAAGATGGTGACCAAATGTTTTCATTATTATGACATCATATTAACCCAAATCGCGTGTGTGGCCGTTCTGGGGCCAAATGAATGAATCTAACAAAATGTTAGGCATTCTGCATTCCTCATAAAAAAGGGAGTGGGTATGTTGGTTTTCTTGCAAATCTAAGGCGGTGACCAAACTTTCATTCTTTTAACCTCAAATTAGCTCAAATCGCATGTGTGGTTGTCCAAGAGCAAAATGGATTAATCAAACAAAAATGTTAGGCATTCTGGATTCCTTATGAAAAATGGAGTGGGTATGTTGGTTTTCAGGAAAATCTGGGATAACGACAAAACTTTCTTTCTTTTGTGGGCTTTCAGGGACCAAACGAATGAATAAGGCAAACATATTAGGCTTTCTGGATTCCTCATGAAAAATGGAGAAGTAAGTTGGTTTTCATCCAAATCTGAAATGGTGCCCAAACTTTCATTCTTTTGACCTCTTATTAGCCCAAATCGTGTATGTGGCCATTCAGAGCACAAACAAATGAATATACTAAAACGCTAGGCATTCATGATTCCTCATGAAAAATGGAATAAGTATTTCGGTTTTCATTAATAACAGAGATGTTGGCTAAGCTTTTATTCTCTTGACCTCAAATTAGACAAAATCGCGCATGTGGCCATTCAAAGCCCTAACGGAAGAATCAACAAAAAAATTTCTGTATTCTGGATTCCACATTAAAAAGGAATTGCATATGTTTGTTTTTATGCAAAACCTAGATTGTGGCCAAATTTTCATTCTTTTGACCTCAAATTAGACAAAATCACGTCTGTGGCTGTTCTGGGGCCACTCGGATAAATCTCATGAAAATATTGATCATTTTAGATTCCTCATTAAAAATAGAGTGGGTATGTTTCTTTTCATAAAAATATGAGATGGTGACCAAACTTTCATTATTTTGACCTCAGATTAGCCCAAATAGCTTGTGTGGACGTTCTGAGACCAAACAGATGAATATAACAAAAATGTTAGGCATTCTCGATTCCTTATGCAAATTAGAGTGGGTATGTTGGTTTTCATGTAAATCTGTGATAAAGACCAAGCTTTCATTCTTTTGACCTCAAATTAGACAACATCATGTGTGTTGCCCTTCTGGGCCCAAATGGATGAATACGGCAAACATGTTAGGCATTCTAGATTCCTCATAAAAAATGAAGTAAGTATGTTTGTTTTCATGCAAAATCAAGACTTTGATCAAACTTTCATTCTTTTGACCTCTAATTAGAAAAAATCGCATGTATGGCTATTCAGGGGCCAATCAGATGAATCTCTTGAAAATATTAGGCATTCTAGATTCCTCATAAAAAATGGAGTGGGTATGTTGGTTTTCCTGCAAATCTGATATGATGACCAAACTTTCATTATTTTGACCTCATATTAGGCCAAATCGTGTGTGTGGCCGTTCTAAAGCCAAACAAATGAATCTAACAAAATGTTAGGATTTCTGGATACCTCATGAAAAATGGATTAGGTATGTTGGTTTTCATACAAATATTAGACAATAACCAAACTTTCATTCTTTTGACCTTAAATTAGACAAAATCGGGTGTTTCCATTCAGGGCCCAAACGATGAATCTCACAAAAAAGTTAGGCATTCTGGATTCCTCATGAAAAATGGAGTGGGTATTTTGGTTTTCATGCTGATATGAGATGGTGACTAAACTTTCATTATTTTAACCTGATATTAGCCCAATCGCGTGTATGGATGTTATGAGGCCAAACAGATGAATCTCCAAAAAAATTTAGGCATTCTAGATTCCTTATAAAAAAAAGAGTGGGTATGTTGGTTTTCATGCAAATCTGAGAAAGTGACCAAACTTTCATTCTTTTGACCTCGAATTAGACAAGATCTCATGTGCTCCCGTTCAGGGTCCAAACGGACGAATACGGCAAACATGTTTGGAATTCTGAATTCCTCATGAAAAATAGAGTGGGTATGTTGGTTTTCATCCAAATCTTAGATGGTGACCAAACTTTCATTCTTTTGACCTCATATTAGCCCAAATCGCGTATGCGACCGTTCAGGGTACAAACAAATGAATCTCAAAAAATGCTAGGCATTAGCGATTCCCCATGACAAATGGAATAGGTATCTTGGTTTTCATTCATATCAGAGATGGTGACTAAGCTTTCATTCTTTTGACCTCAAATTAGACAAATTCGCGTGTGTTGTCTTTCAGTGCCCTAACGAATGAATCTATAAAAAAATGTTACACATTCTAGGGTCGTCATAGAAAAGGAAGTGGATATATTGGTTTTTATGTAAATCCGAGAAGGTAATTAAACTTTTATTTTTCTGATCTCATATTAGAAAAATCGCGTTTGAGGCTGTTCTGAGCCAAACGGATCTATCTGACAAATATTTTAGCCATTCTGGATTCCTCATAAAAAAGGAAGTGGTTGTATTGGTTTTCATTCAAATTAACCCAAATTGCGTGTGTGGCTGTTAAGATTTCAAACGGATGAATCTCCAAAAAATGTTAGGCATTTTGGCCGTTCAGTGCCAAACGGATATATCTGACAAATATTTTATCCATTTTCAATTCCTCATGAAAAATACAGTTGGTATGTTTCTTTCCATGTAAAACTGAGACTATAACCAAACTTTTATTCTTTTAAATGTAAATTATACAAAACCGTGTGTGTGGCTATTGAAGGGCCAATCTGATGAATCTATTGAAAATATTAGGAATTCTTGATTAATCATGAAAAATGGAGTGGGTATGTTGGTTTTCATGTGAATCTGAGATTGTGACCAAACTTTCATTCTTTTGACCTAAAATTAGCCTAAATCACGTGTGTGGCTATTAAGGGCCCAAACTGATGAATCTCCAAAAAATGTTAGGCATTATGCATTCCTCATAAAAAAAATGGTGGGTATGTTAGTTTTCAGGCAAATCTGAGATGGTGATCAAACTTTTATTCTTTTCATCTCAAATTAGACAAAATCACACGTGTGGCTGTTTAGTGACAAACGGATGTATCTGACAAATATTTTATCCATTCTAGATTTCTCATGAAAATGGAGTCTGTACATTTTTTTTCATGTAAAACTAAGACTGTAACCAAACTTTTATTCTTTTGACCTCAAATTAGAGATGTGTGTGGCTGTTCAAGGGCCAATCTATTGAATCTTTTGAAAATATTAGGCATTCTTGATTACTTATGAAATATGGATTGGGTATGTTGGTTTTCATGCAAATATGAGAAGATAACCAAACTTTCATTATTTTGACCTCGAATTAGACAAAATATCCTTTGTTGCGTTCAAGGCCCAAACGGATAGATACCGCCAACATGTTAGGCATTCTTTTGATGTCAAATTAGGAAAAGTCGCATGTGTGGCCGATCAATGCTAAATGAATGTGTTGACAAATATTTTAGCCATTCTGGATTCCTCATGAAAAATAGAGTCGGTATATTTGTTTTCATTTAAAATTTAGACTGTAACCAAAATTTCATTCTTTTGACCTCAAATTAGACAAAATCATGTGAGTGGCTGTTCAGGGGCTAATATGATGAATCTCTTGAAAATATTAAGCATTCTGGATTACTTATCAAAAATTGAGTGGGTATGCTGGTTTTCATGCAAATTTGAGAAGGTAACCAAACTTTTATTTTTTTTGTCCTCAAATTAGCCTAAATCTGGTATTTGGCCGTTAAGCGACCAAACACATGAATCTCCAAAATATGTTAGGCATTCTGAATTCCTCATTAAAAAGGGAATGTGTACGTTGGTTTTCATGCAAATCCAAGATGGTGACCAAACTTTCATTCTTTTGACCTCAAATTAGCCTAAATATCGTATGTGGCTGTTAAGGGCTCAAACGGAAGAATCTTCAAAAAATGTTAGGCATTCTAAATTCCTCATAAAAAAGGAAATAGGTATGTTATTTTTCAAACAAATCCGAGACGGTGACCATACTTTGATTCTTTTGACCTAAAATTAGCCTAAATCGCGTGTGTGGTTTTTAAGGGCCTAGACTTATGAATCTCCATAAAATGTTAGGCATTATGCATTTCTCATAAAAAAGGAGTGGGTATTTTGGTTTTCATGCAAATCCGAGATGGTGATCAAACTTTTATTCTTTTCATCTCAAATTAGACAAAATCACATGTGTGGCCATTTAGTGACAAACGAATATATCTGAAAAATATTTTATCCATTCTAGATTTCTCATGAAAATGGAGTTGGTACATTTGTTTTCATGTAAAACCAAGATTGTAACCAAAATTTTATTTTTTGGACCTCAAATTAGACAAAATCATGTGTATGGCTGTTCAGGGGCCAATCTGATGAATCTTTTGAAAATATTAGGCATTCTTGATTACTTATGAAATATTGAGTGGGTATGTTGGTTTTCATGCAAATTTGAGAAGGTAACCAAACTTTCATTCTTTTAACCTCAAATTAGACAAAATCTCCTATGTTGTCGTTCAGGGCCCAAATGGATAGATACTCAAACATGTTAGGCATTCTTGATTACTTAAGAAAAATGGAGTAGGTTTGTTGGTTTTCATGTAAATCTGAGATGGTTACCAAACTTTCATTCTTTTGACCTCATATTAACCCAAATAACGTATGTGGCTATTTAGGGAACAAACAGATGAATCCAACAAAATGCTAGGCATTAGCAATTCCTCATCAAAAATGGGATGGGTATCTTGGCTTTCATTAATATCAAAGACGGAAACCAAGCTTTCATTCTTATGGCCTCAAATTAGATAAAATCACGTATGTGGTCGTTTAGCATTCTACCGGATGAATCTTCCAAAAATGTTATATATTCTGGATTCCTCTAGAAAAATTGAGTGGGTATGTTCGATTTCATGCAAATCCAAAGCGGTGACTAAAATTTCATTCTTTTAACTTCAAATTAGCACAAATCTCGTATTTGGCCGTTATCAACCAAACGCACGCATCTCAAAAACATGCTAGGCATTCTGAATTCCTTATTAAAAAGGGAATGCGTATGTTGGTTTTCATGCAAATCTGAGATGGTAACCAAACTTTCATTCTTTTTACCTCAAATTAGCCCAAATAGCGTGTGTGGCTGTTAAGGGCCCAAACGAACGAATCTTCAAAAAATGTTAGACATTCTGGATTCCTTATAAAAAAGGAAATAAGTATGTTGGTTTTCATACAAATCCATATGGTGACCATACTTTGATTCTTTGGTCCTAAAATTAGCCCAAATCGCGTGTATGGCTTTTAAGGGCCCAGACTGATGAATCTCCATAAAATGTTAGGCATTCTACATTCCTCATAAAAAAAGGAGTGGGTATGTTGGTTTTCATGCAAATTCGAGACGATGATCAAACTTTTATTCTTTTGATCTCAAATTAGACAAAATCACGTGTGTGGCTGTTCAGTGCCAAACGGATGTATTTGAGAAATATTTTAGCCATTCTGGATTCCTCATGAAAAATGGAGTCGGTATGCTTGTTTTCATGTAAAACCGAAACTGTAACCAAAATTTCATTCTTTTGACCTTAAATTAGACAAAATCGCGTGTTTGGCTGTACAAGGGCCAATCTAATGAATCTCTTGAAAATAGTAGGCGATCTTTATTACTCATGAAAAATGGAGTGTGTAGGTTGGTTTTCATGCAAAACTGAGATGGTGACCAAACAGATGAATCTAACAAAAATGTTAGGCATTATAGATTCCTCAAAAAAATGGAGTGGGTATCTTGGTTTTCATGCAAATCTAAGAGGGTAATCAAACTTTCATTATTTTGACATAAAATTAACCCAAATCGCGTGAGTAGCTGTTAGGGGCCCAAACTGATGAATCTCTAAAAATTGTTAGGCATTCTGCATTTCTCATTAAAAAAGGAGTGGGTATGCAGATTTTCATGCAATTCTGAGACGGTGACCAAACTTTCATTCTTTTAACCTAAAATTAGCCTAAATTGCGTGTGTGGCTGTTAATTACCCAAACTATTGAGTCTCCAAAAAATTTTAGGCATTCTGGATTCCTCATGATAAATGGAGTGGGTTTGTTGGTTTTCATGCAAATCTGAGATGGTTACCAAACTTTTATTCTTTTAACCTCATATTAACCCAAATCACGTATGTGGTCGTTCAGAGCACAAATAGATTAATCTCACAAAATTCTAGGCATAGCGATTCCACATGAAAAATCGAATGGGTATCTCAGTTTTCATTAATATCTGAGACGGTGACCAAGCTTTCATTCTCTTTGACCTCAAATTAGAGAAAATCGTGTGTGTGGCCGTGTAGCGCTCTAACAGCTGAATCCACAAAAAATGTTATGTATTCTGGATTCCACATGAAAAATTGAGTAGGTATGTTGGATTTGATTCAAGTCTAAGGAAATGACCAATCCTTCATTCTTTTATCCTCAAATTAGCCCAAATCTCGTATTTGGCCGTTAAGCGACCAAATGCATGAATCTCCAAAACATGTTAGGCATTCTGGATTCCTCATTAAAAAGGGAGTGGGTATGTTGGTTTTCATGCAAATCTAAGATGGTGACCAAATGTTTTCATTATTATGACATCATATTAACCCAAATCGCGTGTGTGGCCGTTCTGGGGCCAAATGAATGAATCTAACAAAATGTTAGGCATTCTGCATTCCTCATAAAAAAGGGAGTGGGTATGTTGGTTTTCGTGCAAATCCAAGATGGTAATCAAATTTTTATTCTTTTGATCTCAAATTAGACAACATCGCATGTGTGGCTATTCAGGGCCAAAAGGATGTATGTGACAAATATGTTATCCATTCTGGATTCCTTATGAAAAATGGAGTAGGTATGTTTGTTTTCATGTAAAATGAAGACTTTGACCAAACTTTCATTCTTTTAACCTTAAATTAGATAAAATCGCATGTGTGGCTGTTCAGGGGCCAATCGGATGAATCTCTTGAAAATATTAGGCATTCTAGATTCTATTAGTGCAAGCGTTTCACCCAAGAGGCGGGGTGAATTGGGTGATACCAGAAATTTCGTTGCGTATAAGAAAATTGGCAGAGTATTTAAACAGTTGAGAGCAAAGAGAAATATCACCAAAGTGTACACCAGGATATACTGGTTCGGCTACAACCACTTTGACCTACGTCCAATCCTCAAAGCGTCTCTGAGAGTTTCATTATATTCTTTAAGATTCAGTGGGTTCTTGGCACCTCAGTACACAGCAAGTTCCTTCACCTGGACACTCGCTCCCCCTTACAAGTAGTAATCAAATCCCCAACTCAAGGTTCCACAACCTTAAGTTTTCTCAATAAAAAAATATCGAGTTTGTAAAGAAAAACTCTCTCACAGAGCAAATATATAATCACTGAAGTACAATGAATGAGTATATGAAAATAGAGCACTAAGAGTGTGTTGATCAATGTATGTTCGTGTGTTCTTAGTTATTGTTATCTGCTCTTTTAATGCTCCAAATATATAGATGATTTGTAGTGTCCGTTGGAAGCAATTCAAACATGTCAGTTAGAGTCGCGCAGCAACGGTTGACCATTCTTCAAATTTTGAAAACTATCTGTTTGCGGTAGGTAGCGGTAAGTGAACATTCAGACTTTTATTTGACTTTTTACTTCTGGCATGATCTCTTCATTGTTTCTCTGCAAATGTACTTAGAATACTAGTGCAATGAAGAGTTAATCATATAGAAAAAAATTCATTAAACATTGGATCAAGGATATGTTTTCTGGTCTTCATTACTCGAGTGATCATGCTCATTACTCGAGTGGTCACTCGAGTAATCCTATCAAAAATATGGCAATGTGCAATTCAATATTTTTCATAAGATATTACTCGGGTAAGACATGGAGTAAGATACATCACAAACTTTAGAAATACTTGATTACTTGAGTGGCTACTCGAGTGTCCATGTCTTTTCCTCACAAGTTACTCAGGTGCTCCCTTCAGTAAGCAGATTACTCGAGTGGCCTTGGCTTTTCTTCACATGTTAGTCGAGTGATCCCTCAAGTAAATTTCAAATAGCTTTGCAGATTACTCGATTCCTCACTCAAGTAATTGAATCAAATTTTTGGTCGTGAGTACCTATTCTTTCTTTACCTGATTAATTGAGTGACCCCTCGAGTAATGCTTCAAATAACTCTGCAAGATTACTTGATTGGTCCCTCGAGTAATTCCTTTTTCTAATATGGTTACTCGAGTAGCTACTCAAGTAAATTGTTGCATTTCTTGGCTGAGAACTACTGGAAGATCTTTGACATGGTTACTCGAGTAAAGCCTTTTCTCATGTGTTACTCGAGTGGCAACTCGAGTAATGGTTCATATAACTTTGCAGATTACTCAAATGGCTACTCGAGTAACTTCTTTCAAATTTTGGTAGTGCCTTCAAAAATATTTTCTTTCAACATTGCTCAAGTAACCACTCGAGTAAAAATGTTCCTTACTCGAGTGCTCACTCCAGTAAACATACACAAAGACTGCTAGTGATGTTCTTCCATTGCTCTTTCTCTCAGATCTTCTTCATTACTCCAGTGTTTACTTCAAGTAATGCTTTATCTACCATTTATTTACTTTTTTCAAATTCATTTGTTATCATATCCTCTTTTATCATTACTCCAATCTTTGTTTTCATTAAAACATATGGGATCTAATAGATTCCTCATGAAAAATGGAGTGGGTATGTTGATTTTCATGCAAATTTGAGACGGTGACCAAACTTTCATTATTATTACATCAGATTAGCCCAAATTGCGTGTGTGGCCATTCTGGGGCCAAATGATTGAATCTAACAAAATGTTAGGCATTCTGGATTCCTCATAAAAATGGATTAGGTATGTTGGTTTTCATGCAAAGTTAGACATTGACCAAACTTTTATTCTTTTGACCTCAAATTAGACAAAATCGTGTGTGTTTCCGTTCAAGGCCCAAACGATGAATCTGGCAAAAATGTTAGGCATTATGGATTCCTCATGAAAAATGGAGTGGGTATGTTAGTTTTTATGCAAATTTGAGATGGTTACCAAACTTTCATTCTTTTGACCCAATATTAACCCAAATCGAGTATGTGGCCGTTCAGAGCACAAACAGATGAATCTCACAAAATGCTAAGCATTCAGGATATGAAAAATGGAATGGGCATCTTGGTTTTCATTAATATCCAAGATAGTGACCAAGCTTTCATTCTTTTGACATCAAATTAGACAGAAACATGTGTGTGGCCGTTTAGGGGCCAAACAGATGAATCTACCAAAAATGTTATGTATTCTAGATTTCTAATGAAAATTGTAGTGGGTATGTTGGTTTTGATGCAAATCCCAGGAGGTGACCAAACTTTCAGTCTTTTGACCTCAAATTAGCTCAAATCGTGTGTTTGGCCGTTAAGCACCCAAACGCATGAATCTCCAAAAATTGTAAGGCATTCTGGATTCTCCATAAAAAAAAGAGTGGGTATGTTGGTTTTCATGCAAGTCCGAGACAATGACCAAACTTTCATTCCTTTGAATTAAAATTAGCCCAAATCGCGTGTGTGACTGTTAAAGGCCCAAACTGATGAATCTCCAAAAAATGTTCTGCATTCCTCATAAAAAAAGGAGTCGGTATGTTGTTTTTCATGCAAATATAAGATGGTGACCAAACTTTCATTCTTTTGTTCTCATATTAGCCCTAAGCGTGTATGTGACCGTTCAGAGCACAAATAGATCAATCTCACAAAATGCAAGGCATACGAGATTCCTCATGAAAAATGGAATTGGTATCTTGATTTTCATTAATTTCCAACACGGTGACCTACCTTTCATTCTTTTGACCTCAAATTAGACAAAATCATGTGTGTCACCATTTAAGTCCTGAATGGATGAATCTACCAAAAATGTTATGTATTCTGGACTCTTGAAAAATATAGCGGGTTTGTTGGTTTTCATGCAAATTGTAACCCCCGTCACGATGAAGGCCGAGATTAGTGTTTAAACACATTTTATAATGGAATAAGAGATCCGGGACAATTAAAAACTTTTTAAAACACTTGTACAAATAAATCTCCATTCATTCATTTATAAAAACAATTTGCCTGTTTGGTTTGTCACATATACAATATCAGAGTATCAGCAAAATTCCCAACATTCACCCGGGATAATAACATTAATCCAAGAGTTTGTACAGGGTATCATTACCCATCTCAATTTCCCATACCGAGGATTACACAAAACATAATACTATAATCTATTCAATATGTACATTTGTCCAAAATAATAACTGTTTCAGTATAAAACCGAAATATCTAACTAAGACTACCGCCGGTAATCCTAATCACCCTTATCCACTTTCTTGCTTCTCAATCCACTTGCCCTGTCTAAAAATGTTATTTGGAAAAAGTGAGATTCTAAAGAATCTCAGTAGCAACAGTTTACCTATATAATGCACATAAACAAAGCAAGTAAATATATATCATAATGCAGCAATCAATATTTGAGGCCGGGCTTTCGCCATGTCCCCTCAACTGTATCTGTATTCAAGGCCGGGCTTTCGCCACGTCCCCTCAATGTTTTTAATGACTAATGCAAACAAGCAATGCAATATATATGATATAGGATAAGGTGTCACTACCTTTGTCTTTCGGTTCTTGAGCAGGCACGGGCCTTCTTTACTCCGAGCAAATATCAAATCCTAAAATCATAATTAAGGACGATACATTATCACTTACTCCAATACTCAATATCTTCACAATGCTTAAATTGATTATCATTACTACTGTCTCTTTAACACTCATATATGCCTCTAATAAAAGCCCTAAAAGGTTGGAAGAACTACCCCAAGGATCCCCTTTTGGAAGCATAAACACTGACATTTTTCACTATTTTACTCGAGTGAAGATGGCCTCACTCGAGTGATGGTACGATCTGCACTCGGGTGTCTAAGAGTGAAGGATAGCGAGTGAGCACCTGAGAGCACTAGAACTTTGTCAGAGACAGGGACACTCGAGCACACAAGACATCGCTCGAGTGATAGCCAAATGCTTCATTCGAGGACTAGAGAGTGAAGTCCAGGAAGTGAGAACCCAATAGCAAATGAAAATTTCAAAGGAAATGAGCACTTGAGTATGAAGCTTCCCACTCGAGTGAAGGCTTAACACCCGCAAGTGTTAAGTCTCACTAGTGAGACTTGATCGTGAGTGAAAATCCGAGAGACAAGTTCTGAGTGTCAAATACACCAGTACTCGAGTGAGAGGAGGCTCACTTGAGTGAGAACCTACTGCACTCGCAAGTGAGACAATACTCTTGTTCTTTCACAGAAGTAAAATGTAGAAACTGAAGGGAAAATGAAGAATTTCACTGACTCACTCGAGTGATACTCCCCTCACTCGAGTGATATGCATCAGAAACCAGAAAACGTAGAAACAATGACAGCATATATACCAGAATTTTCCCAAGAGTTTCCAATGGACCCAAAACCTTAACCAAAGCTATCCCCACACAAAATCACTCAACGAATCCAATAAAACCATTAAAGCAACCAAATTCCTACTCCATTATCATGCTTTGGTCTAGGGCAACAATAAACATGAAATTTCCAAAATCACTAAACTCAATCATTTAATCCCCAATCAATCCTATCTATCCATACACATTCCAAACATACCATTTCCATGCCAATAACATATCAAACTTCCTATTAACCTTCATTTTCAAAATTAGGCAAAAATTTTCAGAAATCCAAAGTTAATCCATTTGGCATAAAACTTAGATAGATAGGTCTCTTAAACTCACATTCTCAACTTCTTCAAATAAGCTTTTTGATTATCTAACTTTCACAATTCCTTGGAGTCACAAACCAATACCAATAGACACACTACAACCATCAAAATGAAGCTCATCACTCAAGGAACAATTTTAAAGAAATGAGTTTGAGCATTTGAGGTCATTTCCTTTACCTTTTCTGAAGCTTTTTCCTTCTCTATTTCTGCAACAATGGCGTTGGAATGAGGAGAGAAGAGAGAGAATGAGAGAGTTGAGAGTGAGGAAGAGTGAAGAGATGAAAAAAATAATCATACTCCCTCCCACCATACTTGTTCAACGTGAAGAGAGGGAAGAGAAATGATTTTTAAAATCTTCTTTTGACTTTTCCTCAACACCTCACCCTACACCAACTTGCCACATGTCTTCTTCCCATTGGCTCTCATACAATAAACACTCATTTAGCCTCTATAATCCATCCATTAGCCATTTAATCACACTTCTCATTTTTCTCTTAGTTCGTGATTAATTTCTCCATTAATCACCAACGTAAAGGCAATAATTCCATTCTTTAAATTTTTTACCAATTATGACATATTAATTAATATTATCACAAAAAAATAATAAAATCCAATTTAAAGTCACAAATCTCTACAATAATCCTCATGAGCCCTTAATCAAAATTTGGGGCATTACACAAATTCAAGGCGGTGACCAAACTTTCTTTCTTTTGACCTTAAATTAGCCCAAATCGCATGTGTGACTTTTAAGGGCCTAAATAGATGATCTCTAAAAAAACGTTTGGCATTATGGATTCCTCAATAAAAATGGAGTGGGTATGTTAGTTTTCATGAAAATCTGAAATGGTGATTAAACTTTTATTCTTTTGATCTCAAATTAGAAAAAATCACGTGTGTGGTCGTTCTAGGCCAAACGGAACAAATATGTTAGCCATTCTGGATCACTCATGAAAAATGGAGTGGGTATGTTTGTTTCCAAGCAAAACTGAGACTGTGACCAAACTTTCATTCTTTTGACTTTAAATTAGACAAAATCTTGTGTGTGGCTGTACAGGGGCCAATCTGATGAATCTCTTGAAAATATTAGGCAATCTTTATTACTCATGAAAAATAGAATGGGTAGGTTGGTTTTCATGCAAAACTGAGATGGTGACCAAACATTTATTCTTTTCACTTTAAATAAGCCCTAATTGTGTGTGTGGGCGTCCTAGGGCCAAACGGATGAATCTAACAAAAATGTTAGGCATTCTAGATTCCTCATAAAGAATGGAGTATGTATGTTGGTTTTCATGCAAATCCGAGACCGCGACGAAACTTTCATTCTTTTGACCTAAAATTAACCCAAATCGCGTGTGTGGCTGTTAGGGGCCCAAATTGATGAATCTCCAAAAAATGTTAGGCATTTTACATTTCTTATTAAAAAATGAGAGGGTATGCTAATTATCATGAAATTCTGAGATGGTGACCAAACTTTCATTCTTTTAACCTAAAATTAGCCCAAATCGCGTGTGGCTGTTAATTGCCCAAACTGATGAGTCTCCAAAAAATTTTAGGCATTCTGGATTCCTCATGATAAATGGAGTAGGTTTGTTAGTTTTCATGCAAATCTGAGATGGTTACCAAACTTTCATTCTTTTGACCTCATATTAACCCAAATCACGTATGTGGTCGTTTAGAGCACAAACAGATAAATCTCACAAAATTCTAGGCATAGCGATTCCACATGAAAAATGGAATAGGTATCTCGATTTTCATTAATATCTCAGATGGTGACCAACCTTTCATTCTCTTTGATCTCAAATTAAAGAAAATCGCGTGTGTAGCCGTGTAGTGCTCTAACAGCTAAATCTACCAAAAATGTTATACATTCTGCATTCCTCATGAAAAATTGAGTGGGTATGTTAGATTTCATTCAAATAAAAGGTGGTGACCAAACCTTCATTCTTTTGTCCTCAAATTAGCAAAAATCTCGTATTTGACCGTTAAGTGACCAAACGCATAAATCTCTAAAATATGTTAGGCATTCTGGATTCCTCATTAAAAAAAGGAGTGTGTATGTTGGTTTTCATGCAAATCTAAGATGGTGACTAAACGTCTTCATTATTATGACATCAAATTAGCCCCAATCGCGTGTGTGGCCGTTCTGTGGCCAAATGAATGAATCTAACAGAATGTTAGGCATTCTGGATTCCTCATAAAAATGTATTAGGTATGTTGGTTTTCATGCAAAGATTAGACATTGACAAAACTTTCATTCTTTTGACCTTAAATTAGACAAAATAATGTGTGTATCCGTTCAAGGCCCAAACGATGAATCTGGCAAAAATGTTAGGCATTATGGATTCCTCATGAAAAATGAAGTGGGTATGTTAGTTTTCATGCAAATCTGAGATGGTTACCAAACTTTCATTCTTTTGATCTCATATTAACCCAAATCACGTATGTGGCCGTTCAGAGCTCAAACAGATGAATCTCACAAAATGTTAAGCATTCAGGATATGAAAAATGGAATGGGTATCTTGGTTTTCATTAATATCCAAGACAGTGTCCAAGCTTTCATTCTTTTGACATCAAATTAGACAGAAACGTGTGTGTGGCCGTTTAGGGGCCGAACAGATGAATCTACCAAAAATGTTATGTATTCTAGATTTCTAATGAAAACTGTAGTGGGTATGTTGGTTTTGATGCAAATCCCAGGAGGTGACCAAACTTTCATTCTTTTGACCTCAAATTAGCTCAAATCGTGTGTTTGGCCCTTAAGCACCCAAACGCATGAATCTCCAAAAAATGTAAGGCATTCTGGAATCCCCATAAAAAAGGGAGTGGGTATGTTGGTTTTCAAGCAAATCCGAGACGGTGACCAAACTTTCCATTCTTTTGACCTAAAATTAGCCCAAATCGTGTGTGTGGCTATTATAGTCCCAAACTGATGAATCTCCAAAAAATGTTAGGCATTCTGCATTCCTCATAAAAAAAGGAGTGGGTATGTTGGTTTTTATTCAAATATGAGATGGTGACCAAACTTTCATTCTTTTGACCTCATATTAGCCCAAATCGCGTATGTGGCCCTTCAGGGCACAAACAGATCAATCTCACAAAATGCAAGCATATGGGATTCATTATGAAAAATGGAATGGGTATCTTGGTTTTCATTAATATCCAACACGGTGACCAACCTTTCATTCTTTTGACCTCAAATTAGACAAAATCATGTGTGTCGCCATTTAGGGCCTGAACAAATGAATCTACCAAAAATGTTATGTATTCTGGACTCCTCATGAAAAATATCATGGGTTTGTTGGTTTTCATGCAAATTCAAGGCGGTGACCAGACTTTCATTCTTTTGATCTCAAATTAGCCCAAATCGCATGTGAGGCTTTTAAGGGCCTAAATGGATTATCTCCAAAAACAAATGTTAGTCATTCTTGATTCCTCATTAAAAATAGAGTATGGTATGTTAGTTTGCATAAAAATCTGAGACGGTGATTAAACTTTTATTCTTTTGATCTCAAATTAGAAAAAATTGCATGTGAGGCTGTTCTAGGCCAAACGGATGTATCTGAAAAATATGTTAGCCATTATGGATTACTCATGAAAAATGAAGTGGGTATGTTTGTTTTTTATGCAAAACCAAGACTGTGACCAAACTTACATTCTTTTGATCTTAAATTAGACAAAATCGTGTGTGTGGCTATACATAGGCCAATCTGATGAATCTCTTAAAAATATTAGGCAATCTTTATTACTCATGAAAAATGGAGTGGGTAGGTTGGTTTTCATGCAAAAATGAGATGGTGACCAAACATGTATTATTTTCACTTCAAATAAGCCCAAATTGCGTGTGTGGACGTCCTAGGACAAAACAGATGAATCTAACAAAAATTTTAGGCATTCTAGATTCCTTATAAAAATGGAGTGGGTATGCTGGTTTTCATGAAATTCCGAGACGGTGACTAAACTTTCATTCTTTTGACATAAAATTAGCCCAAATCGCGTGTGTGGCTGTTAATTGCCCAAACTGATGAGTCTCCAAAAAATATTAGGTATTATGGATTCCTCATGATAAATGGAGTGGGTTTGTTGGTTTTCATGCAAATATGAGATGGTTACCAAACTTTCATTCTTTTGACCTCATATTAACCTAAATCGCAAATGTGGTCGTTCAGAGCACAAACAGAAGAATCTCACAAAATGCTAGGCACTAGCGATTCCTCATGAAAAATGGAATAGGTATCTTGGATTTCATTAATATTTGAGACGGTGATGAAGCTTTCATTCTTTTTACCTCAAATTAGGTAACATAACATGTGTGGCCATTTAGCGCTCTAACGGATAAATCTACAAAAAATGTTTTGTATTCTGGATTCCTCATAAAAAATTAAGTGGGTATGTTAGATTTCATTGAAAACCAAGGCGGTGACCAAACTTTCATCCTTTTGACCTCAAATTAGCCAAAATATTGTGTTTGGCCGTTAAGAGACCAAACGCATATATCTTCAACACATGTTAGGAATTTTGGATTCCTCATTAAAAAGGCAGTAAGTATGTCTGTTTTCATGCAAATCCAAAGTGATGATCAAACTTTTATTCTTTTGATCTCAAATTAGACAAAATCGCATGTGTGGCTGTTCTGGGGCCAATCGGATGAATCTCATGAAAATATTAGGCATTCTGTATTACTCATAAAAAATGGAGTATGTATGTGGGTCTTCATGCAAATCTGAGACAGTGACCAAACCTTCATTATTCTGACCTTAGATTAGCCTAAATCGCGTTTGTGGCTGTTCTGGGGCCAAACAAATAAATCTAACAAAATGTTAGGCATTACGGATTTATCATGAAAAATAGAGTGGGTATGTTTGTTTTCATGCAAATCTAAGATAATAACTAAATTTTCATTATTTTGACCTCAAATTAGACAAAATCGCGTGTATTTCCGTTCAGGACCCACACGATAAATCTAGCAAAATTGTTAGGCATTATGAATTCCTCATTAAAAATAGAGTGGGTATGTTGGTTTTCATACTAATCTGAGATGATGACCAAACTTTCATTAGCCCAATTCGCATATGTGGCCGTTCAAGGCACAAACAGATCAATATGACAAAATGTTAGGCATTCGTGATTCCCCATGAAAAATGGAATGGGTATCTTTGTTTTCATTAATATCCGAGACGATGACCAAGCTTTCATTTCTTTGACTCAAATTTGACAAAATCGCATGTGTGGTCGTTTAGGGCCCGAACGGATGAATCTACCAAAAATGTTATCTATTCTGGATTCCTCATGAAAAATATAGTGGGTTTGTTGGTTTTCATGCAAATCCAAGGCGCTGACCAGACTTTCATTATTTTCACCTCAAATTAGCCCAAATCGCATGTTTGGCCGTTAAGCACCCAAATGCATGAATCTCCAAAACATGTTAGGCGTTCTGGATTCCTCAAAAAAAGGGAGTGGGTATATTGGTTTTTTTACAATTCCTAGATGGTGACCAAACTTTCATTCTTTTAACCTCAAATCAGCCTAAATCGTGTGAGTGGCTTTTAAGGGCCCAAACTGATGAATCTCCAAAAAAATATTAGGCATTCTAGATTCCTTATAAAAAAGGGAGTATGTAAGTCAGTTTTCAAGCAAATCTGAGACGGTGATCAAACTTTTATTCTTTAGATCTCAAATTAGACAAAATTGTGTGTGTGGCCGTTCAATGCCAAACGGATGTATCTGACAAATATTTTAGCCATTCTAGTTTCCTCATAAAAAATGGTGTGTGTGACAAATATTTGAGACTGTAACTGAACTTTTATTCTTTTGACCTCAAATTAAAAAAAATCGTGTGTGTGGCTATTCAGGGGCAAATCTGATGAATCTCTTGAAAATATTAGCCATTCTGCATTACTCATCAAAAATTGAGTGGCTATGTTGGTTTTCATGCAAATCAGAGACGGTGACTAAACTTTCATTATTTTGACCTCAAATTAGCCTAAATCGTGTGTGTGGCCATCCTACGGCCAAACGGATGAATCTAATAAAGGTGTTAGGCATTTTGGATTACTTACGAAAAATGGAGTAGTTATGTTGGTTTTCATGCAAATCCGAGATGTGGCCAAACTTTTAATCTTTTGACCTCAAATTAGATAAAATCGTGTGTGTTGATGCTCAGGACCCAAACAGATGAATACGACAAACATGTTAGGCATTCTAGATTCCTCATGAAAAATGGAGTGGGTATGTTTGTTTTCTTACAAATCTGAGATGGTGACTAAACTTTCATTCTTTTGACCTCCAATTAGACAAAATCGCATGTGTGGCTGTTCAAGGGCCAATCGGATGAATCCCCTGAAAATATTAGGCATTATGGATTTCACATAAGAAATGGAATAGGCATGTTGGTTTTCATACAACTTTGAGACAGTGACCAAACTTTCATTATTTTGACCTCAAATTAGCCTAAATCGCGTGTGTGGCCATTCTGGGGCCAAACAGATGAATCTAACAAAATGTTAGGGATTCTAGATTTCTCACGAAGAATAGAGTGGGTATGTTGGTTTTAATGTAAATCTTAGACAATAACCAAACTTTCATTCTTTTGATCTCAAATTAGTCAAAATCGCATGTGTTTCTGTTCAAGGCCAAACCATGAATCTGGCAAAATGTTAGGCATTCTTAATTCCTCATGAAAAATGGAGTGGGTATGTTGGTTTTCTTGCTAATGTGAGATGGTGACCAAACATCCATTCTTTTAACCTCAAATTAGACAAAATCGCGTGTGTTGCCATTTATGGTCCAAAACGGATGAATACGGCAAACATGTTAGGAATTTTGGATTCCGCATGAAAAATGGAGTGGGTTTTTTGCTTTTCATGCAAATCTAAGATGGTGACCAAACTTTCATTCTTTTGACCTCAAATTAGACAAAATTACGTTTGTTCTCGTTCAAGGCCCAAAAGGATTAATACGGCAAACATGTTAGGCATTCTGGATTCCTTAGGAAAAAAAGAGCGAGTTTGGTTGTTTTTCATACAAATCTGAGATGGTTACCAAACTTTCATTCTTTTGACCTCATAGTAGCCCAAATTGAATATGTGGTCGTTCAGAGCACAAACAGATGAATCTCACAAAATGCTACGCATTAGCGATTCCTCATGAAAAATGCAATGGGTATCTTTGTTTTCATTAATATCCAAGACGGTGATCAAAATTTTATTCTTTTGACTTCAAAATAGAAAAAATCACATGTGGAAATTCAAGGCCAAACGGATGTATCTGACTAATATGTTATCCATTATGGATTCCTCATGAAAAATCGAGTGGGTATGTTTTTTTTCATCCAAAACCGAGATTGTGACCAAACTTTCATTCGTTTGACCTCAAATTAGAGAAAATCGTATGTTTGGCTATTCGGGGGCCAATCAGCTGAATCTCTTAAAAATATTACGCACTCTAGATTGCTCATGAAAAGTGGAACGGATATGTTGGTTTTCATGCAAATATGAGAAGGTGACCAAACTTTCTTTATTTTGACCTTAGATTAGCCTAAATCGTGTGTATGGCCATTCTGGGGCCAAATAAATGAATCTAACAAAATGTTAGGCATTCTGGATTCCTCATGAAAAATAGAGTGGGTATATTGGTTTTCATGCAAATCTGAGACAATGACCAAACTTTAATTCTTTTGACCTCAAATTAGACAAAATCGCGTGTTTTTGTTCAAGGCCCAAACGATGAATCTAGCAAAAATGTTAGGCATTTTGGATTCCTGATGAAAAGTGGAGTCAGTATGTTGGTTATCATGCTAATCTAAGATGTTGACCAAACTTTTATTCTTTTGACCTCATATTAGCCTAATTTGCATATGTGGCCATTCAGGGCACAAACAGATGACTCTAACAAAATGCTAGGCATTCACGATTCCTCATGAAAAATGGGATGGATATCTTCATTTTCATTAATATCCAAGACGGTGACCAAGCTTTCATTGTTTTAACCTCAAATTAGACAAAATCGTGTGTGTGGCTGTTTTGGGCCCGAACGGAAGATTCTACCAAAAATGTTATGTATTCTAGACTCCTCATGAAAAATATGGTGAGTTTGTTGGCTTTCATGCAAATCCAAGGCGCTCACCAGATTTTAATTTTTTTGACCTCAAATTAGACCAAATCGCGTGTTTGGCCGTTAAGCACCCAAACACATGAATCTCTAAAACATGTTAGGCATTCTAGATTCCTCAAAAAAAAGGGAGTAGGTATGTTGGTTTTCATGCAATTCCAAGATGGTGACCAAACTTTCATTCTTTTGACCCCCAAATTAGCCTAAATCGTGTGTGTGGCTTTTAAGGGCCCATACGGATGAATCACCAAAAAATGTTAGGCATTCTGGATTCCTTATAAAAAAGGGAGTGGGTATGTTGGTTTTTATGCAAATCTGAGATGGTGATCAAACTTTTATTCGTTTGATCTCAAATTAGACAAAATGGCATGTGTGGCCGTTCATAGCCAAATGGATGTATCTTACAAATATTTTAGCCATTTTGGATTCCTCATGAAAAATGGAGTTGGTATATTTGTTTTAATTTAACATCGAGACTGAAACTGAAATTTTATTCTTTTGATCTCAAATTAGACAAAATCGTGTGTGTGGCTATTTAAGGGCCAATATGATGAATCTCTAGAAAATATTAGGCATTCTGGATTACTCATAAAAAATATAGTGGGTATGTTAGTTTTCATGTAAAATCAAAGACGGTGACCAAACTTTCATTATTTTGACCTCAAATTAGCCCAAATCGCGGGTGTGGCCCTCCTAGGGCCGAACGGATGAATCTAATAAAAGTGTTAGGCATTCTGGATTACTTACGAAAAATGGAATGGGTATGTTAGTTTTCATGCAAACCTAAGAAGGTGGCCAAACTTTTAATCTTTTGACCTCAAATTAGACAAAATCGCGTTTGTTGCCGTCCAGGGCCCAAACTGATGAATAGAACAAACATGTTAGGCATTCTGGATTTCTCATGAAAAATGAAGCAGGTATATTGGTTTTCTCTCAAATCTGAGATGGTGACCAAACTTTCATTCTTTTGACCTTATATTAGCCTAAATCCTGTAAGTAGCCGTTCAGAGCACAAACAGATGAGTCTCACAAAATGCTACGAATTTATGATTCCTCTTGAAAAATGATATGGGTATCTTGGTTTTCATTAACATCCGAGACGGTGACCAAGCTTTCATTGTTTTGACCTCAAATTAGACAAAATATTGTGTGTGGCCATTTAGCCCCCTAGCGGATAAATCTATCAAAAATTTTATGTATTCAGAATTTCTCAAGAGAAATGGAGTGGGTATGTTGGTTTTCATACAAATCCAAGGCGGTGACCAAACTTTCATTCTTTTAACCTTAAATTATCCCAAATCGCGTGTGTGGCCGTTAAGTGCCCAAATGCATGAGTCTCCAAAACATGTTAGGCATTCTGGATTCCTCATAAAAGAGGGAGTAGGTATCTTGGTTTTCATGTAAATCCTAGATGGTGACCAAACTTTCATTCTTTTCACCTAAAATTAGCCTAAATCACATGAGTGGCTGTAAAGGGACCAAACTGATAAATCTCCAAAAAATATTAGGCATTCCGGATTCCTCTTAAAAAGAGGAGTGGGTATGTTTGTTTTCATACAATCAGAGATGGTGATCAAACGTTTATTCTTTTAATCTCAAATTAGATAAAATCAAGTGTGTGGTCGTTCAGGGCCAAACGGATGTATATGACAAATATTTTAGCCATTTTGGATTCTTCATGAAAAATGGAGTAGGTATGTGTGTTTTCGTGCAAAACAAAGATTGTGACCAAACTCCTTTCTTTTGACCTTAAATTAGACAAAATCGCCTGTGTAGCCGTTCAGGGCCCAAACGGATGAATCTGGAAAAAGCGCTTGGCATTTTGGATTCCTTATGAAAAATAGAGTGGGTATGTTGGATTTCATGCTAATCTGAGAAGGTGACCAAAATTTCATTCCTTTGACCTAATATTAGCCTAATTCGCATATATGGCCGTTCAGGGCACAAGCAGATGAATCACACAAAATACTAGGCATTCTTGATTCTTCATGAAAAATTGAATTGGTATCTTGGATTTAATTAATATCCAAGATGGTGACCAAACTTTCATTCTTTTGACCTCAAATTAGACAAAATCACTCATGTGGTCGTTTAGATCCCTAAAGGATAAATCTACCAAAAATGCTATGCAATCTGGATTCCTCATAAAAAAGGGAGTGTGTATATTGGTTTTCATGAAATTATGAGATAATGACCATGCTTTCATTCTTTTGACCTCATATTAGCCCAAATCGCGTAAGTGGCTGTTCAGGGCAAAAACAGATGAATCTCACAAAATGCTAGGCATTTACAATTCCTCAGGAAAAATGGAATGGGTATCTTGGTTTTCAATTACATCCGAGATGGTGACCAAGCTTTCATTCTTTTCACCTCAAATTAGACAAAATCGTGTGTGTGGCTGTTTCGCCCCCTAGCAGATGAATCTACCAAAAATGTTATGTAGTATATTTCTCAAGAAAAATGGAGTGGGTATGTTGGTTTTCATACAAATCCAAGGTGGTGACCAAACTTTCATTCTTTTAACCTCAAATAATCCCTAATCGCATATGTTGCCATTAAGTGCCCAAACGCATGAATCTCCAATACATGTTAGGCATTCTGGATTCCTCATAAAAAAGGGAGTGTGTATCTTGGTTTTCATGCAAATTCTAGACAGTGATCAAACCTTCATTCTTTTCACCTAAAATAAGCCCAAATCACGTGTGTGGCTGTTAAGGGCCCAAAAGGATAAATCTCCAAAAAATGTTAGGCATTTCGGATTCCTCATAAAAAAAGAGTGGGTATGTTGGTTTTCATACACATCAGAGATGGCGATCAAACTTTTGTTCTTTTGATATCAAATTAGACAAAATCAAGTGTGTGGCCATTCAGGGCCAAACGGATGTATATGACAAATATTTTAGCCATTCTAGATTCCTTAAGAAAAATGGAGTGGGTGTGTTTTGTGTTTTCATGCAAAACCATAATGGTGACCAAATAGATGAATCTGGCAAAAATTTTAGGCATTTTGGATTTCTCATGAAAAATAAAGTGGGTATGTTGGATTTCATTCTAATTTGAGATTGTGACCAAACTTTCATTTTTCTGACCTCATATTAGCCAAATTTGCATATGTGGCCATTCAAAGCACAAACAGATAAATCTCACAAAATGCTAGGCATTCGCTATTCCTCATGAAAAATCGAATAGGTATCTTGGTTTTCATTAGTATCCGAGATGGTGACCAAGCTTTCATTCTTTTGACCTCAAAATAGACAAAATTGTGCGTGTGGCTGTTTAGAGCTCTAACGGATGAATCTACAAAAAAATTTATGTATTTTGGATTCCTTATAAAAAAATGAGGGGGTATGTTGGTGTTCGTGCAAATCCGAGACAGTGACCGAACTTTCATTCTTTTGAACTCAAATTAGCCCAAATCGCTTGTGTGGCTATTAAGTGCCCAAACTGATGAATCTTTAAAAAATGTTAGGTATTTTGGATTCCTCATAAAAAAGGGAGTGGGTATCTTAGTTTTCATGCAAACTGAGACGGTGACCGAACTTTCATTCTTTTGATCTCAAATTAGACAAAATCGCATGTATAGCCATTAACGGCCAAACACATGTTTCTCACAAAAATTTTATCTATTATGGATTCTCCATGAAAATTGGAGTAGGTATGTGTGTTTTCATGCAAAACCAAGATTGTGACCAAACTCCATTCTTTTGACCTCAAATTAGACAAAATCGTGTGTGTAGCTGTTCCGGGCCCAAACGGATGAATCTGGTAAAAGTGTTAGGCATTCTGGATTACTCATGAAAAATGGAGTGGGTATGTTGGATTTCATGCTAATCTGAGATAGTGACCAAACTTTCATTCCTTTGACCTAATATTAGCCCAATTCGTATATATGGCCATTCAGGGCACAAAAAAATGAATCACACAAAATGGTAGGCATTCGTGATTCTTCATGAAAAATGGAATGGGTATCTTGGTTTTAATTAATATCCAAGACGGTGACCAAGCTTTCATTTTTTTGACCTCAAATTAGCCTAAATCGCTTTTGTGGCTATTAAGGGCCCAAATGGATGAATCACCAAAAAATGTTATGAAATATAGATTCATCATAAAAAAGGGAGTAGGTATGTTAGTTTTGATAAAATTCTGAGACGATGACCAAACTTTCATTCTTTTGACCTCAAATTAGCCCAAATCGCGTGTGTAGCTGTTAAGGGCCCAAAAGGGTGAATCTCCAAAAAATGTTAGGCTTTTTGGATTCCTCATAAAAAATGGAGTGTGTATCTTGGTTTTCATACAAATCCGAGAGGTGACCGAAGTTTCATTCTTCTGACCTCAAATTAGCCTAAATCGTGTGTGTGGCCGTTAAGTGCCCAAACGCTTGAATCTCCAAAACTTGTTAGGTATTTTGGATTCCTTATAAAAATGGGACTGGGTATCTAGGTTTTCAAGCAAATCCAAGACGATGACCAAACTTTCATTCTTTTGATCTTAAATTAAACAAAATCGCATGTATAGCCATTAAAGGCCAAACAGATGTATTTGACAAATATTTTAGCCATTCTTGATTCCTCATGAAAAATGGAGTGGGTATGTTTGTTTTTCTACAAAACCGAGACTATAACCAAACTTTCATTCTTTTAAAATTAAATTAGACAAAATCGCATGTGTGGTTGTTCAAGGGCTAATCGAATTATTCTCTTGAAAATATTAGGCATTCCGGATTCCTCATGAAAAATAGAGTAGGTATGTTAGTTTTTATGCAAATCTGAGACGGTGACCAAATTTTCATTATTTAGACCTTAGATTAGGCTAAATCATGTGTGTGGCCGTTCTAGGGCCAAATGGATGAATCTAACAAAAATGTTAGGCATTATGGATTCCTTATGAAAAATAGAGTGGGTATGTTGGTTTTCATGAAAATATGAGATGGTGACTAAACTTTCATTCTTTTGACCTCATATTAGCCCAAATCACGTATGTGGCCCTTCTAGGCACAAAAAGATGAATCTCACAAAATGCTAGACATTAGCGATTCCTCATGGAAAATGGAATGGGTATCTTGGTTTTCATTAACATCCGAGATGGTGACCAAACTTTCATTCTTTTAACCTCAGATTAGACAAAATCGCGTGTGTGGCCATTTAGAGCCTTGACGGATGAATCTACCATGTATTTTGGATTCCTCATGAAAAATTGAGTTTGTATGTTTGTTTTCATGCAAATCCAAGGTAGTGACTAAACGTTCATTCTTCTAACCTCAAATTAGCCCAATTCACGTGTTTGGTCGTTAAGCGTCCAAACACATGAATCTCCAAAACATGTTAGGCATTCTCGATTCCTTATAAAAAAAGTGTGGGTCTATTGGTTCTCATGTAAATCCGATACGGTGACCAAACTTTCATTCTTTTGACCTCAAATTAGCCCAAATAGCGTGTGTGGTCGTTTAGGGCCTTAACGGAAGAATCTACCAAAAATGTTATGTATTCTGGATTCCTCAGGAAAAATTGAGTTAGTATGTTTGTTTTCATGCAAATCCAAGGCGGTGACCAAACTTTCATTCTTCTGACCTCAAATTAGCCCAAATCGTGTGTGTGGCCGTTAAGTGCCCAAATGCATGAATCTCAAAAACATGTTAGGTATTCTGGATTCCTCATAAAAAAGGGAGTGGGTATCTTTGTTTTCAAGCAAATTAGATACGGTGACCAAACTTTCATTCTTTTTATCTCAAATTAGACAAAGTCGCGTATATAGCCCTTAAAGGCCAAACAAATGTATTGGACAAATATCTTAGCCATTCTGGGTTCCTCATAAAAAATGTAGTGGGTAAGTTTGTTTTTATGCAAAACCGAGACTGTAACCAAATTTTCATTCTTTTGACCTCAAATTAGACAAAATCGCGTGTGTGGCTGTTCAGGGTCCAATCGGATTAATCTCTTGAAAATATTAGACATTCCGGATTCCTTATGAAAAATGAAGTAGGTATGTTAGATTTCATGCAAATCTGAGATGGTGACCAAATTTTCATTATTTTGACCTCAGATTAGCCCAAATCGAGTGTGTGACAGTTCTGGGGCCAAATGGATGAATCTAACAAAAATGTTGGGCATTATGGATTCCTCATGAATAATAGAGTGAGTATGTTGGTTTTCATGCAAATATGAGATGGTTACCAAACTTTTATTCTTTTAACCTCATATTAGCCCAAATCACGTATGTGGCCCTTCAGGGCACAAATAGATGAATCTCACAAACTGCTAGGCATTAGCAATTCCTCATGAAAAATGGAATGGGTATCTTGGTTTTCATTAATATCCGAGAAGGTGACCAAGCTTTCATTCTTTTGACCTCAAATTAGACAAAATCGCGTGTGTGGCCGTTTAGGGCATTAACGGATGAATCTACCAAAAATGTTATGTATTATGGATTCCTCATGAAAAATTGAGTCGGTATGTTTGTTTTCATGCAAATCCAAGGCGATGACTAAACTTTCATTCTTCTGACCTCAAATTAGCCCAAATCACTTGTTTGGCCGTTAAGAACCCAAACGCATGAATCTCCAAAACATGTTAGGCATTCTCAATTCATCATAAAAAAAGGTATAGGTCTGTTGGTTTTCATGCAAATCCAATACGATGACCAAACTTTCATTCTTTTGACCTTGAATTAGCCCAAATAGCGTGTGTGGCTGTTACGGGCCCAAACGGATGAATTTTAAAAAAATGTTAGGCATTCTGCAATCCTCATAAAAAGGGGAGTGGGAATGTTGGATTTCATGCAAATCCGAGATGGTAATCAAACTTTTATTCTTGTGATCTCAAATTAGACAAAATCGCATGTGTGGCCATTCAAGGCCAAATAGATGCATCTTTCAAATATGTTAGTCATTATGGATTTCTCATGAAAAATGGAATGGGTATGTTTTTTTCTTGCAAAACCGAAACTTTGATCAAACTTTCATTCTTTTGACCTCAAATTAGACAAAATCTCATGTGTGGCTCTTCAGGGGCCAATCGGATGAATCTCTTGAAAATATTAGGCATTCTAGATTCCTCATGAAAAATGGAGTGGGTATATTGGTTTTCATGTAAATCTGAGACTGTTACCAAACTTTCATTATTTTGACCTCAGATTAGCCTAAATCGCGTGTATGGCCATTCTAGGGCCAAACATATGAATCTAACAAAATGTTAGCCATTCTGGATTTCTCATGAAAAATGGAGTGGGTATGTTGGTTTTCATAAAAATCTAAGACAATGACCAAACTTTCATTCTTTTGACCTCAAATTAGACAAAATCGCGTGTGTTGCTATTCAGGGCCCAAACGATGAATCTGGCAAAAATATTAGTTTTTCTGGATTCCTCAAGAAAAATGGAGTGGGTATGTTATGTTGGTTTTCATGTTAATTTGATATGGTGACCAAACTTTCATTTTTTTTTTGACCTCATACTAGCCCAATTAGCATATGTGGCCGTTTAGGGCACAAACAAATGAATCTCACAAAATACTAGGCATTTGCGATTCCTCATGAAAAATGGAATGGGTATCTTGGTTTACATTAATATCCAAAAAGGATTTGTTTTTTTTCCGGTTATGTTCGTTTTTTTCGGGTTCGGTTAGGTTTTTCTCCAAGTCCTTCTCAAACTTGAGGGACCAACAGTTATAAACAGAGTAAACTCGAGGGACCAAAACCAAAATATTTTAAACTTGAGGGAACAAGAGTCAAACTTTAGCGTCCAAAACCACCGATTTTAAACTTGAGGGACCAAAACCAAATTGGATTAAACTTTAGGGGCCAAAAATTATATAAGTTGACCAAAGGCATAAGCTCCATAGGCTGAAGCAATTTTTTTTAGTGTTGGGCATGCTATTGGGCCCATTAATAATGCGATCCAAAGGCAAAAGCCTAATAAGCTGAAGCAATTTTTTTTTAGTTTTTGGTTGAGTGTTTTACGTTAAGAGCTTTTGCAATCTTGAGCAACTTTTACCAAAAGCAAAAATGCAAAATTATGTATGGAGAAAATTAAAAGCTTTTGCAATCTTAAGCAGCTTTTACCAAAAGCAAAACCAACGTGTGTTGGCATAAGTGGTAAGGGACTTACGTTCCCTTAAGTGCTCTAGTCTCGGGTTCGATCCTTGGGGCGGCATGTATGGAGAAAATCCGTTTGGGAGGGTCGTCCTCATCTTAGGCCTAATAGTACTTGAGGGATTAGTCATCAGACTTACTCCGATGGATACCCTGCGTAGAAAAAAAATGCAATAATTCGAAGATGTCTTTCTCGGCGTCCACCCAATCTTCAACCTGAAGGCTATGCTTGGATGAGAAGAAAAGTTAGGAGGAAAGAAAATAAGGGGAAAGAAAAGGGAGAGAAGAGAAAACTGAAAAGAAAATATTAGCACTCTATCTGCTTGGATGGACAAAAGAAAATAGGGAGGAAAGAAAAAGAGCAAAGATCTAAATGACTAAAATATCCTTATCTTATGCCAAGATGTTTCATGTTTAAAATTAAATTAAATATTACAATAAAAAAACATATTAAATTTACTTTCCTAAGAAATTTAAAATTAAATTATTTAATGGAAATATATTTTTATTTTATTGCTTCTATATTTTAAAATAAAATAATTTAACACAAGAGTTATTTTTCAAGAGGTTTTTGAGCTCTATAAGGAAACGATGTTGGATCATCCTTCAACCAAAATGACAGAGTTAATGCCTATGGGATGAGTTTGCTTCGCAATTATTGTAGAAGAGAACGACGGCACTGATTTTCTCTTGTGTTCGCAGGCCATTTTATACACAAAATTTCACAAAATAGAATTTATTGGGTGCCAATTGCGACACCCAGGTATGACAGAAACAAGGCCAGCACAGTGACGCTAGTTGTGCTTGGCTCAAATCGGAATAAGAAAATGGGGGCAAAGTGGTGGTGGCCAAAGTGACCAGCCTGGGTGAAGGAGCTGATTCAGTTCAGCTGATGAGGGATCTGAACAACGTAAGCCAAAGGGCACGGAGGGAAACAAGATTGTTCTCTCAAAATCTCCCCACTTATGGAAAGAAGAATTGAAGAGAAAATGAGGTGTGGGGCCCACTATATTTTCTCTCCCACTTTTCTCTCCTCGTCGTTTTCTCCTCTAACCAAGCTGGGGAAAACTTAATTCCCTACTAATTTTCCATCTTCGTTCTCTCTCCTCCCTCGTTTTCACCCCATCCAAGTAAAGGGGAAGAGCTTCTTCATCTTCACCTTGGATCCGTCTTCATCTTCGAGTTGTCTGCATGTTTGATCTGTCCTACGGGTGCTTCGACGTCTTCGGTCTGTCTTCATCTCCGATCTGGGGCTTCACTCATGACCCTACAGCCTGAGCTCTTTAGCCGTCATTGGTTCAACCTTTTCCGGCGGTGGGTGTTCTTTTGTTCGCCGTTTCCATCAACCTGAAGGCTTTGAAATGCAGATGGTTGAGCTCGGTTTGATACGCTTTCTGGTAGCTTCTTGATTTTCTGGTTAGTCCACTTCTTTCCTTCTTATTTTATCTTCCAATTCAATAATTTTTCTTTAATTGGAAGAAACCATCAGTTTGAAAAGGGGATAAACTAGAAGGAAAGCGGAATATTACTACTTCACTCTTTGATTTTCATGTCTATGCTTGATGCATACTTCTCTGGCTTTACTGGATTCTGCATATTTCATGTCCACTGACTCAAGTTCTGGTGTATTGAAGATGGGATTGTATCAGTAGATTATTTATTTAGACTTTTTTAATTTTCTTCCCTTTGGTTCCATTTAAGACAGTTATTATAGCTGCTAGTTCTGTTCTATTCTGCACTAACGCAATTGAAAAAATACCATGGAGGGACAAAGCTTCTATGTTTGTATTGAGAATGTGCTTTTTATTTATAATTTTCATTGGCATTACATAACTAATATGACAAATCACTTAGAAGAGAGGATTCCGTGATGAACCAGGAAACTTTTGTCCATGTGGAAGCTGAGGTTTGGTTCTTTTTTATGACATTTTGAGGACATGCGGTCTTTACATGGTTCCATATTCAGGATTATGAAGTTAAATGTCTGAAAATATGCCTCTTTGTAAGTTAGGAACTCATAAAATGGTGATTATTTCTCCAAATATGGGAGTGCAGCAAAAGCTTGGGAGATTACAGAGAGGACAACTGATTCATATTTTCATTTGTGCAAATATTTTGACTCCAGTTGTCAGCAACGTTTCCCAGCTTGAAGTTTGAGGAAGCTGCTACAGAGGTCTAGGTGGTTTTGTTCATTCCTTAGAGCCCTCAAATCTTCACTCTAGTGTGTGGATTGAGAACTTCCTCATCTGAGAGTAGTTGTTCTTGTGAGTAGCTCTTGGTCTGTACTTACTAGAGATAGGGTGGTCTACTTTGTTTATTATTAGGACTAGATTTGAGTTCATATTTCTGTTTTCACTGACTTCCCATGCAGTTCAATGTAAAAATGACCAGGAAGTTGAAAATTCCCAGTTTGATGACCCAAATTGAAGGCGAACAACTTGCTCGCCCGTTCCTTCCTTCTGAGCAACAAAAGCTCAAGAGGAACAAAACTATTCATGTGTTGTATAATCTTTGTCTACAACCAAAAAATGATGCCTATTTATGGTTTTGTGAATGTGAATACAAAGTTGTGGAACACTTGCTGGTTAAGTTGGTTCAATTGCGGAAAGAATAAGGTGGTAGTAGTGTTTTGGTACTTATCCTCAAACATAATAACAACGAAATTATATTTGAGTGCACTTTTTCTATCTTTAATCAGCTATGTAGTATGAGTCAGTTTGTGTAATGTTTTTTTTTCTATCTTACAAAAGTCATAAACCAGACACTAATCAAACAGTTGTTTACAAGCCTACGGCTAAGCTTGTTTCCAAGGCCACTGTTTCTCTTTTGGCAAATATGGTCAGTATTAAATGCATTTCTTAACAAGACTAGGTTGCTTATGTGAGATTGAGTTCATGAGTTTTTTTTCCATTCACTTAAGGGAAATTATAGTACCAGTCATAGCCAGCAGTTTGAACATCCCAATCATACTACTACAAAAAAGCAAAATTGTAGCGCTTATAATTGTATTAGTTGTAGCGTTAGAGAAGTGTCACATATCTAAACGCCACAAAAAGAAGCTGTGGCGTTTGGAAGCGCCACAACTTTTAAATTTTTTTTTAAAAAAAAATACCCTCCTGTGGCGCTTGTTGGAGGAGGTGCCACAGGAGGACGCAAGAGCCACAAGAGACCTCCTCTTGTGGCACCTCCTCCAACAAGCGCCACAGGAGGGTATTTTTTTAAAAAAAATTAAATGTTGTGGTGCTTAAATGATCAATCACACTAATATTGGGCTTTCTAGGGTTATTACTAAATCTAAATAATATTTTTATTATTATCCTTCTTTTTTATAAAATTTAAATTATATTCCTTTAAGAGTTTGTAGCTAAGAATGCCAGATCTTGAACATTCACCAGCATTTGAGACAACCAAGAAATCACCATCAATATTATATAATTAAAAAAAATACACCATACCTAGCTTATTGCATTCAAAAGAGTCAAGCTTATGCATAATATTGACTATTATTGTCCACTAATAATGCAAATGTGTGTTACTGTTTTAAAAATAAATTAATTGCTAAAAAATTACATACAAAAATTTTTAAATTTGAATTGTCACGAATGAGGATTCAGATTAAGATCATATATATGCCATGATGAACTTTGACCTCCTTGATTGGAAGGATGAACTCAAACTCACATGCTAATAACATTGAAAAAACTCATATCCTCAAAAAGATATTGAATTCGTTTTTATTAATTAAACAAACCTTATACCTCTTATATACCCATAAATTAAATTTCAGTTCACATATTCTGTATTATTATATGCCAACAATAAATTATGCATTTCATAATAATACTTTTCTTTTGCTAAGCATAAATATCCTCCTACTAAAGATCATCCTTGAGGCAATGTCAGGCAATTTAATTTCATACCTCATCATATAGGAATATTAAAAATAAGATATATATATATATATATATATATATATATATATATATATATATATATATATATATATATATATATATATATATATATATAACACGCACACACGTCTGCATAATATTGACTATTAATTTGAAATAAAAAATTACAGAAAATATATGCCAATTAAAAAAAAAGCACGTTGAACTTACAACTTAATTGATCAGTGCAGTGGAATGGGGGACCATGTTGCCCGTTGGTGACAGTTGGAACAAAACAAAGAAGTAGATTTGACGATGAAGACGCACTACAAAAAAACTGTGATTTAGTAGCGGTTAAAAATATGTATTAGTAGCGGTTTTAACCACTACAAACCACATTAGTATCGGTTGTAAAAACCGCTACAAAATCCACTGTTGCAAACGTATTTGTAGCAGTTTACAATAACCGCTACTCACGTAACACAACCGCTACAAATTTAATAGCGGTTACTAAACTGCTATAAATGTTGGCACCACAATTTAACGTGGCGGGAAATGAAAAATGAAAATTTGGCTCCAATTTTGTAGCGGTTGAAAAACCGCTACTAAATTCAAATGGGAATTTCAAAAATAGCGCCAAAAACTTAATACTATTTTCAGTTTAAATTTATAGAGGTTCTAAAACCGCCACAAAATTTTGAGAATTTGTTTAAAAAATTTATATAATTATTTGAATCCATTGTTATAATATTGTGTTGAACATTTTATTATTTAAGTAACTTAAATGATAGTAGTTATTATTTATAAAAAATTATTAAATTAAGTTAAATAAGTATACACTTTATATAGGTAATATTATTGAGAAGGTGAAGATAATAAGTATAAATATTATGAGAGGGGAAAATGTTGAAATCAAATAATTGAAATTTTTTTTCTATATTTGATCACCTTACTCAACTCTTCGGCTCTTAAAAAAAATTTCAGAGGAGAGAAAACGAAAGAGAAGAAGGGTTGAAAGAAATGGAGAAGTGTTTGAAATAAGGTATGCTTGGGGTATTTATAGGGATCTGCGTAGTGCTTGTAGCGGTTAATGTGACAAGTTTTGTAGCGGTTGATATTTGTAGTAGTTTATGTGACATTATTTGTCGCGGTTGATTTTGTAGCAGTTTCATAACCCCTACAAATATTGGTCTGAATTTTTTTTATAAAAATATTTCACACTTGTAGCGGTTTTATTTGATTTTGTAGCGGTTTCATAACCCCTACAAATATTGGTCTGAATTTTTTTTATAAAAATATTTCACACTTGTAGCGGTTTTATTTGATTTTGTAGCGGTTTCATAACCCCTACTAATATTTGTCTGAATTTTTTTTATAAAAATATTTTAAATTTCAAATTTTCAATTTGTAGCGGTTTTGTTTGTAAAACCACTACAAATATTTATACTTTGTAGCGGTTTATATATAAAAACCGCTACAAATTCATTCATTTATTTATTTGTTTATAAATATTTATTTCAAATGCATTCTGTAGCGGTTAAACGACAAAAATCGCTACAAATTTTCATCACCGTTGACAGGATTTAAAATTCAAATTTTCAATGTGTAACACTTTGTAGCGGTTATGTTCAAAAATATCGCTACAAATGTTCATGACTATTGGCGGAAATTAAAATATTCAAATTTTAAATGAACACTTTCTAACAGTTAATATTGAGAAACTGCTACAAATATTCATAACTGTTGGCAGGAATTAAAATTTTTCAAATTTCAAATGTTTAATTTGTAGCGGTTTTGTTTGTCAAACCGCTACAAAGTTTCGTATCACTTTGTAGCAGTTTCATCCATTTAACCGTTACAAATATTTATATTTTGTAGCGGTTTTTATATATAAACTACTACAAATGTTTTATTTATTTATATTTTTAATAAATATTTATTTCAAATGTATTCTTTAGCGTTTATATACTATAACCGCTACAAATAGGAGTTAAATTTTGTAGCAATTCTCTGTAACCGCTACAAAAAGGTGATCCTCTAACTTCCGTAGCGGTTACTATTATAAAAATCGGTACAAAAGAATCGCCACAATAGTTGCAGTAGCTTCGCGCCAAGCTGGCACCACATTTGTAGCGGTTAGTATAGACTAACCGCTACAAAATAACTACAACAAATTTGGCGCGAGTTTGGCACCAAAATTTGTAACGGTTATGTCTTGTAAACCAGTACAAATCGCATTCCCTAACCCACGAGCCATTTGGCACGAAGCATACCGTTGCAAATTTATAGCGGTGTTGCTTAAAACTACTACAAATCCTGATATTTGTAGCGGTTTATTTTAACCGCTACAAATTATCATTTTTTTTGTAGTGACGTATGTGTGTGTGGGTGTGTTTTTAAGTGGGAAGATGACAAGAAATGGAGGGAGACGTCTACAGCAAGAAGATGAGAAAGGGAAAGTGGGAGAGGAGGGAATAATTAAAGTGGGAGTCAAAATAAAAGGGAAGGAAGGGCCACACGCGGGAAAGGGAAAAAAGATAAGGGTGGGGGTGGCAGCAATTGTGATTAGTTGGGAGTGGATTATACTATCCACTTAAGAGGTTAAAAAAAAATTTAATACAAGAACCAGCTGTGGCGCCTGGTTGGTCAGGCGCCACAACTAGTGAAATTTTTTTTTTTAATATATAACTAGCTGTGGCGCCTGGGTTAGTTAAAATTTTCTTTTATAATATAACTAGCTTTTTCAGGCGCCACAGCTAGTGTAATTTTTTTTTATAATAGTTAGTCAGGTGTTCCCAAGTGTGGCTCCTGTCTTGGCAGGCGCCACACTTAAGCCAACCAGCTGTGGCACCAGGTTCACCAGACGCCACAATTGATACCCAAAATTAAAAAATAAAAGAAAATAGAAAAGGAAAAAAAAAAAAAGACAGCTGTAGCACTTCTTTAAAGAAGGGGCATAAAATGTGCGTCACTTTTCGACCTCTTTATAATAGTGTCAGGAGAAACTGAAGACCAATTTGAGCTCAATTAATCATCAGAATAATAACACCACACGTGCAGAACCAAATCCTGCGATTGAATGTCTGAAGATGGCACATTAGCCCAGAGGAGGACCGGAAAACTTCACCATCTACTAGGAATGGTGGTGATAGACCTTGTTATGATGGTATAACTGGAGGAAATATGGGCAGACGCAAGTTAAAAATTACTTATCTCAAATTTAGAGATCAAATTGTATGTAATAGTTATGTAATATTATTTTATTAAATTATGTATTTTTTTATTGTCAAATTTTCCAACTTTAACTTCTATAATTTTTTAATAATTTTTAATCTAATTTCTCTCTTATTATTATCACAAAAGCAACTTATATTAAAGTTAATTCAAACAAATTCTACTTTTACAAAAATTACTTATACAATCGTCAATTCAAACATAAATCATATTACACAATCTGATATTTACTCAAAAGTAAGATTACAAAAAGTCAAATAAAAAAATCCACTTTTACAATCGTTGTTCCAAACATACACTTGATTAGCAACGTCAAGCCCGACATATAAAATTATGTCCACCTGGAGATGAAACATTTCATATTCATCTCAATTTGAAGAAATGAAGTCTTCTTCATTTTTCTACCTCCACCGGATCAAGCCTTTCTCTCTCTGGTTTTTCAATAAAAAATTATCACACACACACACATATTCATCATAAATTAAAGTCCACATGTTGACCAAAAAATAAAATAAATTACACACATATATAACCTTCAAAAAATCACAAAAAAAGTACCCGTTTTCATTTCTATAGTTAATAGTTTGATAATGATTTTTTTTAAGAGGTTGGATGAGGATATAGAAATAAGCAGGGGGCTGCGACAGCTAGCAAAAAAGATAAAAAAAAGTTGGGGGCTGCGATAATATTATCGTTGAATGCAATGAAAGTTCTCTGAAATACGCTATAGCCTTTGGATGTAGGGAAAAAAAATAACTTTTTCACATAATTATAACTAATGTATATTGTCAATAGAGTTTGGGTCTAGTAAAGGAGTAAGTTCTCACAATATAGTGAATCAATATTTGAATTATATTGGAAGAGTTACTCACATTTAATGTCTAACAGTATTTTAAACAGAAATACTTCCAAGAAGAAGATATTTGTATTTAGTAAAACAAAACATAACTGATGCATAATTACGTGTCCCTCAATTAGGAGTAAAATTCCCAACTTCACATGAAACCGGTTCCAATTATAAGGCAGATCAGATAGAAAATTTTTTTAGTCCACATTATTGTAAGACATGGCATTAATTGTTTATCACTAGTTTCCCCTTTTTACCCCTCATTAAATTTAATTTTAATAAAAATAAAATTAATGTGTTATTAAATTTTAAATAACTAATAATTTTTAAGGTTTTCCATTAGATCTAATAGAGGATGTTGATAGTGACGTATTACAGAGAGACTGGACTAATATAAAATATATAAAAAACAATATTTTACTATTTAAGGGATTGAAGCAGATGATGGATTGTACAGTTTAGAGAGAGTTAAAGAGGCTATAAAGAAGGGCCTTGGGTTTTACTCCGTTTTTTTTCTTTTTTTTACTACGAGGGACTTGGGTTTACTCCTGGCATTGAGTGCAATGCGGTTTCAAGATCCCACAGTCAGCTTTATCAAGTTTCAAGTTTATCTATGTGTGGACACTTCTGCTGGGTCAGATTTTATTGAGTGCCCTATTTTTTGAACAAGATATGAGTCCCAAGTTCAGTTTCCCAAGTTTAATACCATTTCAATTTCAATTACATTGAAACTTAATACTCCTTCCGGTCCTAAATATAAGACACAGTAACTTTTTTGGAGAGATTAAAGAATCTAATTAAATTACTTTAAAATATTTATATTTGTCATTTTTTCTCCAAATTATTTTACCTAACTTATAAACTGATATATAATCTAAGGATACATAACATATAATATGATTAAGTAACTTATTTAGCTTTCTTAATATTTCCAAAAAAAAGGTCAACTTTATCTTATATTTAGGATCGGAGAAAATAATACGTAGTTACTGTAGGGCTAAAATCCCACTTCCTGAAGCCCAGATGTGGCACATCACCAAGAAGGCCCAAGGAGATGCATTCGGCCAAGTCCAACTCACACAGGCCCGGTTTGACTTCATTAAAGATCAGTATTTTGTACCCATTCAAGATCAATAATACTGCATTTCTTTCTTCTTATTCTTATTTTCATTAATATTTTCCTATTTTATCTTCTAATCTCTTCGTTGTCGGTAATCCTGTATGTAAGATCCTATCCAACTAAATCTTGGTCAAACACGTACATCATTCCTTAGATCTATGTGTTGAATTTTTATCAAATTTTAATCTATATTTTTAAAAAATCAATTCAACGACACTTAATTAGAATTGGTTGTCGTATAAAGATTGGTATACGTACGGCAAGTTCCATGTTCTGGATATGCATGGACTTGGACAGAATATGTATTACCACCCCAAAACTTTGACTTCGTAAAAATAGACTCAAAAGTGTAATTTGTTTAATAATGATTCACCCATTGATTTGTGAAGGATTAGGTTAAAGAATAAATTAAACAATCAATTCATGTAGTTTTCACAAAAACTAGTTGCAGTGAACACAATTTAAAAACCCCAGCTTATGCCTATTCACGCGCTTACGTAAACCTCCGTAGATTTTTAAAAATGATCAATGACGAAAGATGCACAATCAATTCCAACCTGTAAAGCAAATGGTTTCAGACTTTAGAAAACGAGGCTTGCTCATTCCAAAGTGCTTTATCTACTGTCTATAAATACACAGTTCAAGACATAGCAGAAGCTGTGAGATACAAAACACACACATACACATATTGAAGAAACTACTCAGAGGAAATTAAGCGTCATGATGATGAAGAAGTTGATATGGTTGGTGCTGGTTTTGGCGATAGTGGCCATTGCTAGGGTTGAAGCTGATGGCTATGGAGTGTGTGGGAAGTACAGCCCAGATAGGATGCTCACACATGTTCTTCGTCACTGTGCGAAACCGGCAAGAGACTTGAAGGCTCCTGTGACTCCAAAATGCTGTGAGCCTCTATCCAAAATCTCAGAGGAATGCTTCCATGCCATCTTCAATTCTGACACTTGGAAGTATTCAGGCATCAACCAAGGAATCGCCCTCACCATTCCTAAACGCTGCCATGACCTCCATTATTAATAATAATGTGCCTTCACTGTACACCTCTATGAATTTGTCACCTGCTTACAGCTTCTCTAATAAAGTGTGACTGTGTCTTTAATAAGAGCTCATCTTTGTAGCTCATACATATTAAGTTTGTTAAACATGTCTCTGTTGATTTGTCCATCGAGTTTGTCGTTCCAACTGCGAATGGATTCGTTGAATTTGAATTTGTTTGTTTGTGTTTTAATCTCAAATAAGATGTATGGTGAATTTCATATATAAGTAAACTTCTCCTCTTTATTATGATTTTTCTATACAATGAGTTGGGTCCCAGGCGCCACCACGGCCAGTGCTTGCCTCTAGGCTCAAAATATGCTTACAGAAGCACGTACAGATCGCCGGCCAATAAAGTCCTCACATCGTAATGAAATTTAATCTCACAACCTTATGAATTATGTGCCAACTCCTTATCATCAACCTTTGTTGGTCTCTTGATTATGAAACCAATAGGTTCGCCAAATTAGCAAGCTTTTTGTTTGAATTCCACATCTATGACATAATAACAAAATGGCCTGCCATATTTAATTTGAAAATGGATTAGGCTTTATGAATATTAGATAAATGAATCGAGTTATTAATCAAACTGTGGTGTTCAGTGACCTGGACTGAATTTTATTCTCCAAGTTGACAGCTGAAAGAGTCAAGAAAGATAGTTTAATTGTGTCTAATAATATTCAAATATGACTTGGTAATATACTAAATATCAACTAATTCCATAAATGAATGAGTTGAGCTATTGACTATGTCATCAACTTGATAAATTTATATATCTATGTTGTAGTTGGAATATATTAGTCCATCCTTGGTGGATTAGGGCCGAAACTCGATTCAAAAGGGGTTATTGTGGAGAAACATGAGTTCATAAAGGAAATATCCCTTTATAGTTTAATAGTTATGTCTATTTTCATATAATCGTTAACTTAAGAGTTATATCTTTTTCTATGTAACTATACGTACACTATATAGAGGACGTGAGATTAAAGGAGTAGATGATCTGTGTGAAAATTGTAATTTAGTAATCTAGGTTTAGTTAGTATTAGGTTCTGTTATGTTTCAGGACTATTTGGTTAACTGGGTTGGGCCTTAATGCTGGTTAAGCCCACCTGGTATTTGATGTTTGTATAAATAGGAGCCTAGGATATAATATTCTGTATGGATACTACCTATTTCAGTTTTAATAAGATTTAATAGTTTCTGAGCCAACAAGTAAAGTTCTTAATCATCTGAATAACACACATAGAATATTGCTCTTCTCCCTTTAAAAGGTTCTCTCATAAAAATGCTATCTTTTCTTCCTCTCTTTCTTAAGTGTATTTGCTGTATAATGTGATTGGGGTCAATACCGATGATATGGTTTTGTGTGGGTACTTCAGCGAGTTTATTGAATTTCAGGTACGCTCGAAATTCTTATAGTTGCAATTGAACAAGAAAATATACATTATGATTTTTTTTTTGGATCAACCATTCTTGAGTTAAATATATTGGCTTCCTTTATCAAATTTACTCATCTGTTTTCAAATGGAAGAAGAAAATTATGAATATTAATATGAAGGATAGTAGTTCAAAAATGGATGATAAAATTCTATATGACATGATTTTGATGACAGATTGCATGCCTTTAGACATTCTACGTTTAGAACTCGTAAAGTAGTGAATTCAAATTTTTATTATTTTTGTTAATCTGTAACTATGCATAGTTTAGGTCATTGGAAACTTGGAATATGGACGTTTAATATATATTACGATTAACTATAAGAATAGCTAAAGAGTTGGAATTGGAATTGAGATCATTGTAATGAGAATATTGGAATTGGAATTGTATTATATCACTGTAATTGCTTGTTGGCTGTGAGTTGGAATATGATTGTATTTGCAGTTTATTATATATATATATATATATATATATATTGCTAACAAGGTGGTTATTAGGGGATAAACATACTGAATTATTCAAAATCATACACTTTCTATGTATAAAAAACCATAGAAAGTGAGGATATATATATATATATATATATATTTGTGAACAAAAGTGTAGGCGAGTTGGGTTCTGGGGGCTCGCCAGGGCTAGGGCATGCCTCCAAGCTCAAAAAATACTTATAGGAGTATTTACAGATTGCCCACTAATAAGGTCTAAGTGAGAAAATATTTTTTTAAAATTTTTCCTTTATCTTTCTACACTAGGGGTTGTACATTGTTATACAAAGTCCAAGAATTGTTACACCAGCAGATTCAACACAGATTTCAAAACCGGTTTTGAAAGTCTTGTTTAATTGTTTTTAATTTAAAGCTTTTTTTTTTTTTTTTTGCACTTAAATATGTCCCTCTTTTTAATTATCAGTTATTGATTCACATTGATATGCAGAAATATAGAACTGAAAGCGAGACAATATGAACCAAATGGGCATAAAATAGTCTTACAATCAAAATCTAAAACTACCTCACATAAGACTTTCCTTAGTTGGAAGGTTAGAAAACACAATATAATGTTTTTTGGATACTTTTTCGGTTTTCCCCATACATTTTTTGAAAAAATGGATTGCAGAATACGAAGTTAAACAATGAGTAGAAAACCAGAAGCTTTGTTCTACATTACTTAGAGATTAGATATATTCTAGAACTCTTGCTTTCAAGAGTTTAATACTAAGCATCAGCATGGTGCGAGCGAGACAGTAAAAACTGGAATTAAAAAGTGAGTTCTGCATGTAACGGTGAAACCTTTGACGAAGTCCGTTAGGTGAAATAATAAAACAATAAAATCATATAGTTTTCACAATATAACTAGGAGCTGTTAACAACTCAATTAAGGCTCCAGCTTCTGGCTATCCATGTGCTTATATTCTCGTAAGTCTGAGATTATTAAAAAGGTGGATGACTATGAAAGATGCACAATTAATTTCAACTTGTCTGAAAGCCAGTTAATGGTTTAAGACTTGGAGAACAAGTTCTGTTCATTCTAATGACATTGTTGTTTATTCCATTTTAACTTTCCCTTTTCTGTTTTATCCTATTAGAAAATTAAAAGTGCCAAAGTTTAAGTTAAGACTTTATTTTAATTTCTTCCCATAACAATATTTTTAAAAGTAGTTAATAGGAAACTAAAAAAGTAAATAGGGCCCATGTTGCTAATAAGTTTTTTCCAATTTTTCTATTCACTACTCTTATTTCAAAAATTTTAAAAAATGTATTAGAAACTTGTTGGCTGCCAGTCAAAGTGGTCAAATTCTTAACCAATAGTAATATCAAAACAAAAGTTATTAGCAAATAGTCGGCAATAAGGACTCTCTTTACTACTTTGGTCTCCCTAATTACTACTTTAGTTTCACTTTTAACTACTTTTATTTTAGAAATTGAAAAAATGTATTAGAAACTTTGTCAGTAGCCTGTCAAAGTAGTTAATAGTGAAACCAAAATAGTAAATAACAAAACAAAACTAGTTATCAGGAAATGTTCAGTATTAAGGACCCTATTTACTACTTCTGTTTCACTATTAATTACTCTGATTTTGATATTAATTTCTTTTATTTCAGAAATTCAGAAAAATATATAGCAGTTAGCCATTGGTGAGGGATGCCGAGGTGGCATTTAAAAAAAAATAAAAGTGAAGGGCAATGATGTCTTTTTCATAACATTTTAAAATTCTAAAGATAATTGATTTGGGATTAGTGGAATTGGAATTACTAATTGGGATTTCTATATCTTAAAGGTGTTTATTTAGAATTTCCCCCCTTTTCTTTATATATATGATATTTTTAAACAGATAAACTTATTATGGGAAGAAATTAAAATAAAGTCTTAACTTAAAAATTTGAACCTTGATTTTCTAATAGGATAAAACGGGAGAGAGTCAAAATGGAATAATCAGTAATGTCAAGGTTGAAAAAAGAAACCTCCCATGTATAAACGCCTTCGGCCATGTGCGGGCTGGGCTTCTCTCAGTTTCTTCCTTCACATTTTTTTTTTCTCATAATGTCATATTCATCACCATTAGATTAAAAAAATAAATGATTTAAATTCAATATTTTCTAAAATTATTACTATAAATATAAATAAGTACATTTAAATTCTTAAAATCCTATCTATATAGTTCATAATTGTAATAGAGAAAAAATAAATTATTTCTAATTTTAAAATTATTATACTAATAATTTTATAAAATATTAAATCTAAATCACCCATTTCATAATCTAAGGATAGAGATGAGATTAGGAGAAAATGGCGAGGGATAAAATGGTAGTATCCTTTTCTCGCCTTCACAGCTCCATCTTTCCTCTTCTAATTTTCCTTGTTAAACCATATCGCTTAGAAGCAATGGATGGGAAAGTAGAGAGAACACTACAAAAAAATACTAAATTTTTGAAGGAATTTCTAACGGAATGGATTCCGTCGGAAATAATAGCGTGACAAACAAATTTCTGACGGAATTTATTTCCGTCACAATTTCTAACAAAATATTCCATTGCAACTTCAGACGGAATTCAATTCGGTCAGAAATTCCGTCGCAAACTTATTTTTTATTTTTTAAATTTAAAAAGCCACGTGACAACTCTGGTGACCATTCCGTCATCACCGACGGCAGCGCATGGCAACTCTGGAAGCCGGTCCCAAATACCACTCCCTACATTTCTTTTTTATAAGAAATACTTAATTTCATAACGTAGATAAAAAGTTGGTTAAAGACAATAAATATGTAAAAATGTAACATTATTTTCTCAAAAAAGCGCTGGTTTATGGGAAGATAGGGAATAAGGAAATCATTATAATAAAGAAAATTGTAGAAGATCAGCAGGAAGGGAGCAAAGAAAAAATTTATTATAATTAAGAGGGGAATGATGCTTTGGGTGTTGTGATAACAAATGTATTGATATTAAAATGAGTAATTACCAACATAGAGTTGGTGTAATGGTGTAAGGCTCTGCTACACTCTTTGGGTCTCAAGTCTGAGTTTTAGAGCATAAATGTTTATTTGCACATCATTTCTTCGATTTATCTTGTGTTGAATTTTTATCAATTTCTTTTTCTTTCTTTCTTTTTTTTTTTTTTTGCCAGAGAATTTTTATCAAATTCTTATTTCTGTTGAAGTCCTTGCTATTTGCTACACGGTTTAATACTTCAATATTTTGGGGGGGGGGGGGGGGACCAATTCACCGACACTTAATTATAATTAGCTGTCGTATGTAAGAAATGGTATGCGGCAAGTTGCATGATCTGGATATGCATGAACTTAAAGAGAATACGTACAGCCATCCCAAAAGAATTTTGACTTGATCATAAAAACAGACTCAAAAGTATTTGTTTAATAATGATGAACCCATTGACTTATGAGGATTAGGTGAAAGAATAAATTAAATAACCAATTCATATAGTCACAGAAACTAGTTGCAGGGAACACAATTTAAAAACTCCAGCTTATTATAAAGCCAATGGTTTTAAGAATTCGGGAGAGAGGTTTTTTTATTCCAAATTGTGCTTGTTCTACTGCCTATAAATACTCAGTTCAAGACATTGCAGAAGCTGTGAAATACAAAACACACACATATATATTGAAGAAACTACGTACTCAGAGGAAACTAGCCATCACGATGATGAAGAAGTTGATTTGGTTGGTGCTGGTTTTGGCGACAGTGACCATTGCTAGGGTTGAAGCTGATGGCCATGGAGTGTGTGGGAAGTACAGCCGAGATAGGATGCTCACACATGTTCTTCGTCACTGTGCCAAACCAGCAAACGACTTGAAGGCTCCTGTGTCTCGAAAGTGCTGTGAGCCTCTATCCAAAATCTCAGAGAAATTCTTCCAAGCCATCTTCAATTCTGACACTTGGAAGTATTCAGGCATCCACCAACGAATCGCCCTCACCATTCCTAAACGCTGCCATGACCTCCATTATTAATAATAATGTGCCTTCACTGTACACCTCTATGAATTTGTCACCTGCTTACAGCTTCTCTAATAAAGTGTGACTGTGTCTTTAATAAGAGCTCATCTTTGTAGCTCATACATATTAAGTTTGTTAAACATGTCTCTGTTGATTTGTCCATCGAGTTTGTCGTTCCAACTGCGAATGGATTCGTTGAATTTGAATTTGTTTGTTTGTGTTTTAATCTCAAATAAGATGTATGGTGAATTTCATATATAAGTAAACTTCTCCTCTTTATTATGATTTGTCTATACAATGAGTTGGGTCCCAGGCGCCACCACGGTCAGTGCTTGCCTCTAGGCTCAAAATATGCTTACAGAAGCACATACAGATCGCCGGCCAATAAAGTCCTCACATCGTAATAAAATTTAATCTCACAACCTTATGAATTATGTGCCAACTCCTTATCATCAACCTTTGTTGGTCTCTTGATTATGAAACCAATAGGTTCGCCAAATTAGCAAGCTTTTTGTTTGAATTCCACATCTATGACATAATAACAAAATGGCCTGCCATATTTAATTTGAAAATGGATTAGGCTTTATGAATATTAGATAAATGAATCGAGTTATTAATCAAACTGTGGTGTTCAGTGACCTGGACTGAATTTTATTCTCCAAGTTGACAGCTGAAAGAGTCAAGAAAGATAGTTTAATTGTGTCTAATAATATTCAAATATGACTTGGTAATATACTAAATATCAACTAATTCCATAAATGAATGAGTTGAGCTATTGACTATGTCATCAACTTGATAAATTTATATATCTATGTTGTAGTTGGAATATATTAGTCCATCCTTTGTGGATTAGGGCCGAAACTCGATTCAAAAGGGGTTATTGTGGAGAAACATGAGTTCATAAAGGAAATATCCCTTTATAGTTTAATAGTTATGTCTATTTTCATATAATCGTAAATTTAAGAGTTATATCTTTTTCTATGTAAATATACGTACACTATATATAGGACGTGAGATTAAGGGAGTAGATGATCTGTGTGAAAATTGTAATTTAGTAATCTAGGTTTAGTTAGTATTAGTTTCTGTTATGTTTCAGGACTATTTGGTTAACTGGGTTGGGCCTTAATGCTGGTTAAGCCCACCTGGTATTTGTCGTTTTTGTTGGGTTTGAATTGGTTTGATTATGTTTTAATCTCCAAGATGTATTGTATTGAGTTTCCAGATGAATAAAATGCTATTCTTTCAATTATGATAAACCAATAGGTTTTACCAAATTAGCAAGAATGTCTTGTTTGAATTCCACATCTATATGACATAATAAATGGCTTTCCATATTTGAAAACGGATTGGGCTTTGTGATCGATTAGATAATGAGCTGACTTCTTATTAAACAAAAGGTGGCGTTGAGTGAAGTACAGTGAATTTTAATCTCCATGTTGAGCGCTTAGTCTAATATTGTGCCTAATATAATAATACTAATACATGACTTGATAATATACTAAATATCAACTAATTCCGCAAAAAAAAAAAAAAAAAAAGAGTTGAGTTATTTCCTAGTATGCCATCAACTTGATAAACTGTATTTGATTTCAACCCTTTTATAGTGTGTGTGTGTGTGTGTGTGTGTGTGTGTGTGTGTGTGTGTGTGTGTGTGTGTGTGTGTGTGTGTGTGTGTCGCAATATTGAGCACTAAAATATATATTATGAATTTTATTTTTTTTCATGGATATTAACAAATATTGAGTTAAATCTTGGCCTCCTTTCTCAGAGTTACTCATCTGTTCAAATTCAAGAAGAAAATTACGAATATTAACATGAAGGTTAATTTGTAGTTAAAAAATGGATGATAAAATTCTGTTTGACATGAAGCTTGATGACGCTCGCATGCGTTGTACATCCCTCTATTCTAGAGCTTGCAAAGTTGTGGGTTCAAGTTCTAATTGTTTTAATTGATTTGTGGCTGTGCATAGTTTAGAACGTTGTTGGAAACTTGGAATATACGACTTGTAATATATTACGATTAGGTATGAAAATAGAGAGTTGGAATTGGTATGTTGAGTTTATCATCATATTGTTATATTGTAATGAGAACTGTTTACTATGATTGATGGCTAGCTGGCTTTGAGTTGGAATTCGATTTGTATTCGCGGTTTATTATTCTCAACAAGGTCGTGGTAAAGAAAGTCTTCGAAGGCCATTTATAAAACTCTTTTTTTAATAATTATTAAAAGCCAATATTTTTTCACTAGGGCCCATCCCGCTTGCTATATATATACTACATCCTATCTTTAATAATAGATCCCATTTATAGTGCAAATGAGATATTATATTAAGAACCGATGCAGTGCATATACCAATTATCAATTCATATCAAGGTAATTAAATCCGGATCGGTCAGTGAACCGGTCGGGGTACTGGATCAAGGGTCAGTGGCTCAGACCGGAGCTAAACCGGGACCAAACCGGTGAAAAATATAATATTTTAGGCTTATAGTTTGAAATTCTAAAGGAATTTTTTTTTTTAAAAAATAAAAATTAAAAAAAAAATAAAAAAGTTGACCCGGACCGGGTCACCGGTTTCCGGGCCGATTCGGCCAGGCCGGTCCGGGTTAGAGAACATGAATTCATATTGATATATAAAATACATAGAGGTTTAGATTTGAAAGTGAGAGTACGTCAACCAAATGGGCATAAAATGATTTTTCGTACCGTCAAAATATAAAGCTACCTTCACATAGCCCTTCCTTAGTTGATAGCGGAAGTTTAATTAGATAAGACAATATAATGGTTTTTCTTTGTAGGCGGCAAGGAGATGCAATGAAAATTAGGAGGTTTTTAATAATAAAATGACATTTTAACCCTTATGCAAAAATGACATAATTACTAAAAAAATTATTTGCTAGGATGCCACTTAGGATGCAAAGTGTCTTCTATTAATCTAATGTAGTAATTTCCGTCAAAGAGATAGCGGCAAAGGGTCCATAATAACAAAATAAAATATCAGGGATATTAAATTTAAACTTAAAATATTATGGGAGTTATATGCAACTATATCAAAGTTCACATAGATTTTGTATAATTTAGCCTATAAATTATATTTCTCTTCTAACGTTAATTGGTGTATCTGTTTCAACAAGGTTGTGCTTTAATCAGTGTATAACATTCATTGGTGTAGAAAGTTCATTTTCTAGTTAATGCAGCAATTAGTGGAGAAAGTTGAGCTTTCTAGACTAGTTAAACACCAAAACCGGTGTAGAAATCGGGATTTTTTTTTTTTCCTTTATCTTTTCACACCCTGCTGTGAAAGAACCGGTGTATGTTAAAAAATATTTTCTTCAAGTATAGATAGTCCAAGACTTACTGCATACACCGGCAAATTCAACCCCAATTCCAAGACCAGTTTTAAAAGTCTTTTTTAATAATTTTTAAAAGCCAATTTTTTTGCACTAGTAGTGCCTATCCCTGATCTTTCTAAATTTCAGTTATCAATTCACATTAATATAAAAAATATACAGAGGCATAGATTTGAAAGTGAGAGAATATCAACCAAATGGGCATAAAATAATCTTACTTACCATCAAAATCTAAAACTACCATCACATAGACCTTCCTTAGTTGCTAGCTGATGTTTAGAAATTAGCGACAATAATGTTTTTCTTTTGGAGGGGCCCGGGACTGATCAAAACTGTGTGTACTTTTCCCATGCGTAAAAAAATGTTTGCATATTACAAAGAGAAACAATGAATAAACTAGATCGAGAGTTCTATAAAATTTCCTGGTTAGAAGCTTTATTCTACCAGAGTTAGAGATTAGATTCTAGGCCCATTAATTGCTTTCAAAAGTTGAATATAATATCAAGCACTAGCATGATGAGAATTAAAAAGTGATTGATGGATAATGATGAAATCTTTGACCAATTAAATAGGTAGGTAGGTACATGAAAGAATAAAATAATCAACACACACACACACACACATATATATATAGTTTTCACAATATTAACTAGGAGCTGTACGTTGACAATTTAATCAAAGCCATATATCCATGTGCTTATATTTTGTAAGTTTTGATATTCTTAAAATTAAAAAGATCAATGACGAAAGATTCCGAAGCTGTGAAATTAAATATATACAAAAACACATAGCCTCCTTGTTCAAGTTGATCAAAGAGATAAGAGGAAACTAAGTAATCAGCAGGACGATGAAGAAGTTGATTTGCTTGGTGCTGCTTTTGGCGATAGTGGCTAGCTAGCTAACCGTCATAAGAGTAAAATAAAGAGTGATTGTATGGTAAATTAATAAGGGCTCACTTATATAAAGTGGTTCGCAAGCTTGCTAAACATGTTTCACTCATTGTGAGTTGTAGTCCACTCATGTGTTATTGATCAAACAGCGAATAATAATGGTGGATTCGTTGGGTTTGAAATTGGTTTGTTTATGTCTTATTAATCTCAATTATGGCTGTTACATCTTCTCCATGAACTTCCATAAATCAAGTTTGAAGCTTGCTATATAGCACTGGATAATATTTGAACACTCTACTAATTAATTGCTTTTAATTCCTTCACTAAATAAATTGTTGTTGTCTTCAATAAGATAAGCCAATGGTTTTACTCCCAAATTAGCATGCGTTGCTTTTTTTTTTTTTCAACATCTTTGACATGAACGTGATTAGCCAACTAATTGAAAATGGGTTAAGCTTTTTTTTTTTTTTTGTGAATAGATAAATGTGTTTATTGTTATTGCCCATGTTAACTTGATAAAGAATACTCCCTCCTGTTGCGGAAGCGGGATCTATAGAGCGTAACCAATTATACTAAAAAATCACAAACTAGAAACAGAGTCTCTAGACGTAATTTAATAATATAATAAATCATGTTAGAGCAAGCGTTTCACCCAAGAGGGGGGTGAATTGGGTGATCTTAAAATTTCGTTGCAAATATAAAATTTGACGTTGAAATTAAAACAGGAAAGAGTAAGGAGAAATATCACCGAAGTGTACACCGGGATTTATACTGGTTCAGTCACAACCACTTTGACCTACGTCCAGTCCTCAGATCTTCTTCTGAGAGTTTCACTATAACTTCCAAGATTCAGTGGGTTCTTGGTACCTCAGTACAAGCAAGTTCCTATGCCTGGACACTCGCTCCCCCTTACAAGTTGTAATCCAATCCCAACTCAATGTTCCATACCTTAAGTTACCTCAATAACAAATATTGAGTTTGAATGTAATATCTCTCTCAAGAGTGAATAAGAATCACTGAAGCATAGAGTTTCAAATACAACGTAAGAACAAGAACAGAGTAATGATAGATTTGAGTGTGATCTTGTTGTTGTATGTGTATCTGTGTGTTTCTCTGTTTGGATGTTCCCATATATATAGATATATTGGTGATGACTGTTGGAACATTTTCTTCTCGTCCGTTGGAAAGTGCGCAGCCACTATTGACTTTTACAATTTTTTGAAAAATATCTGTTGGCGGTGGTTGGCATTTGAACGTTTCATTTGACTTCCATTACTTGATATGATTTCTTCATTGTTTATCTGTAAATAGGCTAAGAATACTAATACAATGAAAGATTAATCATATAGAAAACAAATCAATGAACGTTTGAATGATTTCTAAAATTCTGGGTTTACTTACTCGAGTAGCTACTCGAGTGTCCCTTGAAGTTTACTCGAGTACTTACTCAAGTATCATCGGGAAATCTTTAATCAACTGCAAGTCAATGAATAAATACAAGATTACTCAGGTAGTGCATGGAATAACCAATTTTTAAACCTTTGAAAATATATGTTTACCCGGGTACTTACTCGAGTAATGCACTCACAACTTTATGAGTTACTCGGGTACCAACTCGAGTAAACCTTCAAATAAACTTTTGGTTACTCGATGCTTTACTCCAGTAATGTTGCAGGATTTTAAGGCCGAGAGCACTTACCTTGTTACTCGGATACTGACTCGAGTAAAGCACTCATTTTTGCATAGGTTACTCGGGTACCACCTCGAGTAATTATACTTGTTGTGCTTGACTTACCCGGGTAATGGCTTGAGATTTTCCTTGAAAATTTCTCTGCATATTCGGGTACCTACTCGAGGAATCCACTTAAAATAAAATATTAAATACTTGCATATAAAAGGAATTACTCGAGGAAAATGAGATAGAACTATATCAAGTTAATTGGGTACTAATTTCAAGTTTTCACTTACCATGATGTGTTACTCGAGTAGCTCCTCGAGTAAATGTTGCAGTGGTACAAAGTGCCGAGAGCAACATATTTTGAGAAATAGAGTTACTCGAGTAGCTCCTCGAGTATCATTGGCAACCTGAAGGCAACTGGAAGTTTTTCATATGGTTACTCGAGTAGCTCCTCGAGTAACATTGGCAGGCCGAGAGCAACTCCAAGTTTTTACCTGGTTACTCGAGTACCTACTCGAGTAACATTGGCAGGCTGAGAGCAACTTGAAAATACTTACACTATTACTCGAGTACCTCCTCGAGTAACATTGACAGGTTACTGGAAGGTGCTTCTGGTTACTTCAAGTTTTGGCTCATTACTCGAGTACCTCCTCGAATAATGCCTTAGAAAACTTGCTTCTGATCAAGTTCCTTATCTTTTTCTCTTTGCCTTTCTTCATTACTCCAATGCTTATCTCAAGTGATACTTATCCCTGTTATTCCTTAGTTCAAACTTGTTTATTAATCATTTTCTTTTCAAACCATTCTTTTGTTATCATCAAAACATGAGATCTAACAAATCACAACTACTATATCTAATAACAGCTAATAAATAATAAATAGGACACCAATAAGGGAAATACCAGAATCTAATTTCAATCTAAATAATTTACAAGTGAAATTCTATAAGAGAAGAGGAGATACAAAATGCCTTATAGAAGGAAATAGGCAAGTTGAGGGGTGAATTGAGGAGGAGTGGCAAGCTCCCTATTTATATCACAAAGCCCCCTCCCTCCTTTACAATTGAGCGATGTGGGACTGATTTCCCACATCCAACAAATCTCCACCTTGGGAAAATTCCCACATACAGATTCTATTTACAATTCAACAATCAATGTTCAACAATATTGATTAAATCCAAACAATGTTGAAATTTGACAGAGGTCACCACCTGTGTCAGCATATCAGCAGGATTCTCGCTCGTCCGTATGTTCTGTATCATGACTCCACCTTCTTCTAAAATTTCTCGTACGAAGTGATATCGAACATCAATGTACTTCGTCCTTACATGGTAAACTTGGTTTTTTGCTAATTGAATAGCACTTTAACTATCACAAAATACTATAATGTCTTCTTGACCAATACCAAGTTCTCCTAGCAATCCTTGAAGCCAAATTGCCTCCTTCACAGCCTCTTTAATTGCCATGTACTCTGCCTCTGTGGTAGACAAAGCAACTGTTGACTGCAAAGTCGACTTCCAACTAACTGGTGCCTTTGCAAGAGTAAACACATAACCAGTAGTTGATCTTCGTTTGTCCAAATCACCTACAAAATCTAAGTCACAATACCCAACTAAAGATCGGTCATCTTCCTGCTCAAAAACCAAACCAACATACATAGTATTACATATATACCGTAGAATCCATTTCACAGCTTGCCAATGCTCCTTTCCTGGATCATGCATATACCTACTCACAACTCCAACAGCTTGTGAAATGTCAGGTCTCGTACAAACCATTGCATACATCAAGCTACCAACAGCATTTGCGTATGGTACCCTTGACATATACTCTCGTTTATCTTCATCCTTTGGCGACATATCAGCACTAAGCTTAAAATGAGGGGCAAGTGAAGTGCTAACCGGCTTCGTTCTCTCATCCATACCAAATCGATTTAGCACTCTCTTCAAATACTCCTTCTGAGATAAAAAGAGTTTCTTTGATTGTCTATCTCTTGTTATCTCCATGCCGAGAATCTTCTTTGCCTCTCCTAAGTCCTTCATCTCAAATTCCCCTTTTAGTTGAACCTTCAGCTTCTTTATTTTTGCCTGATTTTTTGAAGCTATCAACATATCATCAACATATAAGAGGAGATATATAAAGGATCCATCTTCAAGCTTTCGCAAATAAACACAATGATCATATCTGCTTCGTTTGTACTTATGCCGCAACATAAACTTGTCAAATCGTTTATACCATTGTCTCGAAGACTGTTTCAATCCATATAACGATTTTTCAAGTTTACACACCATATTCTCCTTTCCAGTAACTTTGAATCCTTTCGGCTGAGTCATGTAGATTTCCTCTTCCAAGTCTCCATTTAGAAATGCAGTTTTAACATCCATCTGAACTAGTTCCAAATCCAACTGTGCTACCAAAGCCAACAAAATTCTAATAGAGGAATGTTTCACAACTGGAGAAAATACCTTATTGTAATCAATTCCCTCCTTCTGAGCATAGCCTTTAGCTACCAATCTTGCTTTGTAGCGTACATCACCTTGGTTAGGAAATCCTTATTTCTTTGCATATACCCATTTATAACAAATTTCCTTCTTACCCTTCAGGAGTTTGGCCAATTTCCATGTACCGTTCTGATGAAGGGACTGTATTTCTTCATTCATGGCATTCCTCCACTTATCCTTCTCTGAGCTCTGGATAGCCCACTTGTAAGTTGAAGGAATATCATCAGCTGCAATTGAGGTTGCACAAGCCACCATGTCCTCGAAACGAGTAGGCTTTCTTATTGTTCGTTTTGGCTTGCTGGTTACTATTGATTCATGTTGTTGTTGAGGTTCATGAGTTGAAACCTCCCTTTCAACTGGCTCTTCATCTGCTACAGGAAAGTCTACTTTTGTTTCCCCGTCTGTACCTTGTACTGGGAAAATCAACTTTCCTTTAAACTCCACCTGCTTTGAAACACCATTACCTTGCTTGGTATCTTCAACTGCTACCTTTCTCACAATCGCAGATTCATCAAAGGTAACATCCCTATTGAATACAATCTTCTTTGTCTCTGGACACCATAAACGATATCATTTGACTCTAGAAGCGATTCCCAAAAAAATGGCTTTCTTTGCTCTCGGATCCAATTTTGATTCTTTCACATGGTAATATGCAGTTGAGCCAAATACATGTAAAGAATCATAATCTGTAGCAGGTTTTTCATACCACTGTTCCAATGGTGTCTTACCACCAGTAGCAGAAGATGGTAGATGATTAATGAGGTGGCTCACATATGTAATTGCCTCAGCCCAAAATTCTTTGCCCAAGCCAGCATTGGACAACATACACCGAACCTTCTCCAGTAAAGTCCGGTTCATGCGTTCTGCCACTCCATTCTGTTGTGGTGTATGCCTAACTGTGAAGTGTCTAATGATGCCATCTTCCTCACAAATCTTCTGGAAAGGATCATTTATGTATTCACCTCTGTTATCTGTACGAAGACATTTGATCCTCCTGCTTGTTTGTGTTTCTATCATCACCTTCCATTTGAGAAAGATTCCCAACACTTCATCCTTGGTCTTCATTGTATACACCCAGACTCTTCGGGAAAAATCATCAACAAAGGTTACAAAATAATGCTTTCCTCCCAATGACGGTGTTTTGGAAGGACCCCAAACATCAGAGTGAACATAATCCAAAATACCTTTTGTATTATGGATAGCTGTTCCGAACTTAACCCTTATCTGCTTCCCCTTAACACAGTGCTCACAAAAATCCAAACTGCAATGCTTTAATCCTTTTAACAACCCTTGATCTGATAGAGTTTTTAAAGATTTACCTCCAGCATGTCCCAAGCGTATGTGCCACAACCTCGTTGCTTCTACTTCCTTCTCATCACTGGATGTCACTGCTGCTGTTCCAATAACCATACTACCTTGATAGTGATACGTGTTATTATTCTTCCGTATACCCTTCATTACCACCAGTGCATCAGAAAGTATCTTCATTACTCCACTTTCTATGGTGATTTTAAATCCCTTTGAGTCCAAAGTTCCCACAGAAATGAGATTTTTCTTCAAATCCGGTACATATCGAATATCAGTCAATGTTCTGATCAGTCCATCATGGTTCCTCAAACGAATTGAACCAATGCCATATGCGGTAAGTGAAGTATTGTCTGCTGTGTAGACAACTCCACATCCTCCTTCTTGGAAATCAGTGAACCAGTCTCGGTTGGGACACATATGATGGCTGCAAGCTGAGTCTAACAACCATACGCCTGACGATTTTGACGACGTCGTTGTAGATAGTGAAAAATCTGAATTTTCATCATCACAGTCAGCTACATTTGAATCCATAGCAGCCTTCTCATTGTTGTGTTTGGATTTGTTCTTCAATTTTGAACAATCCTTCTTCCAGTGGCCTTTTTCTAAACAAAAGGCACATTCATCTTTACTGGGTTTGGACCTCGATTTGGATCTCCCTTTCCTCGTTCTTGATTGATTTTCAGTACGTCCTCTTGTGACTAGTGCCTCTGCTTCTCCGCTTCTTTGTTTCTCTTTCTTTATTTGTTCATAGCTGTATAGCGCAGAACAAACGTCTCTAAGAGATACTTCCTCTTTACCATGAAGTAGAGTAGTCTCCAGGTGCTTGTACTCATCAGGAAGTGATCCCAACAACATCAAAGCCAGATCTTCATCTTCGAAGGTCATGTCCAGATTCTACAAATCTGTTACCAACTTATTGAAGCTGGTAATATGATCATTCATTGTGGTACCAGGTACATAGGTGAAGCAAAACAGTCTCTTCTTCATATGAAGTTTATTCTGAGTGCTTTTCTTCAAAAATTTGTCCTCCAGTGCCTTCCACAGTCTATATCCAGAAGTTTCCTTTGTGTATGGATACTTTTGTTCTCTTGAAAGGAACGATCGAATGGTACCACAAGCAACACGATTGATCCTCCTCCAATCTTCCTCCCCCATGCTATTTGGTTTTCTCTCTTCAATAGCAAAGTCTAGTGATTGTTGTAAAAGGACATCAAAAACTTCGCTCTGCCACATCCCAAAATGTCCAGATCCGTCAAATATTTCAACTGCAATCTTCGCATTTGACACAATTCTTGCCATAAGTGAAGATGTTAATGACGAGTTGTTGACATTTGATGTGGATTCTTCAATCTTCTTATCCGTCATTTATGCTCCAGATACTATTTAATAGCTGTCAATACAAAAGCCCAAAGTAATTCTTTTCTGATGTGGAAGTTCGGATTACACTGCAACCACAGAGCATACTCAGACATAACCTTGGCTCTGATACCAATTGTTGCGGAAGCGGGATATATAGAGCATAACCAATTATACTAAAAAATCACAAACTAGAAACAGAGTCTCTAGACGTAATTTAATAATATAATAAATCACAACTACTATATCTAATAACAGCTAATAAGTAATAAATAGGACACCAATAAGGGAAATACCAGAATCTAATTTCACTCTAAATAATTTACAAGTGAAATTCTATAAGAGAAGAGGAGATACAAAATGCCTTATAGAATGAAATAGGCAAGTTGAGGGGTGAATTGAGGAGGAGGGGCAAGCTCCCTATTTATATCACAAAGCCCCCCTCCCTCCTTTACAATTGAGCGATGTGGGACTAATTTCCCACATCCAACACCTCCGGTCCTAATTATAAGACAACATTTGAGAGTTGTTCTTAGTCCTAATTATAAGACAAAGTTCTAATTTTTGTCAATTTCTTCCCAAAATACCCCCTATTGATACTTTCTCAATAATAATTAAACACAATAATAATTTAATAAGAGTAGATCGGAAGTTGTTGAGGGAGATTGACAACGCCGGATGGTGTTAGAGCTTGGAGAAGTCATGTGTAAGGCAGGAGAGGTACAAGAAAAAACATAGAATTAACGTAATTGGATGTCATTTTAAATTTTAAATAAGGGTATTTTAGAAAAATAAATATGATTAACTAATTTAACCACCATCCTTAATTTCTCTAAAATTAGGTAAATATGTTCTATAATTAGGACCGGAGGGAGTATCTCGTACAGTCAAAAGAAATCAATTATAACTATGTTAACATAAGGTGAAGTGTAGATGAAGATCAAGGATTCAAATTAATTCTCTGTGTGTGTGTGTGTGTAAGATTATATCTCTAGTTAATTATATGTGTAGTCTTTGTTATAAACTTTAACCATCATCGATTCCAAAATTAAGTAAAAACACATGATTTTTTTTTTTTACTTGTTTTAATATGCGGTTTTAACCATCTATTCCAAAATTAAGTAAAAAAACATGAATTGTTTTACTTGTTTAAATATATAGGTCAAAAAATAGGTGATGAAATTTGTTCTGATGAAAATTTAAGAAATTTCGCACAACATATTTTTACAGCATGTCTGCATAGTTTATTATAATAAATGCTTAAAAATCTATACTTAGATGTTTTCCCATGATTTAACAATTTAATCAAAATTCATCTCATAACTAAGGTTTATCAGTACAAGAATAATTTATCTGAATTTTATATTGACATCTAAATTGAATCTTCCCAGTAATTTAAAAGTTAATCCATTTCTTAATCTTAACATTTGAACAGTTTTTTTGTATTTATATAACATTCTATATTAAATGATTTAATTCTTAATTTAAAATTGAAAATATATAAATAAAAATAATTTTTAATAGAAAATTTGAGAAATCAAATATAAATGTTTACAATTTTTTAATAAAAATTAATTGATTGATTGATATCATTATAATCAATATAATTATAATAAATTTCAATCACAATGTAGGATTTCATCATACATACATTTAAAATTTCTCTGACCATTTTAATGTTAATCACACCTGAAAGCCTGTCACTTGTACCAAAATAACTTAAGGTACTTTGGCAGGCTCACCACTGACTTATATAGCTGTAAGTGATTAATCTTCTAATCACATGATGCAGGACATCATTAATTCATTATCCATAGCTTACACATTTTTATCAATATTTTCTCGTGTTGAAATTTTTATCAATTTTTAATCAATCTATTGTAAATTTTTTTGAACAATTTCTATCTATTGTAATAAGTCAGTCCATTTGCACGTACTAGTGTATATTTTGATAGCTGAACATTTACAAAAGCATGAATACATAATTTTAAATAGAAAATAGAAAAATCACTATGAGATCATAGGAAATGAATGTAATCGCAAATTTCACAAGTGAGCAGCATGCAATTGTGACTAGTTTTAGAGCAAGAAATAATGAGTTCATATTGGCCGTTTGCTTGATATTGGTATTTTTTGTTATTAAGATATTATTATATTTTATATTGATATATTCTCATGTTGAGATATTATATTATATATCCCAGGTTAATATTTGATATTATTAGATTCAATAGATTTGTTTAGATTAGATTCTAGAATTAGTTTAGGATATAGTTTTGCCTATATAGGGGCTTTTATGTGTACTCATTGATTTAAAGGATTAAGTATTAGGGATTCAATAATATTCATATTTCATAAAGAAGGAGGAGGAAGAGGAGAAGAATGACCTAGTCTCGCTCTCATTCCTTCTTTGTGCCTTCTCATATGGAAACCTGAAGCTTGACTTGAAGTAAACTCAGCCCCACAAATAGAACAGTCAAGAAACTTCCTCTTATTGGTAGGATTAGCTTATCTTCAACCTAAAAACTCTTATTGGTAGGATTAGCTTATGAAAGAGTTCCTAACTCTGGTCAACTTCCTCCATCCGATGTGTAGTGAATATCGCTATGCACGTGTTCTTTCCTTTGCAAACTATTTGGTTCTATCCTAGATATGATCCCTAGAGAGTGTCTCGTTCCATCCTAAAGCTTCGTCCAAATCCACAAACTCGTTCCTGGAGAGTGTATGATTCCATCCCAAAGCTTTGTCCAGATCTTTTGACAGTCTGGTTCAACCTAAATCTTTAGCCCATTTGGTTGTTTTGACCGTCTTGTTCAACCTAGATCTTTAGCTCGTCTGATTTCATCCAGACCTAAAGACTGTTCCCTGGAGAGTGTATAGGTTCTATCATAGAGCTCTGTCCAGATCTTTTGACCATTTGGTTTCACTTAGATCTGAAGATTGTTTTGTTCAGTCCAAATCAGCTCAACATCGTTTATGTTCCATCCAGATCGACACTTGCTTCAAGATGTTACTTTTAGTAGTTGCAAACTCAAGATGATCGTGAGTTTAAAGGGGGCTGTTAAGATATTATCATATCTAATATTAATATTTGATATATTTTCATGTTGAGATATTATATATCCTACATTAATATTTGATATTTGATATTATTATATTTAATAGATTTATTTATATTAAATTTTAGAATTAGTCTAGGATATAGTTTTGCCTATATAAAGGCTTTTATGTGTACTCATTGAATTAAAGGATTAAGTATTAAGTATTCAATAATATTCAGAGTATTTTTCTGTATTTTAACGTGATCCTTTAATCTCAATATTGCTTATCACATTCTTTTCATGGGCCTCATATAATGATTTTTCTTGTAAAATTTGATGATGTAGTTGCATGTTCTCTGGAGGTACTTTCCATAAAAGGTTTAATATTGCAAGATTTTTTTCATACGCCCCAAACTTTGACTTCACAAAAGCAGATTCAACAGAAATGATTTGTTTAATATTAATGCACTAAACCCATTGATGAGGATCGTAGGTGATAATTAATGAACTTGTAGTTTTCATAAAAATAGCAAGGATCAGTAGTTCACATTAATTACAACAATTTAAATTATATTCAAGCTTCTGGTCACATATATATTCCATGTGCTTTGTGGCAATATATATATATATATATATATATATAAATTCCATGTGCTTATTCTGTGAAGTCCTGAGTTTTTAAGACAATCCGGGGGCTCAACAACAACTTGGTTACGCCAACAATCAAAATCACTCTTGGACCCCTCTCGCCCTGGTGTGAGCTCTTCTCCCTCTCCTTCTCTAAAATTTCTTGAGTGGTGAGAGTCCTTCTCTTGCTTGTGGGCAAGCTTGTGGTACGGTGTCTCCCTTCCCGACGGTTTCCGTCGGCGGAGGGGGCGATTGTCTTTTGTTTTCCTTTCTTTGTTGTTGGTTTTTTGGTGGTGGTGTATTATGTTTTTCTAGCAATAATCATATCTGTGGAGATCTTTTGCAGATCCTCTTGCTTTGATGGCAGGTTGAAGATAGGAAGATCGGATCTTGATTTGGCGACTTGGATCTGCATTTTTGGGGGAAGGGTATTGTTGACGGGCCTCTCTGTAACCATATATTCTATCTCTCAGAGGACCGTTTTTGGGTCTGTTTGATGGTGGCGAATCCAAGGCGTTGATGAAAGGTATGTGTATAATCAAGTAGTGGTACTCATTGAGTGGCAGTCTGTAAGTTCTATTCATTTCACGGGGCTGTTTTGTTAGTTGGTGTCTGCGGGTTTTTTCTGCATCTATGGGTTTCTCCATTCTTGCTTCTTCTACCATAAATGGTTGGTTTTTAGCTTACAAGAGGGATGGGTCCTTTGGGATAGGTTCTTCAAACCACCAACCCTTACTTTGGCATTGTTGCTGGCGACGGTGACTTCCTCTCTGCAGACTCCGACAAAAAAGATGGTGATCGTGCTTGTGAACTTGTCAGCTATGACTTCCTTAGTACTGTTCTTTGGGTTGTTAGTTGTTTGGCTCTATTTTGATGAACCTCTTCTATTGTGCTTTATATTTTCCTGTCTTTATATTAATGAAAAATCATATTATCTGGCCAAAAAAAAACACAACAACTTGGTTACGCATGTTCTCCATGGAAATCAATAAAAGTATATTCCAATCAATTATATATAAGCCAAAGGATTAAGACTTTTGGGAACAAGTTTTGTTCATTCCAAAGTGCAGCCTATTACCTATACACACACACACACACACAGACGGCAAGAACTATGGAATACAATCATACAGACATATATAGCTTCCCTGTTCAATTAAGTTGAAGATATCTGAGAAACTAATCAGGAAAATGAAGAAGTTGATTTTGCTTGGTGTTGCTTTTCGCGATAGTGGCTATTGCTGGTGTTGAAGTTGATGGCTATGGAGTGTGTGGGAAGTTCATTCCAGATAGGATGCTCACACATGTCCTTCGTCACTGCGCTAAACCGGCAAGAGACTTGACAGCCCCGGTGACTCCAACTTGCTGCGATCCTCTCTCCCATATGTCAGAGGAATGCTTCTATGCCATCATCAATTCTGACACTTTGAAGTATTCAGGCATCTACCCTCATATCGCCTACACCATTCCTAGACATAGCCATCTCATTCACTATTAGCACTCTCACTTACATACACAACTCTAATAAAAGTGCGACTGTGTCCTTAATAAGAGCTACCTATGTACGTGGACCCGGCTTCTCCCTTCTACCCTTTGCATCTGCTGCCCCTTCCTTTGTCATGAAACTGCGCCGTTTTGGCGCAAAAACCTGAAGCAGAAATCTTTTTTTTTAAAAAAACAGTATTTAATATCCTGAAGTATTTTTTCAGTACCACTCAGTTTCTTAAAATATTTTTTCAAGTTCTTAAAATAATTTTTTAATATTATCCAGTATCCTAAAGTATTTCTTTTAGTGCCAATCAATACTTTGAAGTTTTTTTTTTAAAACAGTATTCAACATCCTAAAATATTTTTTTATAGTAATATTTTAGGGTGGTAAGTGGATAAAAAAAAATTTCGTGCATCCAACATCCTAAAATATTATTTGGTATTCTGAACTAATTTTTAGTATATCCAACATTATAAAATATTGCACCAAAAATAGTTCAGAATACTAACTGATACTAAAAAAAATACTTCAGGATATTGGATAATATTGAAAATTTATTTTAAAAACTTGAAAAAATATTTTAGAAAACTAACCGGTGCTGAAAAAATATTTCAAGATATTGAGTACTGTTTTTAAAAAAGAAAAGGTTTCTGCTTTAGGTTTTTACGCAAAGGGTATAGGAGAGAAGCCAGGTCCTATGTACGTACGTAGCTCATTCATGTGTAATAGTGTGACTCTGCGTGTGCCCTGGCTTAATATGATATAGAGCTCATTTCGTCAGTTTATATATTTGTTAAAGGAAAATACTTAGGTTAAATTTCTTATTTCCATTTCATCAACTTCTTCAATTACATGTAACCATGTATCTTATTTTTAAATTATTACTCCCTCCGGTCCTAATTATAGGACAACATTTGAGAGTTAATCTTGATTCTAATTATAGGACAAAGTTCTAAAATTTGTCAATTTCTTCCCAAAATACCCCCTATTGATACTTTCTCAATAATCAGTAATAATTTAATAAGAATAGATCAGAAGTTATTAAGGGAGATTGATGATGCCGGATTGTGTAAAAGCTTAGAGAAGTCGTATGTGAGGTCGGAGAGGTACAAGAAAAAACAGAGAATCGACATAATTGGATGCCATTTTAAATTTTAAATAAGGATATTTTAGGAAAATAAATATGATTAACTAATTTAACCACTATTCTTAATTTCTCCAAAGTTAGGTAAATATGTCCTACCGGAGGGAGTATCATTTAACTATAAATATGTATGAAAAAATAAAATACATAGTCATATATAATTGGAAAAATTGATATAATGTACATAAAGAACTTGATGTAAGTATGAACTTTTCTTAAACGTGTTCATTTGGAGTCCACCACCACTACCAGTACTATATGGATCAAACTGCAAATAGTGGTGGATTTTTTTTTTGATAGTACATGAAAAAACTACAAACACCTCAGAAGCTATCCTCCTGAGTCTACCTGCGATCTCGACCTATTTTGATCAGTAAGTAATAAGCTCGTAATAACTACAGCAGGAGGTGATTCAGTGATATGGAGATCCAACGCCATCTTACAAGCCTCCTTTGCCATGGCGTCTGCAACTGTGTTAACATCACGATTACAATGTAACAGTCTGACTTCCCAATCACGATCCATCAACGTGCGAATCTCCATGATAAGTTGAAAATCTGGGTGTTCTTGAGACACCGTTGCCTGAATAAGTTCCATGACTTCACAACAATCACTCTCAATCAGGATTTGTCTATATCCTTTATCCCAGGCAATTTTAAGACCCCACAATATACCCCATGCTTCAGCAGAGACCACCGTCCCTTGGCCAATTCGATACATGAACCCCAGCAAAAACTCACCATCGTGATCTCACAGTACACCACCACAAGTGCACATCCCTAAATTATCAATCCTAGATCCATCAGTATTAATCTTCACCCACCTAGGCGAAGGTGGTTTCCAATGTGTACAACTCTCTTTCTCATTATGATTTTTACACAGGCTTGTACTACCCCATGCTAAGCATGCACGAGCACGGGCTAAAATGGCATTTGTACTCCAAGAATTGTTGTTAAAACATCGGTCATTACGAGCCAACCAGATATATCGGCATAAGATGGTAAACCAAAGACGAAACTCAAAACCCTGTACAACATCCCTTCTCTCCATACACCATGCAAGCCAGTCATTTCTATCCAATATGCCAAAAAATAAATCCCGCCAACTCGGCGATAAAAAACTATTCCAAAATTCAGAAATGGTCGAGCAATCCCGTAGAACGTGGAGTATTGACTCACTTGCATTATGGCATACTTCACAAGTACCCGTAGGATGACAACCATGATGGAACCGTTCGTCATTAAATGGCCATGAAAGCACAACCACAAGAAAGTACGGTACCTATGAGGGACCTTCATTTTCCAAACACATTTCTATCAGTATTTAGTATGAGCCTGTGGGGTATCCACCATGTATTTGTAAGCAGAGCTAAGGGAGAAACTGCCATCAGATTGAATGGGTAATAATTACTTTTATGTTTTAATCTCGAAAATTGGTTTAATTTTTGTCCTCTTTATTATCATAAACCAATGATTAAGCTACCTTTGCAACGTTTAGAACAGCATTGCATTGCTTCTTCATATTTTCATCATTTTGCAAATACTAATTTAACAATTCCATTTTCGCGCCTGTTACATGAGAAACACTAGTGCTGCTCGCAGAAATTAGTCACTTACCAGTTACCGCATCTATTTCTTCATTGTTGGACTTTGGGTCTAAGTCCGCCCTTGATGGGCTGGATTATTTGATTAGGAAATAAGTAGCCTAATCAAATAAGAATAAAATCAGCATAAAATACAGATTGGGGAATAATTCAGTAATAATTATGGATTTGTTAATTAAGGAACAAATCGCCATAATTAGGAAATTAATTGAGAGACAATTAATTGCTGTCTTGGAGGGCAAGAAGGAGTGCACACGTTTCCTAATTAGTGGCCTCCATAAACCACTATAAATAGGGTGTGCCTCCTCAATTGCAATTCACCCCGCCATTGAGTTTTCTGGCAATTATCTTCTCTCCTACCATCTTTCTGGTTCTGGTGATTTGCTGTGCAAATCACAATTAGGCTCTAGTAGTCTAATAATTGTGTGGGCACAAGTATGGAGCATTGGAGTTTCAACTCGGATCGAACATGGATTCACCCCGGTACGCCAAATCTCCTTGTTTTTAGTTATATTTTTCTTACATTGGCATCAGAGCCATTTGATCTTTGAGGCTGTGATTATTCTATGTGAATAATAATGTGATATAATTTGTTTATATCTCTCCATCATATTTTCCGTTGTGCTACTGTATTTTTTCAAGCTTTATATCTATAGCCTCTATTGCTTGAAATTTCATTGGATATGCATGTTCTTTGGTTCATATATGAATACTTTTGGGAATCTGGGCGTACGTTTTTTCAAAACGTGAACATGTGTATATATATATGTATATATTTTGCTTCTGCATATTTTGAAAGCTTCATATGTGATATATATATATATATATATTTGTTGCTGGGTGTTTTTTAAATATATATTGAATGCATGCTAATATCATTTGCTCCTCTGCTTATCTTATATATATATATATATAATATGTGTGTGTGTGTGTGTGTATAATTCATGGCTCAAAGCTTCGTTTCCTCTTTGTTCGTATTAAAGGTGAGTTTTTTGGGACCAATGTGGAACCAAAAACAAAAAGTCTTAACTCCTCAAAGGTTAGAAGAGCCTTTGAAACCCAGAGGACACACATCCAAGTCGAATTACGCAGCGCCGTCAACGTCGAGAAAAATGGGGTGTTTGAAAACTGAGTACTTTTGCCCAAAGTTAAGCCATGGATGTGTAGATCTCAAAGAGACGATTCCAACGATGCTGAGAACGCGTCAAACGGAGTCCTGATGAGGGAGAAACAAAGGAAAGAAGTTGACGGGTCGTTAGTCGCCACCGCCACTTCACTCATGATTTGATCAATAAAATAAAGGTTTTCAGATCAAATAAATGCCATGAATTTATAGTTTGCTAAACTATGATTCCAACCACACCAAGAACAAGAAAAACAGAGCTAAAACGAGGGAGATATGGCCTCCCGAAGTTGGCGGGTCGTGATAACTGGTAAAGCTCCAACCGGGTCGGATTGACCCGCCTGGAGGTTAAAGATGATGATGTGGCAGTCAACACCATGTCATCGGTCACCCAATGCCATGTGGCACCAATGAGAGGTCACCATGTCAGCGTCAAATACCACGTCAACATAGGTCAACGAAGGCACGTCATCCGTTGACCAGCCATGTCAACCAAGACACATCAGTGCCACGTCTCTGACACGCAGCAGTGACGGGTCGAGGTTGACCAATCAACGTTGATTGGTCAATGATCAATATTGGTCAAAGTCAACAGTCATTCGTTGACTGTTGACCCAAAAAAAAAGAGGGAAATTGACAAGTGGCGCGTGGGGCCCACTGGGACCTCCGTTTGACACGTGGCAAGCATCGTTGGAGAGAGGACAGCGCGTGGAGTCGTTTGGGCCAGCGCGTGTCACCGTAAGGCGGTGTGTGTACGTCACGCACCATCGCCGAGAGTGGCCAATGCTGGAATTTTCCAATTTTTCAGGATTTTTTGATCCAGAGACCTTCTAGGGGCCCATGACGGCGTATAGGAGGACCTCTGATTGAGACGCGGTTAGTTCTCATAAATCCCTAAATTTCAGAGCTTCAATTTGATATATAATTTGCATACATTTGAAGCACGTTTGGATCTGTTTTGAGTCAAAAAGGTGCTTATATGCACCTAGAGATTCCCAAAAATATTGGAAATAAATCAATGTTTGTTCTATTGTTTTTTGGGATAAGTTGGCTTATTTTTTTAAGAGTATTTTCAGTTGCAACATTAGGTTAAATGCTGAAAGATTCTTTAAAAAGTAAGGGATTATTCAAATGAGTTTTTTGAATATAAAATCCTATCTAACCTTTACTCAAACTCTTAGAGATAAAAACCTGAAAAATTGCAGCAACTTAAAACTATTCAATAATTATTGAATAATAATAAGTCTTCCCATGCTTCTAACCACATTGATCCACTTAGATTGAAGCAATGACTTCTAAAAGTCAATCTTTATCACAAATGTTGTGACAAAGGATAAGACAAATAGAGATGTTAGAATCATCTCATCAAGTGGGACGTATGCGGCAAATACATCCAAATGAGTGGATGTAAACACGGCAAAGAAGAGCTGGACATTGTAGCTAGACGCTACATGAGTTAATATGGTTAGAAGGGCTTATGAGAAGGATAACCTAGTTAAGAGACAACAAAATCAGGAAAAAGTTTTTTTTATTGAATGTTTATTGAATTTATAATTAAATTCTTTGTTTTTAGAATTGAATTCAGTATATTCTCTTCTTGTTTTCTTGAACATTCATGCTAGTTAGATGATATTGTGTTATTATCTTGTTAATATAACTGCTCTTTGATTGAGTGGGGGTTTCTGGAATACGTCTAGAAATCCAAAGGGGAATGTGTTCAAGGAAGACTATGGTTAAAAGGGTGATGAGCTAACTAGCATGATTGGGATGGGAGTCAACATAGTTGTCTCCTGAACATGAAACTAGTGAACTTATTATCTAATTATCCTTTGTCTAACTTGAACAAATATGATTTGTATACCATAATCGTCTAAGTGACCAATTATAACCAAGTATGTTTGACTGAGCTTATGAAGACAAGCTCAATAGAGATATCTGTGGAGTTAAAAACTCTTGAATCTCTTTTATTCAATAAGAATGAGATGTCAAGGACATCCTACCAACTAGTCTTCAGTATTTAAAGGTTGAAACAATCGAAGGATACAAAAGGTTTATGCTATCAAGTATAGAAAGAACAACATTGCTTAAACTTAAGTTGGTATGAGCAATGTAACCTTATCTAAGCCGTGTGTATAGTGTTGGAAGATGGTGAAATAGGTGATCTTCCATAAAGTTAAAACTAAGTTAAGTTTTAACATAGTGTACTAAGTCCTAACATGTTTTTAGGCAACACTGGAGGCAGATGTCAAACTAAGAAGTTGAGACAAACTAAATGCCAAGTTCTTTCTAACAAACAAGTGAATGTTGTGACAAGACGTCTCTCAATGAGTGGGAGTAAGCTGTGTCTCACAGTAAGTGGGAGTAAGGCACGTCTTTCGATGAGTGGGCGTATACAAAAGTATAAATTGCCCCTGATATGCATATTGTAACCTTCAGCAATGTGATTTACCACATTGAACTTAAGTGTGAAAGACTGAAGGATCCAAAATCCATCAGTCAAACAAACTTAGCTAAAGAGTGGGAGGATTCATCCTCTAAGAACAAGGGCAAGAAACCTATGAGGTAAACTTAATCTAAAGGAGGTTGTTAGAACAAGCGTTTCACCCAAGAGGGGGTGAATTGGGTGATACTAAAATTTCGTCGGAAATATAAAACTTTATCAGAGGAATTAAAACAGTAATGAGTAAGGAGAAATATCTCCGAAGTGTGCACCAGGAGTTATACTGGTTCGGTCACAACCACTTTGACCTACGTTCAGTCCTCAGATCTTCTCTGAGAGTTTTACTATAACTTCCAAGATTCAGTGGGTTCTTGACACCTCAGTACAAGCAAGTTCCTATACCTGGACACTCGCTCCCCCTTATAGGTTGTAATTCAATCCCAACTCAAGGTTTCACAACCTTAAGTTACCTCAATAACAAATATTGAGTTTGAATGAAATATCTCTCTTACAGAGTGAATAAGAATCACTGAAGCATAGAAATATAATTTCAACGTGAAAACAGAGCAATAAACTTGATAATACGTTTGTGTGTGTGATTGTTGTTCTTTCTCTGCTTGAATGTTCCTATATATATAGATATGTTGGTGATGACCGTTGGAACATTTTCTTCTATCCGTTGGAGAGTGCACAGCCACTGTTGACTTTTCAAGTTTTTGAAAAATATCCGTTGGCGGTGGTTGGCATTTGAACGTTTCTTTTGACTTCAATCTCTTGAAGTGTTTTCTTCATTGTTTATCTGTAAATAGACTAAAAATACTAATACAATGAAAGATTAATCATATAGGAAACAAATCTATGAACATTTGAATGATTTCAAAATTTCTGGGTAAGCTTACTTGAGTATCTCCTCGAGTATTGCTTGAATGTTACTCGAGTACCTACTCGAGTAACCTCGGGAAATCTTTGATCAATTGCAGGTTAATGAATAAACATAAGATCACTCGGGTAGTGCCTGGAATAACCAATTTTCAAACCTTTGGAAATACATGTTTACTCGGGTACCAACCGAGTAAAACTTGAAATAAGCTTTTGGTTACTCGATGCTCTACTCGGGTAATGTTGTAGGATTCCAATGCCGAGAGCACTTACCTCATTACTCGAGTACGTACTCGAGTAATGCACTCATTGTTTCATAGGTTACTCGGCTACCACCTCGAGTAACTGTGCTTTTTGTCAATGACTTACCCGGGTAAAGACTTGAAGTTGTCTTTGAAAATATTCTGCATACTCGGGTACTTACTCGAGGAATCTACTTAAATATATGCATACTGGAGTAAGGACTCGAGGAACATGAAATAAAGAGAGATCAAGTTAATCGGGTACCACCTTCAAGTTTTTGCTTACCTTAGTGCGTTACTCGAGTACCTACTCGAGTAATGTTGCAGTGGTACAAAGTGCCGAGAGCTCCATCTTTTCAGAAACAGAGTTACTCGAGTAGCTCCTCGAGTATCGTTGGCAACCTGAAGTCAACTGGAAGTTTTTCACATGGTTACTCGAGTCGCTCCTCGAGTAATGTTGCAGTAGTACTAAATGCCGAGAGCTGCACATTTTTAGAAACAGGGTTACTCGAGTAGCTCCTCGAGTATCAATGGCATCCTGAAAATTTTTACACTGTTACTCGAGTAGCTCTTCGAGTAACGTTGCCTGGTTACTGGAAGTTGTCTTTGATTACTTCAAGTTTTGTCTCATTACTCGAGTACCGCCTTGAGTAATGCCTTAGAAAACTTGCTTCTGATCAGGTTTCTCAGCTTTATCTCTAGGCCTCTCTTCATTACTTCCATGCTTACCTCAAGTAAAGCTTATTCCTGTCATTACTTAGTTCAAGCTTGATTATTAAACATTTCCTTTTCAAACCATACTTTTGTTATCATCAAAACATGGGATCTAACATTCTCCCCCTTTTTGATGATGACAAAACTTGGTGATTTTGAACATGGCTTTTCAAATTGAATTTTCAATTATAAATATGTCATATTAAGTTTGGATTCATATCATATACCTTGCATACATAATAACTTCATTAGTCCAAAACATGTATTATAATTCAAAGCTAAAAATGAACTTAAAATGAAATCATAACACACTTGCATTAATCTTAAAAGTTTTCAAATTACAAGATAAAATCAAAATGAAAACAGAATGCTACTTAAAGTCCCATGTACACCCAAATACCCGAAAATGAACTAGGACACATTCACAAAATCACTTCAAGCTCTTCTCCCCCTTTTTGGCGTCATCAATGAAGTGGAGGGCTAGGAGGTTTGACCACGGAAATGGGTGTCACTGGAAGAACTGGAGAACCATCTAAGCTCAAAGAGTCAAAAGAGCTAGATGAGCCAGGGTCAGGTAGATGAACTAGAGGGACTTGGATGTCATCCCCTGGAGGAGTGGGTTGGAAGACAACCATAGAAGATGTATCTCCTCCTGGAGTGGTCTGATTCTCAGGGGTGGTCTCAACCGTGGGAGTAAGATGTTCAGAGGAGGATGTGGAAGGAGAGATTTCCTCTGTAGGAGCAGGTGATGGAGTTGGTTTAGGAGCGGTATCTGGCTGAGGTTTGGGAGGTGAATCATCAATAATGATGTGAGTTCTCTCATGGGTTTCAGGATCATCCACTGTGAATAGTATATCCTTTCCTTGGGGCTCAAGTGGATCAGAAACCAGAGGGGTAGATGGTTCTGCCTCAGGAGTAGGATCAATAATAGGAGGATTCTCTGGAGGAGGTGGTGCAGATGAAGAGGGACTGGCAGAAGGTCCAGGACCCAAAGAATCCAATCGTGCCAAGATCAGTCTCAATGTTTCTCCCTGGGCACGTTGCTCTGCTAGCAACTCCTCATGCCTTCGATCCATTCTTTCAACCAACTCTCCCATTTTTATGTTCATGTGGGTTATGAGTTCTGCATTGGTGTTGGCTATGTCCACATGAAAGCCTCTGAGCATATTCTCCATAAAGTGCTGGAGAGTGGCATTCAGAAAAGATGGTGAAGATGTGGTAGCAGCTGGAGCTGATGACTGAGTGTCATCCATCCTACTGGTCTCTGCCTCAGTAGTCTTTCGCTTCTTCTTGGACCCAGACTCCAGTGGGCCTTTAAGAGGGAAGTCGATATTTAGTTTACCAATCTGGTTCCTCCCCACTGGGACCATCCTCTCAATTGGCTCCTTACTATCCAAGTACCATATTTTGTTCTCTTTTAAGATAAGAGACACAATTTGGGGATATGGCATTGGAGTAGTAGCCTTCCCTTCCACCTTGTACCTCTTCATCTCCGAGAAAATGTATTCACCCAGATCTTTTTGCTCCTTCAAGAGAAATGAAGCAAACCATCTATAGTCCCTATCCGAGAAGTGGGTATAGTTGTTGGCTTTGTTTACTAGGGACCTAGAATATATGTACCAAAGGACCCTATGGTGATCACACATATCACTCGGTTTAAAGTTTAGGGGGCCAACTAACTCACCGGGCTTTAGGATAGTGAAAATCTGATTTGGCTCAAGCTCAGAATAGATATCATCAGGGGGGTTCTCTATCCCTAGCCACAAATTGATCCTAGAGGGTGAAATTAATATCTTTTGACCTCTCACAATGGTGGTCATCTCTTCCTCAACTGAGGTTCGGTTAGGTTCATCTATTATCTTTAGGTTGCAATAGAAATGAGTGATTACCTTTGTGCAAAAAGGTAATCTAATGGACAACCAAGGCATAAAAGGATCTAGATAAGGACTAAGATCGTGCTTCACTACCTCTTGAAGTAGCCTGAGATCTACATAGTGTGTCTTGCACACTTTCCTTCTGGAGAATTGAGTTAAGTACTTGGGAGACTCCTCCAGTTTGCCCACATTAAATCCCTTTGGAGGGGAAGTGATTTCTGCTTCTGGAATCTTGGACTTCCTTGAAGATTGACCCTTCTCCATTTGGTCAATGATCCCAGCCATAGCACTAGCCACTTTCTTGTCATACTTAGGCTTTTTGAGAGGTTTAGGAGTAAAGGAGGGGGTAGAGGAATCAGAGTGAGGAGGTGAGGGAGATTTGGCACTCTTGCCTCTTCCAGTAGATGTACTCTTTTTGGATTGAGCCCTAGTCACAATAGGCTCTTTAATGACAACTCCTTTGGCTTTTGGTTGTGTTTGAAGAGGGATTTTTGCTTTTGGTCTAGGAGTTAACTTTCTTCTCTTTTTGGGAGGAGAAGAAAGAGGATCAGAATGTTGTTGAGACTCAGAGGAGTCTATGGGAGTAAGATTCTTGGTTCTCATCTTCTTGAAGAACAGAAAAACAAGAATCTCAGCAAAAATAGGGTATCTGACGCAAGTTTAGGGCAGACAGATTTTGAACAGAATAGGAAGTTTTTGGACTTGAAATTAGTTGGGTTTTGACGGAAATGAGGCAAGGAATCAATTGGGAAAAATTTTTAGAAGGGTGTATAGTGATTTACTCGAGGTGATTTTGTGAAAATGACCGAGTTTGCGCAAGATAAAGACCTAACACCCGACATTACTCGAGGCCTTACTCGAGTAACATTCAAGATTACTCGAGGCCTTCCTCGAGTGATCATACAGAAAAATTCAAAAATAATTCATTTAAATTGCGTACCTGGCATAAATAATATAGTAATTATCCATGGATGTTCCCTCGATCATTTATAACCCATTCTAATCAGATTTGAGTCATTCTTCATCAATTTGAAAATCTGGACTCCGACTTTACTCGAGGCCTTACTCGAGTAATGTTCAAGTTTACTCGAGGCACGCCTCAGATAACCATCTTTTTAACTTCTGACTCTTCATTTCTTCGAAAACTGAGCCGTTATGTTTGAAAATCAAGTAACTTGATCCGTTACTTCTAGTTTTGGTGTCCATTACTCGAGTACATACTCGAGTAACATGCTACTTTACCTCAAGTTACTCCTCGGGTAATGTTTCTCAGATAGTCAAAACTTCAAGTTGGTACTCCAGTAAAGATGTCCTCTGATCACCTCTGTTTTTGTTTCTCAAAACAGGGTTTTATTCTTCCATTCCCAATTCTCTTCTAATGTATAGAAATTGATCTTTTGCAAGAGGTTTTGTGAAGATATCTGCTAGTTGAAGATGAGTAGGAATGAATATCACTTTCACATCTTTCTTCTGTACATGGTCTCTGATGAAGTGATGCCTGACATCGATATGCTTGGTTCTAGAGTGTTGAACTGGATTCTTTGCCAAGCTTATCGTACTTGTATTGTCACAATAGATTGGTATTTCCTTGAGATAAATACCAAGATCTTGTAGTTGTTGTTTTAACCATATCACTTGTGCGCAACAACTTGAGACTGCAACATATTCGGCTTCCGTTGACGAAAGAGACACTGTATTTTGTTTCTTGCTGAACCACGATACAAGAGATCCGCCAAGAAATTGTCCTTGTCCACTGGTGCTCTTTCTGTCTGTTTTGTATCCTCTATGATCCGAATCTGAATATGCAACAAGATATTCACTTCTTCCTTTGGGATACCACAGACCCAGTTCGGGTGTGTCAGCAAGGTATCTAAAGATTCGTTTGACTGTTTCAGCATGTGATTCTTTTGGTGCTGATTGATATCTTGCACATATGCCAACACTAAATTGGATGTCTGGTCTACTTGCCGTGAGGTAGAGTAATGATCCAATCATTCCTCAATACTTTGTTATGTTGTAGTCTTTACCTTTGACATCAGCATCAAGCAATGTAGTTGAACTCATAGGCGTATCTGTCCCATTTGCTTCATCCATTCCATACTTCTTCAATAGCTCTTTTAAATACTTTGTTTGAGATATGAAAATTCCATTCTTTCTTTGTTTGATTTGTAAACCAAGAAAGAAATTCAATTCTCCCATCATTGACATCTCAAATTCTCCCTGCATTATCTCAAAAAATTCCTTACATAGAGATTCATTAGTAGCACCGAAAATGATGTCATCAACATATATTTGAACAATTAAAATATCATTGTGTTTTCGTTTTATAAAGAGTGTTGTATCAACTTTTCCTCGTACAAAACCTTGATCGATGAGAAACTTACTGAGCCTTTCATACCAGGCTCTAGGAGCTTATTTTAACCCGTATAAGGCCTTTTTGAGTTTGAAAACATGGTCAGGTTTAGTAACATCCTCAAAGCCTGGAGGTTGTTCTACATACACTTCTTCCATGATGTAACCATTTAGAAAAGCACTCTTTACATCCATTTGATATAGTTTGAATCCTTTGATGCATGCAAAGGCTAAGAGTACACGTATAGCTTCCAATCTAGCCACTGGAGCATACGTTTCCTCATAATCAATCCCTTCTTCCTGATTATAACCTTTGGCCACCAATCTTTCCTTGTTTCTGACAATAATTGCAGATTCATCAAGTTTGTTCTTGAATACCCATTTAGTTCCAATGATCGGATGATCTTTGGGTCGGGCACCAAATCCCAAACTTGATTTCTTTCAAATTGATTTAGTTCTTCTTGCATTGCTATAACCCAATCATTGTCTGAAAGGGCTTCATCAATGTTAGAAGGTTCAATCTCAGAAATGAATGCAGAAAAACTTACTTCATTGAAAATTCTATTTCTAGTTTTGATCCCTTCATTTACATCTCCTATGACTTGATCTAGGGGATGGTTTTTGTTGTATTTCCAAGCTTTAGGTTGACCTAGGGATTGTTCTTCTTCCTTAGTTTTATCAACTTCTGGAATAAGAGACTTAGAAATAGATTGATCATTTTCATGATCTAAAACAACTTCCTGTTCTTCATCAATGGTTTTGTCAGAGGATTCAAATTCATCAAATACAATATGAATTGATTCTTCAACAACACATGTTCGTTTATTGAAAACTCTATATGCTTTACTTCGGTTAGAGTATCCTAGAAAAATTCCTTCATCAGTTTTAGAATCAAATTTTCCTAAATTATCTTTACCATTATTATGAACGAAACACTTACAACCGAAGATGTGTAGATGAGCAATGTTTGGCTTTCTTCCTTTGTACAACTCTTATGGTGTCTTACCAAGTTTTGTTCTGATATAGGCTCTATTTGAAATGTAGCATGCTGTACACATAGCATCAGCCCAAAATACTTGAGACACGTTCTTTTCATTCAACATTGCTCTAGCCATTTCTATAAGCACTCTATTCTTGCGTTTTACAACTCCATTTTGTTGAGGCGTCCTTGGAGCAGAGAAATTGTGATCAATCCCATTTGTGTCACAATACTCTTCAAATGCTTGATTTTCAAATTCTCCGCCATGGTCGGTCCTAATACCTGCAATGGACATACCTTTCTCATTTTGCACTTTCTTAGCAAAAACAATAAATTCTTCAAAAGTTTCATCTTTTGATGATAGAAAGATAACCCATGTAAATCTAGAGAAATCATCAACAATGACCAATGAATATAAGTTGCCACCAATACTCTTTACTCTTGCTGGACCAACTAAGTCCATATGCAATAGTTGTAGTGGTCTATTTGTTGAAATCTCATTTTTCAATTTAAAAGATGATTTAGTTTGTTTACCCTTTTGACATGCATCACAAATCAAATCATTTTTGAAAGTCACTTTGGGCAATCCAAGAACTAAATCCTTTTTGAGTAGTTTGCCTAATTGATGCATATTAACATGAGCCAATCTCTTATGCCATAACCAACTTTCATCAGTATTACTCAGGAAACAATTTTCAGATTCATTTCTACTAATATCTAGAGTATAGCAGTTACCTTCCCTTTTTGCTCTGAGCTTAGCCTTGATATTCTTCTTATCAAGTTGTAAGTCATTTTTGTTGATAATTAAGCATTCTTCTGAGTCAAATATTACCCAGTTGTCTTTATCTGCACTTTGACTTACGCTCAGCAAATTATGACACAAGCCTTCAACATAATATACATCTTTGACTTGTATTCCTTTATCATTTTTGATTTCACCAATTCCTGCTATTCTTCCGGTTTGATTTCCTCCAAATTTTACCTCTCTACCTTCTTTAGGTTGCAATTTGGTAAAACTTTCGAAATCACCGGTCATATGTCTAGAGCATCCACTATCAATGTACCACTTGTTATTTTTGGATGCTTTGAGACATTCCTGCAATCGAATGACTAGGTCTTAGGTACCCACATCTTTTTGGGTCCTTTTGGATTAGTACAAATAATTTTCTGGATATATGAACCTTTAGGTACCCATTTGTAGGTTCCTATCGTTCCTTTCTTCTTATGAATGCATGAAGAAGTATAATGGTCTTTTCTATTACAATAATTACAAAATGCAAAAGGATTTGATGTATGCACAGAATGCTGGAAATAATTCAAATATGACTTACCCCCTGCTTTCTTTCTACCTTTCCTTTTATCTGACTTTGGATCGTATCCAATTCTAGATCGATCATTTACAAATCGTTGAGCTTTTAAAATAACATTTAGCATCTCACTACCTTGTGTAAACTTTTCAAGAGTTTTTGTAAGATCAATGTTTTTCTTTTTCAGAGATGAACAATTTTCACAATCCTTTTCTTTAAGTTCAGTTTCAAGAGCTTTGTTTTTCTTTTTGTAAACAATCACTTCTTTAACTACTTTGATGAATTCAGAATGCAAAGCATTATATTCGGAAAGTAATTCATCATAGGTAGGTTCAGAATCATTTACCTCTCTTTCTGTTTCTTCTTGAGCAATGAGGCATATGTTAGCTACTTCTTCCTCATCACTTTCTTCGTCAGAAGAACTATCACCCCATATAGTAGATACGAAGGCTTTCTTTTTGTTGAAGAATTTGCCTTTTCTCTTTTCTTTGCTCTTTTGATTCAGTTCTGGACATTCTGATTTGATATGTCCTGGTTTTCCACATTCGTAGCAAATGATGTGATCTTTGTTGCTAGTTCCACCTTTTTGAAAGTGTTTGAATCCTTGTCCTTTCTTGTAGAACTTTCTGAATCGTTTTATGATTAGACCCATTTTGTCATCGTCGAACTCTTCATTCTCATCTTGATTTTCTTCTTTTGCTTTTAGTGCTAGACCTTTCTTTTTCTTGTCACCAATGTCATCTAGTTCCCGTTTGAACTTTAGTTTGCTTTCATATTCAGAAAGACTTCCAAATAGAGAAGCAACTGATCTCATTGATTCTCCTTTTGCTTCTTCTATCGCAGTGACTTTGGCCTCCCACTCTTTAGAAAGAATATTCAAAATCTTTCGTACTTGGGTATGTTGATGATAAGATTTCCCAAGTGCTGCAAGTTGATTAACAAGATGAGTATATCTAAGTTCAAATTCAGAAATTGATTCACCTGATTTCATTCGAAGTAGATCGAATTCAGTGACCAAGGTGTTGATGCGATTCTCCTTTATTCCCGAAGTTCCTTCATGAGCTATTTCCAGAGCTTCCCACATTTCCTTTGCTGTTGGAAGTGTGCAGATTCTGAAGTATTCACTTTGGCTTAAGGCACTTTGTAACATCAGAATTGCATTGCTGTTGAGAGTGATAAGTTTCTTGTCATTCTCATCATATTCCGCTGGCATCTTTGGAATTTTCTGAGAATCTACAATCTTTGTAGGTTGATAATTTCCACTCTCAATTACATCCCATAGCCCATATTCGGTAGCCATCACGAACACTCTGAATTTTGCTTTCCAAAAGGAAAAGTGTTCTCCACTGAAACCGGGAGGTCTAGTGATGGATGCTCCGTCGGGAAGAATTCCTTCACCCATGCTTGCCATTGGATCCTTCTTAGGTTGTTATACCTTAACAAGAAGACCTACGCTCTGATACCAAATGTTAGAACAAGCGTTTCACCTAAGAGGGGGGGTGAATTGGGTGATACTAAAATTTCGTCGGAAATATAAAACTTTATCAGAGGAATTAAAACAATAATGAGTAAGGAGAAATATCACCGAAGTGTGCACCGGGAGTTATACTGGTTCGGTCACAACCACTTTGACCTACGTCCAGTCCTCAGATCTTCTCTGAGAGTTTTACTATAACTTCCAAGATTCAGTGGGTTCTTGGCACCTCAGTACAAGCAAGTTCCTATACCTGGACACTCGCTCCCCCTTACAGGTTGTAATTCAATCCCAACTCAAGGTTCCACAACCTTAAGTTACCTCAATAACAAATATTGAGTTTGAATGAAATATCTCTCTTACAGAGTGAATAAGAATCACTGAAGCATAGAAATATAATTTCAACGTGAAAACAGAGCAATAAACTTGATAATACGTTTGTGTGTGTGATTGTTGTTCTTTCTCTGCTTGAATGTTCCTATATATATAGATATGTTGGTGATGACCGTTGGAACATTTTCTTCTATCCGTTGGAGAGTGCATAGCCACTGTTGACTTTTCAAGTTTTTGAAAAATATCCGTTGGCGGTGGTTGGCATTTGAACGTTTCTTTTGACTTCAATCTCTTGAAGTGTTTTCTTCATTGTTTATCTGTAAATAGACTAAAAATACTAATACAATGAAAGATTAATCATATAGGAAACAAATCTATGAACGTTTGAATGATTTCAAAATTTCTGGGTAAGCTTACTTGAGTATCTCCTCGAGTATTGCTTGAATGTTACTCGAGTACCTACTCGAGTAACCTCAGGAAATCTTTGATCAATTGCAGGTTAATGAATAAACATAAGATCACTCGGGTAGTGCCTGGAATAATCAATTTTCAAACCTTTGGAAATACATGTTTACTAGGGTACCAACTCGAGTAAAACTTGAAATAAGCTTTTGGTTACTCGATGCTCTACTCGGGTAATGTTGCAGGATTCCAATGCCGAGAGCACTTACCTCATTACTCGAGTACGTACTCGAGTAATGCACTCATTGTTTCATAGGTTACTCAGCTACCACCTCGAGTAACTGTGCTTTTTGTCAATGACTTACCCGGGTAAAGACTTGAAGTTGTCTTTGAAAATATTCTGCATACTCGGGTACTTACTCGAGGAATCTACTTAAATATATGCATACTGGAGTAAGGACTCGAGGAACATGAAATAAAGAGAGATCAAGTTAATCGGGTACCACCTTCAAGTTTTTGCTTACCTTAGTGCGTTACTCGAGTACCTACTCGAGTAATGTTGCAGTGGTACAAAGTGCCGAGAGCTCCATCTTTTCAGAAACAGAGTTACTCGAGTAGCTCCTCAAGTATCGTTGGCAACCTGAAGTCAACTGGAAGTTTTTCACATGGTTACTCGAGTCGCTCCTCGAGTAATGTTGCAGTAGTACTAAATGCCGAGAGCTGCACATTTTTAGAAACAGGGTTACTCGAGTAGCTCCTCGAGTATCAATGGCATCCTGAAAATTTTTACACTGTTACTCGAGTAGCTCTTCGAGTAACGTTGCCTGGTTACTGGAAGTTGTCTTTGATTACTTCAAGTTTTGTCTCATTACTCGAGTACCGCCTCGAGTAATGCCTTAGAAAACTTGCTTCTGATCAGGTTTCTCAGCTTTATCTCTAGGCCTCTCTTCATTACTTCCATGCTTACCTCAAGTAAAGCTTATTCCTGTCATTACTTAGTTCAAGCTTGATTATTAAACATTTCCTTTTCAAACCATACTTTTGTTATCATCAAAACATTGGATCTAACAGAGGTCACATGATTTCTACAAAGATGAAAAGCTATATTCATAATCCTTAAGGGTTGTAAAAGTAGCGATCCACATGAGTTGTGGATATTTCAGAGAAGCATATGGCTTCATGTCAAATGCAAAGCAACAAAGAGATAGAATCAAGGGATTGGAACTTGCACATTAACTCTGCATAGATAAACCACCCTAATTCACTCCATGCAATTACAACTGACAAAATCACATCTTTGTTATCTCCTTAGTTAAGGATCGATGGGACTATGATTCTCAAATCCTTCATTGGATTTTGATGTTTCTTTTAGGGATAAAAGATTCCTTTTCTTGCCACATGTACATATTGATTAAAAGAAATGATTAAACTAGCAAAAGAGTATTTGCTAAATAACGTGTGCTAAAGGGTTAATACCATTATGAATAAGTTCAGAACTCATTCTACCTGGCAAGAAAGACAAAGAAACATTTTTTGAGAAAATCCACTGCAATTGGCAAATTATGACGTTAGTGAACCAATGAACGTGAGGGCAACTAAAAGCTTGGTGTTTCGTTAACGTTGTGGACGTTTACTCGAAATACAGTAATGTTTACTTGATTTTTGGCAAGTGTGAAGCTGTTAGATAATGGCTGAACTACTCAGGAATCAGTTAAACAAAAAGGAAAAGACCTTTTTTGAACTAACAAGGGTTAGAGACACCCATGTGATTAGTTCAAGCTGCTTTGTGTACAAGAAAGGTATTGTTAGGCAACTATCAATACCTAGAACCCTTCAACATATTAGAGTTGTTGAAATGGAGAGATAGACGTCTCCTTGATTTGGTTGTGAACATAATGGCATCAATAAGGCTATCAGCCATATGTTGGTAGGTAGACTTGCAGCTATTATATTCACACTTAATCAAATGCCTTCTATGTCAGTCACGACCTTACCCTATGAATCGTGGATGGGCCTTAGACTAAGACCAAGCTCGTTAAGACCATAAGGGTCATCAACTTTATATTCATAATTCTTCCTATAAGTAAGGAAGATTAAGGCCAAGGTATACAAGGTATCTCTTTGTCAGATGACATGAGAATTTGATATGACACATCTTCATTAGTGAAAATGATTGCTGTTCAATGACTGAAAGAAAACCGTGGGACACAACGTTCATAAAACCCAGATTTTCTAGTAGGAAATTAGCATTAATCACAATAAATCTCTTTAAGAGGTTCGTAAGTGACAAGGAATAATCAAGTGTTCCAAAGTTCACTGATCCGAGTGGGAGGATTGAGACCATTTTCACAACGAAAGAGGTAAGAGGTAAGTTACGAGAGAATTACCTCACTCATACATATCCTATGAAATCCACCTCGGAGCAAATTGTCATCTAAAAAATGACTATAAGGGATAGATTCTCTAATGGATTGAATGCTTTCTTCATCATTTAGAAGGTGATGATAACTACCTATAAGTGTCTGAAAGACACTAGAAGGACCTATTAAGATGAATTGCAAAGTGTCATGCAGGAGGATTTGGATTCTCATTGAGCCAAGTATATGTTTTAGGCAATTTATAGCCTAGCCAAGAGGCGATTGGGAACAAGAAGATTCTCAAATCTGTTGAGGGCATATAAAACCTAAAACATTTAATGGCTAAGGGGTGCCACAATAGAAGGTTGTCCGTTATGCATTTTTAACTCTAAACTTTGGCTATGACAAAAAGCATCAAGATGATATAAAGACCACCTTCCAATTTGGAATTTTGGAAATTGGATGATGAACTCTATATGAAGCAGCTTAAGGGCTTCATAGAAACAATCACCCAAATAGTAGTATATGAGGTTTTTCACAAGGTGAAAGCCTCACCAACTTCAAAATAATCGAACAACACTACATAAGTCCCAAACAGTCTAATGATGATTCTTTGTGAAGTCATTCTTTGTCAAATGACATATGAAACAAGTGTCAAGGGAGTCAAAGGAATAAAGGATCAGAGAATCCTTAAATTTTGAGTTAAGAAAGTCATGGGTTGAACAAATATCTTGATTGACAAGATAAACGGAGATTGCACAAGAAAGATACAGTCTTTTCCACCTAAGACATGTACAAGTGTACTCCTTAGACATCTTAGGATGTCAAACTGCAAACCTATGGACACCCCTAAAGTCAAGGGCATAAACCTAAAGAGGATTACATGTCTATGAGGAATCCAACATAAGAAAGATGGATAGAGTCTCATGTGAGACTATAGTTGGTAATATGAATGTACACATTGGTGTACATAAGACCAAATGTTTTTGGGTCAGACTTGGAAGTTGTTTTTGGTCCTGCTGTGAAATGGGTTATGAGAATAACCATGGATTAAGTTGTCAAGACAACAACTTTCCTTTTGGAAAGGATACTCCAATACAAGACCTAAGCAAATGGTGATGGAGTAAGGAAATATACAAAGTATTTTTTTCTTGTTATCCATGGAAATATAATGCAGGGCGTATTCTGCCATCATTCAAAGTGCCATAGGACTAAAGTAATTCCTATGAGAGATTGGGAATGAATGGTGGATAGAAGGATTGAAACAATAACATCTTATGATAAGGATCCTAAGTATCACAGCAAGGCGAAACATATTTTTTGATACATCTCTATGAGAGATATGCTTTCAAAGAGGGAAAGCAATAGTTCAATGACCTTCTACTGACAGAATGTTGGCAGATCCCCTTATTGAGCCCATAGCTTGATTTTCATTGAGTTAGTGAAAATCTAGGGGCTCAAATAAAATATAAGGTCGTGAACTTCTTTTATATGAAGATAAAAGAAATGGTATGTATGTTATAAGTAAATACATAAAGGTATACAGTTTTGTATGTCGTACAGGTCAAAAGAGGTTGGTTCACTCACACAAACAACCGTCTTCCCATGTTTTACAGGGGCATGGGAAGGTAAGATGAGCAAATGATCACCATGAGATGGTTGAGAAGAATCTTTGTGTTTGAGTCGCCTCAGTTAGACTGAGATGAGATCCACATATGTTCATATACACAGAAAATGGATCGAAGCATGAATATAGACCTGTAGCCAGGAAAAGAACTCTTTTTCACAAACGAGATTGTAAAAGAGATATTGTGAAAAAGAAAGTTCTGGTTCGAATTTTGAGTACATTTTGGAACTAATGTCTGTACGGTGAAAGATAAAGAAATCGACGTACACCTCAAACTATTCACCATAGCATGCAATTCATTCTGCATGTGCTTGAGAGTTAAACTGCAACACGGGATGTGGGTGAAAGATCCCTAGTTCACCACAGTGTGGTCCCAGGAAGGAAGAATCCTTCCACGATGCCCTTAAGACTTAGGCAACATCATGAAAGCTTGGTTTGGTAACAACTACTTTAGTTGAAGCTCCATGATCACACTCGATTCGGTCAGACGAGTGAAAACTAGAAAAGCGACCAAGTCAAGATGGACTGATGATTAGTCAAAAAGGAAGATTTACTCCTAGATACATAAGATGTGCTAGTATCTGTGGTCGACCCCTTACTAGCTCTGTGTGTAACTAGTAAGTGCGGATACTATGTTCGTAGAAGGAAATCTGAGTTAATCAACATATTAACTCGAGAGGGATTAGATATACCATGAGTAATATGTATGGGAGAATCTGGGGCATATGAGGCAATGAACATATAGCTTACGATTATATATAAAGGGTATCCTTGGATGCTGATCCAATATGAGGAATTTCTAGTATCACAAGCACCAAATCTTAAAGACGTTTTTGCCCACGCAGTCACAGCAGACACCAAGTATGAAACAAGAAAGAGTAACGCATGCACGATGGGAGGCCCATCAAGTGTGAGTGGGAGATGTTGGACTTTGGGTCCAAGTCTGCCCTTGATGGGCTGGACTATTTGATTAGGAAATAAGTAGCCTAATCAAATGAGAATAAAATTAGCATAAAATGCAGATTATGGAATAATTCAGTAATAATTATGGATTTGTTAATTAAGGAACAAATCGCCATAATTAGGGAATTAATTAAGAGACAATTAATTGCAGTCTTGGAGGTCAAGAAGGAGTGCACACATTTCCTAATTAGTGGCCTCCATAAACCACTATAAATAGGGTGTGCCTCCTCAATTGCAATTCACCCCGCCATTGAGTTTTCTGGCAATTCTCTTCTCTCCTACCATCTTTCTGGTTCTGGTGATCTGTTGTGCAAATCACAATTAGACTCTAGTAGTCTAATAATTGTGTGGGCACAAGTATAGAGCATTGGAGTTTCGACTCGGATCCGAACATGGATTCGCCCCGGTACGCCAAATCTCCTTTTTTAGTTATATTTTTCTTACATTCATGACACACGCAAAAATTACTATTTTCTGCTAATGCTATTTTTATTACATCACCTATATATCCAGTCGTTAAAATGCATTTTTAACCCACAGCAAATCCGCATCTGTGGCATACTTAAAAAAACAAAACGGGAATCCCCTACTTTAAATAGAAAAATTTCAAGCCAGGTTGGTATAAATTCAATAAATTTTTAATTGAGTCATTAACCTAATTTATGATTTCAAAATATGGATAAAATAAATTTAATGCCCTCTCCTCTCTCCCCGTTAAAGAGTTTTTACTCCCTAACTTATGTTTTTCAATATGTGGTAATATCAAAATTAATTTTAATAAAACAAAATATGATTAATCTATAGTTTAAATATATTAACTGTCATCACAACAACAAAAACGTACAACATTTTGAACAAAGAGTTTATTTTATTAACGTGAACAATATTTTTGTCACAAAACCTATAATTTATATGTCACTATAAAAAGGATATATTTTAGTGAATACTGAGTATAAATTTTACTATATTTTTCATACACACATATAGGTTTTTTTGGAATTTTTATATTGATGTAAACCGTTTAATGAAATTTTAATTGCGTTTTACATCTTTTTTTAAAAAATATCCATAGAAGTATATGAAATTTACACGCTGCTTTTAGAAACAGATAGCTAATATTACTAATTTATATTGAATAATGAAAAACTTAAAAATTGAAATATTAACTAAATTATTTTTTGAAAAACTCACATTTATGTGTTAAAGAAAATTATTCTGGTTTAGATTAATGCTGGTAAAAATGACTTTTATTTCAATTTATTTTTTCAAAGCGAAGTTGGTATGCAAGATGGGGAAAAAATGTGAAGTTGGTATGGGTTATGTTTTCTATCTTTCTTTCTTGGTTTTGTCTCACATGATAAAAATAATTACATTATTTAAAAAAGCTCACATTTATTTTTTATCAATAATATCAATTAATTGATTTTTCAATTAAAAATTATTTAATTCATATCAATGATACTATCATAGCATATATTAATGTGGATATTTAGAACTATAAAATCATAAAACAGTAATCCTCTTTTAAGAAGGGGAGAGAAGAGAGGTTGTCAAAAAAAGAAGAGAGAAAAGAAAGAAGAGGCATTAAAGTCATTTTACTCAAATTTTGGAATTTTAAATTGGGTTAATGAGTCAATTAAGAATTTATTAAATTTACCGACCTAATTTAAAATTTCTCTATTTTAAGAAGCTTTATTTTTATGGGATATTTTTTTAAAAAGAAAACAATGATTCAATATTCCATTCACTCGATCCAATGTTCAATCGCTTTCCTGAAAGGAAGGCCTTTCGGGACCTTAAGAAGGGACCATGCCTAAACAAAGTGTGAATGAATCCGCTCTGCGAAAAGTCAAGGATGGTGAACCATGTCAATTAGAGTCCTACTTGGGGTTAGATTGAATCTCAGTACTTTGCTCGTGAGGTATGGATGCTGAACTCATTGGCTTAGAGGGCACCCTTAGGTTATGCCTAAGTTGAGTAGTTAGTGAGGAAGGTTGATGAACTAAAAAGCACAAGTTCATCCTCATCCTCGGCCTGCAGCTGTGGATTGAGAAGTATTTCACCCGTCTCCTCGGCTTGGTGGTAACTAAGCTATGCCCGAATCCCCACTCCTAACAGCCTTACTTGAGACTGTCTGTAGGAACTTAACTCTACCTCGCCTATTTTAAGGTTAGTGATTTCGAGGACCAAGTTCTTGGAATGACTCTTTCTGGGAGATTTGACTATGGAATCCCACTACTGAACCTGTTACCAACCTTTGAACTAACATTACTAGATAGATTCTTTCATTCCGCTTAACCCTATGAAAGTACTTGATCGACCTCTACTCCATTTCACTCTATTTGATTCACTTATTTTATTTTTATTATTTTTCATAAGACAAAGCCGTATACGTATTCATTGCTCACACACTCTATATGAAATAGCCAACTATATTTGAGACGGCCTGGGCTTTTGTGGTGATTTTTTAAAAAAAACATTGAAGTGAGACATTTTGGGAAATCAATATATTCTTAAGAGGAATAAGGAGATAAACCGTTAGCAAAAATGAACGCAGAAACGTCTCACGATTCACTGTTTACAACAACATTGTCGGCTTCATTTTGCAAGCTATTTTTGTCTAAGTCAGCTTAGTTCAAATGTGATGCCCTATGAACAGTTCCTCCTCCACTAAAAGTTAACTCCCACTGCCAGGTTACTTCAGTATGTCATATTCAGTAGTAAATTTTCTGACTTTCTTTCAGAGTTGGTAATGTTTTTGCTTTCCCAATACACTCTTTCTAGTCGAATTCATGGATTCATTGATTCGACTTCCTGGAGGTCAAATTGGAGTTGGTGAAGACAAATTCCTCAAAATTTTATGCCTTTTCTTTCTGTTTAGTTGGTACACTACTACACTTAGAAATTCCCTTTACTCCTCTAATTTTTTTCTGCAAATTGAAGCTCCGGACCAGATTTTCCCCTCTACGTTCTGATACTGATGTCTATCTTTAAGGAGTTGCGACCATGTTGTGGACATAAGACAAAGGCATCAAATGGGTAACGAAGAAACAACAAAGGCCTCATATTTTTTCTTCCAAACTTCCGATTTAACCTTAGGTCTATTCGTTTTCCTCCAAACTTCTTATGTTGTTTCTTCTTTCTGCCTCTTTTCCATCATGGTTATACTCGACCTAAGGCTTGATGCTCTAGATCCTCACAATAAGGAGGCCATGGTTTTGGTGAAGGTTGATCGAGAGTTTTGGAGGACAACTTTCGATCTGAGTGGGACAAAGTATGGTTACCCAAGGAAGATTATCTGTATATATTATGTTGTATTTGATGAGAAGGTAATTTTTCCAATGTTGCTACATTAAGTTTCTTTCCAATTGCAACTTAGTCAGTTTTAATCATTTTGTTCTTTGTGGCTGTTGTATAGTTGTACAGGGGAATCGCATGTTAATGAGGTTAGGGGATGACGAGGTTATGGACCAATTCTCTAACTTACTTAAGGAGGGCCAAGAGTTTTTAGTTCAAAATTTTGTTGTGACATATTGGGGTGAAGGCATTCATGACAACTTTATGATTAAACTGATGCCGACCTCTAAGGTAATGGTATGTTGAGCTTTATTTCCTAAGCACTGCTTCAGGCTTTGGGATGTTGTTGACTTGGAAGAGCAAACGTGTCAACCTGCCATAGTCACAGGTGAAGGTTTCTGAAGCTTTTTTTGCTGTCGGCTTCCTCTCTGTCATTTGTTTTACTAATTGTTCTATTTCAGATGTTATGGGGCTTCTTTATAGGATTGGTCCATTGAGGAAAGTAAGGATCAAGGGAATGATGACATATGAGCTTCCATTTGTCGTTGCAGATAGAAGGTAAAGGAAATGGCATTCAAACACTTTTAAGTTTCAAAAATTATTTTTGGTCTAATTTCTTGCAACTTCTCTTCCATGGTGACAGTGGGAAACATTTGCCTATTGTTCTTCATGGTGAGTCGGCCAAGGAAGCGACCAAGGACTATGAGGTTGTTTCTTAACTGTCCAACCTCATTCTAATAGTGCAGTTTGGCTTGATCAGGAGAGCACACGGTATATAATAACAACACCATGTCTTTTCTGTGTCATACAAATTTTCCTACCATCAATAAGATCTACATTACGATGGCTATACAAAACATTAAATATGTCTTCATGTTCTGATTTATATCTCTTAATAGTTTCTTAACATTAAGATATTACATATGCTCTATTCCATTTACTTATTTTATGTGATTTTCGGATAGCTGTTCATAACATTATCATGATATATGTCAATTTTAGCTAACTAAAATTACTGAATTTTTTCAGCCATATTGATTGAAATTAGTAAATTACACATTGCTCTGTTAGCTATTGCTATGATATGTTGACTAAGATTACTGAAATACACTTTGTAATTTGTTGGCTGTAATGTGGTGACCCCTAGTCTTTGAACATATCGTGTATGTGGAAAAATCATTGATGAAGTTCGAAGTCATGAAAACATCAACATCTTTTTGTTTACTTTGTGTCTTGGGAAATTATCCTCCAAATCTCAGTGCCTTTTTCTTGATCACGTAACACTACTCCTTACAGGGAAAGTGATAATGGTCAACTACTGTTCTGCAACAAGGGTGTTGTGGAATCCAAGATTCAATGAGATTCTTTCATTGAGGGCTTTGCTACTGTCAAAGAGGTGTATCAGAAAAGTGTAGTTCCTGTAACTATATGGTCGTTCGTCAGTTACTATTACAACGCATATGGTCTTACACAACCTCATTTTGACATGTTTTGTGTATTTCAGAATTAAAGTTTGAACATTGCTGCTTTTTGTCTAATCCGGAGTTTAAAGTATTTCAGATTAAGGTCTTTAGTTACTACTTAATTAGGTCTCAGTGAGTCAGCTATTTGTTTTATCCATTGGTTAGTACCATACCCAATTAAAATCACATAGGTGAAGGGGATCTAATTAGTGGTTATATGGAAGAATTTTCATTTTGGATTCATTGGAGACATTTACAATCAAGTTAAAATATGGTACTAAGGAAAAAACATTTAAACTCATATCTTATCAAGTACAAAAATAGTTAGTTTTACTACAAGATCGATTAATTAAAATAAAAAATGAATCTGTCATCTTTAAGAGTATGTAGTCCACACCTGCTTAGTAATGTTATTAGTTAACCACCAATTAATTAGTTCCCACGTTGAAGATCTATAGACTGAGCCTTTGGTCAGTACTTAGTTCATTTACCATGAACATTTTAGAGCAAATTTGATTAAAGGTCAATGAGGTTAATATATGTTACTAACCATAAGCCATTTGTCCAAAGTCACCAAACAACCAATTAAAATTTTTGACTATTTAACTTCCTTTCACCTAGTTTTCATCAATATGCTAACAAATTCATGTGTTGTTTGTATGTTCTCAGAATTAACTATAGAAAAACTATATTCCTTCAAAGGCAGTCTTTTTCCTTTCATAAGCCATTTACAAGGTATGGCAAACTCTTAAATCTTGGTGTATTGTGTAATTATTGCTACATTTGATTAGGTGAATTTACATTCCAGTCAATGAAGATAATCCTATCAACTTTTGATCATTGGTATGTTTAAAAACCTTCCAAAGAAATGTGATCCTGCATTAAGTTGTTCAAACCAAAAGATTAAGTCAAAAATATTAATTAATAATCAATTAATCCTCTAGATGTTGCTTACTGATATTTCATTTTGTTCATGACATCCCACAAAAACCATAAAAATGGTTTACGGCTTTTGCTTAAAGGTCATCAGACAACCAGACCAACTGGAAACACAGTTGGTGGTTGTACAATCAATTTTAAATCTTACTAGGCTGTAAGGTGTCTTTTATTAAGACAGCCATCTTTCTTCCATCAGTCATTTCCAAGGTATGGCAATCCCTCAATTCTCGGTCTAGCATCTCATTCTTTGTACTTTTTCTGAAGCTAACTTTAATGCATGTCAATCAATGTGTCATCATCAACTTATATGCACTGATCTGTTCTAAATGCGGTACACTGTGTATGCCCTGTCCTTTAATTTCAAAGTCCAACTTTGATGAGTAATGAAGTATGTGCCAGACCGATCCCCATGGTAGTTGGCATGAATAGTTAACTTTCCTTGAACTGTTCCAACTATCACCTGATCTATTTTAAATGCTTAATGTCTTATCCCTAATGGTCATGGTAGCTGGTATGACCATATCTCTTTTTTCAAAAATAAAATAAGGCACCTTAGCAACAGTTATGGTCATGATATCTGACTTCAATTTAATTGCCTATTGTCTAATACCTATTGCATATGCCTACTTGTGTAATAAAATAATGCACGTGGGATAAAGTGGATCTCAGTTTTGCGTCTATCCTTCTATATAGTCCAGCTTTGGTTTTGCATTTTATGCACATTGAGCATAAAGGTGTATGTTAGAATAGTGATCTTATTCATTGAGTGCAATGGTAGGGAGGAAATGTTCCATGATCAGAGAGATTGATGATAGCACTGATATGTGGAGGATTGTTGTGCGTGTCATGAGGAGGTGGAATAGTTATCTGAAAGACTCACTAACACAGTTGTATGCTATATGTTTCCTTCTCATGGACCAAGAGGTAAGTAGCCTTAATTAACTTCCCTTCATTTGTTACATTGGCTGTGTATGGTGTCACCCGAGTTTCAATGATGGGTTTTTGTTTTTTTAGGGTTCTAAGATTCAAGCCTCAATAATGAACAAATACATGTTCAAGAAGTATGAAAAAGACCCTGCTGAAGGGCATTCATACTTTATTGCTAATCTTGAGGTCATTCCTAATGGGAAGGACTTTAAAGTTACTAACCACAAGTTCAAGATGCTTTTTAATTCTATCACTTATGTCAAAGAAGAACCTGTTGTGATCCCTCTTTCTGTTTTCAACTTCCTTCCCATATCAGACATACTATGTCAAACTGTGGAGAGTCACACTGTGCATTTATTTGGTGAGTTCGTTTTTCTTCATACGGTGATTATCTCACTTCAATCTATACTAATCTACTCTCTCTTATTAGATGTCATTGCTTTTGTGATAAGCATTGGGCCTTTAGAGGAATACCATTCAGGAACTGAAGTGAAAACTAAGATGCGTCTCATACTGAGTGATGAGAGGTACGGATTCAATGTTTTAACTAATTATTTAGTACCAAAGACATGGTTTTGGACATTTTAATTGACTTCAAGACTGCATGTACTGTAGGGAGAATACTATCCAGATGGTGTTGTATGATGAATGTGCTCTGAACTTTAGTACCAATGATTTCAATTCCATTCAAAAACCTATAGTGTTGGTTGCTCAACTTGCAAGGGTTGGATTTGATGAAAGGGGTAAGTATGTTCTAAGTTGTAACAGAAACTAATAGGACTTAGTTGTGTTCCTTTTTTCTGTTCTTTCCTGTCATGGTGGTTATGGACCCTCATTCAAGTTCTATATATCATGTTCTAGGTACACCGAAGGTATGCAGCTCATATCATACAACTAAGATCCACCTAAATAGGAAGTTCAATGAGGTTAAGCAATTTATTGCAAAGTACAGAGAATATGCTCCACTTTGCACTTAAATAACTATTTTCTCTTTAGTAATCATGATGGAAAATCATATGTAGTTTCACAAATGTTTAATATGTAGTCAATTTATTTCTATTCACGTTTTAAAGGGGTCCCTTCTAACACTTGGCCATTGTTTAATATTGGTTCTGTTATGTGTGGACTGTATATCTCTGTTACCAAAGGTGGCTGACCTTAAACCGTCTATGCTTCTTTCTAGTATTACACTACTTTATACTTAGTTATGATGATAAGGTTAACACATGGCATAGGAGTTATAAGTTAAGTTTACTCATGATATTTAATTTTTTATAGGTACAGAGATTATGATCAATTTGCTCTTAAATAACTGGTCTCTCATCAGTAATCAGCATGGAAAATCAACTATTCTTCTCAGTTTTTAATATGTTGTCATTTTTTTATTTTATTCACGTTTTAAAGGGTTCCCTTCTACAACTTGGCCATATTTAAATATTGGTTATGTTTTGTGTGGATGATTTCTTATTATTACCATGATAACAACACTGCATGAGGTGTCTTCATAACTTATTATTACCATCATCAATAATTCTTTTGTGTGCACTCCATTTTGAGGCTCTCACACTGGGTTAGTGCTCACTTCATTTTGAACTGTCCACAGTGCTCAGAACCTGCCATCTCTAACTATTAGTTCGTTGAGTCAAAGTGTTGAGACCCAAAGGTTTAATTCTGCAGCTGCAAGCATTCTAAAAAACACTCCAAGAGTCAAAGTGTCTGAAATCCATAACCAGGAAGTGGTATGTTTAAGTATGCATTTTTTAATGACCACCAGTAGCCTATGCCAAATAACTGACATACAATTTTCTGCAGGAGAGTTATTTTGCTGTTCTTTGTGAGTTCAAGAAATTCAAAACCCGTCATAATTGGGTTTATGAGGGGTGTACTGTTAGATCCCAAGTTTTGATGATAACAAAAGGCAATTGTGTGCAAAGCATAGTTTTATAAGTCTAAGGAATGATTACAAAGTTACCAAATGCATATGGCAAAGTTCTGTGATGTCTGCTGTCAGATTTAACTAATGTACTCGAGCATAAGAACTAGCACTCGAGCATGGAACTCTTTTATACTCGAGCAGATGCGAGTGATAGCCAGAAAGTGTTTTCCCGAGAGCAAACTACTGTCATTTTTACTGATACACTCGAGCACTGGAGATAGCACTTGAGCATAAGACTCTTTCTCACTAGAGCACATGCAAGTGAGGGACTGCAAGTACTTGTCCGAGAGCAATTCCTGTCATTCTTTCTGATGTACTCGAGTATTATAACCAACACTCGAGCATGAAACTGGTTTGTACTCGAGCACTAGTGAGTGAAGGACTGCAAGTGTTTGGCCGAGAGTCATGAAGGTCAGAGAAGCACAAGTATGCCCGAGTGACACATCAGCACTCGCGAGTGAGAAATCTAACTCTCTCAAATTCTGATGCAAGTGCTGATAACAAGAGTATACTACATGAGAATATTCTTCTCACTCTAGTAGGAGTATGTGTGCTCGAGTAAGGGCCACATCACCTGCGAGTGCAAAATTTCACTCTTGCTAAAATGGTATACGAGTGCTGTCCAGAGGCGGGTCTCTTAGTGTAATGAGCAAGGGCACTCGAGCAGAAGGAGTTGTACTCGAGTGAGGCCCCACATCACTCGCGAGTGAGAAAATGAACTCTCTGAAATCCTGTGGAAGTGCAAGTTTAAAACTGAAGAACAAGGAGAAAATTGGTGAGTTCACTCGAGTGAGCCCATCCATGCTCGAGTGATGCTCTACCAGAAGACAATATACACCAGTCTTACAGCGTTCAATCCGAATATAGTTTAATGATATTTATTTATCTTATCATCACTTATTATTATTATTTAATATCATTTTGAATGTATTATAAGTGTGATACAGGAGGATGAACGTTTGAAATAAACAGACGCAAAGGAAGTCAAACAACAGCAGACAACATCATTACAAGCACGTACCTACCGCATTCAAAGTTTTCAAACATGCGCATGCCGTTCCATAATAGCATGACCCGCTCCACAATTATCGTTATTCAAATGGTCAAATCTGAACGTCTATAAATACAGAGTTCCAAATATCGTCAAAAACAACGAAGCATAAGAATTCACAAACAAATCCACGAGTCTCTGTTATTCATATTTTCTCTATATTCATATTGATCTTCATTGTTTATCATACTTGGTCTGTAAGAGAGTCCAAATAGATTTCAAATTCTATTTTCATTTGATCTCAAGGTATTGGGACCTTGAGAGGGTAGATATCTTTATGAGAGAAGCAGTTGAGAGAATTCCTAGTAATACCTTCCATTCATAAGACTTATAAGATACAAGCAGTAGAGAACGTTGCTACTCGTAAGACTTATAGTGGTGTAATCAGGAGAGAACATTGCTGCTTATAAGACTTGTATACGTAAGCAAGTGGGAAAGGTCATAGGTTGTTTTTCTGCACGTAAGACTTGTCTTAAGGGGGAGGAAATTTCTTAGTGTGAGAATATTTCTGCTCGTGGTCCATTCGAGGAAAATTGTTGTTTTGTGGCATTCTGAGAGCCCATTGAATCTTGGAAGAATAGTGAAAATCTTAGTAGGTCTTGATCTCTGAGGACTGGACGTAGGCATGGTTTTTAGGCCGAACCAGTATAACTCTCTGTGTTCTAATCTTCTCATCTCTACTCTGTCTACAACTATTTTCATATCACTATATCAAGCGAAAAATTTATCACATCACCCAATCCAACCCCCTCTTGGGTGAAGCTTGCCTCTTTCATGTGCAAGGTATGGGACTAAACCTAAAGCTGTTAATGGTTTAGCTTCATGTGTAAGTAATTACTGTAAGGGGAAACCCTGTAGTATCCAGTCAAAGTATGTTGATCAGCTCTAATTCTACTATATAGCAATTCTGCTTAATGTTTTTGATTAAGCATATAGTACATGATGTCTGTTTATTATAGGCTGAGGCTTAATTACCTGGTTGCTGATGAATCCGGTACTGCATCCATTGTCCTTTTTGACAAGCATGCTTCTAAGCTTATAAAGAAAAGTACGGTTGAGTTAAAATTTGATATTCCTGAAGTATGATTGTTCAATTCTTTCCCTTCACCATTACCCTATTTTACTAAGTTTCTGACTTCACCCATGCTATTTTTAAATAGGACGCAATCGACTGAGTTCCCCAGTGAAATAAACAGCTTGATTGGGAAGAAAATGCTTCTTAAGATGAAGTTGAACAAGTACAACAAGGACCACTCAAGCTCAAGTGTGTCGGTCACCACATATGCTGAGTGTGCTGACCTTATCGATGATTTTAATGAAGCTGCTTCTGAGGTCCATTGTACATGAATTTACATTACTTGCCTACACCAATTCAAGAATGTTTAATGTAATTACTTATGTTTGATTTGACTATTTATCAGATAGGACAAACAAGTGATTCAGTCTTATCTGAGCAAGAAGATGTTTTATTGATGAGTGATGCCATTGTCGAAGATAAGGGCACAATAGATACAGATCCCGCTGTCACACTATCTGAAACTTTCCCCACTATGGAGCTAGAAGGAGTTTTTGTCCCTTATGCCATACCTGGAGCTCCTGGAAAAGGGAAGAGGAAGGTTACTTCGAAGAAAACCCATACTCTGGGTACAAAGTCTGTTGCATTTGGACCTGGCTCTCCAGCAAAATCACATTTGAAACCATTAAAGTCGATTAAGCAAGAGAAGAATTGAGTAGAACAAAGATCTTCACTTTAGTTTTTAAGCAGTTGTCTTTAACTCCTTTTGTACTGCTGAACTTTTTGCTGGTCTTGCATTTCCAATGTCCTTATATATGTGGTTAGTGTAAAATGCCACTTATCTAGGAATTCAGTAGTCATTTTGGGTATGTACTCCTGCTGTATCAGTCCTTGACTGGATACCATATGATATAAGTTCCTTTATTATGAATGATATTAACCTATAAGGTGGTTCCTATATTATTCACTGGTTTTATGTGTGGATTGCCATATGATTATGAGTGATACCATTGTTGTCAATTACTTACATTATAATGGGAAAGTTTACTTCCAAATACTTTAAGTGTAGTCAAATTTTATCATGATGTCTCAAACCAATTTTAATAGGCAGACACAATGACACGAATATAGTATTCTATAGTATGACTTCTAAATTGAATATACTGTCCAATAGTACGTTGAATTCAGTTCTTTAGTTGCTGAGAAGTAGGTTTACTTTCTATATCAACTCTTGATTCATTGAAGATCAGTCATTATCCTACCAGCAGCAAATTATAAGGTATAGTAGTCCCTTAAATCTCTTTACAAATCTGTTGCATTCTGGAAGAATGTCATTGATTTTTTTGTATTAGTAGATTAGTACATTCTAACCCCTTCACAGTTGATTGACATGTTGTGTGTCAAAGTGGACTTTTATATTTAGATCCTTGAATTATTAGGATCATAAATTAGTGTTGCAGCAATATATTATGACTTTTCTTCTTTTATAATTTATGTTCTTCTCAACAAACTGGTGTGTGCATACTCAATTAAATAGGTTTTACAAGTGTGAAATGAAATCAGTTTCTTAGCTTCTTTCCTCTTCTGCATGTTCTGCATAGGTTTGACAAAAAATCTCATAGTGGACATATATATTGCAACAAATTCTTCGGATTAAAGGCCTATCAAACAACTAGCTATATTGCTATATTTCTATTGTGGAGGTCCATCCATGAACAGGAGTATCAAAAGCTTGAGTATTTGAGATGACACTCATGATAGCATGCAATCAACCGAGCAATAATTACTTCAATTTACATAATAACAATGTGAGGTGAGTCTGCTATTACTCGTGGATGCAGTAAATTATCTCATGATGTTTCTCTCTAATTGAGCTTCCCATTTAAATGTTATTCTTTTATTGTTCCAATGTCCACAACTTCAATGCCTGTCAATCAAGATATCATAATCAATTTTGTGCCATTCCCCTTATATTAATAGTGTACACTGTTCTAAAGATTGCATAGTTTATTTCCAAATTTTGACACAATCTACACAATCACACCAACCTCACTAAATGTGGCTTCAGGAATACACTGTCCCTACTATGTCTGAAATGTCTACATGTTTGGTATGAGGTTGAATGAATAAGTCAAGCCTCACATATATTCTTTAATGATTATAAAAAAGCTCCAAAAGATACATTTGACAATGACCATCAAGGACATTGCCTTTAATTCCAAAGTCCCCCATCTATAGTCAACACCCACAGCTGTCCCATAATGGCTGAAGAAGTGAGTAAGCCTATATATCTTCGTTTAGTTTCTCAACATGTATGTTGTTGTTAGCATGATATGCCTCTTCTGTCTGCACTATGGAATCATACTTGGTAATGGATACATGCTCTACCTGCCTTTTTATAATGTAATCTGTGTTTAAATCGGGTTGAGATATTCTTTGTACCTTCTCATTATACATGGGTTAATATATTCGGCAAGTTGCCTCTGTTTCAGTTACCTTCAGTATATTATTCTTCCACATCTGTTTAGAATTTGATTATGATACATGGTCTCATTGGTATTAACATGCTGAAGAGGCAATCAATACTACCTTAAGTTATTTATGGTGCAAGTTAAGTTCTTTAGTTTACCTCTTACTCAATTCTTTATGATGCCCCTGAACTATTTTGCATTTACCCACAATAGGGCTACATTATACAAGCTGAGAAAAATACGTTTTTTCACTTCGTTCTGATTATTCATTTGGATTGAGCTTGCACCTACAGTGAATTCAACTTTACAACATGCTCATCACTTAAGGCTGTATTGCTTATTACTACAGATGCTTTGTTGGTAACCCGATAGTTCATTTCCAACACATTTGCCCATCCAAATAAAGTGATCCAACCTGTGTAAGTTCATATGCTTCATTACCTATAAAATTGAACGCAGGTCATAGTCTAATACTGTATCACATAGTTTCTGCTATATTTGTCTTCACTGTAGTCATTCTGATGCACATCATAGTCTAATGATGTAAGTTCATATGCTTCAACTAAGTTCATGTGCTTCCAATTTTTCCTCTATCATGAATGTGCCACCAAGATGTCGAATTCTTTGCAAAATTGTGATACTGACTCATGTTAAAATGGTTAACGTTTGGGCCAAGAGGTTTCAGCCATATTTACCCCCACAATGTTTTTTTTGACATATGCACATGGTCTGCAATTCATATGTTCTTTGTGTTGGGGTTGACATAAAAACCATGATACACATCTCTTCAGCATTGATCATGGAAAAAATTGCACCACCACTTTGCCTCAGGCCATGACACAGACCCATTGCAACGGGTAGGAGTGATTATGCATTTAACTAACACTTTTAAGATGTTCATTACCTTATGTTCTTATGAAGAGATGCGAAGCATGTTTAATAATACTGAGATATAAGTCAGAAGTTATATAAGTTCCAGCTAACTTATCTTATATTACTTATTGACATGTTGGGTATGATTTGGAAGGATTTTGTTTGATATAATTGCAATATGAGTACTGCAACAACTCTTCTCAGCATGAAATGGCACTGTTCAAATAAGTAAACTGTCAAAATAAGCTTCATTATCTTCAAGAAGTTTTTATAACATACCTGCATTTGTAGTGTGGCCTCAACATTTTCAAAATTTTAGATTATAGTTATACCTCGTCATATATGTCAAAAGAGATATGGAAAGTTAGATTTTGCTGCCACAATATCTTCATTAAAATTACTGCATAGGCATAGAACCGATGCAAGTTGGATATAAGGGATTGAAGTATATTAATCAAAATCTTCCACATTTATTGTACCACGTTAAGCACCCTTCTTTAGTCACTATTTACTGTTTTTTTACTCAAGAAGTTGTCTTCAATATGTACATGCTTCACACCATGTCTAACTTTAGGACATTATTCATACATAGTCAAGTTACAAAAATACTGCATTCTAATTTGGGAAGACTATGCATATATGCTACAATTGTCAACACCCATTTCCATTTCGATAATCGAAGAGTAATAAAGACGGAATTCAATGGGCATACAGAAAAGTACAATTATACTGATAAAAATATTCGTTTACGATCCCAACGTCATTCGTTTACAATTCCGATATTGTTCGTCGACGGAAACAGAAAATACAGCGGAAACTTAATATTTATAAATTATCCAAAATATTAAGGCATAGACTAAAGCATAACCACATTCATATCCTCGCCTCGAGACATGTGCCACTCACTTTTCGGCATCAACATCTTTGCCCTTTGACCCACTGGTACTCGCTGAGGTATTTGTTTAAAAATAGGGTGAGATTCCGAAGAATCCCCGTAGAGACATAATATCGTTCATAGAAAATGTGAAAAGTAAATATGTCATGCGCCAAGGTATGCACAAATTAATGAACAATATAAACACATCATCGTCATGTATACATGAGTAGGGCCCAGCCCCAAAATCTACACCGGTTGGATTTCTGCCAACTCCTAGTGTAAGTGCACCTCTGGCACTAACAGCCTCTCTCTAGGCGAATCATGTTATTAATAAAGTGCATTTACAAAACAATGGCATCCACACAATCACATAACTTATGGCATAGTGTATGAAGGATAATGTCCCTACCTCAAAGCTTTATAATCCTCTTTTAAATGTGCCTCGAAGAACGTGTCGTATCTGGCCTCCAAATCGGTCCTAAAATATTAAATGTACCAGAAATAGGTCATAACCTATCCAAGTATCATTTTAGACTATTCCATAGTGTTTATTGTGGTTATATTAGTCTATGGTAAAATTTTACAAAAATGCCCCCAGGAACCCGGCCCGATGGCACGTTTTCCCAAAATTTTGACCAAAGCTATTCTGACTTATTTTCACCCAAGGAATCTATTTCCGGGCTCGAAATCACCAAATTCACTGTCAATTTACGAAAATACCCTTGACAACCCCTATTTAGGGATTTCAGTGGCGTTTTCGTAATTATGCTTTTTCGGCCTCTACCGAAAAAGTGCCCAACTGTAACCCCACCTATTTTTGCCCACTGAGTCCAATGGAACCATTTATTTAATGAAAATCCAACTCCTTGTACCAGTTCTGGTCTGGCCGAAATATTGAAGGGAAAATAGAAAAATGAAGCTTTGTGTTTTAGCTTCCAAAACTTATACTTTTTCACTTCTAATCCTTGATTAACTCATTTAAACACTTCATAACCATGATTTAAAGGATTTTGGGCAGCATAACCCCTCAGGGTTATGGCTTTTCCAATTTTACAACTTAACCAAAAATCACATAAACCAAACAACAATCACCAACAACAACTTCAATACACAAAAAAGTTGAGATTTTGGATATTACCTCTTGATCCTTGGTGTTTCTCTCTCTAGAACGTCCTCTCTCTCTTCTCCTTGAGCTAAGAATGAGTCTTCAAGATCATAGATTCATGAAGAAACATGGTTTAGAGAAGGATCTAGGGGAAATGTTACAAGGAAAGCTTAAGAATCAACTCTTACCTTAAGATTTCTTCTTCCTCTTCCCTCTAACTCTTCAAAGTTTCTCCAAACTCTCTCCCTCTCTATGTTGAACGAAAATGCATGAAAGGAAGGGAAGAGAAAGCCTTCATAAAAATGCTCCCTTGATTCCAAACCATTGATCTCATCTAAGGTTGTTATGGTGACACATGTCAACCACCATACTTGCCTCCATGCTTGCACCATACTTCTCTTTTGTGTGCACTCAATGTAACCCCCCTCGATAATCAGTAGCATTTAATCATATTTAATAATCGAATGAGAAATCCAGAACAATAAAAAAAACTTTTTAAAAAACTTGTACAAATGGATCTCCATTCATTTCATTCATTAAAACAATTGGCCTGTTTGGTCTGCCACATATACAATATCAGAGTAAGCACAATTCCCGACGTTCACCCGGAATAAAAACATTAATCCAAAGGTTTATACAGGGCATCATTGCCCATCTCAGTATCCATACCGGGGATTACACAAAACTATAGTACTATGATCTATACAATATATTTACAATGATCCAAAATGATAACCAATTCGATATAAAACCAAAATATCTAACTAAGACTACCGCTGGCAGCCTTAATCGCCCTTATCCACTTGCTTGCTTTTCGATCCACTTGCCCTGTCTAAAAATGTTATTTGGAAAGAATGAGATTCTAGAGAATCCCAGTAGTAACAGTATATTTATATGATGCATATATACAAAGCAAGTCACATATATCACAATGCAGCAATCAATATTCGAAACTGGGCTTTCGCCACGTTCCATTCATTTTCACTGTAATCGAGTCCGGGCTTTCGCCACGTCCCCTTCACTTTTACTTTAATAGAGTTCGGGCTTTCGCCACGTCCCCTTCACTTTCACTTTAATAGAGTCCGGGCTTTCGCCACGTCCCCTTCACTTTCACTTTAATCAAGTCTGGGCTTTCGCCACGTCCTCTTCACTTTCACTGTATTCAATAATTAATGCAAACAAACAATGCAATACACATGATATAGAATAAAGTGTCACTACCTTTGTCTTTCCTTCCTTGAGCAGGCACAGGCCTTCTAAGCTCCGAGTAAATAGCAAATCCTAAAGTCATAATTAAGGTCAAAACATTATTCTCTATTCCAATACTCAATTAACTCTTCAACACTTAGATTTGGTTATCAATAATGACCCTTAAGAAGCCATAAAAGCCTCTAATAAAACCCCTAAAAGGTTGGGAAACAATAGGGTAAAGATCTCTTTTCAAAAAATTTAAGTGCTAGAACACAGGGGTGGGCTGCGGCCCGCCCTTCCTTGGGCTGCGGCCCAAATATGGTCAGAAGGTCTTGTTAGAGCAAGCGTTTCACCCAAGAGGGGGGGTGAATTGGGTGATCTTAAAAATTTCGTTACAAATATAAAATTTAACGTTGAAATTAAAACAGTAAAGAGTAAGGAGAAATATCACTAAAGTGTACGCCGGGAGTTATACTGGTTCGGCCACAACCACTTTGACCTACGTCCAGTCCTCAGAGCTTCTCTGAGATTTTCACTATAACTTCCAAGATTCAGTGGGTTCTTGGCACCTCAGTACAAGCAAGTTCCTATTCCTGGATACTCTCTCCCCCTTACAAGTTGTAATCCAATCCCAACTCAAGGTTCCACAACCTTAAGTTACCTCAATAACAAATATTGAGTTTGAATGAAATATCTCTCTCAAGAGTGAATAAGAATCACTGAAGCATAGAAATATAATTACAACGTAAAACATAGCAATGGATTTGATGATACGTTTGTGTGTGTTCTTATTGTTGTTTCTCTGTTTGGATGTTCCCATATATATAGATATGTTGGTGATGACCGTTGGGACATTTTCTTCTCTTCCGTTGGAGAGTGCGCAGCCACTATTGACTTTTCCAGTTTTTTGAAAAATATTCGTTGGCGGTGGTTGGCATTTGAACGTTTCATTTGACTTCCATTACTTGATATGATTTCTTCATTGTTTATCTGTAAATAGACTAAGAATACTAATACAATGAAATATTAATCACATAGGAAACAAATCAATGAACGTTTGAATGATTTCTAAAGTTCTGGGTTTGCTTACTCGAGTAGCTACTCGAGTATCACTTGAAGTTTACTCGAGTACTTACTCGAGTATCATCGGAAAATCTTTGATCACTTGCAAGTCAATGAATAAATACAAGATTACTCGGGTAGTGCATGGAATAACCAATTTTTAAACCTTTGAAAATATATGTTTACTCGGGTACTTACTCCAGTAATGCACTCATAACTTTATGAGTTATTCGGGTACCAACTCGGGTAAACCTTTACAAAAACTTTTGGTTACTCGATGCTTTACTCCAGTAATGTTGCAGGATCTCAAGACCGAGAGCACTTACCTTGTTACTCGGATACTGACTCGAGTAATGCATTCATTTTTGCATAGGTTACTAGGGCACTACCTCGAGTAATTGTACTTTTTATGCTTGACTTACCCGGGTAAAGACTTGAAGTTTTCCTTGAAAATTTCTCTGCATAATCGGGTACCTACTCGAGGAATCCACTTAAAATAAAACATTAAATAATAGCATACTAGAGGAATTACTCGAGGAAAATGAGATAGAACTATATCAAGTTAATCGGGTACTACCATCAAGTTTTCACTTATAATGATGTGTTACTCGAGTAGCTCCTCGAGTAAATGTTGCAGTGGTACAAAGTGCCGAGAGCAACATATTTTGAGAAACAGAGTTACTCGAGTAGCGCCTCTAGTAACTTTGGCAACCTGAAGGCAACTGGAAGTTTTTCATATGGTTACTCGAGTAGCTCCTCGAGTAACATTGGCAGGTCGAGAGCAACTCCAAGTTTTTACCTGGTAACTTGAGTACCTACTCGAGTAACATTGGCAGGCCGAGAGCAACTTGAAAATACTTACATTATTACTCGAGTACCTCCTCGAGTAACATTGGCCGGTTACTGGAAGGTGCTTCTGGTTACTTCAAGTTTTGGATTATTACTCGAGTACCGCCTTGAGTAATGTCATAGAAAACTTGCTTTTGATCAAGTTCCTTATCTTTTTCTCTTGGCCTTTCTTCATTACTCCAATGCTTATCTAAAGTGATACTTATCCCTGTTATTCCTTAGTTCAAACTTGTTTATTAATCATTTCCTTTTCAAACCATTCTTTTGTTATCATCAAAACATGAGATCTAACATTCTCCCCCTTTCTGATGATGACAATGAAAGAGGCAAGCTTCACCAAAGAGGGGGTGAATTAGGTGATGTTATAAATTTTTCGCTTAATGTGGAGATATGAAAAATATAGGAGATAGAGTAGAGTTGAGAAGATTTGAACGCAGAGAGTTATACTGGTTCGGCCTAACAACCAGGCCTACGTCCAGTCCTCAGAGATCAAGACCTACTGAGATTTTCACTATACCTCCAAGATTCAATGGGCTCTCAGAACGCCACAAAACATCAATTGTCCTTGAAAGGACTACGAGCAGAAATGTTCTCTAAATAAGAAATTTCTCTCCCCCTTACGACAAGTCTTACGTGCAGAAAAACAACCTATGACCTTTCTCACTTGCTTATGTATACAAGACTTATGAGCAGCAACGTTCTCTCCTACTTACACCACTGTAAGTCTTACGAGCAGCAACGTTCTCTTCTGCTTGTATCTTATAAGACTTATGAATGGAAGGTTCAACCAGGAATTCTCTCAACTGCTTCTCTCGTAAGGAAAACTACCCTCTCAAGGTCCCAATACCTTGAGATCACATAAACATAGAATTTGAATTGTATGAAGACTCTCTTACAGAGTAAATGAATAAATACTGAAGATCAATGTGTATACAGAGAAAATGATGAATAGTAGAGACTCGTGTATAAGCTTGTGAATTCCTGTGCTTCGTTGTTGTTGATTATCTCTAAATCTCTGTATATATAGTTGCTTCAGTTTTTTCCCGTTTGAGTTATCATCATTTGAGGAGTGGGACTTAGCACCTGTAGAAAGACACGCGCATGTTTGAAAACTTTGAATGCGGTAGGTACGAGCGTGTCTGTAATCATGTTGTCTGCCGTTTGTTTGACTTTCTTTGTGTAGTTTATTTCAAACGTTCATCCTCCTGTATCACACTTATAAAATAGTTAAAATAATGTTAGACAATGATAATAAGTAATGATGATATGAATAGTTAACAATAAACCATATTCGGATTGAACGTTGTGAGACTTGGTATTTTTGGTGATCTGGCAGAGCATCACTCAATCATGAAAGGCTCACTTCGAGTAATCTCCATATTTTCCTTCATATGCGCCAGTTCACGGGTTGTGCTTGCATAGGATTTTAGAGAGACAAAATTCTCACTCGCGAGTGATATGGGGTCTCACTCGAGCACAACTCCTCCTGCTCGAGTGATGTTGCATTTTCCACTGTGAGTGTCTTCTCGGGTCATCACTCGCATATCATTTTAACAAGAGTGAGATTTTGTACTCGCGGGTGATATGGTCCATCACTCGAGCACACGCACTACTGCTCGAGTGAGACGCATATTCTCTAGGAATATGCTCTCAATACCAACACTCGCATCTTTCAGAGGGATGAAATTATCACTCGCAGGTGATGTGGGCCTTCACTTGAAAACACAGACTCCTGCTCGAGTGAGAAGAATATTCTCAAGTAATATACCTTTTAAACAAGCACTCGTATCAGATTTGGAAAGGGATAGAATTTTCACTTGCAAGTGCTGATGTATCACTCGAGCATATAAGGTTGTGCTCGAGCACACTTGCCCTTCTCTGAACTTCATGACTCTCGGCCAAGCACTCGCAGTACCTTGCTCGAGCACAGAATGCTCATGCTTGAGCATTGACGTTTCTGCTCGAGTGAATCAAGGAAATATGATGATACTTGCTCTCGGCCAAACACTCACAAACCTTCACTCGCATGTGCTCGAGTCAGAATGACTTCTCTGCTCGAGTGAGAACTCCAGTGCTCGAGTAAATCACAGAATATATCAGTGGCATGCCTCTCGGGTGAACACTTTCTGGCTTTCACTCGCACCTACTCGAGCACAGAAGGGATCTATGCTCGAGTACAAAACCTCTGCTCGAGCACTCCAGCTCATTTTCTCAGCAGATACCAGAAAACATTGTTATATGCATTTGGTAACTTTGTAAACTTTTCTTACACATATTAAAACATGATTTGTATACAATTGACTTTTTGTTATCATCAAAACTTGGGATCTAACAGACAAAACTTGGTGATTTTGGACATGGTTTTTCAAATTGAATTTTCAAATTAAATATGTCTTATTTAGTTTGGATTCATAGCATACACCTTGCATACACAACAATTTCATTAGTCCAACAATGTATCATAATTCAAAGTTTAAATGAACTTAAAATGCAATCATAACATAAATACACTTGTATTAAAATTTGCAAATTACAAGCTAATAAATTCAAGAAGACTAATAAAAAGATCTATCAAGTTTCAAAATGCTCCCTAAAGCCCATATACAACCAAATACCCCAAAATAAGCTCAGACACTTCCCCAAAATCACTCTCAAGTTCTTCTCCCCCTTTTTGGCAACATCAATCAAGTGGAGGGCTAGGAGGCTTGACCATGGAGATGGGTGTCACTGGAAGAACCATGGAATCATCTGAATCTGAAGAATCAAATGAGCTAGAGGGTACTGGGTCAGGCAAATGGACTGGAGGGATATGGATATCATTACTGGGAGGAATAGGAGAGGGTTGGAAGACAACCATAGTAGTCTCAGCCTCTGGAGGGGTATCCATAACAGGAGTGAGATGTTCAGAGGAGGAAGAGGGAGATATTTCCTCAGTTTGGGTACGTGATGGAATAGGTTTAGAAGCGATTTCTGGCTGAGGTTTTGGAGGAGAATCATCAATGATGATGTGTATGGTCTCGTTGGTATTTGGGTTATCCACTGAATAAAGGATGTCTTTAGCTTGAAGTTCAGGTGGATCAGAAACCAGAGGAGTAGATGGTTCATCCTCAGAAATAGGAGTATCAGAAGGGGGATTCTCTCGTGGTGGTGGTGCAGAAGAGGAGGGACCGGCAGAAGGTCCAGGACCCAATGAGTCCAAACGTGCCAGAATCAATCTTAGAGTCTCGCCCTGGGCACGTTGCTCAGCTAGCAGCTCCTCATGCCTTCTGTCCATTCTCTCAACCAACTCCTCATGCCTCTTGTCTATTTTCTCAATCAACTCTGCCATCTTGAAGTTTGTGTTGGTTATCAGTTCGGCATTTGTGTTGACGATATCCACATGGAAACCTCTCAACATATTTTCCATAAAATGCTGGAGAGTGGCATTGAGAAAAGATGGTGAAGATATGGTTGCAGCTGGAGCCGATGACTGAGTGTCATCCATCCTACTAGTCTCTGCCTCAGTGGTCTTCCTCTTCTTCTTTGACCCAGATTCCAGAGGGCCTTTGAGAGGGATATCGATGTTTAATTTCCCAATTTGGTTTCTCCCAACTGGAGTCAACCTCTCAATGGGCTCCTTACTATCCAAATACCATATTTTGTTCTCTTTTAGGATAAGAGACACAATTTGAGGATATGGCATTGGTGTTGTAGCTTTCCCATCCACCTTATACCTCTTCATCTCAGAAAAGATATACTCTCCCAGATCCTTCTGCTCCTTCAAGAGAAGTGAAGCAAACCATCTAAAGTCCCTATCGGAGAAGTGTGTGTAGTTGTTGGCTTTGTTCACTTGGGACTTAGAGTAAATGTACCAAAGGACCCTATGATGATCACACATATCACTGGGCTTGAAATTTAGGGGGCCAACTAGCTCACCGGGTTTAAGAATGGTAAAGATTTGGTTTGGCTCAAGTTGGGAATAGATATCATCTGGGGGGTTCTCTATCCATAGCCACAAATTAATCCTAGAGGGTGATATCAGTATCTTTTGACCTCTAACTGTGGTGGTCATCTCTTCCTCAACTAAGGTTCAGTTAGGCTCATCTATGATCTCTAGGTTACAGTAAAAATGAGTGATCACCTTTATGCAAGAAGGTAATCTAATGGATGACCAAGGCATAAATGGATCTAAATAAGGACTTAGGTCATGCTTCACTACCTCTTGAAGTAGCTTGAGATCCACGTAGTATGTCTTGCACACTTTCCTCCTGGAGAATTGAGTTAGATACTTGGAAGACTCCACCAATTTGCTGACATTGAACCCTTTTGGAGGGTTGGTGATCTCCTCTTCCGGCACTTTGGACTTCTTGGAAGATTGTCCCTTCTCCATTTGATCCAAGATTCCAGCCATAGCCTTAGCCACATTCTTGTCATATTTTGGCTTTTTAGGTGGCTTAGGAGTGAAAGAAGGGGTAGAGGAATCAGAAGGAGGAGGTGAGGGAGATTTGGCACTCTTTCCTCTTCCCGTTGAGGTACTCTTTTTGGATTGAGCCCTTGTAGCAATAGGCTCTTTAATTACCACACCTTTAGGTTTTGGTAGAGATTGAGGTTGAAGAGGAATTTTAGCTTTTGGTCTTGGAGTGAGTTTTCTTCTCTTTTTGGGAGGAGAAGAAAGAGGATCAGAATGTTGTTGGGATTCAGAGGAGTCTATGGGAGTAAGATTTTTAGTTCTCATCTTTCTGAAAGATTGAAAAACCAAAGATTCTCAGAAACGCAGAGACTTTGACGCTAATAGGGCATAGAAATTTTGAGCAAAATAGGAGGTTTTTGAAACTGAAATCTCTTGGGTTTTGACAGAAATGAAGTAAAGAATCACTTGTGAAAAGTTTTTGTGAGAGAGAATAGTGATATACTCGAGGAGATTTTGTGGAAATGACCGAGTTTGCGACAGATAAAGACCTAGAACCCGACGTTACTCGAGGCCTTACTCTAGTAATCTTTAAGTTTACTCGAGGCCTTCCTCGGGTGTTCATACAGAAAAATCCTAAAATAATCCATTTAAATTGCGTACCTGGCATGAATAATATTATAATTATCCATGGATGTTCCCTCGATCATTTTAAACCAATTCTGAACAAATTTGAGTCTCTTTCTATCAATTTGAAAATCTGGACTTGCAGTTACTCGAGGCCTTACTCGAGTAAGCTTCAAGTTTACTAGAGGCTCGCCTCGGGTAAACTGTCTTTTCAACTTCTGACCCTTCATTTCTTTGTAACTGAACCGTTAGATTTAAATTCCAAGTAACTTGATCCGTTACTTCCAGTTTTGAAGTCCATTACTCTAATACATACTCGAGTAAACTGCTTCTTTACTTCAAGTTGTTCCTCGGGTATTGCTTCTCAGTCACGCATTACTTCAAGTTGATACTCCAGTAAACATATCCTCTGATCACCTCTGTTTTTTTTTTTCAAAAATAGAGTTTCTTCCTTCCTGCAAAACAACTTTCTACACACTCTGATGCTTAAATTAATAATCATCAAAACATTATCAAGTGACTTCATCTAATATTATGAAAAGCTTAAATAACTTACAACTCATTGGGATTTACCATTCCCAATTCTCTTCTAATGTATAGAAATTGATCTTTTGCAAGGGGTTTTGTGAAGATATCAGCTAGTTGAAGATGAGTAGGAATGAATATTACTTTCATATCCTTCTTTTGAACATGATCTCTGATAAAATGATGTCTGACATCAATATGCTTGGTTCTAGAATGTTGAACTGGATTTTTGGCTAAGCTTATCGTACTAGTATTGTCACAATAGATTGGTATTTCTTTGAGATAAATACCAAGATCTTGTAGTTGTTGTTTTAACCATATGACTTGTGCACAACAACTTGAAACTGCAACGTATTTGGCTTCCGTCGATGAAAGAGACACAGTATTTTGTTTCTTGCTAAACCATGATACAAAAGATCCTCCAAGAAATTGTCCTTGTCCACTGGTGCTCTTTCTGTCTGTTTTGTATCCTCCATGATCTGAATCTGAATATGCAACAAGATATTCACTTCTTCCTTTCGGATACCACAGACCCAATTCGGGTATGTCAGCAAGGTATCTAAAGATTCGTTTGACCGTTTCAGCATGTGATTCCTTTTGTAATATCCCAAAAAGTGATTTAGGGCTAATGACTCTAAAAGTGGATGTAATTATTGTTGAATAAACACTTTTAGAGAATGTGTAATGGGAATTTGGATATTTTAATGATTCCAATGGATTCCTTGTGAAAATTTATGAGGGAATGATGTTTGGTATGAAAATGGAACCAATGGAAGCAAAGATGCAAAATCTAAAATTCTGTCCAGTGAAATTCTATTCTGGGCAGTCCGTTTGTGTGAACGTTTTTAATGCCCAAATGGTATCTAAAAATTCTGAAACTTTCCAGTCTTGTAGTTCACATCTCAAACTTCAAAATGGACATATAATTTGTTCCATTTCGTTTTGTGAACTAGGAGATATAACTATCCAGAGTTTGGGATGGAAACTGAACTCTGTTTTGGGGCAGTGATGAGTTTTATGTAATTCTGGAATTGTATGGTGATTTTTAGTAATGGCCAATATTTTTTCTATGAAGAGGACTTAAATATCTTTCATTTGGATTTGGAATCACCTCATTTTGAGTTTTCTAGAATTAGTTATGATTTTTCAAAGTTTGGGCAGAAAATCTGCCAGAAAATCCGAAAATGGGAATTATGACATCATCTCAATAAAAGATGACATCAGCATGGACTTAAATATGTTATCATCTTCCTCAGCTCATTTCTGTCGCACACAGCATCTGAATGAGGAGTGAGAACGTTGAGGTTTGTAAAGAGAGAAAGGAGAAGAAAAATCACAAGGTAAGCCGATTTCTCCGACGATTTAGCTCCTAACGCGTGTAACTCCGATCCTAAGCTACTCCTCTTTGTTCTTTAAGGTTTGGAAGCTCAAAATCTGTTTTTGAACACTTAGGGTTTTCAGCAATATTTGGGAAAAACTTGTGGGAGCTTGAGGTAACTTCCAAACCTTCGTATATTGTCTATTCTGGCTGCTGTGGGCAATTTAATCGGTGAAATTTCGCCGGATTGCCATTGTTTTTAAAGTTTGGAAATGATGTGGCCTAGGGGTTATGCTGCCCAAATTGGGTCTTAATGTTAGTTGTAACCTAATGTAATGGTTAATAAATTGGTTAGGAGTAGAAAGGAACGCGTTTACGGAGCCGAAATCGTAAAACCCCGATTTTCCCCGGAAAACTCATAAATTTCGGCCAGCTCTAGAAATGGGTCTTAGAGTTGGATTTTCAATGATTTGATGGTTCCATTGAGTTCAGGGGCGAAAATTAGGTGGGGTTACAGTTGGTCACTTTTTCGGAAAAGGCCGAAAAAGCATGATTACGAAAACGCCCCTAAAACCCTTAAAGTTGGGCTGCCAAGGGTAAATTTGTAATTTAACATTGAATTTGATAATTCCGAGTACGGAAATGGATTCCTTGGGCGGAAATATGTCGGGAAAAGTGCAACCGGATAGGGTACGGCGGGCCCAGGCCGGGTCCCCAGGGGCAATTTTGTAAATTTTCATTATAGACTCATATAGAACCTATTCTAAGTGTTTGAAAGTAGGAATTGGGGGTAGGAAATTAATCCACCATTCTTGATTTTGTTTATAGGCTTTGATATTTGCCGCCCTCGTGAGCCAACTGAGCCAGCAAACGTCAGGAAGGAACGAGGTAGTAACTTTTCTTTCGTACCATATGTGATGCATTGTATGTGTGTATTATCATTGATTTGTGATAAACTCGTATGCTGTGACATTATGAATATGTGCAAACACCGTCATACCAATAGTCCCTGAGTAGCTAACAACAGATCGGGCAAGGGTTGTATGCCCTCCCGGCGAGAAAGGGGATGAGGATGAGGTGTGATATATGTGATTATGTGGGCCGAAAGGCTATTTGTGAAGGCTGACGGGCCATTTGTGAAAGCCAGATAGCTATATGAGCTATAAGGCTATGTGTATGCACTGCCACGCCAATAGTCCCTGAGTAGCTAACAACGGTTCGGGTTAGGACAGTGTGCCTTCCCGGCGGAGAAAGGGGATAAGGGTGGAGTGTGATTTGTGCTGCTATTGTATGATGATTTTCTTACATGCTGTGTACTTGTATGTGGTATAAATGTTTTGTTACTACTGGGATTCTTTTGAATCTCACTCTTTCCTTTAACTAACCTTTCAGACAGGGCAAGTGGCTCTAAGGTGAAGCGTACGACCCGGAGTGGTTAGAACCCTATAGGGACTTTTACTTTTGGATGTGTTGGTTAAACCTGTTGGACAGGAATCTTGTAAATTATTTTTGGGCTGTATTTAGTAACAGATCATAGTCGTGTAATCCCTTATATGGGAATTAGAACCCTATAGTGAATGAATAGAACCCGGGGGTTGTCGGGATTACTATTAGATATTCTGATATGTTTAAATGTAAATTAACTGCACAGGTGATTATATTCGATAATTGAATTTGAGACCGGAATAGGAAAGAAGTTTTGAAAATTTTGTAAAGTTCCTATTATAAAGGGAGTTTTAAATGAGTTTTGAACTATTCGACGGTCTCTAAACCAATTTAATTAAGTAATATCGAATTATAATTATGCTAATTAAGGCAGGGGGTTACATTTGGTATCAGAGATGTAGTTCCTGGCAAGGGTAGAGTTTGCTAGGATAGATCCCTTAGTTGGTTATAGGGATAGAAGATTATCTGAGAATGATTGTTGTGTATGCACGTGTATGATATATTGACATGGATATATATATGAGTTTTGTGACTATAAGTGCATACTATTTCTGCTAAATTAATGGGGCAAGTTGTTTGTAGAATGAAGAAAACTAGAGGACGCCCCAGTATTCCGCGTGTAGATCCTGATGTGGAGGTCATCAATAATAATCCACCGGATGCAATGTAGGAATTAATGGGTCTAATCAGAGATCAGCGGGATATGATAACTGAGCTAAGAGAAGAGCTCAGAGCAGAGAAAGCAAAGAACAAGGAGAACTCAGTTCAATCCACTCCGGTGGAAACTCAAGAAGAAACCCGTCATAAGGACACTGCAGAAGGATCAGCACAACGATTAGAATCCCCACCTCGTGCTATTCCGAATCAAGAATCACATGGGATGCCGCTTAGAGAGGAAAGAGACCTGCAGTTTTGGGTCACCAGATTCTGCAAGCATCTGCCTCCGGCGTTCAGAGGAAGGTTTGACCCTCAAGCAGCTGAAGACTGGATGTGTAGGCTGGAGAAAATATTTGAGGTTCCTGTTTGCCCGGATGAGGTGAAGCCACGACTGGCCGTTTATAAGCTCGAAGGGGATGAGACCGTTGGTGGCGGAATATCGCCCTAACATTGAAGAGCAAAGAAATGCCGCTGACTTGGGAATTGTTCCAGCAAGAGTTCAATGAGAAGTATTTTCCCAAATCAGTGCGGCTCGAGAAGGAGACAGAGTTTCTGAATATCAGATAAGGGGACACAGAGAGCTTTGATGATTACTTGTCCCGTTTTGTTCGATTGGCTCGGTACTCCTCCTACCTCCGGTTCAAGGATGACGAAGAATGGAGTTCGGATATGCTTATCCGCGGTCTGAGACGAGAGTTGAGGAAGCGGTTAGCCACTCACCAATTCACCAAGTTTAACAAGGCTGTGGAGCAATGTCGAATCACGGAAAACAATTTGAAAGAGTTGTATCCTGTTAGAGCTTCTGGCCACCGCAACGAACCTAGTAAGGGTAATGTTTCCCAGAAGCGGAAAGGCCAAGGATCATCTTCATTCAAGGGCAGTGATAAGAAGCCCTATCAGCCTAGAGATCGTGAACCTCAGAGATTTGTGACCGAGTGGAAATGTCCTCACTGCAACAAATCGCATTATGGTCAGAATTGTCGGGGAGAAATGATCTGTTTTAATTGTAAGCAGCCAGGACATCTTTCTAGAGATTGTCAACGACCGCGAGTCGAGCAGAGACCAAAGACACAGGGCCGAGTGTTCGCTATGACCCACGAGGAGGCTCGTAAATCTCCTGAGTTGATACAAGGTAAAATCTCTATTAATGGCCATCTTTTGCAAGCATTGTTCGACTCAAGTGCAAGTCACTCCTTCATTGCTTATGATTGCGTGAAGCACTTGGGGTTGCATGTACATAAGTTACCATTCGATCTAGTAGTGTCAACTCCAATGGGTATTAAGGCCTTAACCACAGAAGCTTACTTGAATTGTGTCGTAACTGTGGAAGGGCACCAATCTGTTGTAGATTTGATATGTTTGCCGCTTTACCAATTAGAAGTCATTTTAGGTTTTGATTGGTTAACGGTAAATAATGTGTTGCTTGATTGTGGAAACAAGAGGATAGTATATCCTGTTTCTCAGAGGGTCAAAACTGTGAGTGCCAGTATGAATTTTCTTTCTATGGCTAAAGCTGGAAAGTATCTTAAAAAGGGTTGCCAGGGGTATGTAGTGTTTTTCTCGGTGTAAGGGGAAACTGGTGAGATTTTGAGTAAAGTACCCGTGGTAAATGAGTTCCCTGAGGTATTTCCAGATGATCTTAGTGGATTGCCTCCTGAGAGGGAAGTTCAGTTCCCGATTGACATTATACCTGGAGCTGGTTCTATATCCAAGGCCCTATACCGCATGGCCCCAAATGAAATGGCAGAGTTAAAGAAACAAATAGAAGATTTGCTTGAGAAAGGGTTTATTAGACCTAGTGTGTCGCCTTGGGGAGCTCCAGTGTTGTTTGTAAAAAAGAAAGATGGGAGTCTTCGCTTGTGCATCGACTACAGAGAATTGAACAAAGTTACTATCAAGAATAAGTACCCTCTTCCCCGAAACGATGACCTTTTAGATCAACTCTCTGGTTCATGTGTATTTTCGAAAATTGATCTAAGGTCAGGGTATCATCAGCTGCGAGTGAAAGCAGAAGATGTTCCGAAGACTGCTTTCAGGACCCGATATGGTCATTATGAGTTTCTAGTGATGCCATTTGGGCTAACCAATGTGCCTGCGGTTTTCATGGATTACATGAACCGAATCTTTCGGTAGTATCTGGATCAGTTTGTTGTTGTGTTTATCGATGACATTCTGATATACTCCAAAAGTAGGGAGGAGCATGAGCATCATCTGAGAATTGTATTGAATATATTGCGTGAGAAGCAACTATATGCTAAATTGAGCAAGTGCGAGTTCTGGCTATCAGAAGTGACATTCTTAGGCCATGTTATCTCGCAAGAAGGGGTCTCTGTGGATCCCAGTAAAGTGGAAGCAGTACTGAACTGGAAGAGGCCAGAATCTGTGGCGGAAGTACGCAGTTTTCTGGGTCTTGCTGGTTACTATCGGAGATTCATCCAGAATTTCTCCCGTATTGCGTTGCCAATGACCAAGCTCACGAGAAAGGATCAGCCATTTGTGTGGGACGAGAAATGTGAAAACTGTTTTGTGGAGCTGAAGGAAAGGTTGACGACAGCACCTGTGTTGATTTTACCCGATCCCAATTTGACATATGTTGTGTATTCTGATGCCAGTGGGCAGGGATTAGGGTGTGTCCTTATGCAGCAGGGACGTGTGGTGGCCTACGCCTCTCGACAGCTCAGACCTCATGAATTGAACTATCCCACTCATGATCTGGAGCTTGCGGCCATTGTGTTTGCTTTGAAGATTTGGCGTCATTACCTGTATGGTGTGACTGTGGAATTGTACTGCGACCACAAGAGTCTCAAATATCTGTATGATCAAAAAGAACTGAATATGAGACAGCGCCGCTGGATGGAATTGCTTAAGGACTACGACCTGGAAATAAAATATCATCCGGGTAAGGCAAATGTAGTCGTTGATGCTCTTACCCGAAAGACTGTGCTCGTTGCAGCTATGATGATACAAGAAAGGAAATTGATTGAAGATTTCCGTGATTTAAATTTGACAAACCAAATCATTTGTGCCAATTACACAGTTTCTCAAGAGGAGATTGATCTAAGGGCAGAAATTGAAGAAGCTCAGAGTCAAGATGACTGGATACAGCGCAATCTGACTCGAATCGAACAGGGAGAAGTTTCAGGCTACGACATATCGCCTCGTGGATTGGTTCGTTACCAGAAAAGAGTCTGCGTTCCACTTAAGGCAGAGTTGAGGCAGAAGATTCTGGATGAGGCACATAAGAGCCGATATACTCTTCATCCTGGTATGACCAAGATGTATCAGAATCTGAAATCGGTGTATTGGTGGCCGGGTTTGAAGAGTGACGTGACCAAATATGTTGCAAGGTGTCTCACTTGCCAGAAGGTAAAGATCGAGCACCAGAGACCTCCTGGGTTGCTTCAGAGTCCTAAGATTCCGGAATGGAAATGGGAAAGCGTGACCATGGATTTAGTTGTGGGATTACCCAGGATCAGAAACTATGATGCGATCTGGGTAATTGTTGATCGGTTAACGAAGTCAGCCCACTTCATACCAATCAATGCTGGTTATTCTCCTGATAAACTAGCGGAGATTTATATCCGAGAGATTGTCAAACTTCATGGTGTTTCGAAAAACATCATTTCCGATCGAGATCCACGATTTACTTCAAAGTTTTGGAAAGCACTGCATGAAGCCTTAGGTACTCAACTGAGATTTAGTACAGCTTATCATCCTCAAACGGATGGACAATCTGAGAGAACAATTCAGACGCTGGAAGATATGTTGCGAGCTTGTGTTCTCGACTTTAAAGGAAGTTGGGATCTTTTCCTTCCACTGGCTGAGTTCGCTTACAACAATAGCTATCATGCGAGTATCCAAATGGCTCCGTATGAAGCGTTGTATGGAAGACGGTGTCAATCACCTATATGCTGGAATGAATTATCCGAAAGGAAGCTTTATGGGCCAGATTTGGTTGATCAAACCTCAGCACAGATTCGAATCATTCGTAAGAGGCTCCTTGCAGCGCAAAGTAGACAGAAAAGCTACGCTGATAAGAGGAGAAGGCCTCTAGAGTTTGAGGTTGGTGATCATGTTTTTCTGAGAGTATCACCAATTACGGGCATCGGGAGAGCTATCAAGTGGAAGAAGTTGAGCCCGAGGTACATAGGTCCTTTTGAGATTCTTGCAAGAATTGGGCCTGTAGCCTATCGAGTAGCCCTACCCCCGAACTTGAGCAGGCTCCATGACGTGTTTCATGTTTCCCAACTGAAGAAGTACCAACCGGATCCATCTCATATAGTTGAATATGAAGAAGTCGAATTACAAGACAACTTCACATATACGGTAGAGCCAGAGCGGATCATTGATCGAGAAGAGCAACGGCTCAGACACCGAAGCATTCCATTTGTGAAAGTGATCTGGAAGGGAATGACAGAAAGAGAAGCAACTTGGGAAGCGGAAGCAGATATGCGAAGACGTTATCCAGAGTTTATGGCTCAAGTTGTGTGACAAATTTCGAGGACGAAATTTATTTTACGGGGGGAGAAATGTAATATCCCAAAAAGGGATTTAGGGCTAATGACTCTAAAAGTGGATGTAATTATTGTTGAATAAACACTTTTAGAGAATGTGTAATGGGAATTTGGATATTTTAATGATTCCAATGGATTCCTTGTGAAAATTTATGTGGGAATGATGTTTGGTATGAAAATGGAACCAATGGAAGCAAAGATGCAAAATCTAAAATTCTGTCCAGTGAAATTCTATTCTGGGCAGTCCGTTTGTGTGAACGTTTTTAATGCCCAAATGGTATCTAAAAATTTTGACACTTTCCAGTCTTGTATTTCACATCTCAAACTTCAAAATGGACATATAATTTGTTCCATTTCGTTTTGTGAACTAGGAGATATAACTGTCCAAAGTTTGGGATGGAAACTGAACTCTGTTTTGGGGCAGTGATGAGTTTTATGTAATTCTGGAATTGTATGGTGATTTTTAGTAATGGCCAATATTTTTTCTATGAAGAGGACTTAAATATCTTTCATTTGGCTTTGGAATCACCTCATTTTGAGTTTTCTAGAATTAGTTATGATTTTTCAAAGTTTGGGCAGAAAATCTGCCAGAAAATCCGAAAATGGGAATTATGACATCATCTCAATAAAAGATGACATCAGCATGGACTTAAATATTTTATCATCTTCCTCAGCTCATTTCTATCGCACACAGCATCTGAATGAGGAGTGAGAACGTTGAGGTTTGTAGAGAGAGAAAGGAGAAGAAAAATCACAAGGTAAGCCGATTTCTCCGACGATTTAGCTCCTAACGCGTGTAACTCCGATCCTAAGCTACTCCTCTTTGTTCTTTAAGGTTTGGAAGCTCAAAATCTGTTTTTGAACACTTAGGGTTTTCAGCAATATTTGGGAAAAACTTGTGGGAGCTTGAGGTAACTTCCAAACCTTCGTATATTGTCTATTCTGGCTGCTGTGGGCAATTTAATCGGTGAAATTTCGCCGGATTGCCATTGTTTTTAAAGTTTGGAAATGATGTGGCCTAGGGGTTATGCTGCCCAAATTGGGTCTTAATGTTAGTTGTAACCTAATGTAATGGTTAATAAATTGGTTAGGAGTAGAAAGGAACGCGTTTACGGAGCCAAAATCGTAAAACCCCGATTTTCCCCGGAAAACTCATAAATTTCGGCCAGCTCTAGAAATGGGTCTTAGAGTTGGATTTTCAATGATTTGATGGTTCCATTGAGTTCAGGGGCGAAAATTAGGTGGGGTTACAGTTGGTCACTTTTTCGGAAAAGGCCGAAAAAGCATGATTACGAAAACGCCCCTAAAACCCTTAAAGTTGGGCTGCCAAGGGTAAATTTGTAATTTAACATTGAATTTGATAATTCCGAGTACGGAAATGGATTCCTTGGGCGGAAATATGTCGGGAAAAGTGCAACCGGATCGGGTACGGCGGGCCCAGGCCGGGTCCCCAGCGGCAATTTTGTAAATTTTCATTATAGACTCATATAGAACCTATTCTAAGTGTTTGAAAGTAGGAATTGGGGGTAGGAAATTAATCCACCATTCTTGATTTTGTTTATAGGCTTTGATATTTGCCGCCCTCGTGAGCCAACTGAGCCAGCAAACGTCAGGAAGGAACGAGGTAGTAACTTTTCTTTCGTACCATATGTGATGCATTGTATGTGTGTATTATCATTGATTTGTGATAAACTCGTATGCTGCGACATTATGAATATGTGCAAACACCGTCATACCAATAGTCCCTGAGTAGCTAACAACAGATCGGGCAAGGGTTGTATGCCCTCCCGGCGAGAAAGGGGATGAGGATGAGGTGTGATATATGTGATTATGTGGGCCGAAAGGCTATTTGTGAAGGCTGACGGGCCATTTGTGAAAGCCAGATAGCTATATGAGCTATAAGGCTATGTGTATGCACTGCCACGCCAATAGTCCCTGAGTAGCTAACAACGGTTCGGGTTAGGACAGTGTGCCTTCCCGGCGGAGAAAGGGGATAAGGGTGGAGTGTGATTTGTGCTGCTATTGTATGATGATTTTCTTACATGCTGTGTACTTGTATGTGGTATAAATGTTTTGTTACTACTGGGATTCTTTTGAATCTCACTCTTTCCTTTAACTAACCTTTCAGACAGGGCAAGTGGCTCTAAGGTGAAGCGTACGACCCGGAGTGGTTAGAACCCTATAGGGACTTTTACTTTTGGATGTGTTGGTTAAACCTGTTGGACAGGAATCTTGTAAATTATTTTTGGGCTGTATTTAGTAACAGATCATAGTCGTGTAATCCCTTATATGGGAATTAAAACCCTATAGTGAATGAATAGAACCCGGGGGTTGTTGGGATTACTATTAGATATTCTGATATGTTTAAATGTAAATTAACTGCACAGGTGATTATATTCGATAATTGAATTTGAGACCGGAATAGGAAAGAAGTTTTGAAAATTTTGTAAAGTTCCTATTATAAAGGGAGTTTTAAATGAGTTTTGAACTATTCGACGGTCTCTAAACCAATTTAATTAAGTAATATCGAATTATAATTATGCTAATTAAGGCAGGGGGTTACACCTTTGGTGCTGATTGATATCTTGCACATATGCCAACACTAAATTGAATGTCCGGTCTACTTGCCGTGAGATAGAGTAATGATCCAATCATTCCTCTATACTTTGTTATGTTGTAATCTTTTCCTTTGACATCAGCATCAAGCAACGTAGTTGAGCTCATAGGTGTGTCCGTGCCATTTGCTTCATCCATTCCATACTTCTTCAACAATTCTCTCAAGTACTTTGTTTGAGATATGAAGATTCCATTCTTCCTTTGTTTGATTTACAAACCAAGAAAGAAATTCAATTCTCCCGTCATTGACATCTCAAATTCTCCCTGCATTATCTCAGAAAATTCCTTACATAGAGATTCATTAGTAGCACCGAAAACAATATCATCAACATATATTTGAACAATCAAAATATCATTGTGTTTTCGTTTTATAAAGAGTACTGTATCAACTTTTCCCCGTACAAAACCTTGATCAATAAGAAACTTACTGAGCCTTTCATACCAGGCTCTAGGAGCTTGTTTTAAACCATATAGAGCCTTTTTGAGTTTGAAAACATGATCAAGTTTCGTAACATCCTCAAATCCTGGAGGTTGTTCTACATACACCTCTTCCATGATATAACCATTTAGAAAAGCACTCTTTACATCCATTTGATAGAGTTTGAATCCTTTGATGCATGCAAAGGCTAAGAGTACACGTATAGCTTCCAATCTAGCCACTGGAGCATATGTTTCCTCATAATCAATTCCTTCTTCCTGATTATAGCCTTTGGCCACCAATCTTGCCTTATTTCTGACAATAATTGCAGATTCATCGAGTTTGTTCTTGAATACCCATTTAGTACCAATGATCGGATGATCTTTGGGTCAGGGCACCAAATCCCAAACTTGATTTCTCTCAAATTGATTTAGTTCTTCTTGCATTGCTATAACCCAATCATTGTCTAATAGGGCTTCATCAATGTTAGAAGGTTTAATCTCAGAAATGAATGCAGAAAAACTTATTTCATTGAAAATTCTATTTCTAGTTTTGATCCCTTCATTCACATCTCCTATGACTTGATCTAAGGGATGACTTTTGTTGTATTTCCAAGCTCTAGGTTGTCCTAGGGATTGTTCTTCTTCCTTAGTTTTATCAACTTCTGGAATGAGAGACTTAGAAATAGATTGATCATTTTCATGATCTAAAACAACTTTCTGTTCTTCATCAATAGTTTTGTCGGAGGATTCAAATTCATCAAATACAATATGAATTGATTCTTCAACAACACAAGTTCTTTTATTGAAAACTCTATATGCTTTACTTCGGTTAGAATATCCTAGGAAAAATCCTTCATCAGTTTTAGAATCAAATTTTCCCAAGTTATCTTTACCATTATTATGAATGAAACACTTACAACCGAAGATGTGTAGATGGGTAATGTTTGGCTTTCTTCCTTTGTACAACTCGTATGGTGTCTTTCCAATTTTTGTTCTGATATATGCTCTATTTGAGATGTAGCATGTTGTACTCATAGCATCAGCCCAGAACACTTGAGACACATTCTTTTCATTCAACATTGCTCTAGCCATTTCTGTGAGCACTCTATTCTTGTGTTCCACAACTCTATTTTGTTGAGGCGTCCTTGGAGCAGAGAAATTGTGATCAATGCCATTAGTATCACAATACTCTTCAAAGGCTTGATTTTCAAATTCTCCACCATGAACAGTCCTAATACCTGTAATGGACATACCTTTCTCATTTTGCACTTTCTTGGCAAAAAAAATAAATTCTTCAAAGGTTTTATCTTTTGATGATAGAAGAATAACCCATGTAAATCTAAAGAAATCATCAACAATGACCAATGAATATAAGTTGCCACCAAGACTCTTTACCCTTTCTGGACCAACTAAATCCATATGCAATAGTTGTAGTGGTCTATTTGTTGAAATTTCATTTTTCAATTTGAAAGAAGATTTAGTTTGTTTACCCTTTTGACATGCATCACAAATCAAGTCATTTTTAAAATTAACTTTAGGTAATCCAAGGACTAAATCCTTTTTGAGTAACTTGCATATTTGATGCATATTGACATGAGTCAATCTCTTATGCCAAAGCCAACTTTCATCGGTATTACTCAGAAAACAATTTTCAGATTCATTTCTATTAATATCTAGAGTATAGCAGTTACCTTCCCTTTTTGCTATGAGCTTAGTCTTGATATTCTTCTTATCAAGCTATAAGTCATTCTTGTTGATAATTAAGCATTCTTCTAAATCAAATATTACCCAGTTGTTTTTATCTGCACTTTGACTTACGCTCAGCAAATTATGACATAAGCCTTCAACATAATATACGTCTTTGACTTGTATTCCTTTGTCATTTTTTATTTCACCAATTCCTGCTATCCTTCCGGATTAATTTCCTCCAAATTTTACCTCTCCACCTTCTTTAGGTTGCAATTTGGTAAAACTTTCGAAATCACCGGTCATATGTCTAGAGCATCCACTATCAATGTACCACTTACTATTTTTGGATACTTTGAGACATTCCTGCAACCAAATGACTAAATCTTAGGTACCCATATCTTTTTGGGTCCTTTTGGGTTAGTACAAACAACTTTCTGAATATATGAACCTTTAGGTACCCATTTGTAGGTTCCTTTTGTTCCTTTCTTCTTATGAACGCATGAAGAAGTATAATGCCCTTTTCTATTACAGTAATTACAAAATGCAAAGGGATTTGATGTATGAACAGAATGCTGGAAATAATTCAAATATGACTTACCTCCTGCTTTCTTTCTACCTTTTCTTTTATCTGACTTTGGATCATATCCAATTCCAGATAGATCATTTACAAATCGTTGAGCTTTTAAAATAACATTTAGCATCTCACTTCCTTGTGTAAATTTTTCAAGAGTTTTTGTGAGATCAATGTTTTTCCTCTTCAAAGAAGAACAATTTTCACAACCCTTTTCTGAATTTTCTTTAAGTTCATTTTCAAGAATTTTGTTTTTCTTTTTTAGAACAACTAATTCTTTAACTACATTGATGAATTCAGAATGTAAAGCATTATACTCGGAAAGTAATTCATCATAGGTAGGTTCAGAATCATTTACCTCTTCCTCAGTTTCTTCTTGAGCAACAAGACATATATTAGCTACTTCTTCCTCATCACTTTCTTCGTCAGAAGAGCTATCACCCCATATAGCAGATACGAAGGCCTTCTTTTTGTTAAAGAATTTGCCTTTTCTCTTTTCTTTGCTCTTTTGATTTAGTTCTGGACATTCTAACTTGATATGTCCTGGTTTTCCATATTTGTAGCAAATGATATGATCTTTGCTGCTATTTCCACCTTTTTGAAAATGTTTGAATCCTTGTCCTTTCTTGTAGAATTTTCTGAATCGTTTTATGATTAAGCCCATTTCATCATCGTCAAGCTCCTCATCTTCATCTTGATTCTCTTCTTTTGCTTTTAGTGCTAGACCCTTTTTTTTCTTGTCACCAATGTCATCTAGTTCCCGTTTGAACTTTAATTTGCTTTCATATTCAGAAAGACTTCCAAATAAAGAAGTAACTGATCTCATTGATTCTCCTTTTGCTCCTTCTATTGCAGTGACTTTGGCCTCCCACTCTTTAGAAAGAATATTTAAAATCTTTCGTACTTGGGTATGTTGATCATAAGATTTCCCAAGAGCTGCAAGTTGATTAACAAGATGAGTATATCTAAGTTCAAATTCAGAAATTGATTCACCTGATTTCATTCGAAGTAAATCGAATTCAGTGACCAAGGTGTTGATCCGATTCTCCTTTATTTCCAAAGTTAGTTCATGAGCTATTTCAAGAGCTTCCCACATTTGCTTTGTTGTTGGGAGTATGCAAATTCTGAAATATTCACTTTGACTTAACGCACTTTGTAACATCAGAATTGCCTTGCTGTGGAGAGTGATAAGTTTCTTGTCATTCTCATCATATTCTGCTGGCATCTTTGGAATTTTCTGAGAATCTACAATCTTTGTAGGTTGATAATTTCCACTCTCAATTACATCCCATAGTCCATATTCAGTAGCCATTACGAACACTCTGAATTTAGCTTTCCAAAAAGAGAAGTGTTCTCCATTGAAGCCGGGAGGTCTAGTGATGGATGCTCTGTCGGGAAGAATTCCTTCACCCATGCTTGCCATTGGATCCTTCTTAGGCTGTTAAACCTTAAAAAGAAGACCTATGCTCTGATACCAAATGTTAGAGCAAGCGTTTCACCCAAGAGGGGGGGTGAATTAGGTGATCTTAAAAATTTCGTTACAAATATAAAATTTAACATTGAAATTAAAACAGTAAAGAGTAAGGAGAAATATCACCGAAGTGTACGCCGGGAGTTATACTGGTTCGGCCACAACCACTTTGACCTACGTCCAGTCCTCAGAGCTTCTCTGAGATTTTCACTATAACTTCCAAGATTCAGTGGGTTCTTGGCACCTCAGTACAAGCAAGTTCCTATACCTGGACACTCGCTCCCCCTTACAAGTTGTAATCCAATCCCAACTCAAGGTTCCACAACCTTAAGTTACCTCAATAACAAATATTGAGTTTGAATGAAATATCTCTCTCAAGAGTGAATAAGAATCACTGAAGCATAGAAATATAATTACAACTTAAAACAGAGCAATGGATTTGATGATATGTTTGTGTGTGTTCTTGTTGTTGTTTCTCTGTTTGGATGTTCCCATATATATAGATATGTTGGTGATGACCGTTGGGACATTTTCTTCTCGTCCGTTGGAGAGTGCACAGCCACTATTGACTTTTCCAGTTTTTTGAAAAATATCCGTTGGCGGTGGTTGGCATTTGAACGTTTCATTTGACTTCCATTACTTGATATGATTTCTTCATTGTTTATCTATAAATAGACTAAGAATACTAATACAATGAAATATTAATCACATAGGAAACAAATCAATGAATGTTTGAATGATTTCTAAAATTCTGGGTTTGCTTACTCGCGTAGCTACTCGAGTATCACTTGAAGTTTACTCGAGTACTTACTCGAGTATCATCGGGAAATCTTTGATCACTTGCAAGTCAATGAATAAATACAAGATTACTCGGGTAGTGCATGGAATAACCAATTTTTAAACCTTTGAAAATATAAGTTTACTCTGGTACTTACTCCAGTAATGCACTCATAACTTTATGAGTTATTCGGGTACCAACTCGGGTAAACCTTTACAAAAACTTTTGGTTACTCGATGCTTTACTCCAGTAATGTTGCAGGATCTCAAGGCCGAGAGCACTTACCTTGTTACTCGGATACTGACTCGAGTAATGCATTCATTTTTGCATAGGTTACTCGGGTACTACCTCGAGTAATTGTGCTTTTTGTGCTTGACTTACCCAGGTAAAGACTTGAAGTTTTCCTTGAAAATTTCTCTGCATACTCGGGTACCTACTCGAGGAATCCACTTAAAATGAAACATTAAATAATAGCATACTAGAGGAATTACTCGAGGAAAATGAGATAGAACTATATCAAGTTAATCGGGTACTACCATCAAGTTTTCACTTATAATGATGTGTTACTCGAGTAGCTCCTCGAGTAAATGTTGCAGTGGTACAAAGTGCCGAGAGCAACATATTTTGAGAAACAGAGTTACTCGAGTAGCGCCTCGAGTAACTTTGGCAACCTGAAGGCAACTGGAAGTTTTCATATGGTTACTCGAGTAGCTCCTCGAGTAACATTGGCAGGCCGAGAGCAACTCCAAGTTTTTACCTGGTTACTCGAGTAACATTGGCAGGCCGAGAGCAACTTGAAAATACTTACACTATTACTCGAGTACCTCCTCGAGTAACATTGGCCGGTTACTGGAAGGTGCTTCTGGTTACTTTAAGTTTTGGATTATTACTCAAGTACCACCTCGAGTAATGTCATAGAAAACTTGTTTTTGATCAAGTTCCTTATCTTTTTCTCTTGGCCTTTCTTCATTACTCCAATGCTTATCTAAAGTGATACTTATCCCTGTTATTCCTTAGTTCAAACTTGTTTATTAATCATTTACTTTTCAAACCATTCTTTTGTTATCATCAAAACATGAGATCTAACAGGTCTTGGGCCGCGGCCAGCCACCCATGGGCTGAGGCCCAAATCAGGCCAGAAAGGCTTGGGCCGCGGCCAGCCACTCATGGGCCGCAGCCCAGAAATTTCCTGACTCTGGGCTGAACTTCAAAAAACCATAACTAATTGTAGAAAAATAGAAACGGAGTGATTCCAAAGCCAAATGAAAGGTATTTAAGTCCTATTTCAAGGAAAAATATGACTTATAACTTAAAATCATAAAAAAAAATACAGAATCACCCAAAAACTACACACTCCTCCAAAACAGAGTCCTGTTTTTGAACCAAACTTTGGCAAAGCATAACTCTAATAATACTAAACGAAATGACACAAAATACATATCCATTTTGAAGCTTGGGATGTGAAATTTAAGACTGGAAAGTTTCACAATTTTCTAAAATCATTTGGTCATTCAAAAAGTCCACACAAATATACTGCCCAAACAGAGTTCACATTGACAGCATTTTCCAACTTTTCTACCAAAGTGTTCTATGTCTCAAAAATCAATAACCAAGCTTATTCCCATACAATTTTCCCCAAGGAACACAAGGGTAACCTCAAAATGACCAAATTCTCAATCTAACCACATGCCCTATTTTGACCAACACACCAAAACCAACACAAAGATCTCAAACTTTATTTTTAATGATTCCAACCAATCCATTTGTCCAAAAGACATCATAATATGCCATTTCCATTATCACAACATGTCAAACTCACTAAGACCCTAATTTTCGAAAATAGGGCATAAATTTCCAGAAAATCAATGCTCACCAACATCCACAATATATATATATATCAAAAGGGAGATAACACTCACCTCTTTCACTTTGCCAAAGAGATTTCTTGATTCTTCAACTTTCACAATCTCTTGAGGTCACAAACTAACACCAATGAACACATTACAACTATCAAAATGAAGCTCTTCATTCAAGGATCAATGTTAAAGAAGGAAGTTTGAGCAATAGAAGTCATTTTCCTTACCTTTTTGCAAGCTCTTCCCCCTATTTTCTGCAATAATGGCGAGAGAGAGAAGGAGAGAGAGGACGAGAGAGAGATATGGAGGTGGAGTGAAGAAGAAGCACAAATGATGACACTAATCCCTCCCTTTTCAGTTTTTTTCTGCTCCAAGAGAGAGAAGAGAGGAGAGAGAAATGCATTGTTTAATCTCATTTGACTTTTCTCCCAATCCCTTCACATGTGGGCTTGCCATGTGTCCACTCCTCATTGGCTCTCACACAATAAGCACCCATTAGCTTCTCTAATCTCTCCATTAGTCATTTTAATTACACTTCTCATTTTCTCTTAGTTAGTAATTAATTTCCCCCATTAATTACCAACTTATGCCAATAATTCCATTCTTTCGATTTTCCAACAATTATGACATATTAAATAATATTGTCACCAATATACATTAATTCAAATTTAATCCACTCTAAATCACAATTACCTTCTCAATAATCCTCATTAGCCCTTAATCAAAATTTGGGGTGTTACACTCAACCTTGCCATGCTTCCCTTTTGTGTACACTCAACCTAAATTATCATTTCCTTCTCTCTTGGTTGGCCAAAAACGTGCTCCCTCTTATGCTCCAACTAAATCAAGTGTTCCTTCCATTTACTCAAGTCAATTGGTGCAAAAGTTGGCCACCTAACCTTATGACATAAGTAAGGACTTATGACACAACAATTATCTCCATCATCTTTCATGTGGTGTTGACACTTGGTCTCATTGGATTTTGACACTTGTCTTCTCCTCCTTCATCCCTAAATTTCTAACATAATTAAGAGAAAAAGGAATATTACTTTATTTCTCAAATTTTTGGAATAATGCCAATTCTATCAGATTTTCTGCCTTAAATTTGAAAAATCATAACTAATTTTGTAGACATCGTTTCAAGGCGATTCCAAAGCCTATGGAACCCTCATTGAGTCTAGTTTCAAGGAAAAATATGGAATTTTACTGGAAATGATCATATTATTCCCAGATTTTCAATCTTTGACCGCTGCTCCAGAAACTTTCCAGATTTTCTGGATTAACTTCAAAAATTCATATATTTTTGTACATAGCTTCAATTGAGTCATATACCTATCAAATTAAAGCTTAGCGTGTCTACTTTCACCCTGTAAAAGTTCATAATTTTTTGTCATCATTTGTTCTTCCAAAACTATATGACAATCTCACTGCCTCGCAGGCGATTTCACTGAAAACACTATTCAACCTTCAATTTTCAATATTTAATTCTTTTGGCCTTAAATATTCACCATTTCATTGAATATATATAATAATTACAATATATTCTTGGTGAATAAAATTTGGGATGTTACAGCAACCAATTATTGTCTTTGACATGTTTGCCCCAGATGCCTCCAAAAAAAAGACCACTCTGTATTAATGGCTCCAAATCTGACTACAAAGAATAGGCTAGGAAGATTGTTTTTTAGGATATCTCAAATGTGGTGGATACTAAAAACTCACCATTTAATTCATTCACAAGTCCTGATACGCTGGCTTACAATTCATTCACTATAGGTTTATAATCATACCAATTGTTGTGGTATTTTATTCATGCATGTTGGCAGGGGAGTTGGAGTTCAGGAATAGTACCATCAGGCGCCGAAGCAACAGATTTTGCTCCACTGAAAAAGATTCCAGCGTCGAACCAACAAATGCCTCATTATGCAGTCACAAAAATATTTTTATACCACATGAGACAACGCGACGTCTAGATTTCAATCTTGAGCCATCACCTTCAAGTAATGAAATAGTGTCACACATGTCACTTATCATAGTTCACTTATCTAAAATTCAATTATGTAAATAATATACTCGAGTACCTTTTGTACAAATAAAGTCTTTGTGGCATGTCATGTTTTTTGCTTACGTTAACCCAAAGCTTCAGTTATGTACATCAAGTTTAACTTTTTTTGCTATGCTCTCAAGGTTCAGCTCGATATCACATCCTTACAGAAAGCTCATCCACATGTCCAACTAGCCAACCAAGTTGGATGAGTACTTCATCCATGGTTATAGACCAAACAATACCAATCCCTCCTCCTCTTTAAATGCATCCAGGTTATCTTTACTGCAGCCTCAATCTCAAATTATACTTCCATCACTTTTGGCACAAAAGAAAATTATGTCACTCATATTTCACTACTTCATACATTCTCTCTACCTTTTTTTTTCTTTCCATACTCCACTGATGCATTCAATTGCATATTTAGGTCCTGAACAATATTACAAAGATATTCACTTCGAATATAATGACCCCTTGGGCTCTAACAATGTAGACATTCAGGAAGAGGCACAATCAGTTGAAGGTTGCCTTTATACCTGTTACAATAAGTTCATGTATCATGTCAAACGGATATTGACTCATTGATTAATGCATATTCAGATAAGGAGACAAACTCTGAAGTTGTTACAATCGTAAACAATTTGAAAGACAAAAGTAGAAGGAAATGACCACTAATTATTGGTGTGATATGATTTTTTTTAAATGTTAATTTTGACAAATACTGCATGTCAATTAATTACTTTAAGATAGTTTTTTCATCCCAACAGTCAATACTGCATTTTGACATTAATTTACTATTGTTTACACCTTCGTAAAACATTGTAGAGTATATAGATGAAGGGGATGCTAGCTACACGTGCAAAATCTGTAAAGCAAAGCTGTGGTATAATGAAAGGGTTCATAATCAAAAGCATTCTACTGAACCAAATTTCACAATGTGTTGTCATGGTGGGAAAGTGAAGCTCCCAAAGAACAAAGAGCCTCCGTTAGTGTTGTATGATCTGTTCTTTGACAAAACATCTATTAAGTCCAAGAATTTTCATGCGAATATTAGGTCATACAATAACATGTTTGCATTTACATCCATTGGTGGAAGAATTGACCATGCTAAAAATAATGGTTCTGGTCCTTACACATTTGTATTCTCTAGACTAAATTACCATCACATCGACAGCCTTCTACCTGAAAATGGCATGAAACCAGTCTACTCACAACTTTATATATATGACACAGAAAATGAAGTTCATAATAGGATATCTGTGGTGAGGTACGTATGATATGTCTCTTCAAGTTTGCTAGCTGATGACAACAACGTGATAATCAATCATACTTACATTCAATTGGTTTTGTTTTTCTTCTTTTACAGCAAACACTTGAACAACTCGAGCATAGATCCTGTCATTGTTGCTTCTATTATGAATGTCTTGAACAAATTTAATCCGTACATCAAACAATATCGGATGGCTGGTGCAATGGTAACAAGACCTCACCCTCATGCATTGAAGTTACGTCTTATAAGCACCAGACAACAGGATGTTTGAACATACAATTTGCCTTCTGCTTCTGAAGTTGCAGCCCTAATAGTTGGAGATATTGATATCAAATTTCACCGTAGAGACATTATTGTTGAGAATTTATCTGGTACCCCACAAAGGCTACATGAGTTACATCCTTCATACCTACCATTACAATACCCTATCCTCTTCCCTAGAGGAGAGGATGGTTATAGGGATGATATTGAGCACTTCAGAGAGGACGACTTAGTTACTAATAAAATGAATAAAAGAGTTAGTCTGAGGGAATATTTTGTGTATAAGTTGATGGCTAGAGATGATGATGTCTCTATTGTTTTACATGCTGGGAAACTATTTCAGCAATATGTGGTAGATGCATATACAATGATTGAGGCTCAAATACTGTTATGGGTTAGGACACTTCAAAAAGAGCTTCGTGCTGACATGTACCAAGGTTTGTCTGATGCTTTATTTAGTGGGGAGAGAAGTACGTCGGCTACTAGGAAATGAATTGTTTTGCCTTCGTCATTTATAGGTGGGGCATGTTACATGATACAAGCCTACCAAGATGCCATGACAATATGTAGATTTGCTGGGTTTCCAGATTTATTCATCACATTTACATGCAACCCATCATGGCCTGAGATATCAAGATTTTGTCAAATTAGTTCTCTGACTGCTGCAAACAGAGTTGATATATTATCCAGGATTTTTAGACTCAAACTTCAAGCTTTAATAAAGGTCATTAAGAAGAAAAAGATATTTGGCAACGTTCGTGCAGGTACAAAATGTTTATAGGTTAATTCTTCATGCTTGAAGTTATGTCAATCATGTGTTATTTTTAAATAGATACGAGTTTAGTGTCACATCTTTTCATGATGACCATCTAATGTGTTTTATTATGAAATCAATCTTTAACCTTTCTTTTATGTTAAGAATTAACTTTTTTAATTTTCATCTTACAGAAGTTTATACAATTGAGTTCCAAAAAAGAGGCCTTCCCCATGCACACATCCTTATATGGCTTGCAGAGCGTGACAAAATTAAATATCTTGTTCATATAGACAACATTATATCTGCTGAAATCCCAGATGTGGAGTCTAATCCTCAGTTGTACGAGCTCGTACAGAAATTCATGATGCATTCTCCATGTAGGCATCTTAATCCCAAAGCACAATGTATGGTCGACAAGAAATGCAAGAAATTCTTCCCTAAGATATTTAATGAAGAAACTAGTGTTGATCAAGAAGGATTTCTTACCTATAGACGAAGAGGCGATGGCAAGTCTATTGAGGTGAAAGGCATTCCATTGGATAATAGGTTTGTGGTTCCATACAACCCAACATTATTGTCTATGTTTTATGCTCACATCAATGTTGAAAAATGTAATCAATCTACCGCAATCAAGTATCTATTCAAGTATATTAGCAAAGGGAATGATCGCGTGGTTGCCTCAATTTATGATAGTGGTCAAAATGGGAATTCTGAAACATTGTTCAGTGAGATTCAACAATATTACAATTTCTGTTACATCTCTGCATGTGAGGCAACTTGGCGTTTATTTGGTTTCGATATCCATCATAGGTTCCCACCTGTGGAAAGGCTAAGTTTTCATTTACCAAACCAACGATATGTCGTTTACTCTAAATCTGATGATGTGGTTGAGCTTCTAGACAAGCCAAGAGTGTGTGAGTCTATGTTCCTAGCTTGGATGAAAGAAAACAAAGATTATGATTTCACAAAAACACTTTACTATTATGAATTCCCACAATATTATGTGTATCATTGGAGGCAACGAATCTGGAAAAAAAGGAAAAGAGGATTTGCAATTGGTCGTCTTACTCATGCTTCACCTGCATCTGGAAAACTTTATTACCTCCAGATTTTATTAACTAAAGTTAAAGGGCCATCGTCGTATGAAGCTATTAAGACTGTTGATGGCGTCGTACGTCCAACATTTCATGCGGTATGTATTGCATTAGGATTGTTAGACGATGACACAGAATTCATTTCTGCTTTGAAGGAGGCTTTAGTTTGGGCAACAGTGTCGGTTACTTCATAGTATGTTCGTGAGTATGCTACTGTGTAGTTGTCTAAGCCGGCCTGAGGTTGTTTGGAAGGAAACTTCTCAAATTCTGTCTGAAGATCTATTATACATCCCACATCATGACCCATTGTCGTCAAGTAAGTTGATGTTCATTACCGCTTTTTTAAAACACTTTGTAACATATCCTTACTTATTTGTCTACTCATACTTACGTAGGTATTGAGATATCAACATCAGATAGGGAGGAAGCTGCTCTTACTGATATTAAAGGTCTCTTGCAGCAAAACATAAAGAGTATTTTAGATTTTCCTTCATTATCACTACCTTCAACAGTAAGTCATGTAGATGTTGGTAATCACTTGATTCGTCAGGAATTAAATTACGACAAAGTTCAACTTGCCAAGCAGTCATTAGAAATAATTAAGTCCTTGAATTTAGAGCAAAAAGTTATTTATGATTCAGTCATGTCTTCACTTAACATTGGTATTGGCGGTTTTTACTTTGTATACAGTTACGGAGGAACTGGGAAGACATTTCTGTGGAGTGCGTTTACTGCAACACTTCGGTCCAAAGGTGAAATTGTCCTGACGGTTGCTTCAAGCGGTATTGCAGCCACATTGCTACAAGCTGGAAGGACAGCTCATTTAAGGTTTGCAATACCGATTGAAGTGAATGAAGATTCTATGTGCAATATAAAGCAAAATTCAATCCTAGCTGAGTTGATTAAGGCCAGTAAATTGATTATATGGGATGAAGCACCCATGGTTCAATGTTTCTGTTTTGAAGCATTTAACAGGACTTTGAAGGATATTATGAGTTGTAATCAACCATTTGGTGGAAAGGCTGTCTTGATGGGTGGTGACTTTCGACAGCTGTTATCTGTTATTCCAAGGGGATCTAGAGCAACTATAGTCGATGCTTGCATCATGCCATCATATTTATGGGATTCATGTACAATTTTCCATCTCTCAAGAAATATGAGACTTTCATCTACACTAAATCAAGATAACCACAAATTACAAGTGTTTTCGCAATGGCTCCTAGCTATAGGTGATGGTAAGTTAGGGTTGTCACATGATGGTATTATAGATATTGAGATTCCTTACAAATTCCTTATTCAAAGTTATGATGACCCTATGCATGCTATTGTGTCGGTCACATACCCATGTTTGCTAGCGAATTTATGTAACTCATACTATTTCAATAGTCAAGCCATTTTATGCCCTACTATCGAGAGTGTCAACCATGTCAATGAGTACATGTGCTCTTTATTTCCAGGGGAACTGATAGAGTATCATAGTTGTGATACTATTTGTAAGTCATCACAAGAGGTTGATGGGTTTGAAGATCTATACACAACAGAGTTTTTGAATACAATTAATTGTTCAGGTTTGCCTAGGCACAATCTTAACCTCAAGGTTGGAGTACCTGTAATGTTGTTACGGAATATCGATCAAGCCAATGGGTTATGCAACGGTACCAGGTTACGTATCACACTTCTTGGAAAAAATGTTATTCAGGCTATTACATTAAACGGGTCAAACCCGGATCAAAAGGTTTTAATACGCAGAATGGATATGAATCCTTCAGACGTTAGACTTCCCTTTCGGATAAAGAGAAGACAGTTTCCTATTGCTTTGTCCTTTGCAATGACAATTAACAAGAGTCAGGGTCAATCTCTGCAAAATGTTGGCTTATATCTGCCAACCCCAGTGTTCACACATGGGCAATTATATGTTGCCTTATCAAGGGTTAAGAATATTACTGGTTTGAAAATTCTTATAAAACATGGGAGTAATACTCCTAAAAACACAACCACCAATGTGGTTTACAAAGAGATATTCAGAAATATTGGGTAGCATTCATTTGAACATGTGCACACGCCTTCTATGTCGGATTGTTTTTTGTGTTTCTGTTTTGACTGTTGGTTGTTGAATGTTTATCTCAAGCTGACGAATTAGTAGTGAAGAGCATAATTTGGATGAGTTTTTTTCCAACTTGGGGGGGTCCTATATTATGCTGTGCTAAGCAAATGCAATTTGTGCGTAATGTTTACCCTTTCTTTTCTGCGTATGTTCTGGAAGAATAATTTGGCTACGTGTATTAAGTGGACAATGTGTTGTTAATTTATGTTCTTTGTACCTAATGAAAGGTTATTCAAATTCGTGTTTGAATGTGTGCCTAATGCATCGGATGAGTCGGATGCAACTTTATGCCTGGATGTGATGTGGTTGATGCACCCGCGCAAAGCGCGGGAGGATTTTTCGCTTGTTTATACAAAAGAAGCAAGCCAATAAATGTAAACTTCTCCCATGATTGAAAATAATGTTCTAATATTTAGCTATCATGCATATTCTTTATTTTTATAGACGGACAAGTGAGTTGAGTTGTGGACTACTCATCTAGTCTTAGTGTGTGTTTGGTTCAACGAAGGTTAAACTAAGTGAGGTTTATTTAAATTAGGTTAGATGAGGTTATAATATTGTTTGGTTCAAACAGAGGTTAGGTTAGGTGAGTTAATTATAAGTGGACAAAAATGCCCTTCTACATATTTTCCTTCTTCTTTTACAATGTATTTATTACTCGAGGAGGCGGCGGTGGCTGGATCTACAGGACCCGAGACGGCGTTGAAGGAGCAGCGTGGCGAAGGAGACGACTGCAGAGCACGCGAATAAGATGAGAGAAAATGGGATTTCGGGTAGGAGAGGGAAAGAAACAAAGCGCCGACTTTTTACTGGGGAGAGCAATGCTGAAACTTTAAAAAATTTCCATGGGCAATTTAGTCACAATTGAAAACAAATATTCTCTCACATAGGAAAAACCTCAATTTTGGAGGGTTTACAATCTAGGTTAGGTGACCACTAAAAGACAAAAAAACATCCAACACTTAACCTAACCTCCTTCCAACTAAACACCACTTTTTTATCTCCAACCCCACCCCAACTTAAATTAACCTAACAAAACCTCCAACCAAAGCTTTAAATATATCACTTAATTATGGAGTTCATCGTAATTAGCATATCAATCTCTTTTATTATATCAGGATCGCTATGTCAGTCTCCTTTTATAACTTTATTATATACTTCAATAAAAAATTGTGAATCTTATTAGTAGCGTTGTTACTTTGTCGCCCAAAAACAAGTGTTGTTCCTTTACTCAATAAGGATCTTAATCTGATGACGTGGGGGGGGGGGCCTACAAACTCCATGAAATGGTCTTAATTCTTCTTCTAGATTCTTCCCAACCCCATTTCAGTCTATGCATAAATACGACGAACGTTTGATTAAAATACCAAAACAAAACGAAACGAAACGAAAAATGTTGCCGTTTGAGTCCGTAAACGACGTGTCGTGTCACCTGATATTTTGGATATCCAACAGAAGCATGCCTATCTTCCTCCTCAGTCAGATGCTGAACGAGATGAGAATCGAACTCCGTCATGGTCCTGGTCCTGGTCCTGGAACCTTCTTCGTCGTCTCTAATTCGTTCCTAAAACCCTCTCAAAACCCTAATTTCAATCGCACAATACCACCTTTCACTTCACTCAATGGATCTTCACTTTTCAAGCCCATTCCCCAATTTTCCCATCAACCCAACGCCCCTCCTCTTGTTCCTTCTCACTCCGACACCGGCCTCCTTTTCCGGCGAAAAGTTATCTACCTCGAGAAACTCAACATCAACTCCGGCAAAGCCCTCCGGCAAAATCCTAACATCCGATCGGTTCCAATTTCCGCTCTCAAATCTGTAGAAGACTGCCTCTCCTCAATGGGCGTCGAGCACTCTGCAATGGGTCGAATCCTCGATATGTATCCCCAGCTTCTCACACGCGATCCCTATTTTGATCTCTACCCTGTTTTCGATTTCTTATTGAATGAAGTCGCAATTCCGTTCCCTGATATTCGGAAAGCGATTATACGGTGCCCGAGGCTATTGGTTTGTAGCGTGGATGAGCAACTCAGACCGACATTGAGCTTCTTGAGGAATTTGGGGTTTGTGGGACCTAATTCCGTCAATTTCCAGACCACGTTGCTACTGGTTTCAAGTGTGGAGGGTACCCTTAAGCCTAAAATTGAATATTTGCAGAGTATGGGGTTCTCTTATGAGGAAGTGGTAAATATGGTTGTAAGGTCTCCTGGATTATTGACGCTTAGTATAAAAAACAATTTGATGCAGTTTGAGTATTTTTTGGAGGAGATGAACGGGGACATAGCTCAATTGAAGAGATTTCCACAATATTTTTCATTTAGTTTGGAGAAGAAGATTAAGCCAAGGCATAGACTATTACTCGAGCACGGCTTTACGCTTCCGTTGGCTGAGATGTTAAAGGTTAGTGACGGCGAGTTCGGCGTTAGGTTAGTTGAAATGCGATTACAGACACTTGAGGGAAGGTAGCAGCTGTTGTTATAAACTGCTTCTTTCCTACACTGCAATTGTATACTAATTTTCTGTGACATATTTCCTTGATTTGAAAAATTATGTAGTTTAATTGTATATAAATGTTTGATGAGTCCACAATATTTGACGACCTAGGTTTTACTAAAGAGATCCTTGTATATGATATAATCATTTAAACCAATTTAGTTACCGATTTAAAATTGCATCCATGATATTGGATTAGTGATCATCTCTTAAATTTGTCTTCCTCGGTTCATCAAAAAGGAAGAAAAATTCTCTGAAATGGTTTAGACACATGGATGCAGAGAAGAGGCATGCGTTGAAATCCCTTGATATGGTGCTTAAGTTGCTAAATTGCCGATGTGAAGTTCATAACTGGACTTGCAGCTTGAAACCCCGAAACTGAAATTATATGTGGCTCAAACTTATTACCAATCACATTTAGGCTAGAATAAGATGTAGTTTTATGGTGAACTGCTGTCAAATGTAAAGTTCTGTATTGGACCAGCTGCAGGAAAGCCAAAACACTTGAAGAGAAACTGAATTTATGTATGCCTGAACCTATTTTTAGATAGTAATCACAATCAGGCTAGAATTTGAGGTGGGAGTATGGGCCGCCTTGCCCCTGGTACTACTATTCTTATTTATTCTCCATCTCTCCTTCATTTTTTTGTGCAGACTATTTCTGATGCTGTACATCACTCCATGACTCCATGTCATTACATATCTTTGGTAAATTGATAGCTGCAGTTGTATTTGGCTTGAATATGTGTAATGCGACATTTACTTCCCTTTACCTTCATAGCAAATGCTTCCTGAATAGTGAATGTCCAAAGACTTGTTAAAAATTGGGTTAATGTGTTATTTGATCATTTTTTGTTGTTTTCATTGAGTCGTGGTAAACTCTGAAATCCTATACTAAGATCATGAGTAACTTCAGCTTTGTCGCCTGAGACTCTGCTAGAATTTGAACTGGAGAAATTTTCTGTCAGCTTTGTGGGTTTGGATGTTACCTAAAGACTATTTTCAGGTTGCCCAGTTATTTGTTGTTTATAAAGCATGAGTTCCCATTTTTGATGCAACTGTGGAAAATTGTGGAAGCTGGTTTTAAGTGCTAGAGCCTCAAGGCCTTAACGGTGGATCTCAAAGTGTGTAAGTGTGTGATTGGGATAGTGGTAGGAAAAATGGCTTATTATGATTCTGACTTATTAAAAATGACTTAATAGAAAAGTCAATGTTTGTAATGTGATTTATGTTTGGATGAGCGATTTATTTTTGGACAATAAGTGCTTATAAATTGTGATTTACATTATACGAGGTAAGTATGTGCTCGTTTGGAATAGCTTATTTTTGGGCAATAAGTGCTTATAAATCGTGATTCACGGTATACGAGATAAATATATAAGAGGAGTTTTATTTTGGCTTGGATGAGCTTATTTAATAAGTAGCTTATTCTACCCGTGATGTAATTAAAATAAGGTGAACCAAACACTGAAAAAACGTAACACGTTTTTATTTGGGTTTATTACCCAAAAACTGATTTATTTCTGCCCAATAAGCTGAGGCAAACACACCCGAGTTCTCTTTCTTGGAAGGAAGATGATGCGTGGAATGGAATAGAAAGAGGCCCCTGGTATATAGTTTCCCTTTGGAAACTTATTTTAGGTGAGATGAGGGGGTGTTTGGGGGAGCTTATTTTGAGAAAATAAGCCCAATTTACGCAAGCCGAGAAAAAACTCCTCTCACATACTTATCTCGTAAACCGTGAATCACGAATTATAAGCACTTATTGCTCAAAAATAAGTTTTTCCAAACACCACTTCTGATAACCTTTATAAGGAAGATGAGCTTGTTCTATTTGGATGATCAAGTAATAAACTGTTAGCATTTTTTGAGATTTTAAATTTAAAAAGGTTAAGGTACAAGAATATTTATAAGTTTTTTTACAAAGGTATAAAAATATACGTAAATTTTTTTAGAGGTGTAAAAATATCAATGAGTATTTAAAAGGGGGGGAAAACACAAAACCTATGATGGTCGAAGCATTATCAAGGACACCCGAACGAAAGATCTGGCGGCGGCAAGTGCGAGCACAGAGCCGAGAGAAAGAATGCAAGCTGACGTTCTTTTCGATCTAAGTAGGTTTTGATATGAGTCCGCTGTGACTCTCAAGGGAATCATCTCCCTTATCATTGTAATCAAAAAAAAAAAAAAAGAATGCAAGCTGACGATATGTATTTTAGGGTTTGTTAATGAGTGAAGTGTGTGTTTCAAAGGCTTCAATCAGACGTATTATCTGTGATTTTGAAGAGAGGTATACAACCAGATCGCAAAATTTTGATTTCTTTCTTCCATGAACTGGCAGAACACTCAGCTTCTTCTTGATTCCCTTACTTCACTATTAGGAATTATTGTAGCCCAGTTTTTTCGTGGGTTTTTTATTGCCTTGTTACTTTTATGCTTCACCATTAAGAATTCCATTAAAAGCTCAGCTGCTTGAGTTCATTTCTTACTCCATAGCCTTGAATAATCTTGATTGCTTCAACTTTTGATGCCAAAATTGTTATAATGTTTAAATCTCCATTGTTATTTTAATGGCTTTCAGACTTTTGGGTGATTGCTTTTGTTTGATATTTCTCCGCTCCATGGTTTATTTTTTGGATTTGCAGTTCAGAGTTTCGATGAGCGCAGGCAGGGTAAAGGAAAGAGGAAGTGAAGGAGTGAGGCTGATTTTTTTGTGGATGTTTTTTATTTTTATTTCTTCCCATGTCAGCATCTTTAGTCAAATGTTCTCTCTCTAACGGCTAACGTTATTAAAAGTTAACGGTTTTGATATTATTGTCCTAATTTTAAATATTTATTTGGCAAAAAAAATAAATAAATATTTATGGGTATTTTTTCACCTTCAAAAAAATTTATGGGTATGTTTGCACTTTTGGAGAAAACTGATAGATTTTTTTACACCTTAACTCAGTTCAAAATAAATATTTTGCCTGTTTGTTCTATAGGCCACATTTGAGCTACGAAGATTCAAGTATCCAGTGTTTTCTTTAGTTTGGGCCTGGCCCATTGGTTTTCTGTAGTTCCCACCCCGACAGGGAAAAACATCATTTAATCTTTTCAGTTTTGTCATGACATCGAGGAAAAAACTGTGTAATGATGATAGGCGTTGGGAAAATTATTTGATTCATTTGATATGTTTTTTATTTTATTTTTATTTTTTCTAATGCTTTTTTAATGATATTATCCTTGTTCTGTTGTTCGTACCAAAAAAAAACAAAGAAGAAACTCATGTTTGTGCTTATTCAACTAAATGGACCAACACATCAATTTTAAATGTCACAAACTCTCAATCTCAAAGTCCATAAACTTTGAAAATATAAACAAGTTGTGATTTACCTCACTTTTCTGGAGTTCTAAATTATACGAAAATTTTCAGAATTTTCAAAATTTTTAAATTAAAACAAGACAAATAAATGAGTATTTAACAAAAATAAAATTACGTATGAAGTCTCTATGACTCATATTGAAGAACGATACATAATATTCAACATGCATATTTCAAGGAGTTATGGAAGGTATTCGAGCTCATCCGAATGAAATCACCCATGGCGTCAAGTACTTGATGATGGAGTCTAGCCTGTATGATGGTTTCAAGCACCAGATATTCCAGCTCAATGGAGATGTCGAAGAGGCATGGCATCCTCCACCAGAAGGAGCAGTTCGGTTAGACGTAGACGGATCAGTTAATCACCAGCGACTGGCAGCTTGTGGGGGTTTGATACGTGATGCTCGGGGTCATTGGCTCCTAGGATTCCAGCGGAAATTAGGATTTGTTCCATCTACCACAGCAGAATTGCTTGCTTTACTCACTAGGCTCCAAATCTGTAAACAGCAGAATCTCTGCAAGGTCGTTGCTTATACAGATTCCCTCGAGATCTATCATTTGATAATGCACGATGGGGGTCCTAATCACCGGCTAAGATCAGATATTAGTGCTGTCAGGGACTTTCTATACTCTGAGTGGGACATTGAGTTTCGCTATGTGCCGAGAGACATCATTAGGTGTGTCAACTTCTTAGCCAAGCACGTTTAACAATTAGATGAGAACTTAGTCATTTTGCCAGTGCCACCTCCTGAGTGTGTTGCCTTTATGGCTCAGGATTTGATTTAATGTCTTTATTTAAACTTTTTTTGTAATCTCCAAGACTTTCTTACTCGTCTGTAATATTTAAAAAAATATATATAAGAAATAAATCAAGAACATAAGGAAATACACATTTTTATTCAATTGGCTGGTCGGCAGACAGGGCTGTTTCTTGACAACTTGATGGGCCTAATTTTGTTTCCTTGATGTTCTGTCTGTTGGGTGTTTGGGTGTTTAAGTAGCAAAATGGGTCCAATCCAAATGTGAAATTGTCCTGACACCACAAATCCACAATTAACGTTTGCCTTCCTCTGTTTCATTTCCCCTTTCACTGTTGAGCTCTTATGTGTTGAATGATAGATATTTCCCATCTAAAATAAAAACAATTCAGATCTTCACGCCGATGCACAAGCAGCAAGTCAAGTCTAATGTTTGTAGAAAGCTTCTGTAGCAATAGTTTCTAATCAGAATGTACAGGATTTCAGGTAATAATAATTGTCATTAATGCTGTCTTTTTGGAAGACTTTGATGACTGTATCCAGTTCGGCTTTACTGTTGTTGGTGGCTTGATGCCCTCTTTGACTGAGTTTATGGAGATGACACTACAGTAGGGTCCCCTTGTCGATGGGTTTTGTCTTATAAAATCTCTCTCTCTCTCTCTCTCTCTCTCTTCTTTGTCGTCAACCATTTCCAGTTGATTTGATGAAACTTTGGCATTAGCAAGTGGGGGAGAGAGGCCAAATTCACGTTCTCCACTCTCCTCCAATTATACGATGAAGAACCGTCACATCATGGCACCCCAAAAAATACTGTTTGCGATTGAATTAACTGTTTCCTTCTCTGATGCAGTAACCAGATGTACTAGCATTGGTTCTTTCCTGTTACTTTTAAAACTTCATCGTCACTGTTTTCTTTTCAATTTAAATGCTTTTTGTGAACTATACCGAAAGTTTGAGTCTTTATGAGCTGGGGTGATAATATTTTGCTTGGGATGGGAGAACAGGGAGATGAGAAGGATAAAGTGAAAAAAATGCCAAGGCAAAGGCAAGAAAAGGAAGAAACAGAGCACTTGCTGATGAACAACATCCCATCGGAGAAGATAGAGCCATTTTCTCCTTTATTATTATTATTATTTGTTAAAAATTTGAGATTTTGATGTCAAAATCAGATCCTGATGGAATGCAACAATAATAACATGCTTTTTGGGTACGGTAGCAAAAGGACCAAGAACCGTTGGGCCTGCTCTGCTTCTTGGGAACAGCACATAGGGGTCTACACACGTGGGCTGGTACAATCACTTGTTCTCATTTCAGAGGAAGAGACCACAGATTACTATGGAGAAGACAACTATTTGGTGGTGGAGGGGAGAAAATTCAAGGGCTCAGATACAGACAATTCCTCTATGTTAGTAAAAGCTGTGTCTCATCCCCAATCAATGAAACAAAATCTCATACAAAATCAACGCCCTGTCCTTTCTCTCTCCTGTCATCCTCTGCCCTTACTTACCCTCTTTCAAAGCACCATAAATACTGTACAACCACGAAAATTGCCCCGAAATCCCAACAATACCCCCTCTCCTCCTTAGCTTTCGTCACTGTAATGTTGATTTTTTTTTTTTTTGGAGAATTATATTTAGATCCTAAAAAAATGATCTCCAAAGATTATAAAATAAAAAAAATGATCTTATAGAATTGTCAATACAGATTCCTAGAATTATTAAGAAATTGTCAATACATATTTATGGAATTATTAATATGACCATTTTTTTATTTTATAATCTTTAGAGATTATTTCTTCTTCTTTTTTTTTTAATGACCTCAGTGCAATTCTCCTTTCTTTCTTTCTTTTTCCGTGGTTCATAGCACTATTCAGTCAGAACTTCGAAGAGTGAGAGATAGGAGAGTCCAAGATAATAAAATATAGATATATTTACACACTTATACCGCCCAAGCTTCTGTTATGATAAGCTGTTAACATCGGGGAAATCATGGGAGGGTGAGAGGGAAAACCAATACGGACTTAACAGAGTAATAGTATTAAATTTTGGAATGAGGTCATCTCTTTTTTTGAGTTCTTTGGAGGGATTCTGACTCACCTCTCTCTCTCTTATGAATCAAGATGTGTGTATTATGTCACTAACTGAGTGACTGTTAAGGGTTAAGGCTAATGACAGTGCATAGTATTGTGGCATTCGAAGACTTTTCAATTTTATATTTCATCCTTTTGTTTGGATAACTCATGGTCGTCAGTAAATTCCACAGATCTCTTTGCATAACAGTGTTGAAAGCGAGCAAAAGTATCTGAATTCTTTCACCATAACCCATGCACCTTCCTTTTTTTTTTTTGGTGGGGTGAGAAGTGAGAACCCATGCACCTAGTTTGGCATATTATTGACGCAACATTGCAGTTTCTTTTTGGCTCGTGGACTGAGTTCAGAGCTGTAGAATATCAAATTCTTGCTGTCATTGTTGAGTTGACTGTCTATATGTGGAGACTGTCCTTGCAACGACTCTGTTGTTTCGTGTGCCTTTTTTTGTGACTCAGGAAAATGCTCCATGCTGATAAACAGAAATTCTTAAGAATACTTCTTGCAAGCAGTTAATAGTAGGAGATGTTTTAGTGGAGTTTCGGTTAGCCATGTAAAACAATGTCCATAATTTATTTCATTTTAATTGACTCTTGAAGGGAAATGACCCTCTATTAAGATATATCCAACCCTAAAAGTTTTCACATGCACATAGTGTAACTGTGTAGTAATCTGAAATGTATGGCTAGACTGGAATGTTGGACAAAGATTCTGCTTGTAACTTTTTGGTGGTGTTTTACTAATGTCTCTTTTGGACATGTTGCATGTTTCACTTTTTACTCCCTTGTATATTTTTGCACTGTTGTTTCATAATTATTGACCTTTGGGAGGATACCTAATCCTGTGTTCTTTTGTTGTCTATCTTCTCTCCTTATGAAACTTCTTACTTCTGCCCCAAAGTATTATGTAATTATTAACCGTTTGACTTGAATTTGGAATTTCATTTATTGCATTACTTTCAATGTTTTTGTTCATCTTAAGTGGGATTATCTTCATAGAGTTGGGTGGGATTATCTTCATAGAGTTGGATTGGCTACATCAAACCAAAAAAAAAAAATACAAAAACTCCTAATAAAGACTTCAGCCACACACACACACACACACATATACTGTGGTTAATTAATCAATGCATGAGTTCTATATATTTACAGCTGATTTGAGCTATCTGCGCAAAATCTGAAAATAACATGTAGAGTCTAACACAACTTGTTGGGGTAGACACAGTGCAATATGTATAACTTTTATTGAGGGGGAGGTGTGAGGGGTGAGAAGGTTGTCTACTTTACACCGAACATGGATTTGTCGTTACTCGTTAAGACTAAAGCCATCTTCATTGGGTGTCTTTGGATTGGTGATTAGATAAGTGATTTATTTTTATTTTAATTTATAGAATCTTAAAATTGGAAAAAAGTAAGATTGGGTAAAATAATGAGTATTTTGATTGGCGGTTGGATAAGTAACTTATGTAAAAGTGAATGATAATTGGTTTGCCTTTTGTATTAGTGGCTTTTGTATTATTTAAGAGAAAAAATTGTAAGAATTATGAAAAATGAAAAAATGAAGGGATGATTGTGAAAAAATACCTCATTGGCAATTTAATTGTCAAATGGGACCTGGGAAGATATCTACACACGAAAGGATTTTTTCACAATTTTCTCAAAAATTAACTTTGAAAATTTGGTAATGGTAAAATTTTAAATAAAATTATATCAAACTCTAATTTAAATTGGTACACTCCAAAAGTCTTTCTATTGTGCATCTCAAACTTAAATTTTATAAAATATATCAAACTCTAATTTAAATATTAAATTATAACTCATATTTTCACATAGCTCAAAAACTAACAAAATAAACCGATTAAAACCTCAATAATACCTCTAATAATCCAAATAAATTATTTAAACTAAATTTAATCTGTAAAAACACCATATAGAAACTAATTTATGACATGTTTATAAAAGAAATTAATGATAAAATCATAAAACAACTAAATAATAAATCTAAACTGATTAAAATTAATTATTAATTATTCTCTACATTTCTACATTCATATATTGATAAAACTCAAAACTTGTCTAAACTCTTATCCCAAAGTATTCTCTAATTAGCAAAAGATTACTATCTAAAGAAAGAAAAAATTATTTAGAACATTTTTCATAAAAGAATTTTTGTGATCAGAAGTGATTTTGAGTACTTTATTGATCCCCAAAGATATGAAAATACTCCTCAAAACAAAAACCAACGCTTTCATAAGCTCCAATTCATAGAGTGTATTTGAAACAGCGATAGGAAAAATGGAGTTTCTCAATTTAGCGTTTGGTAATTTTATTTTTGGTAAAAGCCCGATTGTGTAATGTGATTTATGTTTGAAACAGCGATTGTATAAATGAATTTTGCAAAAGTAAGTGCTCGTTTGGAATAGCTTATTTTTGGGTAATAAGTGTTTATAAATTGTGATTCACGGTATACTATATGAGGTAAGTATGTGAGAGGGGTTTTATCTTGGCTTGCGTAATAAGGACTTATTATCTAAAAATAAGCCCAACAAAACACACAAACTTGTTTGGATTGACTTAAGCACAAGTGACTTTTATGATAATAGTAAGAGAGACTGGGCGAAAAAATATTTTAAAGGGTTAAAAACACCAAAAAATAGTTTAAATTAATTTTTGGAACTAAAAAAGTACATTAAAGATAAAATTGCAATCATTCTGATAACACATTGGGTACAGTTGAAAAAATATTTTAAGGGTTAAAAGTACCAAATAATAGTTGAAATTGATTTTTGTAGCAAAAAAAGTACATTAAGGATAAAATTGCAATAAGTCCGATAGTACACTGGACACAACTGAAAAAATATTCTAACCATTCTCACTCTTCCCAAAAGCTAAATTAGTAAAAACTGAGAAATAGAGCTTATGGCAAAAGCTATTAAAATAAAATTAAACTCGATTACTCACTTTAAGAAACAAACACTCAAACTTTTTTTTTTTTTTCAAATTGAGTATTGAGCTTGTAGGCTCTATTTGGCGCGTTTGGGGGGTTCAAAACCCTCTCAACACACACATCTTATTTGCATCGGAGCTTTTCCTAACTTTTTGCTGTCAGTCTATTGTTCAGCCAAATATCCATTTTATGCAAAATTATTGTATAAGACCGATTGACCCACTCAATCGATTGATTGTGCTATCAAAAGGTAAAACAAACACATATGAACTATATGCACTATGTGCCTTATCGTCCTTGGAGTATTTCACTATATCTTGGTTGGTTTAACTTATCCAACTACTTAATACTCTATCCTCTGCTTTTTTGGATAAAAGATTGGTCTTCACCAATTCATTTTTGAATTGATTGCACGTCTCCATCTTGTTCAGGATAGGCTTTGTTTAAAATTGCATACAACCTTTTTTGTTTTTTATTTAGGGGGCAGCTCTAGATTATAAATAGGATTGAATCCATAACCTCAATTTTATGGGAGAATTTTTATACTATTCTTATGAGAAGGATCATTTTTCAAACAATATGGAGTCCTTCTTTTAAAAGATGAAAGACAGAAACGAGCACTCAATGATGTTATGGAGCAGAATCTTATGATTACTAATATATTTAAAGATTTATTTTTTTTATAAAACACAACATCATTATATGATCCATATAATTAACTACACCCAATAAAATAAGGCTTTATTATTATTGTTGTATATCACAAAGCTATTAGTTGCAGACAGCCTTTATGTAGCTTCTAAATGAAAGAAAACTTTGAACTTTTGCATGAAACTAATTTTTTTGTAACTAAATAGTATTGCTGAATACTGAAGGAGTTGATCTGATCATGCCTGTATTATAGGTTTTTATAGTCATTGTGTAAGCTAGTTACAGGTCTTAAAATATATATATATAGAGAGAGAGAGAGACGAAATTATTAAAAATAACAGCAGATATGCATAAAATATGTAAAACATGTTTGACAACAAGACTTGATGCTTACAGTAGTTAAATTATATACCTTTGTTATTAAATTCACCGGTCAATTTTTAGATTTTAGTTTGACAAAAACAGCGTGTGATAAAAATCCTCCAAAAGAGGGGGCCAGATAAGTGTGAAAGGTAGTGTTTCAGTTTCAGAACCACATGGGTGTGGGACACAGCTGGTTCTTCTTACTCTTACATAAGCCATCAGACAAGCTTAACTGACTATCCAACGCATGAATAACAAGGAACATATATAAAAGCAATGGATTATTATTATTATGTGTGTGTTTTATTAATTACATATACCTACTTACACACACTACTCTTTCTCTCTCCCTCTCGTTCTCTGTCTCGTGTCTCAGGGGTTGTGGTTTAAACTTCACAAACACAATTTACTCATTAGATCTGTCTTGTTCTATGCAGTTAGGGTATTGCCAAGTAGTTCCAAGGGAACAGCCCCAACAGAATCTTATGGATCAGCCTACCTATTACCACATTGTGGGTCATTCCTACCACCACCCATTCTGACATTTTCCCCTGTTCATGCACTTAACAGCACAGCCTCCTTATATTTTTTCCTTTGACAGTGAGAGAGACCACCTCATATTCTAGCTCTTGGGTCAGTTCCAAAAGCATTTTGTTCACTAATAACCGACTCACCCACATGAGCTTGTAGTCTTGTGTTTGTGTTTTGTGTTTGTGTGGTGTCATCCCCATCGCTTTCTTCTGCGCCAGAAATATTATTAATTAACACCCTCCCACTTTCACTCTCTGATGTGAACACACGCATGCAATTACGCAGCAAAGACTTGTGCTCAGTGCTATATTTGCTCTCTCAAGTGCCTACTTCACCCTCCTCTTTTAACAGCTATTGCTTCTTGGCATTGAAAATTAACTACATATCCATTTTAAGCTTCAGGGTCTGTGACGACAATGACCTGTTGATGTAGTTAAGTGTGTGTATGTGTGTGTAGTCCCTCTTGATGCCCCAGCTCTACTGACCTAAACCACAGAAGGAGTCCCCTTTTAACAAACATCACATGACCATTTTTAGTATGGTCAATATCTTCACCACTCAATTAATCTAACAAGATTCTTCATATAAAGTTATAGTAAATGAATAGGCTTATTAATTAGTTTTACCCGGTCAAGTAAGTACGCATGAAAAGGGTAAACTATAAATTTCTTTTGAAGCATTGTTTATGTCGCATCATCATCAACCAAATATATTATATATTATGTCCTATTGATTCTAAGTTTCTAACTCTTTTACTGAGTAAGATATTAATGAAAGATGTAGTAGTTGAAGTTACACTGACGTGGGTGGCAACTTTAACCATGTAAGGAAGTTCTTTAACAAAAAAAAGATAATAGCTACTCGCCTGCTTCAACATTAATTATATTATTGCTGTGGGGGATATTATATTTGGTTTGAAATAAATCATTTCAGCATATAACAATGCAAATTTGCAGGGATTAGCTAGGAAGACCAATGTTGTGATAACTAACAAACCCTTTTTCTAGTTATTTTTTAAAAAAAACTACACCCATGATTTCTAAATGTAGAATCATGGCCAAGGTTACTTTTTCCTTGTATTTGGTTGGCATTCTCCAAGTTCTACGGTTTAAATTTTTTTGGTGTTGAGTGAGAGAGAGAGAGAGGCAGAGAGAGATGGGTCCTGCAGGTTCCTTGACAGCAGATACGAGGACAAGTGACCTTAGGGCAATAGAAGGGATCCTAAGTAAGAAGAGGAAGCAGTGAGTAACAATAATGGTTGTGTGTAGGGCCATGAAATGCAGACACTTGCATGTGCAAACAAGGGGTACACATGGGACTGTGGGAGTACAGATAAAAATGAGAAAAAAAAACAAAAGAAAAGAAAAAAACTGCAGCATAATGTACAAAATTCCTACTAAGTGAGGTTTGAGAAGGAATAGATATATTCTATCTTACCTCATCAAATAAAGATGTTTTAAAATTTGAACTTATGACATCTAAATCACGTTACAGCAACTTATCATTACGCTGAGACTCACCCTCTAAAACAATAAAAGGATGAAAGAATAAAAAATCAAATATTCAAAGCACAGTTTTGATTTGGGCAAAGGTAAAAAGCAAGAGAAGATATTGCATGAAGGAAGCAGTAGTTCCCCACGCTTTCTTCTGCCATATCTGCAATACATATTCACCTGTCAATAAGTCCCCACACTACTACTAGGCGCACGTATTGATGATTATTCAATCTCATTTTCATTTGGTCTCAGAACTTGGAGGCCAATTGAGCCCCTTTGTCCTCTTACATCCGAAAAATAAGGATAAAATAGAAGGGCCCCTTTTGGAATGCCCCATATTTTTAACCACTGGTCTCTGTATTTGACCCACCAATTGACTAAAGAAGCTCACATGCGAGAGAGGATCAATGGGAAGGATAAATGATGAGATAAGAATGAAGGATTATTTATAAGTAACCTCTTTTCATATTTGACCCGCTCTCGCATGTGAGCTTCTTCAGTCATAAAGTAACCTCTTTTCATATGAGCTTCTTATCTCATCATTCGTATGTATTTACTGAAAAAGTTGGCATATTCATCAAATGATGGAGTATTCAATCATTGGGAAACAGTAGGTTTGATTTGATTCCATTCCAACAAAAAGTAACCAACTTGTTACCTTATTACCATCACATCTGGTCCAGTAACTTAATTTTTTGAATTTGGGTCCTCATTAACTCTCATAACTGGGAAGATAATTTGTCGTCTCCTTTAAAGTTACTGGCAGAAGGAAAACTTGTAAATTCTTTAAAAAATGTGATAATAAATCATTACAGTGGGGCAAGTTTATCTACCAAATAGTATTCTTTAGTGTGATTTGGATCTCGCAGATTCCCAATGTATTTCTGCAGGGGCATGAGTTCATCAAGAAAGTGAAAATTGTTTTGGAAACTGTTCACATGAAATGAGAAAATTGAATGTGCCTGTTACTACTATTGGCAAAAACCCGTACTACTAATGGCAGCATCTGCTACGTTCACAATCCATCTCTATAACTATACTGTAAAGTGATTGATTTATGAGCAGAGTGTGACAGAAAATTTGGACCTTTGGTAATGAGGATGACCCCATGTCTCTCTATGATCTCACTGATCAGAATGGAATTGGTGTTGGCACCTACTGGTCAGTTTTTGGAGGGTTCAAATGTCTCTTTAAGGCCATATTTCCTTGTTCTGGTCAATTTTTTGCAGTAGTTATTTGGGTCTCTGTTCAAGCTGAGCTTTTTACCATGTAAATAAAAATATATATATATAGGCTTGGTTCAGAGAGTTTTGCTTTTTTGACCCAACCAAGTTCTGTTTTTTTTCAGAGGGCAGATATGTATCGTACACATTCCTGCTTCACCGTGACAGAAAATTTAAAATAAGTGAAGTGTCTGCAGATGGGTTTCCTCTACAAATCCATAGAGTGAAAAAAAAAGTAGACCTTTTTTTACTATTCAGTTTTTTACGGTGACTATAAAAAAAGAGAGAGAGGATGAGACGGTGAAGCTATGCACTTTGACAGTTAAAAAAGAAAAAGGGGAAAGAGAAGACGAGAACATTCCATACAACATCGGAGTTTTTTTTTTTTTTTTTCAAAACCATTGCTTTTTAATCTTTCCTGAGATTGTGGAATGAACTTTTGGTTCTTTGTGGAAGAAGGGTTTCTTGTAGTAGTTCTGTTAGGTTGGAAATTTAGAATGTGCAGATTTTTCTTTCAGGCGTTTGAGTACTTGGTTTGATAATCAGAAGAAGCATTAATTACTTATGGAGTAGGCCTGCCACTGAACTGACGAGTAGAAGCCGGCGATTCAAGTGGTTTTTCTGAAGATGGCTTCCATGCGATGTGTTACCAACATTAATTGTTTTTTTAACAGTTAGGTTGTCTGTCTTCCAAAAGAAAAAACATTCAATGCCTTGAAAATATAGCTTTCAATTCCGTTCAGTCCTTATAAAGGCATTTTTCTCTTTTTGACTCCTTTCTTCTTTTCGTTAAAAAAATTATACGTGTGTGTGATGTTAATAAACAAGAATTCATGTACTCCTGGTTAAGTAAGGAAAAACCGTACTGGATAATTAACCGGGCATAGTATAGATTCAAGAGTTAATGGATCAATCGGGATCTAATCGGTAGTTAAACCGATAGTAAACCGATTATATTAAAATATTATAATTTATAAGTAGCAATATATTTTAATATATTTTTAAACTTCTATAGATAAAAATGAAGATTTTTAAGAAAAAAATACTTAAAATCTATTAGTATGAGTTATAATGCTATACTTATGATATCTCCTTTTTTTATAATTATTATATCTTTTTAAATAATTTTTTTCATTATCTTCTTTTTTTTTAGATTTATTCTTTCTTTATCTATTTTTCTTTATATTTTGGTCTTCAACTTCCAATTTTCCCCTACAAAAAGCAAAAATAAAAAAATGGAACCGGTTCAACCGGTTGAACCACCGGTTTTAACCGGTTCTGATCAGTTTCAGACCGATTCGATCGGTTCTCCGGTTTGACCATCAAACCATACCAGACCACTGATCGGTTCCCTGTTCAACCGGTCGAACTGGCCGGTCCGGTCCGATTCGGTTTTTTGTTTAGTGCTCCTAGTACACAATATAAAGCACTTAAATTATATCACGGAAAATTAGAAATGACAATTAATTTATCTAATATATCCTAAAATATAATTTTTTTTCATTTTTACCCTTTTTGAGAAATGTGTTTAATTATATTGGACATGCTATTTTAGAGAGAGGAGATACAATGAGTGGGATGAACAGAGTTGGAAAATGAGTATTAATCACATAGGCAAAACAATAAAACAAACATTAATTAAATTGAATGTAACTTATAATTTGGACCATGCATTTTTTCTAGAGGTGCCTTATATTGTGGATTAGAGGGAGTGATTGTTACTCCCTCCAATCCTAAATATAAAACAAATTTGATTTTCTTTGAGAAGATTAGGGAAGTTAAATAAGTTACTTAATCATATCATTTGTTATATATCTTTAGATTATATATCATTTTATTAGTCAAACTAATTGGTTTGGAGAAAAAAATATAAATGCAAATACTCTAAGCTAATTTAATTAGTTTGGAATAGCTTATTTTTGGGCAATAAGTGCTTATAAATCGTGATTCACGGTATACGAGGTAAGTATGTGAGAGGAGTTTTATCTCGGCTTGCGTAATAAGGACTTATTGTCCAAAAATAAGTCAACTTTATCTTATGTTTAGGACCGAAGATAATAACTAATAATATAAATTTATTCAGAAACCTTCAATCTTCAAATGATTTATTAACACTTCAGGTTATATGTGATTTAGCAGAGCCCATTTTGGAGGATTAGTCGAGTATATATTTATTACAAGAATTAATACAATTTTCTATAGTTGCATTGATCTTCCCTATAGTTGTTATTGCAGTCGTCTGTTTTTTTTTTTTTCCTTTTTGAAATCTGCAAAATATCAATAAAGTAAATTAGGGTTTTAGTATTGTAAAAATATGAGAGGTATGTGTAATTGAGAGAAAAATAATTTGGGTGTTAGTCTTGACATTATTAATATCATTAAATGATGGCATGAACACTCTTAGTATAATTGTGTTATATCTTAATAACTATGATTTTTTTTTAATTATTAACAAATGAATCTTTTTGTCAAAAGGTGATCTAATTAAATTGCATTAAAATACTTTCTATTTTTCTAACTTCAGTACTCAGTGCTAATTGCCATTTCCACCTCGCTTGAATCTGAATTGCAAATAAATGAACACTGGCCTTCATTGTTCATTTCTGGTTCTGATGAAAAGACCTTTTAAACACTGCAACATCAAATTTGGCTTTCTCGCTTGTGATGGAGCCTGTAACACAAGGCAAGATGATCAAACAACAGTGTTCATATTTTTTCCTCATGGAAATGAAAGTACGTGAAATAATGCAAATAGATATAATAATAATAATAATGATCTTGCAGCTCAATTCTATAATACTGTTCAAAGTCATAAGATGGGTCATTCAGGTGCTAAGACAGAGTGAGCTGGGTCCCTCTTCATCACATTATATATATATATATATATATATCATATTGTTACTTGTGAAAATAGAAAAGAATAACAAGAAATGAGAAGCCTAAGTGGGGGACTAATAAAAACAGTAACAAAGAGACAAAGGTGGGGAAGAAGAAGAAGAAATAAGAATAATAATGGAATGGGCTTATCATCATTCATCATGAACTGTTATAGTAGGAATTAGTTGAAGAAGGCAGAAGGTTGAATAGTACTGACTCCTACTGAGTGAGTTTGGGTTCGTGAAGTCACCCTAGTTGCTAAACCGAGAGTCTGAAAACCCATAGATTTATAAGCCTTTTTTTTTTAACAGAACATAGATTTAATGTTTGTTTAAAATAATTTATTTTTAGATAATAAATATTTATAAATTGTAATTTATATATGCGAAAAATGTTAACTCAACTTATAAATAAATAATTATATTTAAAAAATAAATATTCCTAAACATACATTTATAAACTTAAACAACCCCTTTTCTCTCTTAAATCTTAAGTTCTTAACCCCATATATATTAATTTGCCTCCTCATGAATAATAATAATACTAATCCAGTACAGTGATATGAGTGATGTGGGTTGATGGTGATGGAGAACAAAGACAGAGAAAGAGATTAATGGAGAGAGGGAGGGAGGGAGGGAGGGTATAGCTTCTAGGTAGGGTTAATGGGGTAGCTATGCCCGCCATAGAGAAAGAAGCACAAAGAGGGACCCGGCTTCCATCCGCTGCGCCCCCATCCGTTGTTCATCCGCTACCTCAATCTGGGCCGTTGAAATAAGATTTCAACGGTTCAGATTTAATATATTATAAAAATAATATTTTTATTTTTATTATAAAAATATTATTTTTATAATAAAGGAAAAATCTGGACCATTGAGATCTTATTTCAACGGCCCAGATTGAGGCAGCGGATGGGCAACGGATGGGAGCGCAGCGGACGGGAGCCGGTTCCCACAAAGAGAGGGCCATGTTTGCATGTTTGGTGTGGGTGAAAATGATAAGGCGAATTGAAGAAGGTGGTTTTTAACATATTTGGGGCTGTGACATGAAAGCTGTCTCATCGTTTTCCTCCACAAACCCTAACTAAGTGCCAACATAATTACACAAACATCATCAACAACACCCTTAAGCTTGCTGATCGCTCACACATGACGCTGCTCTTGTCACTTTTGAGAGAGACAGCCTATAACCCCTCCTACCCCATCAATGGGGGGAGAGAGAGTAAGAGAGAGAAACCCTTCCTTCTTCTCATACTCACTTTCTCTCACTCACACACGTGTGACGGACTCGTAATCATTTCCTACAAGTAGACCTTACTGTAAAATTGTAAATATGCACCTCCTGTGTTTAAACTTTAAAACCCGCCCTTTTTCACTTGTTCTCCCTAGTTTCGTTATGTATAAAATATTTCATTGCCAGTTCAGCATCACTCACTTCAAATTTTTTTATCTGATATTTTTATTAAAATTTTAGAATAAATATAATTTTTGGTCTCTAAAATTTAAACCGATTTTAATTTTAATCCCTTAAATTTAAAATTGGTGATTGGTCCATAAAGTTTTACCTGATTTTAATTTTAGTGCTTTAAGTTTGAAATCGGTAGCTTTAGTCTTTTAAGTTTACTCCGTTTATAATTGTTAGTCTCTCAAATTTGAAAATAGCTTAGTTTTGGTTCGGTCCAGTCCAGGTTTCATAACCTAACCATCAAATGCTTTTCAAACTTAAGAAACCAACAGTTATAAATGAAGAAAAATTGAAGGACTAAAATCAAAATCGGGCCAAATCTCAAGGATCAAAAGTTATATTAACCCAAAATTTTATAATCTAACTTAGTACCCACTTCAATTCTAAATATAAGATAGAGTTGACTTTTTTTTTAAAGAGATTAAGGAAACTGAATAAATTATTTAATCATATCATATATTATGTATCTTTCGATTATAAGTTAGGCAAAATAGTTTGAAGAAAAAATGACAAATATAAATATTTTAAAGTAGAGTGATTTAATTAGCCTCCTTAATATTTCAAAAAAAATTAACTCTATGTCATATTTAAGATATGAGAGCATTTTTTAAGTGGAATTCATTAGAATCTTGTTTGGTGTCCCTCCTCTAACTAAACTAAACAGAAGTAGAATTCAATGAGACCTGATCCGATGACAGTGATATGGTCTAAAATGGCACATTTTGGATAACCCAAAAATCTTTTCAATTCATTAGCATGGACAATAAAAGAAATCAGGAGGGGTCAAATTATTTAAAATATATATAATATGATTTTAGATTTTATTTTATTATAATGTAAATATATGGAGAAGTTACACAGGATGTAAAATACTTTTTATGTACAATTTTATATATTATATCGATGGATTTTTATTTAAATATTTTTTGATTTATTAGATTATTTTAAGTTTCAAAAGTCTAGAGAATATTAGTAAATATTATTCAAAAAATGTACTTTTTTTCTTACCGAAACACTTTAATTGACTTCTTCTAGGAAAAATAGCCATATCAAACAGAATCCAATTAATTCAATTTTTTAAAAAAATTATGTATGGAGAAAACTTGCAAGTGTAAATAATTTTATAACTAAACCAACATTGTTACTAACAAACTTATTGTTAATGATAGAATATGGATGAGACTCTTGTTCCTTTGCATTTTTCCAGCTGATCACCTCTATGTAGTTAGTACTACTAAGTAATCAGAAATTTTTGGCTGTGCACTGTAGCATAAATGAGGAAGCCAGGTTTGTTGTATCATTCTGAGTGGGCCCCTCCTCTCTCTCTCTCTCTCTCTCTTCTCCTCCCACCTATCCTTCTCCATAAAAAAAGTTAAAGAAGCAGTGGACGAGTGAGAGGGGTGTGTGTGGGACTGTTGCGAGGAGAGAATCCGTGTTGGTTTCTGTTTCCAACTCCTTCAAGTCTTCTACTACTTCCCCTCACTCTCACAATCAAACTTCGCTTCTCTTATTCTATATCCTCTCCCTCGAGCATTTATTTATATACATAACTTTTCTCCCTTGTTCTTGCTTTATGGCTTCATTGTAAGTATATAACCCTTGTTCTTCCATCACAAAAGGCGTCCGAGATATTAAGGAAGGAAACAATGAAGGCAGCTTGGAGGAACCGTTTGGTATATTCTTCTAAAGAACACTCCAATAGTGCTCTTACCTCTTGTGATCTCTCGTCTTCTTCGATGGGGATGGTTTATGCAGACATGGGTTCTCTTTCTCTTTCTTCTTCTTCTGAAATGGGAAATAACAACAACAATATTGGGGGAACCAGCTGGCCTACTTTTCCCTTTATTACTAGGGATCATCATCACCATCTTCTTCCCAACAACAACAACAACACCGATAATGACAACGATATTGCTTTGGAGTGTAAAGCTTCTGATCAATCTAGTGCTGATCAGGACAATCTGATCATAGATCACACCCAAGAAAACCCTAATGAGAATTCTTCTGGTGTTAGTACTGGTAAAGTAGAAGCTGATTCTGGGCAGTCCAAGCTTTGTGCACGAGGCCATTGGAGACCTGCTGAAGATGCCAAGCTTAAAGAGCTCGTGGCTCTCTATGGCCCTCAGAACTGGAACCTCATTGCAGAAAAATTAGAAGGAAGATCAGGTTAGTGATAAGAAACTTTTATGTATTTTGTATAAATTAAAACTCTTGTGACATTTAGAACATATTTAATCAATTAATTTCTCATGTTGTTTGTTTGAATTGTTGAAGGTAAGAGCTGTAGGCTGAGGTGGTTCAACCAGTTGGATCCGAGGATAAACCGGAGGGCGTTTACTGAGGAAGAAGAGGATAGGCTAATGCAGGCACATAGGATATATGGTAACAAATGGGCCATGATTGCTAGATTATTCCCAGGAAGAACTGATAATGCAGTGAAGAATCACTGGCATGTTATAATGGCCAGGAAGTACAGAGAACAATCTAGTGCTTACAGAAGGAGAAGGTTAAGTCAAACTGCAAGTTACACAAGATCATCAATGGAGGACCAAAATTCAAGCTCAGTCACAGAACAACCGCCACCTCCTCCTCCACCTTATTGTCTTGTCCCCAACAATAACAACATAATGGCTAGTTTCCCATACGGTCACTTCCATGGAGCTAATGGTGGGGTTGACTATGGCTTCAATGATATTGCTTCAACCCACATGGCTGGTGCATTACAGGCATTCTCCAGCAGCAGCAGCAAGCAAGCCCCTCGTACTCATCACAGCGCCTTTTATGCTCATCATCCTCATCCTCCATCTTTTGATGTCATCTCTGGTTTGTCCTTGTCACCTTTCATTCATTTCTGTTACATCTCTTGTTGGCATTGACCAGATCAACTACACACACAGCTTGCTGATATGGCACTTACACTTTTAGTCTAGCTAACACCACCTAGATTTCTCTCATAGGTTTTCCTAACAAGTCCTTTTTTTTTTTTTTGGTGATGTGATCTGATGTATATAGCTTTATGGGATGAGTTTTGCAGGTGTTAGAGGCAATGACATGATATATAGGGAAAACAGGCTAAGTGATTATGAACTTCATAATTCTCTTAATGGCTTCTTCTACCCCCATCAAGAAGATAATTTCAACCCATGTTTGATGCCAATAATGCAGCAGCAGCAACCACCAGAGTCAAACTCAAACATTATGATTCCTAGTTTTCACAGCTTCTCATCACCAAATTCCATGGCTCCAAATGTTTCCTCCGGCGATCCATCGTCGTCAGAGAACAGAGATAAAGTACTAACTCATCCTTCTCCTCCATTTATCGACTTTCTCGGAGTTGGAGCCACATAACATAGTATCAGAGTCAAGTTGAAGTTAATTACAGAAAAAGATGGTAGAGGAGGAGAACCAACCAGCCATGAAGCCAAACGTAGCAGAAAGAAAATTGAAAGAAGAAAAAATCTGCGAACTTTCCCCAGAAGCTGCTCAGTATAAGACGTGGCCCAACAATTTGAAGAAGCCATTAGAGGTAAGCAGAAAAGATAGTTTAGCCCAGTTTGGTCACTGTGTAGCTTGCGTCACTTCTGGTTAAGATCCACCAATCTGTTGTGATTTCCTTTCTCGTGTGGGGGACCCCAAGGGGGTGAAAAAGAGCTATAATAATAATATAATTATTTTTTTGTACTTTATCAACTTTTCTCTTTTCATTTCCGAGTTTATTAATGATTTTGTCCGAGATATTCATTCTTTTACCCAGAGAATACACATACCTTGGGTACTGGATTAGATGAGGAAGGTACAGATTAAGAACAAGTTAGGACCAAAGAAAAGGGGATCGTTAGTGTCGTTCATATGTTTTAAGGGTTTCAAACAAGGATTTGTATGTTTGGCTTGTCTTGTCAAGAGAGAGAAATAAGAGATTATATATTTTATAATAATGATTCATGAAAAGGGGGACGATGAAAGGCAAGAAAAGAAAAGGGAAGTTAGAGATTGGAAGTGTGGGGAAGAACATCTTTTTGTGATGGGCCTGTAAAATGCAACAAGTAATGGCACAAATTTAGCAAACTGTAACTCAAAATATGGCATTCATAATTGGGCAACAGTTCAACATCCTTCTTCTCTCTTTCTCTCTCTATCATCAGCAGAATCTTTGAGAGACTTCATTCATGCTACCCACGTGGCTGCTCTATTATATTATATTATGGGGGGGGGGGTTTTGCTTGATGTTTCTTAATTCTTTTAGGACTGTTTGGTACGAGGGATTTGAAAGGTCCAGGAGGGAAAATTTGTGGGACTTAGATTTCAAAAAATTGGAAAAGTGGGATTGGAAGTTTTTAATTTTTTTATTTTTCATCTTATCTTTATTAAAATTTTATAACCACATTTCTTAAAATTTTAAAAATCTAACTCATAAAACTTTTCCCTCTCCTCCGTTCCCCTCATGTCAAATTAAACTCTCTGGTACTTAGCACAGTCTCTGTGAGAGACGACTTCTTTCTGTCACTGATGGGGGTTCTTTTTTTATTTCTTGATACAATGGGGGTTTTATTTTTTTGATGGCATTTTATAAGAAAAATGAACGACTGGTTAAAAAAAGAAAGGAAAGAAAAAAAATCATCTTTTTTTGGTAACAGAAAAAAAAATCCATCTTTAGATCATAGTACTTCATGGCGCACTTGACATGTATAAAACAAAGCTATTGTACCTCGTATATATCTTGCAAGAAAATCTGATTACGACTGTTAAATTTATGTGCGTGTGTTGCTGTCTGTGGAACTGATCCCGTGTTGAAGAAACAAACTCATAATTTCCTTTAGGTAAAAAAAATAAAAACTTTTTTACGGGTTTTACAATAAATTTTTAAAAGTGATTAGGTGGGGTTAAAAAAATAAAGAGTTAAAGTATGCATCTACTCAGCATTCCCTTGAGCGCATCTCGGAAAATCTCATGGTTGTTAAGTCAATCATTTAGCAAACGTGTAGTATGCTAGTTAAGAAAATAATATATAAATACACGTGAAATATTTAAAATGGTGTAAAAACGTCATATGATTATTAAGTGTTTGTTTGTGATAGTTTATTTTTATTTATATAGTGTGTTTGGAATAGTTATAGGAATGTTTAAAAGTATCTTTTTAATCGTGATTTACGGTATATGGGGTAAGTATGTGAAAGAAGTTCTGTCTTATTTTACATGAAAAGCAGCTTATAAGCCATATTTTGGCCTATCCAAACACTCACATAAGTGTTTTTAAATTATAATTTACAGTATACGAGGTAAATATATATGAGGAGTTTTGTCTCGACTTATATGAAAATCACATAAGTCGAGACAAAACTTCTTTCTATACTTAGTGCTCGTTTAGGATAGCTTATTTTTAAGCAATAAGTGTTTATAAATCGTGATTTATGGTATATGAAGTAAGTATGTGAGAGGAGTTTTATCTTGACTTACGTAATAAATACTTATTGATTCCAATAAACAATACCAAACACATACTTAAATCCTAAAATTAAGCTATCTCAAAGATAACTTAAGTCAATCAACATTGACATTTTAACAAATAGTCTCCACACATGTACAGCGTTTTCGATCCTGACAGCCTTATCATCCGCTGAGAGATTTTCTGCTTGACGCAATAAATTCAAGAGAATTTTCATGTAACTATTTTTTTAATTTGTTTTAAGGATTTCTTCTTTCAAAATTTAGAACGCACGGAATTTTTGCTTCTTTCAAAGTACAAATGGGATTTCATATGACTTTGTTATGAGTGCCGCAAGCGGATGTGGGTTTTCTAGTTTCAAGCAATGAAATTGTCAGCCTGGAGAGCAACATCAACAATTCAAAAAATGGGCTTCCAAGGAGCCCAAATCCCCCCCCTGTTTTTTGTGGGCAACCAAACTTTTTGATTGTCAGAAGAGTAAAATGCTCATGAGACCGACACAAGACCTTGTATGATCCAAGTTTTCTCGGATTAACCAAACTTTATCCAAGTCTTTTCTTAAAAAGAGAAATTTTAATTATAATTAAGTGATAATTTAGTTACCATTTCTTAAATAAAGCTTAAATTGTATGAATGAAAAATTAATACTACCTTCGAGTAATTAAGATTTAAATGTTAATGATAAGTTGCAGGAAAAAAATTTTAATTGTAAGTTGCTGTTCATAAATCAGCTCAGAGGAAGTGTTATTTTAAGGTCTGTTTGGTTCAACGGAGAGGAGATGATAAGAGATATTTTAATATTACCTTGTTTGGATTGATCAGAAGAAAAGGGAGGAGAGGGAATTTAATGTTACTTTGTTTGGTTCAGAAGGGGAAGGGAGGAAAATTATTTTCACATGGACAACTTTACCCTTATGTCATAAGTGTTTTTTTTAAACTTTATTAAATATATAATAAATTTTAATTATAAATAACATTTGTATAACATTTAATACAAATATATACACACACACACACACACACATATATATATATATATGTATTTAAAATTATATTTTAAAATAACATTTGATGATATATGATAAATGAAAATGGCCAAGGGTAATTATAGGTTATCATAAAATATGATAGATATTTTTGTCCAATGTCAATTTTGTTTTTTCTCCTCCCCTCTAATTCCCCTTAATTTGGAGGGGAAGGGTTATGAGGGGAGGAATTTCCCCTCCCCTCCTAAAAAATTTGTAGTGTCGGATAAAGGGAAGGGAGTAAAATCCCCTAAGGTTATGAGGGGAGGAATTTCCCTTCACCTCCTAAAAATTTGTGGTGCCAAATAAGAGTAAGGGAGCAAAAACAACCAAACAAACGGTGAAATAAAGTCAATTATCTGGAAATCACAGTTTTTTGGTAGATCTTAACATCAGATTTTAAAATAATATAAGTTTTTTTTATCGAAATAAAAGACAAATTTATAGGCAAGTATTATGGTCAATCAATCTTACTTTTGACCATAAATACTTTTAAAAATTTCATTTGACCAACTCTAATTCAAACGGTGAAAGATGCTCCACATAAATTTATTTTATAATTAATTGAACTTATGATTTTTTTTTTTTGTGTCACCGAGATATTTAGAGAACTGAAAAAATATTTTATAAAATTAAGGGATACAAACAAAATCTTATATAAAGTTATTAGAGTAAATATGCAATTTTGCCTTAATGTTTTTTTTTTAAAAAAGGCGGCTTGTATAATTTCTTTGGTTATATTCCTTGAAGAATCCATTGGGCATATTGATGTTAGCTTGACTTAGTGGTTTTTCTGTGACCAGAAATATGATTTTTGGATACAAATGAATAAAATTATTCTATTGCTTGCTCCATTATGAGATAATGAAAATTCTGACCGTTGCCTACTGCAACGGTCTCCGAGAGCGAATTCTGAACGTTGCCTACTGCAACGGTCTTCGGTGGTCATCGGAGCTGGGTGGTCTGTGGTGGCGTCCAGCGCTGTTGGTCGACGGTGGGTGCTCGACTTTTCTCTGTTTCAGATAAGGCTTTTCAGTTGCGAGAGATCGTACTGTAGCTCCGAGAGCGAATTCTGAACTTTGCCTACTGCAACGGTCTTCGGTGGTCATCGGAACTGGGTGGTCTGTGGTGGCGTCCAGCGCTGTTGGTCGACGGTGGGTGCTCGACTTTTCTCTGATTCAGATAAGGCTAACCAGCTTGCTGTTTCTGCGTCTTCGTTTCTGTATTTTCTCTTGGCTGGCGGAGCCTGGATCAGCTCCGATCTAGTCTTTTGCTGCACTGGTTTGTTTTCACTGCTCATCTTTCATTTGGTCTGGGTTTCGCCGGGGATTTATTTTATTTGAGCTTTCTGGTTGCATCATTGCTCTGGTGTGAAGAAAATAGAAGATTGTAAGGTGCGAGACCCTACTGTTTGTCTGATTTAGTCTTTTGCTATTGAGGAATTGTGATTTGCGCGATTCTGGATTGAAAGATGAGTGAGAGCAATGGTGTGTATGCTGTTCAAGCGATCTCCCAGGGATTATCGGATGAGGGAAGGGAAGCTAATCCGGAGGAGGATGAACTGCTTGGGCGTAATATCAAAAAGATGGAAGGCTTGAAGGGAATGGTGCAGGAGGCTAGTGGTTCTGAGAAAACAGGGGAGCAGAAGGATGTTAGAATGGAGGAAGCTAGTGAGTCAGAAATAACGCTAAAGAAAGCAAATTTGCAGCAATTGAGGAATGCAAATGATAGAAAACTAATCTCATACAAAGCAAAGCTCGTGGGTGAGGAAGAGAAGACGGTTGAGCGAAGCTTTGAAGAACAAATGCGAGAGTGGTTGCAGGAAGAACAGGAAACAGCTCCGGACTTGACGAAGGCACAACAAATTTTGCTAAACTCCATGCCGTGTCTGAACCTTCCGGATGAACGTTTTAAAGAGCTATGCCGACCCTGGAAGGATGGCCTCATCCTAACTCTTCTGGGCAAACAAACGAATTTATCTATGATGAAAGATAGAGTGAAATGGATGTTGTGGTCGGATAATTTTGAACTCATTGATTTACCAAATAATTATTTTGTGTTCAGATCAAATGAAAAGGCTCTATGTATGAGGCTTCTTTTTGATGGACCATCCAAGGTCATTATCTTGCGGTTCAAAGATGGAGCCCTAATTTTAATCCTTATTGCAATAGAGTAAAAAAGGTTGCAGTATGGATTAGAGTACCAACTCTTCCTTTACACATGTATTCGGAAGAATGTATGCTAGAAATTGGTAATCTGGTGGGGAGAGCCCTGAAAGTGGACCTTCATACTTTAGCACAACAGTAGAACAACAGGCATATAGTTGAGAGGGCTAAGTTCGCTCGGGTTAGTGTTGAAATTGACCTTAATAAGCAGCTCCAATCGAGATTCTCGCTTTGTAACCGAATCTATACAATTGAATATGAAGGCCTAGATGCTATATGTTTCAAGTGTGGTGTTTATGGTCATACAAGAGAACATTGTCCGACTACAATACAAGAACAGGCATCGGAGGATAGGTCGCCGGAAAACACAACAACGATGTCAGTAATCGCAGCAACGACACAGGGAATAGGAAATGACACTGAGAGACATCCATTAATGAGTGTACCTGGTATAGCAGAAGAGGAGGAGTACGGAGTGTGGATGAAAGTCAGAACCACGTCAAGGAAACGCACCCAAAAAGTCGATTCAACTAGAAACCCATTACCGAAAACGTCAAAACACATCCGGGAAGTGGGTAAAGAAGCAGGAAATGCCTCGGGTTCTCGATTCTAGCTTTTGTAGACGACCGTTCAGGATGATAGCTTCAAGGTGACGGTAGGATCTAATATGAGAAAGGGATCTGTTCCTCAATGGAGAAGGAAAGAACTAACGGATATTTCTCAAGGGAGTAGGCTATCTGGTGAGGCAGATCAGCAGAGCAAATCCTCAGGCTATGAAATTGGTCAGACGAGTGGCTCAAAAAACGCCACAGCGCAGGGGATGATGTTCGAATCACGTGTAACTGGTGTGGGAAAAGGGAAGAAGGAAGAAGACATGGGATGTGCATCAGTGGAGTTGGGCCTCTTTGAAGGTGGGCCTCGTGGAGATATTGCCATGGGAAGGAAGGAGAAAGTGCCACTTAAGAATAAAAAAGGCCTTGGGAAACAAATCAGTATGGGCACTTTGTTTAAGAAAAAACAAGTGGGCCGAAATCACCAGATTATTTTTGGGTCAATTACAGAAAAAAAAAAGGGCCGGTTGACCTGGATCATTTGAATGAGGTAGCCAAGATTAAAATAAAAGGAAGGCATGAACCGTTGAAAATAAAAGAGCAGGAACATTTGATGAATGACGCTGACCGTATGGAAGAACCAATTGAGCCTCTCATTCCCAGTGTTGTGCAGCATGAGCCTCTAATTCCCAGTGTTGTGCAGCATGAAAATCGTGGGGTTGGGAGCGTGAGTGGAGACGCCATTGATTGTGAGGGAGTAAATGAGCAGAATTGTGGTGTCATGCTCGAGGAGGATACATCCATGGGGCTGACGGATTCTGGACAGTAGGGACCCTTCCAGGTCAGTGTTCTTTCCTTTTATTTATTTTCTCCATGAATTTTCTCTTTTGGAATTGTAGGGGCGCTGCCTCAAAAACTTTTCCTGGTAGGATTCGTGATGCTCTTTATGGTAACAATGTCAAGGTCCTTATCCTGTGTGAAACTCGTATTAGTGGTAGGAAAGCTGACCTTGTCATTCGTAGACTTGGATTTAATAATTGGCTTAGATTGGAAGCTACTGGTTATGCGGGTGGTATCTGGGTTCTTTGGAATAGTGATGAGGTGTCAATTCATTACCTTTTCTCTTCCACTCAGCTGATTCATTTAAAAGTGGGGATCATGAACAATCCTGATAATATTTTTCTGACTTGTATTTATGCGGAGCCTAATGTTTATCTTCGGCAAGACCTTTGGGATGATCTGGAGGCCCTGAATGATCATGTTAGAGATCCGTGGTTGATTATTGGTGATTTTAATGCCTACTTAGCAAGGGAGGACAAGAAAGGAGGTGCTAATCCGAATATTAGATTTATGCAACAGTTTGGTAATTGTATTAATAGGTTGCAGCTTATTCAAACCGATGTGGTGGGTGAAAAATTTACTTGGGAGCGGGGTTTCTTAAAAGAAAGGATTGATTAGGCTTTTATCAACTCAAATTGGAACCGAGTTTACCCTTCTACCAAGATTCACCATCTCAACAAATTCGGTTCTGATCATAGACCCATTCTCTTTAGAAGTGTGCTGGAGTTACCTTACCAGAGATCTAGAACCCCCTTTAGATGACAAGCGGCTTGGTTTCTTGAGGAGGGATTTGAGGAGGTGGTTAAGAATTGCTGGGATCGTGGAAATTGGAATGAGAAAGTTTCTGATTTTGCTCAAGTTGCAGGTGAGTGGAATAAAAATAAAGTGGGTAATCTTACTGCTAGGAAGAAAAAAATCATCAAAAGAATAGAGGGTGTGGAAAGAGCGAGGAGGAGGCTTGATAACCAGTATTTAGTTCAAACAGAGCAAGAGCTATGGAAGGAATATAATTTGGTTAGTGCTCAAGAGGAACTCCTGTGGTATCAAAAGTCCAGATGCAATTGGTTAAAATGGGGAGACAAAAACAGTAAATTTTTTCATGCTGCAGCGCTAATCAGGAGAAGGAAAAACAGGATTGAGGGGTTGAAAAAGGAGGATGGTAGTTGGACTTTTGACCCCTTAGAGTTGAAGCAATTAGCTCTGGATTATTATAAGCTTATGTTTCATAGTAGTGAAACAGCTTATCAGGGGCTTAGAACTCGAACTCAATTCTCTGGTTGGGATCAGTTGGATAGGGATCATCTTCTATCGGAAGTTTTCAATGAGGAAATAAAGAGTGCCACTTTTGACCTGGGTGCTTTTAAAGCGCCAGGGCCTAATGGAATCCAAGCTGTTTTGTATCATGAGTACTGGAGTGTAATCGGTGCTTCCATTTGTAAAATGGTTAAGGATTTCTTTGCTAGGCCTGCTGTGGTGGAGGACATAAATCAGACTAACATTGTTCTTATTCCGAAGATGGATAATCCTCAGACTATCATGGATTTTAGACCAATTTCTATGTGCAATGTGAGCTATAAAATCATTACTAAAATTATCTCGAGCATACTTCGTGCTATAATGGGGAAGGTGATTGGCCATCATCAGTGCAGTTTTATAGCTGGGAGACAGGGTTGTGATAATATTATCATCACTCAGGAGATTATTCATGCCATGAAGAATAGAGTGGGAGGTAATGGTTGGATGGTTGTTAAAGTTGATTTAGAGAAAGCTTATGATCGTCTTGAGTGGCCTTTCATTCGGGATACTCTTATGGCGGTTGGGATTGACAATAGTTTGTGTGAAGCAATTATGGCTTGTATTACTACTCCCTCTTTTCAGATCTTATGGAATGGGGAACCAACTACGACGTTCAGAGCTACAAGAGGTATACGGCAGGGTGACCCGATTTCTCCATATATTTTTACTTTGTGCATGGAACGTCTTAGTCACATCATTCAGGATGCTATAGAGATGGCATTTGGACTCCAATTAGGCTAAGTAGAGGTGGCCCTCCACTTTCTCATTTATTCTTTGCCGATGATCTCATTCTGTTTGGAGAAGCAACGGAATACCAAGCTCAGGGGATGGTGAGTTGTATACAGAGGTTTTGTGCAGTGTCTGGGCAAAAAATGAATAGGAGTAAAACCAAGGTATGCTTCTCCAAGAATGTGCACTTCTCCAGAGCTTTGGACCTTAGTCAAAGTTTGGGTGTTGGTCTGACGGGTGATTTGGGCAAATATCTGGGTATTCCACTTATTCATAAAAGAGCTTCTAGGGTTACCTTTCTGCCTATTCTGGATAAAGCCAAGAAGAGGATGTCCGGGTGGAAGAGAGGCTGCCTTAGTTTAGCCGGTCGAGCTACTCTCATTAAAGCTGTGTTATCTGCGCTACCTACGTATCACATGCAAACAATGTTACTCCCAAAAAGTATTTTGGAAGATCTTGAAAAGGTAAGTAGGAGCTTTTTATGGGGTGGAAATGAGGATGAGAAAAAGATCCACTTGATGTCATGGAATCATATTACGAAAGATAAAAAGGAAGGGGGTCTGGGAATAAAGAACCTGGGAAAACAAAATGAAGCTTTGTTGATGAAGTTGTGTTGGCAACTTGTGAATAATAAAGATACTTTATGGGTGTGCCTCCTCAGAGACAGGTATAAATGTGGTGACGGCCTCATGCCCAAGGTGCAAAATAAACAAGGATCATCGATGACGTGGCGAGGGATTTGTAAAGTTTGGGATAAGTTTCAGAAGGGGATAGGTGTTAAAATTGGCAATGGCTTGGCTACATCCTTTTGGTGTGATAATTGGTCGGAGATTAACAGACCCCTTATGGATCTTATTCCTGGTTATGAAGGATTTATTGATAGGGACGAAAAGGTAGCTAATTTTGTCACGCCGAGGGGTGAGTGGAATAAAGAAAGATTGGATAGGTGGTTTCATCCTCAGGTGGTTGATCGAATGATGCTTGCTCACCCTCCCTGTTAGCAGAGAAGAGAGGATAAAGTCTACTGGAAACCTTCGTCTAATGGTCTTTTTTCTGTTAGTTCTGCATATCATTTTCTTTTTGCAGGTATTCATCAGCAGGTGGAGCCATTATGGAGATCCCTATGGAAATGGGCAATTCCGGAGAAGATCAAGTCTTTCATGTGGCTGGTTGGACACGATCGGGCACACACGGCGCAGTTGCGTCAGAGGCGTGGACTATGTGATAACAGTAAATGTCCGTTCAACTGTGAGCTAGCGGAGGATTCAATGCACTTACTTAGGGATTGTATCAATGCAAAGGAGCGGTGGGTCTCTATTGTTAAACCTGCTCTGTGGCTGGAGTTTTCTACGCTACAAGGAAAGGAGTGGATATATTGGAATCTGAAGCATGAAGCGGGTAGGGATTTCACCAAGAAGGTTCCGTGGTCTACCTTGTTTGGGTATGTTTGCTGGGATATTTGGGTGACTCGTTGTCGAAAGCTATTTGGTGAGGAGGGAGACTTGGCCAACTCTGATGCACTTTCAAGCGTTTTTCGGGCCAGTTGGGACCAGGATTTCATTTCTCATTGCAATTTTACACTCAGAGAGGGCCTTCTAATGGAGGGGGCAGATTGCGACACACAGGCTTTGTTAATCTGGAAGTTGATGGATCTGTTTTGGTGTCGGGTCAGAGTGGTTGTGGTGGTGTTATTCTTGAGGAGGATGGATCATGGATCTGTGGATTCATATCCAAGCTTACTACAGTTCCTCCGACAATAGCAGAGATTATTGGAATTATTCAAGGCCTACAGATATGTTGGAATAAAGGGTACAGGAAGATCCTTGTAAGCACAGATTCTATTGAAGCGGTTAATATGATGTCAAGAGGATGTCACATGTCTCATTCTTTTTCTGATATAATAGTAGATGATAAGCTTTAGCTATGTAAAGAGTGGCAGGTTCTTGTTAACCATATCTCGAGGGAGGAGAATACATTGGCTGACCATTTAGCAAAATCTTCCCATAGTCTGATAGAGAATTTTGTTCTCCTTCATCAACCACCACCTTCCTATTTTGGAGGCGGTGGCTGACGAAAGGAATGTTTTTATTTCGTCTTGTTTTAGGTTTCTGTATTGTATTGCTTGTTAGCAGTTATTGAATTCTAGTGTTTATTCAAAAAAAAGGGCTCCAATTAAGCAAAGGTGCATAGACTTTTTGGTTGTCTCCTTTCTTTTAGGTGGAAATTAAAGCTGCACTTCCCCACACTTTTTTCCTAAGAAAATTGCTTATCACTTTTTTCTTCTCAAGACTTTTCCTCCCACTTATTATTCCCCATTACAGAAGCAACCTAACACTGTTTCCTCCAATATCTTAAATATTTCTTTTGGTCTCTATTACAGGGTGTCTTTGAAAAGGATTTCTTAATCTATAATATAAAGCATTTAGATAGTCATCAATACGTAATTGTTAATTTTGTCCATGTGGTTAATGCTTAAATGTGACTTGTCGTATTTTTAACTTTCATTCAAAACCTCATTAATAGAGATAAAGTTAAAAAATTTTATTAATTTAAGACAAATTTAATGAATTGACTGTTATTCATTAGTTTGAGTGAATTAGTTAAAAGTAATTGGAATGAGTATTATATATAACATCTCTCTCTCTCTCTCTCTCACATGAATTCAATTGAATAGTTTTCATGTGAATATTTTCAAATTGATGAGTAATGTTCTTTAGGGGAGTGGATAACAATTGTTTTCTTATTTCTCTTCATTTTCAATTGTCAATATAACAAGTTATATGAGACAATCCCTTTGTCATTTTTACAAGTAATATGAATTAATATGAAAAGGAGCCTCACATTAAATATTATTGTTTGAAAAGAGTGTGCATATATTTAAAAATACCCACAATTTTAATGCCTTAAAATGTTGAGTCACATAGTGATGTCAAACCTAATTATATGTCTTGCTAAAATCCAAAAACACAAAACACTCAAAAAGACTTTTGTGCCAAGTAATGCTCTCAGCCTCAACTTTTGAAGTTTTTTTTAAGAAAAATAAATTCTTGTCAATCTAACAATTAATTTAATTTTTAAAATTAATCATATCTTGTTAAACATCCTTTAACATGGATTCAGACTAACCAAAGAATTTTTGGGCGTTATTAAAAGTGAAAGGCCAAACAAGCAAAGGGAGGGCACAAGAGGGTGGGACAGAAAGGCCACTAATAAGTAATGACTTCACCTTAAAGTGGGACCCTCAGACAACATTTGCATATAACAAACGCAATTGTGGTCACCTTGTTCTGATACCAACCATGAAAAATATCTCCTTGTTCTTTCCCTCCCTCACCAGATGACTTTACCCTAGTTTCTTCTTTTCTTTTGGTCTAACTTCAGTTTCCATAACCTTAACCATATGTCTCCCAATGGTGATTTTCATTGTTAAATCTCATATACTTATCAGAGAAGTTCATAAAATAACGTAGCAATTGAGCTAGCACAGAAATATGTCCCCTCATGTAGAAGTAATGGAAAGTAGCAAGTGCTAGCTTAGAAATAAAGCAAAAGAAGAAAAAGAAAAAAAAAGAAGAAAAGTTTATAACTTTATTTTATATCCTCAGTTTTTGGATTATCTCTGGAATATGTTTGTTATTTTGTGTTCTTTATTCTAGTTTATCCACTCAAGTGGAGACCTTGTTATAAAGAAGTAAATTCCTTCTCTAAAACTTAATTAACTCGTTGTACTATGAAGAGTTCTGCTTGATGTCTTAATTCACCATGAAGGGTTTGTGAACATACTTTAGACCCCAAAAAAAAAGATTAATTAATGCAAAGATGGAAATCTCTTGAGGAAGACTTAACATAAGAAAGGAAGGCAGAGTTAGTTTTCTGTTAGTCTGCGTATAAAGATTGAAGATGGTTTATATACATGGAAGTTCACATACTTGAAATCTGTACTTTATCAGGATTGGAAGGTGTATTTAGGAATGGGAGATACTTATACTGCTGTGTTTAAATGGAAAGTTGCCAATTTTTCTTTGGATTTCTTTGAGGAAAAAGTGAGTCAAGAATAACAAAAAGGAAAGCATCTCCGGTTATTAGGCGAGCAAGGGAACAGTAATTTTTGGAGGGAACAAATTAAACAAAGATCACAATACTCATGAGGGACTCAGATTATTATATATGAATGGAGAAAATCTCCAAAAGTAAACAACAGGCTTTGGAAGGATCATTACAAGTTTATTTTTAAGACATGGATTTCAGTTTAAGAGTCTCCCTTTTTCCCCCCCTCTCCCTTGTTCCCTAATTATTTTTCCTCGTCTCACATGTGTATGTACATCAAGATATTTACGAACAGATCATCTAAATCTGCAGCAAAACTATATCTGTTCACTATGACAGGCTCAACATTGCGGCTACAGAAGCTAAAAACTATGGTTCTGTTCCTAAGAATGCAGTAAAAGAGGTAGGTCAACAAAAACTTCCAGGGGAGGAAAAAGCAACAACTTGTTAGCAGCATGAACTTGCACTGGAATAATCTTCACTTTTGTTTCATAGAGACCTCATTGGGAATCTGATATGTAGCTTCGCCGTTAAATCTGCTCATGGAAAGTAAGAGATCGCGATAAAGCTGCCGGGTTGGCTTGCAACACCAGTGATGGTTCAACCACATGGTTCTTGTCATCCCTCTTTGCAGGAAATGCCTTGAAAAGGCCTCCTCCATTCAGAGAACTGGTCTTCTCATTCTTCATCCCTAATGCTGACCATATTGAACTCTTTGCAGCTTCATTGGGATCATCAACTCGTAGAGTCTTGGGAATCAAGACACCACTTTCTGAACTGCCCCTCTCCATATTAGGATTTGCTTTCGGCGAGTTGACTTGATTTATAATGTTGCCTTCCCTCGAGTGTTTTCCTAGGGAAGGTGAATTAGGGCCAAAGCTAGGGGCTGATTGGCTAAGAGAAGATGATTGTGCAGATATGGAAGGTATGTTCCATGAAGGTGGTAAAGTACAGCCCCAGTATACAGGATTGGGATAGAACGATGCCGGATACCCTTGAGGACAGAATCCGGAAGGAGGGACCGGAGAATTCCACTGCGCTGAGTTCCATTGATAAGGCCATGAGGAACCTGGGAAGCATGGCAATTGAGGAGGTAAACTATGATTGATGTTATTTACAGGTTCTTGTGACGCAGTGTTGATTTTCCTCTCTGAAGCTGTACCAGAAGCTGCAATGGAGTGATGATCATTGCCATTATCTTCTCTATCATGAGAGACAAAATTATTTCGCTCGGGTAAATGAAGCTCGTCTAGAGCAGTACCATTCTGTGCTTTCTCTGCAAGGTTTAACACAGAAACCATGGAATCACAAAGAGGAGAATCTGATCCAAAGGTCAAAACAGCTACTCTATTTCCTAAAACAGCATTGTGCAATCCATTGGCAGAGTTTTCCTTGGTAATCTGAAGGGTCTTTGGAATCATTATTTGATGATACTGTGAGGCTGAAGAGTTTTTGTTCTTGCGACGACCTGCGCCTACAGGCACATTTCTCATGGTTCCTCCAGCGGTCCAGTATCTCTGACAGTTCTTACAGAAATGACGGGGCTGGTTGACGTTGTAATTGTTAAAATAACAGAATTTGGTGTCCATGCTATTGCATCTTGGGCATGCAAGTATCTTGTCAGGTTTTTTTGGAGTTTTTTCTTCTGAATTGCTTGTCTCACTTTGTTCTCCATGTTTAGCAGATTTGAGTAGAGAAGTCTCTCTTTCTGCTGAGGGAGTCTTGGGATTCTCAAAAATTCCTGAAGATGCTGAGGGAGATTTCAAATCCTCTGCGCTTTGATAGGAGGCATCATCATCTTGTACTGAGGTGAGTTCATTCCTTGACAATTCCTAAAATAATAAGCGAATCATGGATATTAAATATGACTTAAAACATTAAATAAATGAAAGGCAGGGATTTTACAGCTTCAATACAAGAACAAAATATGAAGCAAGCAGAAGCACAAGATTTTCCTGGTGTTTTTCTGACAATTCTGCTATTGATGAATTGCCAAAACAGAACACTGATAAGTTATTTGCATAAAAGAATAAAAAATTAGATACTCGATTTTCTTTAGATCAATTTCTTTCCAGTTATAGAATGAATGACAAAGCTTCAATAAAACCAATAAGCATCTTGGTTTTACTTAGTGACCCTGCTTCAACAGATGGAATGCCAAGGAAACTTTAAAGCCAATATAAAGGCTTTTTAAAATCTTACAAGAGGAGCAGGGAATTATTGGAGTTGTATTTTTCTAAATAATCAAGTTGAAGTTTGTCCTTTGATGGTGGATAAAGATTTTCATGTAATAGATTATGACGGAATTAATAAAATACTTCACCCCCTTTTCTTAGAAATAAGAGGATTACAGAGTGCCCAATCTACCAAGTCCAGAAACATACAAATTTTATGGGAAAAATAACTAAAGAAAGCTGTAGAATCTGGTCATTGAACAACAATCCAAAACTTTATCTTGGCATTCTAGAACTAACCAATTATAGTGAGTATGAAAACTGATGAAAGGTCTAGAAGGTAAGTCACATACAAGTACACGTATATGAATATATATAATTATTAACCTTTAAATGGAATACAAACACTCCAACCCCAACATATAAAGTAATATACACAGAGAAAAGTATAGGAGTATAAAATAGTTTGTCAATAAAAATAAAAGCATTTTGAACAAAAAATAAAAATAAAAATAAAAGCATAAATATTGTAGAATAAAAATTTTGTGAAAGGACACAGCGTTACAGATCATTTGGAAAAGTGTTATGATATTCCAAAACGGAATAAACAATAGAATATAGAAAATATGAAATAAGCTCCAATGAAATTCATAGCGTGAAAAGCAACATGATAAGAGTTGAGCAAAACAAGAGACCCAATAACAAATCTAGAAACCATTGAAATGGTCAAATATGAGACGCTGCAAGAAACCCAATATCAAATCAAAGCAGTTGAGAACCAAATTCACCACAGATAACTTAGTACAGGACTTCTGAAGGGAAGAACCATTATGAAAAACTTGCAAAACACACTTTGATGTACAGATCAAAGATTCAAAACAAGTTGGTTTATATAGAATTGAATTGAGAAAAACCAAAGCGAACCCAACCCAGAACACGACTGAATGATGAAACTTATCAAACCATGCATCCATCCACAACCATCGGAGGCAACCTCATATAATTGGAGAAAGAATCGAATAACAAGAAAACAAATTTGGAGGAACCCAATAACAATCAGAAGATTGCCAGAAATGGGTAGAAGCTAGATTTGGGAAACAATTATATATATAAATATACCAGAGGGTGGTGATGGTGTGTTGAAGAGCTGACTTCGCGTGTGGAAGAGGAAGAGGAAGGAGGAGTGTGCTCATCAGAGGAATCATTGAAGGACGGAGCATGACGGTTGAGGGGGAGAGAAATCGTCCGTCCAAAAAGCTTAATCGCCGGGTCTTTAAGCTCCGACATTTTTGTGAGGTATATTTGCTGCTGCTACTCTTTTTTGTTTCTGGTTCAGGAATATCTCTGACCCTTCTCTTTTGGGGGAAAAAAATAGGGAGGCAATTCAGGGACAGTATTTATAGAGGGAAGAGAGTTGTTTTGGTTAGGTGGGTTTTGGGGGTAAGTGGATAATGGGGAGGGAAAGGGGGAGAGTGTGAAAATGGAGGGAGAGACACATCAGCAAAAGCAGAAGGAAGGAGAGCCACAAGTTCTTGTGGCGTATGAGATCTTTGTGTGATGTTGGATTCCCTTCCTCCATGTTGCCCAAAAAGATAGATGGATTGATAAATATAGATAGTGCTCTTCTTTCTTATACATCTCCCCTCTGTCTCAGGGTCTGTTTGGTTTAGAGGGAGGGGATGGATTGGAGGGGAGGATGGAGGATCACCTTATTTGGTTTGGTAGGAAGGGGAGGAAGGGAAATGATTTTTAATGATCCTTTGTTTGGTTTAGGAGGGGAGGGGAGGGGAAATAATATCTAATTTACTATTTTATCCTTAAACATTAGTTTAAATATTTTTCTTATATAAATGATTTAAATTAGTTTACACCTCAATATAAATGATATAATTTAATTTATTATTTTTACCTTTGATTCAATTTTTACCTTTAATTTATAATTTAATTTATAGTAATTTATATAAATTAGTTTACACCTCAATATAAATTACAAAGAAAAGGTGTCTCATTTTTTCGCATGGAACACAATGTGGTTGGCTTAAACCTTAATTTTCAGATACTCAGCTTGACAAAGCACACCTCCTATCAAAGAAACAAATTATATTAAACACGAGTAAGAGCTACAAGGCCTTGTACACAATAAACAGAACAACAACTTACACATCCTTCATTTAAAAATTATTAAAAATCGATAACAATAAATTAACAAGCAATAACTTTAACGTAATAAAAGATGACAATAATTAAAGTAATAAAAATTAATTTTATAAAAAAATTCTTGTTGGAACTTTTTATAAATGCAACTTAAATAATCAGGTTTGGTTAAGATTTACTTGTAACCACACAAGTTGAACATGGTGAGACACACTTTAAGTGGGATTTGAGTTGTTTCCCACTGTGATTCTCTGCATCTGCCCAATTAAATAAATAAGATGACTTTTCTTAGCAACCGAGAGCGAAGAAAATTTTGAGCTTCTATGATTTGTTGGAGCATGTATCACTTTGTCCATAAATTATCAACTACACTTACCATATAAAGAAGGTTTTCCACTTTCTCGTACTTATCAACGCGTTGCATTATGATATTATATGATCATTGGGAAGCAGGCTTGAAGAAACAGACAAGGAAAAAAAAAGCTTCAAGTTAATGCATCTGACTTGAGAAATTATTATAAGCAGCCAAAAAATATGATATGATCACAGTAAGCTACTGGGATCACAGTAAGCTACGCGAGAAAGCTGAGACGCGAAACTCAGAGAGGTAGACGCTAAGAAAGCTGAGGTCGACGCTGAGAAAGTTGATCAGAAAAGAATGAAGTAATATATTTAGCATTCAGGATATAATTGGAATTATGAAAAGTTCATGGGGGTAAAATGGTCTCAAGTTTTTGGCTCCCTCCAAAACCCCCCAATTTAGAGGGAACCAATTTGAGGAAGTGGAATGGATTTGAGACCTTATTTTTTGGGCCCCTCCCCTCCTACTTTTTATACCAAACAAGGGGAGGGGGTCATTTTTCATCCCCTCCCATCTCCTCCCCTCCAACCAAACAAGGCCTCACCCCCCCCCCCCCCCCCCCCCACACTTTTCTTCATTCCTCTTCTTTTCCCTTTTTCCTCTCTTTCTCTCTCCACATTTGTTACATTTTTTTCCTTCTTACCTTCCACCTTTGACCTTCCATCCTATTCTTATGTTATTCCATTTACATGCAACTAAGTTTATTTCTGCGAAAATTAATCTTTTTCATACCCATTCTTTTAACTCTAATATAATTCAATCTTTATAATTTAACTCAGTGTAACTTAATCCTTCCACTTATGGTTCAGCTATAATTATAATTTATTTATAATTCAGTTCTTAATTTTGACTCATTACGATGCAATCATATAGTTTAAATCATTTTAAAATATTTTTGACATATTATATATATATATATATATATGATTTTATTTTCTAAAACGGAGATTAAATTACAAAATGTTAAAACAACAGGGATTGAAGTAGAGTTACAGCTAAGGAGACCAAAAGATAAATTTTCGCTTTATTTCATACCTCTTGGGTTTTATATATACTCTTTTTTTTTTTTGGGATAACGAGAGCGTGAAGCTCTCATATAGGGGTGGAAATAGGTCAGGTGGTCTGTCAGGGGCCTGTAGTCTGGCCTGTGATTGGCCTGTTCAGGCCTGGCCTGTCAGGTTAAAAGGCCAGGCTAAGGCCAAAACAAAAGCCTGTTTTGCTTAATAGGCCAGGTCAAGGCCTATTGACAGGCCTGTTAGGCCTGTCAGGCCGGCCTGAGCCTGTAAAAATATTTTTTTTAAAAAAATCAGATAAGGGTTAAAGAATAATTTCGCCTGAGCCTGTAAGTTTTAGCTTATTTTTTTCCTGTTTTCAGCATATGGCATGTTAGCTTGTTTTGTAGTGTGGCCTGTAGGCCTGTCGGTTTGCTTAAAAAAGTTTAAAAATTCAGGCCTCCTTAACAAGCTTCAGGCCAGACCCAGACCTAAAAATTGGCCTTTAACAGGCCACAGGCCAGGCTCAGGCCAATTTATGTCTTAACAAACCTGACCTGATGTGGCCTGTTTCCACCCCAACCCTCAGACCATCTACCCAGCATGATGCCCATAGCCTCCTTAGCCAGGTGATCAGCCGCCGTGTTGGCCTCTCGAGGGATGAGTGAGATCTCCACTTGCCAGTCTCTAGCCACCAAAGCTCGAGCTTCTAGTAGTAAACGTTACTTACGTTAGTCAGGTTTTATATATACTCTTCTTGTCCAAATTATAACATGTTTGTAGCTAATAAATTACACTCAACAATAAAAACAGTTAAAATTATTACATTTATCATAAAATTTAAATAATTTTTAATAATATCCTTATTAGCAGGACAAAATTTCAACACCATGTTAATTTTTACTCTATCATTGCCGTAATTAAACATGGATATATACTCCGACCGAAAAATATCTTAAATCTTATTAATTTCGTTTTAAAATTTAGCAATTTTTTTTAACTTTACCTCTATTTAATATATTCCCTCTGGTTCATAATAGACGACACTTTAACTAATTTACGGGAAATAAGAAATGACAGTTAACTCATTAAATATATCCTAAATTAAAAGTTTTTTTTTCACTTTTACCCTTATTCAAAAATATATTTAAAAATTTAATGAGTGAGTAAATTGGATATGAGCATTTACTATAGGAATAAAACTAAAAATTAAGTATTATTTATTTTACAAATGACTTATATTTTAGATCAGGCTATTCTTTAGAAGTGCTTTATATTATGAATCAGAGGGAATACAATGTGCCTCATAAAAATAAAATTAATATAATAATAAATGAATGGTAAATTTCTACATTTATATACAAAATTTAATTATGTGACTTAAAAATCATACCACAATTCACAATAACTCTTTTCTCTTTGCCCAATAAATAAAACTAGAGGAGCATATATTTAGCACCACTGAGGAAATATCTTCCGCTGTACCGAAGCAACATTCATTTTATTTTGTTGATTTCATTGTAGAGAAAATAATACTGCCTTCAGTCTTAAAGATAAGACCTAATTGATTTTTTTTAGAGATTAAAGAAGTAAAATAAGTTACTTAATCATATCATTTATTGTGTATGATTAAATTATATACCAATTTATTTGTTAAACAAATTAATTTAGAGAAAAAACGATAAATATAAATATTTTAAAATAATATAATTATCTTCACTAATCTCCCAAAAAAAATCAACTAAAACTTATATTTAGAATAATATATAAACACACACATCTCGTACATATTTTCATCGTATATAAACTGCTTTTTAACATTTAGTAGGTAATAGGAAAGTCTCATGCTGTGATTAATATTTTCTGCATTAGAATAGCTAGTTTTGTAATTTTCATGTGCTGGTCAAAAAGAAAAAAAGTTTTGTAATTGTCATGGAAGTAATTAATAAAATGCTGGTCACTTCTTTTCGAGCATGTCTGGTGAGCGAAAATGACGACTTTTATTGTTGCTTCTATTCCATGAAAGTATCCATATGAATATCCCATAGCTGTCTGCTAGAACTAGCTTTCCTCCACAGACTACAAACTATATGATCAGCTAATTTCTCTCAAGAATTTTGGCAAATTTAAGATCGATCTAAATTAAGTTAATGTATAATTCTTTCCCCAACTATTCTTTTTTGTGGGTTTTCATTAAATTGCATTTTCTGATGAAAAAGATTAAAAGACTACCAATGCACATTTTTTATAAACAACGTCTAAAACTGAACTTATTTAATCATCTAATTAATATATTTAAAACTAGAAAAAATATGAAATTTATGGGGGAAAACATTATTTAATATTTTGACTAAACAATCTCATAATTTGAAATCTTATAGTACTAAATGGGAGAACAGGACAAAGTACGCCGAATTTATTGATTTAAGTTCAATTAAATGTCGTTATCCATTAAAGAACATTATGTCTAAGATGTTGAACATTATGGAAATTTTGAGCCCCTTAATCCAATAAATGAAAGACATTTTTAATAAAGCCCCAAAAATTGCCTTTCATTCACACTCTCATTCCATAGAGTGCGTGGATAAGATAGATGAGCGCGTTAAATACTATATATATATATATATATATATAAATAATAAAGCTCCCTCGCAACAACTTTTCTTTCAAGTTCAATTCATTTCATTTCCTAATTGCCAAAAAATAAATAAAAATAAGAAGAAAAAATTGTTGAAAAACCTGAATAGTAAAATTTACTCTCCCAATGTACCTAATAATTATTTAAAGACCTAAGTATAACTTAATTATATTCTTCTGGTGTAATTTTGTTTATATACGTGCAACTACATGCAAATGTTTTCAGCTGAAAATATTTACAACTGAAAAAAAGTTGTAGCTATAGGGAATGAGTGATGCCCAGTTAACGAGTCGTTACATATTTTTGGATAATAAATTCTATAACAAGTGATTTATAAATATTTTTTTAATCTTTAATATATGATATATTTAAAGAATTAATTTTAATCTTAAATATTATACATAAATTTTATATTTATCAATATTTTATTAACTTATATTTTTTTACTCATTCAATAATAATAAAAAATAAAATAAAATAAGAAAATTAATGAAGATGATAATAATATTTTAAAAAACACATATTATATAAACTAACTCCATTAAATCCGCAAATGTAACTTATAGGAGTAATTTTTCTATTAGGAAATATTAAATTCCATCAAAACATTAGTTGTCCTGTCACGCCAAATAATAGAAAGTGGGCCCATGACACGGAGCAGGTTAGTAGGACCAACGCAGTAAAGACTGCCCAGCTCAGCAAGCATATGCACGTGCCTCCTGCCACATCAACATGGGGTCCAACTCTAAAAAGGGAAGGAAAAAGGTCATCAAAGCGGAGCAAGGCATCGACGCCGTTGAAAATAAGCCAATGAAATTTCGACACGTGGCCACGCGGGGGGCAGCATATTGGTAATTAGGAGAAGTTAGAGGGGCAATTTAGGAGGAGGGCATAATCTTGGGGTAGTGGTTGTCGTTTGCCGAAGAAGCAAGTGACAGCCTTCAGTGGTCGACACGTGTCGAAACACTAGGTGGGGATATTAGTTTTAAAATACGGTATGTTTTTCTCTTATCCAATTAGGTCGCCTCTGATTTTTCGAACAAATATTTGGCACTACCTTGTTATTTTAATCAAGGCCTCATTTCTTATCCTAATTTCATTCTGGGACCCTCGAAAATGACAACTTATTTTTTGAAAAGAAAATAATAAAATAAAATAACTATTATTAAGGGACACAACACAAGTCCATCTTCATCTTATTGTTCTGTCGTTTTGCTTTCCTTTTGAAAAAGACGAAACTAAATTTTCTTTCAAAGAGAGTCGTATTTTGATTAGCACAAATTGTCATGCGTCATTTTATTAAAGAAAATTTGATTTATGTTCTTATAATTTTTTATTATAAAATTTCTGCTAATAGTTTGAATATCAATATTTATTATTTATCAGTATGTTGCTTTTCCTGTTTTCCAGCGAGCATGTAAGGAGGTTTTATTTAAAACAAAATGAAATAAAACAGTGGAAAATGATTTTATTGTTGGTTTTTAGGCCCAGAAAAAGGCAACTTAATGACAAAGCTTACTTGCACATAATATAATTGGCAAGGATAAAGATTGGATAAAAACATAGATTAAGGGTTAAGACTCTTTCAATATATCCAAAAATATATATAACTTTTTATACACTTTTAAGACAAAAATACAAAGCATACTCTTCTTTTTTTAAGAGAATAACGGAATAATAACTACGACTATAAGATTTCATCCATTTTTAATGCCAGAAAAATTAACCTAATTTAAAATGTAAAACTATTCTGTATAATTTAACTATTTTTTAATTAAAATTTGCAATAGGATGTTAATAATATTTCACTTTTTAATTGTCATTTACCATGCTCCCTCTATTCTTAATATATACAAGAGTTTGATAGCTAATTAGTGGTTACTAAGAAAATTAATTTAGATATTTGAAACAAATGTGCTTTGTGTTTTCCAAAATATCATTTCAAAAATCATATGCTTTGTAACTATCTATGAATGAAACCTCTTACTAAGTGTAATTAATATGGATATTTCGAGATAAAATGATGAATTTGGAAGGTAAAATAGACTGAAGACTTATATTTAAGACTAAAATAAAGCACTTATATACTATGGGAGATACTATTATATCAAGTGTGTGTCAGAATACTTTTTTGTTAGATCAAGGGGTTTCCTTTTTGAAACTTAAGGCTTAAAGGAATTTTACTTCTCCAAATAAATGTATTTCCCGATTTTAAATTTATGCTCTCCTCCTTGTAGGGTTGACCCCTTACTAATCAACACATACATATATAGCTTGTTCGTTGTGTGTCATGTTATTTAAAGCAACATAATGTCCCTTTTTAGACCAAAATAATTAAGTTACATGTCTTTAACAGTTGCTTAAAATTGACAGATACATATGCAGACTCCTTTAACGAACACACCCACACAGATCAATTTGTATATGGCAACGTATACGTCGCTTATTCCCCCCCCCCCCCCCAAAAAAAAAAAAAAGCTTTGTTTCTTTATATCTTTCGATTTTGAACACAACTCGATCAATAACAATATGTATCTATCTCTTGGACGGTATCATTGAGGTATTGGGGAAAATATTTTTTTTCCAATAAAAAACATTTAAGTTATATAGCTTTTAAACATTGAAAATTGTTTGTCACTCTCTCTCTCTCTATATATATATGAACCTATATGTTTATTATGTGGTGGGTTAAGAATTGTGGTTATGTGGAAAAGACTTTATTGAAAGTGGCAAAACTCACTTTAATAATCTCTATGCTTCAGGAGGATTAATCTCTAACTGTCGGATGAGATATAAAAAGAAACAAATTATTAGCTCACTACTACACACACAAACTACTGAAAGCTGCAGGATCTATATGATGTGATCAATAATAATGCAGCTTCTAGTCTTAAACTTCATACAATATATACATGACACGTGTGAGTTGTGGTTTAAACACGCATGCATAAATAAACAGGATCGAAGAGTAGACAGTGAGGCATGTAAATATAAATATGTATGCTGCTGGATGGTTAATTAATTAAGGAACTTATTGCAGTGATCATTGTCACTCTCTTTAATTATTTTCAACCCCACCCACAAAACCACAACTCTTCACCCACCAAGAATAAAAACATAGCTATGTTCATATATATATATATATATATAGGCAGACACAATTTTCTCATGTATTAATTCTTTAGGAAATAATATATTATTAAACTAAAAAGGAGATTAGGCATACCTGGACGAATCCATGTTCGGATCCGGGTCAAGGCTCCAAAACTCCATACTCGTGCCCACACAATTATTAGACTACTAGAGCCTAATTGTGATTTGCACAGCAGATCACCAGAACCAGAAAGATGGTAGGAGAGAAGGGAATTGCCAGAAAACTCAATGGCGGGGTGAGTTGCAATTGAGGAGGCACACCCTATTTATAGTGGTTTATGGAGGCCACTAATTAGGAAACGTGTGCACTCCTTCTTGCCCTCCAAGACAACAATTAATTGTCTCTCAATTAATTCCTTAATTATGGTGATTTGTTCCTCTTTTAACAAATCCATAATTATTGCTGAAATATTCCCAAATCTGCATTTTATGCTGATTTTATTCTTATTTGATTAGGCTACTTATTTCCTAATCAAATAGTCCGGCCCATCAAGGGCGGACTTGGACCCAAAGTCCAACATCTCCCACTCGCACTTGATGGGCTTCCCATCGTGCGTGCATTACTCTTTCTTGTTTCATACTTGGCGTCTGCCGTGACTGCGTGGGCAAAAACGTCTTTCAGATTTGGTGCTTGTGATACTAGAAATCCTTTATATCGGACCAGCATCCAAGGACACCCTTTATATATAATCGTAAGCTATATGTTCATCGCCTCATATGCCCCAGATTCTCCCATACATATTACTCATGGCATATCTAATCCCTCTCGAGTTAATATGTTGATTAACTCAGATTGCCTTCCACGCACATAGTATCCGCATTTACTAGCTACACATAGAGCTAGTAAGGGGTCGACCACAGATACTAGTACATCTTATGTATCTAGGAGTAAATCTTCCTTTTTGACTAAACATCAATCTATCTTGACTTGGTCGCTTTCCTAGTTTTCACTCGTCTGACCGAATCGAGTGTGATCATGGAGCTTCAGCTAAAGTAGCTGTCACCAAACCAAGCTTTCATGATGCTGCCTAAGTCTTAAGGGCATCGTGGAAGTATTCTTCCTTCCTGGGACTCACACTGTGGTGAACTAGGGATCTTTCACCCACATCCCGTGTTGCAGTTTAACTCTCAAGCACATGCAGTATGAATTGCATGCTACGGTGAATGGTTTGAGGTGTACGTCGATTTCTTTATCTTTCACCGTACAGACATTAGTTCTAAAATGTACTCAACATTCGAACCAGAACTTTCTTTTTCACAATATCTCTTTTACAATCTCGTTTGTGAAAAAGAGTTCTTTGCCTAGCTACAGGTCTATATTCATGCTTCGATCCATTTTCTGTGTATATGCACACAAGTGGATCTCATCTCAGTCTAACTGAGGCGACTCAAACGCAAAGATTCTTCTCAACCATCTCACGGTGATCATTTGCTCGTCTTACCTTCCCATGCCCCTTCAAAACATAGGAAGACGGTTGTTCGTGTGAGTGAACCAACCTCTTTTGACCTGTACGACATACAAAATTGTATACCTTTATGTATTTACTCATAACATACATACCATTTCTTTTATCTTCTTATAAAAGAAGTTCACGACCTTATATTTTATTTGCGCCCCTAGATTTTCACTAACTCAATGAAAATCAAGCTATGGGCACAATAAGGGGATCTACCAACATTCTGTCAGTAGAAGGTCATTGAACTATCGCTTTCCTTCTTTGAAAGCATATATCTCATAGAGATGTATCAAAAAAGGTATGTTTCGCCTTGCTGTGATACTTAAGATCCTCATCATAAGATGTTATCGTTTGGATCCTCCTAGCCACCATTCATTCCCAATCTCTCATAGGAATTACTTTAGCCATATGGCACTTTGAATGATGGCAGAACACGCCCTGCGTTCTATTTCCATGGATAACAGGAAAAAATACTATGTATATTTCCTTACTCCATCACCATTTGCCTAGGTCTTATATTGGAGTATCCTTTCAAAAAAAAGAAAGTTGTTGTCTTGACAACTTAATCTATGGTTATTCTCATGACCCATTTCACAGCAGGACCAAAAAGCAACTTCCAAGTCTGACCAAAAAAGTATTTGGTCTTATGTACACCAATGTGCACATTCATATTACCAACTATAGTCTCACATGGGACTCTATCTACCTTTCTTATGTTGGATTCCTCATAGGACATGTAACCTCTTTAGGTTTATGCCCTTGACTTCAGGGGTGTCCATGGGTTTGCACTTTGACATCCTAAGATGTCTAAGGATTACACTTGTACATGTCTTGGTGGAAAAGACTGTATCTTTCTTGTGCAACTCTGTTTATCTTGTCATTCAAGATATTTGTTCAACCCATGACTTTCTTAACTCAAAATTTAAGGATTCTCTGATCCTTTATTCCTTTGACTCCCTTGACACTTGTTTTATTTGTCACTTGACAAAGGATGACTTCACAAAGAATCGTCACTAGACCATTTGGAACTTATGTAGTGTTCTTCGATTATTTTGAAGTTGGTAAGGCTTTCACCTTGTGAAAACCTCATATACTACTATTTAGGTGTTCTTCGATTATTGTCATAGTCAAAGTTCAGAGTCAAGACTCACAATGGACAACCTTCCATTGTATTACCCCTTAGCCACTAAATGTTTTAGGTTCTACATGCCCCCAACAGATTTGAGAACCTACTTGTTCCCAATCGCCTCTTGGCTAGGTGACAAATTATCCAAACACGTATTTAGCTTAAAAGGAATCCAAATCCTCCTGCATGACACTTTGCAATTCATCTTAGCAGGTCCTTCTAGTGTCTTTCAGACACTTATAGGTAGTTATCATCACCTTCTAAATGATGAATAGAGCATTCAATCTATTAGGGAATCTATCCCTTATAGTCATTCGCTAGATGACAATTTGCTCCGAGGTGGATTTCATAGGATTCTTTTCCTATGTATGAGTGAGGTAATTCTCTCATAACTTACCTCTTACCTCTTTCATTATGAAAATGGTCTCAATCCTCCCACTCGGATCAGTGAACTTAGGAACACTTGGTTATTCCTTGTCACTTGTGAACCTCTTGAAGAGATTTATTATGATTAATGCTCATTTCCTGCTAGGAAATCTTGGTTTTTATGAACGTTGTGTCCCACAGTTTTCTCTCAATCACTGAACCGCCATCATTTTCACTAATGAAGACGTGTCATGTCTAATTCTCATGTCATCTCACAAAGAGATACCTTGTATACCTTAGCCCTAATCTTCCTTACTCATAGGAAGAAGTGTGAATGTGAAGTTGATGACCCTTATGGTCTTAATGAACTTGGCCCTGATCTAAGGCCCATCCACGATTCATAGGGTAAGGTCGTGACTGACATAGAGGACATTTGGTTAAGTGTGAATATAATAGCTATGAGTCCACCTATCAATATATGGCTGATAGCCTCATTAGTGCCATTATGTTCATAACCAAATTAAGGAGAGGTCTATCTCTCTATTTCAATAATTCTATTATGTTGAAGGGTTCTAGGTATTGATAGTTGCCTAACAATGCCTTTCTTATACATAAAACTACTTGAACTAATCACTTGGGTGTCCTAAACCCTTGTTAGTTTGAAAGGTCTCATTCTTTCAGTTTACTGATTCCTGACTAGTTCAGCTAATTATCTAACAGCTTCACATTTGCCCAAAAATCAAGTAAACATTAATGTATTTTGAGTAAACGTCCACAACGTTAACGAAACACCAAGCTGTTTGCGTTTTGCCCTCACATTAATTGGTTCACTAACGCCATAATTTGTCAATTGCAGTGGATATTCTCAAAAAAAGTGTTTCTTTGTCTTTCTTGCCAGGTAGAATAAGTTTTCAACTTATTCATAAGGGTATTAACCCTTTAGCACATGTTGTTTAGCAAATACTCTTTTGCTAGTTTGATCATTCCCTTTGATCAAGGTGTACATGTGGCAAGAAATGGAATCTTTTATCCCTAGAAAAGAAACATCAAAATCCAACAAAGGATTTTGAGAATCATAGTCCCATCGATCCTTAGCTAAAGGGATAGCAAATATGTGATTCTGTCAATTACAATTGCATGGAGTGAATCAGGGTGGTTTATCTATACAGAGTTAACGTGCAAGTTCTAATCCCTTGATTCTATCTCTTTGTTGCTTTACATTTGACATGAAGCCATATGCTTCTCTGAAATATCCACAACTCATGTGGATTGCTACTTTTACAACCCTTAAAGGTTTATCAATGTAGCATTTCATCTTTTGCAGAAACCATTTGACCTCTTCTAGATCAATTTTACCTCATAGGTTCCTTGCCCTTAGGCATGGAGGATGAATCCTCCCACTCTTTAGCTAAGTTCGTCTGACTGATGGATCTTGAATCCTTCAGTCTTTCACATTCAAGTTTAATGTGGTGAATCACATTGCTGAAGGTTACAATATGCATATCATGGGCAATTTGTACTTTTGTATATGCCCACTCATCGGAAGACATGGCTCACTCCCACTCACTAGGAGACACAGCTTCCTCCCACTCACTGGGAGATATCTTATCACAACATACACTTGTTGTTTGTTAGAAAGAACTTGGCATTTAGTTTTGTCTCAACTTCTTAGTTTGACATCTGCCTCAAGTGTTGCCTGAACAATATGTTAGGACTTAGTACACTATGTTAAAACTTAACTTAGTTTTAACTTTATGGAAGAAGATCACCTATTCCACTATCTTCCAACATTATCCATACTGCTTGGATAAGGTTACATTGCTCACACCAACATAAGTTTGAGCAATATTGTTCTTTCTATGCTTGATAGCATAAACCTTTTGTATTCTTCAGTTGCTTCAGCCTCTAAATGCTGAAGACTAGTTGGTAGGATGTCCCTGACATCTCATTCTTCTTGAATGAAAGAGATTTGAGAGTTTCTAACTCCATAGATATCTCTATTTGAGCTTGTCTTCACAAGCTCAGTCAAATAGACTTGGTCATAATTGGTCACTCAGACGATTATGGTATAAAAATCTTATTTGTTCAAATAAGACAAAGGATAATTAGATAATAAGTTCACTAGTTTCATGTTCAGGAGACAACTATGTTGACTCCCATCCCAATCATACTAGTTAGCTCATCACCCTTTTAACCACAGTCCTCATTGAACACTTTCCCCTTTGGATTTCTAGACGCATTCCAGAAAACTCCCACTCAATCATAGAGCAGTTATATTTAACAAGATAATAACACAATATCATCTAACTATCATGAATGTTCAAGAAAACAAGAAGAGAATATACCGAATTCAATTCTAAAAGCAAAACAAAGAATTTAATCTTAAATTCAATAGAAAAACAAGAACATTCAAAAGTTTAAGCCTCATTATCATTGTCTCTTAACTAGGTTCTCCTTCTCATAGGCCCTTCTGACCATATTAACTTATGTAGCGTCTAACTACAATGTCTATCTCCTCTTTGCCATGTTTACATCCACTAATTTGGATGTATTTGCAGTATACCTCCCACTAGATGAGATGATTCTCACATCTCTATCTGTCTTGTCCTTTATCACAACATATGTGATAAAAGGTTGACTTTTAGAAGTCATGGTTTCAACATTTGGGAAGACTTATTATTATTCAATAATTATTGAATAATTTTAAGTTGCTGCAATTTTTCAGGTTTGATTTCTAAGAGTTTGAATCAAGGTTGGATAGGATTTTACATTCAAAAACTCATTTGAATAATCCCTTACTTTTAAAGAATCTTTCAGTATTTAACCTTATGTTGCAACTGAAAAAAACGCTTAAAAATAAGCCAACATATCCCAAAAATAATAATAGAACCAATATTGATTCAATTCCAACGCTTTTTGGGACCCTCTAAGTGCACATAAGCACCTTTTTGACTCAAATCATATCCAAACGTGCTTCAAATATATGCAAATTATATATCAAATTGAAGCTCTCGAATTTAGGGATTTTTAGGAACCAACCACATCTCAATTGGAGGTCTCACGCACTCTCACGCGCCCCTAGAAGGTGTCTGGATGGAAAAATCCTGAAAAATTGGAAAATTCCGGCGTCGACCACTCTCGGCGGTGGCGCGTGAATTACACGCGCCGCCTTGCAGCCACCTCCCTGCGACACGCGCCGGTCCAAACGACTCCACGCGCCGTCCTCTCTCCGACGGTGCTTGCCACGTGTCAAACGGAGACCCCAGTGGGCCCCACGCGCCACGTGGCACCTTTTTTTTTTTTTGGTCAAAGTCAACGATGACTGTTGACCGTTGACCAGTCAACGCTGACTGGTCAACCATGACCCGTCAGCGCTGACGTGTCAGTGACGTGGCGCTGACGTGTCTCGGTCAACGGATGACGTGGCCACGTTGACCGATGCTGACGTGGCGACCGACCATTGGTGCCACATGTCATAGGTTGACCGATGACGTGGCGTTGACTTCCACGTCATCGTCTTCAACCTCCAGCCGGGGCAACCCGACCCGGTTGGAGCTCCGACGGACCATCGCGACCCGCCAACTTCAGGAGGCCATATCTCCCTCGTTTTAGCTCCGTTTTTCTCGTTCTTGGTGTCGTTGGAATCGTAGTTCAGCGAACTACAAATCCATGGCATTTATTTGATCTTAAAACCTCTGTTTCATTGATCAAATCACGGGTGAAGTTGCGGCGGCGACTAACGACCCGCGAACTTCTTTCCTTCGGTTCTCCCTCATCCGGACTCCGTTTGACGCGTTCTAAGCATCGTTGGAATCGTCTCTTCGAGCTCTACACATCCATGGCTTCTTTTGGGGTAAAAACACTTAGTTTCGAACACCCCATTTTTCTCGACGTTGTCGGCGCGACGTAAACCGACGATGTGTGTCTCTCTGGGTTTCAAAGGCTATTCTAACCTTTGAGGGGTCAAGCCTTTTTCGTTTTTAGTTCCACATAGGTTCCAAAAACACCAACTTGAAAGAGATCCAAGAAGGGAGGAGAAGAAGAAGCATGAAATAAATATATATATATATATATATAATAATTTAGAGGAGCAGAGACGGAAGGATTGTATACGGTCATATGAAAACAAAGAAACAAGCCTTCATGCATACAGAACACAGACGCAGGTATCATACGCATGTCAACATGCAATATACATATATAAATATATATAATGGCGAATAAGATAACAAGAAGAGGAAGCATATATGAACATCATATATTTTTGCACAGCGGAAATAAAAACGTGATGGAGATATAAACAAATTATATCATTTAATTATTATTCACATAGAATAAATAATTGAGATATAAAAAAATTATATTATACTATTATTCACATAGAATAAATAATTGAGATATAAACAAATTATATCATACTATTATTCACATAGAATAAATAACTGAGATATAAACAAATTATATCATACTATTATTCACATAGAATAAATAATTGAGATATAAACAAATTATATCATACTATTATTCACATAGAATAAATAATTGAGATGTAAACAAATTATATCATACTATTATTCACATAGAATAAATCACAGCCTCAAGGATCAAATGGCTCTGATGCCAATGTAGGAAATAATATATTATTAAACTAAAAGGGAGATTAGGCATACCTGGACGAATCCATGTTCGGATCCGGGTCAAGGCTCCAAAACTCCATACTCGTGCCCACACAATTATTAGACTACTAGAGCCTAATTGTGATTTGCACAGCAGATCACCAGAACCAGAAAGATGGTAGGAGAGAAGGGAATTGCCAGAAAACTCAATGGCGGGGTGAGTTGCAATTGAGGAGGCACACCCTATTTATAGTGGTTTATGGAGGCCACTAATTAGGAAACGTGTGCACTCCTTCTTGCCCTCCAAGACAACAATTAATTGTCTCTCAATTAATTCCTTAATTATGGTGATTTGTTCCTCTTTTAACAAATCCATAATTATTGCTGAAATATTCCCAAATCTGCATCTTATGCTGATTTTATTCTTATTTGATTAGGCTACTTATTTCCTAATCAAATAGTCCGGCCCATCAAGGGCGGACTTGGACCCAAAGTCCAACAAATTCAGAACATGTTTATTTATATGCATATATATTTAAATATAGTGCTTGGTGGGGGCTTGAAAGTTGAATTTTTATGTATGAAGGTTTGAAAATAAAATGAGCAATGGGGAAAGAAGGGAGGCAAGAAGAACACGATTCCTGGGATTTTAAGAGATATTGGTGGGTATGAGGTTCTGTGTTTGCCACTTTGCCTCTCGCATGCTCTCGAACTTGTACCTCTAATGGACTTGGGTGTCTCACTCCTTTAATCTTGTCCCTATGTATGCACCTTTAACACAATATCCATATATAAATATATAGCTTCCATGTCCAACTTGCGCACTTAAGAATCACGCAACCACAAGTATTACTAATTAATGAAGCTAGTTATTACTATTTGGTTAGATCGAGTAGAAGTAGATCAGGGACTTGGAGTTCTGTAAGCTGAGATATTTTGATTGACAATATTGGATTTTTTATGAGTTTCAACCAAACTTGTCCTTCAAGATTATAGTGTTTTTCTTATATCTTATACTTGTACTAAACTGCTACAATGTCTTAGAATTATATATATAGCTCTTTTTTTAAGAGTTCACTTTGCGGAAAGAACCCTAGACACTCCCTGCCATCCTTTATAATAAGAGGCTGGATTTTTTATTTTATAATACAAGTCATTTGAAGGGTTATTTATGTTGCCAATTTTACCCCTCATAATTAATTCTTAAATATGACTCTTTATATTTTTCTCTTTCTTTCAAAATCTCGTTATTATGACTAAAGTTGAAAACTTTTTATTAATTTAAAACAGATTTAATGAATTATTAACTGGCTTGGTTAGTATGAATTAGTTGAAAGTCCTTTCATCTCCTTTCTCTTTGTCTCTCCCTCCTCTCTAATCTCTCTATTTTTCTTTTCCCCTTTGACCGTTCTGCATCAGTTACAGGGTCCGACCTTTAAATAGCTCATCTTTTTTTATTTCGCTTTGCAGAAAGAACCCTAGATATATGTACTATCTTCTTCTAGGGTTTACAGCAGAAAGAAACCTAGAATTGTTGTTAATGGAGGGTAAAAGCAAAGTACTACTACTGCGTTGGTCCAATCAGATGTTAATTATTATTAGTCATTGCTTAGGTTTGACTCTCCACAACTTTGAAGCGTAAAAAGTTAAAACTGTGTAATTGACTTGAAACTTGGGAGCTAATATTAATGGCCTCACCATGTCCGCCACTATAAAGTGAATTCTTGAATCTGTGACAAGACCCCAATATATATAAATTAATCTCAAAGGAAAATAAAAGACAAGAAATTGATGATGAGGATGAACTATAGAACTAAAATCCACAATTTGATTGGCCACTTCAAAAAGAATCCCACTACTTAACAAGCAAGCATGTTGGCCAAACTTTTCTAAAGCAGCAATCATGTAACTTTTTAAGATAGGGTATGGTTAATCCCAAGTTAGAAACTTTAGTATGCCTTTTCACTTCCTCTTTTGACTTTTTTTAAAAGATCATAATTAATTAACTAATCAGTAAACGTGTCTGTGCATGAACGGAGTCCAAGTATTATGTTTCTTATTATACTATAATATGAGGTAGTAAAAGTTATAGCTCGCAAATTGTGATTAGAAAAAGTTTGAAATGACAAATAAAAATGAGGTCTTTTATCAGTTTGGCGTTGGTAATCTCCTTATCTCTTTTATAATGCCTTCCCATTATGAAGTGAACTTCACTAGTGGAGTGCCTCACACTTTCAATTATTTCCCTTCTTCTGCATAATCAAAATGATATAATTTTGACACTAAAGATATTTTATCTTCCCGAAGTAATAATATATTCATCGTTGGCAAAACAAAAATTAAGATATTCATCACTATATATATATATATATATATATATATATGAATACATCCCAACCACACGCATGCACACAATTGAATAATTAAGTAGGTCGAAATGACTAGTTGTTGTAGTGGCAGCTTTTCTCACTTCACTTAGCTTGAGGTTTTGAATTCGAATCCAACATTATATTAACATGCTTATGTTTAGATTAATTGTCATAAAAATGAATTAAGTAGGAGATATCTCTATTAAAAACTTAAAATGTCAGATGATTAAATCATTTAGTTAAAATAAGGATTGCTTGAAAAAAAGGTGTTAATATAGGTTAAAATTTCAAATCTCTAATGTAAAAAAATTAAATTTATATAGAGTTATACTATTCATAATTATAAAAAAGAGTTTTTTTTCCTCATATTTCCTACAACCTTCTTTTAATTTATTAATTTTTCTTCACATATTTTTTTGCCAACTCTTCACATATTTTATTAGGCTCCGTATTGCTTTCGCATATGTCATGGGAAAAAATCTTAATTAAATTTAATGAGACATTTATAATTTTAATTGCGTGTGGTAATATTTAAATTGTAAATGGTGTAAACAAACCAGCCAGTAATATTTGATAGATATTAGTAAGTGCGTGTGAGGTGTCGCTCACTGCCTTTCCATCCAATCCACTAGGCATTTTGCAATATTTTGAGCAAAAGAATGATTTTTTTACTTTTTTTTTGTTAAAAAAAATTGTTCCTTATCAATTGAAAAGTGAACGCTTCTTCTTCATACTAGAGAGTAGAGAGTGATATTGTCATGGCTTTAAAACATTGATTGGTAATTGATTAATGATTGCGAGTATTTTCCTAGAACTCTCACGACTTGAATCACTTGTTTAAGGAAGGGCGACTTTTACCATTCACGTTGTCATCATAATTAATTCACATAGATTAATGACATTAAATAAATTGATATTTATTAAAAATGTGTGCTAATTTTTATAAAACAACTCATTTCAATAATTTATATTGGAAACTATATATAGTTTGGGAAAAATAATGATTGACGGAGACAACGAAAACTGTGATCTTACGTTTATAAGTCGAATATAGTATGATACTCTTTTCAATCCTTAATATAGAATATATTTAGGGAGTGAATCTTGATACTAAATATAGGATATGTTTGTCAATCTTTTTTTAATTTTCCCTTATAGATGCTCTCTTCACAATAATTAAGGAGGAGAGGGAATAAGAGAATTAAGGAAGATGATTAAGGTGTTTTAGAAAATACATATCATATTAATTAAATTAATTTTTTTTAATATAATTAAATTAGATAAATATATCTTATATTAAGAACCAGAAGAAATATACTCCCTTCCTCTAGCCCTTAATATAAATATCAAAGTTTGGAGTTAGAAAATAAAAATATAAAGCGGGCTGATTTCTTTTCAAGTTGGACTGGCATCTCAAACTCGAAATTGGGCTAGGCCTTGTAGTTTGATAATGGGCCACGGCCCATTATTAAATGTGCTTCACATTCCTTAATTTGTAAGATTGCTTTGAGTTGATTCTTGACAAGAGGAATCCAAATTTCTTAAACTAAAGCGTCTTGCTTTTTCAAATGTCCTCTGAACCCTTGTCATAGAGATTTTGTTTTTATCTACATCTATCGCAAACCTTTTTCATCATTAACCAGAAGAATCTCAAATTCCAGAGAACAAGTTGTTAAATATTTGAGAAATTACAATATCCCATGTATATATCAAAGACATTTTCAGCTCATGAAAAAAATTGAGAAAAAATGACCCAATTAAAATTAGTGTTAAGGTGCAAATCTATACATGAAATATTCTCCCATGTGCATTTGACATCATAAAATTTCCTTGAGTACAACAATACACATAAACTTTTTCAGATGGAGTAAAAATGCCATGTTTGTTGTTTATACATAACGCTCATTACTTTAGTGTGGTACGGCCCACTTGATGGCCAGACATCATAAAGTAATAGACATTAATCAACTTGACGGACATGACATTTTTTCTCCATTCAGGAGCATTCGTGTGTATTGTTGGGCTTAAAAAGACCTTATGATGTCAGATGCGTATGAAAGAATACTTCATGTATAGATTTGCACACTAACCCTTCATATTATGATACTCACCAATCATATTTGTTTTTAGCCAATTACTTTTGATAGTGGATTAGCACTTGCATGAATCATTCTTGTATGATCACTAGTCATTACTGAACTTGAGTTACTATATTTTTAACCATCGGTTGGTTTAATTATATTTGAGAGTAAATATGATCCCTTTGCATCAATCAGATTCAAGCAACTAATATCTCTATTTGCTTCATATCCTCCCTATTCTTATCAGTTGGTGACATATTGCTCACGTCATAGTGTGTAAGCAAGCAACTAATGTTTGACATAGTAATTTGATCTCCCTTTAATCTCAATCAATTTCATATGTAGAGTTGTGTTGTTGGATGTGGACAAGTTCTTTTTGTGATTCCTGAGGCCACATCCTTCTCTTCTCCTCCTTTTGCTTTTCTTTTCCCTGCTTTTGGATTATTGAGATCTCCATCAAAAGAATCATAATTGATGACAACCCAACTTTGCTTAAGTGGCTTTTGATTCATACAACCTCTCTCTCTCTCTCTCTCTAGCAATAATAATATTCCTTTCTTCACATATGAAACAAAGCATGCCATTCTTCAGTACATATAATCAGCATATGCTTTTCCGTGAAACAACCTCTTCTTTCTGGATCCACCTAGTCCAACCACACACACACACACACAAACACACACACACACACACACACACACACACACACACACACACGTTGTCCTATTTTGTATCATATCTTTCTTCAGTTCAGATCAGTTTAGTACGAGAAATTATGCTGCAGAGTACAGTTATTTTTAGCAGATACACGCTTGGGAAATTTATGGTGGGGTTGTGGTGGTGATCAGTGATGGCCAATGATCAAATTTTGATTCTAGTAAAGTAGTGATCCAAACTCTGGAGAGAAACCAAAACAAAACCCAAGAAAATCTCAAAGTGTGATTTAACCGTATTATGTTTAAGATTTGTTGTTGGCCATTATTATTAGCCATCCTTTTCCTATTCTTCTCTGCTTTTCTTTCTTTCTTTCTGGGGGTTGAAAATTTCTTTCTTTTTTTTCTGCTGGAATACACATCACAGCACCATCAAAGCAAAAAACATTCCCTTTGGAATCATTCCTTTATGAGAGAGACCTTTGTTGTCTTTGTTCGTTTGCTTTCATTTTACACACACACACACACACACACACACACACACACACACACACACACACACACACTCACAACAGATAAAAGAGATCTCACAGCTCGTTTTTACAGTTGTCATAAAAAATCTTTACTTTATAGAGTAACATCTTTTTTTTTTTTTTTGCCAACATATAGAGTAACATCTTTTGATTCATACGTGACATGCGTACTTGGTATACAATCATCAGTCTTTGATGAGGTTGTAGGGTGAAGATTCTTGATGTGTTTGGATTGTCTTAGAAATCAATGACGTGTTTGGTGGTAAGTGTTAAAACGTGTTGAGTAAACAAGAATTATTGCTATTTTGATAAGAGGTTTTGTGATTTTATACAAGACATGGCCGATCGGTTCTCTTTTTAATGGCATGCTTTGATTGCTTTCTTTATAGAAAAACATGGGGTCCGAAAATCCATTCCTGGATTCTTTGATTCCTTCATCTCTACGTGGAACAAGAAGAATCTGCCAATCGCATCACACAAATAAAACCTTCTGATAAAGAAAAAATCAAAGTGTGAGAGAGAAGAAGGAGAAGAATAAAAATTTCAACCGAAGCATGGCATGGCCATCATCAAGTTAACATTTTTTTTCTTTTTTCTTTCCTAGAAAGCTTCTCGTAGAATTAAAGAAAGTTGCATCGATTATTCATTATGGTGGGCCTACCAGCTTCAGAAGGGAATCAAAGAGAAAACAGCAAGATAAAAACAAACCATGTACTTTACCTTTTCTTTTTTTGAATTTTTCTCTTCTTTTAAGACTCAAAATTGAATTGTGCTATCTTTCTTTGTTTTTGTTGCATCAGAGAGATTCTAACTGCATCACACTTCTTTCAAGTCAAAGAAGAGACTAAGGGAGGGAGACAATATTTTACTATAACTCTTTGTGCTTAATAATATAAGAGTCATTTGACTTTTTTTTAAGAGATTAAAGAAGCTAAATAAGTTACATTAAAGTATTTATATTTATCGTTTTTCTTCGAACTTATTTGCTTGACTTATAAATTGATATATAATCTAATGGTATACAACATATGCTATGATTTACTAACTTCTTTAGCTTCCTTAATTTCTACTAAAAATGTCAACTAACTCTTATATTAAAAACCGGAATGAGTATAAAAGAGAGTTTTATAATGAAATGGGATAAGAGAGAAGAAAGAATAGCCATAATAGATAATGGCATATATTCCCCCACAATATGTTTCCTGATATGGGGGGGGGGATTCCAAAATCTGAAATCTATAAAGAGAAGTATAGCCTCCATAAACTGACTCATACGTAAAAGGGATCAGAAAATAAAAGCAAATGGATATGCAAAACTTGCAAAACCAAAGTATGCATTTGGTTCTGTCCACTGATGCAAAGCCTAGGCTGAAATGGACTCCTGAGCTTCACCAAAGATTTCTTGACGCCATTAAACAGCTTGGAGGGCCAGATAGTGAGTATAATGTGTGTGTGTGTGTGTTCAGGTTTATCTACCTCTTCTTCTGTTCGTTTACTTTTATTTTTTTTCCCTCTTTTGACACTAAACTTTATAGTTCAATACTATATGTGAGCAGAGGCAACACCTAAGAGTCTTTTGAGAGTGATGGGCATTCCAGGGCTTACTTTGTACCACCTGAAGAGCCACTTACAGGCATTTCCCGTTTTTTTTTTGTGCAATGATTGTGTCCTATCATTATTGCTCTTTTTGATGGATCTGCAATGCAGGCAGCTAAATCTTTATCAGTTTTCTGTTTCTGGTTACAGAAATTCAGGCTTGGAAAAAGCCAGCAACTAGAAACCAGCTCTGACAGTAAACAAGGTTATTTATTGCAATACTTAATAGTTTATAAGTAATAACATGATGATTGATGATTCTATCAAATGGTATAGATGGCCTATTCTCTAATGTTCTATTTGTTGCAGACCACAGAGATATCCAGAGCAGTGTCAGCCATTGCAAGAGGGAAATCTGTGTTGGGACCCAGAATCAGATGACTGAGTAATAGCCAGAAACTGATAATATTTTGACTGTTCTGTCTTATCTTTTTAATGACTTGGTGGAACTGGTATTGCCTAGAGCATATCATTGATCAAATTCTGTGTTTATCAAAAGCTTGCAGATAGCTCAGGCTCTTCAAATGCAAATGGAAGTACAGGGAAAACTTTATGAACAACTTGAGGTAGCAGCACATATGATCTGAACTTTGCTTCTATTTGAACTCTTGCTCAAGCAAAAGTACATGTCAATAATCAATAAAGATTGACGCTTTCAGGTGCAGAGGCATTTGCAGCTTCGAATTGAAGCTCAAGGGAAGTATTTACAATCAGTGCTCAAGAAAGCACAGGAAACACTTGCTGCTTATAGTTCTTCTTCCACTTCTGGTACACAACTTGCAAAAGCCGAGCTTTCTCGGTTAGTGTCCACGATCAACAATGCTGTTCCAAGTTCTCCGATCTCAGAACTGACAGAAACAAGAGGGTTGAGTTCTAAAGATGGGAAGAGGAAGCAAAGCAGAGGGATTATGTGTTCACTGGAAAGTTCTTTGACATCTTCTGAGAGCTCAGGAATAAAAGAAGACAAGCAGCGGCCCAAAGATGAAACAGGAGACCTTAAAAAATCTAATAGTACCACTTCAGTTGACCTTCCATTAATGGCTTTTCGTTCAGTGGATGAAGCATTAAATGGGGATGCAAGTGATGAATCTAATGAGAGAATGAGAAGTGGAGGAGCCAATTATGATGGGGAAACATGTGCTAAGAAGCAGAGAAAAATTGAATTGTCAGAAATGCTTGACCTGAACAGGCAATACCAGAGTGATGTTGATTCAAATTCTAAGGCTATTGATTTGAATCACTGTTAAATGATCAGTTCTATGGCTTTCAGGAACCATGAAACTAGATGAGTTCCTTTCATTATATATAACACATGCCCCAGAAAAACCTTTTAGAAGAAATATTATGTTCATAAACTATGCATTTAGTATAATGGAAGGAAAGAAATTTGATCGTGTGCTGTCATGATAAGCATAGTGCAAATACTGGCTAGTTTCCTGTATGCCAATACGCCAAGTAATAACGGCTGGGTAGATATTTGTTAAAATGATGAAGGTTTTCGTTAAGGGTAGCTTAGTTTATAGATCATACATGTGCTTATAATAAAAAACTTAAGGCAGAGGAGAAGATCAAGAAAATGTCATGGCACTCCAAAACATATGGTGCTGTAAAACTTAAAGAAATGGGGGTCACAGACCAAGTGAGGTACGTATATACAGTTAAGATTGAGAATTAAGGGCTTGTTTTCAATGGCGATCAGAAATCGTGATTTTTTATGGTATGTGAAGTATGAGAAAAATTTTGTCTTATGGTGAGTAGCTCCAAGCAAGCACTAAATCATCATGTTCCTCTCGTTACAAATCATGTAACTCATCCAATCAAAGTTCCATCAGGATCATAATTAAGCTTCTGTATTTTGATACTACATCTGATTGCTCTTACTCGCAAATTTGGGGTTCCTCTTCCCTCGGACCCTCAAAAAAGTAAAAAACTCGAATGGTTGTTAATTTCCTTTAGCAGCACAAGCTGCTTCTTCAGTGTATAAGCTTGAAGAAGAGTTTTTGATTGATTTTATTTGGGTAAGTAAACTCTAGTCACGTCAACATTAAAAAAGAAAAAAACTTTTTAGCTCAAACCCTAGCACAAATGATACAGGCATTGAACAAGAATTGGGAGAACAGAAAACACCATTTATTTATTTATTTCCAGAAGATATGACCAACACTACTTTGTAGATGTGCCTATACAGATTCTATCTCCAAATGGAACCCCCCCCCCAAAAAAAAAAAAAAAAACTTCCCTAATTCTCTACCTCAGAATCGCCTCTTGGACTTGATGAAGCATCGCTAGAATTATCAGAAGGAGCTTGGTTTGAATTTTCACTTCTAAAGTTGAAGCTCACCCAAATTTCTCTGCCAACCCTCCTTCTCCCTCCTCCTTCTGCTTCTTGTTCATCTTCTTCATCTCTCTTGCCTGCTTCTTTCTCAGCCACAGGCATCTGGTATCTACAAACAGGGCAAGACCCATGAATTCCCAACCACTTCTCTATGCAATTCTGATGAAACTTGTGCTTACAAGGCATCTCTTTTGCCACCCCACCATCCTCCCATTTCTCCAAACAAATCACACACTCGCCGCCGCCGCCGCCGCCGCCTTCTCCTTCTCCTTCTCCGATTTCCACACTCGGCATCGCCTCTATAGACTCTTTCGACGCCGGCGGATGCCCATTTTTCATGCCAATTTCTTGAAACAGAGTCTGGAGGCTCGAAGTACCGTCAATCACCACCATGGCCTGCGTAAAGGGGTTGATCAAGATTACTCTTTCTCTCTCGCCATGGGTATTATTACTATTTTCTGAATATGTGGTTTCCTGATTTGGGTCTTGACTGTCTTGTCTTGAAGAAGAATCGGCGGAGAAGCCGAAGATGAAGGGTAAGAAAACAGAGAGCTCTCTGAATCTGAACAAGCTTTCAAAGAGGGACGAATTCTCAGAAACATTGGATTCAGAAGCCATTTTTTTTTCACTCGGAAAATCTAGGCGAGAGAGGAAGAAGGTAGTGATCAATAATAGATTATGAATTGCACAGTAAGGAAGAAACTAAGGAGGATAATCAGGCAGAAGGAAGAGAGATATGTCAAACAGAGAGACCGTGAGCGACCACTGAAGGCTTTAGCAGGATCTGGAAGCTGAACAAGAAGTTGGAAGGGTCGGAATTGTTATGGGATAATTTCTTCATGGTTATCTTCTTTCCAGTTCATTCTTTCGACTTTCTTCTTACTGAATTTAATCAATAATTATACATCAAACCCTATCTAATTCTACACTACTATTTTTATTCCTCTCACAAACCAATGTGCATTTAACAGGTGGGTGCTTGTTCCGCTATTGACGATTCCTTAAATATTTCAAATAAAGCTAGTAACACGTGGCTGATATTTTTACTTTCTTGAGCACAATGACAAAAAAGAATGACACATGGGTCGTTGGTGTGTATTAATGAAGGAAAATCCTAGTAGTAACGTTACACCTCCAGCATTTTTCATACGGGTTTAGAAAAATCTTTTATAAAATTCTATAATTTTTTAACTTAATCCATAATTAACATACATAACATCACATGAAAACAAAATTCACATAATAATAAGTGAATAATTAAATTGTAAATGCATCTCAAAAATTTAATGAGGTGTCTTATCAATAGGACCAAAAAAAAAAATCTCTCTGCGCTATAAGTAGGACTAGAGCATTCATTTATCATAAACATACTCCCTCTAGTTTATAATATAAGTTATTTTTAGAAGAAAGTAGTATATTTGGCATTACGATCGGGGATTCCAAAAGTGTTTATGTATGTAAGTCGAAACAACACTCTTCTCATATACTTATCTCGTACACTGTAAATTATGATTAAAAAGCTGTTTTTGAAAACTCAGATTGCTATAAGTCACTTAAAGAGTAATTAATGTTTATTTGTCAATTTTACACATGTAGTTAATAATTTAATATGATTTTTTGTATGTTTTCTCTCATTTGAAACCTAATTTAATATGGGTAAAGTTGAAAAAAAAAAAATCACTTTAAAACATATTTAATGAGTATACTAGAATTTCTTAATTTTAAAGAATTAGTCAAAATACCTTATATTATTGATTGGATCGAATAGTAAAAATACACAATTAAAAATCATTCCTTTCACAATCCATGTCTCACAAACAAGTGTTGGTACCTGTGACAGGGTTTTGGCTGTGTAAGCATAATGTTTCGAGTTTAAATATGCGGAAATGTAGAAAAAAAATTTTTCAAGGTTATTACTAATTAAATCCGATATCGTTCAAGTATGATCAATCAAATAGTGATATAAAGAAAAATCATCAATTACCTCATTTTCTCACCTCTTTATTAAGCATCTCTATGTTTCTCACGTCTTTATTAAGCATCCCTCATAGATGTGTTTAAAGTTTTCCCGATTTTCTGATCCCAAAAGTTTTCTGGATAGGAAAAATGGGGATCGGAAATGGGAGTTCCCAATTCCATCCCATTCCAAATATATACATATATTAAAATATTACCTATATTTATATGTCCATAATATGTGTGTGTGGGTTCACAGGGCAAGGTTTGTCGGTTTTGACCATTCAATCTTATAATTTTTTCACATTAAGTTTTTGTTGATATTGCTTTACTGTACAGTATGTATCTTGCGTCTCTGATTTTAGTTTTCCCCCCTTTTCCCCTTTTGCGTGTTTGGAAAATTGCTAAATCTGTCATTTTGTCATTTGACCTGCAAATATTCTTTTTTCCTAGGTAAAATAATGCATTGAATAAAAGATAAACACTTATTAAAATTTTACATTTTTTATAATCCTTTTTTTCCAGAATTTTTGGAAAATCCCGATCCCTTTTTGAGAAACCTCTATTCCAATATGGACGGAAAATTTTTAGGATTGTGATCGGAATCAAGACTTATTTCCCTTCCCAAACCCTTTTTGAGTATCGTCGGCTCCCAGAACACCCCACTCATATCATCCATTCTTTTCATTATCACTTGGCATCATCACAAAAAAAATTTGTGTATTGTCCCAACCCCTAACATCAAATCATTCTATAATGTCCCCTTTCGCGACACGTAGCCTCATCTCGTTTCTTCTTCTCTCAACACATCAAATGTTTTTAATAACGAAAACATATTATAAAGCCATCATAGTGTAGGTATATGAAACTTCTTTTTTCATACACACGCATTTTAAAATGGGAAAATCACTCTCAAGTCCCAATAATCAAATATATTATCAGAAAACTCTATGAGAAAAATCAAATATCAGAAAAGTTTTTAGGAATTTTTTGTGATTATTTCCCAAAATCAAATTTAAAGTTGCCCTTAGTTCATCAGTCATTTATAACTGCATCAGTCAATTTCACAACATGTTTTCATGCAATGAGTTAATTTCAAATTTGTTGAGTCCTTACGTTCACAATTGTCATTGCGTATCATAACAACTGCTTGAGTGATTTTTAACACATTCTTTTTGTTGCCTAAATGAAATGACCTTTTCCAAAACTCCAAATATGATAACTGTATATACCTTGTTTAACAACTGATTATGCTTGTGTTTATAACATGTTTAGTATTTTTTACAATATATTTTTTAGGTCACTATGAAACTAACTTTTTAACAAATAACAACTATTCACCATTGCAAATTGCTTAGTTTACAACTCATTAAGTTTGTTTTCATAATATGTTGAGTCATTTTAACAAATTCTTTCTCATGTCTTAATGAAACTACCTTTTTACACATCTCTAAGTTCAGCACTGAAAATTCCTCAGTTTACAACTGGTTAAGCATATTTTTATAACATATTGAGTCATTTTTACAACTTATTTAGAGTGTGTGAATGAAATTACCTTTGTTCACATATCTAAGTTTAACATTGCAAGTTGCTCAGTTTACAACTTCTAACGTGTGTGTTTACAACATATCGAGTAATTTTTACAATTTATTTCTTGTATATGAATGAAATTATCTTTATTCACATCTCCAAGTTTAACATATCAAGTTGCTCAGTTTACAACTTCTAACGCGTGTTTTTACAACATTTTGAGTCATTTTTACAACTTATTTAGCGTGTGTGAATGAAATTACCTTTATTCACATATCTAAGTTTAACATTGCAAGTTGCTCAGTTTACAACTTTTAACGTGTGTGTTTACAACAATTGAGTCATTTTTACAACTTATTTATCATGTATGAATGAAATTATCTTTGTTCACATCTCTAAGTTTAACACAGCAAGTTGTTCAGTTTATAATTTCTAACGTGTGTTTTTACAACTTATTTAGCTTGTGTGAATGAAATTATCTTTGTTCATATCTCTAAGTTTAACACAGCAAGTTGCTCAGTTTACAACTTCAAACGCGTGTTTTTACAGCATATTGAGTCATTTTTACAACTTATTTAGCGTGTGCGAATGAAATTACCTTTGTTCACATATCTAAGTTTAACACTGTAAGTTGTTCAATTTACAACTTCTAACGTATTTGCTTACAACATATTGAATCATTTTTATAACTTATTTCTCGTGTATGAATGAAATTACCTTTATTCACATCTCTAAGTTTAACACAGCAAATTGCTCAGTTGACAACTTCTAATGCATTTTTTTTACAATATCTTGAGTCATTTTTATAACTTCTTTTTCATGTCTGACTGAAATGACTAGTTTCAAAACTCCAACTTTTACAACTATAAATTGCTTTTTTAACAATTAGTGATATTTGATTTTACAACATCATAAGTCAGTTTTACAATTATTTCATACTTGACTGAAATGACAAGTTGCTGTTTATTTTGGGATAGAGAACTTAATGTGCTATTTATTTTTTATAAAAACAAAAGAGTGAGGAAGGAAAAGGGGGATGAGTTGGACTATTCATCATCATCATCACATTTATCCATTCATTCTTTAAAAATGGCGGAAGCTTGGGCATCAACAAAATCCCAAGACCTTCCTTTCATCTTCTTCTTCCTTCTATTTTACAGGCAACCTTCACCATCGCCACCACTTCCATGGGCGACCTCCGACACCGAGCTTCGGCATTCCTCTCTCATGTCTCATCTTTCACCACGTCCCTTCCTCACACCTCCAGTGCCGGCTACCTTTCCCCATTTGCCACCAAACCATTGCCTGCAGAGAGAAAGAGCATAGGGAGCTGAAAACACAGAAGAGAGAAATAATAGAAAGTTTTAAATTCTTGTGGGTAACTTTGTCATTTGATTTTAGGAAATAATCACAAAAAAACCCTCATGGACTTTTATGATATTTAACTTTTCTAAGATATTTTTTTAATAATATCTTTGGTTTTTAGAACCTGAGAGTAATTTTTTCTTTTAAAATTGACAATAGACAATCATAATACGATTCATAATGGTCCACAATAAGAATGGTACTGGCAGTGGATCCTCATGTCATTTTGACCTTTTTGGTTAAGTTTGATTTAGTTTTTTAGAGAGAGTTAAGGAATAAATTTATCCATATATTAATATTTGACACCATAAATTTTTTTAAATACAAAATTACCCATCAAAATTTGTAAAGAGAGTAAAAATGTCATTGACGTTTACTCAACCGAACGTTTGTTACTTTATTTTTTGGTAGGTCCCACCTCATTTATTCCAACGCCCTCTCTTTCATCCAGTTATGGTATATTTGATTTTTATAATATATTTTAAGGATAAGATATTTAAATAATTATGAACTATTTTAAAAATTATAAAAATAATTATGAATTATCTTTTAGAGTAAAAATAATTAAGAACTATATAAAATAGAGCAAAACCGTCCTTGCTACCATGTTCTTCTTTTTCTTCCCTTCTAAATGAAGACTTTGTTTTCTGTTTTCTCGTCTTCAGAGTTTGAGACCTAACATGTCGCTTGTTCCGCACTCAACGTTGACCCCATTATGCGGCAACCTCTACTCGCCTCATTTGAGACCGCCCTTCAACCTGTGCACGCGTCGTCCTTGTTAGTAACATAGACTCTATGTGTGCCAACTTTGTTTGTGCATCGCCTCTGTGCGTCCTTCTCATACGAAGGTCATTATAAGAAATTATCCCACCTTTAAGCTTATTTCAAAGTGAGACAATGATGATGAAACGTTCAACTACCACAGCTCAAAATTGATCAGATGCCCAATTAGAGCCACAAAAAGCTCTAAGCTTTTCTTCAACGGTGTCGATGATAAGTTCTCTATAATGGGCCTTAGAAGTTGAAGTTAAAATAAACAAGTTGCAGTAGTAGAAAGTGGAGAACAAGGGAAAAGGAGATGTATTCAGTGACCAACATGTCCACCAATTTGCCAAAAAAAGCAACGGAGAATGCCATGGCAAGTGAAGTGGCTGTGTCGTCAAGCCTTTGAAGGCCATGTAGAGCGCAGTGAGAATGGAAAGTAGAAGAAGGAACAATGGGGAGAGAAACTACAATATAGTTGTTTGGGATAGTTTATTTTTTACTTATAAGTGTTTATAATTCATGATTTATGGTATACGAGATAAGTATGTTAGAGGAGTTTTATCTCGACTTACGTAATAAGTGCTTATTTCCCAAAAATAAACTATTCCAAACACCCTAAACGACTGGGTGAGGGAGGCGTTTGAGTAAATGTAATTGGGACCCACCAACAATAAAGCAACGGATGTTTGGTTGAATAAACGACCATGGTAACTATTTTTGTATATATAAAAAAAAAAGATTAAGCGTATCTTTAGGATAGTTTATTTTTACTTACAAATGTTTTTTAATCGTGATTTATGGTATATAAAATAAGTATGTGAGAGAAATTTTATCTTAACTTACATGATCAGTGCTTATTCTTAAAAAATAAACTAATCCAAACATATATTAAGATGTTGGGTGTTTTTTTTTTTTGAGAAAATTACATGAATAAATTTATCCCTTAACCTTTTTAGAAATGCTTTTAAAAAGTACTTCAAAAAATTATTTTTGTGCTCTTCCCAAACGAGCATTAGAAGGAACATATATATTATATCCTTTTATTCCTATTTATAAGAGCCTGATAACTAAATTATGCGATTTAAGAAAGTGATTAAAATTAGTTAAAAATAATAAGTAGGTTTGAAATAAACTTTTCCTTATAAATATACCCTTATTTATAGGGGGCAAATAAGAGAAAGAAATAAAGTAAATATAAGTATCACCAACCTTTTAATTAATGCAATGCATATAATTAATTAAGGCTAAATATGTAAGAAACTCATTAAATATTTAGACAACTCTTGTTAAGTTCTTACAAAAAGGATTAAAGAAATTCAAATTTTGAGCTCTTATAAAAAAAAAGACCTAAGGGAGTAGTAAAGAAAACACTTAAGTCGAGTTGCTTATATTCATTATGTTAATTTCTTCAACAGAAATAATGGATTAATAAACTAACCCTTCCCTTTTAAACCACTGACGTATCATTCCTTCCCACCCAAAGAAGGTTCATTCTTAAATACGTGTTCTGATACCAAACCTTAGGAATACAACTATCGTGACAAAAGTTTGAACTAATATTAGAGATGCACCCAAACTCTTTTAACCTATATTAGAAACGAGTCCACAAATCTCCTGATAGAAGTGAGATTATTTGAACACACGTAAACTCTGATGCCAAAAATATATTTGGGATAACTTTTTAAGTATACAACTTGCTTTAATAGGAACAAAAATATGACATTTTTTCAAATTTTGCATAAAATGCTCTAATTTCATATGAAAAATTCATGTTACTTTGTCATGGCAATCCTCCTACTTTAAGTTTTCTTCTTCTAAGAATCTAGTTATTTCAGGTCATTTTAGATTGCATGTAAATGTGATAAAGAGTTGAAGATATCTAGCCCCATTATAAATTGCTAATGCATCTTGATATTTTTAATTCTTGCTATTTAACGTGGTTCTCCGGTGAATGATGAAGAAAGTATGATTGTTTTTTATCATGTAGCATCTGTTTCTCCTAATAGTAGGACATATATTAATTCCTTGTATAATTCATTGCACAATTGTTTTTGACTATTCCATACAAAACTTAGTCTACAGGCCTTTATCATTATACATGCATCAATAACAAACTATTCCCCGTTCACTATGGCGGAAAATTCATTATCCCTCTCTTATATGATATAAACAAAATATTCGTGCATTGTAACATACAGGAAATCTTATTGGGTTGTACTTCTCTTAATAACATACAGGGTATTTTTTCATTATAGCCCCTTTTGCCGTTGTAGAATAGTCATGGATATTGTAGAAGTAGAAAATAGGAGTGATTTTCAGATATTCTCTATAGAGCTCCCATCTTATATTGGATTATTAAATCTCGCCAATGTTCAGTGAATCCAATATCTCCTACAACTATCCATTGGACGCGTGCGGTTGCCCATTTTTCATACCAATTTCGTGGAACAGGTCAGTACCATCAATCATCATCATGCCTTGTGTAAAGTGTTTATCAAGATGACTCTCTTGCCACGCGTATTACTATTTTCTGAACTTGTGTTTTCCTGATCTGGTTCTTGACTTTCTTGTCTTGAAGAATCAGTGGAGAAGCCCAAGATGAAGGGTAATAAAACAGAAAGCTCTCTAAATCTGAACAAGCTTTCAAAGAGGGACGAATTCTCAGAAACGTCGGATTCAGAAGCCATTTTTACTTGGAAAATCTGTGCGAGAAAGGAAGAAGGTAGTGACCAATGATAGATTATGCACAATCACAACCCTAACTTCATATCTTTCATCTCAGTGTCCCATTTCGCGGCACGTTTCTTCTTCTCTCAACACATCAAATGCTTTTAATAACAGAAAATATATTATAAAGCCAGGATATGAAACTTCGTTTTTGATACACATGCATTCAAACTTGACAGTACACAATCAGAGTATGATTCATAATGGTCCATAGTCAGTATGGCACTGGTAGAGGATATTCACGTCATTTTGACATTAGTTGAGTTCTTTATATCTATTATATCAAGTTTTTTATACACATGGCCATGGGTGGTTAAATAACTTGAAACAAAGGATATATGAAACTTGAGCTAAACAACGTTCTTAATGCAACCAATTTTCGTCCTTATTATTTTGACAAGCTTTCCATTTCTTTTTATTTTTAAATTAATAATAATAAAAAAAAAAAGTGCAGACTTGATTCTAATATGTTTCTTTTTGAAAATGGCTTGATTCTAATAGCGGACCATCATGTTATCGAAATCAGGTCCAAAAAAAAAAAGTTATTGCAACGAAAAAAAATGAAAGTGTACTCTTTTTTGTCCATTAGATTTGATACATCAACAGTAAGGATTGCTTGGACGGTTGGACATGAGGCCTTAAAAGTTGGTTAATGACCGTTTAGATAAGAATTAAGTAAAGGTTGTGACTTGAGAGAGTCAGTTATTCAACGCTCTTCCTTTCTCTTTAAAACCCATCTTCTTTTCAGTCTGTTTCATTCCCCATATTCCCTCAAATATATATATCAAACCACACACTGCTTCTTTTCCTGATTATCCTTCAAGGCAATAATGGCCAATCCCCAACAACAAAATTTGGGCATCAAAATCTATACCACCACCACTCCTCCAAGAAACGACGTCATGGAAGACCTATCCCCTTCTTCTTCTTCTCGCGAGAAAGGACGCAAGAGACAGGCAATGGCAAAGGGTATGCAGAAAACCATATCCAAAACCTCAATGCTTGTCAACTTCCTCCCAACTGGTACCCTCCTAACCTTCGAGATGCTTCTGCCTTCGGTTTCACGAAACGGCGACTGCTCTGCTCCGGCGACCACACTCATGATCATCCTACTCCTGGGACTCTGTTGTCTCTCTTGCTTCTTCTTCCACTTCACCGACAGTTTCAGGGGCCCTGATGGGAAGGTGTACTACGGGCTCGTGACGCCGAGAGGGCTGGCCGTGTTCAGGCATGGTTTGGAAGTGGAGGTTCCGAAAGAGGAGAGATTCAAACTTGGGTTCACTGATTTGGTACATGCGGTTATGTCTGTGATGGTGTTCTTGGCGATTGCCATGTCGGATCACAGGGTTTTGGATTGTGTGTTCCCAGGGCATGTTAGGGACATGGAACTGGTGATGGAGAGTTTTCCTCTCATGGTTGGAATTGTTTGCAGTAGTTTGTTCTTGGTGTTTCCCACTTCTAGGCATGGTGTTGGCTGCATGACTTCTTAATTAGATTTTATATTATATCATTCTATGCTGTACTGTGTTGGCTTCCTAAGATGTTGGGGGAATAGATAGTATAACGTAGGTTAGGTTTGCATTTACTTCGCCTAAAAAAGCTGTTGTTGCCGTTTTAGATTCATCAATGTTTATTTTTCGTAATCCCTACTTGATTGATTCTCTCTCTTATCCATCCCAACCAGAAATAGTAACTAAATTATCGCATCCCTTTTTGCGACCTTTTTTGTCGCCAATAAAATTAAGAGTAAAATATTCTGACTATCCTTTAGTTTTGCCTTAATTACATAGACCTCTCCTCTATTTTGAAAACATACACTTAAGTCTAAACAGTTAACTCCGTTAAGAATATTATAAAAAGATTCTAAAAATATATTTTTTTAATTAAATTTATTTTTTCTTGCACATTTTGACTAAAGTTGTTTTAAAGAATTTAAGAGTTTTTTTTATCTATTCCTTAATTTCTATTTTTATCCTTACAAGTAGTTACCTGTTTGATGATTTTAGTATTGGTTAATGTAAATATCACAAACGTTGAATATTCAAGCAAGATTTTAAATAAAAATATGCTTGATCAAATGTAATTATAAATATTTGTGGAAAAAATATTAAATTGTAAATTTAAATGACACATACAATCTCATACTTATATAGTTTATTATATTTGATAAAAATATGTGTTTAATATATATTATAAATCAAATTTAATTTATAATATCAAAATTAAAATTTTTTTTAAAAAAATTAGAAATTTAGAGAATCTAATAGAATAAATTTATAGTTGTATAAATTTTTATTAGCCCCTATATATATATATATATATATATATATATATATAATTTTAATACTGAAGAAGGGTATTTTGTTTAAAAAAAAGTTTAAAAGTCAAACTTAACGGTCAACTAACGGTTTGGGTAGATGGAAATAGAATCTCAAACTATAAGGGAGGTTTGTGTAACATACATTTTAGTTTTAAGGGAGGTTTATAATTTAATCTGAACTTATACCTTCGTTTCGTGCAAAATATTAATTTTTTTTCACATTATATTAATAATTAATTAATCAATATCTATTTAATAATAATTTTGTTACTCACTCTCTCCCTATTTTTACGGTCAACTGTAATCTATTAAGATGTTTAAAGGAAGGTGTACAATTCTTTTTTTTTTTTTTTGCACAAAAGGAATATAACTTTTATAGCATACTAAGCTCATCCCATGAGATGATAATACTTCCTTTGGTCCTAAATATAAGACATAGTTTATAGTGTAATTTATATTATAAATTATATCTTATATTTAAGACCGGAATTAGTAGAAGACAACGGGCTATGAAGTTAAAAGTTTATAGTAAAGAGAAGAATACCTGTGATTCACGAAAGAATTAAACTATAAAAACTATCTAACACAAAAATTGTGGTAGTTTCACACATCTTACGAAACCTATATCCTATTGGGTGAGGCTCTATACAAGATTCTCTCTCACTCTCTATCTACATGGGACAAATAAATATAATCTTCACTAGAATCTTGAAACAATTTCTGACTAGAAAACATGCCCTAATACTATTCCTGAATTCTAATGATGTCTTAACAGGCTAACTGTTTCAGTGTCCTTTCAGTCAAATTGGAATCACCTTCTATTATCACCACAGCACTGTGCACCTTTTCCATGTTGAAGCTTCTGCCACAGACACAGCATCTCCCTCGGACCTTGATAATGTGCAACGACATAACCATCCTTGCAACCCACGTTATTCACTCTGTCTTCATTCTCATACCGAATTTTTGCACCTTCCTTCCTCATCTCTGATATCCAGATACCCATCGCCACGTCTTCTAACTTAAACATCTGCACCCAGAGTGTTTAAATTGTTTAGGTACAAAGATATTAGTGTATATAGTACAAAACAAGAGTCCTTTTTACATCTAGTGAGAAATTTGTTAGCGCGAACAATGTAACATTTGGCCATGCAAGGAGCTGACGAAAACTCATCAAAGTGTGTTTAGAATAATAGGTCCATGTCACACTCATTTAGATAAGCTTTTAGCCGTCCTTGGCGCCAGTTAGTTTTACAAATAGTGTATGCTAACATTTCTGTTTAACTAGGAGTAACAGATCTTACATACCTTCAAATGGCCCTCCCTGTATTTCCGGTACACTGTCCTTGCTATGTCATGTGAGACGACATAGCCTGGACCATGAGCCCAAGGAGGATAAGATTCTTCAGGCCATTCCTTTGACAAAGCAAACATCAAAATTACGATGAAGTCAGATAAAAAACAGCAAAATCTTGTAGGTAGCCTTAGAAGGGCGAAAAGAGACAAAAGAAAAGACTCTGCCAAAATCCAGTAGTTCCAATCAAAACAAACAGAACTAGAAGTTTTGAGTTGAGAAGAAAGTAGTAATATAAACCTATATTTTAGTTTGATCCAAGAAATCTAACCTTATGGATACAAGCTTACAAAAGTTTGCGCCCATTAAAACAAGTTACAAAGTTAGAATTCTGTTATGCTCAGAATCTAGTTATATTAAACAACAGAACGAGAACAGGTAACTTCGGTATCAAATGAATATCAGAGGATATATTTACCTCAGAACTGATGTACCATTTGCTATCTGTATGACGGTGAGGATGAGAATCTGAATTGATGAGTCCATAGAGCAACCCGGTAGCCACATTGATTCTATTTAATGAAGCTAGCACTTCATCCACACGAACAAATGCATCATCATCTGTCTTCATGACAAACTTTGCTGAAACAACCTCTGTCTGTCATAGAAGTGAGATCAATGAGATGAAGGAAACAATCTCTTAGGCAAAAGTAGATGACGAGACATTACCCCATATAAGCAAATTGCTAATGTTTTCCAGGTGATGAGACCGTAGTAGTCAACAAATGGCATTAGTTGTATGTCACGGTAGGTCTCTGCTTCTTTCCACAGTTCTTCATTAACTATTTGGTTTTTATGCTGCATCATGTCCAACAGAAGACATAACTCAGCAACATGCTAATAAGCACAAAAATCTAAATGCAATCTGATCAGAAGAGGGACCCAACAAACCAACAAAGAAGCGCACAGCAGTTTTGGTTGATCGAACTGCATCATACTGCATCCAGGTTCTCCTAACAGCCATCCGGCGCTTAAAATTATTTGCTGTAGAGAAAACTCCTATCAGGAGATCCAATGGGCTTTGCACAGATAAAGGTCTTGATTTCAATGATTCTAGATCAACGATGTGCTCTGAATCCTCAGATGTGGGCAAACCGCTGGCAAGAACAGAAACAAGCTTGAGGTCTCCAGAAATTCTCATCTCACTGACAAGCCATGGCTCCAAAGTCTGAATAATAACCAGTTCAGTCAGTAAATAAATTAAAAGCAACAAATATTTAATCCACAAAATCCAAAGAAGAAAACAAAAGAAGCAAGAGAGGAAATACTTCACGGAAAGCGAATGACGTAATGTGCTTTCCATCAACTGTCATCTGGATTCCCTCTGATCCCACTCTAAGAGTTGCAACAAATGGATAACCTTGCTTAAATGGAAAGTATGTTCTATTTTTTGATTGTTCATCAGTTGCCGAAAATCTCCTAGAAGTCTTAGGGATGGAAAATTGGTTTATGTTCTTCCCAACAATCCTATTGCACTGCTCCAACTCATCAACTGGATAAATAAACAGCGTTGTCAAGAACAAAATAAGAGAATGAAATTAAAAATATCTTGGATAAACTAGAGTAATATCTTTCACCTTTTGTAATCTTTTCTGGAGTAGGGGATGGACAACGCTCCTCTTCTCCCCAGTCATGAGCTACTGTCCAGGTGTTTTGAACAATAACAGGATCTTCAGTAATTTTATCACCATGAAGCCTGACATTATAGTGTAAAATAACAGGGGGATCGGGCTCCCCAGGAAGTGGCTCTCCAGTCAAGTCGATTCGAAAATTTCCAAGAAGACCATTAGGAATGCCAATGACAGTGATGGAAGAACCCTGTGTCAGGCCACAAGGAACTCGCAATTTGTAACTAGTATCATCAAGTTCTGTGGAATTCATGTTATTTAGAAAATGGGGACATTGTTTCCCTTTCCTTCTCTCATTTAGACTGTCATTTGCTTCACGTTTTCTTTCTTCTTCAATGGAGGATACAAGACTATTCCATACACTCACGGCCTCCTTGATAGCTTCAGCTGCATTAGGTAAACCCTGAGTATGATCAAGCAAATGATTTAATTGGTTCCATGTTTGAAGAGCTCGTAGCTCTTCGTTGGTGAAGTTGCTGTTAGAAAAGAGGCTAGATACTACAATATTAGCAGAAATCACTTGAGTAGCAGGCTCTGGATTTTGAGTGGCTGGAGAAAATGCTGAATGTATCCATTCAAGAGGATTAGAACCATTAACAGGGACAGTAGTCTGATAACTTTCCCTGATAGGGGTTTTCATATATCCATACTTAAGGATCATTAGCATGAACAACATACTCAAAGAGGCAATGAGAACTCCACCATACCATTTCTTCATTTTGATCATCACACGAGCAAACCAATAGCCCTGAACCTCAATTGGGCACTTGAACAGGACACAGGGCTAGCAAGAAGCCAACCATGAACCTTAGCTAATTTTTTATTTCTTGTTCAGTAAACAAAGTCAGAAGCCAACAATAACTGATGGTATCCGAAGTAACAGGTAATTTATCAGGCTCTAGGAAAATCCTCAGGAAAATTTTCACTCTGTAGTAGAGTAAGATTTGTTTCTATCTTCTACCCTACTGTATCAATTATACCAAGTACCAACAACCAGGGATTGTAAGCCTGTTCTGGGCTGAGATATCCACTTTCAGAGTTACTTGGAGAACATTTTGGATGCAGTTATCATGTTAGACCTGTCTTCAGATCAATAAAGTGGTTAAAGATAAGCTTTTTAAATATTGCAACTTATATGCATGCAGCAGCTCAAACTCATCGCTTGTCAACATTCAGCAAAGCAAGAACGGTATATGCATCATTTGATAGTCATAAAGCAACTGTACTAAAAGGCAAAAATATAAACAGAACTATACTAATTGTTCAATAGGTTGAAAGAAAAGGTTTTCAGGAGAAAGAACTCCAGTGAAAGTTATATATCTAATATCAAGGACATAAATAATAATTAAATTTCATACAAAGTGAAACACGCCCCAGTCTTCCTTAGCATAACTTAGATTTGCTAGCATCATGTGAGAAAATATTTGCATAAAAAGAGATTACTATTGCTCTTCTTCAACCAATTATTTGCTATTTAATTCCACTTTACCCCTTCTTTCTAATTCAAGGTCAAATCTGCTAAATCACTACATACTGAAGACTTTGATAGGGAAAACTGCTGTTTTGTAAGGGGGCAAACCGGACTTCCAATGCGTGCTTGTTTCCTCAAATCTCGCGTTTGCTTTGGTTATTCCGGTTTACAAGCCGATACGATAGAAGGAAACCGAAATCAGTCGAAATCTTCAGACACTTACTAAATTCTTCTAAAATTAAATATGAAAACGAATTATTCTGTCTAGCAATGCTAGCATCTAACTTCGCCTCACTATCTGGAAGACATATATCTATCCATATATCCTTTGTTTTTCCCCGAAAAGAAAGAAGAGTTATATCCAAAGTCAAGCAAATCAGGGGAAGGACATCAACACTCAGATCGAACGCTTATAACGAAAGAACACTGCTAAGAAACAACTGGCAGTCATTAAAGAGCACAGAAACAGCAAAACTAGGAACAATCGAGGCAGGATTATCATGTATCATTCCAAAATACAAAGCAACAAAAACGAGAAGCAAAAAAGCACAGATAATTGAAGCAGAAACAGCAATATGATGAAGAGCCAAGAACAGCAAGAAGTAGTAAGTCGTCAAGTTTCAGGTCTTCTTCCCCATCAAACGAAGGACACATTGGCGTGCTGGTCCCCTTTCAAGTTTCAACGCCAAGAAAATACATGCCCGAGATATTTCTCATTCATTCAACTTCTTCGCCGCGTTCTACTCTCTTTTGATTTTATTTATTTTCATCCGTTGATAATTTAATTTGATAAAGTTTTTTTCCCCCCCTTGCCGGCAAACTACAGACAGTAAATTTACTCGGGACGTATTCTTAAATGAAAAGCTTTAAAGATCTGTTTGGTGCAACGGATACGGGGGAAGTGAAAATTTTTATAAATTGAATTTAAAAATATTAAAAAAATAGAATTATTAAATTTTGATAAAAAAAAATGTAAAAAAAAAAAAGAAAAGAAAAATTAATTAAAAATTTTTTAACTCTAATTATTTAATTTTTTTAAATCTAGATTAAATTTTTTTTCTTCTGCTCACATCCCGTCCTCTCCCCTCACATCAAACAGCCTATGCTTTGCTATATCCAGAATTCTAAAATGGTCCCAAGGGAAAAAATGGCTTTCTGTACAACCATCTATATCCCCCAGTTTATGAATCATTGTTAAGCAAGATAATAAAATCATTTTTCCCAAATTAATTCATTTTACTTATAAATTGATTTATACAAACACATATATTCCTCCCCCCCAGTTTATGAATCATTTTTTAGCAAGATAAGGAAATCATTTTTTCCCAAACTAGTTTATTCAAGTTATAAATTGATTTATAAAACCATCTATATTCCTCCCCCAGTTTATGAATCATTGTTGAGCAAGATAATAAAATCATTTTTCCCAAATTTATTTATTTAACTTATAAATTAATATATTCAAATAAAAAAACCTTATAAATTGATATAAAATTTAATATTATATTTTTTTAAATTAACCAATTTATTTCATTCTTTAATACCTAAATTAATTAATTGACTCCTATATTAGTGACTAGATGAAGTAATAATACTAATGAACTAACAATTGGGTTAGTTAAAAAGTTTCTATTTGAAAATTTATTCGTCAAATCAAACCAACCTGATTTCGAGTATTGATATTTTCATTGTATGAAATCCTCTAAAGTATTAATATTTTCTGTATATAAAAATATATCATATCCTTTCCTTCACAAAATTTCCAAACATACCCTTTTTACCGATTTTTCTAAGAAATTTCGTATAAATTTAAGAAAAAAATTTAAAAAAAAAAAAGAAGCTACGTGTTGACGGTTGTACGTGGAAGATAAGATGGTGGGGGTAAATTTGGTGTCCGTGAACACAGATGTGGGCAAAGTCCTATGCTAATGCTGCTGTTAGAATTGGAATTTCTATATGGTAAAAAAAAAAAAAAAGAATTGAAATTTCCGATGTTTTTTTTTTTGGCCAATCAATGTATCTTTAATTTTTATACATAGAATAGAAGTAGGCCGGCGGGGCCGGACCGGGTTCTTGTCATTTTGGCTTAACGACGAAGCAAAAGTGTCGTTCGTATCACAACGGATGCATAGTAGCTTTCGGAGTTGGAGAGGCCAGTGACAGATAGACATCGTTACAAACGACATTGAGTGATTTTTAATTGTTTAGTTTTAGTAAAATATAATTAATTGTGCTTGGCAAAAAAAATATAATTAATTGTCAGTCTCAATAGCGAGTTAAGCAGTACCCTGTTTTTTTTTTTTTTGTCAAGTTCAAGCTCAAAGAATATACTATATTTGTATAATTTTTATAAATAAATGTATGTCATGCTTTCATTATTAAAGAAGTTAGTTAATATAACATATATTTTATAAAAACTATATTCATCTTCCTTAATCCCTAATTTTCTCTCTTCTTTAATTATTATTAAGGAAGCATTATTAATATAAGTAAATTAAAAAAAATATTGACAAATATAAAAAATATATATTATATTTAGAGTTAATATCAAAGTATCTAAATATGTTTTATAAGCATTGACATTTGGCGGGGACACCTAAACATCGATGAAGCAACAAAAAGGATTGATCCACAGGGAAAAGTCGTGAGTCGTTTTGAAGGAAATTAGAGGTGTTGAGTTTCGCACTAAAATATTTTTTCTTTTATTAGCCTGAGATATATAGTAAAATATTGTTTTTTTATATATTTTATATTAGTCCAGTCTCTCTGTAATAAATCACTATCAACATCTTCTATTAGAACCAAGGGAAAACCTTAAAAATTATTAATTATTTAAAATTTAATAACACATTAATTTTATTTTTATTAAAATTAAATTTAATGAGGGGTAAAAAGGGGAAACTAGTGATAAACAATTAATGCCATGTCTTACAATAATGTGGACTAAAATTTTTTTTTCTATCTGATCTGCCTTATAATTGGAACCGGTTTCATGAGAAGTTGGGAATTTTACTCCTAACTGAGAGACACGTAATTATGCAACAGTTGTTTTTTCTAGCTGTGGCAGCCCCCTGCTTATTTCTATATCCTCATCCAACCTCTTAAAAAAAATCATTATCAAACTATTAACTATAGAACAGAAAACGGGTACATTTTTTGTGATTTGTTGAAGGTTATATGTGTGTAATTTATTTTATTTTTTGGTCAACATGTGGACATTTAATTTATGATGAATATACACACACACACACACACACACACATATATGTTTGATACTTTTTTATTGAAAAAACGGAGAGAGAAAGGCTTGATCCGGTGGAGGTAGAAAAATGAAGAAGACTTCACTTCTTCAAATTGAGATGAATATGAAATGTTCCATCTCCATGTGGACATAATTTTATATGTTGGGCTTGACCTTCCAAATTACGTTGGTCAACTTTTATGATCCATTGGATTTACATAGAGCCATTTAGTTCAATCCCATTATACCCTACCATATAATAGAATGCGATACAATGGTAATGTGATGCAATATTAATTACAGGAGTAATGTTTAGTTTGATTTTTAAGCAAAGTGCAATGAGTTACTATTTTAACAATTATTTAAAATCAATATATTACACAAAGTCTATTTTACCCTTAATATAATCTTTTTAGAAAAAATAGTTAAAAGCTGGTGGTGGCGGGGTCGAGGAGGAGGAGGTAGTGACAGCAGAAACGATGGGGGTGGAGGGGGTGGCGTTATAGGAGGAGGTAGAGGAGGTGGCGGCGGCGGCTGGTCGGTGGTGGGGGCGACGACAGAGGAGGTAGTGGTGGTGGTGAGGGTGGAGGAGGAGGTAGTGGCAATGATGGCAACGATGGGGTGGCGGCTACAACAATGGAGGAGGAGGAGATAGTGGCGGCGGCAGAGGGTGGAAGAGGTAGTGGTGGCGGCAGCGAGTGGAGGTGAAGGTGGTGGAGGAGGCGGTGGCAGTTGTGGCGTGATATGACAAGTGAAATGAGATAAGTGAAACAAAGACACAAGAAACTAAATGATAAATTAGATTTTTTTAACCATGCAATGTGATGATAATGAAGATTCATAAGGGGGAGGTATGAATGAGGATTGCCAATTTTTTGGTAATAATCATTACCATGGTAAATTCTATTTTAATGCTAAAGAGCAACCAAACACTCTTCTCTTGGTAATGCAATTATGATTACCATTGCATGCATATAATATGGTTGAATCAAACGGGCTCGTAGGGCCCGTTTGGTTCGATTCCATTACACACTGCAGTGCAGTGCAATGGTAATGCAATGTAATATTAATTACAGGGGTAGTGTTTGGTTTGATTTTTTAGTAAGGTGCAATGAGTTAATATTTTAACAATTATTTAAAATTAATATATTGCACAAAGTCTATTTTACCCTTAATGTAATCTTTATAGAAAAAATAGTTAAGAGCCGGCGGCAGCGATAATGGAGGAGGAGAAGGTAGTGGCGGCGACAACGATAGGGGTGGCGGGGGTTGTGGTAGAGGAGAAGGTACTGGTGGGCTGGTGGCGGGGGCCGCCATGCCTGCGACGACAATAGAGGTAGTGGTGGTGATGGTGGGCGGGTGGCGGCGGGGGAGGAAGAGGAGGTGGTGGTGGTGGGCGGGCGGCAGCCACGGAGGAGGAGGAGGAGGAGGAGGTGGGAGGGCGGCGATGGTGGTGGTGGCGGCGGTGGGGAGGAGGAGGTGGTGGGCTGGCGACGGCGAAGGAGGTCGTGGTGGGCGGCGGCGGCGAAGGAGGTAGTGGTGGTGGCAGACGGCGGGTGGAGGTGACAACGGTGGAGGAGGAGGAGGTTATAGCGGTGGCAGTTGTGACGTGATGTGGCAAGTGAAATGATATAAGTGAAATAAAGACACAAGAAACTAAATGGTAAATTGAACTTTTTAAACCATGCAATGTGATGGTAATGAGGATTCTATAGGGGGAGGTATGAATGAGGATTATCAATTTTTTGGTGATCATCATTACCATGCTAAAGAGCAACCACATACTCTTATCTTGGTAATGTAATCATGATTATCATTATAGGCATGCAATAGGGTTGAACCAAACGAGCTCATAGTTCTTTTCATTTTTCTTATTAATTTTTTAGATAAAGTAATATATTCACAAAAAAAAATCATTATGGATATATTTTAATCCAAAGAGTTGATAAAATATCAGAGAACTTTAGTATTATAATTTTTGTTTTTGCAGGGCACGTCGATAATAAATACTATTTCTTCCCTCAAGAGTCCCAAAGGCAAATGGTGTATCTTTTTAAAACAAGGGAAAATGACACAAAAAGAATTTTGAGATTATAAAACCCCAAATCAAGTATTTCCAATAAAATCCGTGAATTGCTAATCAATTCTCATCATTACTTTATCAATTCTTAATAACAAACATTATTTGGGATTTTGCAATTTCTAAATTCCCTTTTTTTTTTGTCATTTTCTCTTAAATCAAATGTTTTCAATTCAAATCTTCAACAACTTACCTAACTTCAGGGAAAAAAATCACTTACTTAAATCATAACAGATTTTTCCTTAAAAAATAATGACTGCTTTTATTACTTAATAAATTTAAGTAATGGAATGCCATCAATTCTAGAAAAGAATTTTCTCTGTGAGGGGTCAAACTCTAGAAGTTGTATTATGATTTATGAATATGAAAAACTCCTAGGCCAAAAAAAAAAAATGAATATGAAAAACTCACCATGAAAAAATGGGCCGACGCATGGATTTTTTATCTTGGCTTAAAATTATAAAAAAATCGGATCATATGCGCATTTTATTTATTGGAACTGTTAGGTGAGATATCAATGGTTTATATTTTTTTTTTCAAGTTTTTAATAAAATAGAAAACGAGTTATATAAAATAATTTGTTTTAGAGATATAAGATTTTTTATATCTTAATTAGGAATTAATGATAAATAGAACTGGTAAAAAGGGCTGACATGCTTTACAAGGCTGGCCCTTCACAGGTCAGGGCCTAACTAAAGAAAAATAGTCAATTCTCAAGGTCCGGCCCTTGAATATAAGGGCCAAGGCCAGCCATGTTGGAATTGGAGCCCTTTTAATAATTTTTTATTATTTTTTTAAAAAATAAAATTAATAAATTACAATAATAAAAGTTTTAATTTAACACAAAATTTGTAATAATACTTATGAAATAAAAAATATCTTTTGTAAATTTTTTATTTTAAGGATTTTTATTACAAAAAGTTCTTATAAAATTTAATTTTAAAAAGATAATAACAAATAAATATTTTCATTTTGCAACATCATTTACAAAATATAAAAAATTAATAATATTAACATCATATAAATAATTTTAATTAAAAAAAAATGGGCCGGCTTTTTTAGGCCCTTGGCTCAACAGGGTTGGACCTTTTAGGCTCAATCTTACTTTTAAGACAAAAATTTCAAACTCAACCCTTGTAAAGTTAGGATCTAAATGAGCCGGCTCATTTTCTTAGCTCTATAAATAGATATCTAATTATATGAATCAAATTGTAAAAGAATATTGATCTCCACCAAAGTAAAGAGATAGGAGTATCTCAGAAGGAGGCTAATGGTTATTAGTGTAAATGCAAGTGGGTTCCAATTCTTATATGAGTATTGTTGCTTTTATGCGATCAATAATACATAAGACTTTTGATTTGCTTATTCTTTTTTCTCTCTAATCACTATATTTAGAAATTATAAATTTTGCTCCCTCCGGTCCTTAATATAAGACATATTTACATAATTTAATTAGATCAAGGAAGTTAATTGTTTTAGTTAATAAGACATGTATTTTCTAAAATACATTAGTCATCTTCCTTAACTCCCTCTTCTACTCTCATATTTGTTAATCTTTTACTAATTTACCTTTATTAATGTTCTTTAAACAATAATCAAGAATGAGAGGGAACGAGGGAATTAAGAAATATTACTAGGTATTTTAGAAAATGCATGCCTTATTAATTAAAACTCAACTAACTTTCTTAATTTAGTTAAATTAGGTAAATATGTCTTATATTAAGTAGTGGAGGGAGTAAAAACTAAAAATAATTAAAAAAGAGTTTTACAACCTGTTTTGGAATTGGTGTTGAATCTAAGTACAAAATGATCTCAATTCCAATTCCAACTCTGTATATTCTCATACTTAATTATCGTAGTAATATATTACACGTCCTTATTCCAAGTTTATAATAACCTAAACTATGCATAGTTACAAATTAACAATTAAAATTTGAACTCACAAGGCATGCAAGCGGTCATCCAGATCACGTCATATAGAATTTCACTATCCATATTTGAACTCCTAACCTTCATATTAATTAATATTCATAATTTTTTTTCTTGAATTTGAAACAGATGAGTAAATTTGATAAAGGAGGCCAACATTCAACTCAAGATTTGGTCAATCCATAAACAAAAAAAAAAAAATTCATAATATACATTTTACTGCCAATCAATTGCAACAGATATGTGTGTGTGTGTGTGTGTGTGTGTGTGTGTGTGGAGTATTAAAAAAGAGTTGGGATCAAAGGTAATTTATCGTGTTAACATATTCAATAATTCACCTCATTTTTTTTATGGAATTAGTTGACATTTAGTATATTATCAAGTTCTATTTGAATACCAGCCCTTCTTGGAGTTGAACTGTTTTAGAGTTTGTCTTCATTATATCACAAAATGTCATCTTTTTAGTGCTGCCACTTGGAATTCTTGCTTTTCAAGGAATTCTTGTGGAAATCTCAATCAGCATATTATCTTACTTTCCTTTCTAAATGTTTAAGAAACTTATTATTCTGGATTCATAAGTCTAGCCTCATCACAACTAATTCCAAGCTTCCTCTCATGATCTATTGTGTTAAAAAAATGCTTCATCCGTATTCCTACTCAACCATCTTACCCGTTGGCTGTCACTTGGCTAGAGATACTAGCATTGCTTTTTAACTTCTCCTTTATTGGTGGCAAGATCATTTCTTTTACTTCTTTTCTTAAATTTTTTGTTTTCATGTTGGTGTTTTAACTATACATATAACTTGTAAAACTTGTTTTTACTTAATATCATTTTGTCTTGAATCAAAAAAAAAAAAAAAAAAGAGAGAGAGAGAGAAGAAGAAAACCTCCAAGTCATTTACTCTAAAAAGCGATTGCTGCCTCAAGAAGAAACTAAAGACAGCTCCACCAACATGATTTAGAAGGACATATCCTTTTATCTTACGCACTTTAATTTCAGTCATGCTTTATTTGTCCGTGGTATTAGTTCTCGTTAAAATCATGTCCTTTTATGATTGTAGACTTCTAATGTACATCATTTTAGTATATTAAGGCATTTGACTATTATACAAAAAGTGATAGATATTTGAATTTTATTAGCATTTTTGTGGAATTAGTTGATATTTAGTATACTATCAAGTCGTATTTAAATGTTATTAGGCACAATATTATATTCGCTTTCCCGACTCTGTCAGATCCCAACTCAATTCATTTATCTAATAATCGCAAAGCCTAATCCGTTTTCCAATATAGCAGGTCATTTATTAATTATGTCATAAATGTGGAATTCAAACAAAACACTTGCTAGATGGCAAAAAACAAAACAAAACAAAACGTTTGCTAAGTCGGTAAGCCTATTGATTTATTATAATCAAGAAACTAGTAAAGGTTGGTCTAATTAATTAAGGAGTTGACTCATAACCCATAAAATTATGAGATCAAAATTTTCGCTACCAATATAAGAATTTTATTAATGAGCAATCTATATTATATATGTAAGTTTTTCTTGAGCTCCGAGGCATATGCTCCGGTAGCCCTATAACCCACAAAATCATAATGAAAAGGAGAATTTTACTTTTATATGAAACCCACAATACATTTTATTTGAGATTAAAACAACATAAACAAACCAATTGAAACTCAACGAATCGACCACCATTAGCAGTTTGAACGACACACTCAGACTCTATTGTACGGTGAAGGTACATTATTATTAATAATGGAGGTCATGGCAGCGTTTAGGAATGGTGAGGGCGATTCCTTGGTTGATGCCTGAGTACTTCCAAGTGTCAGAATTGAAGATGGCATGGAAGCATTCCTCTGAGATTTTGGAGAGAGGCTCACAGCATTTTGGAGTCACAGGAGCCTTCAAGTCTCTTGCCGGTTTAGCACAGTGACGAAGAACATGTGTGTGGGCATCCTATCTGGGCTGTACTTCCCGCACACTCCATGGCCATCAGCTTCAACCCTAGCAATGGCCACTATCGCCAAAACCAGCACCAACCATATCAACTTCTTCATCATCATGATGCTTAGTTTCCTTTGAGTAGTTTCTTCAATATATATATGTGTGTGTTTTGTATCTCACAGCTTCTGCTATGTCTTGAACTGTGTATTTATAGGCAGTAGATAAAGCACTTTGGAATGAGCAAGCCTCGTTTTCTAAATTCTGAAACCATTTGCTTTACAGGTTGGAATTGATTGTGCATCTTTCGTCATTGATCATTTTTAAAAATCTATGGAGATTTACGTAAGCACATGAATAGGTATAAGCTGGGGTTTTTAAATTGTGTTCACTGCAACCAGTTTTTGTGAAAACTACATGAATTGATTGTTTAATTTATTCTTTCACCTAATCCTTCATAAGTCAATGGGTGAATCATTATTAAACAAATTACACTTTTGAGTCTACTTTTAAGAAGTCAAAGTTTTGGGGTGGTAATACATATTCTCTCCAAGTCCATCCATATCCAGAATTGATTTTTAAAAAATATTTAAGTATGAAACGGTGTAGCAAATAGGACTTCATCAACAGAAATATAGATTAAAATTTGATAAAAATTCAACACATAGATCTAGGAATTGATGTACGTGTTTGACCAAAATTTAGTTGTTTAGAATCTTACATACAGGATCACCGACAACGCAGAGATTAGAAGATAAAATAAGAAAATATTAATGAAAATAAGAATAAGAAGGAAATGCAGTATTATTGATCTTGAATGGGTACAAAATAGTGGTCTTGAATGAAGTTTAACCGGGCCTCTGAATGCATCTCCTTGGGCCTTCTTGGTGCTGTACCACATCTGGGCTTCAGGAAATGGGATTTTGGCCCTGCAGTACGTACGTTTTGTTAAGTTTTGGGAGAGTGCTTGGTATCACTTTTTGGGGCTTAAATCGCACGTTTTGGAGGAAAAAGAGAGATTCAAATAAGTGGGTATTTTATTTTATGTTTGGTACAGCATTTAAGAGAATGACTTATGAATTTGAAACCAATTTTATTAAGGGTTAAGGTGCAAAAATATATATATGATAGTCCTCGAAGTGCACCCAATACCAAATGATTTTTTTAGGTGCAACAGTGACTATGTGGTTATAAAATAGGTGCAAAAATACCATTTGACCGTTAGTTTGACAGTTTGACCGTTAGTTTGACTTTTTTATCCTGAAAGTGATGACGTGTACGATGACATGGACGCTGGAATGACATTCTGGAAAAAAAAAACTTGCTGAAAATCAAATTTTCCTAATAAATCATATAATTTAATAAAAATTAGTAATATAATATATGTATTATAATGATTTTAATTTAATAATATTGGGAATCTAGGGTTGGGAAAAAATTGAGCAATCAGTATGTTTTTTAGGGCAACAGCTCTGCTGAGTGAGTTAAGCACTCTGCACTCAGATTTGAATCTACTTTAGAGAAGGTAGTACTAAAATAGTGAAATGCGGGTAATATTAATTGTAAAGCTTTACCAGTCAGCAAGTTTTTTTTCGAAAATGTCACTCTAGCATCCATGTCATCGTACACGTCATCACTTTTAAGGTCAAAAAGTCAAACTAACGGTCAAAGGGTATTTTGCACCTATTTTGTAACCACATAGTCACTGTTGCACCTAAAAAAAGCATTTGGTGTTGGGTGCACTTTGAGGACAATCACATGTGTATTTTTGCACCTTAACTCTTTTATTAATAAGCCACACCTTGTTGCTTATTATAAGTGCCTTGTCAAGTTTTGTTACCTTAAGCAAGGAACGAAAAATAGGATCGGACAATGAACCGGTCACAGTACAGGTTTAAGTGTTAATAGGTCAACCGGAGTCTAACCGATTATTAAATCGTTCATATTAAAATATTATAATTTATTAGTGCCAATATATATATTAATATATTTTTAAATTTCTATAGATAAAAATGAAGATTTGTAGAAAGAAATACTTAAAATCTATTAGTATTAGTTATAATATTTGTACTTATGTAATGATATCTCCTTTTCTATACTTATTATATCCTTTTAAATAATTTTTTTTCATTATCTTCTTCATTTTTTTTAGATTTATTTTTTCTTTACCTACTTTTCTCTTTATTTTGGTCTTCAATCGTCCATTTTCTCATAAAAAATAGCACAAAATAATAATTAAAAAAAAATGAAACCGGTCCAACTAGTTGAACAATTGGTTTTAACGGTTTTGACCAGTTTTAACCGTTCCAACTGATTTCAGACTAGTCCGACCGATTTTACGGTTTAATGGCCAAATTGGATTGGACTACTAACCGGTTCCTGGTTCAACCGGCCGGTCCGGTCCAATTTTTTGTTCATTGACCTAAAGGCAATTATTTTCACCAACCATTCTCTTTTTCTCTCTCTTCTCTCTCCACCATATAAAGATCAGTTTGTACAGGACATTTGATCCAATTAGTTAGGTACTACCTCCGGTCCTAAATATAAAACAAAGTTGTTTTTTTTGGAGAGATTAAGGAAGCCAAATAAGTTACTTAATCATATTATATGTTATGTATCCTTAGGTTATAAATTAGTTTATTAGTTAAACTAATTAGTTTGGAGAAAAAAATATGGGCAAAAAAAAAAAGTTTGGAGAAAAAAAAAATACTCTAAAATAATTTAATTAGCTTCCTTAATTTCTCAAAAAAAGTCAACTTTGTCTTATAATTAGGACCAGAGGGAGTAATATTTTTTTTTTGTGAAATTATGTATTTTGGCATCACATGTTCTAACTTCAAATTTTCCTCTTGTGTTCTTATAATTAACACACAAGCATTTATGTAATTGCTAATCTAAACAAGTCTTGACTTTTAAAAAAACACTTATGCAATTACCAATCCAAACAAGTTTTTACTTATGTAAAAACACTTATTCAATCGCTCATCCAAATATAAATCATATTACAAAAACTGACTTTTCTAAAAAATTATTTTTAATAAGTCAGAATCAAAATAAATCATTTTTCCTACCGCTGTACCAACCACACACTCAATGCAGTTGAAATTGAAATGGTATTAAACTTGGGAAACTGGACTTGGTAGTCATATCTGGTTGTGGGAAAAATAGGTCACTCAATAAAATCTGACCCAGGAGAAGTGTCCACACATAGTTAAACTCGATAAAGATGACTGTTGGGTCTTGAAACCACATTGCACTCAATGCCAGGAGTAAACCCAAGGCCCTTCTTTATAGCCTCTTTAATTCTCTCTAAACTTAACAATCCATCATCTGCTTTAATCCCTTTAAAAAACAAAAATCCCATTCCTCTCAGTTCTCACTTATCACAACCAGATTTTGCCATATTAATTCGTCATCTTTCAGCTTATTATTAATAGTATCATTAGAGATAAGATGTGACAATAGAATGTTTGTGAATTAAGTGAGTGAGTGTGTGTGTGTATATGAGGGTCCTCTTTCCTTCAAAATAACTAAAGCTAATTGATAGGACTTGTTTCAAGGTTGTATATTCATCTTTTAAGTAGTCAACGTGGGACTTATATTCTAATATCCTTCTTATTATGTTTTTTTTCTCTTTATCTTTTCATTTAATTTTTTTTTTTTGCCTGGGCCTGTACTTCTTTTGAGTCTTAGAGGCCTATCTACAATTTTCAATATTCGTTTCTTTTTCTTCAATCTTCATTCTCTTCCCCCTCCTCCTAGATAAATGGCTCTTGAATCTTGATACAATATTAGATTTTAATGAATTAAGTATATATCAGTTAGGCTTGTCTTTCTATTGTTAAAATATTTTAAAACAAAGAGATGTGTTTTTGATAAAGCCATAACCCTATAAATTAAGAAATTTATGTGAAGGTGTTGGCCAAAAAAAAAAGAAAAGAATGGATGTGTAGGAAGTTATAATCAAGGTACTGAAAACCGGATCGGGCACTGAACCGGCCGAGGTATTGAGTCAAGAGTCAGTGGTTCAGACTGGCGTCGACATGGTGGTCAGACCGGGGTCAATTAAAAAAGATAAATATAATTCAAATGTTCATGCATACCATTTAAAAAACTACATAAGAGTTTTTTTTTTTTCTGAATCAATAGTCCAATATAACCTCCTGAACTTAATACCCACAAAAATATTATTAAGTACATAAGGATTTTTCTCCAACCAATGCCAAAAGTATTTAACAATTCTTTTAAAGCTTCTTACAAATCAAAAAATTTCAGGCAAATATTTTTTTTTAAAAAGCCAGGTTGGAGCATAAATATGTAAAAAAAAAAACAATAGGGCGACCCGGGTCACACCGGGTTACCCTGGTTAACCCCGGGATTCTAACCTCAACCGGGCCGGACCGGAGACTGGTTCACCTGTTTCCGGTTTGAATCGGCCTGTTCGGTCCAGTTTTTCAAGGTCATATCTCTTTAATACCTAAAGACACATACGAGGGGCTATAACTAACCGGCAAATTAAAAGGGAGTCTCCATTTAGGCACTATATCCATTTCTCTCAATGTCCTTGACTCTAACTAAAGGCTCTTGGTGAAAAATTGTGTTAGTTTTTAAGAAAAACCTACATATTATAATGGTGTAAATCTTCATGAGAAAGTTATTTTCATATCCACTGGTTATTTAAATTATGTTTGTTCATAAAATAACATGGTGTTTATGAATTTAACATATGATTATGACTTTTAATTGAAGAGTGTTGCTTTTAGAAGCACCACTTCACAATCTATAAATACTCTCATTAGTCATTAATTACTATCCATTCATTCATACATATATCATACCACACGATGACAAGAGATCGAATTTATTACTTTTGACTTGTCCGAATGCACATAAAGAAAAAGTTAAATTATTACTTTATAAAAACTATTGTTATCTTGATTTTGAATATTGGTTGTGAAATATTGTGAACTCATCAAACATTTAAATACAATTTAACTAGGCAATTTTTCAATTCAACGAAATATGTCATAGAAAATTAGTATACAATAGCAGTGTAGGAAAGAAGCAATTTATAACAACAGCTACTACCTTCCCTCAAGTGACTGGAGTCGCATTTCAACTAATCTTGCACCGAACTCACCATTAACCTTTAACATCTCAGCCAAAGGAAGAGTAAAGCCGTGCTTGAGTAATAGTCTATGCCATGAAAATACACGAAAGCAATGGAATGCTTTGCTAAGTTATTTATTGTTGTTATATAATAGTCCACTCTTAGTGGATTAGGGCCTAAGCCTGATTTAAGAGGAGTTATTATAGAGAGACATGCATAGGTTCATATAGAGAAATATCCCTTTATGGTTTAATAGTTATGTTTATTCTCAGGTAACTATATGCTTAAGAGTTGTTTCTATTTCTATGTGACCATATGTATGCTATATATAGGATGTGGGATTAAAGAATAAATAATTTGAAAAATAACATATCAAATAATGCTCTCCTTCCTCTAAAAAGATTTTCTCATATAAATATTATCTTCTCTTACTCTGTTTTGTATATTTGCTATGTAACGGAATCAGAGTCGACATCAGTGCTTTGGTTTTGTGTGGGTACTTCAGCGAGTCAATCAGGATTCGCCCGAAATTCTTAGTTATTAAATTATTATATTGGCAGTATGATCCATGTGGTAATGGACTCCAAATCAACGCGTTTAACAAACATATAAACTGCTAAAATGAGCTCTTATATCATATTAAGGACACACGTACGCACGCAGAGTCACACTTTAACATGAATGAGCTACTATATTGTGCTCTTATTAAGGACGCAGCAATTTGGAGTCACCGGAGCCGTCAAATCTCTTGCCGGTTTAGCACAGTGACGAAGAACATGTGTGAGCATTCTGTCTGGACTGAACTTCCCACAAACTCCATACCCATCAGCTTCAGCACCAACAATGGCCACTATCGCCAAAACCAGCACCAAGTAAATATTATAAAAACTACATGTTCATTGATTATATCACCTACTCCATCGACCATGGATTCAGCATTATTAAACAAATCCCTCCCGATGAGTCTGCTTTTGTGAAGCCAAAGTTTTGGGTGCATGTATTATTAAACCCTTTAATTATGTACCATTATATCCCGAACATGCATGCAGGCATGCAACTAATACAAACACACACAGACACACACAATTTTATATTGAAATGTCACGAGTTCCAAGTTGGGTGGGTTTTCTTGAAAGAATAGCCTTATAAGGTCTTGGGTTCCCCAATTCCCTCAACTAGCTTTTGGGGTGTGGTTTTCTTAGAGTGTGTTTGGTGTGAGGGGAGAAGAGGGGCGGGAGGGGAGGGGAGGGGAGGTAAATTACTTTTTTAGGCGGAAGAAATTCAAAATTTATCCTCTCATTAAAGGGAGGTGAGAGGGTAAATTTTGGGTTCCTCAATCCAAAAAGGTAATTTAACCCCCCTCCTCTCAAACCAAACACACCCTTAAGGCCACCCATTACAATACTACTTTCATTGAAAGTTGACGAATTGGAGAGGGCTACTTGCCAAGGTGGTGGACAACATTCTAATAATGTAAGCATTAATGAACTAAAATATACTTTATAAATTTAAGCAACTAATCAAAAACTTGACCTAAACATGAATAACTAAAAGTATGTTATAAATAAGGATTGGTTGGATATCTTTTCGGACTCCCTCGTGGTTCACTTGCCTAAATTTAAATATGATCATACTCCACTTTTATTGAAGTTACATGGGTTGCGACGCAACAGGGTGAGAAGAGGTAGCCATTTCAAATTTTTTGCGCCTTGGGTAACTCATGAGCAATTTTTTGATTGGTCAAATAGACATGGGATGTACAGTTGGATTGGAAAGAGAATGTGTCTCGATTCACAGGCCAAGCAATAAAGATATTGGGGTTCAAAAATGTAAGCTTTCCCAGCTACTTAATTACTTAGAGAATCAATTATGCACGTTCCCTTGGAAGTGGGAGGTGGCAAAGGAGCGAGATGAGGTGTGTTCTAGTTTGGAGAATGTTCTTTTACAGGAAGAGGTTATGTGGCTACAGAAGTCGCGTTGCAATTGGTATTCGTTTGGTGACAAGAATACTCGGTTTTTCCACTCCATGGCTAATAGGAGGAGGAAAAGAAATTCCATTGAGGTGTTGAAACCGGAAGACGGGGAATGGTCGTATGATGGTGAGAGGATAAAGAAGCAAGGCATCTAGTATTTTGAAGATCTATATTGGGAGGAGGGCTTTAATGGGCTTGATGTGATTTTTTAGTTGACATATCCAAAATTTGATGATTCTCTAGCTAATGTGCTGGATAGGGAATTCAGGATGGAGGAGATTAAATTTTCTTTATTTGGTATGGGGCCTCTTAAAGCTCCAGGTCTAAATGGTTTGAATCCTCTTTTCTTTCAGAACCAATAGGGTACGGTTTGCCAATTAGTGTTGACAAAGTCAAGATGGTTGTGGAGGATCCTAGTCGGGTGAAGGATATTAATGATACAACTATTGTCTTGATGCCCAAAGTTAATGCTCTAGAAACTTTTCATGATTTTGGGCCTATTAGCCTTTGTGACGTGATTTATAAACTAATCACAAAAACGTTGGCTAACAGGCCGAAGAGGATTATGCCTGTCATAATTTTCCCGAACTAGTGCAGTTATGTGCCAGGGTGACAAGGAACCGATAATATCATTCTTGCTTAGGAAATTATGTAATATCTGAAATTTAGTGAAGGTTAAATTTTCTAAAAAGAAAATTTAAATGAAAATTTGATAATAAGTCAAATTATGGAACCTACGAAATTTAAGGAATCTTAAATTAGATAAAAGGGAAAATTAGAGCATAGTGTGTGTAATTAATAGGATAAAAATATAGCTATTGGTATATATATTTAAGCACACCGACACACGGAGAACACACTCATACTTGGACAACACATAATGAATTAACCAATAAACCATGCACACACACAACAGCCTCATAATTTGCTTCTATCATTAAAGTTTCACGATCCATTCACAAACACACACACCATCACGTAGCAACACCTCATCTCATGCTCTTTCAACCATATAACCCCACACATTCAACACTTTCTATTTAATCACTCAGCTCTTCATTCGACCAAGTAGCTGGTCAAAGAGAGAGTGAAAGAAAGAAAACAGAATAGAGAAAGAGAGAACAAAGAGAGAGTCAAGAGAGCAAGAGTGATCGGTGCAATTGAGGAAGGAAGAAGAAGCTCCAAATTCCACATCCAACATCATAAACATATTTAGGTGAGTCTCCTACACATTTATCTTTGTTTTCAATTTGGATTTGAGTGGTTTCTATGGTGGTTTTGTGGCTGGAATAAGAGAAAATTCGCCGGAAAGTTTCTGTCACCGAAAAGTTGTTAAACCAGTGATTGTGTGACTATTTTGGGGCGAATTTTGGAATTCTTTGGTTCTGAAATTTGCTCATTAACCTCAGTACATATGTGTAGGAGAGTATAGAGTTAAAATTCGTGAGGTTTAGAATATAAACTCATGGTTACATATTAGTTTTCTTCACCCTGTTTTGCTGTCCGAAAAACAGAGTACATACTTGAAACTTGTAAAATCTTAAACAGAGGCTATAGATGGACTTTTCGAATGGGTCTTTTTTTATAGATATTTTAGGATATTTAGTTTATGATAGAATCAAGAAATGTACGATTTGGAGTCAAAATGAATGAATTCTTGATTCTTGAAGTCAGACTGTCAAAACTGACGTTTTTGGGAGTTAGTCAGCTTCATGTTGAGTTTTGACCATACAAATCTTAGCAAAAAATTATGAAATTTTATAGGAATGTAGTACACATTCATAGCTTTCCATGGAGTCCAAGAATTCATTATTTCGATATATTTGGAGAGAGTTATAATTTTTCAAATTTAAGTCAGAAACAGGGGTCATTCTGGACATTCAACTCTGGCAGTTCTGATGTTCGAAAATTCTGGGAAAATTTAGATAACATCTAGTATTTTTGGGTATTTTTACATGAAACTAAACTTAAATATCTTTCCATAGAATTTTAGAACACTCCATTTCAATTTTTGTAGAATTAGTTATGGATTTTTGAAGTTGAGCTCTGTTTCTGGAATGCAATCTGGAACAATAGTAGTTGGCCGAATTTCTGGGCAAAATGTGTAATCAGAAATTATCTTTAGATATTTTTCCATGAAAGCACATTTAAAGACCTTCATTTAGGACAAAATTTGTACATATTATCAAACCCTACGGGGAAGACTCCTGTATGTAAATTTGCATTTAATATCAGTATATTTATGTTATTTCTGTGTTGCCCACCGAACTGCGTATCATTTTCCGTAAATACTCTGAAAAAGGTGAAATAAAAATAAGGGTGTGACAAATTATCCATTCCATGAGCCATAAGCATAGGAAGAAGAAATTCATGGCTCTGAAGATTGATTTGGAGAAGGGTTATGATAGGTTGAGATGGAGTTTCATAATCTAGTACTTGGAGGAACTGAAGTTGCCTAGGTGGATGATTGGTGTGGTTATTGAATGTATATCTTCTCCTTCTATGCAGTTGATGTGGAATAGTGAGAACACATGTCTTTTCTATCCTTCCAGAGGTATAAGGCAAGGTGATCCGCTTTTCCCTTATCTTTTTGTTATTGCGATAGAAAAGCTGGCTCACTTGATCCAGCATGAGGTTAATGATGATACATGGCTTCCGTTTCATCTAAAGAAACATGGTATGTCTACTTGATCTAGCATGAGGTTAATGTAGATGATTTATTCTTATTCACCGAGGCTAGTCTGGACCAAGCGGCGATTGTGAAGGCTTGCCTAGATGATTTTTGTGATATGTCGGGAGAAAGAGTAAATGCAGTGAAGTTGAGGATATTCTTTTCATCTAATGTAAATCATATGACTAAGCAGGAGATTGGTAGTTTTTTGGGGTTTACCCAAACTAGTGATCTTGGGAAGTACCTGGGTGTCTAGTTGCATCATCACTTGTTATGAGGTCAACACATCAATCCATTTTGGATAAGATGGACTGACGATTATCATCTTGGAAGGCGTCTTCCCTTTCTATGGCTGCCCACCATACTTTAGTTTCCTCGGTGGTGTCGGCGATGCCAACTTATACTATGCAAACTTGCCCACTACCTCATTCGATATGTCAGGATATTGATAAGCGGTGCCGGTCATTCCTCTGGGGGAGTAGTAATCAAGGTAGGAAACCTCATCTTGTTGCTTGGGAGGAGTTGTGTCACAGTAAAGATAGGGGGGTTAGGGTTCTGTATGCCAAAGAGTCAGAATGATGCGTTTATGATGAAATTAGGTTGGGATTTGATGAAGAGAAGAGATGCTCTTTGGGTCCGCTTTCTATGCGAGAAGTATAAATATGGTGAGGATATTATTCTTGTAATTGATGTTAAGAGGAGAGGCTCGCAAGTTTGGAAAGGAATTAAAAGTAATTGGGACAAAACTATATATGGGTTATTGTGGAAGGTTGGGAATGGGAGGGTGGTCCACTTTTGGTAGTACCGTTGGCTGAAGACTATGATCCTTTGAAGATGTATGCTACGAATGTGGTATTGGAGGACATGAGTAACTGGGTAGTAGTTGACTTTCTCTCATATTGGGAGTTGTTGACAACTCTTTTGCCGGATTATGTTTTGAAAGATATTGCACAAGTGAGGGTCCAGGGAGGGGGTAGTGTAGAAGATAGTTTTTCATGGATATGGTCAAGTCATGGTGACTTCTCAGTTAAGTTTGCATATATAGGAATAAGGCCACGTGAAAGTTGAGTACATGCTGGCTTATGGAGAACGGTGTGGAAGTTAAGAGTCCTGCAACGATGCAAGATTTTTATTTGGTTGGTGCTAAAAGGAAGGTTGTTGATGAATGTAGCCCGTGTAGCTCGTAAAATGGTGACGTGTGATGTTTGTTCTTTGTGTGGTCAGGCGAGGGAGACTAGTATGCATGCGCTGTGTTATTGTCCGTCTATTAGAGAGCGTTGGAAAGCCTTAGTTCCTAAAGGTTTGGCTAATGGTTTCTTCACCCATGCGGATATATTCATTTGGATTTGTAAAACCTCAAATTTTATATTCACAAAAAATATATTATAATTATTTGAATAATTCAATAGAATGGTGAATATTTATGGAAATTGGATCTTGTGAATTTTGAAATATTCATATTCATAAGGAAATGGGCAAATTAATTTTAGAAATGAATTAAATTACAAAGGTGATAGCAAAATCATAATTTTGCCAATATAGCCCAAGATTAATTATTTTCCAATTAATTGGAGTTAATTTCAATTAATCAAGGAAAATAAAGGAAAATGTATAATGGGATTATTCTTGGTAAAATAAATCAAGAATTGTGAAATTAGGGGGATTATACATAATTTAATTATGTGAATTATGGAATCAATGAAATGAAATTTTTCTCCTCCTCTCTTCTCTAATTTCGTCCAACCATGAAGATAAGGGGAAAAATTTGATTTCATGATCACATGCTACATGAATGAAGTCATGATGGCTAGGCTATAAGGGCATGGTACTTAAGGCCAATGATGATAATGGTTGAGTGATTTGCTAGGTTAATTGTTGAGTGCATGATGAGAGGATTAGCTTGAGTGAAGGAAGGAAAGAACTTGAGTGCATGGAAGAGTGTAAACTTGGATTTAGTTGGAAGAATAATGGGTTAGTTGGAGTAAAGGGGGGAGGACGGTTTTGGAGGAGCCAAACAAGGGAAGACATTAGTTCAAACTCAATTAGAAGCTAATGGAGTAATCATGAGGGAAGAGAAGATTGTGATAAGTGTCACATTATGATCCCTTGATGAGATCAAGGGCTAGGAAGGGAGAAGACCAAATTACTAAACACTTTCTCCTTCCTCTTTCAAGCACATTTTGGCCAAGGCAAGAGCAAAAAGAGAGAGAGAGCTTGTGAGTCCTTTGAAGATTTAGAGAGCAAGAGGAAGCAAGGTCTAAGGTAAGAACTTGTTTTTCAAGTGATTAAGCTTCCTACCTTGTGTAGTTCATCATCTAATCTTTTATTCTTCATGAAAATCTTGGTTTAGAAAGCTAATATTCAAGGTTGAGGAGAGAGAGAGGACATCCTAGAGAGAGAAACACTAAGAATCAAGAGGTAATCTCCAAAACCTCAACTTCTTAGTGTATTGATGTTGTTGTTGTTGTGATTCTTGAGTTGTTTGGTTGTTTGTTGTTGGTTTTGCAAATTTGAAAAGCTATAACCCTAAGGGGTTATGCTGCCCAAATTTGAATAAATCATGATTAAGAAGTATTTAAATGAGTTAACCAAGGATTAGAAGTGGAAAAGTCCAAGTTTTGGAAGTTAAAACACAAAACTCCATCTTTTTTCATTTTCCTTCAACTTTTGGCCACAACCAGAACTGGTGTTAGGAGTTGGATTTTCATGAAATAAATGGTTCCATTGGATTTAGTGGGCAAAAACAGGTGGGGTTACAGTTGGGCACTTTTTCGGTAGAGGCCGAAAAAGCGTAATTACGAAAACGCCACTGAAATCCCTAAATAAGGGCTGTCAAGGGTATTTTAGTAATTTGATAATGAATTTGATGATTTCGAGCCCAAAAATGGATTTCTTGGGCAAAAATAAGTAAGAATAGCCTCAGTCAAAATTTTGAAAAAACAGGGTCGGGCTGGGGTTCTGGGGGCATTTTGGTAAATTTTCACTATAGACTAATATAACCACAAGAAACACTATGGTAGAGTCTAAAATGATACTTAGATAGGTTATGACATATTTCGTCTACATTTAATATTTTAGGATCGAGTCGAAAGCCGGAACAACACGTTTTACGAGATGCATCTAAACAGAGAGTTATAAAGCTTTGAGGCAGGAACATTATCCTTCATACATTATGCCATAGTTATATGATTGTGTGGATGCCATTATTTGTAAATGCACTTTATTAATCAACATGATTTGCTTAGAAAGGGGCAGTTAGTGCCAGAGGTGCACTTACACTGGGAGTTGGCAGAAGTCCAACCGGTGTAGATTATGGGGTTGGGCCTAACTCATGTATACATGATGATGATGTGTTTATATTTTTCATTAATTAGTATATACCTTGGCGCATGTCATATTTACTTTTCGCATTCTCTATGAACGATAGCATGTTTCTACTAGGGTTCTTTGGAATCTTACCCTATTTTTAAATAAACCTCTTAGCGGGTGCCAGTGGGTCAAAGGGGAAAGGCGTAGATGCCGGAAAGTGAGTGGCACGTGTCGCGAGAAAATGGCATAATCGTGGTTGTATTAGTTTATGTTTTGATATTTTGGAGAAATTTGTAAATATTAAGTTTCCGTTGTATTTTCTGTATTCCGTCGATGAACTATATCGGTATTATAAACAAATATTTTTATTAGTATTTGTAAATATTAAGTTTCCGCTGTATTACTCTTTGATTATCGAAATGGAAAAGGGTGTTGATAGGATTCATTAGAATCTATCTCAGTATGATGAGATCGAAGGCATGAGTTGGGCTTCTTGCTTTCTTATTGCTTTTCGTAACATATGGCTTGTGCGGAATAGGTATGTCTTTGCAAATGAGATTGAGTCTCCTGCATCATTTAAAGCTCAGACTCTAGCTTGTTTGACTTGGACAAGGTTGGACTTGGTTGCGGTGAATGGTGTGCGAGAGTTAATACCTCAATGCATTGCCCCAGCTTGGGGGTGGATTAAGCTTAACGTCGATGGGGCTCGGAGCGTCGTGTCGGGTGAAGCGTCGTGTGGTGGAGTTTTTCGGGACTATATAGGGGTTCTTCTGCATGGTTTTATGGTTAAATTGGAGCCTTGTGGTAGTAGTATTGTAGAGCTTTGGGCGATACTTTCGGGATTGAAAATAGCTTGGGATGCTAGTTTTAGGAGGCTAGAGTAAGAGAGCGACTATAAGATGGTAGTGGATTGGATCTTACATGCAGAGGGAGGTGAGCATGATAGTGTCTTGAAGGTGTGCGAAATTCGTTCTATGTTGCAGTGGGAATGGGAAGTCTCTCTTCTATTATGCCTATGCGTAGTTAATGAGTTAGCTGATATAGTGGTGAAGAAAGCACTTGGGATAGCTCCGGGGCTTACATGCTTTTCTGCTCCTTTGAATGGTATGGACGAGGTGCTACTTTGTGATGCACGTAGATGTTCTAACAATGATCATGTAGTGTAGGTTTTTTTTTCCTGCCTTACCTGTATAAAAAAAAGGTATGTTTTAGCTTTTAGACTAATAATTATATCAATCCAAAAATTGTTCAAAATTTAAAATTGAGATTAAGTTTTTTTAATTATTGGGAAGATTCAATTTACTTGTCAATATCCTATTTAGATAAATTATATTCTTGCACTAATAATGTACCTTAATTATGAGATTAATTTGAATTAAATTATTAAATCATGGGAAAATATATGCAAGTATATATTTTTATTTATGCATGTATTATAATAGTCTAGGCCCCTAACCATGTGAGATTTATTATGAATATTATGATTGTATGGATGTCCGTAACATCCAAGAATAAAGCTCTTCAACTCCCATCCATATTGAGCCCCCAAAATGAAGATTTTCTAACCTTTAATCTTTGTAACATCATCTAATAATACAATTATATTGCTTAATTGTCCTCTTTATGTATTGTAACTCATAGGGTTGGTCTTCAATTTTGGAACCTTATAAATAGAGGCATGTACACACATGTGAGCTAGAAATAAAATAAGAATAGCTCCCTCCTTGTTCTCCATTTCTCTCTTGTATTTCTTCATCTCCCTCATCTAAATCTCTCTTGTATTTTTCTTATTTTTACAACACGTTATCAGTATGAAATTATTATTTACAAATAATTGTAAAATTTGTAAACAATAATTGTAAGCCCTTATGATTTTGATTAGTTTTTAAATTTAAATTTATTGTGATTAATATGTGAGAGAAAATTATTATTTGATATTGTGATATCGACATGTGTTCATGAGTGATATATGAAATTAAATAGACAAAAATGTGTCATTTCAAAATTTTAATATAGTGCCAATTTATTTACAAATTTAAACATTATTGGTAATAATTGATATTTTGATTTCATGGTCTTTTAGGATTCTACTTCATGGTTATTGTCATTATGCCATATAACTCCCAAATGAAATGGTTTCTAGTATTTATTCATATAACCTTCAATTACACAATTAGTTGTTTAATTCTCTTCTTTATGTATATTTGTACAATTTATTTGTAACTTTAAGTATATGGTATATGTGAATATTATTCATACATCAATAGAGTTTACCATATCAAACCTACCTCTATTTTCTTCTTGGGACTTGTACTTCTCTGCTGCACCATAGATTTCCCAACAAACACTCAATTCATATACCTCAATATCAATGTACTTTCTTTAATTATTAGTTCCACTTTTCATTTTAGTTATGTCTTCCATCTCTTTTCTCCTTTTAAGCATGTGCAACTTTTCTTAGCTCTCAAACGTTTTATTATTGAAATGCATACAACTACTCAGCAATTTGTATTTTAGTTTAATATTGATAAATTATTGTCTTCTCTCCTAATTCATTGTATTGTCATTTCTCCTACTTCTTATCATTCTCATATGATATGTGCAAGTTTCATACAATGATCATGATATAATATATAATATGATTATATATATTGGAACCAAATTGGTTTTATGTCACATTTGTTGAAACAAAGAATACATCATATTTGAATTAAGAGAATGAGAATTTATTTAATTTTATGAGAAAATTTATTATGAATAATTTATGATTTATTAGACAAAATCATTTTTGTAATGTGCATGGATTATATAGATATATATAGAGCAAGTCAAATTTATGGATGATCAAATAGTAAAAAATTTTTGAAAGAAGACTATGTATATAATAATTATTCATTATTTTATATTATAATGCATTTGTCTTTCCATTTCTCTCAAATTAATTTTAGGCCCCTAAACATCACAAATCATTGCAATAAGATCTTTATGTATTTTAATTATGGATCTCCTCATATTTCTTTATGTAGTGGAAAATTCTAAACATTTTATATTTTGAATATGCATCAAAAGAGGCAAATTGAAGCATATTATTATTAATGAGTAATAAAATTACATAAATATGCAATAATATATGTTAGTTCCTAGAGAACATAAATGTAACAAAGTTGATATAGTTCCTAGAGAACTAATATAGAATTTTCTTAAATTCTATGGGTAAAAGAAGAATTGATCATGAAAAGTTATGATCCATAGATTTACATTAGAGTTTCACTCTATTATAGGGTCTAAGTGATAGCCCAATTGGCTGAAATCCATGATTAGTTGTGAGTTATGAAGTACTTAAGTTTTCAAATGAAAGAGATATTATTGGCTTACTATATACTAATTTGTCTTTGAAATAGAGAAATAAAGAAAGTATATTTATATGACTCACACTTGAGGGGGAGATTGTTAGAATATAAGTGTGAGTTAATATTGAAAAGTTATACTCATATGCTTCCTTACAAAACCTATTGAGTGATCTTCCAAAAAAAAAACACGATGTCATATTGATATTTTATATTAATATCTTAAAGAAACTAAAAAGTTTATTTTTGGTTAAGCAATATGTCATGATAAACTAGCAGTTTACTAATTCAAACAAATTTATTGTTAGCATGACTTGTTTGATCATTCGAGTCATATATACAAGATTACGTATGACATCCATTGAAGAAACAAAATATTCTTCATGAATAACCAACATATTATATAATTCAAGAATTATCATATGCTGCTTGTTCTCAAAGAAATTTGATTATGAAAGTATCACAAGTTATGATTTGGACTGGATCTCTATATCTCTGGAAATATATCAAACTCATATATGGACCCATTTAAATAGCATGTAAACTATATAAATGTTCAATAATTTTGATAGATGCACTTATAAGATGGATATATGTGATATTACTATTAGTTTGCCAGCTGAAGTTTACAAGAATGCTTGAATAAATTATTATGTTAAGCGCAATATCCAGATTATACAATTCATTCATTGAAGCCTTCATAAATAACTAGATTAATACTTATGAGAACAAAATTTATATTTTGGTGTTGGCATATTTGATCTTACATATTGCAGCACTTATACTAGCCAACCAAATTCTCCTGATAAAATTGGCTTTTGGTCAGGAACCAGGTATATTCCATCTTAAAAAGTTTGAATGTGTTTTCCTATTGATCCACCACAATGCACATAGATGGATATTTAAAGAAAATTAAGATAAATGTTGCATAAGAACCTCCTTCTTCTTGTTTGTCTCTAAATGAAACAAAAGGATGTTCTAATAGAAACAAATGGATATAGGAGATTTATATTGCATGATTAGTCGATTGTCATTTGACAAAATTTTCCTAACATGAGGGGGAGAAATTGAATAGAAGGAAAATAAAACAAAAGGAATGCATTATAACTATCAAGTATAGATCCTCAAATATAGAAATATGAACAAGAAGTTCATTAGGTCTTGCATTCATGAAATATTGCATAAAATCTGCCAGATGTAGCTACTAACCTAAATGGGAATTACTAAATCTCATATTCAAGCTATAAATGCTCTAAGCATCATAAATGAAAGTGAGACATGTCCGAAGTATGAGAGAATAATTGGTTCCAAAAGAAAAGAGAAATGATAATCAAGATGATCATATTAAGGAGGCAGATATTCCAGAAGAGGTCAAGACATAACTAATTGCAAAAACCTCAAAAGAACTTCATGTACCTAAAAGTAATAAAGAGATCTCAATGAATTATGTCACAATAAGAAAAATGGAACTGAAAAGATAAAGTTGTCAAGAATAGTTTTAGTTACAATATCACGCGTGATCATATGAGGATCTTATATATAAATATGTCGGTAGAAAAAAAAGGTGATTGGCCAACTGAAAAAGGGGACAAGACGCAATGAAAAATATTCTTTTAATATGTGAAATTTATAGGCCTACAGTCCAAAAACATTTGAAATATAAAGTTATTTGTGATATATGAATATTCATGTGAAAATAAAGATTTTCACAAGGTCTAATAATGATTATGATGAGGTACAATATTTGGTGGTGGATACAATAATTGTTGCCTATATTTAGTTTGGTAGTATATGCAAATGAAATAATGTGTCTATTAGATATTATTATATATAGCATATGCATATGGAAAGTGAATATTACATGAGAATTCTTGAAAGGATCCAAAATGTTGAAAGTATGTCTAAAAAAAATATTCAGCATATAAAATATTACATGGATTAAAATGATTGGATTATATATATAATTGATTGAAAGATATATTGAAAAATGAATAATTTTACATATCAAGTTATTGAAACCCTTCATGATTTCAAAATCATATATTTTTTCTATGATGATGTTGTTTGCAAAAATTTATTGAATTTAATGGTATATAAGTATCACATATTTATGAATATTTACATCATGCTAATATGTAGCTATTATGTTCTTTCTAGTTTCATGAGATTATTTTCTTTAGAACAAATTGATCATGTTGGTGCAAGATATATCTTAGTGATTTTCAGATATATCCGGAAGATATGCTTGAAAAGATGTTGGAGATAATCAATGTGAGGAATCAGAACACTATTGAAATAAAATGACAAAGGGTGATGTTGTCATCAAGTGGAATAAAAATAATGGTGTCATCAAGGGGAGTAAAAATAATATTGAACGTTGGAGAATTAAACTTGATATTATCACCATATCAGGTGGAGTATGTATCATGTTGTACTCTTTTCATTAACTAAGATTTTGTCCCACAGGGATTTCCTGGTAAAGTTTTTAATGAGGCAGTTTTAGTATATATTGTGTACTCTTTTCCTTCATTAGGTTTTTGTTCCAATGGGTTTTTTCTAGTCAGATTTTAATTAGGCACAATATTTGCTTTTGGATATCCAAGGGGGGTGTTATGAATATTATGATTGTATGGATGTCCATAAAATCCAAGAATAAGGCTCTTCACCTTTCATCCATATTGAACCCCCAAAATGAAGAGTTTCTAACCTTTAATCTTTGTAACATCTAATGATACAAATACATTGCTTAATTGTCCTTTTTATGTATTGTAACTCATAGGGTTGGTCTTTAATATTGGGGCCTTATAAATAGAGGAATGTACACACATTTGTGAGCTAGAAATGAAATAAGAATCACTCCCTCCTTGTTCTCCATTTCTCTCTTGTATTTCTTCATCTCCCTCATCTAAATCTCGCTTGTATTTTCCTTATTTTTGCAACAAGATTAATTTTTTTACCCACTTATAAAATAATGCCCCCATGTGTGATTCTTCAAGTCAGTTACCTGGTGTAGCGTCCGGGATTTTGGAAAACATGGAGCCGCCACCAAAATTTTCGAAAGATAGGATCATTTTGGAAACCTTTCTAAAAATGGAAACTGATCTATAAAAACCATTTAGGGTTCGGGAGTCGATTGTGTGTGGGGAAGGTGTTAGGCACCTCACAACACCCATTCATAAGAATGGTTACCCTAAGTTAATTAGTTAAAAATAAAAATGGCCTTTAACATTATTATAATTACCCAAATAAAAAAAGAATATTTACAAAACTAAATGAAATGAAAGAAAAAGAAGAAAAAAAAAGAACACTTATTTACAATAAGAAAAAATATACTTATTTAAAAAAAAGAATATTTATTTACAATAAGAAAATAAGAAAAAATATATTTATTTATAAAATTGGACTTGACCTAGAATGAAAACCTAGGGCCTACGTACCCTTTAGAGGGATCAAAGCCCACGTAGTTCGAGGGGTAGAAAAACGTGTCACTTGGTTGGTGATTTTTAGAAAAATGTTTATTTAATTTATTTGAGAAAAATATCTTTTTTTGTTGGGTTTGTGTTTTTTTACTTTTTTTTCCTAAAAAAACGTTTTCTTTTATTTTCTTGTAAAAAAAGAGTTTTTCCATTTTATTTTTATGTGTCAAAATATTTTTTTATTTTTATTTTGAAAGAGGACCTAAGAAAGGGATTAAGAAAACAAAAAAGAAAATTAGCACAAGTTAAACAAAAAAGAAGTCAAAAGTGAGAAGATTTATGCATACCTTTTATTCTTTGAACCCGCTACAATAAGAGATAGGGTGATAGAACCACATAATAAACAAGAGGCAAATAAAATTATATTATCTATATTTATTAAGCATAACACCTAATATCATAAGAAAATAAGACAACACATACCTCTTGCCTATGTATGAGATAATTCAGTTGGACAATAAAATGCAAATCCACAAGACCACAATGAGCTAAAACACGTCCAGCAACATCATAATACAAAGTAAAGCAATGTAATGCATATTGGATAAATTCATAGTGCATGAATGATAAGGTAAGCATGAACCAAGGGATACTAGATGAGAGAAAAAAACGAGATGTAAAAGTGAAATCAAAGAAAAGGATGAAAACTCAACCACAGACCTTATCTCCTTACTCTCCCAAAATTCTTGTATCCTTTGCTTCAACCCTTGCACTCCTATTTATAGTCCCAAGGTAGGGTTTTCTTCATAAATGCTCCCTTTTTTATTTTATTTTTTTTTCTTTTTTTTTGATTTTTTTGTATTTTATGTTAAGAACTACCTAACTTAACCCAATCACCATCAATGGAGATTTTTTTTTAATTTTCGTTTTTTTTATTTTTTTTTGTATTTTCTATTGATAAAACTTCCTAACTTGACCTAATTACCATTAGTGGAGATTTTTTCATTTATTATTTTTTTTCCATTATTCTCCCCACAAGTAACTTCCTAATTTAAACCTATCAACATAAATGATATTTTTTCGTTTTTTTATTTATTATTTTCCCTTAATGAATGACAATGCCAATCATATCAATGAGGGGATTTATTTTAATTTTCATTTTTTTCCCTTTTAAGGATGATTACCTATTTAGACACCGATCATCATCAATAGGAGGATTTTTTCTTATTGTTTCTTATTTTCATTTTTTTTATTTTTTCTTTCAATGATGATTGCCAATTTGGACACCAATCATTATCAATTATTTTTGTATTTTTTAGCGGGGCCTGGACAAAATAGGGTGTTCACAGTTGCCCCTCTTTAATTGTTTCGTAGCTGAGAAAAGTGAGATTCTCGTCTATGAAGCAAGTAAAGATAAGAACACGTATTTTGTCCGGCCAGAGAACAAGGTGCCCCCTTGGAACCAAAAAGGGTTTGGACAAAATACAGTGTCCATGCCCCTCTTTACTTGGTTCATAGGGGAGAAGAACGCAAGTGGAGATAGATGATTACTTGGAATGGAAGTGAAGCGCCTAGTAGCATAGGACTTTAGTGGGGCGTAAAAGAATTGTGTCGGCCGGTACTGAGCTTTAAAAGAATTGTGCCAGCCGTTACTGGGCTTTGAGGGTGCCTGTTGGTATAGGACTTTGAAAGAATAGTGCCTGCCGGTACAGGGCTTCAAAAGAATTGTGCCAGCCGTTACTGGGCTTTGAGGGTGCCTGTTGGTACAGGGCTTTGAAAGAATAATGCCTGCCGTTACAGGGCTTTAAAAGAATTGTGCCAGCCGTTACTGGGCTTTGAGGGTGCCTGTTGGTACAGGGCTTTAAAAGAATAGTGCCTGCCGCTACAGGGCTTTAAAAGAATTGTGCCAGCCGTTACTGGGCTTTGAGGGTGCCTGCCGGTACAGGGCTTTGAAAGGGTGCCAGCCGTTACTGGGCTTTGAGGGTGCCTGCCGGTACAGGGCTTTGAAAGGGTGCCAGCCGTTACTGGGCTTTGAGGGTGCCTACCGGTATAGGGCTTTGAAAAGGGTGCCAGCCGTTACTGGGCTTTGAGGGTGCCTGTCGGTACAGGGCTTTGAAAGGGTGCCAGCCATTGCTGGGCTTTGAGGGTGCCTGCCGTTACAGGGCTTTGAAAGGGTGCCAGCCGTTACTGGGCTTTGATTGTGCCTGCCGGTACAGGGCTTTGAAAGGGTGCCAGCCGTTACTGGGCTTTGAGGGTGCCTGCCGTTACAGGGCTTTGAAAGGGTGCCAGCCGTTACAGGCCTTTGAGGGTGCCTGCCGGTACAGGGCTTTGAAAGGGTGCCAGCCGTTACTGGGCTTTGAGGGTGCCTGCCGATACAGGGCTTTGAGGGGTGCCAGTCATTATTGGGCTTTTAGGGGTACCTGCCGGTACAGGGCTTTGAAAGGGTGCCAGCCGTTACTGGGCTTTGAGGGTGCCTGTCGGTACAGGGCTTTGAAAGGGTGCCTGTCAGTACAGGGCTTTGAAAGGGTGCCAACCGTTACTGGGCTTTGAGGGTGCCTGTCGATACAGGGCTTTGAGGGGTGCCAGCTGTTACTGGGCTTTTAGGGGTGCCTGCTGGTACAGGGCTTTAAAAAGGGTTCTGTGAACATGTGATGCCCCTTGGAGTAGTGCTTATGAAGTTGATGACATTGATAATAATGATGACAGTGATAATGACAACGATGATGATGAAGAGTATGATAATGGCCATGATAATGAAGGGAATATCAGAATAGTGATGTCATGATAGAGGTGATGACATTAATAATGATGATGACTTTGATGATGGAATCCTAATGAGGATGATGATTACAATGATAATGCTAATGATGATGATGATGATAGTAGTGATGATGATGATGTTAATGGTGATGTCGATGATGGAGGTGATAACATGCTAATGAGAATACGTGCAATAATTGTGGTGTTAAAGAATAGCCTGACAGGTGATATTGCTCCTTCTTCGTCCAGGTGCCTAACCAGTACCCCGTTACTTGTGCAGTCTTAGAAGTATAAAGATGTGTATAATGAGATTCACATAGATGCCACAACCTAGAACCCTCAGTTTAGATTGTGTCCCTTTGTCAACTGTTTAACCCCACAACAAAAATTCCAGTTAGGACCTTCGCTAATGATCCTGAAATTACACAAGTTAAATGGGAGTAGAGGACACCATGTATATCAACGTGAGTATTTATCCAGACAAAAGTTGTGCTTTCATTAAAAAGAGTTACCCTTATACAAATCATGAAACAAAGTTTGACATACGATTTAATAGAAGGGAAAGATATACTAAGGATGAAGATTCATTTAAAAGAAATGATCTTCCAATATTCAAGTGGATGCATGATGATGATCATATATTGGTGTAGACGTGATGTTATTAGGAGGTCCTTCGCTTTTAGTTCCGTGTAATCCCCCTGATGGTGCCTTGCTTAATTGCCAGAGACATGCACTTTTCGATGAATGATTACAGAGTCTTCCAAATAGACAAAGTAAAGAGAGTCATGGGGCTATGACTGATAACCTTCTTCGATATTTGTTTAACCTGCCCTTTCAGGTTTTTGACTTAACAACTCCCAATTTTTTGCTCTGAATTTTGCCTAAGCCGCACTTTCGGGTTTTCAACTTAGCGGTTTTTTTTGCTCTAACTTTTGCCTAAGCCGCCCTTTTGGGTTTTCAACTTAGCGAGCCTTTTTTTTTTGCTCTAACTTTTTCCTAAGCCGCCCTTTCGGGTTTTCAACTTAGCGAGCTCTTTTTTTTTGTTGCTCTAACTTTTGCCTAAGCCACCTTTTCGGGTTTTCAACTTAACGAGCTTCTTTTTCTTTTTCTTTTTGCTCTAAATTTTGCCTAAGCCGCCCTTTCGGATTTTCAACTTAGCGAGCTTTTTTTTTTCTTGCTCTAACTTTTGCCTAAGCCGCCCTTTCGGGTTTTCAACTTAGCGAGCTTCTTTTTTTTTTGCTCTAATTTCTGCCTAAGCCGCCCTTTCGGGTTTTAAACTTAGCGAGCCCTTTTTTTTTGTTTTGCTCAAACTTTTGCCTAAGCTGCCCTTTCGGGTTTTCAACTTAGCGAGCTTCTTTTTTTTTTTCTTTACGCATAGTATTTCTTTATAGCATCTGAATTGATTGGCCTTGGTAAATCTTGGCCATTCATGTTTATCAATATCAATGCCCCACCAGAGAAAGCTTGCTTAACAACATATGGGTCTTCATAATTCGGAGCCCATTTACCTCTATCATCTTCTTGATTTGGCCGGATTTTCTTTAAACCACCTGGGTCGTAGTTTCTTATTAAAGGCCCTTGCCACTCGTGACTGATATAATTGCCCATGACATATTGCTATGAGCCTCTTTTCTTCAATCATATTTAATTGTTCAAATTGAGAACGTATCCATTCGCTTTCATCTAGGTCTGATTCAGCCAAGATTCTCAGGGATGGTATTTCCATATCAATTGGAGTAACAGCCTCCATGCCATAAACTAAAGAGTAAGGGGTTGCCCCAGTTGATGTACGCATTGTGGTACGGTATCCGTGTAATGCATATGGAAGCATTTCATGCCAGTCCTTATAGGTCACTGTCATTTTGCTGATGATCTTCTTAATATTTTTATTGGTCGCCTCAACTGCACCATTCATCTGTGGCCTATATGGTGCAGAATTATGATGTTTGATCTTGAACTGATAACATAATTCTTTAACTGCTGCCCCGTTGAGGTTTGGTGCATTGTCAGTTATGATCCTCTCTGGTAACCTATATTTACAGATGATGTTAGCCTTTAAGAACCTGATGAAGGCCTTCTGAGTAATACTAGCAAAGGAATTGGCTTCTACATACTTAGTGAAATAGTCAATAGCAACTAGGATGAAATGATGACCATTCAAAGCTTTTGGGTTAATCAGCCCAATGACATTTATTCCCCACATGGAGAATGGCCATGGAGATACGAGACTATGCATTATAGTTGGAGGGGCATTAGCTTTGTTGGCATATATCTGGCACTTATGACACTTTCTAACATAATTGATACAATCCTTCTCCATAGTTATCCAATAGTAACCAGATCTTTGAGCTTGTTTAGTTAATGAGTGGCCATTTTCATGTGTACCACATACGCCTTCATGGATCTCTGCCATAATCTTGTGCGCTTCCCTCATGTCTAATAGCGTAGCAATGTCCCATCAAAGCTTCTCTTATATAGGACGTTATTACTAATAAAAAAGCCCATTGCCAATCGCCGGATGGTCTTCTTCTCATTATGTATCACGTCTGGTGGGTAAGTACCATGCTCCATATACATCTTGATACTATGGTACCAAGGTTGCTCGTCTTGTTCTCTTCCAATATTGAAGCAAAATGCTGGCGATCTTCTAGTCTCAATCTGTATTGGCTGAACTTGGACCCCACAATCAAGTTGGATCATAGGTGCTAAAGTAGCTAACGTATCAGCGAAGCGATTCTTTTCTCTAGCCATGTGATGAAAATTGATTACTTCAAAGTTTTTGATCAACTCTATCAAATACTCTTGATAAGGGATCAACTTTGGGTCTTTAGTACGCCATTCACCAGTCACCTGATAAATTATGAGAGCTGAGTCACCATAGACTTTTAGGTTTTTTATCCCAAGATCTATGATAGCCTGGAGACCATTAATACAAGCTTCATATTCTGTCATGTTATTGGTGTAGTCAAATCGTAACTTTATAGCAATCGGAAATTGCTTTCCATCTGGGGATATGATTACTGCCCCTACACCATTGCCATGCATGTTTGCTGCCCCATCAAAATACATTTCCCACCCCTTCGATTTGCCTTCCTCGATCGGATCTTCTGTAGTACATATGTCTTCATCTGGAAATTTGAAATCTAGTGGCTGGTATTCATCTATGGGGTTTTCCGCTAAGTGATCTGCTATCATACCACCCTTAACGGATTTTTGAATGACGTATCTTATATCATATTCAGACAATATTACTTGCCACTTAGAGACTCTTCCAGCTACATGCGGGCTTTCGAAGATGTACTTGAGTGGGTCTACTCTAGAAATTAACCAAGTGGTGTAGTAAAGCATGTATTGCCTCAACCTCCTTGTAGCCCAGACTAAACCACAACAAGTTCACTCAATCATCTGGTAACGTGACTCACAATCATTAAACTTCTTGCTCAAGTAATAGATCGCTTGTTCTCTTCGCTTAGATGCATCTTGTTGCCCCAGCATGGCTCCCATGGAATTTGGTCGTATTGTTAAATACAAAATTAAAGGTCGTCCTGGTATAGGAGGAACCGAAATTGGGGGATTTTGCAAATAATCCTTGATTCTATCAAATGCCTGTTGGAAATCTTCATCCCACTTCCTGGTGCAGTTCTTCTTTAAAAGCTTGAATATCGGCTCACAAGTTGCCGTCAGGTTAGCAATGAATCGTGCAATGTAATTTAGCCGCCCTAAAAAGCTTCGAACTTCCTTTTCTGTTTGAGGAGGGGGCATTTCCCGTATCGCTTTTACTTTGTCTGGATCTACTGTAATCCCTTTTTGGCTTACAATGAAGCCCAACAATTTTCCCGATAAAGCTCCAAAGACGCATTTGTTAGGATTTAGTCGTAGCTTGTACTTGCGTAGCCTTTCAAACAGCTTTCTTAACACCACAACATGGCTTTCTCCCTCAGAAGATTTAGCTACCATATCATCCACGTATACTTCAAGTTCTTTATGCATCATATCATGGAAGAGTGCCACCATGGCACGCTGATAAGTTGCCCCAGCATTCTTTAGCCTGAATGGCATGACGCGGTAACAATAAGTGCCCCATTGTGTAATAAATGTGGTTTTTTCTTTATCCTCCCTATCCATAGGGATTTGGTTATATCCTGAGTAACCATCCATGAACGAGTACCTATAGCTACGGGCTGTATTATCAACCAGGACATCAATATGAGGCAGTGGAAAATCATCTTTTGGGCTAGCTTTGTTCAGATCTCGATAATCCACACACATTCGGATTCTGCCATCCTTCTTTGGGACAAGAACGACATTTGCTATCCATTGTGGGTATTTAGCTACTTCTAGGAAACCCGCTTCTAATTGCTTCATCACCTCCTCTCTAACAACTAAAGACATATCAGAAGTGAGCCTCCTCAATTTCTGCTTTTTAGCCTTAGTGTCTGGGAATAAGGGGATCTTGTGAGAAGTAATCCCTGGATCAAGGCCTGGCATGTCTTGATAAGACATGCGAATACATCTGGGAATTCTTTGAAGAGTTCAACCATTTGCTCTCTTTTGGGGTTATCTACTATCTTTAGTTCTCTCTTTTCTTCCTCTGTGCCCATATTTATTACTTCAATTACATCTTCATGTGGGCACATTCTATTGTCGTCGGATTCGAGGATTTTTTTGTATACTTGAATGATCTCATCATCATCATACTTGTAATCATGCATATCAATGGCAACAAGCGTATCATCATTCAGGGACTCAGGAACCTCTGCATTGGACAAGAGTTCTGAGGAAATCAATTTCCTGGAGTGCGAAAAATGAACAACGAATGAATAGAAGGAAAAAGAAAGGAATGGATATAACTAAGTGAATTTTATTCGCATATCATTCTTTATTCATGGTTCATATAGGAGCTCGCCTAAAGGCGTATACAAAGCATAAAAAGACAACTTTTAGCTAGGCATGTTACTCTAAAATGATAGAATTGAAGGTGTCCTCGAACTCCCAATTTTCCAGAGCCCTTCCAGAATCATCAGCTGAAATCCACGTGCAAGTCTTTTTGCTTATTGTTGAAACCATTGCAACAGTTGGCTTGTTTAGCACTTCAGAGGATGTCGGGAATGTCTTCCTTATGTGGGGGATTTCAAAATGCTCGTCATCCTTCTCTACCTTCAAGCTTGCTTGCTCTTTCAATTGCATTTCCAATGGTGGTTCGTATCCTAACCCTTGGCGCTTGTGATTCTCTTGCAGATTTATTGGGGATTTGATGCCTTGGAGGTGAGTGCCCAATCCTTTGCCCTGCTTAAACCCATTCTTCTCCATTATCTTGGTTACTATGGAGTTGACATTTTTAGATCCCTTGGGTCCTTCAACTTCAAAACCTTGGAAAACCATTCCTTCCTCGTGCTCGGCAGCCTCAATGTATGGAAGAGAGCTCGGCTTGCTCACCATGATTTCTTCTTCGCCCTTGATTATCACTATCTTCCCGCTATCAACGAACTTTACCTTCTGGTGCAATGTAGAAGGTACTACCCCAGCTGAGTGTATCCATGGCCTCCCCAACAGCATAGAGTAGGACGGGTCAATGTTCATAAGCTGAAAGTCTACTGTGAATGAAGTTGGTCCAATCTGTAAAGGCAAACGGACCATTCCCAACATACCTCTCCGAGTACCATCGAATCCTCTAACCACCATGTTACTCTTTTCAACCTCTGACGCCTCTACTGACAATTTCTCAAATGTGGATAGTGGTAAAACATTTAACGCTGATCCTCCATCTATCAATACTTTGGCCACAATAAACCCTTTGCACTTCAGGGAAATGTAGAGGGATTTATACTGATCAACGGTTGATTGAACAACTTCTTCTTCTGAAAATGAGATGGTAGAGAATGCCCTCGCCACATTCATAATGCTTGCAACCTTCTCTGGGGTCACACTGGACTGCACATATGCTTCATCTAATGCCTTTTGTAGCGCACAACGATGCGGTTCAGAACTCAAGATCAAAGAGAGAATTGAGATCTTGGCCGGAGTTTTGTTCAATTGGTCTACTATGCTATATTCACTTTGCTTCATGATTTGAAGAAATTCTTCATCTTTATTTTCCATGCCTTTTAGACCAGAACTTGATGGAATATCAATATTGGTTTGTTTTCCTTTCTTTGACAATCCAACATTTTGCGGCAGATAAGATTTCCCACTTCGTGTTACTCCTGTTGGGTGAACCATTATTTCGTTGCTGGCCTTGGCTTCCATTACTTGTCCTGAGGGATTTCCGACAATAACTTTATACCTCCATGGTACGGCATGATTACTCTGATATGGAAAAGGGGTCGGTACCTTAATGGTCACTGCAGGCTGTTGCAATGGAGTCAAGATGGTGAAAGAGACAACATGAGAATTTCTCTTTTCATATGGTTCCTTAATGACGAACTCGACATGTCTTTTCTCCACCATGCCTACTTCTTTCTCTTCTCGAGGCATATAACCTGCTGCCTTTAAACAAGCATGGAGATCTTCTCTTATTAGTAGAGGATCGTTGGAGAACTCAATTTCATCAACAACATTTACTTGGTTTTCATGACTTGGAAGAGGATTGGCGTTGATAGTGGAGTTGTCATTCCTCTTCAATTGAATGTAATTAGAATCAATTAAGTCTAATACATTCCTTTTGAATGTTGCACAGTCCTCTATTGAGTGTCCCGGGGCGCCCATGTGGTATTCACATCGGGCATTAGAGTCATACCAAGCGGGGAATAGTGGTTGAGGCTGTTTGTAAGTACGTGGCCCTAACAGCTGAGATTCCAAAAGTTGGTGATATAGCTCAGTATTTGTCATGCCAAAATCTGGCCACTGCCGACTATCTCGTTGCTGCCAATTCCTTCGTCCTCCAGCTTGACCTTGCCTATTTTGTGTCAGATCATTCTTTGTCTGTCGAAACCCATCATTACCACCTTGATGTATTGCTTGGGGTTGTCTAGTGGTTTGGATGAAGCTAACATCGCCTTCCTTCTTCTTCCCGTTGTTCCCTTTTTTGGTGATGTTCTCACTTTGAAGAATCCTACCATCGCGTATGTCAGCATCGATTCACTCACCAATCTCGATCAAACCAAAAAAATCGATGACATGCGTCACAACCATATATCTGTAATAAGGTTCTTGTAAAGTACGGATGAAATAAGAGCTGAGCTCAGGTGGTATAAGGGGAGGTTGAACTTGTGCTGCGACCGTCCTCCATCTTTGGGCATAATCTTTAAAAGCTTCAGTGGCTTTCTTGCTCATTGACTTCAGTTGTTCCCTGGTGGGGGCAGTGTCAAGATTGAACCTGTATTGTTTCATGAATACATCAGTCAAATCTCTCCATTTCTTGATCTTTGTCTGATCAAGTTGCATGTACCATTCCAGTGCTGGCCCTTTCAAACTCTCATGGAAGAAGAGCAGCAAAAAGTTTTCGTCTTGTGACCATACGAGCATCTTGGTGCAATAGGCCTTAAGGTGGTATATCGGATTCCCTATGCCGTTGTACTTATCAAAGTCTGGCATCTTGAATTTCTTGGGAATTGAGACATGTGGGGCCAAGCATAAATCTTTTAAATCAAGTGAACCCCAAGTGTTTGGTCCTTGGAGGGCTTTTAGTTGGTCTTTTACTTCACCTAACTCTTCCTTCCATCCCTCCTTTTCAACTGATAAGGAGGGAATGTTGAAAGTGTATGTTGAATCTTCACCTGGTTGTTCCTCCTTAGTGCTTAGAACTTGAGGATTCTATTTACTTTGAGGCTCTTCTGTCATTTTTTCTTTCTCGCCATTTTCTGGTATACTTATTTCAGCATTTTTTAATGGATCAGATGTTCCTGACTCTTTCTCATTATTTTGGGTTTGAAGAGCTATGTTAAGGTGGAAATCATTTCTTTCAAATCTGCCATTTGTGCCTCCATATGAGACATCTGATGATTAAGATTAGATTCGGCTTCACCAGGATTGGCTGCCATCTGACGACTACGTGAGCGCGTGTTGTATGAATGCGTAGGGGGTAGCTGGTTAGGACGTTTAGACGGAGCAATATTGTATCACCTGCTTAGAAAGGGATAAAATATCATCAGTTTATTTAAACTTACAATTTCAGGCGGGCATAGCGAGTTATCGTATTGTTTTGGTATAAAGGTCTTCTGGCACAAGTGTCCTCTAGCGTCCTCAGGGAATCTATTATTCCACAGGGAGAACTAGAGTTGATCATTAAATAGGAGGGACCTTGAGTCCCGTCTTAGCTAAGATCTTTTCATTTGGTGAGTGTTTAGTTGGCATTCTGGAACGAGTGTCCTCTAACCTCCTCAGAGAATCCATTATTCTACAGGGAGAACTAGAGTTGATCATTAGACAGGGGGACCTTGAATCCCACCCTAGCCCAAGATCTTGTTATTGATCGTAGTGATAAGCACGCGTAAACAATGATAGTAAAAGGAGCGAGATATGCTTTTATTTGATAATATCAAGATTTGGTTACAAGTTTGAGTTCCTCTACTATTTGATTACATAAGTTAAAAAATTCAACAATCTCTGTTGGCGGGTTCAAAGGGATGATCATGCCTTCAGCGCACTTGAATGTGCTAGCAAATTCTGGGATATTGGTGTTAACAAAGCTGATTAAGTTACCACACCTCTTTACCCATTCTTCTGTCACGACAACTTGTCTGTGGTAGAGGAGTTCCCAGTTGGCTAAAACTTTCCTTTCGTGATTTAGCTTGTCCACAAGGCTCTGGATGGTTTCAGTGCTACTGGCCCTTACAGCAACCAATTCACCCTTCTTGTCTTCTAGGAGTTGAGTAAGAATATCAACTTCCCCTTGCAATTTCTTAAGAGGGGCATTGTCTCGTAGTTTCTCTTCGAGCAACTCTTTTGCCGTAGTCATCTTCAATAGTCAAACTCTATTATTCTTCATTTACCTATCGTTCTCTTGCATAGCCCTTTTTAAGCTTTTGTTTTCTTCTTCTAGCTTCATGATCCTTGAGCGTTCTTCTAATTCTCTTCTCTTTCTCTTTTCTGTCAGTTTTTCTTGAAGGGATGCACATTTGTCCTCTAGCTGACTCATCTTTCTCTTATTTTGTGATTCTATCATAGACAACTCCTCCAGCTCCTTTTCCCTTGTTTTCAGGCACCTTGCCAACTCTTTGTTTACTTCTTGGGCATCATTTCCTAATAAAGGATCTTGGGGGGAATAAGATGGATTGGCTCCTTTGATTCTGTCCTTGAGCCAGTCCTTATAGCCTGGAGTTGCACCTATTTCCCGGTTCCCCAGCTCAGTCTTTCCCTTGTATGCTATCTTGCTCCAAGCTTCTTTGATTTCTCGACATAAGTCCTTCCCATTATCTTCTCTGTATGAGAAGTGTATGACTTGCACTTCTTCTTGATAGGGAACTTTTTGCCGAAATGCTAATTGCCTTAATGCAAAAGAAGGATTGTAGTTAATACATCCTCTTGGTCCCATGAGAGGCACATTAGAAAAGTCCCCGCAGTGATGGATGATCTCTTCATCCTCCCACCATTCTATTTTCCATAAGAGAGAATCTTCTGTTAACTGTGAGAACTCCTTCCTCCAATCATTTTTGTTTAATTGAAGATACTTGAAAGCCATAAGTGGATTAGTAAACTTGTCATGCCTTTCTCGGAAGTATTTCTTCTTTCCATATACGTGACTCAACATCCATACCTCAAGCAATGCAAGACAGCATTTTATTCGACCTTCCTTCTTTAGGTGGCATTGAGATAATGACATATAGGTCTCTGCTAAAACTGTGGGTACAGGGTTAATTTGGTAGTGTTCGACTAATTGAAAGACACTGATAGCTCCCAAGTCGATTATTCCCGCTGATGAAGGAAAGAGGATCATGCCATAAATTGCCAAGGCGAAAACCCTACAAAAACTCTCCCAATCTTTATTTTCTGCTAATCTTGCTAAGTGAGCTTCCACTATGGTCCTTTTAATCCCCTTGACCTGTCCAGCGCCTACAATTTGTACTTCTTCCATGTGAACCCCTAACAGCTTCGCTATTCCTCCCTGAGAAGGTAGCCGGCCTGGATAATGGTAGATCTTATCACTCCTCTTAATTGGCATCCTAAGGATTTCCCCGTATTCTTCAAGGGTTGGGGCTAGTTGAAAATCAGAGAAAGTGAAGCATCTCAAAGAGGCATCCCAATACTGACACAGTTCTATGATAGCCTCATTATGCACAGGCACGTGTAACAAATCAATGATATTTCCATACTTCTTCATGAAACCCAATTTGACTGAACCTTGAATGTAGTGACTTAATCGAATTAGGCCTTCAAGTGGTTCTGCTCCAGTAGTCAGTCTGATGCCCTTCCCTCTATATACCTTTCCTGTAGGAACTTGATTTAGACTTGGTTTTTGTGCCATTTAACCTTATGCCAAATTTTCGGTTGTCGGATAACTCGTTTTCCCTTCATTAAAGAAAAGAGAAGGAAGAGTCAGAAAGTATTTTCAAACACATGCTATGCAAATGATTATATGTGCTTTCTAGCCTTGATATGAGTGATGGACATTAGGAAAAAGAATTTCACCTCCTCAAGAGATCTATTACCTCATAGGGAGAATGAAGTGCCCGTTAACCTGCGAATGGCCCAAACCATCACACGGCTAAGGGTTTTTTTTAAATGATGATTATGTCCAAGACCCATATCAAATGAAAAATGCTAATGGATGATGCAAGGCTACTTCATGAGACGTGAAAGAGTAACGACTTATACTTCAAGTTTTGATATGGGTGATGGACATTAATAAAAATAACTTCACCTCCTCAAGAGATCTATTACCTCATAGGGAGAATAAAGTACCCATTAACCTACGAATGGCCCAAACCATCACGCGGTTAAAGGTTTTTTTTTAAATGATAATTATGTCCAAGGCCCATATCAAATGAAGTTAAAATGCTAATGGATGATATAATGATGCCTTATGAGTCCTAAAGGGTTATCCCTCATCGAGATGTTTTCTAACATGATTGATGTGATGAGATCATGGTCTTTTAGGGTCATAGACCCTTAGACTAAGGTTAGCTATCTAATGTATACACGGTCCTTGTGATGTATCTTTATGGGAATGATGCTAGATACATACTCAGGTGAAGCGACAGTTAGTCACTTGATCCTAGAGGTTCCATTGATTATGCATGAATGACAATAAAGATCATTAACAATAAATAAATATATGTTCTCCAGTGTCCTATTTTAGGAATGACCCTAGGTTAGTAGTATCTATCCTAAGAAAGGCAGGTATTAATCAATTGGGTAGGTCTATAATTTCTACTAATAAGTGTAATGGTTTCAAGGCGGTTCTAATTCTCACAGATAAAGGCCTCCTAACTGCCCTCATCGTAAAGATAAAGACCCCATTTGATGAAGTTGACCTTCAGGGGGTTCTGAAAACCCCACAGGGATCAACCTCACCAAATGAGTAACAGCTAGGATGAAGTCTTCACAGTAACCTCAGGGGGTTCTTAAAACCCCACAGGGAGACTGCTAGAAACTTCCACTCACCTAAGAAACTCACAGACCCGGGTATAGGGCCCAAAATCTGTGTGAGGAGAATAGTGTATGTGTTCAGTGTGTGTGGAGAGCATACCAACCTATGGGCCTAGGTTCTACCCAACCCTCATCTACTAAGCAGATCACAAGATAGATAGACAAAAGGAGAAAAAAAATAAACAAGTAGATGAATAAGGAATTTAATAAATAAAAACAACTATTCACAAAAAAAAATAATAATAAGAAAAGGGTAATTAAAATAAAATTAAGGCCAAATTATTTTTAAACATTTAACTTAAAAATGGGCTTGACTCTCAAACTGTCCCCAGTGGAGTCGCCAAGCCGTAGCGCCCAAAATTTAGAAAAACATGGAGCCGCCACCAAAATTTTAGAAAAAGGATAATTTTGGAAACCTTTCTAAAAATGGAAACTGGTCTATAAAAACCATTTAGGGTTCGGGAGTCGATTGTGTGTGGGGAAGGTGTTAGGCACCCCACAACACCCATTCATAAGAATGGTTACCCTAAGTTAATTAGTTAAAAATAAAAATGGCCTTTAACATTATTATAATTACCCAAATAAAAAAAGAATATTTACAAAACTAAATGAAATGAAAGAAAAAGAAGAAAAAAAAAGAACACTTATTTACAATAAGAAAAAATATACTTATTTAAAAAAAAGAATATTTATTTACAATAAGAAAATAAGAAAAAATATATTTATTTATAAAATTGGACTTGACCTAGGATGAAAACCTAGGGCCTACGTACCCTTTAGAGGGATCAAAGCCCACGTAGTTCGAGTGGTAGAAAAGCGTGTCACTTGGTTGGTGATTTTTAGAAAAATGTTTATTTAATTTTTTTGAGAAAAATATCTTTTTTTTGTTGGGTTTGTGTTTTTTACTTTTTTTTTCTAAAAAAAACGTTTTCTTCTAGTTTCTTGTAAAAAAAGAGTTTTTCCATTTTATTTTCATGTGTCAAAATATTTTTTTTATTTTTTTTTGAAAGAGGACCTAAGAAAGGGATTAAGAAAACAAAAAAGAAAATTAGCACAATTTAAACAAAAAAGAAGTCAAAAGTGAGAAGATTTATGCATACCTTTTATTCTTTGAACCCGCTACAATAAGAGATAGGGTAATAGAACCACATAATAAACAAGAGGCAAATAAAATTATATTATCTATATTTATTAAGCATAACACCTAATATCATAAGAAAATAAGACATCACATACCTCTTGCCTATGTATGAGATAATTCAGTTGGACAATAAAATGCAAATCCACAAGACCACAATGAGCTAAAACACGTCCAGCAACATCATAATACAAAGTGAAGCAATGTAATGCATATTGGATAAATTCATAGTGCATGAATGATAAGGTAAGCATGAACCAAGGGATACTAGATGAGAGAAAAACACGAGATGTAAAAGTGAAATCAAAGAAAATGATGAAAACTCAACCACAGACCTTATCTCCTTGCTCTCCCAAAATTCTTGTATCCTTTGCTTCAACCCTTGCACTCCTATTTATAGTCCCAAGGTAGGGTTTTCTTCATAAATTCTCCCTTTTTTATTTTATTTTTTTTTCGTTTTTTTTGATTTTTTTGTATTTTATGTTAAGAACTACCTAACTTAACCCAATCACCATCAATGGAGATTTTTTTAAATTTTCGTTTTTTTTTATTTTTTTTGTTTTTTCTATTGATAAGACTTCCTAACTTGACCTAATTACCATTAGTGGAGATTTTTTCATTTATTATTTTTTTTCCATTATTCTCCCCACAAGTAACTTCCTAATTTAAACCTATCAACATAAATGATATTTTTTCGTTTTTTTATTTATTATTTTCCCTTAATGAATGACAATGCCAATCATATCAATGAGGGGATTTATTTTAATTTTCATTTTTTTTATTTTTTCCCTTTTAAGGATGATTACCTATTTAGACACCGATCATCATCAATAGGAGGATTTTTTCTTATTTTCATTTTTTTTATTTTTTCTTTCAATGATGATTGCCAATTTGGACACCAATCATTATCAATTATTTTTGTATTTTTTAGCGGGGCCCGGACAAAATAGGGTGTTCACACCTGGTCAGGATCAGCAGGATAAGTTCACATAGCATGTTTCTCATCATTCACGTTAGCAATTCTAAGAATATTATCCATGTCATTTTTCTGAATTGCCATGATCGTATCTTGCCAAGCAAAACAGAATATCCCTCGTAATCAATATATTCCCTGTAATATCCCAAAATTTGATTAAGGGATTTCAACTCTAAAAGTGAATGTGATTATCGTTAAATTGACACCTTTGGAGAATACGATATCAATTGTGATTTGAATGTGTTATGACCAGTGCCCAAACCCTGTATTTAAGCTTAATTGTGTGACAAAGCTTAAAATGCATTGAAAAGAAGGGGAGGGCGCATGATTGGTGTGATTGTGTTTGGTGGTAGTTTAAGAGCAATTACCATAATCAGGGGCAAAATGGGAAAGTTACTGGCCAACTGGTTAGTTATCGAAGAGGAAACTCATTGGTAACTTGAAGATCAATGGTTGTGATGGAATGTGCAAGAGATCAAAGGGTGGAATCATGTGTATATGGGCTTATGTGAGCTCATGATAAAGGAAACAAGATGGTGACAAGTGGCAACATGTGAGCCCTTGATTTGGTCAAAAGTTTAAACCTCTCTTCCTCTCTCCTCTCTTTTTCTAGGTCGGCCAAAAGGCATTTTCATGCACAAAATATGATCTCATCTCTCTCTCTCTTCACATCTCCATGGACGCCCAAGCTCAAGGAGGAAAGAGAAAGGAAAAAGGTGAGATTTTACTTACTTGGTGTCTCCTTTAGCTCAAACACTCTTCTATAATGTTGTTTATAGTGATGAGACCTTCATCCCTATGATTTTAGATTTGTGAAAGGAGGTGTTTGAGTGCTTGGGGAAAATTAGAAAGATGAAAAATCAAGAAATAAGTTTGAGGAAGAAGAGGTAAGTATGAGCTTCCCTTTGATCTATCTATTGTGACTTTTGGTTGAGTTTTGAGAATTGTGGAATTTGCCCTGATTTAGTGTAATTGTGGAATGAATGAATTGGATATTTTATTGTGGTAAAAATGGTGTCATATTGTGTTTTGGTGCCATTGGGATTGGTTTGGAACTTTGGAATGTAAGGGATTGCAATGTTGAGTTGGTATTATGATATTGTGTGACATGTTATGTTTGTTGTGAAACATGTCATTGGATGTGATTTTGAGTATTTTGAGGTTTTCAATGGGTTCCTTGTGTAAAATTATGTGGGAGTAACTTTGGGTTAGAATTTGGGACCATTGGAAACACATGTTGGAAGTTAGGGAAAATTCTGTCATCTGCTGCATTTTGGCTTCTGATAAAGCCCCACTTGAGTGAGCAGGGGTCTCACTTGAGTGCAGCATCATATTCTCCCTTTTCCTTCAATTTTCAGTTGCACTTCCATGTCAAAAAGCAAGAGTACATTTCCTCACCTGCAAGTGAAGTGGGTCCTCACTCTAGTACGAGGTGTCTCACTCGAGTGCATATGTATTTTGCATTATGAGGCCAGGTCTCAGGTTAGCACTCATAGCCAATTTCTCAAGAGTGTGTCTTAGCACCCATAAGTGTTATGCCATCACTCGAGTGCCAGAGCCAGTGCTCGAGTGCACTCTCTACTTTAGGGTTTTCTTTACTCTCGGGTAGTCACTTTCTGTGCTTCACCTTGTAAGACTCGAGTGAGTGTGAGGCCATCACTCGAGTGCTGAGTTTGTGACTTGAGTGGAGTGATCACTTCTGTCTCTGTCATCGCGCTCTGTTAAGCACTCGCACGAGTGAGCTATCCTCATTTGAGTGCAAGTTATCCATCACTCGAGTGCCTTAGCTAAAAAATTAGTGCTTTTGCTTCTGAAAGGGGATCTTTGGTCAAGTTTCTCTCAATCCTTTAGGCATGTGTTTATGCTTTTAATAGCCACCTAAAGGTCATGAATGATAACCATCTTTAAGTATTTGAAGTTAAGGAATTGGAAAAGGGAATAACCTTATGTCCTTGATTTGATTGTCAGGGTTTGGTATTTGCCATGATCGTGATCTACTTGTGCCGGAGCACATGTGGAAAGAATAAGGTAGTGAAGCTTTCCTTATACTATATGTGATGCATTGTATGTTTGATTTATTATTGTTTGTGGGTCTATTACCTGCGGCCCATCGATGGTTCCAGTAGGAGGACCGTGCCTTCGGGGTGATAGAGATACGGGGGATGAGACTATGTGGAAGCCGAAAGGCTATTTGTGAACTCTTCACCTGTGACCCATCGATGGTTTCGGTGGGAGGACTGTACCTTCAGGGCGGTAGAGATATGGGGGATGAGACTATGTGAGCCGAAAGGCTATTTGTGCTGCTTGCTGCATGATGATATGCTTGCATGCTATGTGATTATATGTGGTATAAGTGATTTGTTACTACTAAGATTCTTTTGAATCTCATTCTTTCCATTGACTAACCTTTCAGATAGGGCAAGCGGTTCGAGAAAGAAGCAAGCCACCAAAGACGGGTTAAGCTCCTAGTTAGGAGTATTAGTTGGTAGTTGGTTATCATAGTTGGGAGTATTGTATAATTTGTATCCGTATTTGGATTTGGGATGTAAATTGTGGAAACGTATTGTGTAGTCCCCTGTATGAGCGGCTGTAATGGGCGTATGCACTCTGTAAAGCTTGAGTTAATGAATGGAACTAGGGGCTGGCTGGGAATTTTATTGTGCACTCTGATATATATATATATATATATGAATGTGATTGAACTGCGCAGGGTAATTATATTCGAAATGTGAATACGAGACCAGGATATTTGGATTTCGAAAAGTATTTGTGAAAACCCTATTGTGGGAATGTGTTTGAAAATGGGTTTTACTATTCATTAGTCTCTAATTCATTTTTAATTACGCATTTTTGAATATTAATTACGGCTTGTAAGGCAGGGGGTTACATTCCCCGATTAAGTTCACTCTATTAGGTGAACTGGCCAAGACTTTAGGAGGATGCCCGAAAACTTTCTAAAACTTAGACTTCAAATTTTCAAAATGAAGCTGGGCCTATTCGAACAAATATCCTCCTCCATACATAGGTTCCAGTGAATCGAAAATTGGCACATGAAGATCTTCGAAACGATTTTTAGCTATTTGAAGGTTTATATTCGAGCACAAGGAGAATAAGAGCCTAATTATGATTATGAATTCTTGAATGAAGGAGTACAAATAAGCCTTTCTATATGCAAACCAAAGTCCTAACCCTAAAATCTAATCATAATTAAATATAATAATATTTCAGATTTATAAATCTAAGATATATAGAATATATCAAATATCAATGTAAGATATAATATCTCAACATATCTTTTCATATATAATAAAGGATAATTATAGTATAATAATAGTGAGATATATGATAAGCAATATCTAGGGTTTAATTAAGACATATAGGGTTATCCATTAGAGACATTAAATAAAGATATTTATTCATTAGATTTATTATTTTAATTTTAATATTTGAAATAATTATGAAAATAGGTTAGGCCGCTAACAGAGGCCTATGCCTTAGCCTAGCCTATTTAATAAATAGGTCAAGCTCAGATTCAGGCCTGTCGTCAGGTTTATTTAGATAAATAGGCCGGACCTATTTTCACAAGGCCTAGCCGATAAACCTACAGGCTTGACCTATTTAACTTTGTTAATTTATATGCCATTATACAAGTATATATAATATCATCTAAATAATTTTATAATTTATTTCTAAATTTACCAACTCAGCCTTAATTCTAAGTTTCACATCCATCGTCATTTCACACACTCAAACCTTGCATTTACATCAATCATTCACCTCTACCTCTCTTCTCTTCGATTGCTTAAGATGATAATGCTAACTCACTCCCTCTTCTTTGATTTGTGTTGTCTACTAAATCATAATAATTGCTATGAGTTTCTTTTCAACAAATAAAATACTATAATCTTAGTAGGAGGAGTTTGTCTCCATTTACGTGGAAAAAGTAAAAGGTGAAATATAGTTTGACTTGCTGCTTATTATGTTTGGTCGATTTCAGAAAATATATCATTAGTCAACTGACGATCGGACAACTATTGTCAGTTTGTCATTATGCGTTCTTTTCTTTTCCTTACTAAGCGCTTATATTATGACGAGAATAGATGTTAGGCTTTTAAGACATAATGTAGGATTTGTAAATAGGTTTGAAGAGTTATATATAAATTTAGAAGCATAGGCTATTTAAAGCCCTACATTTTAAATAGACCTTTAAATAGGTTTCAAGTCTTGTCAGGTCCTCTGAAGGACCAAGTCCAGGCATAAGAAAAGTCTATGTACAAGCTCAGGCTTTAAATCTCTATTGTAGATATGCAATTCTTTATGAACAAGTGGGTTATACATATGAACAATACAAATTGAACGAATCGCATTTGCAAGTGTTCTACTCTTCATGAACAAGTGGAATCCTCCTTTGAATAACACACTAATTTCCTATGGTCGAAGCTTCGGCCGGTCAGCGCTAGAGCTTTGATAGCTGGCCAACGGTGGCTGCTCCAGCCTTGTGGCTGCCAATCCCCGGTTTGCAGAGCTCCGACAACGATCAAACGTTTTTTTTAAAAAATAAAACAATAGGGAATTAATTTCTTTTTACCTATAAAACTTATTTTCATTTTAGTCTTTCATCCTATAGTAAAATTTCATAATGTTTTGATCCTTGATTGAAATAAATTTGGTCCTGTGGCCCTATGATGAAATTATCCAAAAAAAATAATGACATGCCTTATAATTATATCAAAAAAATTTTCTCCCCACCTTGAGAGCAAAGTGATATTAGTGGACTATTATCATCAATATTATAAGTAATTTACTCAATGCATATATTCGGGAGGCACTAGACGATCGTATGGGTGCATATTTTGCAGAAGGGGCTTCACCAGTTAGGCTTAATGGAGTCATATGAATCACTACAAAAAATAAGACTTTCAGCGGCGACAAAAGTCGCCGCTGAAAGTAGCAAAGTCGCCGCTGAAAGTTTTCAGCAGTGACTTTTTGTCACCACCATGTCGTTGGCATAGCAACCGTGATTGAAAGTATAGGCGGCGACTTTTCCCAGTCGCCGCTGAAAGTGACTTTCAGCGGCGACATTTTGTCACCGCAGAAAGTTTATGGAAATTCATGTAAAACGAAAGTTGCCACTGAAATAGGTATTTGGCGGTGACATTTGTCGCCGCTTAATGTACATTCTGCGGTGACTTTTGTTGCCACTGAATGTTACATTCAGCGGCGACAACTTTGTCGCCACTAAAGATACTTTAGGCGGCGACAGAAATTGTCGCGGCTGATTTTCATTTTCTGCGGCAACTTTATTGTCACTGCTGATACTCTGTTCTGTTTTCTGCGAAGACAAAAGTCGCTGCTGAAGGCCAATTTTATTTTTTCAATATATTATTTATTTTATTAAATTAAAGCTTTTATTCCTGGTGCACATAATAATAAAATACTAAAAAAAGAAAATAAAATGGAACCATAATACATTAATTAAGTCATATAATCCACAACATTTTTAAGTCTTAAAGTTCAATCTCTCAAAAACTATTTAACATCATAAAATTTTATAATAGGACAAGCAAACTATGTTGAAGGACCAGTCTGTGGGACATCAAGAGTAGGAGCAGATGCACTACTACAAAAAACCAAATCTGTGGTGCTTATAATTGCATTAGCTGTGGCGCTTGCGAAATGCCACCTATCTCAACGCTACTAAAAAAAGCTGTGGCGCTTGGAAGTGCCACAGATTTTTTAATTTTTTTTTAAAAAATAACTTCCTGTGGCGCCTGACCGGCCAGGCGCCACAGTAGGCCTAGCCAGGCGCCACAGTAGGTCTTTTTTTTTTTAAATTTTTCGTTCTGGTTTTTTTAGCATATTTTTCCTCATATTTTTTTGTGTTTTTCGTATTGGTTTTTTTTAGCATATTTTTTCCTCATGCATATATCTCCCATGCATATATAATTATAGTCTGCATGGTTTAATAAAAACAATAATAGATAACTTTAAAATGATACCAACAAATGATTGATTAGCTAAAGTAGTAATGAAAATTGTTATTCAATATACTGTAAACATAGCTGAATGAAATATAATACAACAAATTCAACTTGAACAAACATGCATGACACAACAATTATATTGGCAATTAGAAACAACACAAAAAAAACCAGCTAGTGAATTTAATAGTAAATATAGCTACCTAGGGATTTGCCTAAACACATATTCACACCATTCCTCGATCACTTCATTAACCTGATGGTCTGTCAAAGCGTCACAACGTTGATCTTCATAATACTACAGATATATACAATCAGAGACACAAGTTAGAACAAATTAAAATCAGTAAAACATAACTGTCAGGCACTAATTCAATTTCATTACAACACAATATGAAGTACAACTAAATGACTTACTTTTTGAGGAACAAATGGTTGATCATGCATAATAACATCCTTCATAAATTTCATGATATAGTACCCACAATCATTGTCATTAGGTTGGAAAGGGCACTGCAATAATATAATGCAATATTTAACTCTGTTCATGAATAAAAAGTGTTTACTAACAAAGTCTAAGTAAAGTCAAATATCAATACCTGTATCTTCTTCCAAGGATAGCTAAGGCGGGGGTCAGTAGCTTTAGAATAGTTTAACGAGACAGACGACCGATATGCAGTCAATGCGCTAACAAAAGAAACAGAAAATGATTACTTTTGATTATTCAATCACGTTCGCAAATATTTATACATAGGCACGTATACTTACCTACTGATCAATAGCATCATATCAAAACGGTCTTGTGGAAGACCATTTTTCAGAGGATCCAAATAATAAATGCGAGGGCCTGAAGGTTCCGCTGGATTGATAACGATCAATATCCAATGGCGCCTAAAATATATTTTAAAATTTTTTTTTGAACAATCATGTTATGATAGAAGTTAAATAATAAAAACAAAAATTGTACCAATAATAACTTACCCCGCATTATACGGCACTAAAAATAATGTATTTGCTGTCGCTTTCTTGCTAAAGTAATCTTTCAGCTCATTAGATTGCGCAGTCACATCTATTTTACCCTCATGATGACCAACGAGAAAAGGGTTGACAAATGCGAATTGGACCCTGTGTGTATCCATTAAAACGTCCTGGTCCAAATGCCTGGTATAAAACATACAGTGTCATGAGAAACAAAAGAAATGGAACGAGATATATTAATAACAGTGATAAACGATGATAGTTGTAACACCCTTGTTTTCAAAGCGTATGGATGGCTGAAGTGCAGTATTATCTTTAATAAGGAGACCGATAATCTTTTGTAAACAGCGGAAGTTCCATCAAACAGTGTGTTGAGTGGGTTTTTTCAAAAATCTTTTCAAAAATTGTTTTCAAATTTGGTCTCATTTTATTTCAAGCCATCCGTTTTAGGTTCATTTCTTCATATCAGAGTTTTTACTAATAAATTCTCTGCTGGAACCCAAAGTACTATAATAAATTAACGGCCCTAAATGGACGGCTGTCCACTATTGGTTCGGATGTCACTTTGCGTTTGCTTATACATAGGCGCTTATTTACGTGTCTACTATTTTGTCAGTATGAGACTGACCACACTTAAATACAAATTAAATACAACTCCAAATAGATAACCAACGGAAAATTAAATTCTAAGTCCTTTGCTTCATTCGCCCGCGTTTACCTTCTTGCCTGAGGAACTACTTGCCCGAGCTGAAAATTTGTTTTGGAAAAATAGGGTGAGATTCAATGAATCTCAGTAGTAACAGATATCACTCATATAAAATGCACATATATCATGCCATGTCAACCAAAGTTATAGTACAATCAACATATTCAACATTCAGAGATAAATTCACAATATGCAGAAAGCATAAAGTTACCAATTCAAGGACAACCGTCCCTTGCCACAGTGCTGGGAAATTCTACTGGGCCTGAGCCCTTCTCATCTGAATGCTTAAATTCACAATGGTACAAACATGCATATAACATATCACATAGTATGTGAGGGATAAGTTACTACCTGACAATTTTTCCAAATCTTGATCTTGATTGACGTGCTTTGAATGTCCTGGGCAAGTGTCAAGTCCTATAATTTACGGGCAATGAGTTATTTCTTAGTCCAACTCTTCATAAATTATTCTCTTATGTTGGTTACCATTAGGGTCACTATATTAGGTCCAATATGAAGCTAATGAGCTAAAGCTACTCCAAAGGCTTAACTCAATTCTTAAAGGTCCAATTCTATTACCAAACTCTTAACTTTGAATTTTCGCACATTTACCAAAAACTGACAGATTTTTCACTGAACTTTGAAAAACCATAACTAATTCTAGAAAAATTCAATTGGGATGATCCAAAATTCTCTGTAACCCTTATTAAGTCTATTTTAAGGGAAAAATACTTTCAGTAGCCGTGAGATTGCACACACTTCCCAGTTTTTCTTTTTCTCCCTGTTGCCAGAAAATCTGACCAGTTTTATTGGTCTACTTCAAACATTCATAACTCCTAGTATACTTATCGAAATCCTTCATAATACCTATCAAATTAAAGGTCTATAAGTGTACTTTAATTATGGAAAATATCATCATCAACAGATGAAGTTTGGATGGTGAAAGGTTCGCCACAACAAAACTGCCAGACAAAAACGCACACTGGCAACTTTGTTGCACAAGCTTACTTAATTTCCAATTTTTTTAAATCTTTAAACCAGTTTGTCAAAAATTATAACTAGAACCTATTCCCACACAATTTTTCGTGTAGAATCCTATGGAAAGCTCAAAAATACCAAAACACAAGATTCATCCCCAAACCGAAATCTGCCTCCCAAAACAACAAAAATCAAGTTTGTGCTTTTGAACTCCAACAAGTCTAATACTTCATTAATAATCATATATCACCTTATATATGATTTAAAACATCTTTAGTCTTCAAAAACACCCCTTGGTTGAATTACGTGGTTGATTCAAGAACAAGGAATAACTCAACGAAAACACGAAGTAATCGGTTCAAAATGAAACCTACGCTTACCTCTTCACGTTCCTACAAGTGGTTCGGTATTCGGACGGCACTCCGGCTAACTAACTGACACAAAACACCTCAGATGAGAAATCTGAGACCATAGAATTGAAGCTCTCATCAAGAGGAACAATGTTTATGAACACTCTAAGAGCAAGAAAAGTGATTTAGAGAGTGAGATTGTGTGATACTCACTTACCTTGTTTCTGCGTCTTCAAGCTCACCACCTTCTCTTTCTCTTTATCTATTTTCTTTTCTGTTTCTCTTACTCTCTCATATCTAGCCGGATAGAAATGAAATGAAAGGGAGGAAAGTGTCTCAATTAAATGGCCAATTATGAGAAGAAACAATTGATAGTGGTGTCTTGTTTTTATTTTGCCTTAAGTGTACCCATATGTTCCAAATGTTGATTGTCCTTTCTCTTCCTTGTTTTGTGCTTTGAAGGAAAGTGTGTTGATTAATTTATTGAGTGTGTGTGATGTAGTGTACATGTGTGTGGGTGCTTGTGTGTGTTGGCATGTGGACCAACTCGTTCTATCTCTTTTCCTTTTCTTGACGGAATGTGTGTGTATGGATGAAGAATTTAGTTGATTAATTATTATCCTCCTACTTGTGCTTGTCCGAAACATAAGAGAGTGGAGAGAGTATGATGTTGTGTCCACATATAGAAGCTTCTTGTGTTTGGTGTAGTGTGAGTAGGTAGTTGTATAAGTGTTAGGTAAATGTTGTCCAATTTGTCTCTTAAAATTGTTTTTCAAGGAAAAATCTTAGCCCTTGATTTTAGCTTCCAAAAACTAAATTTAACACCATGTAAATTTTTTCTTTTTGATTAATTTAACCTTTACTAATTTTTGGGATATTACAATAGTGAAGTACCTTATCCAGATGTTGATAGCCGAAGCACTAACCCAATCACGAGCACATATTTCCTGCACGACCTCGGCAGTAATATAATCAACTAGACCACCAACACTGTAGATATGTCTTGGAATACGTAATGGCACTACTCCCTCACCGATCAATTGTGGTGCAATCAATATTAATTGATCGAGATATGAGGTATGTCTTCTTCTGCTCTGTTGGCTGGCCGATGCTTTTGACTTGGGTTGTGTTATTGAAGACTTTGAAATCTTATCCTGCGCAAATCAGAAAATTAAATCACAGTTCGAGATGAAAGTTCGAAGGAAAAGTGCAGGGAATTTTGAATGCACGACCTTTCCACATGGCTCGATAAGACCTATTGGCCAAGCAACATAGCCACCTACAACATCTGCCACCTTATTTTGCTCATCCTGAGACGGGATCGGTAAGAGGACATCTTCGTTCGTGCAGACGTCAACCCTAACCCGGAGTGTGTTATCGAGCAACGGTGAATTGTGCAATATGTCCTTACCAGTGTTGTAGGAAACACCTACTGCAACCGCGTGCTTGGATGCTTGCTTGACATATAGCTTGCATTGAAATTCGCCCTACGGAAAATAGAGTTAATATGTTAAATTTGCTTAATTATAATTTAACATATAGTTAAGTAGAAAAGAAATTAATTACCGAAGGAAAAGGGACTTTAGGCATGGAATTGCAGCTATCTCTAAAACTTGGGCTATCACAGAACGAAACATTTGGTGTTGGCCTACCCTGGACCAACTGTTGTATTTGCGTTGTTAACAACGCATTCTGTTCTTGCATCAAACACATTTGTTCGGTGAATTGTTCTTCTCGTTGTTCCTTGTAGCGCATTTGTTGTTGAAGTTCTTGCATTTGATGCTTAAAGCTAGCCATCTCGTCACGTAGGTAGGAAACATCACTTCTACTCGAGCGCTTCTGACGTCCGAAGTATGCTGATGGGGTGACTGCAAAACCAGTACCCCGAACACGACCATCATACTCGGGTACTGGTAACGCTCTGCTCAATAAATCGTCCCGACCAACATGGTTCGCCAACGCAGGATCCTCCTGTGTCATTTGTCACTTTCCCAAAAAGAATTACAATGAAAATTAGTTATTATAAATGGAGTTCATTTAAGTAAAGCCAATTATTTATTGAACGCATAATATAATTGAATACTTACACAATATTCGGCTACTCTTCTTGCTTCGTCACTAGGAATTTCACCTTTCTTATTTGTGACACCCTGGACCCACAGCTCATGTCGTGGAACCTGTGTAATATCTGAGCCTGATTCTTGTATCTGCACATCGAAGTTAGTCGAAGTTAAATGATATTCATACAATTTTTATTATGAATGTAATAATCATCAGTTCGTACCATTTTTCTTTCTAAAGTTGCGTATGAGCCAGGTCCTTGTGTGTACCGGTATGACATGTTGGTCGCGTTAGATCGATTTTTCTCGCTCAACTCCTAGTTAGATCAAAATGATTCATATAAATATATAAATGTTACTTACAAATACATACATTACACGTAATAGGGAAAAATAAACAAATCCCCTTACCAGGAAATCAGGAGTTGTATGTGTATTGATAAACTCATCCCACATTTCTTGAGTGATGATTCCTTCGTACAATGGATAAGGCGGTGTAGTAATGATATCATTATTATCATCCCTCAAGAAATATTTGACAAGATCAGAACGAAACTTTCGTATAAGTTTTCCGGCTTTTCTCATTACAAAGTTCTTCTGATCATCATCAATAATAAAAATACTCTGTAAACAAGTCAGAAAACATATATAATATGTAAGATTGAAATGAGGTGAAACAAAGCAAACCGAATAAATATATAATTAAGGTGTTACCTGTATTTCAGCCCAGATCACATCCTCATAACTTTTCTTTACCATTTTCTAATTTTGAACTGTAATAGGGACTCTGTCTCGAACCATAGTCCCGATGAAGTTATTTAAGGAGGTACTGTTCTCGCCAAACGGGTTTCTATTTTCATTCCACTCTAGTTGTAACTTGATTCCGTTACTTCTCAGTCTGATCAACCTCGCCATAATTGTCCTGCCACGTCTGACGTTCGCCTCAAATCTCTGTCTACCAATGTGCCTGGGAACGTCATCAATGTCATCAGGTACGAGACTGGGAATGTCATCATGTGGTGAGTCCATACTCCTACAAGTGAAATAAACCAAATCAAAACATCAGTGCACAATAGTCGTGTATGTCAACGAAAGCAAATTATTTTGAAATTTATAAAAACATATGTACAAGTAAATGAGTCAAGGCAATCATTATCTTTTCCTTTTCCTCGTCTGATTTAAAATTTTATTCTTCAGAATTCACGTTGGATTGAGAATTGTGTTCCTCTTGACCCAAGTTCCCTCTTTATGATCATGTCTCACGTATAGGGGTCCATCTCCATCTTCATCTTCATCTGCATCTCCATCTATATCAATCTTTGCTAACCATAAATTCTCAAATGAAGGATCATCATTATTGATGTTCAAATATTCATTACTTTCAAAATCAACTTCTGCTTGACGATTCTTGTTGGATGGAAGTATAATAGACCAATTCTTCTTAGCAGGATCAGGAATGTAAAATGCTTGTTCTGCTTGTGCTGCTAAAATAAAAGGATCATCTTCATACCAAACCTTAGAAAGGTCCACTTGCACAAAGCCTAAGTCATCTATCCGCAATCCACTGTTGTTGTTAACCCACTGACATTTGAAGACAGGGACCCTGAACATAGAGTAATCTAACTCCCATATGCGTTCAATGTCACCAAAGTATGACATTGATGCATAGATAGGGTGTGTATCTTTAGCACTGGATCTATGCCAAGAATCAGCAACAAGTGTTACCCCACTATTCTGCATCGTGCTCTGTTTATCATGGTCTTGTGTATAAAATGTGTAACCGTTGATTGCATAACCATTGTAAGATAATACATGTAAGCTCGGTCCCTTCGACAGGCACTTCAATTTTTCGGAAACTGAATCAGGATTCCTCTCCATCTCATCATTAATACGATTTTTCAACCAGCCTGCAAATTGTTTATTTTGTTCTGTTGTTAATAAATTTTCATTCCTATCACCATGTACCAATCGGAGAGCATCCTTGTGTTCTTCTACATACGGTTCAACCTCATCAGTGTTATGTAGGACATACAAGTGGGCTTGATCCCGTTCAGTCACTGATATCATTATTACATCACTCCCTATTGTTCCTTTCCCTGTTCTTCGGCCATCATGACGAGACTTGGGGATCCCTAAAGGGTCAACATTTGATAGAAAATCAGCACAGAAGTCACTTGCTTCTTCAACCATGTAACTTTCAGCGATACAACCCTCTGGACGGTATCTATTTTTCACATACCCCTTTAATATTTTCATGAATCGTTCATTTGGGTACATCCATCTCAAGTACACTGGACCGCACAATTGAGTTTCTTTGACCAAGTGTACAGTTAGATGTACCATAATATCAAAAAAAGAAGGCGGAAAATACATTTCAAGTTCCCACAGAGTACACACAATCAGCCTTTGCAAATCTTGTAACCTGGTTGAATCAACTACTTTACTGCAGATCAACTTGAAAAACACACAAAGTTTCGTGATAGTGTTCCTTAATTTTTTGGGTAAAATGGATCGTATACCAACCGGTAGGAAATTTTGCATGAGCACATGACAATCATGAGATTTAAGGTTCTTTAACTTCAACTCTTTTACCGATACAAGGTTCTTTATATTTGAAGAGTAGCCCTCGGGAACTTTAATTCCTTGTAGAAACTCACAAAATAATTTCTTCTCTTTCCTCGACAGAGTGTATGCCGCTGGCGGTAGATAGGTACGAGACCCTTGCTCAATCGGTGCCAACTCTTCTCTAATTCCCAAGTTCACTAAATCCAACCTCGAATTGACATTGTCCTTGCTTTTTCCTTGGATATTAAGCAACGTGCCAATTAGACTATCACAGATATTTTTTTCTATATGCATCACATCAAGAAAATGCCTCACATATAAAGACTTCCAATATGAAAGTCCAAAGAAAATAGACTTTTTCTTCCAACCACTTGTCTCGATTTGTTTTGCAAAAGGTTTGCCAAAATTGTTCTCCAAGTCTTTTACCTTGGAATACACCTGGGAACCGGTCAACATCTTCGGCGGGCTACCTTCTTCTGCATCACCATTGAAAGGCTTTTTCCACTTCCTCCAACGATGTTGTGATGGTAAGAATCTTCGATGCCCCACGTAAACATTTTTCTTAGAATGATGAAGTCTTATTGAATGAGTGTCATCTTCACATATAAGGCATGCACCATATCCTTTGACGCTGTATCCTGACAAATTTCTATAAGCAGGGAAATCATTAATTGTTCCAAACAACATGGCTTTCAAAGTGAAACTTTCTTCCATGTACCCGTCATACACACTAACGCCTTCATCCCAAAGCAGCTTTAAGTCATCAATTAAAGGAGCCAAGTATACATCTATATCATTCCCAAGTTGCCTTGGCCCAGAAATTAACATGGACAACATCATAAACTTGCGTTTCATGATTAAGTGTGGAGGAAGGTTATAAATCATCAATATCACCGGCCACGTGCTATGTGTGCTACTCTAAACACCGTGCGGATTAATTCCATCAGTTGACAAAGCAAGGCGAAGGTTCCTGACTTCATCAGTAAAGTCAGGGTACTCATGATCAATTTGTTTCTATTGAGGAGCGTCTGCAAGGTGCCTAAGCTTCGTGTCTTTAATCCTTTCATCTGCATGCCATGTCAACTGCTTAGCAATCTCTGCATTACTATACAGTAGCCTGAATCTCGGAACAATGGGAAAATACCATAGCACCTTCAAAGGACTTTTTCCTTTCTTCTTCTTATATCGAGATGCATTGCATTTAGGGCACTTCTCCAACGTTGCATACTGATTTCAAAATAATACGCAATCGTTAGGATATGCATGTATCTTCTCATATCCCATACCGGTTGTAGAGAAAAGAATTCACTTTGCCTCGTATGTCTTGGTAGGAAGTATATTTTCTTCTGGAATATTCTTCTCACTCGAGCAGGAGTCTATGTGCTCGAGTGAAGGCCCACATCACCTGTGAGTGATAATTTTATCCCTCTAGAATCCTGATGCGAGTGTTGGTATTGAGAGCATATTCCTGGAGAATATGCGTCTCACTTGAGCAGAGATATGTGTGCTCGAGTAAGGATCCACATCACCTGCGAGTACAAAATCTCACTCTTGTTAAAATGATGTGCGAGTGATGTCCCGAGAAGACACTCACAGTGGAAAATGCAACATCACTCGAGCAGGAGGAGTTGTGCTCGAGTGAGACCCCAGATCACTCGCGAGTGAGAATCCTGACTCTCTGAAATCCTATGCAAGCACAACCCGTGAACTGGCGCATATGAAAGAAAATAAGGACATCACTCGAAGTGAGCCTTTCATGCTCGAGTGATGCTCTGCTAGATCACCAAAAATACCAAGTCTCACAACGTTCAAACCGATTATGGTTTATTGTTATTTATTCATATCATCATTACTTATTATCATTGTCTAACATTATTTTGAATGGTTTATAAGTGTGATACAGGAAGTTGAATGTTTGAAAATATTTGTTTCAGAGAAAGTCAAATAATGGCAGACAACATGATTACAGACATGCTTGTACCTACCGCACTCAAATTATTCAAACATGCGCGTGTCTTTCTACAGGTGCTAAGTCCCTCTCTTCAAATGATGACAACTCAAACGGGCAAAAAAACTGAACATCTATAAATACAGAGATTCAGAGAACGTCAAGATTAACGAAGTACAAGAATTCACAACCTCTTGGTTTTAAACTTTATCAAATGGATGTGAAAAGTGCTTTTCTAAATGGTTATATTATGGAGGAAGTATATGTAGAACAACCTCTTGGTTTTGAAGATGAAACAAATCCTGATCATGTCTTCAAACTTAAGAAAGCATTATATGGTTTGAAACAAGCACCAAGAGCTTGGTATGAAAGACTAAGCAAATTTCTTCTTGATCAAGGTTTTGTCAGAGGTAAAGTTGATACAACTCTATTCATCAAACATAACAGAAATAATATCCTAATTGTTCAAATTTATGTTGATGATATTATTTTCGGTGCTACTAATGAATCTATGTGTCAAGAATTTTCTAAGATTATGCAGGGAGAGTTTGAAATGTCCATGATGGGAGAATTGAACTTCTTTCTTGGGCTTCAAATCAAATAAAAGAAGAATGGTATATTTGTATCTCAGTCAAAGTATTTGAAAGAGTTGTTAAAGAAATATGGGTTAGATAATGCTAATGGTGCTGATACTCCAATGAGTTCTACAACATTGTTAGATGCTGATGTAAAAGGCCCTAGTTTCAATATTACTAAGTATAGAGGAATGATTGGCTCATTACTCTATCTCACAGCAAGCAGGCCAGATATTCAATTCAGTGAAGGAATGTGTGCAAGATATCAATCCGCTCCTAAGGTATCTCATGCAGAGACAGTAAAAAGAATATTCAAATATCTAGGAGATACTCCAGAGCTTGGTCTTTGGTATCCGAAAAGAGGGAACGAGTATTTAATGGCATATTCAGATTCAGATCATGGAGGATATAAAACTGACAGAAAAAGTACAAGTGGACAATGTCAATTTCTGGGAGGCTCTCTAGTATCATGGTTCAGTAAGAAGCAAAACACAGTTTCATTATCCTCAACTGAAGCTGAATATATAGCTGTAGCAAGTTGTTGTTCTCAAGTATTATGGTTGAAACAACAACTTCAAGATTTGGGGATATACTTAAATGAGATTCCAATTTATTGTGGCAACACTAGCACTATAAGCTTGGCCAAAAATATTGTACAACATTCAAGGACCAAGCACATAGACATTCGACATCATTTCATTCGAGATCATGTTCAAAAGAGAGATGTCAAAGTGGAGTTCATACCAACTCATCTTCAACTTGCGGATATTTTCACAAAACCAATCGCAAAAGATCAATTCCTATATATTCAAATAGAATTGGGAATGGTTAATCCCAATGAGTTGTAAGTTTTATTGTTAAATATTTTAAATGTTCATTTTGATGATAACCATACTGACTTTAGCATCAAAGTGTTTAAAAATTTTCTGCAGGTCTGTCACTCGAGCACTGAGGGTGCTACTCGAGTGATGAGCTGTGTCACTCGAGCACAAGCAGCTCTGCTCTAGCACAGCACTGTTGAAAATGCTCTACTTCTTGACATGTAAAACAGAGATTAACAGAGGAAATAAGAATACCAAGAGACTGTATCAGAAGCTACAGTGAGAATCGAACTCACTCGCGGGTGAGGAACTCTCACTCGAGCATGATATGAACATGCTCGAGGTGAGGAGTGCCTGCTCTAGTGAAGAAGAAGAATTTCTTTCCAAAAGCTATCCAAACTATGGTTACTCAAATGATTTTGGAGGATTTGAGTACAAAGACACAAAATTTGTCCAGAAATCCACAATCCAGGTACGTTTTACATGTTTTATTAATTTTTCTAGAAAATCACTCGAGCACTGATAGAACACACTCAAGCACAGTATGAACATCACTCGAGCACTAGGGTTTATGCTCGAGCACTGTCACTTATATCAGTTACGCGGGAGCTCAGAACGTCGCACTTCCTGATCTCACTCGAGGTGTTCTCTCACTCGAAGGACGCAACTCTTCATCTTCAAGCATTTTTCTTCAATCAATCATGTCTATTTGCTTTAAATCTCCATTACAACTCTTCAATCTTCTATAAAAGGTGATTCTTACCCTCTGCATTTCTCATTCGTGTCCTAGTCTCATTTTGCTTCTCTCTTCACTTTCAAAAAAAAATTCTGTGTGTTCTTGCTTTTCTTTCACTTTTTCTACAATGGCAAGAACCAAAATACCCACTATCTCTCAAAGATCCCACTCTCCATCTCCTACTCATTCTGCTGCCAGCGCATCCGGTACCCCAGAACCAACACCTCCCTCTCCCAAAATCTCTTCCTCATCGTCACCTCCTCCTAAACCCAAGACCAAAAAGAGGACTCCGACTAAGAAACCTTATCCAAAGCCTCAAGTCTCAAAGAAAGACCAACCTCCTCAAAAGAAACCAAAGGGTGTGGTGTTCAAGGAACCTATAGTCACCCGGTCTCAATCCAAAGAGGTTCAAGGAAAAGGGAAGAAAAAGGAGTCAGAGCAACCCCAACAATCATCTTCCTCCTCTGGTGATTCATTCAACGAACAACTTCGGGAAGCATTGGAGAAGTCCAAACTTGACAAGATAGTTGGAAAGATCGCTTCTCAAGCCGGTGTTTCAAATTCACACCAAGCAAGGCAAGCAAGTGCCTCTGCTTCAGGAGCACCTTCTGCCTCACATGCACCAGTGGATGATCATATCACCAGTCCTCCTGAGGGATTCAATGTTGATGAACTTAAGGCCTTGCCTCAGAAGGTATATGATGATGAATTTAGTCATAGACATTTCTGTCCTATGGTATATGTGGATTTAGATTATCTGAAGAAGAATTTCCATTTGGATTTATACCCTTATCTTTAATACTATGCTCCCTGGCTAAATATCCATATGCCATATTCTCCCACTGTTGTGCAAAATTTTTATTGCAACATGAAGTCCCATAATATTATGTCTAGAGCCAGTGATCTGATTGAGGAAGCGGTGTCTACTACTGTTAGATGAAAGTTTATTATGATATTTGCTAAGATCATAAATGATTTGCTTGGGTATGTTGCACCACCTACTGATCCACCCTTTTTCTAGGCCAATGAAGCCTTTAAAATCTTGAGACCAAAAGACCCCATTGGCCCCCTCATTTTCAAACCTATTGATATGCCTGATATTCACAGAGTCCTTCATTATATATATTCCCGGAGCATTGTCAATAAATCCAAGAATTTTACCCATTTTGCTCAAAAGGATTTTTATTTGTTGGCTTCTTTAATTTTCGGGCAACAAAGGAATGTGGGGGAGATTATTTTCAATGAGATGAGAAGATTTCGTTTTTCTTCATCAAGATCCACAACCATACCATACCCTCAGCTTATTTCCTTCATCCTGATAAAAACAAGATTTGGTATTTGGAAGGAACTGAAAGGGTACTCATCTCAAGATTTGGTAAGACTCAGTTAACTCACATGGGTATCAATCTTCCAGTAAGTCGAACCAAAGCGACATCCAAGAGGAAAACCACTCCATCTAGAGGAGATGAGGCACAATCATCTGCACAAGGCCCTATACCTCCTCCTTCCTTCCTCAATGCCTCTCTTTCCAACCATTTGACTGAGGCAATCAATCAAGCAGTATCTGGTCTGAAGAAAGAATTAGTAGCTGAGTATGAGAAGCTTGTGGAAAAGATGGAAGCACATGTCATCAACTTGGTAGACAAGGCCAATACCAATTTTGAGTTGATGTTCAAGACTCAGGATGAGATGTCACAGAGAATCACGAATATGGAGATCTTTCTGCACTCACATTTCCCTTCTTCTGAGGTGCCTCCAGAGACCACTCATACCTCTGAACCACAGACCAATGTACTCTTCACCGATCCTGATTCTAATGTTGATGTCACTTTTGATCGGTCGCCTTCACTACCTCCCTCATCCTCTATACCGCAGCCATCATCTCCACCTCTTGACCCAATTGACCCTCTCACAGCCATGGTTTCATTTGTCCCCCCTTCTGATGTTGACAAAACGGGGGAGAATAAGGATGTGTGATGATTCTGAGCGCTGTGCTTCTGTGTGGGATGTATTGGGTTTTTGGGTAGATTTTCTGTATTGGGTAGGATTTGATGTTATTGTTGTTATGAGTTTAGTTGTTATGTTGTTAGCCATTTGAGTTCAAGTTTAATATTAATGAACATTCTCAAATTTTAAGTTATTCATGAGTTTGATTATCAAGTTTAAATGATGTTTCAAGTTATTAAGTTGTTATGATGTTTCAAGTTATTAAGTTGTTATGAAGCTTATCTTTCTCATACTATACTTATCTTGGTTGTTAAGTGTCCAGAGAAAACATTGCAGGAAAACTTGATCTTGAAACTAAAACTTGATATGCATTTAGAAACATTGAAGTATTTCAAAAATTTTCAATCTTAATCAATCTTTCTTAAACTTCCATCACAAAGGTTTTGTCATCATCAAAAAGGGGGAGAATGTTAGATCCCAAGTTTTGATGATAACAAAAAGACAATGATGTGCAAATCATGTTTTATAAGTTTAAGAAAAGTTTACAAAGTTACCAAATGCATATAAGAATGTTTTCTGGTATCTGATGTCAATTTGCACTGGAGTGCTCGAGCATGAAATTTGCACTCGAGCATAGATCCCTTCTGTGCTCAAGCAGGTGTGAGTGAAAGCCAGAAAGTGTTCACCCAAGAGGCATGCCACTGATATTTTCTCTGATTCACTTGAGTACTGGAGTTCTCACTCGAGCAGAGAAGACATTCTCACTCGAGCACATGCGAGTGAAGGTCCGCGAGTGCTTGGCCGAGAGCAAATATTTTCATGCTTCCTTAATTCACTCGAGCAGAGACATCAATGCTGAGCATGAGCATTCTGTGCTCGAGCAAGGTACTGTGAGTGTTTGGCCGAGAGTCATAAACTTCAGAGGAGTGTAAGTGTGCTCGAGCACAACCTTATATGCTCGAGTGATACATCAACACTTGCGAGTGAAAATTCTATCCCTCTCCAAATCTGATGCGAGTGCTTGGTTAAAAGGTATATTACTTGGGAATATTCTTCTCACTCGAGCAGGAGTCTGTGTGCTCGAGTGAAGGCCCACATCACCTGCGAGTGATAATTTCATCCCTCTGGAATCCTGATGCGAGTGTTGGTATTGAGAGCATATTCCTGGAGAATATGCGTCTCACTCGAGCAGAGATATGTGTGCTCGAGTGAGGATCCACATCACCCGTGAGTACAAAATCTCACTCTTGTTAAAATGATGTGCGAGTGATAACCCGAGAAGACACTCACAGTGGAAAATGCAACATCACTCGAGCAGGAGGAGTTGTGCTCGAGTGAGACCCCAGATCACTCGCGAGTGAGAATCCTGACTCTCTGAAATCCTATGCAAGCACAACCCGTGAACTGGCGCATATGAAAGAAACTAAGGAGATCACTCAAAGTGAGCCTTTCATGCTCGAGTGATGCTCTGCCAGATCACCGAAAATACCAAGTCTAACAACGTTCAAACTGATTATGGTTTATTGTTATTTATTCATATCATCATTACTTATTATCATTGTCTAACATTATTTTGACTGGTTTATAAGTGTGATACAGGAAGTTGAACGTTTGAAAATATTTATTATGGAGAAAGTCAACTAACGGCAGACAATATGATTACAGACACGCTCATACCTACCGCATTCAAATTATTCAAACATGCGCGTGTCTTTCTACAGGTGCTAAGTCCCGCTCCTTAAATGATGACAACTCAAACGTGCAAAAAAATTGAACATCTATAAATACAGAGATTCAGAGAACGTCAAGATTAACGAAGTACAAGAATTCACAAAGCTTATACACGAGTCTCTGCTATTCATCATTTTCTCTGTATACATATTGATCTTCAGTGTTTATTCATTTGCTCTGTAAGAGAGTCTTCAAACAATTCAAAATTCTATGTTTATGTGATCTCAAGGTATTAGGACCTTGAGAGGGTAGTTTCCTTATGAGAGAAGCAGTTGAGAGAATTCCTTGATGAGCCTTTCACTCATAAGAAAGTGAGAAAGGTCATAGGTTGTTTGTTTGCACGTAAGACTTGTCGTAAGGGGGAGAGAAATTTCTTAGTAAGAGAATATTTCTGCTCGTAGTCCTTTCAAGGACAATTGATGTTTTGTGGCGTTCTGAGAGCCCATTGAATCTTGGAAGTATAGTTAAAATCTCAGTAGGTCTTGATCTCTGAGGACTGAACGTAGGCCTGGTTGTTAGGCCGAACCAGTATAACTCTCTGTGTCCAAATCTTCTCAACTCTACTCTGTCTACTATATTTTTCATATCTTCACTTCAAGCGAAGAATTTATAACATCACCCAATTCATCCCCCTCTTAGGTGAAGTTTGCCTCTTTCACCATCTATGGGCTTCAATCTATTTTTTTAAAAAATTACGTGGTTAGTTGTATCACTATTGCATTTACTAATTACCTTTATATTCTCTTACCAATTTTAATTTAAAATAACATACACCACATGAATCTTCATAATTGAAGCTTTCTAAGTCTTAAACTGAATATTTAAATTGCCAAATAATTCATTAATTATTCCCAGGAATTATAATAAAATTTTACAACTCATAACAAAAGAAACCATATTTGCCACAATAATATATCATAGTTAAATTAGAAAACATTACAAGTCAATAAATAAAATACAAGTGTTAAGAATATATAAATAATTATTTTGCTTATGCAATTAATCAATAACAATCATTAGAACACCTACAAATTATAACTATTAAATTTAACTAAAATCACATTTGTAAGCTCAAAATTTAAAAAACATACCGTAAATAGAAGCTTCAATAGACTGATAAACTGAAACTACAAACACAAATTAAACATAAACAAATCAATAAAATATTTGAGGTTCTAAGTTATTTTTTTAAATAATATGTGTAATAAACTTCAAAATATAATAAAATCAAATATTATTAGCTTAAATCAAAAAATAAAATAAAATGAAAAAGAAAGCATAATCCCAACATTAATTATCTCCTTATTGTATGTTTTTCCCCTTACGGTTTTAGTTAATATATTTAAAGTTAAACAATATAGACAAATTATATTTTATTTTATTAAATATTAACATTGATATATTAAAGTCATTTTATTCATATTTTAAAATCTTTAAATAAGTTAATGACTCAATTAACGAATTATTCAATTTATTATGTTGATTTCAATTTTTCCTATTTTCATTGGGTTTATATAGGATTTTCTCTATTATAGTTTAATAAGATAATACAAAAAATTATTTTCTTACCTCTACAAAATAGCACTAACACAAATATATATTAAATACGTGAAATAATATTAAATAAATGATTTTGATTTTTGGAAAACAAATAATTTGAAGATCTAAGATGGCTAGGTAGCTTGAGATATCCCATGCACCCCAGGCCTTAATATACACAGTACTTAACTAATTTGGATAGATCAACAAAATTAGTTTTTTATTTCGAATATATGTTAGTTTCTCTAAAATACCCTTTCAAGTCATTTGCATTGAAACTATACCTTATTGTAAACTTTTCTTTTTTTTACCAATAGCATCCTTGGACAGTAAATCTCTTTTAGAATAAGGTTTTGTATACACACACATAGTAAGGGGAAAAAATTAGAGGTCTGTGGATCCTTCGAATGTACTTTGCAAGCTAGATATCATAATGTCTCTCAAAAGTAAGGGGAAAAACAAAATTGAGAAAGTCGGGTATTATATACACGCACACATACATAAAGAGCATTAAAGATGGCACATTAAAGATCCCAAGCATATAAATGTGTTCCAAATTTTCTAATAAATTAATTTGATTTATTTTTAAACATTTTCAGCGTTTTGATGTCCTAATGAGCTTGTTTGAATTAACATTCACAAAAATGGATTTTATTTCATTTATATTTTGTTTACTATAATTAAAGCAAAAGCCAATTAGTATAATGTAATTTAGGTTTGGATACGTTTTTTTTTAAAAAAAATAAAAAAAGTTAGCTTGATAGAAACTTTATTTGGATAATATATTGAAAATGGACAACTATAATGAACGACTTAGAGGAAAAGATATTTATGGAGAAGGACCATAAAAATTATACTTATTTAGAAGGACTAAATACAAAAATATAAAATTAAAAATATTAAAACGCTTCTAACAAAATCTTCTACATTCCCTCCTACATTCTTTTCTAGATTTTATTTTTAAAACTAATACAAAATTCTAAGTTTCACTAAATTAAACAATGATTTTCACAATTTTCATTTTTAACAACTTGAACAAACATCTATGGGGAAAAAATTATGTATTCTTCAATTTTTTAATTTTCAAGCTTTCACTTATTTCTTTTATATAGCACTAGCAATTTTTTAATTTTCAATTATTTCTCGTTACTTTTGCCAAAAAAAAAAAAATACTATTTTTCATTTCTTCTAATTTTATATACGTTCCTTTTAATTTTTACAAAATGCGCATATATAGAAAGAGACCCACACAGTACATATATTACAGACAAGAATAAATCGCTCACCTAATTTCTATCCCCACATGGCCACCTCCATTAATATTATTGACTTACCATTTTGTACATTAAAAGGATTTTTGTGAAAAAATGAAAATAAGAAAAGAAATACGAGTACTTGTCATACAGTGCTCCGTCTAACTTTTCGTTTTTTTTTCTTTGGGAGATAACAAGATTTTGGATCCTAACTGAACCTCAATTAAAATATCCTGTCAATAATCAGAGTGTGGTGTTAGTAGTTTTGAAGGTAGAGTTAACAACTTGAACAAATATCTTCTACATTTCCTCCTACATTCTTTTCCATATTTTATTTTTAAAACTAATACAAAATTCTAAGTTTCACTAAATTAAACAATGATTTTCACAATTTTCATTTTTAACAACTTGAACAAATATCTATGGGGAAAAAATTACGTATTCTTCAATCAATATATATGGATTTAGCATGTGCAATCAATATGGATAGTTAAGGGAAAAAGATACGTATAGGAACAAAATGAATTGAAGTTTTGTATTCAAGACCAAATTCAAATCCTAGCTAGCTCTTATATTAAAAACTAAAAATAGTTTTTTTTTTATTTTTTTGATACTATGAACAAAGAGTCTAGGTATTAATAATGAACACAAGAAAGCAAGACGATGTATTCCATGGTGGAACGTGAAAACCCACCCAACCAAAAAAGAAAAAAAATAAAAATGAATGGGGAAATAAATTCATCGCAAGCATGTATGCGTGTCATAACAGGGAAAAATCTGCTATATCGTCCAAATGCACTAACACAAATCTGCTATATCGTCATAACAGGGAAATAACCTCTAAGTTATTATTTATATTAGATTGATGCCCAAATAAATTCAACTGCTATATCTAAAAAATCTCTCAATAAATATAAATATACATATATGCGTGTCATAACAGGGAAAAAAATCAAAAAAAGCAACGCAAGCATGCCATAAAGAAAAAAAGAGCACGCAAAACAACCTGAAAAAAAAAATTAATAAAAAGAAAACGCAAGTTGAACTTACAGGTTGATCAGTGCAGTGGAGTGGGGGACCACGTAATTGTCGTTGGTGACGCAAACTTCAGTGAGGGAAGGAAGAAATTTGAGCGCTAGCTACCAAATGGAGTGGGGACCAAAAGAGTTGAAGACAACGGAATAATACGGAAAGAAGTGGGGTTGGCAGTTGGAAAAATACAAAAACGTGTGCGCGTGTGGGTGTAGTTTCAAGATATGAAGATGAGAAAATGGAGGGACGGGGTGCAAGCACAGATGGAAGGGAAAGTGATAGAGGGAATAATTAAAGATAGAGAGAATTGAAAGAGATGGAGGGGGGGTTGACGCGGGAAATGAAAGAGATTGGGGGGGGGGGGGGCGGGAAAACAAAAGGGGATAAGGGGGCGGGGGCGGGTTGGGATCTCATTGGTAGGGAAGGGATAGGATATCCAAAATGTTTTTTTTAAAAAAAAGGGCCTGACAAAATTTTTTTTTTTTTAAAAAAAGGGTCAGGGGTGCGACACTCCTGACAAACTTTTTTTTTTTTTATTTTTTCAGGCCCTGACAAAAACTTTTTTTTTTTTAAAAAAAGGGTCAGGGGTGCAACACCCTGACAAATTTTTTTTTTATTTAAAAAAGGGTCAGGGGTGGCGCCTGGCCAGGCAGGCGCCACCCCTGACAAAAACTTTTTTTTTTTAAAAAAAAAGGGTCAGGGGTGCGACACTCCTGACAAAATTTTCTTTTTTTTTTAATTTAAAAAAGGGTCAGGGTGGCGCCTGGCCAGGCAGGCGCCACCCCTGACAAAATTTTTTAGGGGTGCAACACTCCTGACAAAATTTTTTTTATTTAAAAAGGGTCAGGGGTGGCGCCTGGCCTGACCATAAGCTAGTGTGGCGCCTGGCGTGCTACCACCTTGTCAAGTGTGGCGCCTGCCTAGCCAGGCGCCACACTTGACCATACTAGCTGTGGCACCTACGCTCCCAGGCGCCACAGCTGGTTAAAAAAAACATATAATATAAAAAAAATAATAAATGAGCAACTGTGGCACTTCATTAAGGAAGGGCCACAATATGTGCGCCACCTTTCAACCTTTTTGTAGTAGTGATGTAGATATAGGAGCATTCGATTGGATCATTTGCATAAATGCATTGAGTTGAGCTTGCATTCTTTGCTCAAATTGTACACGTTCTTCTTCCATCTTTGCACGCTCAAATGCAAGATTTGCTTCCATCTTTTCTCGCTCCTCTTGAATTCTTCTATCAAACTGTTGTTGCAATTCAGTGCGGACATGCTCAAGTGAACTTTGACTAGATTGAGTGTGAGCTCTCTTCCTTGGTAGCGGTGCTCCATGCCCTTTTCCTCTAAAATATCCTAACCTCTCACTAAGAGCAGTCGTTAATATCTCATCAGAGGTCATATGAGCATCACTTTCTAATTCTTGCTGTTCACGGAGTTCCTTGAGATGAACCTACAATTAAAGTATAAAAAGTAATAAAATAAGAATAAAATTAATTAACTAAATAAGAAAGATAAGAATATAAAGCATACGTAAATCTACTTTGAATGTGAATCTGCCTACATTGACTGTCCATCTACATTCCTTCTTCTAGTATGTGTTATCTGCCACACCATATCAGGCGGTGCAGGTTGTCCAGTTGTGGGGTCTTTCTACAAAGCAGAACGTACAAACACATACAATAGCATATCGAAAGAAAACTAATGAAGTAAAACATAAATTAATGTGAAGGGGAGAAATTGCACTCACAGCAGAGTGGTCCATTTCAGCAAATGACACAGGACCACAAGTATGTTTTGTCACCTGTTTCCATCGGTTTTGTTTGTTTTTGTTACTTTTTTTCTACCAAACAATTGGGTCAATAAAGGATTTATTGAATGAAATAATAACACCCATTTGAAAGGTTAGTAAGGTACCTTGAAATTTTTAGTCTTAAAGTATGCCAGTAACTGTGTTATCTTCAGGAAATTCTTATTAGAATTTCATATTTCATCCTGTTTTACTTCACTTTGGGTGCATAAGTGGGCATTTGAAAGGGTTAAAGTAATGAATTGTGTTCGTCTCATGATATGCACAGCAGAATGAAATTTTGGAAGACATTACTCACTAACGACTATGAATGTTTAACCATGTGTGCAAAGTCTTCGTTTAAGCTGATGCAGGTTCAGTCATAGCTAGCCCAGAGGAAGCCACATTCAGTAAGAAGGAGATGAAGGAAGTGGAAGCCAACAACCATTCCAAGGAAAGGCAAGATGGGAGGAGAACAAAGCATAAAAGAAGAGAAGATGATCCAGAGAGGTGTGGGCCACGGTCCAGAAAATCCACAGTTGCACAGAAAGGCTTGGGCCGTAGCCCACCATCTTTTGGGCCGTGGCCCAGAAGCACCAACCTGAGGTCAGAAACTCATGGGCTGCGGCCCAACCCGGCAAATGAAGCCGCACGTTCTGACGTCTGAGAAGATATAAAAGGCAAACCCAGGGTTTTACAAAGGGGGTTCCCAATTTGGAAAGACCGACAGAGACGGCTGGAGAGGTGCTGAGAGTTGGGATCTGCTAGAAATCAAGGAGAATCAAGGGGGATTGGATATTGGAAGAGATTTTACTCCAGTTTTCTTGACCTTTCTGTATTCATTCCCTTTCTCCACTGTGATTCTGATATGACTACATTTAATCTTGCTATTTGTAATCCGTTTTTGAACATGAGTAGCTAGGTCATTTATTCTAGGATTGTTCTACACTTTTGTATGGATTAAACTTGAATTCTTCTTCCCCTTCGAAGCTAATGGTATATATGTGTTAATTCTTCTCTGTTTTCACTGATATTCATGAATTGCTAGCACTATGAATAACATGTTCAACTAGATTAAGCTTGAGAGAGTTAATCTAACTGAAGAACGTGGGTAGAGTTATGCTAGACTTAAAGTTTAAAGAGTTAAATGGATGGTTTGTTAATAACATAGAGATATTGTTATTAACCTAGCATTATCAAGGTAAGGAGGTTGTTTAATGATTATCTTTCGTTAAATGCAGCAAGAGATTGTGTATCTTAATGGAAGATATAAGTTTGGTTATGACTTGAGAGAGCTTAACCAATGGCTATTGAACCTTAGACTGATATATATATATTCCATAAGAAGTAATATCGAAGAGGAAGTAGATTGAGTTTATGATATACAAAGGGAACGAACAATCCTAGGTTACTCCAACTATTTGAATTTGCAAGAAGCATATTCTGTTCAGTATTTTCTTTAGGGTTATCAGCATATCTTTTAAATTTGTTTTTCTCACACTCAACAATTTGTTTTGATTCAACTTAATCAAGCACATCAAGCCCATTGTTTGACTAAATTGTTACTCAAATCCTCGAGGGAACGATCTCACTTATCACTTTATTACTTGACGCGATCCGTGCACTTGCGGTAGCGAACAAGTTTTTGGCGCCGTTGTCGGGGATTGGTTTAACAATCTTTTAGTTGACCTTAGGCTTATGTTATTAGATTTTGCTTGGGTCTTTAATTAGATTTATAATTTTCTGTCATTGGTTTCTGCATTCAATTTCACTTGTTTTAGCTTGATACTTGCTGGGTTGTTCTTTATAGTAGGTATTAGTCCAGTTCATGCAATATTTGCAAGGGAATGAATTGATAGTGGTACTTGATGGACTACTGCGCATTGAAGAAGAACCTGAATCAGCAGCAGAATCGGACTCTGAAGTTGAAACAGAACCAGAATTTGAGTCTGAACCTGAAACTGAAGCTGAAACAATGGCGAACGAATATGATAGAGCCATTGTTAATGACTTCGCTACCCGGAACATGAGAGGAACTCAATCCTGCATTCGAATGCCGGAGATGCAAGCACACACCTTTGAGATCAAACCGGTGATGATAACAATATTGCAAATGCATGGGTTGTACCATGACCTTTATAATGAAGACGCCAACAAGCATTTGATGTATTTCTTGGAGGAGTGTGATTCCTTCAAGCAGAATGGTGTTCCTTAAGATGTACTGTGGTTACGTCTATTTCCTCTCTCTCTGCAAGGGAAGGCTAGAGATTGGTTCAACAATCTCCCGGAGGGATCCATAACCTCTTGGGCTGATCTTGAAGCTAAATTTAGAGCTCGATTTTTCTTCGATGATAAATCAGTGGAAGCAAGGGATGAGTTTCTGAGTTTGAGGCAACAGCCGGATGAACATTTGTATGCCGCGTGGGAAAGGTACAAGATGCTAATGAAACAATGTCCCAATCATGGGGTGGACAAGTGGGTAGTGATCCAAATTTTCTGTACACGATTGAATCCTCAATCCAAAGCAATGGTAGACTCTATGACTAATGGAGGTTACCGGAATGTGCCTGTCAATGAAGTTTTCAGACTTCTGGATCAATTATCTGCAAATAACACCCAGGGAAATGATAGGAGAACTCCAACTACCCTAGCCTTACTCAACACAAAAGAAGACTCTTCATCACAAATTGCCACAATTTTGTCCGCTTTGAACAAACGCTTTGATGTCTTAGAGTCACAAATAAACAAGGACAATGCTCGTGGGGTGCATTCTGTTCAATCCACTCCTATTGTATGTGAGCAATGCAATGATGTCCACATGCCTGACAATTGCCCTCTCTACATGGGCACTGAATCTGTCAACTATATGGGCAAATTTCAATCTTCTCAAGGTAATCCATACTCACAAACTTACAACCGTGCTTGGAGAGCTTATCCCAATTTTTCTTGGAATCAAGGTAACACCTTGAACCTACCTCATGAGTCTACCTCAAGCACCAAGCCAGTTCCTCCACCGGGTTTTCCAATGCCATCAAGGCAAGCTCTTGCAAAAGAAGAGGAATCCAAGATGGACAAGATGTTGGCTCGTATCTTATCAGAAGTGGAATCTTCAAGGGGTGAGAGTAAGGCTACTTTTTCTCTTCATGAGTCCGCTATCAAAAACCTTGAAGTTCAAGTGGGACAATTAGCAATACAAGTAAATGCCATAGCTCGAAACGGTCTTCCAAGTGACACCATCCCTAACCCAAAGTGGGGTGGCAAAGAAGAATGCAAGGTTATTCATTTGAGAAGTGGTAAGGTGCTTCCGAACATGCCTAGTGCTAGCACAAATGGACTAAAGCAAGATGAGCAAGCGAACATTGAAGTTGAAGAGGAGGAAGTCATAACTCCAGAAATTATGGTGGAAGACGAGGACACTAAGAAGAGAAAGCAAACTGAGGGAGGTTTAGATGATGTTAGCAAGAGTAAGAAGAGGGAACAAGAGCTAAATGATGAAAAGAAGAGCAAACCAACCACTTCCACTATCATGCCTCCTCTCCCGTTTCCTCAAAGATTCAAAAAGAAGGAGGAAGACACATAGTTCAAGAAGTTTGTGAATATGTTTAAGCAACTACATGTCAACATTCCATTTGCCGAGGCTCTAGAGGGTATGCCTAAATATGCCAAGTTCCTCAAGGATGTGTTATCCAAGAAGAGGAGATTTAATGAATTTGAAACTGTGGCATTGACTGAAGAATGTAGTGCTGTGATCCAAAGGAAATTACCCACCAAGTTGAAAGATCCGGGGAGTTTCTATATTCCTTGCAATATTGGAATGAACTTCAATGGTAAAGCTCTATGTGACTTAGGTGCTAGCATAAATCTGATGCCTTTGGCTGTTTTTAACCAATTGGGGTTAGGAAAGCTAAGGCCTACCACAGTGACCCTTCTATTTGCTGACCGGAGTATTTCTAAACCTAGAGGAATCATTGAAGATGTCTTAGTGAAAGTAGACAAGTTCATCTTTCCAGCAGATTTTGTGGTGCTTGATTGTGAAGTTGATTGGAAAATCCCGCTCATTCTTGGCCGTCCGTTCTTAGCTACAGCAAGAACTCTTATTGATGTGGAGAAGGGTGAAATCACTTTGAGGGTGGACGACGAAAAAGTAATCTTTAACATGCCGAAAGCTTTGAAGTTCCATGATAATTCAGCTCAATGTTCATTTGTTGATCTACTGGACTCACCTGTTCCTCAAGAATCACATGCTCCAATGCTCCAATTAGGTCATTCTTCAGTTTTCATTATCATAAAAGATTACTATATATTTTTAAGTTAACTATTGTAACATAAAGGGAGAATCCTAATTAAATAATTCCAAAATAGTAAAATTCTAATTCAATCCTACACTTTCAAGAAATTCTTAATCAGGCCGTGAGTCCTAATTAGGGATTTTAGAATGTTGTTGAAAAACCATAATGCCCTTATTCAGTTAAAAAATGAACATTTTAATTTTGCAAATTTTTATATACTTTTAACCCTAAGAATCTATGCCTATTTGAATCATTAGAATAATTATGATTTCAACTTTTAGTCAACTTGTAATAACGTTGAATCATAAGTTCTAACAATTTCTCTTTAACTCTAATAGTTGGAATCATTGGGATATTGAGATGTTGGTCTACCTCATCTTTCTTAGTTTCTTCAGCTTCAGCATTTAAAATTTGATTTTCTTCTAATAGTTTTTTGAAACTTTCTTCCTTACTATTAATCCAAATCATCGATTTATTGAAAGGGTTCATATGTATGGAATTCAATGAAAGGGTCCATATGAATTCAATGAAAGATCAATTCCAAGCATTAGGGAAATTTAAATGGAAAACAATGTGTAAAATTATTTTATTTATTAATCACATTCACAAAGTTCAATGGCCTTCCTCTCTCTGTCTCACTTAAACACACCACATTATATTATTTCTCTAACTCTCTCACTTCTACAACAATGTGTAAAATTATTTTATTTATTAATCACATATTACATTAATGAACATATGTATTAAAAAATATCAAAATTTTGAAAAAAAGAAATAAATATTAAAAGGTGCTTACTTTCAATGGCGACAATAAAATGTCGCCGTTGAAAGTGAGCACTTCAGAGGCGACAATGTTAGTCACTGCTGATACTCTACACTTTTAGCGGTGACAATAAAATGTCGCCGCTGAAAGTGAGCACTTCAGTGGCACCAATGTTAGTCACCGTTGATACTCTACACTTTTCAGCGGCAACGTAAAATGTCGCCGCTGAAGTCACACCTTCTGCGGCGACAATATGATGTCGCCGCTGAAAGTGTGACTTTCAGCGGCAATAGAGATTGTTGCTGCATAATGGTTAACTTTCAGCAGCGACTTTCATTGTCGCCGCTGAAAATACATTTTTTTGTAGTGAATGTTCAAAGAAAAGACAGAGCCAAGACCAAACAAAATACACCTAATAATACTTATTTATGGTAAATTTACAACTTAACCTTTAAAAAAAATTAGTAGTATATATCTTGATAGACTTAACAATTGGTCTGTTCAGCTTTTTCTCAAGCGTATGAATCTCAAGATTCTCACCAGATCCACCATCCTTGTGTTGGTCCGCCATCCCCATAGGTATAGTATGAACGAAAATGAAGCAGAATATGACATATTTCATTACCCTAGCCTTAACATCTCCTAAGTTTTCCGCCATTGATGGAGGAGAGAAATATAAAACAAGCTAAGCTAGCTAGCTCTCCTAAGTGAGAACTATTCTCAAGTTGGTATTGGAGATTTATATTGAAGGTTCAGAAATTTATAGGGTGTTTTGGTAGATTGTTTAATTTCTTGATTGTAAAGTAACCCTATGATTCGACGAGATTTACTTAATTACCAAAATGATGAGTTTGCCTACAAGAATAGGAAAACATCAGTATTTAAGGAAACTTTTTGATATTATAATTACAATTAATATTATAAGAATAAATTACATCAGTCTCTTACGAGGTTTGCTTATAGTAGTATTGTGCAAATTTATTACCGTATCTCTTTTGTGATTCTTATAATAATTATAATTAATCTGTATTAAAATGTGGTAATTGTTAACACAAACACGCAAAAACAATAGGATCCATTTATTAATGACAAGATCTTTTTTTCCATTTAATAATGACAAGGTTGGGTGACATAAAAAATATATTATTGACCAATTCACTGACAAAAAATCTACTATATTTTTCTTACTTAAATTTAATAATAACTATATTTTCTTACAAAAAATTCTACTATATTGTTATTTCCCTATATCGTTATTTCCTACTATATCAGAACTTTACTTTCACTGGGGGTCCATTTAAGAGTTTCATAGAGCAGAAGAAGATCTTATCTTTCCATGTTTTTTATTTTATCATTGACATTTGAGACTTGCAGAGCAGAATAATATGATTTTTTTTTTGGTTAAAAAATAACCCATTGTACATTATATTGATTTTCCCCAGATACCAATTGCTTTTTAAAATTTTTGTTTTTTAAAATTCTTAAAATAAATTATTAAATCATGAAAAATATTAAGGTGTAGATTATAAAGTATTGTTTAATATTCATAAGTTTTCTTAAATTTGGAAAAAGATTATTAAATTTGATTAAGGAGGCCAACATTTAATTTGAGATTGATTTGCTCCTCAAAATATACTCCCTCCATCTCTCCTATAAAATCTATTAATTAACAACTTTACAACGATTATCATAATTTATTTATTTAAAATTATTTTAAACTTTTAGGATACTTATATATAAAGCATCTTGTATTAAAAATCATAGGGAAATGCCTAATAATAAGGAATGACACAAAGTAAAATGTGTCATATAGAGTTTAGTATTCAGTTTCTACAAGTTTAAAAATTATGTTAGAAAAAATAGTTGAAACATATAAAAAATCCCTATTGGATGCTAGCTAATTTATCAAGTTGATAGCAATCACATATATTAAAAAAATAAATGTAGTTGCAAAAAATATTAGTTTTATCCCAAAAATCCAAAAAATATTTGTTTTAAAAGCATTTTAGTTTAATTGCAATGTAGTTGTTTGATAAAATGCTCAAATCTTTTTTTTTTTGTTTAATTTATTGTTTCATGTTAATTGTTGTACTTAGTTTATAGATAGTTAATAAAAGTTTCCTTAAGAGATGATCTAGGATTACACCCTATATTGCAATTCTTGATTTAATTTTGAAGAAATTACCAAGGCAAAACCGACATGCTCTTTCAACCACATTCACCACATGGGTATTTCATGGTCAATCAATATTCCAGCAACTTTTGTCCCATCCATGGAATTCTGACCCCCGCTCTATGCAGAGATATAGTGCCAGTGGGGAATGGCCTCTTAGCTTTCGTCAGCAGAGATAGCCATGAATTATGGGTACATCATGGGAAACACGAACAAAAGAACAATGATGACCGAGTTAAAGAAACCTACTTGTTGTTCGCTATTGATCGAGGGCCTCCTTGTCACTGGAGCAAGACACATGTCCTCTGTTCTTCCTCTTCCTTAGGTTTCTCAAGTTGCAGCACTGTAATTTCTATGCAAGGTGCCACTTTTGTAGATCACATCAGGGGCATTCAAGTAATTGGGAGATTTTCCGGCAGCGAATGAAAATTGGTTCCCACCAATTTTGAAGGGATAAGATTTTCATCTATATAGATGATAATGCATTCAGACGGGAAAATATTTTCCAATGGAAATGTCCAACCAAACGCATATGGGAAAAGCTTTTCCAATTCCCACCAAAAAATTTGAATTTTCCAATTCCCGCCCTTCAATTTTGCTAAAATGTTATGGAAAAGGCATCATTGCCCTTCACTATTATTTTTTAAAATGACACCTAAGCACCCCTCACTTCTAGAGCTCTGATGTTGGAGCTCCTACGGCCTAATGTATTTTTCTGAATTTCTAAAATAAAAGTAGTCACTGTCGAAACCAGAGTAGTTAGGAGCGAAATTGAAGTAGTAACTAGGATCCTTGATACTGAACATTTTTTAATAACTACTTTTGTCACTTTTGTCTTGTTATTTACTTTTTTGGTTTTGTTATTAACTACTTTGGCTAGCTGTTGACAAAGTTCTTAATACAATTTTTGCATTTCTAAAATAAGAGAAGTGAAAAGCAAAACTGAAGTAGTAAATAATGAGACCAAAGTAGTAAAGAGGGTCTTTATTGCTGACTATTTGCTAATAAATACTTTTGTTTTGATATTTACTACTTTGGTTTTGAATTTGACGACTTTGGTGGGCTGCCAGCAAGTTTCTAATCCATTTTTTGAATTTCCGAAATAAGAGTAGTGAATAGCAAAATTAGGAAAAACTTAGTAACAAGGGCCCTATTCCCTATTTTAGTTTCATTATTAACTACTTTTAAAAATGTTATTATGGGAAGAAATTAAAATAAAGTCTTAACTTAAAATTCTGAACTTTTAATTTTGATAAAATAGGAAACAGAAAGTTAAAATGGAATAAACAGCAATGTCACTGTTGAAAAAAGAGAAATCAGCTCCCACAGCTCTTTCTTTCCTCTTCTCATTTTCCGTTCTGCAGTATTTTAGCAACTTGTGAATTGACATTTGAGTTGTTAATTATTTAAAACAGGAGTTTGTATATTTCATTACCATTTACTAATTTTTATTTTTTTTATACTTTGTTGAAGAATGTTTAGCCTTAGCTGTGTCACTTGTATGTTGGAGCTCTCGAAGACATATTTGAGTGTTATTTGCTCGAGGTTCTAAAACACCCATTACTAATATCATTGAGATTTGCTAGAATATAGGCTAGAGTACTTCCAAGTGTCAAAATTGATAATCAAATAGAAGCATCCTCTCACACTTGGGAAAGAGGCTAGCAGCAATTTGGAGTCACAGGAGCCATCAAATCTCTTGCTGGTTTTGTAGAGTGATGAAGAACATGTGCATAATTTTGTCTAGTCTAAACTTCCACACATTCCATAACCATGAGCTTCAACCCTAGCAATGGCCACAATCACAAAAAGCAATACCGAGTAAAATGAACTTCTTCATGCCAGTGGCTAGATTTCTCTGATTTCTCCCTACTAACTTGAACAAGTAAGCTATGTGTTATTTAATTTCACAGCTTGGGCTCTATGTTGAAGTGTGTGTATAGTGTTAGCGTAGTTCTTACAAATAAAGTGTGTAATCTGAGTCACATCAAAGACGCTTTCCTTAAGAGTTATTTCGCTACCATTGGTTGATAGAAATTGGCACTCCTTAAGATAAAATGGACTCTTCCTGCAAGTATAGGGTGAATAAAATAGCAAAATATAATAACAACCAGTAGGAAGAGAGAATATGAGATAAAGAGAAATCTTGAAAGCTTCAGCGGAGGAAGAGAGTGCTCAAGGCTTCTAGAGCGGGGTGCTTAAACCTCTTATTGAGCTCTCCTTATATATATAGGCGTGGACTACGAGAGACATTGAGCACAATTTGAACCACATAAAGAAGATTAAATCACTGGTTACCATGGCAATGAACACGTACTATGAAGGCAGTTTCTGATCATTGGAGCAACAAAACGTTATAAACAACCTTTTATGGCATGTAAAAATCCATTTTTGGTGACCTAAAGGTGGGTAAAATTCTCAACATTCATATTTAAAACAATGATGCCATAAAATAGGTGATTTTTCAGTAAGCATTGTCACAAAATAAATTTTAGATTTTCTCAAAAATATCCATATTTAACTCATACACAGGGCGTAAATCATTAGATTTCTATTGTGTTTGCTTCCTAGTGGCAATTGTTGTTGCTCGCGTGAACCCACTCTTCCTCTTGGCCTATTTATTAGCCAAAATGCACAAGGTATGATATATACAGTTGTATTCTCTTACTCTCAAGCAACGTCGGACTTTGTTATATTTGACACACCCATTTTTACTTACAACTCCAACATATAGGCCCTAGCAGCACTTTGGAATGAACAAATTCCCTTGTTCCCCATCTTAAATCATTGGCTTTACAACAAGTTGGAATTAATTGTGCATCTTTTATAGTCACCCATCTTTTTAAGAATCTCAAAACTTAACAGAATATAAGCACATGGACAGCCAGAAGCTGGAGCCTTAATTAAGTTGTTAACAGCTCCTATTTACATTGTGAAAGTATTACTTCTGATCCTTAATGCAAGAGCTAGTTCAATTTTTTTGAAGAGGCTAAGAAAGCTAAATAAGTTCCATTAAAGTATTTATATTTACATTTTTCTCCAAACTAATTTGCTTGACTTATAAACTGATATATAATTTCATAATACATGACATATATTATGATTAATTAACTTATTTAGCTTCTTTAATCTCTAAAAAAAAGTCAAATGGATCTTATATTAAAACTAGAGGTAGTATATGATTTTATTAATTTATTATTTCACCTAACAGTACTTCGTCAAACGTTTCATCGTGTTATATATATATATATATATATATATATATATATATATATATATATATATATATATATATATATCCAACACTCACTTTTTAATTCCAGTTTTTACGGTCTCGCTCGCAGCATGCTGTTGCTTAACATTCAACTCTTGAAAGCAAGAGGTCTAGAATATACTACTATCTAATATCTGATTAAGTAATGTAGAGTAAAGCTTCTGGTTTTCTACTCACGGTTTCTCAATGCAGTATGCAATACATTTTTTAAAAAAAAAAAAAGTATGGGGAAAACCGAATAATTATCCAAAAAACATTATATTCTTAGTGTTTTCTAAGCTTCCAACTAAGGAAAGTCTATGTGAGGTAATTTTAGATTTTGATTGTAAGACTATTTTATGCCCATTTGGTTGATATTCTCTCACTTTCAAGTCTATATTATTGCATATCCATATGAATCAATAACTGGTAAACAAAAAGAGGCAGAGATATTAGTGCCAAAAAAAAAAAAGCTTTTAATTAAAAACAATTAAACAAGACTTTTAAAACCGGTTTTGGAATCTGTACGAGTTGAATTTGATGGTGTAACTTAGTCTTGGACTTTTTATAACAATATATGTAGAAAGTGTATGATTTTCTTTTGAATAATTCATTATGTTTATCCCCTTACTACCTTGTTGACAATATAGTTAACTGCAAATACAATCCAATTCCAACTCGCAGCCAACAAGCAATAGTGATAGAAAACAATTCCAATCCCAATATTCTCATTACAACGACCTCAATTCCAATTCCAACTCTTTAGCTATATATTCTCATAGTTAATCGTAATATATGTATATGTGTGTGTGTGTGTGTAGATACACACACACACACACACAGTATATATATATATTACCCGTCCTTATTCTAAGTTTCCAATAACCTAAACTATGCATAGTTACATATTAACAAAAACAATAAAAATTTGAATTCACAACTTTATGAGTTAAGTAGGATGTCTAAAGGCATGCAATCTGTCATCAAAATGACGTCATATAGAATTTTATCATCCATTTTTAAACTACTAACCTTCATATGAATATTTATAATTTTCTTCTTGAATTTTAAACATGAGTAAATTTGATAAAAGAAGCCAATGTTTAACTCAAGATTGGTTGATCCATAAAAAAATCATAATGTATAGTTTAGTGCTCAATTGCAACGTATATAGATTTAATTTTAATCATGGGAGAAGTTTACTTAATTGGCTTGCTTCTTTTGTATGAGTTTCTCAAAATGTGTCCCTTCAATGTTTTTTTGTTAAATCATCCGCAAAAGCCCGAGCTGTCTCAAATAGTTGGCCATTTAAGGCTTGTTTGGTATGGGGGGAGGGGAGGAAAAGTGAGCCGAGGAATTTTTTTTTTTTTTTGAGTTGGATTTAATAAAATGATTGAAGTGAGGTAAAGAGTTTTTAATTAATTTTTCTTACTGTTTTATCTAATATCTTCTCTTTATTAAAATTTTGTAAACCTACTTCTCTAAATTTTTAAAATTTAACTCATAAAAATTTTCGCTTCCCTCCCTTTGAAATCACTAATACCAAACAGACCCTTAGGTAGTGTTTGGTTCAAAAAAGGGAAGGTTAGGTGAGGTTGATTAAAGTTAGTTGGAGGTATGTGAAGAGAGGTTATAAACTTTATTTGATTGAAAAAGAGGGTATGGGATGTTTGGTTTCTTATTTACATAGGGTATATTTTTGATTTCTTAACTTTATAAAGTATACTTTTGATTTTATATTTCTAACATCGTTAATATTGCTAATGGAAAATATTGGTGTAGCAAACTCAAGTGATGACTGTAAAGCTGGCAATGCATATTTAAGTTTTAATTTTTAAGTATAATATATTTAGATTATTAACCTAAAATAAACCAATAAATTGCTGCAAATGAAGTTGAGGTTTTGATATGAAAATGATCAATAACGACTTTTGTTTCTCATGTAACGTATTCAAAAATGAATGCAGTAGTGAAAATATGAAAATGAAGTTTTTAAATTAGTATTACTAGTGAAAATATGAAGAAGCTAAGCATTGCAAAGTTAGCTTTATCATTGGTTTATGATAATGATTGGGACAAAAACCATTTTTGAGATTAAAATGATGATAACATATTACGTAGTTTGATCCACCACCACTCGCAGTTTGATTTAGGGATGAAAATAAGCTAGGTCCTTATCAGGGCCTACGGTCTAGTCTATTTAGTAAATAGGTTAGGTTCAGATTTAGGCCCATTGTCAGGCCTATTTAGGTAAACAGGCTAGGCCTATTTTCATAAGGCCTAGCCTACAGGCCTGACCTATATATTTAGTTTTATATAATTTAATCTAAATTAATTTTATAAATTATTTATAAAATTAATAACTTAGTCTTAACCCTATGGTTCACATTTCATCATTTATCAATGAGCTTAACCTTTTTATTTATCAATTAATCACATTACTTCTTTTCTTTTTTATCGTTGAAGATGGCAACACTAGCTCACTACCTCTCCCTTGATTGATGTCATTTGATGAAACATAATAATCGCAGTAAGTTTATTTTAGTGATGCCCAAATGAAAATAATCTCAGTAGGAGGAGTTTGTCTAATTTTCTACAAGAAAAACAAAAGGTAAAATCTAGTTTTACATGCCACTTATGTTTGGTTGATTTTAAAAAATATATCTCCTTAATCAATATATGATTGATTTTTCTTATTCATACTTTCTCAAACAATTTTTGCCACTGGGTGTTCCTTTCTTTCTCTTACTAACTCTTTTATTTCATATGAGAATGAATACCTAAACTTTTAAGATATAACGTAAGCGTTTAATAAGGCTTGATAAATTATATATAAATCTATATACATAGGTTTTAAACCTATTTAAAGGCCTATATTTTAAGTAGGCCTTTAAATAGGCTTTAGGCCTTATTAGGCCTTTTAAAGTTTCAGGCTTAGGCTCAGGCCTAAAACAAAGCCTACATACAGGCTCAGGTCCAGTCTCAGACTTTGGATTTTCATCGCAGGCCCAAGCCTACTTAGCTAAAGCCTAGCCTAGCATAGCCTATTTCCACCCCTAGTTTGATCCATGTCTTACGTATATAGTGGACTCCAAATCAACGAGTTTAACAAATATATAAACTTCTGAAATATCATATTTCTCTTGTAATTAATTAGAAGATCAATCACAACTATAAAAGTGAGTGATGAGCCATGCATCCAAAGTAGCTTAAGCTATTTTAGTAGGTGCAAGCCTTCGAGTGTAATTAAAATAGCAAGAGAAATACTAGATGAACAATGAAATCTCACTCGGAGTAATTAGTAAATATAATGAAATTAATGAATCAATCAATTAATTTTTATTAAAAGCAGCAAACTATATAAATTTAAATCTTCAAATTTGCTATTTAAATTTTTTAATTTCAATTTTAAAATAAGAATTAAATTATATAATTTAGACTTAGATTAAAGTAAATGTTTGGTCAAATTCAAGTTCACATCAAATTTTAGTTTATTTTCTTATGTTTATAAAATGTATTATCAGTCCCTTAATATTCACACTATTAATCTTATTAATAGGAAATGCTCACTCATCATATAATATTACATTAAAGTATTAAATTTTAAACATGTATTTTAGTACTTAATTTCATAGTGGCCATATAAATTCGTTAAGCCAATATTTTTCTTATTAATGAGACTAATCGTGTTAATATTAATGGACTGAAAATACACTTTAAAAACTTAAAGAGCTAATATGAAACTTGAGGTAAATTTAGATGACTAGAAGTATATTGGCCAAAAAACATGATATATATATAGAGATTTTATATACAGAAAGCACCAATATTCTGCAAGATTTCATACACAAAAAATATTATTGCTTAAATTCATATCCTTCTTGCCAATAAAATTTTGGAAAGACTAATTTGGAGATCTTTATAGTTTTCATTTGTTTTGAATAAGGTACCTAGGGTTTTATATTTTTATCAAGTCCTTTAACTTTTTGTGGTTAGGTTAGTTTGTCCCTGAGCTTTAAAACCGTTAAATAAATGCAAATGCGGCTAAAACTTTCCATTAGAGAGAGCTGATGAGGCAGATAGGTGGATTATGCTGATAACTTGTAACTGACCAAGCAACCACCTGGATAATGAAAGCCAAGTCTGAAGTTATGTGGAGAAGGGAACATGGGTGTTTCATCAGCTTACAATTAACCTGCGAAAGCAAAGGCATAAGGGTTTACAACTTAAATCCGATAATGTTCGAATTTGATCCAATTGGAAAAAATTAATAAAATATATTATGTTAGAAAAAAATCGTTAGAAAAATATTCCTAGCTGGCTAATTAATCAAGTTGACCACGTAGTCAAAATCTACACATTTTTAATACAATTATTTGATATGGGTACGAAATCGTGTTTAACCATCATCATACTTAATTAGAGGTAATTATCTCAACATGATTTTTTTATGTATAAGGTTTGAACTCTGGAACTTATTTTAATATGAATTCTTTTTATCTGACCAAACCTCTCTTTGGTTAATAATTCAACTTATAATTCATTTTCGAACATAATAGCAGGCTATGGTTTGAAACAAGCAAAGCTTGCTAATTGATTCGGTGACCCGACTGATTTATCACACAATAATTATGATAAGAACAATATATTTATATGAAAACTAGAGATATTTCTTTGAGATTATAATACTCCCTCCGGTCCTAAATATAGGACAAAATTTATAGTGCAATTTACATTACAAACTTTGTCCTATATTTAGGACCGGAGGTAGTATAAACAAACCAATTCAAATCCAACAAATTAAATCCATAATTATTTGAAGTTTGAACGACACATGTACTGATGATGAGTTCTACTCAACAACACAGAAACATGTTTACCAAACTTATTAATTATGAACTCCTATATTGAGCTCTTATTGAGGACAGTCACGCTTTATTAGAATATAGATATAAGTAGGTGACTAGTTCGAAAAGTAGCACCAAGCAAATGAACTTCTTCATCCTCCTCCTGCTTAATTACTTTCCTCTGATTTCTTCGATCAACTTGAACAACGAAGCTATGTGTTTGTATTTAATTTCACAGCTTCGGCTCTGTCTTGAACTGTGTATATATATAGGCAGTAACGGCACTTTGGAATGAACAAAACCATGTTTCCAAAGTCTTAATCGGTTGGCTTTACGAGTTGGAATCTTTTTGTTCATTGATTTCCAAGGTGAAAGAAAGTTGTTAGGCCCGTGGATTCTTTTGTCATCCATAGATCATTTTTGAAAATATCATTACAGAAAATAATCACATGGATAACCAGAAGCTGGAGTTCTATACTGTGGACTATTCCTGGTTATTATTATGAAAACTATATATAAGTTCATTAATTTATTCCATCACCCTACTCCTTATCCCTTCTTGTCAATGGGCTCAACATTATTAGAGAAATCGCTTTTGAATCTGTTTTTATATATGAATTCTTGCTTGATTAATTTGGATTAACACTACAAAAAAAACGTGATTTAGTAGCGGTTAAAAATGGGTATTAGTAGCGGTTCTAACCGCTACAAACAAGGTTAGTAGCGGTTACTCAAACCGCTACTAAATCGTGCGTTGCAAGCAGTTTTGTAGCGGTTTTATAAAACCGCTACTCAATCAAAAATAACCGCTACATAGTTTGTAGCAGTTAAGCATAACCGCTACAATATCCAGAGATACTTGTAGTGGTTACATAAGCGCTACAAATATAAAAAAATATATTACGAGCTAAAAAAAGAATTTTTTTATTTTGTAGCGGTTAAGAAACCGCTACAAATATAAAAAATTGAAAATTTGTTAGTTAGAAAAAAATGACATTTTTTTATTTTGTAGCGGTTAAGCAACCGCTACTAATTTTGAATTTCATGAAATTAGTAGTGGTTCTTGAAAACCACTACTAATTTTGAATTTCATGAAATTAGTAGCGGTTTTTAAAAACCGCTACTAATTTCATGAAATTCAAAATTGGCGCCAAAAAATTTAAATTGAGTCGTAAAAAAGCGCGTTATTTAGTAGCGGTTTCATAACCGCTACAAATATTTAAAATTTTTTTAAAAAATATATAATTATTTTTTCTGTTTTTTCAATATTAAATTAAATAGTTTATTTTGTTATTATTTTATCTTTTTCAATTAGTTTATTATTCAATAGTTTAACTTATTAATAAATAAAAAGGAAATATGTAATTGAATAGGAGTAGTATAAAATTTATATTTATAGTAATATTAAGGATAGGTAGGTAATAAGGAATTATTATGTTATCTAATATAATGTAATTGTGTATAAAAATGAGATACAGTTATGATATATAAAAAAAAATGATTAGAATAAATTTTATAGAAAGGAAAGAAATATTCTAAAAGAAATTAAAAATCTTGTTACCAAATTTGATCGTATTATTCAGCTCCTCTACTCATACGAAAGAAGTTGTAAATGAGAGAAAATGAAAGAACGGTAAGGTGAAAAGAAATTGGGGAGTGTTTGAAATGAGTTGTGGTAAGGGTATTTATAGGGATCCATGTACTATTTGTAGCGGCTAGTGTAGCGGTTATAATTAGTAGCGGTTATTTATATTTTTGTAGCGGTTTAATATTCTATTTGTAGCGGTAATGTAGCGGTTATTAGTTAGTAGCGGTTATTTATATTTTTGTAGCGGTTTAATAACCGCTACAAATATTTTTTTAAATTTTTTTTTACATTTTATTTTAACAAATTTTTTGCATTTTTTGTAAAGACAAAAGCATAATTTGAATTTGATCACTCATCGTCGCCATCCCTACAGAAATTTTGTAGAAAAATTATTGTTATTGATGTATTATTAAATTTAAAAAATTTAATTCAAATGACGTGGACTTAAAAAAACTCACCACAGTAGAGGTAAATTGTCATCGCCTTCAGGGAAGTAGTTTTCAAAATCAGCTGGTTGAAATGGCTCACTCTCGTAGACGATGTTATCGCCTTCACCCATGTCGTAAAGGTCTCTTGGCTTTAAATGAACGACCATGGGCCAATCCCTATGCCTCTCGTCGTCGACATAATAAACCTGATGTGCCTCTGAAGCTAGAATATACGGCTCATCATCTTGAGAAATACCGGTATGAATCGGCTGTGAGAAATTGACTGATGTGATCCCTAGGTCGTTAGTTGTCAGTCCCCGAGAAGTAGTGGTATTTGCCCACAAACACTTGAACAGCGTCACGGTGAAACGACCTTGATAATTAAGCTCGACCACATCAAGAAGCTTGCCATAGTAAGGGATGCCTCCGAACTGCATGTTGGCGTCACTACTGCTCGCATAACTCCTTGTCCCAAATGTGCCATAAACACCCGAATTCTGTGTTTGCAATCCTTGATCCCGTGAAACAGTGCAAAACTTAAAACCATTGACATTGTATGCTGTAAACCGTTTTGCATGATCAAGAGGGCCGATTGCGAGAGCTCTGAAATCTGGTGAGTGTGGGTTGTGGTCATTTAGTATTCTGCGTGCAAACCAGCTCGGGAATTCTCTGTGGACCCTCCTATCAACTTCTGAGGATGTCTGTGTACGGATCCTGAGCTGACGCTTAACATGACTTCTGAATTCCCTGCAATTAATAATGGAAAGGCGTTAGTGAAATGAAAGTGAGAAATGTTACGAAAGATATAGATCGTATAACATGTGAGTGTACAATTCTTACCGTATGAAAGGTTCAACTTGAGTGCAATTAATCAAGACATGTCTATGTGCTTGGAACTTCTCAGTTGCCGTTAGTTTGAAGTTCTCAGTTGCTCCAACTGGTTTACCAACACGAGGGATAAATTCTCCTGATGTCGGCGCAGGTTCAGGACAATCGTCAACACGAGGCGGGCGGTTGAAAGCCGTCTCAAGATCATCAAAATACCTTGAGTAAAAATATAGCACCTCATCCCCTATATAGCCTTCAGCTATAAAACCTTTTGGCTACGCCTTATTCCTCACGTAAGATTTTAATTTCAAAAGGAACCTACGAAGTACAGAAGAGAAAATTGATATAAAATGATGAAAAGGACGACTATCAAATATTAAATACGGAGAATAAATTAAAGCACATATTTAAAATGAGTACCTCTCAATCGGATACATCCAACGATATTGTACTGGTCCAGTGAGCTTTGTTTCATGAACGAGGTGGACTGTGAGGTGAACCATCACAGTAAAAAAGGACGGAGGAAAGATCATTTTCAAATGACAAAGCGTAAGAATGATTTTCGACTGCAGCTGATCGAGCTCCTCAACGATCAAAACCTTAGAACACAACTTCTGAAAGAAAGAACAAAGTTCCACCAAAACGATGGAAACATCGGGAGGAAGTGTATTCTTTATAGTCAGAGAGAGTAACTGCTGCATAAGAACATGTGAGTCATGACTCTTCAGGCCAGCAACCTTTCAAGCCTACAAGTCGACACATCGAGAAATGTTGCTTGAATACCCATCAGGAACTTTTAATTTCTTCAACGTCGCGAGGAACACTTCCTTGTTCGGTTTTGTGAGGGTAAACTTTGCCGGTGTAAATCTGTCATGCTCATCTGGCCAAGCGTCTTCACGAACTCCTATGTCGCGTAAATCTTTCCTCGCTTAAAGGTGATCTTTTGTCTTGCCGGGTTCGTTAAGCAGCGTATACAGCATATTGTCGCAAACAATCTTTTCAATGTGCATTACATCAAGACTGTGGCGAAGTAAATTAGATCTCCAATATGGAAGCGTGAAGAAAACACTTATCTTCTTCCACTGCTGAGGCGCCGAAGTCCTGCGCGTCTTTTAGCGAGTTTGTGCTGAATCGTCGCTTTTTCCAAACTCGAAGTCAACATGCTCAAGCTGCTGTAAGATATCTGTACCGGAAAAAGTCTGAGGTGGTTCTATTTTCTCTGGTTTCCCATTGAAGCGATTCCATTGCAATTTGAACTTATGCGTTCCATCGAGAAACCTCCGATGCCCCATGAAGCACCACTTTCGGCTGTGGGGAAGGCGCAATGTGTCAGAGTCAAAATTGCAAGCTGGACACGCCGACCCAGTATGCACATTCCAACCAGATAATGTGCCAAGGCCAGGAAAGTCACTAATCGTCCACATCAAGGCTGCACGCATGTTGAACAAAGTCTTGCTATAAGCGTCGTACGTCTCCAAGCCGACATTCCATAGGTCAAGTAATTCCGCAATAAGCGGTTGGAGATACACATCGATGTCATTGCCCGGTGCCTTTTTTCCTGGAATGATCATAGACATAATGAAAGAGTTTTGTTTCATACACATCCAGGGGGTAAGTTGTAGGGAACTAAGACTACCGGGCAAATACTATAACTTGTACTAAGATTCCCGAAAGGATTGAACCCGTCGATCGCCAACGCAAGCCGAACATTTCTGGGGTCAGTCGTAAAATCTGGAAAGTCGTTGTCAAATGTTTTCCAAGCAGCTGCATCCCACGGATGTCTTAATTTACCGTCTTCATTTTTATCAACGGCATGCCACCTCATGTGCTCAGCAGTTTTAGACGACATAAATAATCTTTGTAGACGAGGTTTCAAAGGGAAGTACCTGAGAATCTTTACAGGTTTCTTCTTCTGCTTTTTCCCCTTCCGAATTGTCTTGTACCTCGATGTATGACATCTCTTACACGTCTCCCTGTTGGAATCGTCTCCCCAATACAGCATACAATCATTTGGGCACGCATCAATCTTTTGATAATTCAACCCCAACCTGTTGATAATCTTCTTGGCCTCGTAGAATGTTGTAGGAATCTCGGCGTCGGGGAATGCATCTTGTAATAAGTCGAGCAACATCGACATTCCCTTATCTGTGATCCCACACAAGCACTTGATATGATACAATTTGATCAAGAAAGATAATTTAGAATATTTACGACAACCTTGATATAAAGGACGATCTGCTTCATCCATTAAGCTGAAAAAATCCCGAGCTGCTTCATTCCCCATTAAAGCCGGCTCAGAGCCGTGCACTTCTTCGTTGAAGTTGTCGCCTTGAAATCCAAACGCATCACGCACAACATCATTCACAGGATCATCTACATCTACTTGAATGCCTACTTGAGAACTTCGAGGAAGAGCATCGTCATATGTAATGCCGGCCTTCTCACCATGAACTGCCCAGAACGTATAGTCCTCAGGGAAAGGCTTCACAAGCAAATGTTCCTTCACAACATTTCATGCATGCCACTTCTTGAACTTGCATTTCTGACACAGACAGACGATCTTGCCGTTACAGTTGGCGTGAGTGAATGCGAAATCCAAGAAACTGTTTAATCCGTACAAATATTCAGGAGAATTGCGCGGCAACCTGATCCATGATTTATCCATAGCTACAAGTGAGAGAGAAGAAAGTATAGAGAAGAAGATGAGTGAGAAGAGAATGACGAATGGCTAGAACCTTATATTTTGAAATTCCAACGTTTATAATTTTGTAGTGGTTGTCAAAACCGTTACACCAACCGCTACAGTAATAAAATATTAGTAGCGGTTATATATATAAAACCGCTACTAATATTCAAGCCGTTGGGAAATTCAAAACTTACTTGTTGAGTATTTGTAGCGGTTATTATTTTACAACCGCTACTAATATATGGTTGTAGCAGTTTCTTAAGATAAACCGCTACAACTATAAATTAGTATTTGTAGCGGTTATACACTATAGAACCACTACAAATGTTCAGAAAGGAGGCAAATTTCAAAATTCAAATGATGAGTATTTGTAGCGGTTATTATTTTAAAACCGCTACTAACATATATAATTGTAGCGGTTTCTTAAGATAAACCGCTACAAGTATAAATTAGTATTTGTAGCGGTTATACACTATAGAACCGCTACAAATGTTCAGAAAGGCGGCAAATTTCAAAATTCAAATGATTAGTATTTGTAGTAGTTATTTTAAGATAAACCGCTACAAATATATATATATTTGTAGCGGTTTTAAGTTAAAACCGCTACAAATATATATACTTTATTTTTTTTAAATTCATAAATTAAACACAATAAGAAATATAATTATATAAAACACAATAAGAAACAATTACTAATATATATTTACTAATTTATAAATTAAATTCAATAAAAACACACACACACACACACACATATATATATATATATTTACAAATGTTTAAACAAAAAAAAGTCCTAAACTAAGTAGCTGGGGGCTGATCATCTGGTTCTCCCTCAGGGACTGCTGGATCGGGCCGCTGCGCAGAGTGAACCGCACCATCGTCATCAGTAGGGGGAGGAGGAGGAGTCGTACTCTGGACGACGTAGCGAGGGACAGGGGGAACCGCTGGATGCTGCTCGTCCGGGAACAGGCGACTCCATGCTCCCTCAAGCATGTTGTTCGCAATCTCACGCCACTGCGTCTGCTGAGCGTACAGCATATCAGCGTGCATCTGCAGGTGCTGCTGCTGCTGCTGCAGCGCCAAGGAGCCGTTGTAACCCCCTCCGTAATTATATCCGAAATACAACATTAGAGTGAAATAGAGACCAATAATAATAAAAATTCATTTACATTCCCCATCCTTAAGATAGGGTTTTCACAAATACATTTCGAAATCGAACACTTTAACTTGGTCTCACATTCACATTTCGAATACAATTACATTGCGAAGATAATTAACATTCATAATATATCAGAGTGCACAATAACAATCCCGGCAATTTCGGGTTTATATCTTCACTAAAAGTTCATAGGGCAATACGCCCATTACAATTCCTCAACGGAGATTACACAAATTTCAATCCAAATACACATTCTAATCTATCATCCGAACATATACAATTATCCCAGCATATAACGATAACCAACTACCAAATACAAATATCCATAAGGGATTCTCACCGACCCTAGTCACTTGTTCCTTCCTTTAGCCACTTGTCCTGTCTAAAATGTTGGTAGGGGAGGGTGAGATTCTAGAGAATCCCAGTAGGAAACAGATACCAATATGCATGTAAGATAAGTGTTTAATGCATGACATGCTTGCATCACAATAACTCATGTTAACATAATGATATATTCGCATGCTCAATGTTTCAACAACATACTCATGGCCATAGCATAAATAGAAACAGAGCTTCAATCATTCATATATGTTTCACATAATCAAGCAAAGCAATAACATGCATCAATACACAAACACAAATATCAATACATACAGGAGAGGTAAGTTCCCTACACTTATTCTTTCCACGTATGCTCCACCATCGGCTACTCGCGATCCAAACGAATATTGAACCCTTTCAAAATCTCAAAATGCTAAAAATGGGGGTTGGCTGCGGCCCAGAAAATCCAGTTTCTTGGCTGAACTTCCAAAAATCATAACTAATTCAGGAAAAATCAAAATAAGGTGATTCCAAAGCCAAATGAAAGCTATTTAAGTTCTCTTTCTAGGAAAAATATTGGCCATTACTAGAAATCACCACAAAAGTCCAGATTTACCAAAAACCTAACGTTGTGCCAAAACAGGGTCTAGTTTGGATACCAAACTTTGGTCAGTTCAAACTCCCAGCTCAAAACTCGAAATGACACAAAATTTATGTCCATTTTGAATCTTGAGATGTAAACTTTAAGACTGGAAAGTTTCATAATTTTCCAACATCATTTGCCCAGTCAAAACGTCCACGCCATCTGACTGTCCAGAATAGATTTACACTGGACAAATTTTCCAGATTTTTACATTTGATCCCAAATGATTCCCAAATCAATTCAAATGGCCAAAATGTTCAACAAAAGACCAAATTCTACACAACACATAAGCCAATTCATACCATTCAAAAATTGCACAAAATCAGGGCAAATTCATAAATTCCCAATACTCAACCAATGATTACAACAACTATACCAAAATGCTTCTAATTCTTACCTCTTCTTCTTCCTAAAGCCAATTCTTCAACTCTCCAATTTCCAAATTTCCACAAGTTCTCAAATTTCACCAATCAAAATTCTGAAACCATAGGAATATAGCCCTCAACCTCATGAATAATATTAGTGAAGATGAATTAGGCATTCATGGTCATTTAGGGCACTAACCTTAGGTTTTCTTCTTCCTCTTTCTTGCTCAACTTGGTCGTCAATGGTGGAGAGGAGAGATGAAGTGAGCTGCTGGAAAATGATGAAGAAAGTCTTATTTTAAGGTGAGCTAAGTCACTTGGCCGACATTTAGAAGTGGAGAGAAGAGAAAAATGACTTTTGACAATTTGACCCAATCAATGGCTCTTATGGTGACACTTGTCAAGATCTTAATCCATCACCCATGAATTCACAAACACACATATACACTTGATTCCACCCTTTGATCTCTTTCACAAATCAATCTCAACCATTGATCTTTAAGTTACTAATGAGTTTCCTCTTCAGTAACTGACCAATCGGTCGGTAAATTTTACCGTTTTGCCCCTGATTATGGCAATTCCTCCTGAATCACCACCAAACACTTCATATCTTTCCATATCACCATATTATGCACCCTCCCTCTATTTTAAGACAATTTAGAGGTTAATTCATAATTGAACTCAAATACAGGGTCTTGGCGCTGCTCGCAGAACATACGAATCACATTCGAAACTCAAATCACATTGGATTCTCCAAAAGGGTTATTTATCACTAACCGCTTCCACTTTTGGAGTCATTATCTCTTAATCACAATTTAGGATCCTGCTAAACCAGGGCTTAGCAGTCCACTAATCTCAGGCTTATTCTCTAGCCTCAAGCCTCAAAATTCGGGGTATTACAGCTGTTGGGTCCACTGACCCCTGTGACTCCTCAGGCTGGGTCTGTCGCAGCTCAGCCTGCGACTGCTGCATCCGCTCCTGGCATTTTATGAAACAATTACTAATTAGCATTTTTCATTATTAACTTGGTTTTATAAAAAATATAATAATAAAATTACTTACAATGGCCGCCTCTGCCTGCTGAGAGGTCGCAGTCCCGTCACGGTGTCTATGTGTGATGGCGTACAGCTCCCCATAGTCCGTCTAACAGTTCTCCTGCTGTGCCTTCGTCTCCTGAAACAATTACACAAATTAATTAGTATTATGAAATAATCAGCTAAAAGTAAGTGATATTTTGAAAAGTTACCAGCTCGCTATAGGTCACAGCAAAGGTCTTCGATCCTGCTGTGTGGTGGATCGTCTGCTGCGCCCGGATCTCGGCGTTCCTCTGAGCCATCTCCTGGAAAAAAAACTAAATGTATTATAATTTAAATTTAAATACAAATTAAATTGAAATTATAATTTAATATTTAACAATTACAAAATTATATATAAACTATCTAATAAATACATTACCTGCGCCTCAGGGCTCCTCCTGAACTGGATGAAACGCGCCCAGTTGTTCGGCGGCACGCCGTCCTGGACGCTCTCGATCAGCTACTCTAGAAGCATCGTCCCGTCCTTATCCACCTTGTGGAAGAGATGGTTCCTCCTGTTCCTCCAGGCATCACCTATCTTCATGAGGGCGTACCTCTTCCGGTTGGCCCGGACGGCAAACCGCAGCTGAAAAAAGATTATTTAAATATCAATAATTAAAAAAAACATAATAAATAAAATATTAATTAAGTAGAATTAATTACAAAAAATATTAATTAAATAATTTTAATTACCTGAACCACCTTCAAAAAAGCCAGCTCCTTTGGCCCCTTCGGAACGTGCCTCCACGTCTGGAAGTGAAGGGGGAACCGTATCCAGTTCGCGCCCAGGTCGTTCAGGAAGTGGTTGAGCAGGTGACCCCCATTGTGGATCGGCTGGTCAGTGCCCTCATTCCACGACACTATAACTCGGAGGCTCCGGTCCATGCTGTTCAAACCGGCCACGTCTAGCCTCGTCGTCAAAACGTTCCCCTGCTCGTCTGCACAGTTGACCACACGTTAGATAAATTGTAATTAAAATTTAATATTTCTAATTTAAATAAATAATTTACTAAATTAAAAAATTAATTTACCTTCGACCAGCACCTCAAACCCAGTGGACCGCGAAGACGACCCTCGTGGGTTGTTCTGCTCCCGAGCGTCCTCCTCATCGAGGAGCTGCTCCATCTCCCTGAACCCAATCGGGATCTCGAACTCCTCGTTGAGGAAGTCCTCAACACTAATATCTGGCCTCTCCACCTCAGGCACCTCTGGTACGGTCGTCGCCTGTGGGATCGTCTGTGGTGCCTGTGGGGGGATGGGCTGAGATGCCATGGTACCCCTGCCTGCACGCTGCCCCCTCCCTCTGCTCCCTGCCCGGCTGCTGCCACCCCGTAAAATCGGTCTGGGGACCTCAGGGGCCTTCCCCTTATCCTGTCCTGAAGCCATATCCACTGTACAAATAAAAAAAGAAAATTAGTCACATTATATTATAAAAAAATATAAATATAAATAAAATATGTGTTATATACATACCTCAAATGCAAATATTGAGAAATACTAAGCAAAAACTCCTATAGAGACGTCTGAACGCTCAAATCTCGAAGAAATCACTCAGAGAAACCTCAGGAAACAAAATGAGCAAAAGGGGAAAATGAAAGACGAGGGGGTATAAATAGGCTAGAAATTAGTAGCGGATATTCAAATAACCTCTACTCTAACCGCTACAAATAATTAAATTTGTAGCGATTCTACAATAACCGCTACAAAAGTTCACAACGTTTGAAATTCTGTAGCGGTTATTGCTCAGAACCGCTACAAATGGCGAGACTCTTGAAATTCTGTAGCGGTTATAGGCGCAAAACCGCTACAAAATTCTGACCTTTTGTATTTTGTAGCGGTTCTATGGTTGTAACCGCTACAAATAACCACTACACTGTTGGTGCGCCAACTGGCGGGAATATTGTAGCGGTTTCTGTGCATTAACCGCTACAAAATCACCGCTACAAGTTTTGGCGGGAATTTCGCGCCAAATTTGTAGCGGTTTTTTGAACTAAACCGCTACAAAAAACCTTGCCGCTACAAATTTGTAGCGGTTAAGCATAGAACCGCTACAAATACTATAATTTGTAGCGGTTTAATATAACCGCTATAATTGCACCGCTACAAAATACCTTTTGTTTTGTAGTGTAAGTTGCTTTCAGTGATTCTGGGTGAGATAAATATATGAGATGAGTCCCATCTCATAAAGAGCAAAAAAACTTATTTTAAGTGAAGTTTTTGGGTTGCTGCATGTAACTTGCAATAATTTCTCTTATGTACATTGATCCTGGACATGCAATGTACTATTTCAAAATAAAATTTTATATTAGAACTGCACAATCGAAGGTTTGAATCCCATCTTAGAGAGATGCTCATATATAATGTCCGACCGTGTTTCAAACATGATTGCTTTTAATGGAGATGATATTAGCGAGCAATTTTTTTAACAAAAACAGACCAAGTACTGTAGATTTTTAGTTATTTAATTATTAAACCGTGTGCTAGCCCAGCTAAACATAATTCAATCAAATTAATGATAAGAATGGGATTGAAATAATCCGCACAATTATTATTAAAACATAAACTCGAACCAATTCAAACTCACAAATCCACCTTGGCAGTTTGAACAAACACATGCACTCAACTCTAAACAAACATTATTATTGAAACATGTTTAACAAACTTAATGCGAGCTACTATAATCAGCTCTTATTGAAGACACAGTCACACTTTATTATTAGAGTAGGTAGGAAGGTGACTTGTTCATAAGGTAAGTGTGTACTAATAGTGAATGAGATGGCAGCGTCTTGGAATGGTGAAGGCAATGCGAGGGTCGAAGCCGGAGTACTTCCAAGTGTCAGAATTGATGATGGCATGGAAGCATTCCTCTGAGACTTGGGAGAGCGGCTTGCAGCAATTTGGAGTCACCAGAGCCGTCAAGTCTCTTGCCGGTTTAGCACAATGACGAAGAACATGTGTTAGCATCATATCTGGACTGAACTTCCCACATACTCCATAGCCATGAGCTTCAGCCCCAGAAATGGCCACAATCGCCAAAAGCAGCACCAAGCAAATCAACTTCTTCATTCTCCTGATTAATTAGTTTTCTTTGATTTCTTCGACTTAATTGAACAAGAAAGCTATGTGTTTGTATTTCACTGGCTAGGCAATGTCTCGATCTGTGTATATATAGGCAGTAGAAGCACTTCGGAATGAACAAACCCTTGTTCCCCTAAGTCTTAAACCATTGGCTTTACAACAAAATGGAATTAATTGCGGATCTTTTCATCATCCATCTTTTTTAAGAATCTCAGGACTTACAGAATATAACTGAGCACATGGATAGCCAGAAGCTGCAGCTTTGATTAAGTTGTTAACAGCTCCTAGTTATTGTGAAAACTACATCTATGAGTTTATTATTTTGTTCATTCACCTACGTACTTGGTCATAGGTTTCATCATTTCCCAACACTCACTTTTGAGTCAGCTTCTGTTAAGTCAAATATTTGGGCTCATGCACATAACGTCTAATACTTTTTCCCCTATAATATAAATTTAGTCCATCCAATTCAACGTCCTAGCTAGTTTCATATTTAATATTCAAACTAATTAAAACTAAGTATTGTTGCTTTTTTTTTTTTAAATATTTAAATACTAGAGTATGCCAGCTAATATGGGATGAAGCACAGATAAATATAAATTTGATAAGAGTTAAACACAGAGGAAAGATGGATAAAATATTATATATGTATAAGCATATTTGTTGCTAATTAAATTAACTTAAAAACAAGGACACTCTTATTTCAATAACTCAATCAAATTATTGAACCAATGTACTGTTAAAAATACAACTGAAGTAATTCAGAAAATTAAAGAGGAGAACTGGTATCACCAAAAAAGAACAAGAAGGAGGAGGAGGAGGAGAACGCCTACAAATAAAAGTCTATCAATTAATTAGCTAGTCATATCTTCTCTTGAGTATTTAAGTCTACAATATACTCTTTAATAAAAAATAATGTGTGCTTTTCTTAAATTATATCATTAACAGAAAAATTCATAGATGTTAACTTCAATTGGGTTATATGTTAGCAAAGAAAATTAAACAAGGTATTACTGTACTTGTATATGTTTACTTTAAGACTTTATTTAAGAAAAATTGTGTCCTTTTCTCTGATTAATTCAATGAAACTATTAGTTGAATAGAATTTTATTCTTATATTAAGATATATAATAATATTGTAATTACTAATAAATAAATTGTTAAATCATGAAAAATATTACGGTGTAGATTTTAAAGAATATTTTAGTAGTCATAATTTTGTCTTGAATTTTGAAAAAAATATTAGTAAACTTGATAAAGGAGGCCAATATTATTTTACTTGAGATTGATTTGTCCTCAAAATATACTCCCTCCATCTCTCCTTTTGTAAAAGCTATTAATTCACAGCTTTACATGGATTAACAATTTAACATAATTTATTGATTTATTTAAAATTATTGTATGCTTTTAAAATTTGAGAATTAACCTTAATTAAATTCATCAATTAGATAATTTTTCTTAGTTAATTAGGAATTTTCTTAACTAATTAGGTAGGAAATATCAGAGCAAAAGATATTTAGAAAAAAAAATCGATACTAATATAATTCATCTGTATTAAAAATCATAGCGAAATGCCTAATAATAAGGAATGACAGAAGTAAAATGCCATATAGAGTTTAATACTCAATTGCTACATCTTTAAAAATTATGTTAGAAAAAATAGTTGAAATATATAAAAGATTTCTATTGGATGCGAGCTAGTTGATATATATAAAATGTCACATGGCGTTTAGTACTCAATTTCTACACTCGCCTTTTGAGCCAGCTTATGTGGAGTCAAATATTTGTCCTCATGCATATAGCGTCTTATACTTTTCCTATTACATCCAATACAGCGTACTAATATCAAATTTAATATTAAAAATAATTAAAATTAAAGATATTATTCCATTTTTAAATTTGATAAGAATGAAACGCAATAAAGATGGATAAGAAAATATGAATAATCAAATTTATTGCTAACTTAAAAACAATGACATACTTATTTCAATAACTCAATCAGATGTACTTTTAAGAATACGACTGGAGTAATTCGGACAATTAAAGAAGGAGAACGTACGCCTACAAATGAAAGTCTATTAATTAGCTAGTAATCTCTTTTGATATTACCATCTGATATCCGGATCAGGGTTCGTAGCTGCCTCTCCCAACACAAGTGTCTCCTCTCTTGTGTATTTAACATATATAAGGCATAGATTTTGAAGTGCTTATATAATATACTCTTTAATAAACATATAATGTGTGCTTTCTTAAATTATTTCATTAACCAAATAATTCATAGGTGTTTCCTTCGACTTAGTTGAATGTTAATAAAGAAAACTTGCTACCACTTGACTCGTATGTGAAATTAATTACTTTAAGACTTTATTTAAGAAAAATTGGGTCTATCTCTCTGATTAATTATTTGATTGAAACTATCAGTTGAATAGAACTTATTATTGTATTAATATATATTAATTATGCAATTACCAATTTAATAATAATTTGTTGAATCAGGGAATATATTGATGAGTAGATTTTAAATTTTTGTTTGAAAAATCCCTATTTGTATGATATATTTTCATAATTTATTAGGAAATTTTACCATAGTTATTGAGCTTAAAATGTCTTTCTTGTGATAAGTTGATATTAAGAGTAATTACATTAAATTATAACTTAAAAAGGCAAAATTATCAAAATAATTGCAATTACTCTTAATCATTGGTTTATGAGAATATTTGATATTAGTTTAATTGTTTTTAATTATAGGTATCTGAAAAATTGGATTAAAACTGAAAATGACAGTTAGGGGCTCAAATTTCAGAAATGACAAAATTCGAAAAATGACAGCTTGATTCAGGACAGAACTGCAGCGTTTTGAACTTAATTAGGCAGAAATTGGGGACAGTTTCAGACAGCAAAAGCAGAGACACCGAACTCCGCGGCAGAACAGGGGAAGGACCTAGAGCTTCGAAATCTCCATTGTAGTTATCGCCAAGCACCAACATCGTCGCCGGCCACCTCCACCTCCACCACCATCATTGCGGGCGACGTCCACAACTTCACCCCCATACCATTAATGCCGTCGACTTGGAGAGTTTCTGAGTAGAGACACAGCCGCGACAAAGTGGGTTGAACAAGGAAGAAGAAGAGGTCTTCACCACCACCGTTCTTTTTCCGTTCTTTATCATCACCACCGTCCTTTCCCCCTTCACAATTGTCGGCGACATCCTCTTTCAACCTCCACCGCTGGCTGACTTTCCATACCAGAAAAATAGAGCTTTAAGTGCAGCGAAAGTGAGAGACGAAGAGGCCATTCGATCCACCTTCACCTTCGGTTTTCTCTACCTTTTCAAACCATGTATTGATGTGGCAACATCTGTAGTTTTTCTACTGTCACCAACCAACATTTCATTCTTCATTATTAACCTGTTATTTAATTGGTGATTTCAAGGCTGGTTGTTTGAATCCGGCGGGTGAGGTTTTGCTTCTTGAATTTATTTTTATAAATTGCAGCATTTAGAGCAATAGTTTGAGTCTTGATGCTTGGAGCATCGAGTGTTTATCTAATTTCTTTCTCTTTCTATTTTAATAATTGAATTTTAAGTTTAGGTTTGATTATTATGATGATTTGATGTTTTGCATTGAGGTTTCATACAATTTGAGAGATTCGATTTTAATGTTATGTATTTGACATCTTGAACTTCATTATTAGCAATTTCATGTAATTGACTTGGTATAGTTTTGCTTGAAGTTGTTATAAATATTTAATTATGATTGTAATGCAAATGTTCTTAATTACTGTGTCGTTGTATTTTTGTAATTCAAATGGCTAGAGTTTAAATTGGGTTTCAGTTAGAGGGATTAATTTTTATCCTGTGTGGAAGAATTAATTCCCCTAAGTCAAAATAGCTCAAAAGTTTTTTTGGGCAAATTTGTAGAAATAGCACACCGCTAAAAATAATTTGAAGCAAAGGATAGATTAAATCCACTTATCTAGGAGGTTTTTATCCATATTTTCAAAACAATTTCCATTCCATCCATTTTCGTTCCAAAAGTTCAAAAATATTTGTTTTAAAAGTACTTTAGTTTAATTGCAACTTAGTTGATAGATAAAAAGTTCAAATCATTATTTTTATGCTAATAATCATATTTAGTTGTTAGGTAATTAATAAAAGGCTCTTTAAGAGATGATTCAGAATTACACTGTATATTGCAATTCTTGGTTAAATTTTGAAAAAGTTACTAAGGTATAACATACAATCCTCAAGTGGCAAATCCAATAAGTTCAATTTATAAGCTCAAAAAACCCTAATTTACTAACGTTCGATAAATCATCCGCTATATATGCTATAAGATACCTGTAGCACAAATTGGGTTGAAATAAATAAGCTACGCTAATCCAGTCTTGGCCATTATAGAGATTGCCTGATCCATTTCGCCAGATTGTGTTCCAACATGACTTTCACATTCACATGTAACTTGTGCAATTTCTTTCTTTGGGAAATTCACTCTAAAAGCCGGCCATAATGGCAATTGTAGAAGAACAGGCAAATGCTGCAGAGCTTGATAGTCCAGAACCTTGAGGAACTATTCCATCAACAAGAACATCAAGTCAAACTTTCTTACTAACATCCCCTCCTTTTGATTTTGCATAATCGTAATAACCTTTGTACCCACTTATAAAATAATGCCCCCATTTGTGATTCTTCAAGTCGGGTACCTGGTCAGGATCAGCAGGATAAGTACACATAGCATGTTAATTGACGATCAGACAACTATTGTCAGTTTGTCACTAGGCAGTCTTTTCTTTTCCTTCTTGAGCCCTTATATTACGATAAGAATGGATCTGAGGCTTTTAAGACATAATATAGGATTTGTAAATAGGCTTGAAAGGTTATATATAAATTTGGAGGCATAGGCTTTAAAGGCTATTTAAAGCCCTACATTTTAAATAGGCCTAAGCCCAGCCTAAAAACAACCTACATACAGGCTCAGGCTTTAAATCTCTATTGCAGTGTGCAACTCTTCATAAACAAGTGGGTTATACATATGAACAACAAAAATTGAACAAATTGCATTTTCAAGTGTTCTACTTTTCATGAATAAGTGTGCAACTCTTTATAAATAAGAGGAATCCTCCTGTGAACAATACATTAATTTCTCATGGTCGAAGCTGCGACTGGTCAATGACGGAGTTTCGATGGTTGGCCATCAGTGGCTGCTCCAGCCTAGTGGCAGCTAGTCCTCGTCGCCGGAGCTTCGACGACAATCAAACCTTTTTTCAAAAAAAAAAAAAATAAAGCAATGGGGTATTATTGTCTTTTTTTCCTATAAAACTTATTTTCATTTCAGTCCTTAGTCCTGCAGTGAAACTTCAAAATGTTTTGGTCTTTGACTGAAATAAATTTAGTCTTGTGGTCCTATAATGAGATTCTCCCAAAAAAAAAATAATGACATGCCCTTTAATTATATCAAAAAAGAAAAATTCTCCCCACCTTATAAATAAAGGGAAATAATATTAGTAGACTATTATCATCAATATTATAAGTAATTTACTCAATGTGATTTTTTTAATGCGTTCCCATTCTCAACCTTAATTTGAAAAAAAAAATTAAGTTCCTTCCATTTGAAGAACCACTATTTAGCTAGCTAGTAACTCAACTTAGTTATCTCAAATCACAAAGCCAAATCTGTGTTGGAAGATATAGCAGGCTAGCAAGCCATTTATGTCAAAGATGTCGGAATTCAAACAAGCAAAGCTTGCTAATTTGTCATATAAACCTACTGGTATATCAATTACCAAAATATTAAAGAGAAGAACGCATTATTTAAAAGAAGATTGATACATGTTTAAGATTAAGGAATCCACCATGCACTCTTCACAGTTTGAAACAAACACATGCGCTTACTCTGAATCAACATTATATTGTTATTGAAACATGTTTAACAAACTTACTATGAGCTACAATAGTGAGATCTTGTTGAAGACACAGTCACACTTTACTATTAGAGTAGGTAGGTATGTGACTTGTTCAAAAGGTAGGTGTGTGTACTAATAGTGAATGAGATGGCAGCGTCTGGGAATGGTGAAGGCGATGCGGTGGTTGAAGCTTGAGTACTTCCAAGTGTCAGAATTGATGATTGCATTGAAGCATTCCTCTGACACTTGGGAGAGAGGCTCGCTGCAATTTGGAGTCACCGGAGCCATTAAGTCTCTTGCCGGTTTAGCACAGTGACGAAGAACATGTTTTAGCATCCTGTCTGGGCTGAACTTCCCACATGCTCCATAGCCGTGAGCTTCAACTCCAGCAATGGCTACAATGGCCAGAAGCAGCACCAAGCAAATCAACTTCTTCATCCTCCTGATTAACTAGTTTTCTCTGATTTATTCAACTTAATTGAACAAGGAAGCTATGTGTTTGTATTTCACTGCTTGGGCAATGTCTTGATCTGTGTATATATAGGCAGTAGAAGCACTTTGGAAATAAACAAACTTTTGTTATAAAGTATTGTTTAATAATCATAAGTTTTCTTGAATTTTGAAAACAATTGGTAAATTTGATTAAGGAGGCCAAAATTTAACTTGAGATTGATTTACTCCTCAAAATGTACTCCCTCCATCTCTCCTTTTATAAAACCCATTAATTAACAAATTTACAACTATTAACATAATTTATTTATTTAAAATTATCTTATGCTTTTAGGATTTTAGAATTTAATTTATTAATTAGATAATTTTTAGTTAATTCAGGATTTTTTTAATTAATTTGGTAGGAAATATCAAAGTAAAGGAAATACCAACATAGAGTTGGTTTAGTGGTGAAAGATTCTACTAGATTCTTCTGAGTCTTGAGTTCAAGTATCAAGGGAGACACTTATATTTAGGAGTGCTTTCACACTTCAATAACATATAATCTTGTTTGAGGCACTGTCAAACACTAGGTAACTGTGGGCACTCTTCCAGCGAAGATTCAAATATTGATTTGTCATGTTATTAAATGTGTTGATTAATTTAACTCACCTTAATTTGATGGATTGAAAGTTGAAACCCAAGTCACTAGGCGGGCGGAATGAACCAGCTCACTTAAGTTACCAAAAAAGTTTATTACACAGATGTATAGTTGAACATTTAACATTCATAGTCTTTGTTACAATAAAAAATCTATTAATCTTTAAATTTATATATTTCATGATAATGATTAAATAAGGATTTCTTAAAATTTATTAATTTGATTTCATATATTATAATTAATCAGATTTTGTTTTTTTTCCAAGAAAAAGAGAAAAGTAGCCCCTTAATAATAAGCCCTAACTCTTACCACTTTCTATTAGTGCCTATTATAACAAGTACTCCCTCCAGTCCATAATCTAAGACATATTTGAAAAGTTGAGCTTAGTTGTAAATATAAGACAAAGTTTTCATATTTATCAATCTTTTCCTAATTTACTCCTATTGATGTTGCCTCAACAATAATCAAGGAGGAGAAGGAATGGGAGAATTGAGGAAGATGACTAGAATATTTTAGAAAATACATGTCATATTAACTAACTCAACTAACTTTCTTAATCTAATCAAATTAGGTAAATATGTCTTATATTATCAAATAGGTTTTTTTTTTAAGCTCAGATACAACATCAAGAGATCATATCTCAGCCAAAAAAAAACTGTTTGATAATAATTCCCCTCAGAAAAAGCTTGTGTGTTACCAACTTGAAGATGCAGATTCAGGGAACCAGATGATCTTATGAGGGCAGATGTTGCAGAAGGGGCTTAACCAATCAGGCATTAGGGGGTCATATGAATATTCATAGAAAAGACAGAGCCAGGGCCAAACAAAATACACCTAATAATACTTATTCATGATAAATTTGCAACTTAACCCTTAAAAAAATGAATATACACCTTGATAGACTTAACAGCCGGTCTGTTCAACTTTTTCATAAGCGTATGAATCTCAAGATTCTCACCAGATCCATCATCCTTGTGTTGGTCCGCTGTCCCCATAGGTACAGTGGGAAGGAAAATGAAGCAGAATATGACATATTTCATTACCCTAGCCTTAAAATCTCCTAATTTTTCCGCCATTGATTGAGGAGAGAAATATAAAACAAGCTAAGCTAGCTAGCTCTGCTTTGTGAGAATTATTCTCGAGTTGGTATTGGAGAATTATATTGAAGGTTCAAAAATTTTTAGGGTGTTGTTTGTAGATTGTTTAATTTCTTGAATGTGAAGTAACCCTATGATTCGACGAGACTTACTTAATTACCAAAATGATGGGTTTCCCAAAAGAATAGGAAAACATCATTATTTAAGGAAACTTGTTGATATTATAATTACAATTAATAATTATAAGAATAAATTACATCAATCTCTTATGAGGTTTACAGTAGTATTGTGCAAATTTATTGCCGTGTCTCTTTTGTGATTCTTATAATAATTATAATTAATCTCTTTTAAAATGTGGTAATTGTTAACACAAACACGCAAAAACAATAGGATCCATTTATTAATGACAAGATCTTTTTTGCCACTAATAATAACAAGATTGGGTGACATAAAAAATATATTATGTACCAATTCACCGACAATAATTCTACTATATTTTTCTTAAATTTAATAATAAACTATATTTTTTACAAAAAACATTCTACTATATTTTTATTTCCTACTATATCAGAACCCTTTAACTTTGACTGGGGTTCATTGAAGAGTATCATAGAGAAGAAGATGATCTTATCTTTCCATGTTTTTTATTTTATCATTGACATTTGAGAGCTACAGAGCAGAATAATATGATTTTTTTTTTGGTGAAAAAACTAACCCATTGTACATTACATTGATTTTCCCCAGATACCGATTGCTTTTTAAAATTTTTGTTTTTTAAAATTCTTAAAATAGATTCTTAAATCATGAAAAATATTAAGGTGTAGGTTATAAAGTATTGTTTAATATTCATAAGTTTTCTTAAATTTTGAAAAAGATTATTAAATTTGATAAAGGAGGCCAAAATTTAACTTGAGATTGATTTGCTCCTCAAAATATACTCCCCCCCATTTCTCCTATAAAATCTATTAATTAACAACTTTACAACGATTAACATAATTTATTTATTTAAAATTATTTCATGCTTCTAGGATTTTAGAATTAGTACATGTTTGGGAACAACCAAACTATGATTTCAGAAGCCTTCTTCCTGCAAGCCGAAACAAAACTTCTCTCACATATTTGCCTTGTAAATCATAAAAGCATTTCTAAAAAGATAAAATAAATAGGAAATTAACCTTAATTAAATTCATTAATTAGATAATGTTTATTTAATTCAGAAATTTTTTAATTAATTGGTAGGAAATATCAAAGCAAAGGAAATACCAATATAGAGTTGATCTAGTGGATTAAGGCCCCATTAGATCTCTCTGGGCTCGAGTTTAAGTCTTAGGGGAGAAATTTATATTGGGAGGGGCAGCCACAAACCTCAGAATGGATACCGGATGATAATATTTAAAAAAAAAAAAAAAATCAAAGCAAAGGATATTTAGGGGAAAAAATCGATGCTCATATGATTTGACCGTATCTTTGCGTCTTGGGGTCAAATACAAGATTTTTAATCCAAGAATTGCAGTATAATGCAATACTCGGGTCGTCTCTCTTTTCTCAAGGAGCCTTTAATTGAATCCTAGGTAATACTAAATGTCAAGTAAAACAAATTCAATAAAACAAGGGAAAATTGATTTTTGGGTTTTTCTTGTTAAAAAAAAATAAAAGAAAATACAATTTAATTAAATATATAAATAAACACTCCACTCAAATTAATTTAAATCATAGGCAAAGTATATATATAAATCCCACAACACAAATTTAATCACACATTGTTCCAACAATAATCAAACAAAGTATTTGAATAAGAAAAATAAAAACAAAACTCCCCTGATCAGTTTCCACGTGCATGCATGACAAAAGTTGTAATATGCATGATGATGTCAGCATACATGTATGATGATGTCATCATGCATTAATGTAATGAACGAACTGCAACACGAACTGAAGCATTTCTCATTCGCAGATCCTCAAACTCGTGGCTCCAGGTGGTGTAACTCGAAATTTCAGCTGCCTCAGTTTCTGCAACTCGGACTGGTGGTTGATGATGAAGAGCTCGCCGGAATTGAGGAAGAGAGTGATGCGAGGTCGCCAGAAATGTGGGCCGGAAAACTGCAAAACTTTGCCGGAAAATTGGAAACAACACGGGAGTCACAGAAAAACCGATGGAAAATGATGATGCGGTATTTGCATTATGAAAGGACGATGGTAGGAAGAAAATAAGACACAACGGAGGAGAAAATGGTTCACAAGAAATCAAGCTTCGCCGGAAGTGGGGGCCGGAAAACTAGAATAGTTCACCGGAAAATGCAAAACTTTCTAAACTATCACAGAAAGGAGATGAGGGTGCTGCACTTGTAGTTTTTGATGGCTTTTGGTGGAGAAAACCGAAGGTGATGGTGATTGGAATGAAGGTGCTGCTAGACTGTGAATAAGATGATGGTGTGGTGATGAAAATGAAGAACGTGGTGGTAAGGAAGGTGCCAAGCTAGTAAGGGTGAATGGTGGTGATGAAGGGAAGAGGTCGGTGGTGTAAGTGGTGACCTCGTTCTTACTTCAACTCCCCGTTCTGTAGTACTCGGCAAAAGAAAATGGAAGAAGAAAATTGAAGAGGGAAGAGTTGCAGTCGGGATATCTCCTGGTGGTGAAGATGGAGGTATATATAGTGAGATTGCATCTGTCCATTTCCCTTCACCAACCATATTGTTAGATGCAGTCTGAAAGCAAGCTGCAACACAAATCTTTCCGTGATATGCGCGCATATAATTTCTTCATATTCCAGAAGCTCAATGAAAAACCCCCCCAGATTTTGCTTTTCTGTCGGTTTGAATGTTGAATTTGTGGCTTGGGTATTGTTCTGTAATTTTCTCCAATAAATTTTCCTCATGAAAAAGCTGATGGGTACTTTTCTGTAATTTGCTCTGGCCCTTTTCTGTAATTTTCCTTGTCTTCAAAATATTAATTTAGACTCCAAAAATCACCAATTGTGTCCTAAAGCATCTACAATGTAAAATTAAGCATAAGGTAGTATTAAAAGTTCAAGAGATCATATGTATAAATATTTAATAATTATGGTCATTTTACCCTTTTATTTCAATTAATTCAATACAAATTCCTCTAATTAAAATGAGTGCTTAATCATGCGATAATTCCCTAGAAAAATACATTAAGAGTCCCTATTTAATTAATTAAAAATATATTAAATTATGGTTAAATCAATTCCCCCACACTTAGACCTTTGTACTCCTGAACAAAGGAAATTGAGTACAAGACTTCAAATCCAAATTATTGACACATTAAAAGGTGAGCAATTTCATAATTAGAAAGCAATAGATCAATTAATCACATTTTTCAAGTCAACATTAGTTATTGTTAATTGATGCAAAGAAATTAGTCAACTACACAAAATATTAGATGAAGCACAAGAGACTCTCAGGGTATTATTATTTCACTTATCTCACCTCATTGGGATAATTTCACTCTAGCTCACTCAATGAACAAATTACTATAGGCTTGTAACAACTCTAACATCTCCACTACTAATAGCAATTAATGTAATGAATCAAGAGGACTTCAAAGGGTTGTAATGATGGATGAAGGCTGAATAGAATGAAGAAAATAAAATAGTTGATATGCAAGTCAAAATTATTGAACAAGTTCATAGCAACTAATTAACTTTAATAACTATTGCCAATTCTTTTCTTAATTCACCAACGAATGCCTTTTATTCACCTTCTTCTCTCTCTCTCTCTCTCTCTCTCTCTCTCTCTTTTTAACTATTTTTTTTACTGCTTTTTTTTTTTGCATTTCAAATTGCTCAATTGTCTATTGGCAATTTACTTTGATTTCAGAATACCATGAACACTATGAATAAATGACTTGCATACAACATAGGAATGGCTCAAAATGGGTAACAAAAAGGTGATAAATAAGGGTTTGTGTTTTGGTGAATGGGTTTAAAATGAATGCCTCTTTCATTTTCATCACACTAATGCAAATGCCGTTTTGAAGAAGAGTTAAAACAAGTTCTAGAAGATGAAAAATAAGTGAACATGCACACATGGAAAGAATTTAAGGTCCAAATAATCTTCCAACAAGGTTTTTGTCTAATGCTTCTTCTAACATAATTAATTGCATAGGAAACTAACCACAAAACATCCACTTAACTTCTAGTGCTAACCTTACAAACACAATTAATCAAAACATTGCAATCAATTATAATCATGCTCAAATATTAAACACACTAATGATACAAAAACTTTTTTTTTAACTACATAATTTTTTTTTTTCAAAACAAGGAGTAAACAAGAATCCAATTGTGGGTTCATTTCTTTTCCCATTCACTTGAAAACAAAATATGGTTTTTTCTTAAAAAAAATTTGTCAAAAACTAGATCTCATGGAAGCTCAAAAAAAATTCTTGCAAATTACATGTCCAAAATGGCAAATGCGACCCTTTACCATTTATGTCATGCTTCAAAGCAAGTCATTCTTGAAAAAGTCTTGAAATATTTTCTAGTTTAAGGCATTTTCACATTTAAAATCAACCATTGGGATTCAAAATGTATTTCCCTCCCCCACACTTAATCAACACATTGTCCTCAATGTGTAAAGTAGGTTGAAATTCAAGGAACAATGGTAATGAAGTGCACACACAAAGGAAGAACAAAAGAAGAAACAGAAAGAAAAAAAAATACACACAAAAGTTTTTTTTTTAAACTACACTACTTCTACTGGAATGCCCTTCCCCCACACTTATCTCAAGCAATCAATAAAGCATACATAATAACTGATGAAAGATCATTGAAAGCAAAAGATAGTGAAAGGAGAAGAAGCAACCTGGCCTCAAGTAGGCTTTAATGGTGAATCACAGTAGAGCTTGAGCAGGTGTCCATTGACTTGGAACTCTTTTCCAGTAGTCTCATTAAGTAGCTCTACCATGCCAAATGAATGCACTTTGGTGACGGTGAAAGGCCCATACCATTTATCTTTAAGCTTCCCACTTAACAACTTGAATTGGGCCTTGTACAACAGCACACGGTCACCTACTTTGAAATCCTTTCTCAAGATCTTCTTATCATGCAGCAACTTGGTCTTCTCTTTGTAAATGCGAGAGCTCTCATAAGCATCTAGTCTCATTTCTTCAAGTTCTTGTAGTTGCAATTTCCTTTCCCATCCTGTCTCTTCTATATCCATGTTGCACATTTTCACAGCCCAATAGGTTTTGTGCTCCAATTCCACTGGAATATGACAAGCCTTTCCATGGATAAGTCGGTAAGGAGACATTCCTATTGGTGTCTTAAAAGCAGTTCTATAGGCCCATAGTGCTTCCTCCAACCTTAAGCTCCAATCCTTCCTTGAAGGCTTGACTATCTTTTCTAGAATCTGTTTGATCTCTCGGTTGGATACTTCTGCTTGCCCATTTGTTTGTGGATGGTAAGGGGTAGAAATTTTGTGAGTCACCCCAAGCTTAGCAAGTAAGTTATCAATAACCTTATTGCAAAAATGGGTTCCTCTATCACTTACTATAGCCCGCGGTACTCCAAATCTACAAAAGATATAAGACTTGAGAAACTTGGAAACCGTTTGGGCATCATCCTTCCTAGTAGGAATAGCTTCGACCCATCTAGAGAGGTAATCCACAGCTAACAAGATATAGCTATAGCCTGATGAGGGTGGAAAAGGGCCCATAAAGTCTATACCCCATACATCAAATATCTCACAAAAAAGCATAGGTTGTTGTGGCATCTCGTGCCGTTTTCCTAGCCCCCCAAATCTTTGGCATTTATCACATGCCTTACAATATGAGTATGAATCCTTGAAAAGGGTGGGCCAGTAAAACCCAGTATCTAATACTTTCCTAGATGTCTTCTTGGCACTAAAGTGGCCACCACAAATCATAGAGTGGCAAGCGGACAGTATGTCCTTAGTTTCAGTCTCTGGAACACATCTCCTAATAACTTGATCATTGCATAGTCTCCACAAATAGGGCTCATCCCAAATGTAGTGTTCAGATTCTCGTCTAAGTTTCTGAGCCTGAAAAGAAGACATATGCTCAGGGATGAGACCGGTCACAATATAGTTAACAAAACTAGCAAACCAAGGAACATAAACAGAGATAGACATTAGGGATGCATCAGGAAAGTTATCACAAACAAGATCAGAGTCAAGTACTCCCCTTGTGCCATCCGGTAGTCTACTCAAGTGATCCGCTACAAGGTTAGCAGTTCCAGGCCTATCCTTAATGCTAATGTCGAACTCTTGTAGCAGTAACATCCATCTAATAAGCCTTGGCTTGGACTGAGGCTTGGTGAAGAGAAACTTCACAGCTGCATGATCTGTATACACAACCACTTTTGGAATTGATTAAATATTGTCTAAACTTATCTAATGCAAATATCACAGCAAACAGTTCTTTTTCAGTGGTAGTGTAATTCCTTTGTACACTATCCAGGGTTTTGGATGCATAAGCAATCACATGGAACAACTTGTTATGCTTTTGTCCTAGCATGACCCCCACAGCAGAATTGGAGGCATCGCATGCTAGTTCAAAAGGTAAGGTCCAATCTGGTGCACTCAAAATAGGGGGCGAAATCAAGTGTGATTTTAATTCATCAAATACTTGTTTACATAAATCATCAAAGATGAAATCAAAATTCTTTTGCAATAATTTGGATAATGGTAGAGCTATCTTGCTGAAATCTTTTATGAATTGTCGGTAAAAACCCACATGCCCTAAGAAAGAACGAAGTGTTTTAACATTAGTGGGGTAGGGCAAGGAGGAAATTACTTCAATTTTAGCTCTATCAACTTCAATGCCCTTGCTAGATATTAAGTGACCAAGTACTATTCCATGATCAACCATGAAATGGCACTTCTCATAATTCAAAATTAAATTTTTCTCAATGCATCTAGCAAGAACCTTGTCCAAACTATTTAAACAAGTATCAAATGAATTTCCATACACTGTAAAATCGTCCATAAAAACTTCCATACAATTTTCTAGGAAATCGATGAACAGTGACATCATACAACATTGGAAAGTGCCAGGTGCATTGCACAATCCAAACGGCATTCTTCTATACGCATAGGTTCCAAATGGACAAGTAAAGGTGGTCTTATCTTGATCTTCAGGAGCCACTGGGATCTGAAAATATCCTAAATAACCATCTAAAAAACAATAGTGACTCTTACCTGCCAACCTTTCAAGCATCTGATCAATGAAAGGCAAGGGAAAATGATCTTTCCTAGAGGCTTCATTCAATTTCCTGTAATCTATGCATACTCGCCAAGCATTTTGCACCCTGGTAGGTATCAATTCATTATTTTCATTTTTTATCACAGTGATCCCACTCTTCTTAGGTACAACCTGTACTGGACTAACCCATTCACTATCAAAAATTGGGTAGATGATACCCGCACTCAATAATTTTGTCACTTCTTTCTTGACCACATCTAGAATCAGGGGGTTGAGTTGCCGTTGAGGCTGCCTAAGAGGTTTGGATTCCTCATGCAAGAGGATCCGATGGGTACAAATAACAGGATTAATTCCAGGAATGTCAGCTAAAGTCTAACCTATAGCTTTTCGATTTTTACTCAAAACATCAAGCAATCTCTCCTCCTCACTCACAGACAAAGAATTTGAAATAATCACAGGCAATTTCCCATTAGCAGCAAGGAAAGCATATTTCAAATTAGGGGGGAGAGGTTTAAGCTCTAATTCAGGAGGTTGAACAATAGAGGGAATTAGTGTAGGAAGATTAAGGGTAGTGAAAATACTCCCTTTTTCAGACTTATGAGATGCATGACTTGTGCTAGGCTCCATAGATTCTACCAATTGAGCATTGGTCTTCCCAAGTGTTGAACCAATATTCAGTTGGTCTACAGTAGCAACAGGCTTGGGGAAAGCAGCTTCCTTCATACCTACTTCACAAGAAGTGATTAGTTCATTCAAAAATCATAGGGTATGAGGAGTAATCTTTGTTCGAGGCTTAGATGATGAGTTAAGAAGTGGCCCTTTAACCATATTGCGTTTAGCATCAAAATGAGTCACACAAGAGGAGGTCTTGATTGGCGTAAGGGCTATCTCATGCAAAGTGTCCATGTCTTGATTACCAACCTCGCATTCAGACTCTTCAGCTGGTTTATGACCTAAAATATTGGCAAGAGTACCTTCCTCACAAGAATTATCAATAAAGCATGAATTATCAAATGAGTTACGTTCCCATGAATCAAGAGAAGTAAGAGAAAAATCACTTAGGGAAAATAACCAACAATCTACCATTGATGAGTTAAGGTTGGAAATATCACTCCCCTGTGAATCAAAATTATCAACAGAAGGAGGAGAGATTTTATCATCACATGAATCCAATGCAATGCCACAATTAAGATCACAATTATCAGTATGCAAGTTAAGCTCACATTCATTAACCATATCATCAAATGCTAAGTCAATCGAATTCACACCTAATAAAGAGCAATCTTCAAAAGGGTGTTTCATGGCTTCATACATATTAAAACTTAGCTTATGGTTACCCACTTCCATGGTAATTGAACCATGTTTCATGTCTATCAAGGTACTGGCTATCATCATAAAGGGTCTCCCTAAGATAAGGGTGGATTCACTAGATTCTTGAGACATGTCTAACACATAGAAATCAGCTGGAAAAACTAAATCCTTGACTCTGAAAAGTAAATCTTTAATGATACCTTGCGGTTTCCTAATGCTTTTATCAGCTAGTTGGAGAACCACAGTAGTTCTCTTAAGTTCCTTGACACCAAGAGACTTAAAAATGGAACTAGGCATGACATTAATGGCTGCACCTAAGTCTAACAAGGCTTGGGCCACATTTACATTACCTATGGTACAAGGTATAGTGAATGAGCCAGGATCCTTGCATTTATTGGGGATTTGAGGTTTGAATAGGGCAGACACATTAGAGCTAACTTGAACTCTCTCATTAGGCTTGAATTTCCTCTTATTTGTACAAAGGTCTTTAAGGAATTTGCAATAACTGGGCATGGACTTGACCAATTGGAAGAAAGGAACATTGATATGTAGCTTACTAAACAAGTCATACATTTCTTTCTCAGTTTGTTCATCATGCATTTTCTTTCCTTGAAAGTAAGCTTTAGGGAAAGGGAGTTGAGAAATTTTTACCTCTTTACCATTAGCGTTGGATAAGGTGTCATGCTCGCTTGTCTTACCTTCCTCAAAAGTGCTTCTTTCCTTGAAGCCAACCTCTCTCAGAAGTGGTTGTTGTTCCACTTGAGGCTGTTCAACTGTTTTGTCCTTCTTCCTTTCAAGAATAGCCTTCTCTTTGGAGCTTTCAGGATTTGGAAACTTCATTGGGCTCAAAGGTGGACTTTCAACTTCTATCTCCTCATCTACTTCATTGTCGATCTCTTCAGGAAAGTGTACCTTTTTACCACTTCTCAGTTTAATAGCATTTAGGGACTTAGGATTGATGACGGTGTTTGAAGGAATAGACCCACCAGTCTTAGCATGCACATCACTCAAGGAATTGGAGAATTGGGTTAAATGAGATTGAACTATGTTGTTTTTCAACTCCAACTCTTCAAACTTCTTGTACATATGAGCCATTTGAGTACTGTCACTTGCCCTGTCATTGTGTAGCTTTTGTAGAGATGCGTTGATAGAGGAGAATTGACCCTGATTCAAAGCTTTTTCTTCCATCATCCGGTTATCAATGCTAGCAATTCGAGCAGCCAAGCTCTTTAGTAATTGATTGGTTTCATCGCCTTTGGACTCTTGAATAGGCACCATTTGTCCACGATTTGACCCATATGGTTGGACTTGATAAGATGAACCTTCTTGATTCCTCCAACCAAAATTAGGATTAGGTCTTCTATTTTCATTGTAGGTGGTGGTGTTAGAGTCCCATCTTTGTTGATTAGGCCTTCCTTGATACATAGCATTGACTTCCTCATGAGGATTAGGGCATAGACTTGTAATGTGCATCACTGAACTACAATTATCGCAACTGGGTGCAACAAGAGCTTGTGAAGTAGGAAAATGAGTTGCTTGTTGGGTACTCAGATGTTGAAGTTCAGTGGTGACGAGAGAAAGCTGTGAAGTGAGTGTATCCATTTTAGACTCAAGTGCGATCATCCTTTGGTTAGATCCGATATCACAGACACTTCTGATCTCTCTTACATTGTATTGTTGAGTGTTTTGAGCTCTCATTTTAATTTGAGCCCATGCTTCCTCTGCAGTGCAATCTTCTAAGGAACCCCCAGCTGAAGCATCTAGAATACCCTTTTCATTAGGTAAAAGACCATCATGAAAGTATTGGATTAATTGCTCATTGCTGATTTGATGGTGTGGGCACTTAGCCAAAAGCTCCTGAAAGCAGCTCCAATACTCATAAAAAGACTCTGAGGGATCTTGTTTAATAGAGTAAATCTCCTTCTTGAGCTCAGCAATCCTTGCAGCGGGAAAGTATTTTTCCAAGAAGGCTTTTTTCAGATTTCCCCATGAATGAAGAATGTCATTAACCTGCCTTGGTAGCATCATATACCACTCTTTCGCCTTCCCTTCCAAGGTGAAGTAAAACACCTTCAGTTGTACATCTTCTAGGCGAGCACCGACAGGCTTCATATTTGAGCAAGCCACATGTAATGCATTGAGGTGGTTGTAAGGATTTTCCTTCTCAAGTCCATGAAAACGAGGTAGTGAAGCAAGCAAAGGTCCCTTAAGCTCGAAATTGACATTAAGGTTAGGACATGCGGCACTAAAAGGATCAATAGTGACGTCTGATCTTGTCACATCCCTAATAGTTCTTCTTCTTGGTTGTCCTTCACCATTATTTGCCATAGTAGTACCTTGAGAAGCACAATCACTTAAGTCAATGAACAATTCAAGATTAGAAGAATGATCTAATGTCTTTTCAGATTGATCGGACATACAAAAAAAATTAAGAAAATAATGGATTAATGAAATACCAAAACTATTTTGCACACAAATTTTAAGGGGGGAAAACTACAAAGAAAAAAAAATGCAAGTTTATGTAAATATTTAAATGCAAAAGTCATATCACTAATGAACAAGAATTATAATAAAAGCAAGTTATTACAATGAAGCCACTAAAAGGGAATGGAAGTATATTTTTTTGTTGTTGAATTAACTATTAATTAAATTCAAACCACTCAACATAGCTAAATGCAAGACACAGAATGAACTTAACGAAATAGAGTGAAAATGCAATGAAGAGTATGCATGTAGTGGTAAGGATCTAAATGCACCTATGTGTGGAAAAAAATAAATAAATAAATAAAACAAACATAATTTTTTTTTTTATGAAAAATATGGAAATGGTATGAAACTATTGTAAAAATCAAGAAGCTCACACAGGCAACCCCAAATCAATTTCTCAATTGACACTTAGTTAACCATGGAGTTAAAAATGACTCCCCGGCAACAGCGCCATTGATTTGACCGTGTCTTTGCGTCTTGGGGTCAAATACAAGATTTTTAATCCAAGAATTGCAGTATAATGCAATACTCGGGTCGTCTCTCTTTTCTCAAGGAGCCTTTAATTGAATCCTAGGTAATACTAAATGTCATGTAAAACAAATTCAATAAAACAAGGGAAAATTGATTTTTGGGTTTTTCTTGTTAAAAAAAATAATAAAAAAAATAAAAGAAAATACAATTTAATTAAATATATAAATAAACACTCCACTCAAATTAATTTAAATCATAGGCAAAGTATATATATAAATCCCACAACACAAATTTAATCACACATTGTTCCAACAATAATCAAACAAAATATTTGAATAAGAAAAATAAAAACAAAACTCCCCTGATCGGTTTCCACGTGCATGCATGACAAAAGTTGTAATATGCATGATGATGTCAGCATACATGTATGATGATGTCATCATGCATTAATGTAATGAACGAACTGCAACACGAACTGAAGCATTTCTCATTCGCAGATCCTCAAACTCGTGGCTCCAGGTGGTGTAACTCGAAATTTCAGCTGCCTCAGTTTCTGCAACTCGGACTGGTGGTTGATGATGAAGAGCTCGCCGGAATTGAGGAAGAGAGTTCAAGAGATCATATGTATAAATATTTAATAATTATGGTCATTTTACCCTTTTATTTCAATTAATTCAATACAAATGCCTCTAATTAAAATGAGTGCTTAATCATGCGATAATGCCCTGGAAAAATACATTAAGAGTCCATATTTAATTAATTAAAAATATATTAAATTATGGTTAAATCATCATATATAAAGCATCTTGTATTAAAAATCATAGGGAAATGCCTAACAATAAGGAATGATGTAACATCACAAAATTCGATTAAGGGATTTTGACTCCAAAAGTGAGTGTGAATATCATTAATTCGACACTTTTGGAGAATGTGGTATATGATGTGACTCATATGTGTTGAGATTCGTACCCAAATCCTGTATTTAAGTTCAATTATGGATTAGCATCTAAATTGGACAAAAATAAGGGGGAGGGCGTGTGTGTGGTGAAATAGAATGAAAAGGATGTGTTTGTGGTGATTCAGTGAGAATTACCGTAATTATGGGCAAAATGGTAAAGTTACTGACCAATTGGTCAGTTACCGAAGAGGTAACTCATTGGTAACTTCAAGATCAATGGTTGAGATTGATTTGTGCAATAGATCAAGGGGTGGAATCATGTGTGGATGTGCCTATGTGAGATCATGGATGGTGTGGTAAGATGTTGACATGTGGCAATTTGTGGACCCTTGGATTGGGTCAACATTTTCAACTCACTCATTCCTCTTCCCCTCTTTTTCCAAGTAGGCCATAAGGCCTATGGGCATTCCAAAAACTGATCCTTCTTCATCCTCTCCACTCTCTCTCTTGTCTTCAATTTTCACCTAGCAAGGAGGAGGAAAGAGAAAAGAATAAGGTGAGTTTTGGTTGGTTTATGGTCCTCTTTAGCTTAAACACCCTTCTTTAATGTTGTTCATAGTGATGAGAGCTTCATCTCTATGGTTTTAGATTTTTGAAATCAGGTGTTTGATCTCTTGAGGAAAAGTAGAAAGATGAAGAATCAAAGAATTGGTTTGGGAAAGAGGAAGAGGTGAGTATTTGAAGCCTTTTGATCTAAGTTTTGTGAATTGTGGATGAGTTTTGTGAATTTTGAATTTTGCCCTGATTTTGTGGTAATTTCGAAATGCATGAATTGTCATGTGTTTTGAGGTGCAATTGGTGTTTTATAATGTTATATGTTCATTGGAATTGGTTTGGAACTTTGGAAAGTAAAGAATTGCAATGTGAGTTTAGGTTGTGACATTGTGTTGACATGTTGTGATTGTTGGTGAAACATGTCAATGGAATGTGAATTTGGTTGATTTGGTATTTCCAATGGATTCCTTATGAAATTTTTTGTGAGAATGATGTTTGATATGAAAATTGGACCATTGGAATCAAAGATGCAAAATCTGGAATTTTGTGTTTTGAAACTCTGTTCTGGATAGTCTACTTGTGTTACCGTTTTGAATGGGCAAATGATGTCAGAAAATTCTGAAACTTTTTCTTGAAGTTCACATCCCAAGCTTCAAAATGATAAATTGTGTCATTTCGTTTTGTGAGCGGGAATTTATAGTTGTCTAAAGTTTGAGGTCAAAACTGGATTTAATTTTGGAGCAGTGTGGATATTTGTGTAATTTTGTATTTTTGTGGTTATGGACAGCCTTGGTTTATATTTTTCCTATGAAGAGGACTTAAATATCTTTCATTTGACTTTAGGATCACCTCATTTTGATTTTTCTGGAATTAATTATGAATTTTTGAAGTTGCTTTGGCTGCAGCAAAAAATCTTGGCTACAACGCAAAAGTTTCTGTGTGCGTTTTGGCCGCAGCCAGAAATTCTTGGCTGCAACCAAAAACCTTCTGTGCATGTTTTGGCTGTAGCCAGAGGATTCTTGGCTACAGCCAACCCCCATTTTTAGTATTTTGTGATTTTGGAAGGTGATTTCCAACCTAGCACTTCCCAATCCTTTAGGCTTTCGTTGAGCTTATTATAGCCACTTAAAGGGTGTAAATGATAACCAAATTTAAGTATTGTGCAAGTAAGGATTTGGAATTGAGATTGACCCTATGTCTTTGATTTGGTTATAGGGTTTGATATTCGCTTTAATCGTTAGTAGCCGGTGCTGAAGCATACGTGGAAAATAAGTGTAGGGAACTTACCTCTTCTGCATGTATTTGATAATTGTGTTGGTGTATTGATGCATGTATTGCTTTGCTTGATTATGTGAAACATATATGAATGATTGTAGCTCTGTTTCTATTTATGCTATGGCCATGAGTATATTTTTGAAACATTGAGCACGTAGCTATGTCACTATGTGAGCATGAGTTATGTATTGTAAGCATGTCATGCATTAAACACTTATCTTGCATGCATACTGGTATTTGTTTCCTACTGAGATTCTCTCGAATCTCACCCCCTACCAACATTTTAGACAGGACAGGTGGATCGAGGAAGGAGAAGCAATCAAGGGTGGCTAGGGCTCCCATTGGAGTTTGATGTTGGTAGTTGGTTATCATTGCTGGTTGGGATGACTGTATTTGTATTTGGATTTGGGAATGTATATTTGGATATATATTTGGGATGTATATGTGTGATGAGTATTGTGTAATCCCCATTTGAGAATTGTATATGGGCGAATGTGCCTAGTACTCCATAAATTAATGTATAGAACCCTGGGGTTGCTGGGATTTTATATTGTGCACTTTGATTTGATATGAATGTGATTTATCCGTGTAAATTAATTGTATTCAAAATGTGAATATGAGACCAGGTGTATATGTATTTGAAAGGCATTTGTGAAAACCCTATAGTCAATTATGAGATTTTAAATAAGTTTTAATTATTATTGGTCTCTATTTCACTTTAATCTCATATTTTGGATATTATTACGGTGGGGGTTACAAATGAAACAAAGTAAAATGTGTCATATAGAGTTTAGTATTTAGTTTCTACACGTTTAAAAATTATGTTAGAAAAAATAGTTGAAACATATAAAAGATTCCTATTGGATGCGAGTTACCATCAAGTTGATCACAATCAAATAGTCAAACTCGAGAAATGCTTACATACTCCAGGAGCGCCACCCCATTTGTACTCTGCCCAATTAATATGCAACAACTCATCTTATTTTAATCATATATGGTAGATGAGTCATCGGAGAAATTCAAATTTTATGATTTCAAAAAACATAAACTTTTTAATTTAGAAAAACAAAAAGCACAACTCCCTCCATTCCTCCCAAAAATCATAAAATTTGAATTTCTCCTGATGACTCATCTGCCATGTAGGATTAAAATAAGATGAGTTGTTGTATTTTAATTTGTCAGAGTACAGATGAGGTGGTGCTCCTGGAGTATGTAAGTATTTCTCCAAACTCAACACATCTTTAATACTATGAGTACTATTATTTGATGTGTGGTACGGAATCATATTAACCTTTATTAGACTTAAGTAGAGAGGTAATTATCTTAACATGATTTGGACTCGCAAGCTTATTTAAAAGAAAGGGTTAAAGTGCATTTTTGCACGGGAAGTTTTCACCAAGGGGCAATTTTTGCCATTTTTCCCCGGAAGTTTCTAAAATAGAGCAATTTTTCCCTAACCATTATTCCAGTTAATTTTGACTCTATTAGTGAATCAAATATGCTGAGCTGATAGTCCACATGTTATCCACGTTATTTTTGTTAAGGCACAAATTTGTCCGAAATTTTCAAAACTAACATTGAAAAAAGATGAAGTATATGACATATGGACTTCCTACACAAATTTGCACCTCAACAAAAATGATATGGATAACATGTAGACTGCCAGCTCAACATATTTAGTCAACTAATAGTCAACATTAACTAGGATAACGATCAAAGGAAACTTGCTTCATTTTAGACACATTCGAAGCAAAATTGCCCCCCAGGCAAAAACCTTTTGGGGCAAATTGCCCCTTAACCCTAAAAGAAAATGAATCCCTTTCATTTAATCTGCAAGCCCTTCTTTGATTAATACAATATATAATTCAACTCATTTATCTAATCACCAAGCCTAGTATGTTTCGGAAGTAGCAGGTGTCAAAGATATGGAAAAACAAGCAAAGCTAATTTGCTAATTGATTTTGGGGAACCTCTTGATTCATCACACAATTAAGAGAAGAACAATTTGCTTATATGAAACTAGATAGAGATATATCTTTGAGATTATATAATATAAGCAGTTACGATTGTCGTGAGTTTAGGGCAAAGTTTTTGATCTGTGTGGTGAGTGATTGGAGTTAAAGTGCATTTTGAGAATGGACATTGGAGCTTCTAGTCGAGGATCGGAGAGCCTGAAGCCTGTAGAGATTGAATTGAAGTGACGGATCTGAGGAAGAGGTGCGGGTTGTGCACTAGTAGGGAAGATGATTAAAGGTAATTTAAGTTACAATACAATAATAAATATGATAAAGAAGGGTTGGAATATGAGTGATGTGATAGAGATTTGTGATATGAATGATGCTTTCTTGTTTTTATTTGATCAACGGGAAGATTATTGGAAGGATTTGAGAGGGCTACCAAGGGCTATTAATGGACATCTTCTGAATATTCAACGCTGGGAGGAATATATAGTGTTTAGTGAGGTTAATTTTTCAAAATATCCCTTTTTGGTTTCAATTTCAAGGTCTGCCACTTGAAGATATGTGGACAAGTAATGTCACTGTTTTAGGGGAATGTATTGGTGAGGTTGTAATATTGAAGGATCCTAAGGTAGAGTGTGGAGTTAATCAAAGATATCTACATGCTAGAATTCTGGTTGACATTGATAAACTTCTTGTGACTGATCTTCTTGTGCCATGGCCAGATAAGGACAACGCCCATATATATATATATGATATATATATATATATATATCATATATGAGAGATTACCTAGGTTTTGTTATAAATGTGGAATACTTGGCCATTAACAGAGGAATTGCAGAAGTAGAGATGTTAAAGGGGATGAGCAAGGAAATTTTGGGAGTTGGCTAAGTATTCATGCTGTCAAAACTGTGGTTGAAGCAGTAGTTTTAGTAGATCCTCTGTGGTATGAAGGGGATGATGTGAGAAATTGGGCTGCTCAAGTTATTGCAACTCGATATAAGGTGGAGATGGTAACAAGCGAGAAGCTATGAGACTTTTACATCTCCAGTTAAATGTTTTTTCCTCTTGAATTGTCTGAAGCATATTCAAATGATGTTATGAAAGTGGCTAATACCATTAAAATAAAGAAGGGAAGGGGGTTGACAGAGGAAAGGAGGCTGATAGGGGAAGGAGATTGAGAAGGAGAATGTTGGACTTTGACCAACAAATGGTGGACAGTTTCAAACAAGGAAGGGTGATGAGGGGTTTGAAGATATATGAGGAGACGTCTAGTGTTCAGAAAGAAGTTGGGATAGTCAAGAAATCAATGCTACTTGAGCATAAGGGGCTGATTGTTTTGGATAGAGACAAATACTTTGTAGAATTTCCTGATGAAGAAAAACATAGTAAGCAGGCCTTAATTCTATTTAGTTCGAACTCACAGGTGGGTAAGATTGTGGATCAGCTAAACAAAAAAGTTGAAACATGGGCTTGAGGATCTTGACTCACCTTAGGTTGGAAAAAGGCAAACGACGGAAAATACAATGATTAGTGGATGGACAACAAGTAGGACGAGGAAGCAGCTGGATAAGAGTGGTAGTATCATAAGGATAAAGCACCAAATTAGGAGGAAGATCTCTTTTTCGAAGCAAAGTGAGGGATTGAAAAAGATTAAGGAAGAGCAAGCTAATACTAAGGATAAATCATTTAGTTTCGATGTTTTAAGAAGCTCTAAAGGCATGGATGGTTGGCTGAAAACAGACCTCGTAGAGCCATGAGTATCATATCATGGAACTGTCAAGGTTTATGGGCGGCCTTGACAATAAATTTTTTTTTTGAAAAATATGCATGCTAAGAGGAAGCCCTGTATAGTTTTTCTTATAGAAACAAAACAAAAAGAGAAAAAAGTTGAGAAAATAAAAAGAGAAATGTGGTTTTGAGGAGCAATAGCTAGTGAATCCAGAGGGTCTAAGTGATGATCTTACGCTATCGTGGACTGAAGAGGTGACGATGGAGATCTTATCGTCCTTAAAGAACATTCTGCATACAAAGGTATCCTCTAAAACTATCTCTATACCAGCTTTTATTACTTTTATTTATGGGCCTTCGAATGAGAGAGAGCGATTAAAAGTTTAGGAAAAGGTAGTGAATAAATCACAACATGTTACAAATGAGGGATTGTGTGTTGGGGATTTTAACAATTTAGTATCCCAAAGTGAAAAAGAGAGGGGGGTGTAAACCCAAGTTTGTATGAAAATTATTAAATTTTTAAAAATTTATATCAGATTGTGAATTAGTATATCTTGGGTTTAAAGGCGCAAAATATACATGGAATAATAGGAGGGTAGGGGAGGCACATGTCAAGGAGCTATTTGATAGGGCTTTAGCTAATGTGATGTTTCATGAAGTGTTTTCTAAGGCCCAGGTTTTCCATGAAGAACCCACAGGTTTTGATCTTCATGCATTAATTATAATGTTGTATTTTAATGGTATAAGTTCACCATCCTCCTTTAAATTAGAAGCATTTTGGATGGACTCTCCGGATTATAGGAGTGTTGTAGAAGAAGGTTGGTTTGTAGTTGAGAATGGAGTAAGAAGTAGGTTACAAGAGTTTATTTTAAGGTTGGAGAAGTGTCGAAAAATGCTTATGTGGTGGAGCAATAGAGTCTTCCTGAATAATAAAAAGCTTATTGAAAAGTTGAAATTGTAGTTGGCAAAGTGCAAGGAAGGTATGCTAATTGAGGAGAAGGTAGTGGAAACTGAAAGGATAACAATGGAAATTGAAAAAGCCTGGGACCATGAGGAGATCTATTGGTGGCAGCGGTCTAGGATTTCTTGGCTATGTGTTGGAGATAGAAATTCCAAGTTCTTCCACTTATCAACTGTAAAGAGAAGGAGGAGAAACTCAATTTTGAAACTAAAAGGAAAAGGAGGGGAATGGTTAGAGGATGAACGAGATATTGCTAAATGCTTTAATTCTTACTTCTCTAATATGTTTACAACATCTAACACACTACAAAAAAACAACATATTACCCACGGAAATTACCCACGGAATTCCATATCTGAAATCAAATTACTCACGGATTAGAGACGAAAACGGAATTACCAACGGATCACCGACGGAATTTTTTCCGTATCTAAAAAATCCGTGGCAAATTGATTTACCGACGGAATTTTTATTCCGTCAGAAATTACTGACGGATTACCCACGAAAAAAATTCCGTGGGTAATTACCGACGGAAAATTTTCCGTCGGTAATTACCCACGGAAAACATTCCGTCGGTGATTACCCACAGAATTTACCTACGGAAAAAATTCCGTTAGTGATTACCTACGGAATTTACCCACAGAAAATTTTCCGTCGGTGATTACCCTCAAAAAAATTCTGTCGGTGATTACCCACGGAATTTTTCCGTGGGTAATCCGTCGGTAATTAAATGTTTTTTTTAAAAAAATTCCACGTGGAGACCTTAAAAGAGGCCATGTGGATATCACTGAAAGCCCCCCACCGCCCGCCCCCACATCTGGCCCCAGCAGCCCCCGAGGAAGGGCCACGTGTCCCTCTAACCTTGCGCCACGTGTCTCTATGAGATAATTGTTGCATTTTGTGACTTAGGTGGGATTTGAACCTTGGACCTTTGATATGTGTTCTGATGCCTTTGCCAGTTGAGTTGCTTTAACCTTGCGTTATTTATTCACGTAGTAATATATATAATGTAATAATTAAAAAACAAATATAATATTAAGATAAATATATATAATTAAATATATATTTATATATAATTATATTTTTCATTTTTTATAATATAAAATTTTTTGATTTCTAATTTCGTTTAAATATTTAATTTTAATATAAATATATACAATATTACATATATACTTATAAATAATTATATATTTCGTTTTTTATAATATAAATTTAAAATTTTTTAATTTCTTATTTCATTTAAATATTTAATTTTAATATAAATATATATAATATTAAATATATATTTATATATAATTATATATTTTGTTTTTATGATCTAAATTTTAAAATTTTTAATTTTTTTATTTCATTTAAAATTTTTATTATTAATATTATATATATTTAATATATTATATTAAATATTAATTTTATGATATTTAAATTTTTATTTGTTAAAGATTATTTTTATTTTTATTTTTATTATTTTATTTAAATTATTAAAAGATGATAAAAAAATTATTAGTTTTACCGACGGATTACCCACGGAATTCCATTGGTAATTTGTCATTCAAATTACCCACGGAATTCCGTGGGTAAGGCGTGAGTAATTACCGACGGAAAAAATTCCGTGGGTAAAAGTTAGATTTACCGATGGAATTTTGATTCCGTCAGAAATTACCGACGGATTACCTACGGAAAAAATTCCGTGGGTAATTACTGACGGAAATTACCCACGGAAAATTTTTCCGTCGGTAATTAGAGACGGATTACCCACGGAATTCTGTCGGTAATTTCTCACTCAAATTACCCACGGAATTCCGTGGGTAAGTCGTGGGTAATTACCGACGGAAAAAAATTCCGTGGGTAATCCGTCTCTAATTACCGACGGAAAAATTTTCCGTGGGTAATCCGTCGGTAATTACCCACGGAATTTTTTTCCATCGGTAATTCCGTCGGTAATTTTTCCGACGGAAAATCGGTCCGTAAATCGTAGGAAATTACCGACGAAAATAATTTCGTGGGTAATTCCGTCGATAATAACATGTTTTTTTGTAGTGACGCTAGATCCTCTGATGAAGTATTGAATTATGTTGATTGCATGATTGATGATGTAAATGGATTATTGGTAGCACCTGTGACAACTAATGAAGTAGAGGAAGCAGTTTCTTAACTTGGTGGGTTGAAAGCGGCTGGTCTAGATGGGTTTTGCAGTAAATTCTACCAATCTTCTTTGAAGGTTGTGGGTGATGCTGTGGTGGCAATAGTCAGAGAGTTCTTTGAAGGGGGTAATAGCATGTCTATGCTTAATGAAACCAACATTGTCCCAATGCCAAACGTTGACAAACAGGAAGAGGTAAGTAATTTTAGCCCCATTGGTTTATGTAATTTTTCTTACAAGATTGTGTCAAAAGTGCTTGCGAATAGAATAAGATCTTACCTAGATTTATGTGTTTCAGAAAACCAATGTACTTTTGTTCTTGGTAGATTATTTCAAGAGAATATTATGATAGCTCATGAGGTGATACATTATCTAAGGAGGAAAAGGACTAGAGGTCAATTTGAATTTATTCTTAAAATGGATATGAGTAAGGCCTATGATAGAATTGAACAGGATTTTTTAAGAGCTATTTTGTTGCAAATGGGTTTTTTTTTTTTTTTGAGAAGTGGGTGAAACTTAAAATGAATTGTGTCACCTCTATGAACTTGAATTTATGTGTATCAGGAAGGAGGGTTGCTACTCTAAATCTTGGAAGGGGATTGAGACAAAGTGATCCTATTCCGCCTTACCTATTCATAATAGTAGCTAAGGTTCTTCCGATGATGTTGAATAAGAATGTGGAGAATATATATTTAAAGGGGATTAAACTAGCAAATAGCTATCTGATACTATCACATAGTTTCTTTGCTGATGATACTTTGTTGTTCATGAATGCTAGTGATGAGGAAAATTGTAGAAGATTAGCTCAAATATTAAAACTGTATTATGATGCATTGGGACAGCTTCGAAACCTAAATAAATCTACAATTTTATTTTCTAGTAATGTTCCGGGTAGTGTAAAGGAGTCTGTGTGTAGTATATTATGTATTTATGAAATTGGTGATCTAGGAAAATACTTAGGAATCCCAAATGTTTTGGGTAAGTCGAAGGAGCAAGTCTTGGCCTATGTAAGGGAAAGAGTGAGTAAGAGGTGCAAGAATGGAGTAGAATATGTTATCATTTGCTGGTAGGGAGATAATGATTAAATCTGTTGTTAACGCTATTCCTTTATTTCTAATGGCTTGGATAATTGTGCAGAAATTGAATTTTTCTGTGTACTTTTTGTTTTTTTGTTGAGTGTTGGTTTCAGATTGTAGTCTGTCATAATTTTGAGATTTGTAGTCTGATTCTGTATGTGGGTAATATGCCTCCGATAGTGACAAGCTGATGTAGTGAATCAAATGTTGTTTGATGATAATAAAATGAAAAAAATTTCTTGGTAAAAAAAAAACTCAAAAATGAATGCACTAGTGAAAATATGAAAATAAAGTTTTTAAATTAGTATTTTGTGCTAGTGAAAATATGAAGAAGCTAAGCATTGCAAACTTAGCTTTATCATTGGTTTATGATAATGAATGAGACAAAACTTAAATCATTTTTGAGATTAAAAGGATGATAACATATTACGTCGTTTGATCCACCACCACTCGCAGCTTGATCCACGTCTTACGTAGTGGACTCCAAATCAACGGTTTTAACAAATATATAAACTGCTGAAATGATTGAGCTCTTATATTAAGGGCACACGTAGGTACGCAGAGTCACGCTTTATTACATCACATGCATGAATGAGCTACTATATTCAGCTCTTACTAAGGACATAGTCACAGTTTTGTTAGAGTAGGTCAGTAAGTGACTTGTTCGTAAGGGACACTACTAATAGTGAATTTGATTGCAACGTCTGGGAATGGTGAAGGCGATTCGGGGGTCGATGCCGGAATACTTCCAAGTGTCAGAATTGATGATGGCATAGAAGCATTCCTCTGACACTTGGGAGAGAGGCTCGCAGCAATTTAGACTCACCGGAGCCGTTAAGTCTCTTGCCGGTTTAGCACAGTGACGAAGAACATGTGTGAGCATCCTATCTGGAGTGAACTTCCCACACACTCCATAGCCATCAACTTCAACCCTAGCAATGGCCACTATTGCCAAAACCAACTCCAAGCATATCTACTTCTTCATCGTCCTGCGTACTAGCTTTTTCCTCTGATTTCTTCAACTTAATTGAACAGGGAATTCAAGCTATATATATATATATATATCTGTGTGATTGTATTTCTCAGTTCTGCTGTGTCTTGGACTACTGTCCTTGTGTGCGCATATATATAGGCAATAGGCTGCACTTAGGAATGAACAAACCTTGTTCCCAAGAGTCTTAATCCTTTGGCTTTATATGTAATTAGTTGGAATCTACTTTTTATTGGTTTCCATGGAGAACGTTACCAAGTTATTGGTGAGCCCGCGGATTGTCTTAAACAAACTCAGGACAACTTGCAGAATATAATTAATAATAAGCACATGGAAATATATATATATATATATATATATATATATGGCCAGAAAGCTTGAATTTAAATTATGGTAACTTATGTCGAACTGATTATTCTTAGTTTGCTATTATTACGAAAACTACGAGTTCATTGATTATTATCACCTACTCCGTCGTCTATGGATTCAGCATATGAAACAAATCGCTTCTGATGAATCTGCTTTTGGTGAAGTCAAAGTTTTGGGCGCATGCAAATTAAAAGCCTTACAATATCAAACCTTTAATTATACAATTAAATCCAGAAGAACATGCAGGCATGCAGCTCCAATATATATATATATATATATATATATATCAATCAAATTTTATATTAAAACTAGGTATTGTTGCTTTTGTAAATATTCAACTCAACTATCAAACCGTATGTACGCAAGCAAAAATATAGGATGCATTTTATATATGCTACAATAGATAGATTAAAAATTGATAACAATTCAACACAACAAATATGTGAGTAAGCTATTAGACAGATGATGAAATACATCTCGTAACATGTAATTAATTAGAAGATCAATCACAACTATACAAGTGAGTGATGAGCTATGCATCCAAAGTAGCAAAATCTATTTTAGTGTAGGTGACAAGCCTTCGAGTATGATTAAAATAGCAAGAGAAATATTAGATGAGTAATGAAATCTCACACGGAGTGAATAGTAAATATAATGAAATTAATGAATCAATCAATTAATTTTTACTAAAAGCTGCAAACTATGTAAATTTGAATCTTCAAATTTGCTCTTTAAATTTTTTAATTGTAATTTTAAAATAAGAATTAAATTATTTAATTTAGACTTGGCTAAAGTAAATGTTTGGTCAAATTCAAGTTTACATCAAATTTCAGTTTATTTTCATAAGTTTATAAAATGTATTATCAATCCCTTAATATTCACACCATTAGTCTCATTAATAGGAAATGCTCACTCATCATATAAATATTATATTAAAGTATTAAATTTTAATTGCATTGTCACCATATAAATTCGTTTAGTCAATTTTTTTTCTTGTTAATGAGACTAACCATGTTAATATTAATGGACTAAAAATACACTTTAAAAACCGTAAAGAACTAATATGAAACTTGATGTAAACTTAGATTACTAGAAGTATCTTGACCAAAAAAAATGATACACACACACATATATAGGTTTTATACACATAAAGCACCAATATTTTGCAAGGTTTCATACACAAAATTATTAGTACTTGAATTCATATCCTTCTTACAATAAAGTTTTGGGAAGACTGGTTTGTAGATCTTTATAATTTTCATTTGTTTTGAATAAGGTCCTTAGGATTTTATTTTATTTATCAAGTCCTTTAACTTTTTGTAGTTAGATTTGTTTGCCCCTAAGCTTTATAACTGTTAAATAAATATTAATGGGGTTAAAACTTCCCGGTAGAAGAATCCACATTTCCTACTCATCCAAAAGATGAGCAAGGAATTCTCATCCCCAAATAAAAGATTTTTTTTTAACAAAATACTCCATACACTAAAAATTAATTAGCTTAAGATACTGGGTGTTAAAAAAATATTCACTACTACAAAAAAGGGGCTTTGTTTAAAGAAGCGCCAAAAATAGTTATTTATTTATTTAAAATAAAAAATATTTGAAAGCTTTGGCGCTTACAAGTATAAACGTCATAATTGACGTTAACCTTGTATGACGTTTCTCTGAACAAGCGCCAAACAAGGCCTCCAGTTTTTTTTTTTTTTGGAAAAACAATAGGAAGCTTTGGCGTTTTATGTGGAAACGCCAAAGCTTCCTATATTTGAAAAGATAAAAGCCTCCACATATATATTAAAAAAAAAATGAAGATTTGGGAAGCTTTGGCGTTTTATAATTAAACGTCAAAGCTTCCACATATATAATAAATAAAAAACGAAGGATATGAATCATATGATCATTGCAGATTTTTTTTGGATCAAGATATATGGATGGGAAGCTTTGTTTTGAAAAAAAAAATAAGGGGAAGCTTTGGCGTTTTTTAATAAAACGCCAAAGCTTCTATTTAAAAAAAAGTAGGGGAAGCCATTACAATAACTTAATACACGATGGAGAAGTTTTGTTAAAAAAAAAAAATTGGGGAAGCTTTGGCGTTTTTAATCAAAACGCCAAAGCTTGTATTACCAAAAAAAAAAAGTTGGGGAAGCTTTGGCGTTTTTAATGAAAACGCCAAAGCTTATATTACAAAAAAATAAAAAAAATAGGGGAAGCCATTACTACACGAAGGAGAAGCTTTGTAAAAAAAAAAAATAGGGAAGCTTTGGCGTTTTTATAAAAAAACGCCAAAGCATGTATTATAAAAAAAATGTAGGGGAAGCTTTGGCGTTTTTTAACAAAACGCCAAAGCTTCCTCAATTATTAAAAAAAAAAAACAAAGGGATCATCTTTACCGAAGGGAGAAGAATCACGTGAAAGCTTTGGCATTCATTGAAAAGTCAAGTCAAAAAAGAATCAACACATAAAATATAGTTAAACTAACCAATTACATAAACACAGTGCCAAAACTTCATATTGAAAAAATAAAAAATAAAAAACACAATAGAAGCTTTGGCGCTTCCTAAAGAAGCGCCAAAGCTTCCCCTGTTTACAAAATTTAAAAACCCCGCCATTGACATCCCGCCATTATCACTCTCCCGCTTGTCACTTCCCATAACTTCGATCCATTACTCTCTCACTTTATTGGTCTATTTGCTTTTCTTATTCGTTATCCCCACTCCTTCCTCTCTTTGATGGCAGCAAGAGTAGAAGTAGGAGATCCCTAACTTGTAAGCATTGTTTTTTAAACATTTGATCCATGTTTTCTTTTTTTTTTTTTCTTTTTGGTATAAATTTGCAATGACTCTTATGTGTTTGTTCATATTTTTTATTTTTTAAGTATTGATTTGAAGTTTCAACTTTGTCAACTTAAACTTCCTATATATTATTATTTTTTTAATTTTTAAATTTACAAATTAATAATATTGTAGTAATACAAATCATTGTAGTTAATGTTTTATATTTTTTACCATTGTATTGTGATTTGTTTGTTTTATCAAGAAAATAAAATAATTAAAAAAATGATCATGATCGTTTTATATTGTAATTTACCTACTAGATGAAATGTATAGTCATTTACTTACTAAAAAATTATATATAATTATCAGATATTTATTTTTACATAACACCGCAAAAAAAAAATATTTAAAAAATTATTTAAAAAAAAATAAAAGTCCAAAGGAGGCATTGCCTCCTTTAACATTTATGTTAAAAACGCCTTGCCTCCTTTGGCGTTTTTTGTTATAAACGCCAAAGGAGGCAAATTGCCTCCTTTGGCGTTTATAACAAAAATGTCAAAGGAGGTAAATTGCCTCCTTTGGCATTTTTAACATAAACGTCAAAGGAGGTGTCAATTCTCCTTTGGCGTTTTTTTAGTTTGAAAAGCGCTATAAGTATTTTTAATGGCGTCAAAAGCTTTGGCGTTTCTTAAACGCCAAAATATGTTTTAAAATAAGCGTCATTATACCGCTTTTTTGTAGTAGTGATTTCAAATATTGGGTGCTATTGAAAAAATATTTTAAAATAATGGTTTTGCAAGAAAAATATTTGTAAATGCAGAACTAGAAATTAATTAATTTTAGATACCGGGTGATAAAAATATTTTAAAGTGAAGCATACAATTTAATTCAAATAAATAAGAATACATAAAAAAAATAAAAACAATAAAAATATGATTCCCACCCCAAAATTGGGGGGATGAGCATGTCGTGCTCATCCAATGCTGACCAGTTAGAGAGAGCTGATGAGGCAGATAGGTGGATTATGCTGATAACTTGTAACTGACTAATAAGCAACCACCTGGATAATGAAAACCAAGTCTAAATTTATGTGGAGAAGGGAACATGGGTGTTTCATCAGCTTACAATTAACCTGGTGATCTCCCTAGGGTTAGTGCTTGTGAAGGAAAAGTTCGAATTTGATCCAATTTGAAAGAATTAATAAAAAATATTACGTTAGGAAAAATAGTTAAAGAAATTTCCCAATGGATGCTGGCTAATTAACAGGTTGACTACGTAGTCAAACTCAACACATATTTAATACAATTATTTGATATCGGTACAAAATCGTGTTTAATTAGAGGTAATTATCTCCACATGATTTTTTATGTATAAGGTTTTAACTCTCGAACTTATTTTAATATGAATTCTTTTTATCTGACCAAACCTCTCTTTGGTTAATAATTCAACTTATAATTCATTTTCGAACATAATATCTGGCTATGCTTTGAAACAAGCAAAGCTTGCTAATTGATTCAGTGACCCTACTGATTTATCACACAATAATTAAGATAAAAACAATTTATTTATATGAAAACTAGAAATATTTCTTTGAGATTATAAAATAAACAAACCAATTCAAACCCAACAAATTAAATCCATCATTATGTGAAGTTTGAACGACACATGTACTGATGATGAGATCTACTCATCAACACAGAAACATGTTTACCAAACTTATTAATTATGAACTCCTATATTGAGCTCTTATTGAGGACAGTCACGCTTTATTAGAATATAGATATAAGTAGGTGACTAGTTCAAAAAGTAGCACCAAGCAAATGAACTTCTTCATCCTCCTCCTGCTTAATTGCTTTCTTCTGATTTCTTCGATCAACTTGAACAACGAAGCTATGTGTTTGTATTTAATTTCACAGCTTCGGCTCTGTCTTGAACTGTATATATATATAGGCAGTAACGGCACTTTGGAACGAACAAAACCATGTTTCCAAAGTTTTAATCGGTTGGCTTTACAAGTTGGAATCTTTTTGTTCATTAATTTCCAAGGTGAAAGAAAGTTTTTAGGCCCGTGGATTCTTTTTTCATCGATAGATCATTTTTGAAAATATCAGGACTTACAGATAATAATCACATGGATAACCAGAAGCTGGAGTTCTATATTGTGGACTGTTCCTGGTATATGAGTTCATTAATTTATTCCATCACCTTACTCCTTATCCCTTCTTGTCAATGGGCTCAACATTATTAAAGAAATCACTTTTGAATCTGTTTTTATATATGAATTCTTGCTTGTTTAATTTGGATTAAGTTACTTTCAGTGATTCTGTGAAATAAATATATGAGATGAGTCGTATCTCATAAAGTGTAAAAACACTTATTTTAAGTCAAGTTTTTAGGTTCATGCATGTAACTTACAATAATTTCTCTTATGTACATTGATCATGGATTAAGTACAATCCAAGGTTTGAATCCCACCTTAAAGAGCTGATCATGTATAATGTCCAACTGTGTTTCAAATAGGATTACTTTTAATGGAGAGGATGCTAGTGAAAAAATTTTTAAGGAAAAAAGAAACTGACCAAGTACTGCTGATTTTTTGTTATTCAATTATTAAACCGCGTGCTAGCCCAGCTTAACATAATTCAATCAAATTAATGATAAGAATGGGACTGAAATAATCCGCACAATTAGAGAATTGGGCCTCTTGCAACTTTGTTTAATGAAAATTGAGTCTCTTTCCTGAATTAAGTCAACCACCATTAGTTTAATCAAATAGATTAACATTATTTTTTGAAGATATCATAATCATATTATTACGCAATTACTACTGAGTGTTTAAGTCCTATTTATAAATCACTTCTAACACGAATCTTTAAAAGTCAGGAACCAATAAAATTTTAAGACTAAAGTCTAAAAATTTAATAAGTTTTTAACTTTACCCCTATTCATTTACATGCCTTGAAAATTCTATAACATACTGCGAAATTTTATGAGGGATAAAAGGAGAAACTACTAGTAATAAAAAAAATAATGACATGCCCTATAATTACATCAAAATTTTGTTATTTTTTAATCGGATCAAATGTTACACGCACAATATATTTGCACAGAAACACCCACCCACACTTATATGGGCTCGAGCCTATGACCTCTCCCCGGTGGTGCCAATTGAGCTAAAGCTCATTGGCCAAAATTTTGTTCCATGTGCCTTATAAATGAGACCAGAGTGTGAAATTAGCATACTATTATCGTCAATATTAATTGGAATAGTAATTCTCTCAATGTGATCTTTTAATGCATAAGGTTTTAATCCTCAACCTTATTTAAAAAAAAAAAAAAAAGTTCCCTCCCTTTGAAGAACCAATATTGAGCTAGTAAATCAACTTAATTAATTATCTATAATCACAAAGCGTAATCTATGTGTTGGAAGATATGAACTACAAAAAAAAGCACTTTCAGTGGCGACATTTGGCAGCGACTTTTAATGTCGCCGCTGAAAGTGAGACTTTCAGCGGCGACTATTAAAAGTCGCCGCCGAAAGTGAGTTTCAGCGGCGACTTTAGTGTCGCCGCTGAAAGTGTTGTTTGAAATTTAAAAAAAATAATTTTAAAACACTTTCAGCGGCGACTATTAACTTTCAAAAAGTCGCCGCTGAAAGTGTTGTTTGAAATTTTAAAAAAAAAATTTTTAAACACTTTCAGCGGCGACTATTAAAAGTCGCCGCTGAAACTCACTTTCAGCGGCGACCACTAAAGTTGGCGCTGAAAGTCAATTTCATAATTTTTTTATTAATATTTTTCAAAAATAATATTTATAAAATTAAAATAATATTTATATAATTTAATTATTAATTATTAAATAATTCTATTTAACCTTAATTATTAAAATTATATTATTATTTATTAATATTATATTTATAATTTTATATTAAAAATAATATTTATGATATTAAATTATTATTTATTAAGTAATTTTAATTAAAAAATTTTTTAATTTAAATATATAAATATTTTTTTCGTTTTTATTTTATTTTTCATTATTTTTAATAATATTATATTTAATTAATAATTAATTATATGTATATAATTAATTAATTATATGTATGTATGTTTATATATATGATAATAGTATATATATAATAATATGTAATAATATGCCATAGATTCATTTAGGCGCAATTAGTAGAAACTCGCGCGCGAAGGCGTCAGCTCCCTGAGGTCGCAGGTTCGAACTGGAGGAGAGTCACTTGGAGGAATTATGAAGAGACGACACGTGACAGCATGGTGAGGCAACACATGGCAGCACAGGGAGGCGACGCGTGGTAGCACGTGGAGGAAACACGTGGCAATTATAAATTAAATTTATAAAACAAAAAATCAAATTTTTTTAATAAAAAAATTTAATTTTTCAAATTTTTTTTTTAAAAAAAATTAATACTTGTCGCCGCTGAAAGTCACCTTCAGCGGCGACAAAAATTATTGCCGCTAAAATTTTCAGCGACAGTCACATAGGCGGCGACTTTTTGTCGCCGCTGAAAGACTTTGAGCGGCGACTTGTCGCCGCCGAAAGTCTTTTATTTTTTTTGTAGTGATGGCAGGCCAGCAGGCCAATTATGTCAAAGATATATATGGAATTCAAACAGGCAAAGCTTTCTAATTTGTTAAATAAACCTACTGGTTTATTAATTACCATGAATATATAAGAGAAGAACACATTATTTAAATGAAGCTTGATACATGTTTAAGATTATAACATAGAAACAAACCAATTCAAACTCACAAATATCCACCTTGGCAGTTTGAGCAAACACATGCACTCGACTCTAAACAAACATTATTATTGAACCATGTTAACAAACTTAATATGAGCTGCTATAATCAGCTCTTATTGAAGACACAGTCACACTTTATTATTAAAGTAGGAAGGTAGGTGACTTATTCATAAGGTAAGTGTGTACTAATGGTGAATGAGATGGCAGCGTCTGGGAATGGTTAAGGCAATGCGAGGGTCGATGCCAGAGTACTTCCAAGTGTCAGAATTGATGATGGCATAGAAGCATTCCTCTGAGACTTGGGAGAGTGGCTCGCAGCAATTTGGAGTCACCGGAGCCGTCAAGTCTCTTGCCGGTTTAGCACAGTGACGAAGAACATGTGTTAGCATCCTATCTGGGCTGAACTTCCCACATACTTCATAACCATGAGCTTCAACCCCAGCAATGGCCACAATCGCCAAAAGCAGCACCAAGCAAATCAACTTCTTCATCCTCCTGCTTAATTAGTTTCCTCTGATTTCTTCAACTTAATTGAACAAGAATGCTATGTGTTTGTATTTCACTGCCTGGGCAATGTCTTGATTTGTGTATATATAGGCAGTAGAAGCACTTCTGAATGAGCAAACCCTTGTTCCCCTAAGTCTTAAACCATTGGCATTACAACGAGTTGGAATTAATTGTGGATCTTTTCATCATCCATCTTTTTTAAGAATATCAGGACTTACAGAATAACTGAGCACATGGATAGCCAGAAGGTGCAGCTTTGATTAAGTTATTAACAGCTCCTATATATTATTGTGAAAACTATATCTATGAGTTTATTATTTTGTTCATTCACCTACGTAATTGGTCAAAGGTTTCACCATTACCCAACACTCACTTTTGAGTCAGCTTTCGTTAAGTCAAATATTTGGGCTCATGCACATAACGTCTAATACTTTTTCCCCTGTAATATAAACTTAGTCCATCCAATACAACGTCCGAGTTTCAAATTTAATATTCAAACTAATTAAAATTAAGTACTTTTTCTTTTTTTTAATTATTTAACTACTAGACTATGCCAGCTAATATGGGACGAAGCACAGATAAATATAAATTTGATAAGAATTAAACACAGAGGAAAGATGGATAAAATATTATATATGCATAAGCATATTTGTTGCTAATTAAATGAACTTAAAAACAAGGACACTCTTATTTCAATAACTCAATCAAATTATTGAAATAATGTACTGTTAAAAATATGACTGAAGTAATTCAGAAAATTAAAGGAGAACTGCTATCACAAAAAAAACAAAAAGAAGAAGAAGAAGAAGGATAACGCCTACAAATGAAAGTCTACAATCAACTCTTTAATAAAAAAATAATGTGTGCTTTTCTTAAATTATATCATTAACAAAAAAATTCATGGATGTTAACTTCGATTTGGTTAAATATTAATAAAGAAAATCAAACAAGTTATTACTGTACTTGTATATGTTTACTTTAAGACTTTATTTAATAAAAATTGTGTCTTTTTCTCTGATTAATTCAATGAAACTGTATTAGTTGAATAGAATTTTATTCTTATATTAAGATATATATTAATCGTGCAATTACTAATAAATAAATTGTTAACTCATGAAAAATATTAAGGTGCGGATTTTAAAGAATAGTTTAATATTCATAATTTCGTCTTGAATTTTGAAAAAAAGATTAGTAAACTTGATAAAGGAGGCCAGATTGATTTGCTCCTCAAAATATACTCCCTCCATCTCTCCTTTTATAAAAGCTATTAATTCACAACTTTACAAGGATTAACAATTTAACATTATTTATTTATTTATTTAAAATTATTGTATGCTTTTAAAATTTGAGAATTAAACTTAATTAAATTCATTAATTAGATAATGTTGCTCAGTTAATTAATTAGGATATTTTTTTAACTAATGGGTAGGATATATCAGAGAATAAGTTGTTGAATCAGGGAACATATAAATATGTAGATTTTAAATTTTTGTTTGAAAAATACCTATTTTTATGATATATTTTCATACTTTATTTTGGGATTTTGCCATAGTTATTGAGCTTAAAATGTCTTTCTTATGACAAATTAAGATTAAGAGTAAATGGATTAAATTATGACTAAAAAAGGTAAAATTGACAAAATAATTACAGTTACTCTTAATCATTGATTTTTGAGAATATTTAATGTTGGTTGAATTTTTTTTTTAATTGTAAGTGGCTGAAAAATTGGATTAAAATTGAAAATGACAGTTTGGCACCTGACTTTCAAAAATAACAGTTTAGTCCTATGAATTTAAAAAATAACAGTTTGATCCGCGGCAGAACTGCAGCGTTTTGAACTTAATTAGGACAGCAATTGGGGACAGTTTCGGACATCAGAGGCAGAGACACAGAACGCCGCGGCAGAACAGGGGTTGGTCCTAGACCTTCGAAATCTCCATTGTACTCATCACCAAGCACCATCGTCGTCGCCGGTGACCTCCACCTCCACCGCCATCATCTCCGGCGATGTTCACAACCTCACCGCCATACCATTAACTCCTGCGACCTAGACAGTTTCAGAGTAGAGACACAGCAGCGATAAAGAGTGTCGAACAAGGAAGAAGGAGAGGTCTTCACCACCACCGTTCCTCTCCGGCTCTTCACCATCACCACCGTCCTTTCCCCTCACCATTGTCGGCTCTTCCCCTCACCACCGTCCTCTTTCAAGAGCAGCGAATTCTAATAATTGAATTCGAGGTTTAGGTTTGATTATTATGATCGTCTTTCTATTTTAATAATTAAATTCTAAGTTTATGTTTGATTATTAGGATGGTTTGATGTTTTGTATCTTCATACAATTTGGGACATTGGATTTATTTGGATTTTAATGTTATATATTTGACACTTTATACTTCAAAATTTCATGTATTTGACTTGGTATGATTTTTACTTGAAGTTGTTATGAATATTTAACTGTGATTGTAATAATGGAAGGGGTTCTTGATTACTTGTGTTGTTGCATTTCATCAATTTTTTGTTGTTGGCAAAAAAAAAAAAAATCAAACTGTTAAAATTTAAATTGGCCTTTCAGTTAAAGTGATTAATTTTTATCCGGTGTAGAGAAATTAATTCACCTAACTTTAATAAGCTCAAAAGGTGTTTTGGGCAATTTTGTAGAACTAGCATACTCCTGAAAATACTTTAAATCAAAGGATAAATGAAATCCATTGATCTAAGAGGTTTTTATTCACATTTTCAAAATAAATTTCCACTCCTTCCATTTCCATTCCAAAAATCAATAAATATTTGTTTTAAAAGCAGCTTAATTATAGCTTAGCTGATAGATAAAAACCCAAATAATTGTTTTTATGCCGATCATCATATTTAATTGCTAAGTAATTAATAAAAGGCTCTTCAAAATACAAGCCGACACACTATCTTCAAGTGACAAATCCAATAACTTCAATTCGTAAACTCAAATAACCTTAATTTACCAACGTTCAATAAATTATCTCCTATATATGCTATACGATATCTGTAGCACAAATGGGGTTGAAAACAATAAGCTACGCAAATCCAGTCTTGGCCATTACAGAGATTGCCTGATCCATTCCGCCAGATTGTGTTCCAACATGCCTTTCACATTCACATGTAACTTGTGCAATTTCTTTCTTTGGGAAATTCACTCCAAAAGCCGCCACAATGGCAATTGTAGAAGAACAGACAAACGCTGCAGAGCTTGATAGTCCAGAACCTTGAGGAACTATTCCATCAACAAGGAGAATCAGATCCTAATTATGAATTATTAGTTCTTGAATGAAGGAGTACAAATAAGCCTTTATATCGGTAAACCAAAAGCTAATAGCCTAACCCTAAAATCTAATCAAAATTAAATATAATAATATTTCAGATTTACAAATCTAAGATATATAGAATATATCAAATATCTCAAAATATCTCTTCATATATAATAAAAGATCATTATAGTATAATAATCAAAAAAAATATCTAGGGTTAATTAAGAGATCTAGGGTTATCCATTAGGGACATTAGATAAGGATATTTATTCATTAGATTTATTATTTTAATTTTAATATTTATAGTAGTTATGAAAATAGGTTAGGCCCCTAACCGGGCCTACGGCATAGTTTAACTTATTTAGTAAATAGATCAGGCTCATGCCTATTTAAATAAACAGGCCGAACCTATTTTCACAAAAACTAGCCTACAAGCTTATAAGTTTGACCTATTTAACTTTTTTTATTATATAAGCATATATAATATTATCTAAATAATTTTATATTTATTTATAAATTTATCAACTCAGCCTTAATCCTAAATTTCATATCCCATAATCACTTCACACACACTCAAACCATGCATTTACATCAATCATTCACCCCTACCTCTCTTTTCTTTGATTGCTCAAGATGATAATGCTAACTTACTCCCTCTCCTATGATTTGCGTTGTTCACTAAAATATAATAATTACTGAGTTTATTTTAGTGCCAAGTAAGATATTATAATCTTAGTAGGATGAGTTTGTCCCCATTTACATGGAGAAAGTAAAAGGTAAAATACAGTTTTACCTGTTGCTCATTATAGTTGGTCGATTTTGAAAAATATCCCATTAGCCATATTCTGAAAACCAGACCAGACCGTACTAGCCGGGTTGGGCCGGAAACTGACTAACCAATGGTCCAACTGGTCCTGTAGTTGACCCCGGTTTGACGGGTTTATCCGTGGTTTAACCGATTTTTGCATAGTTTGACCGGTTTTTTTATTTTTTAAATATTTTATTCAGAATTTTATATAAAATAACCCTAAAATATTTACTTCCTCACTGGTTTAGGCCTGAGTTAGCCCTAGTTTGACTCTGATCTGACCCACTGACCCTTAACCCAGTACTCCTGCCAGTTCAATAACTGGTCTGGGTCTCAGAACCTTGCTCATCAGTCAATTGAAGATCAAACAACTATTGTCAATTTGTCATTAGGCATTCTTTTTTTATTTCCATACTAAGCCCTTATATTAGGACGAGAATGGATGTTATGTTTTTAAGTCATAATATGGGGTTTGTAAATAAGCTTGAAAAGTTATATATAAATTTAGAAGATAGGCTTTAAAGGCTATTTAAAGCCCTACATTTTAAGTAGATTTTTAAACAAGCTTCAGGTCCTGGAAGGCCTAGGCCTAGGCCTAAAAAAGCCTACATATAGGCCCAGGCTTTAAATCTCTATTGCAGGTGTACAATTCTTCATGAACAAGTGAGTTATACATATGAACAACACAAATTAAACAAATCACATTTGCAAGTGTTCCACTCTTCATAAATAAGTGGAATTCCCCTATGAACAACATATTAATTTCCAGTGGTCAAAGTTCTGGCTGGTCAACACCAGAGCTTGGATGGTCGACTGGCAGTGGTTGTTTCAGCCTAGAGCAACTTGCCCCTAGTCACCGGAGCTTCAACGACGATCAAACCTTTTTTTTAAACAAAAAAAGAATAAAGCAATGGGGTATTATTGTCTTTTTACCTACAAAACTCATTTTCATTTTTGTCCTTGGTCTTGCAGTGAAATTTCATAATGTTTTGGTCCTTGATTGAAATAAATTTAGTCCTGTGGTTCTATAATGAAATTCACCAAAAAATAATGACAGGCCTTATAATTATATCAAAACAATTTTCTCCCCGCCTTATAAATGAGAGCAAATAATGTTAGTAGACTATTATCATTAATATTATAAGTAATTTACTCAATGTGATGCTTTTTAGTGCACAAGGTTCCAATTGTCAACCTTAATTTGAAAAAACAAAAATTTCCTTCCATTTCAAGAACCACTATTTGGCAAGCTAGTAGCTCAACTTAGTTATCTCTAATCACAAAGCCTAATCTCTGTTGGAAGGCCTTGTATGTCAGGATGTTGGAATTTAAACAAGCAAAGCTTGATAATTTGTTACATAAACCTACTGGTATCTTAATTACCATAAATATAAAAGAGAAGAACATATTATTTAAATGAAGATCGATACATGTTAAAGATTAAAGCATAAACAAACCAATTCAAACTCAAGGAATCCACCATGCACTCTTCACAGTTTAAAACAAACACATGCGCTCGACTCTAAATCAACATTGTTATTGAAACGTGTTTAACAAACTTATTATGAGCTACAATAATAAGCTCTTATTGAAGACACAGTCACACTTTATTAGAGTAGGTAGGTAGGTGACTTGTTCATAAGGTAGGTGTGGGTATTAATAATGAATGAGATGGCAGCGTTTGAGAATGGTGAAGGCAATGCGATGGTCGATGCCTGAGTACTTCCAAGTGTCAGAATTGATGATTGCATAGAAGCATTCCTCTGACACTTAGGAGAGAGGCTCGCAGTAATTTGGAGTCACCGGAGCCGTTAAGTCTCTTGTTGGTTTAGCACAGTGACGAAGAACATGTGTTAGCATCTTATTAGGGCTGAACTTCCCACATGCTCCATAGCCATGAGCTTCAACTCCAGCAATGGCCACAATTGCAAGAAGCAGCACCAAGCACATTGAAAATGAAAACAAAGCATATCACTGAAATGATGCAAGGCATGATGATTATGTAGAAGGAGTAGGTGGGAGGAGAGTTGGTGAAGCCTAACGTTTCTGACTCTAGTAATATTTTAATGGATATTTTAGTAGTATAAATAGGTATATCATTTCATTGTAAAAATCATCCAGAAATTGAAAAAACACATTTGAGATTGGTTTTTGTACCATTTTTGTTATCAAACCTAAGTTCCATAAGGTCATTGAGCGAAAGAGTGAGGAGTGGGTGAGAAAAACAAATGTGAGAAAAAGAGGGTGTCGGATTTTCACTCTCGGACCACTTTTTGAAGAAACTGACCTCACCATCATGTTTAGAAGGCCGAAAAACCTTAGAATAGCCTCGGTTGCCTCCGTGAAACAGTCCCACCCGCCACCACGAGACTCACCGGAAAGTCACGCTCCGTCACCGAAATTTCACGCGTAGTCGGCGGAGTTTAAAGGTTAAAGATAATGACGTCATCTGCTATGTCATATGACATGTCATCCTGATCTACTGCATCAGTGACGGGTTAGCGAACCGCTGACTACCACATGTCTGTTCTGCCACGTCAACATACCAGTCAGCAAAACTTTCAAAAATTGTATTTTACCCTTAAATTTGGTCAAAATTACTTTTTTGTCCCAAAAATTTCAGAAAATTACGTTTTTGACCCTAGAATTCTGACAAAATTACATTTTTGCCCCTGAACTTTCTAAAATTATATTTTGACCTCAAAATTTTGTCAAAATTGCATTTCTACCCTTAAACTTTCTGTAAACTTACCTTTTGACCCCTATATTCTGTCAAAATTACATTTCAACCCCTAAAATTTCTAAAATTACATTTTGACCCCTGTAACTTACCATAAAATTCCAATTTTACCCCTTTTTTAAAAATACACCAGTCATACCCCAAATTGTCCATAAAATTTCCAATTTTACTACTTTTGTTACATAAATACCGACTCTACCCCTATACCCTTTCACCCTATATCTAATATTTGTATTCTTTAAGTTCTAACCTTACAAGAATAGTCCAAAATGCCTCCAAGACGCAAAAACACACATGAGATTGAGATGGAGGAAATGAGACGCCAAATACAGGAGCTGGAGACCACTGTAGAATCGTAGCAAGCCTTGCTACAATCTTGCAGTGAATATCCAGAGGATGATTCGGATAACAACAGTTCATCATCCACTGATTACCGCCGCCTTCCTCAACAACAGTCATTTCGCCTTAATGACATTAAAGTATACATACTTGAATTTGAGGGAAGACTTCAACCAGACAAATTTTTTGATTGACTTCAAACCATCGAACGGGTTTTTGAATACAAAGATTCCTGATGAACAAAAAGACAAAATTGTCGCCATCAAACTAAAGAAACATGCTTCCATATGGTGGGAAAATCTCAAGAAAAGGTGTGAAAGAGAAGGAAAAAGCAAGATCCGAATGTAGGACAAGATGCGACATGAGCTCTCATGTAAGTTTTGTCCTGAAAATTATTATCAAGATAACTTCCTTCAATTACATAATCTCCACCAAAAGGCCATGTCTATAGAAGAATATACGAGGGAATTTGAAAACCTTGTGATGAAGCGTGATATCCAAGAGAGGGAGGAGCAAACAATAGCCCATTATCTTGGAGGTTTGAATACTAACATTGCCCATCCAGTGCAGCTTCAACAATACTAGACTCTGGAAGATGTCATTCATCTAGCCATCCGTATTGAGAAGTAATTACCCAAAAGGTTTTTGTACCAATCGTCTTCCTCAACCAAGAATTCCTTTTGATGGGCGTAAGCCACAAATGCCTCAGCCTAGCTCTTCAAGCAAACCTCCACCAAAGGCTGCCAAGGAGTTTAGCTCCAAAGCATCTAAGTATTTCAAATGCCAAGCGATTAGTCATATCGCTTCAGAATGTCCTACTCGTAGAGTTGTTACTACTATTGAAGGGAAAACTTCTACAGTGTTTAAAGAAGAAGAAGAGCCCATGCCTGACAAAGAGCTAGTGTTTGATGAAGAAGTCACTCCTACTGATCACGGTGAATCACTTGTGATTAGAAGAAGCCTACTTACAGCAACTGTGAAGGAAGAGCATTGGTTACATCATAATATTTTTCATACTCGCTGCACTACTCAAGGTAAAGTCTGTGACATCATTATTGACAACGGAAGCTATGAAAATGTAGTCTCCAAATATATGGTAGAAAAGTTGCAACTACTAACTCATAACCATCCATGCCCTTACAAGCTCCAATGGCTTAACCAAGACAGCGAGGTAAAAGTTTTGAAACATTGCCTCGTTACCTTTTCTATTGGTAAAAGGCATCATGATGAAGCTTGGTGTGATGTAATTCCTATGGATGCGTGTTACCTTCTTCTGGGGAAACCTTAGCAATATGATTAACATGCTCTGTATGACAATCATGCAAATACATATTCCTTTCATAAGGATGGCATGAAGATTCAACTTGCACCATTGCTACCCGATAAACACAACAAAGGCAAACATGAGGTCAAGCCAATAGTATCACTAGTCAAGAAGTCACAACTAAAGGTGACCAAATCAGAAAGCCAAATCATGGTTTTTCTTCTATTGCTAGAGGCAAATAACAACACTATCATTCCACCAGAAGTTCAGCAGTTGTTAGCTGAGTTTCCTGATGTGATTCCAGATGACATTCCGTCAGGATTGCCACCCATGTGAGACATTCAACATGCCATGGATTTCATCCCAGGAGCAGTAATTCCTAACAAGCCAGATTTTAGGATGAGTCCCCAAGAACATGATGAAGTACAAAGATAAGCTAAGGAATTGCTGGAAAAAAGGATTGATCCATGAAAGTGTCAGCCCATGTACGGTGTCTGTACTCTTAGTACCCTAGAAAGATGGAAGCTGGAGAACGTGCATAGATTGTCATGCAGTCAACAAGATCACAATTAAGTATTGGTTTCCAATACCTAGGCTTGATGACATGCTCAACCAGTTATATGGCTCCACTACCTTCTCTACGATTGATTTTCACAGCGGATATCATCAAATCTGAATTCATCCCAGAGATAAATGGAAAACCACTTTCAAAACCAAAGATGGGTTGTACGAATGGAATGTGATGCCATTTGGGTTGACAAATGCTCCTACCACATTTATAAGCCTGATGAACCAGTTCCTTCACCCTTTCATTAGCAAGTTTATTGTTGTTTACTTTGACGACATTCTTATCTATAACAAGAGTATAACAGATGACTTAGAGCACCTACGTCAAGTACTGCAAGCTCTTCATGAACAGAAACATTATGCCAATTTGAAGAAATGCACTTTCTTGACAAATGAAGTCATTTTTCTTTGTTACATTATCACTGCAGAAGGTGTACGAGTTGACCCAAGTAAAATTGAAGCCGTACCCCTCACTGATTGCATCAAGGGAGACAAGTTCTAATGGACAGAGAAGGCTTAGAAAAGTTTTGAAGAACTGAAGAAACGCTTGATAGAAACTCCTGTGCTAGTTCTTCCTAATTTTGACTAAGTGTTTGAGGTCAGTTGTGATGCCTTTAACACCTGGATTGGTGCTGTTCTAAGTCAAGAAAGCCATCCAATTTCTTTTTTCAGTGAGAAACTTAATGATACTAAGCTCAAATATTCTATCTATGACAAAGAATTCTATGTTGTTGTCTGAGCTTTGCAACATTAGAGCCACTACCTATTGCATAAAGAGTTTATTCTCTATTCTGATCACGAATCACTCAAGCATTTGAATTCTGAACAAAAGATCAATAGAAGGCATGCCGCTTGGAGTGAAATGTTGCAGACCTATCCGTTTTTACTCAAGTATAAGGCTGGAGTCCTAAATTCAGCAGCTGATGCACTTAATTGTCGTCATGCTTTGTTAACGACTATGCAAACCAAAGTAGTGGGTTTTGAAACTCTAAAAGAGTTATATCAAAATGATCCTGATTCTAGGGTGCCTGGAGTACCACTAAATCTCATCCATTTCAGTAGTATTATAGGGAAGAAGGATTTTTATTCAAAGGAAAAACCCTTTGCATTCCTCGTTGCTCACTACAAGAAGCAATAATTTGGGAAGCACATGATGGAGGATTAGCTGGTCGTTTTGGTAGAGATAAAATTGTGGCCTTAGTAAAGGAGAACTTCTATTGGCCAAGGCTTGAATGAGATATAAACAAACATATCCAAAGGTGCAGAACATGTCATCTGGCTAAATCCAAAAACCATAATACCGGGTTGTACATGTTGTTGCCAATACCCAAAGTACCTTGGGAGGATGGATTTTGTCCTTGGGTTACCTCAAACCCAGAGACAAAAGAACTCTATAATGGTAGTTATTGATCATTTCTCAAAGATGATTCACTTCATCCCATGCCAACAGACTAATGATACAGTTCAAGTTACAGATTTGTACTTTAAGGAGATTGTTCGTCTCCATGGATTCCCAAAACTATCACCTCTGATAGAGATATCAAGTTTGTAAGCCATTTTTGGAGAACCTTATAGAAGAATATGGGAACTAAGCTTCAGTTTAGCAGTGCTAGCCATCCTCAAACTAATGGACAAACAGAAGCTGTTAACAGAATTCTTGAAAATCTTTTACATAACTTTGTTGGAAATAACTTGAAGCAGTGGGATCTTATTCTTGCTCAAATTGAATTTGCTTACAACAGCTCAGTCAATCAAGCAATCGGGAAGTGTCCATTTGAGGTTTGTTATGGTTCTCATCCACTTGATTTGACACCATCATCTGATAAGCAACAATATAGTACCCATGCGGACTAGCGGGTCAAGGAAATCAAGAAACTACATGAGTAGGTTTCGTGATAGGATACAAAAACAAAATTTGAAACTCAAGGCGCAACGGGACAAGCATCAAAGGCATCAAGTCTTTAATGTGGGAGATTTGGTTTGGATACATTTGAGAAAGGAACGTTTTCCTAAACAACCAAATGCCAAGTTGTCTCCTCAAGCTGATGGTCCCTTCAAGATTGTGTAGAAAATTAACAATAATGCTTACAAAGTGGAGTTGCCCGGAGCCTATGGTGTTTCACCCACCTTCAATGTTGCAAATCTATCTCCATACGTTGATGATGATGTTGATTTTGACTCGAGGACGAGTCCTATCTAACCCCGAGAGAATGAAACAGAGCAGCTAATGTTGACAGAGCACACCAACACGTTGAAAATGAAAACAGAGCATGTGACTAAAATGATGCAAGGCATGATGATTATGTAGAAGGAGTAGGTGGGAGGAGAGTTGGTGAAGCCCAACGTTTTCTGACTCTTGTAATATTTCATTGTAAAAATCATCTAGAAAATGAATAAACACACTTCAGATTGGTTCCTGTACCACAAGCAAATCAACTTCTTCATCCTCCTGATTAATTAGTTTTCTTTGATTTACTCAACTTAATTGAACAAGGAAGCTATGTCTTTGTGTTTCACTGCTTGGGCAATGTCTTGATTTGGGTATATATAGGAAGTAGAAGCACTTTGGAAATGAACAAACCTTGTTCCCCAAGTCTTAAGCCATTGGCTTTAAAAATTACAAGTTGGAATTAATTGTGAATTTTTTCATCATCCATCTTTTTTAAGGATCCCAGGCCTTATCACAATATAATTAAACCCATGGATAGCCAGAAGCTGCAGCTTTGATTAAGTTGTTAACAGGTCCTAGTTATTGTCAAAACTATATTTAAGAGTTTAGTATTTAATTCTTTCTCCTACGTAATTGGTCAAAGGTTTCATCATTATTCATCATTACCCAACCCTCACTTTTGAGTCAGCTTTTGTGAAGTCAAATATTTGGGCTCATGCACATAACGTCTAATACTTTTCCCTTATAATATAAATGTAGCACATCCAATACAACGTACTAGTTTCAAATTTAATATTAAAACTAATTAAAAATAAGAATCGTTGAGAATTAATCACATGAGAAATATGGATAAGATATTATATATGTATAACCATATTTATTGGTAATCAACTTAAAAACAAGGATACACTTATTTCAACAACTCTATCAAATTATTGAACTAAATGTACTGTTAAAAATACGACTAAAGTAATTCAGACAATTAAAGGCGGAGAACTACTATCCGAAAAAAAAAAAAAAAACAAGACGAAGAAGGAGAACGCCTACAAATGAAAGTCTATCAATTAATTTGCTAGTCATTTCTTCTCTTGAGTATTTAAGTATATATACTCTTTAATAAATAAAAAAAAAGTTATTTTCTTAAATTATTTCATAAACAAAAAAATTCATAGATGTTTCCTTCAACTTGGTTAAATGTTAATGACGAAAACTAGGTAATACTTGACTTGTATATGTTCACTTTAAGCCTTTATTTAAGAAAAATTGTGTCTATTACTAAGATTAATTGAATGAAACTATTACTTGAATAGAATTTTATTCTTGTATTAAGATATATATTAATTATGCAATTAATAATAAATAAATTCTTAAATCATGAAAAGTGATAAGGTGTAGATTATAAAGTATTGTTTTTATATAGATATAAAGTATTGTTTAATATTCATAAGTTTTCTTGAATTTTGAAAATGATTAGTAAATTTGATTAAGGAGGCCAAAATTTAACTTGAGATTGATTTGCTCCTCAAAATATACTCCCTCCATCTCTCCTTTTATAAAACCTATTAACTAACAACTTTACAACTATTAACATACTTTATTTATTTAACGTTATTTTATGCTTTTAGGATTTTAGAATTAACCTTAATTAAATTGATTAATTAGATAATGTTTTGTTAATTCAGGAATTTTTAATTAACTCGGTGGGAAATATCAAAGCAAATATACTAACATATAGTTGGTCTAGTGGTATAAGACCTTACTAGATTCCTTTGGGTCTTGAGTTCAAGTTTTAAGGGGGACACTTAAATTCAGGAGCACTTTCACACTTCAATAATCTATAATCTTTTTGAGGCATTGTCAAGCACTAAATGTGGGTACTCTCCCAGCCGAGATTCAAAACTTGATTCAGCATGTTGTTAAACTTGTTGATTCATTTAACTCCCTTAATTTGATGGATTGAAAGTTGAAACCCAACTCACTAGGCGGGCTGAATGAGCCAGCCATCTTAAGTCACCAAAAAAGTTTATATTTACACACACATATATTTGAACATTTAACATTCATAATCTGCTACAATAAAATATCTATTAATCTTTAAATTTAAATAAGATTTGCTCAAAATTTCTTAATTTGATTTCATATATTATAATTAGCCACGTTTTTTGTAGCGGTTGGGTAGACAAAACCGCTAGTAATTTGGCGCGAAATTCCCGCCAAAACTTGTAGCGGTGATTTTGTAGCGGTTTATACACATAAACCGCTACAGTATTCCCACCACTTGGTCGCAGCAGTTATTTGTAGCGGTTACATCAACCAAACTGCTACAAAATACCAAAGGTCAGCATTTTGTAGCGGTTATAGGGGTATAACCGCTACAGAATTTCAAGAGTCTCGACATTTGTAGCGGTTCTGGGCAATAACCGCTATAGAATTTTAAACGTTGTTATATTTTGTAGCGGTTATTGGAGAACCGCTACAAAATTAATTATTTGTAGCGGTTAGCGTAGCAGTTATTTGAATAACCGCTACTAAAATCTGGCCTATTTAAGCCACCGCCTTCCTCATTTTCCGTTTTGCTCATTTTGTTTCCTGAGGTTTCTCTGAGTGATTTCTTCAAGATTTGAGCGTTCAGACGTCTATATAGGAGTTTTTGCTCAGTATTTCTTAGTATTTGCACTTGAGGTACGTATATAACACGTATTTTGTTTATATTTATATTTTTATTATATTTTTGCATAATAATGTGACTAATTTTTTTTAATTTTTACAGTTGATATGGCTTCAGGACAGGATAAGGGGAAGGCCCCTGAGGTCCCCAGACCGATTTTACGGGGTGGCAGCAGCCGGGCAGGGTGCAGAGGGAGGGGGAAGCACGGAGGCAGGGCTACCGCGGCATCTCAGCCCATCCCCCCATAGGAGTCGGCCCTACCACAGGCATCGCAGACGATCCTACAGGCGACGACCGCACCAGAGGTGCCTGAGGTTAGGGGGCCAGATATTAGCGTTGAGGACTTCCTCAACGAGGAGGAGTTCGAGATCCCGATTGGGTTCAGGGAGATGGTGCAGTTCCTCGATGAGGAGGAGGCTCGGGAGCAGAACAATCCACGAGGGTCGTCTTCGCGGTCCACTGGGTTTGAGGTGCAGGTCGAAGGTAAATTAATTTTTTAATTTAGTAAATTATTTATTTAAATTAGAAATTTTAACTTTGAATTACAATTTATCTAACGTGCAATAAACTGTGTAGACGAGCAGGGGAACGTTTCGACGAGGAGGTTAGACGTGGCCGGTGTGAACAGCTTGGACCAGAGCCTGCGAGTCATAGTGCCGTGGAATGAGGGCACTGACCAGCCCATCCACAATGGGGGTCACCTGCTCAACCGCTTCCTGAACGACCTGGGCGCGAATTGAATGCAGTTCCCAATTCACTTCAAGACGTGGAGGCACGTTCCGAGGGGGCCGAAGGACCAGGCTTGGGAGGAGGTGGTTCAGGTAATTAAAATTATTTAATTAATCTTTTTTGTAATTAATTCTATTTAATTAATATTTTTTGTAATTATTGATATTTAAATAATTTTTTTTCAGCTGCGGTTTGTCGTCCGGGCCAACCTGAAGAGGTACGCCCTCGTGAAGATAAGTAACGCCTGGAGGAACAGGAGGAACCATCTCTTCCACAAGGTGAACAAGGACAGGATGATGCCTCTGGAGCAGCTGATCGAGAGTGTCCCGGACGGCGTACCGCTGATAAGTAAAATATTTGCATATTTATTTTTCCTTATATGATGATTTTATGGACAATATTTGTGTTTAATATAATAAATTTGGGTGTGATTGATAAATAAATATTGTTTTTCGAATAAATAGCATTTTAAACAAAAATTTTAAAAAATAAAAAATATAAAAAGTACTGTAGAGTTGCCAGGCACTGTAGCAGTCAACAGGAACTGTAGCGGTCAACTTCACTGTAGCAGCCGCGGGGGGACTGTAGCAGAAACTTCCAGAACACATGTAGCAGCCGCCGGAACACTGTTGAAGCTTCCAGAACACTATAGCAGCCGCCAGAAACACTGTAGCAGTACTGTAGCACACGTTTTTTTCTCCTATAAATAGAGATCAATGCCAAGCTCAAAGGAGAAAGAGAGGAAGAGAATCAGAGGTCCTTCTCTGACCGGGAAAGATCTTTCTCTGACATTTCTGAGTTCTTTGTGTTGTTTTCTAGATTTAATTTCATGTATTGTATGCCTCCATCTTGGAAGGCTTAGGATTTTATTACTTTTTGCATGCCTCCATCTTGGAAGGCTTAGGATTATATTACACTTTGCATGCCGCCTACATGGAAGGTTTTACCTCCTCAATGGACGGCTAGATTTCTTCATCTTTCATTCATCTTTTGGTTGTATATTTATGTTTGATATTGTAATATTCAAGTTTATGCATTATTTCTAAGGATTTCATTCTAGTTTTATATAATTTATTTTGGTTTTGTTTTAAATTTTATCATGTGCTAAATTTTCATTTTCCTAGGGTGATGACGTAGCTTACTAATGACGGATTGAATCTTAACTTATTAAATCTAGTTTGAATTTCTCCTTCATGATTGAGTTTTAATTATTATTCTTAATGCTTTTGATTGACTGGCCATCTTTTGAATGATTTCAATATGCATGTTGAGACCGGAAGGAGATACATGTGTGTAGACCCTATATTTAAAACCATGACTTGCATATGAAATAGGAATATATTCATATGAGTTGTGTAGTCTTACTGAGTTCCATAAATCTTAATGCATAATTAATTGCTTAAATTCATATAGGAATATATTGGATTAGCAATTGATTATAGAATTGCCTGACCTTGGAAGAGGCTGGTAATTAAATTAGGGAAACTCGACTATCAATCATGTGGAATAAATTGGGCTAGAATAGATAAGTGATTCAATCCGGAATTTGTTAAGTGAAATCTAATCCCTAGGGCTTTTTCTCATATTTGCTTTTATATCATTTGCATTCATATTTAATTGTGTTTCTTTTATTTTGTGCTCTCAATCACCAATTAATCGATCGACTAAATAGAATTAAAATTACCTATTTCGGTACTTAGTGCTCAATCCTCGTGGGAACGATACTCTATTTACTTCTATATTACTTGATTACGACAGTGTATACTTGCACTATTTAATTGATCATCTGAACTCGTATCAAGTTTTTGGCGCCGTTGCCGGGGATTGTTGTCATTAAAATCAATACCAAGTAATTTTAATACTAATTTAGTCTACATGTAAAATTTCCAAAAAAAAATTAAAAAAAATGAATTATTCACATAATTCATTTGGTGATAACTTGTCATATCTTGGTTCTTTTTCTGGAATGCATGTGAATGGAATGAGACATGAAAATAGAAATTCTGGTTGGATTGGAAATTCTTCTCCTTATAATTGTTTTTCTTGTGCTTATTGTGGAGAGTGTCATTCTTATGAGCATTGTCCATATAGCAATACCAATCCTTATATGAGAGATGATTTCAATATGAACTAAACTTGTTTTGATCGTTCCTTTTATCCTGGTGGAATTTTGGAGCAACAAGAATCTTTGGATCCATATGTCAGGTATTCTCCTAATCCTCCTTTCTACTCTTATCCATATATTGAAGAACAAACTCTTGAGTATAAGGAAAAATCTGATTTAGAAAGATTAGGTGATTTTGTCACTAGTATTGAGTCAAGTGTCCAAAATATTAGAATATATGCGAGTCAAATTATTGTGTCACTTGAAACTATGAGGCAAGATAATTCTTTGAGCATGATTCCCACTCCTTGTGTTGATGATGATTATTGTGAGGAAGTTGAGGATGTGAAATTGAATGAAACCTTACCTTTTGTGGCATGTGATAAGGAATTTGAAATCACTTTTGGAGAGAATAATGGATGTCCAATTGAGGTTCCGCCTGTGGAGCCTAATCTTTGTGATTTTGATATTGAAACTAATGTGGATATTCCAAAAGATGTTGTTCATGTTTCTCCTGTTGAAGTATTGACTCTTACTGATGAGAGTCAAGTGGATTTTATGGGATGCTCTAAAATTTTGGAAATTCCTAAATCTGTTTGCAAATACATGCATGCTGTGCTTTATTTGAATTCAGTAAATAATTGTACTCTAAAATTGTCTATGATTGAAGAAGTACAATTAATTACTTTGAATGATCATTGTTGGTTTCTGAAATATTGTTGCTTGAAAAGAAATGAAGACAAGGTGATCCTGGTGTTTGATACTTTTGATTAGTAGTTTGTGTTTGAGAAGTCTGGCTGAAGACTATAAATTTAGCGCTGCTTAGGAGGCAACCCAAGGTTTGATTTGATATTTTGTTGTGATTTTGCAGGACTTCTGGTAGCTCCTGATGATGTATTCTACTTTGATAGTTTTTTTTAAAAATGAAAAATAAAAAAAAAGATTTTTTTAATTTTTTTTTGTCTAGCTAAAGACGTTAAAGAAGAGCGGCTTTTTGGGAGGCAACCCAAAACTTCTTTCCTACTCTTTTAAAACTTCTTTCTCACTCTCTCAATTTTCTTTCCTACTCACTTACTTCTTTCCTACTCTCTTAAAACTTCTTTCTTACTTTCTCATTTTTCTTTCCTACTCACCGAAACACACTACACTGCATTGAGCATTTTAGTTTTCATCATTTTTATTTTAAGTTACTATGGAGGAATCTCTTGCAAAGCTTAAGAACAGGTTCCCCACTCTTCCCAAAGATGTGCTCAGGAAGATCTATAGCTGTCGACTTGAAAGGATGAAAGTATTCAATCGTTTGGGCCTTCCTGTGGATATACGTTGGATCATTGAAGCAAAGGTATGTTTAGCAGGTGAGATTCATAATTCATTTGTTAAACCTTTGCCAGGAATGGGAAGAAGTTCTTACTCCAAAAAGAGAAGAGCTAAAAGAAAGAATGTCTGCTATAAATGTGCAAGGTGGACATGTGATCAGCGCTGTAGAAGTAAAGGTATGGTTTCTGTAAATCGAGAAGATAAAATCAAATTTATAAAGGATGGACTGAGTAAGGAGTCACTGGATGATATCATTCAAACTCTTGAGACGCATCCGAGTGGTGATGTTCATCGTATTCTTCTCGATTTAGCAGACATATTCAACAAAGAAAAAGAGTGCTATTGTCTTGGGAATCTGACGTTAAAAGACCCTGTTTGCCAGTTTATAATAAAACTGAATGGGAAGCAAATCCTCGATTCATAGAAAGTGTTTAAGCCGTTTCTGGACGTAAAACCAGAGGAAGATGTGAGCCAAAATCACAACTACTGTACATAATCATGTGTGTGTTTAATTTGTTTTGTTTTTTTCGTAGCTTTTGTCTAATATTTCTTATCTTTTCGGCAGCTTTTTCCTACTTTACTGTATCTTTTGACTTTTTGTTTTTTTTTTGTTTAATTTCTTCACGCAGTGGCCCACCAGTCATTTGTGTCGGAAATTTTTTCAAACTTCTTTGAAAAATGTGTGATTTGTGTGATTTTGTTGTCACTGTTTTAGTATTATATATATGAACTCTTTCATTTGTAAATATGCACACTTCCATTTGTAAAAATGAATACCTTCTCTTGTAAGCGTATATGGTCCGAGAGAAACAAAGAGAAAAAGGATATTTCACAAAAATGTAGATTGACATCTATTTGCATTTTTGGTGAAACTGATTTGGGCAAGAAAGGAGAGTTTATAACAGCAGCAAATGAACTTGGAGTTGCATTAGCTGCCAGAAAAATCAACTTTGTGTACGGGGGAGGCATCCAGGACCTAAAGGGAAGTGTGGTCGTTTCTGCATCCATGAATGGAAGCAAGGGTTTAAGTGTAAGAGTGAAGGGGTTGCAAGATCATTTTTTTTCTTTAGGACAAGAGTTACGAGTTCCAAGCTTGCCTGAACAGATGGGAGTAATGTTCCACCATGCTCAAGCTTTTATTGCTCTACCCGGTGGTTTGGAGACATTGGATGGTATTTCTAGTGTTGCATATTGGGCTAAGCTAAACTATCACAAAAAACCATTGGGATTGTTAAATGTTAATGGTTTTTATGATAATCTGTTGTCTTTTCTTGATCATGCTGTCGAAACAGGATTTATACCCCAAGCAACCCGCCACTCCATAATTGCTGCACCAACTGCTGATCAGCTGCTCGATCTAATGCAAACCTATGAACCTAAACCAGATCTACTCGTCAAGCAAATAGGTGGGCCATCTTCAGATAGCAGTCAGAAGCAGAACCCAGATACCACTCTTAAGTTGTAACTTTCCTTAATCTCTTGGTTTTACTTTATTGTGTGTTTATGTTCAAAAAAAAAACCTTCTCTAAGCTCTAGAAGACATTGGGGACAATGTCTGATTTAGGTTGGGGGAGGAGAAAAAAAAATTTGTTTTTCTTTTGTTAGTTAGTAAAACCATTAGATGCATAGGGTGTGGAAAAAGATGGTAGAGTAAGGAGTTATTCTTAACTCCTGAGACGCATTTCATTAGTTGCGTTTTATTAATTGCATGATTTTGTTTTTTCATCTTTTTCAAAAAAAAAAATTCAAGTGCTTTGTAATGATCTTAAGAAGTATATAAGTTTTAAGTATAGATCAATTGAATTTAGAGATTTTATAGCATGAATGAACAACTGATTATTGCAATTGGTGATGAATTTTGAGATTGAATGAACTGAGTTTAAAAATTCCTAGCCATGAGCTTCTGAGCCTATAATAATTATTTCTCTTGTGTGTGATATTCACCTATTAAGTTGTCACTCTAGAACTTATTTTAAATCTGGTTGAAATTACATCTCACATGCACATTCAAAAATGATAAAGGCATTCATTTTCTTTAGCCAGAGCCAAATAGCCAACCTTACAATTATACCGTTGATAAGCCCCTTTGAGCCTAATTGACTATTTCTTTGTTTTCAACCCATTAACATGTGCTTTAATGATATATCAAGTGCTTTTACCTTATTCAAAAGATTAGTGGAGCATTTGAAATTTTTGTGAAATGGACTTTTGACAAAGTGTGGGGGAGTATCTATCATCAACTTTATAGTTGCAATTCAATAAAAAAAAAGAAAAAAAAAGTATGAAAAAAAAGAAGAAGAAAAAAAGAAAAAAAATGTTAAGTGTTTGAATTGTGGGTTCTTGTGATGAGATAAATTTATAAGTAGCCCATTTTTCAATTGCTCTATTTCTTTAGCCTTTCATATCATACTTTACATTCCTTTACCTTAATCCCATTACAACCCTTAATAAGTCCTTTTGATTTGAATTTTCATGTGAATTAGGTAGTGGAGATTGAAATTTTTAGCAAGCCTATGGTAGTGTATTTTTTTCGGTTGAATTTGAGCGAAACACTTACCCTTAAACACTTGAGAGATTGAGAAAATGAGCTACAAGTACGAACTCAGTTTATTCATTTTCAATTAAAGTTACCAATTTATATTTTCATTGATTCATTAATACTATGATCTCTTTATTTTTTAATTGTGTTCTTACTTATGACCTGACACTTCTGATTTTGTTGGAAGCACTTATTGTTTACTTCTTGTCCGAGGACGTCCAAGAGTTAAGTGTGGGGGAATTTGATAAGTAAAATATTTGCATATTTATTTTTCCTTATATGATGATTTTATGGACAATATTTGTGTTTAATATAATAAATTTGGGTGTGATTGATAAATAAATATTGTTTTTCGAATAAATAGCATTTTAAAAAAAATAAAAAAAATAAAAAAATAAAAAGTACTGTAGCAGAGTACTGTTGAAGCTTCCAGAACACTGTAGCAGCCGCCAGAAACACTGTAGCAGTACTGTAGCACACGTTTTTTTCTCCTATAAATAGAGATCAATGCCAAGCTCAAAGGAGAAAGAGAGGAAGAGAATCAGAGGTCCTTCTCTGACCGGGAAAGATCTTTCTCTGACATTTCTGAGTTCTTTGTGTTGTTTTCTAGATTTAATTTCATGTATTGTATGCCTCCATCTTGGAAGGCTTAGGATTATATTACACTTTGCATGCCTCCATCTTGGAAGGCTTAGGATTATATTACACTTTGCATGCCGCCTACATGGAAGGTTTTACCTCCTCAATGGACGGCTAGATTTCTTCATCTTTCATTCATCTTTTGGTTGTATATTTATGTTTGATATTGTAATATTCAAGTTTATGCATTATTTCTAAGGATTTCATTCTAGTTTTATATAATTTATTTTGGTTTTGTTTTAAATTTTATCATGTGCTAAATTTTCATTTTCCTAGGGTGATGACGTAGCTTACTAATGACGGATTGAATCTTAACTTATTAAATCTAGTTTGAATTTCTCCTTCATGATTGAGTTTTAATTATTATTCTTAATGCTTTTGATTGACTGGCCATCTTTTGAATGATTTCAATATGCATGTTGAGACCGGAAGGAGATACATGTGTGTAGACCCTATATTTAAAACCATGACTTGCATATGAAATAGGAATATATTCATATGAGTTGTGTAGTCTTACTGAGTTCCATAAATCTTAATGCATAATTAATTGCTTAAATTCATATAGGAATATATTGGATTAGCAATTGATTATAGAATTGCCTGACCTTGGAAGAGGCTGGTAATTAAATTAGGGAAACTCGACTATCAATCATGTGGAATAAATTGGGCTAGAATAGATAAGTGATTCAATCCGGAATTTGTTAAGTGAAATCTAATCCCTAGGGCTTTTTCTCATATTTGCTTTTATATCATTTGCATTCATATTTAATTGTGTTTCTTTTATTTTGTGCTCTCAATCACCAATTAATCGATCGACTAAATAGAATTAAAATTACCTATTTCGGTACTTAGTGCTCAATCCTCGTGGGAACGATACTCTATTTACTTCTATATTACTTGATTACGACAGTGTATACTTGCACTATTTAATTGATCATCTGAACTCGTATCAACCGCCGAACGACTGGGCGAGTTTCGTCCAGTTCAGGAGTAGCCCTGAGGCGCAGGTAATGTATTTATTATATTTTTTATATATAATTTTGTAATTATTAAATATTAAATTAAAATTTCAATTTAATTTGTATTTAATTTTAAATTATAATACATTTAATTTTTTTTTCCAGGAGGTTTCTCAGAAGAACACCGAGATCCGTGCGCAGCAGACTATCCACCACACAATAGGATCGAAGACCTTTGCTGTGACCTATAGCGAGCTGGTAACTTTTCAAAATATCACTGACTTTTAACTGATTATTTCATAATACTAATTGAATTTTGTAATTGTTTCAGGAGACGAAGGCACAGCAGGAGAACCGTCAGACAGAGGTGGCCATTGTAAGTAATTTTATTATTATAATTTTTATAAAATCAAGTTAATAATGAAAAATGCTAATTAGTGATTGTTTCATAACATGACAAGAGCGGATGCAGCAGTCGCAGGCTGAGCTGCGACAGACCCAGCCTGAGGAGTCACAGGGGTCAATGGACCCGACGGCTCCTTTGAAGGCGGGTCTGGCTCAGGCTGAGCAACCCAGACCTAGCATGGTCTACTGCAGGAGTGCCGCCTCTGAGGCTGGCAGCTCTAGAGGGGTCAGACGTCCGAAGGACGAGTCTATTGACCAGTTACGGTCAGATTTGGAGCAACAGATGGCGCAACAGCAGGAGCAGATGCAGCAGATGCTGGTACAACATATGCAACAGATACAGCTACACGCTGATTTGATGTACGCTCAGCAGACGCAGTGGCGTGAAATCACGAACAACATGCTCGAGGGGGCATGGAGTCGCCTGTTCCCGAACAAGCAGCATCCAGCGGTTCCCCCTGTCCCTCGCTACGTCGTCCCGAGTACTACTCCGCCTCCTCCTCCTCCTCCTCCTCCTCCTCCTGCTGATGACGATGGTGCGGTTCACTCTACGCAGCGGCCTGATCCAGCAGCACCTGAGGGAATCCCACCTGAGGGAGCACCAGATGATCAGCCCCCAGCTAGTTAGTTTAGGACATTTTTGTTGTTGAAACATTTGTAAATATATATATATATATATATATATATATATGAGTTTGTATTTCAGAACTTTCTTATTGTGTTTAATATAATTATATTTATATTATTAGATCGCGTTGTTGAATTTATGAATTAATTGCAATAATATTATTTATATTTCTAAATTTAAAAAAAAATAAAGCATATATATTTGTAGCGGTTTTAACTTAAAACCGCTACAAATATACATACTAGTAGCGGTTTTAACTTAACAACCACTATAATATATTTGTAGCGGTTATTAAATAAAAACCGCTACAACTATATATATAGTTGTAGCGGTTTATCTTATGAAACCACTACAAATATATATATATATATATTAGTAGCGGTTCTACAATAGAAACCGCTACAAATATGTATATTTTTGTAGCGGTTTTACTATAAAAATCGCTACAAATACTCAACATTTGAATTTTAAAATTTGCCGCCTTTGTGCACATTTGTAGCGGTTATGTTATCTATAACCGCTACAAATAAAAAATAATTTTAAATTTGTCCAACGGCTTTAATGTTAGTAGCGGTTTTATATATATAACCGCTACAAATACTCAACATATAAATTTTGAATTTCCCACCAATGTGTAACGGCTTGAAAATTAGTAGCGGTTGTATATATATAACTGCTACTAATATTTGTCCAACTGTAGCATTTAGTGTAGCGGTTTTATAACCGCTACAAAATTATAAACGTTGGAATTTCAGAATATAAGGTTTTTGGCATTTGTCATTATTTTCTCACACATCTTCTTCTCTATACTTTCTTCTGTCTCACTTGTAGCTATGGATAAATCATGGATTAGGTTGCCGCGCAATTCTCCTGAATATTTATACTGATTAAACAGTTTCTTGGATTTCGCATTCACTCACGCCAGCTGTAACGGCAAGATCGTCTGTCCGTGTCAGAAATGCAAGTTCAAGAAGTGGCATGCACGAAATGTTGTGAAGGAACATTTGCTTGTGAAGCCTTTCCCTGAGGACTATACGTTCTGGGTAGTTCATGGTGAGAAGGCTGGCATTAGATATGATCATGCTCTTCCTCGAAGTTCTCAAGTAGGCCTTCCCTACAGCCAAAAGTGGTGCTTTATGGGGCATCAGAGGGTTCTTGATGGAACGCATAAGTACAGATTGCAACAGAATCACTTCAATGGGAAACCAAAAAAAAGAGGACCACCTCAGAATTTGTCCGGTATAGATATCTTATAGCAGCTTGAGCATGTTGACTTTGAGTTTGGAAAGAGCGACGATTCAGCACAAACTCGCCAAAAGACGTGCAAGACTTCGGCGCCTCAGCAATGGAAGAAGATCAGTGTTTTCTTCACGCTTCCATATTGGAGATCTAATTTACTTCACCACAGTCTTGATGTAATACACATTGAAAAAAATGTTTGCGACAATGTGCTGTATACGCTGCTTAACGAACCCGACAAGACAAAAGATCACCTTCAAGCGAGGAAAGATTTACGAGACATAGGAGTTCGTGAAGACGCTTGGCCAGATGAGCATGACAGATTTCCACCGGCAAAGTTTACCCTCACAAAACCGAACAAGGAAGTGTTCCTCGCGACGTTGAAGAAATTAAAAGTTCCTGATGGGTATTCAAGCAACATTTCTCGATGTGTCGACTTGCATGCTTGAAAGGTTGCTGGCCTGAAGAGTCATGACTCACATGTTCTTTTGTAGCAGTTACTCCCTCTGGCTATAAAGAATACACTTCCTCCCGATGTTTCCATCGTTTTGGTGGAACTTTGTTCTTTCTTTCAGAAGTTGTGTTCTAAGGTTTTGATCGTTGAGGAGCTCGATCAGCTGCAGTCGAAAATCATTCTTACGCTTTGTCATTTGGAGATGATCTTTCCTTCATCCTTTTTTACTGTGATGGTTCACCTCACAGTCCACCTCGTTCATGAAATAAAGCTTGCTGGACCAGTACAATATCGTTGGATGTATCCGATTGAGAGGTACTCATTTTAAATATGTACTTTAATCTATTCTCCGTATTTAATTTTTGCTAGTCGTCCTTTTCATCATTTTATATCAATTTTCTCTTATGTACTTTGTAGGTTCCTTGGGAAATTAAAATCTTACGTGAGGAATAAGGCGTGATCAGAAGGTTCTATAGCTGAAGGCTATATAGGGGATGAGGTGCTATATTTTTGCTCAAGTTACTTTGATGATCTTGAGACGGCTTTCAACCGCCCGCCTCGTGTTGACGATTGTCCTGAACCTGCGCCGACATCAAGAGAATTTATCCCTCATGTTGGTAAACCAGTTGGAGCAACTGAGAACTTCAAACTAACGGCAACTGAGAAGCTCCAAGCACATAGACATGTCTTGATTAATTGCACTCAAGTTAAACCTTTCATACGGTAAGAATTGTACACTCACATTTTATTCGATTTATATCTTTCGTAACATTTCTCACTTTCATTTCACTAACGCCTTTCCATTATTAATTGCAGGGAATTCAGAAGTCATGTTAAGCGTCAACTCAGGATCCGTACGCAGTCATCCTCGGAAGTTGATCGGAGGGTCCATAGAGAATTCCTGAGCTGGTTTGCGCGCAGAATACTAAATGACCACAACCCATACTCACCAGATTTCAGAGCTCTCGCAATCGGCCTTCTTGATCATGCAAAACGGTTTACAGTATACAATGTCAATGGTTTTAAGTTTTGCACGGTTTTAGGGGATCAGGGATTGCAAACACAGAATTTGGGTGTTTATGGCACATTTGGGACAAGGAGTTATGCGAGTAGCAGTATCGCCAACATGCAGTTCGGAGGCGTCCCTTACTATGGCAAGCTTCTTGATGTGGTCGAACTTAATTATCATGGTCGTTTGACTGTGATGTTGTTCAAGTGTATGTGGGCAAATATCACTACTTCTCGGGGACTGACAACTGACGTGTTAGGGATCACATCAGTCAATTTCTCACGGCCGATTCATACTGGTATTTCTCAAGATGATGAGCCGTATATTCTAGCTTCAGAGGCACATCAGGTTTATTATGTTGAGGATGAGAGGCATAGGTATTGGCACATGGTCGTTCATTTAAAGCCAAGAGACCTTTACGACATGGGTGAAGGCGATAACATCGCCTACGAGAGTGAGCCATTTCAGCCAGCTGATTTTGAAAACTACTTCCCTGAAGGCGATGACAATTTACCTCTACTGCGGTGAGTTTTTTTAAGTCCACGTCATTTGAATTAAATTTTTTAAATTTAATAATACATCCATAACAATAATTTTTCTACAAAATTTCTGTAGGGATGGCGACGATGAGTGATCAAATTCAAATTATGCTTTTGTCTTTACAAAAAATGCAAAAAAAATTTAAAAATAAAATGTAAATTTTTTTAAAAAAAAATAATATTTGTAGCGGTTATAAAACAGCTACAAATATAAAAGTAACCGCTACTAAATGAATAACCGCTACAAAAATACAAATAACTGCTACTAACAAATAACCGCTACATTAACCGCTACAAATAGTACGTGGATCCCTATAAATACCCTTACCACAACTTATTTCAAACACTCCCCAGTTTCTTTTCACCTTACCTTTCTTTCATTTTCTCTCATTTACAACTTCTTTCGTATGAGTAGAGGAGCTGAATAATACGATCAAATATGGTAACAAGATTTTTAATTTTTTTTAGAATACTTCTTTCCTTTCTATAAAATTTATTCTAACCATTTTTTTCTAGATATATCTTAACTGTACCTCATTTTCATCTATTTTTCATACACAATTACATTATATTAGATAACATAATAATTCCTTATTACCTACCTATCCTTAATAATATTATTAATATACATTTTATACTAATCCAATTCAATTACATTTTTCCTTTTTATTTATTAATAAGTTAAACTATTGAATAATAAGCTAATTGAAATAGATAAAATAATAAAAAAATAAACTATTTAATTTAATATTGATAAAACAGAAATAAATAATCGTATATTTTTTAAAAAAAATTTTATATTTGTAGCGGTTATTAAACCGCTACTAAATAACGCTGCTTTTTACAACTCAAACTAAATTTTTTGGCGCAGATTTTGAATTTCATGAAATTAGTAGCGGTTTTAACAACCGCTACAAATTTTGATGAAATTCAAAATTAGTAGCGGTTTTCTGAACCGCTACAAAACAAAAAAAATGTCATTTTTTTGGCAAACAAAATTTCAATTTTTTAGATTTGTAGCGGTTATATAACCGCTACAAATATCTCTGAAAAAAAATTTCATCTATGAGGGTTTTGTAGCGGTTAATTTAAACCGCTACAAAGGATGTAGCGGTTATTTTTGATTGAGTAGCGGTTTTTTATAACCGCTACAAAACTGCTTGCAACGTACGATTTAGTAGCGGTTCTCGTAACTGCTACTAACCTTCTTTGTAGCGGTTAAAACCGCTACTAATACCCATTTTTAACCGCTACTAAATCACGTTTTTTTTTGTAGTGTTCCTTTTTTAAGGGCTAAGTTGTAAATTTATCAAGAATAAGTATTAATAGGCGTATTATGTTTAGCACTGACTCTGTCTTTTTTATGAATATTCATTTGACCGCCTAACACCTGAGCGTTGGTGAAGCTCCTTCTGCAAAATGTTCACTCATAAGAACATTTGATCTTAGGGATGAGCATGGTGTCCAAAAGCCCGGTATGCCAACCTGAGGCCAGGCAAAAATTGCCCTGCCTAACCCATAAAAAGTGGCCCGAAAAAAATTTGGGCATTTTTGGGTCGGGAGAATTGTCTGGCAGGGGGTATTGCTCTACCCATTTGGCCCTGCCTAAAAAATTATATACAATTTATTTAAAATATATATTATTTTACATAAAATAAATAGTATTCTATACGTATTATTTTATTTAATATATATATATATATATATAATTTCATTTTTATAAAACAATTTTATATTATTATTTAATATCCATCCACCACAGTTTACATATAACTCATTATTTTTTGGATGGATGTGGTTTTTGGATTTGGATGGATAATACAAAGCATTAAAAATTTGAGATCAAAGATAAAATTTTTAGTTTCTTTGGAGTCTTTTTGCAATTTCACCTATTCATATAAGTCAATATTCTTACACAAACACATATTATTTCATGATTTGTCATGTAATTATTAAGACATGATAGATTTTTTAAAAAAGATTCAAGATTCAAGTTATAGATTTATTTTGAGACATCTCAAGATGTGAAGTTATTGAAAGTATCTGAAGCTTTTAATAGTATTTATTAGGTATACTTGGATTTTTTTGTACATATAGTATTAGTTAGGGAGTTACCATTTAGGCAGGAAAGCCCACCTTGCCCAGCCCACTTTTGCCCTACCCGAAATGGTTAGGGCTTCTATCGGGCATGGTCGAGCATCGGGCAGCAAAATATAGCTCGTTCATCCTTTGGGCTGGGCATCGGGTAGGGATCTCGCCTTGCCCAGCCCTGCCCATGCCCACCCCTATGATCTGTCATGAATTTGAATCTTCAACTTGGTCAGTTTCTTTGCTGCTCGAATTCTCTAAACTGTTCGTGGCACAAGCTTTTTGTGAGGAGAATTATTATCAAATAGTTTTTTTTTTTTTTGAGATACGTAATCAAGAGATCATATCGCAGCAAAAAAAAAATGTTTGATAATAATTCCCTTAGAAAAAGCTTGTGCACTCATAAACAGTTCAGAGAATTCAACTGGTGAAGAAACTAATTGACTTCAAGATGCAGATTCGGGAGGGATCAGACAATCTTCTTAGTAGGCATTTTGCAAAACGAAGACTTGAGGAGGATGCCCGAAAACTTTCGGAAACTTAGACTTCAAATTGTCAAAACGAAGCTGGGCCTCTTCGAGCCGAGATCCTCTGCCATACACAGGTTCCAGTGAATCAAAAATTGGCACAGGAAGATCTTCGTGTTTCGCCAGGGATGAGTGAGGATTTTTAGAAGGTTTATATTGGAGCACAAGGAGAATAAGATCCTAATTATGAATTATGAATTCTTGAATGAAGGAGTACAAATAAGCCGTTTTATAGGCAAACCAAAAGCAAATAGACTAACCCTAAAATCTAATCATAACTAAATATAACAATATTTCATTTAATTGTGGACTTCTCCTTGTTATTGTGTAAACTAGATGAGTTGATTATTTTATTCGATCACCTACGTGCTATATATAAAATATATAACGTCCAGTCCTTAATATATAAAAGTTAGTTGGAGATTAGATTTAGTACTAAATATAAGATCTAAGTCCATTTTACCTCTTAAATTTATAATTTTTTTCAGAAGTATTCCTATTGATTATAACACATACATATTAAGAGGGTTCCTAACCAAGGCAGTCATGATTAAAATGGGTAGTTTAGGGATTAATTCATAGTTGTTTCAAATAACTAATTTCTTTAATATATTTAAATTAGTTAAGTAGCTCTTATGCTAAAAATTGAAGCTAGTATATATGAATCTATGGAGTTATAAATTTATTTTTCATAATGTAGTTATCTAATGTTCACTATTGCTGACTCACGCTTGTTGTGGTGAAATTAAAAACTAGATTAACTCTATATAGTATAAAGGCGAACTTAGGTGGACCCCTGGCAGAGCCTTTTACTTTGATTCCAAGACTAATTAAGTATAAAATACAAAATATTAAAAATATGAAAGAATTAAAAGAAATGTATTTTTGGAATTTTTTTTTATAATGAATGAAAAATGAGGAAAGAAAATATAAAGCAAGCAATAATCTTCCTGAGGAAATATGGTAGGTCGACCATATATATGGAGCTATATAATTACTAAGTCAATGTTATAAACCTTAACTACTCGTTAATTCTAATTACTTAATGACTAGATGTTGGCGTTCGATGAACATATGAGAAATTATGTATGGAACTTTCACGTGCTTAGTTGCTTCTCTTATGAGATATGACTGACCCTCTCAATATTCCATACATGTCGTGAAGATCTTGGTGAAGACGAGGGTATATCAAATGATCGAAGAGAAAGAAATTCAAGGGTTGAATTATAAAAAAAATCATGATATCACCAGCAATTTTCAATACACACAAACAAGCTAGAATCTGTATATATACAAGTGAAGGTGGTTTAGGACAAAGCAGAAAGCGGTGGCTTTTGTTTTGTCACGGTCAGTGAGGCAGTCCCGATTCTTCCGGATGCTCCAATGACCGTTTTTTCCGGTCACCCGATCGTGTTTCGCCCAGGCCCTATAGAGCTTTATGTAAGCTCGCACCTATATTATTCTTCTCTCTTTTCCTACGAATCTGTCTTTGTCCGATCAATCTGTTATTCCCTTATACTACCCTTTTGGATTTGTATTCCTTTTAGTTACATTCTCGACTTTGTCTTTTGAACGTCCGTTTTTACCCTTCTTTTTGTTCTCCCTCTGTTATTGTTAAATTAAAGCCTCTACGTGCTCTTCCTTTCTCAATGTCGACACTCAAACGTTGATTTTTCTTTCCTTTTTCGGGATAGACACTTAGACGTTGATAAAGGGTATGTATCTTAGGACTTGTGGTCGATGAATTTGTTAGCTTTTTGATAGTTGCAGTTTCAGTTTCTCATTTAAAGAAATAATCGTTGGCCTCTTTCCCTCTTCAATTCTTATTGGGCCTTTGCGTGCTAGATGTTATATCAATTTCAAGCTCTTTGCTTCGCATTTGCTTGGTTAATTCTGGTTCTGGGAGGTCGGGTTGTGTGTTCTTTTGTTGCATGTTTATGCTCACCAGGTGTTTGTTTTTATTTCTAAACGAATGCTGAGGTTTGGTTTGAAATTGCTATGAGCTTGGAAACTTTGTGAAAGTGGGGGGCTGATCGAAGGTGTTTCTGTGGGTTATAATTTGCAGTATGGCAGGGTGTAGCTGAAGACAAAGAGGCTGGAGAACACTAATGGTCGTCAGGCGACCTTTGCAAAAAAAAAAAAAAAAAGGAATGGAATTATTAAAAAAGCTTTGGAATTATCTATACTGTGCGATATAGATATTATACTTCTCATGTTCTCACCGACCGGAAAGCCAGCACTACGGAGAGGGAGGCGTAGGTATTTTACTAATGTCTGAACGATCCATATCATCAATCAATATACCATACAAAATCTATAGAAGGCTGTGTTATTCACAAGTCATAAATAGTAGTACAGCTTGCTTTAAACTTCATGCAAAAAATAAAGGGCCTCCAACGTAGTTAGTATAAATAGGCGATGTATTATCAATAAACGTATTGATTGATTAATTAGTTCAAAGAGTATGGTGAATAAGTGTAAAAGTTAGCTGTTCTTCTAAAACCCACAAGTCTTTTTGGTCAAATGCCGCGATGCCTTTTCACTCCAAGATCAAGGAAGCAATGTTGAGATTTACAACATCTGTTCCACCTATTTTGACATCATTAACTGCTTGGACTCAATTTTGAGATTTACAACATCTGTTCCACCTATTTTGACATCATTACCTTTATAAAATGTATTATTAGTCCCTTAATATTCACACCATTAGTTTCCTTAATAGGAAATGTTCACTCATCATATAAATATTATATTAAAGTATTAAATTTTAAACAATTTTTAGTATTTAATTGCACTGTCATCATATAAATTCGTTAAGTCAATATTTTTTCTTGGTAATGAGACTAACCGTGTCAATATTAATGGACTAAAAATATACTTTAAAAAATTAAGGAACTAATATGAAACTTGATGTAAACTTAGATGACTAGAAGGATATTGGCAAAAAAACATGATATATATATATATATGTGTGTGTGTGTGTGTGTGTGTGTGTGTGTGTGTGTGTGTGTGTGTGTGTGTGTAGGTTTTGTACATAGAAAACACCAATATTCGACAAGATTTCATACACAAAAAATATTAGTACTTGAATTCATATCCTTTTCACCGCCCGGGTGGGTTTTTTTCTTCTCTCTTGGGGGGAGGTGTTCTGCCATCATTACGGGTGGCTTCGTTGAGTCCATCCGATGAGATTTCCGATGATCACCTGTAGCGGTTGTTGTCATAGAGTGGTCTCCAGTTATCTTCTTGGTAATCGGCGACAATGAGGATTTTGAGTATTGGTGGAGCAGTTAGGGTTGTCGTGACTTTAAGGCAAAGTTTTCAATATGTGTGGTGAGTGATTGGATGCATTTTGAGAATGGACATTGGAGCTTCTAGTCGAGGATCAGAGATACTGAAGCCTTTAGAGATTGAATTGAAGCGACAAACCAGAGGAAGAGGTGTGGGTGGTGAACTGGTAGGGAAGATGATTAAAGGTAATTTTACAATAATAAATATGATATAGAAGTGTTGGAATACGGGGGATGTGGTAGAGATCTGTGATATGAATGATGCTTTCTTATTTTATTTGATCAACGGGAAGATTATTGGAAGGTTTTGAAAGGGCGACCATGGGCTATTAATGGACATCTTCTGAATATTCAGAATATTCAATGCTAGGGAGAATATATGGTGTTTAGTGAGCTAAATTTTTCAAAATGTCCTTTTTGGATTCAATTTTATGGTCTCCCACTTGAAGGTATGTGCACGAGTAATGTCACTATTTTAGGGGAATGTGTTGGTAAGGTTGTAATGTTAGAGGATTGTGAGGCAAAGTGTGGAGTTAATCGAAGCTACCTGCATGCTAGGATTCTGGTTGGCATTGATAAACCTCTGGTGACTGATCTTCTTATGCCACGGCTAGATAAGGACAACACCCTTGTATATATTATATATCATAGATTACCTGGGTTTTGTCACAAATGTGGAATACTTGGCCATGAATAGAGGAATTGTAGAAGTAGAGATGTTGAAGGGGATGAGCAAGGAAATTTTGGGAGTTGGTTGAGTGTTCCTGCTGTGAAAACTATGGATGAGGCTATAGTTTTAGTATATCCTCTATGGTATGAAGGGGATGATATGAGAAACAGGACTGCTCAAGCTATTACATCTTAATATAAGGTGAAGATGGTGCAACAAGCAAGAAGCTATGAGACAGTTACAACTCCGACTAAATGTTTTTTCCATCTGAATTGTTTGAAGTATATTCAAATGATGTTAGGAAAGTGGCTAACACCATTAAAATAGAGAAGGGGAAGGAGATTGCGAAGGAGAATGTGACTCTTAATATTGGACTTTGGCCAACAAATGGTGGACAATTTTAGACAGGGAGGGTGATATATGAGGAGTACTCTAGTGTTCATAAAGAAGTTGGGATGGTCAAGAAATCATTGCTACTTGAGCATAAGGGGCTGATTGTTTTGGACAAAGACAAATACTTTGTTGAATTTCCTGATGAAGAAAAAAGTTGTATGCAGGCCTTGATCCTGTTTAGTCCAAACTCACAAGTGATTGAAGCATATTTTTACATGATTTTTAATGATTAATTTGGGATTTTTAATGCATTTTCTGGAGCATTATTGCATGATTAAGCACTAATTTGAATTAGGAAAATTTGTAGTGAATTAAGTGTAATTAGGGGCAAATTTGTCATAATTTGTTAATTATTCATGCAAATTATTCCTTAAACTTTTGATGGTATATTGTGCTTAATCTTGTATTGTATGTGCTTATAAAGAAAATTTGAGATTTTGGAGGGTTAGAATTAATTAAAGAGTTGCACTTTAGTCCCTTCTCAAAACTTTTGATATTTGCAATGAAGTCCCTGGTCAAAACCTAGTTTGGCCAGGACTCCTTCAGACAACAAAAGAACGCGAGACAGAGACTGAAAACACAGTTGGGTGCCGCAAGAAACACCTCTGAGATCTTCAACCCTTCCTTCTCTGCTTCACCTTCCTTCTCACCAGCGGCATCTTTCCCTTCCTTTGTCGCCGGCGAACCAATGTAATATGGGAAGCACCACCAATCAGAGAGACCTAACAGTACTTCGTGTGGAGCACCATAGAGAGTTTTTCTCAAACATGAGAGATGAGATCTAGAGCTGGAAGCTAGAGGAGGAGCATCGCGGAGCTTACGCCGTGAGTGAAAGAGCTTCGACGGGAAAACAAAGAACCATCGTCGGCTTGCACTCGCCGCTCACCACCGTTACCACCTTCTTCCTCATCTCTGGCGTCTTGCTTACCAACGGAGAGAGGCTGTGATTTAGAGATTGCAGAAGCATCGGACCTTTGCTTTGAACCTCCAACACCACCTTCATCTTCATCCTCCTCTATCTCTGTCATTATCTCTTTAGCCAAGGTCACCGGAATTTGTTGCTCTCACCGCCGGCGTCTTCTTCAGTCACTACAGCTAGAAGCTTATCTCTTTTCCTCATTATAGTCAGACTTCCTATGTCTCTCCACTATTTCCATTGTCGTCCTTCTCCTTCCAACATCCCAGCTCCTTCTTTCCTTCACCTTTACTGCCTCTTTCTCTCATCTCAGACACTCTATCCCCTGTTCTGACCTTCACCGGAATAGTTCTTCAACTTCTAGATTCTGGCTAGGCTTTAATTTCCGACGAGATTCTGAGCTATGTCATTTTAAAGCAATGAGAGGCTGAGGTTTCAAATTTTGAGGATTGGGGATTTTGGCTTGAGATCAAAGCTTCAATGGGGAGTAGTTTTTTTTCTTAGTTGCTTTATGAATTTGCTATAGTTATTAAAATTCCTAGCTATGTTCTAAAGTATTTTCAGTAGGATTTTGTTGAGTTATTTGGACTCCATATTGTTGAACTAAGATTGCTTATATTGTGTTTGTATTAGAATTATTGTGATTGATTGATTTATGGTTATATATTTCCTATTAATTCTTTATGATTATACTTGCTATGTGATTACTAGTTTGTGCAATTGATTTGAGTTAATTTGAATGGCACATTTGTGCATTCATATTAGAGGAAACAATTGCATTAATGTAATCCATTTTACACATCAAATGGCTTTTAAAAATTTATCTAAGAGATGACTATGAATGCGATCGTAAGATTAGTCATTAATTAGATAAATTGGACTCAACGAATTTGCTTGAGGTTTTTAATTAAGACTTGATGTATTTCAACTCCCATATCAATAAAAGGCTCCTTGAAAAGAGAGAACAATCATAGGTTTGCCTATAAGCAATCCTTCGTTAATTTTTGATTATGGACCCTAAAGCTAACGTACGGAAAAAGTCCTAATCAAATGGTGCCATTGCCGAGAAGCTAAGTAATTAGCTCCCTAAGTAATCTAATTGTCAAATTTTCTTTTGACAAGGGGTTTCTCGTGTGATGCTTGTTAGTTTTGCATTTTTTTTTGTTTTTCATTGCATATAGTTTAAGATTTTTGCATTTAGGTAGTTTGAATAGCATTCATTGCATTCTTGCATTGTTCATTGTTTTGACTTGGTAGCTTCTGTGTGGTGTTATTTGCTTCAATTTGATATTTTTTGAGCTCATTTGTATGAATTCATTATGTCTCCGAGTTAATTCATAGTATATTTGCATTGTTTGTCAATTTGATACTTTTCTTTCTTTTTCACTTGCATTTGTATTCTCTTAGATTCTTTTTCTTAGTTTAACAATATGGAGTCCAAATAGCTCACAATAAAGTCCTACTGCAACTACCTTAGAACATAGCTAGGAATTACAATAACAATAGGAAATTCATAAAGGAACTAAGAAAAACTTCCCTTTAAAGCTCTTTGAACTCAAGACAAATCCCCAATCTCAATTGTTGAAAGACTTAGCCAATCATGGAGCCAAGTATTGTCACTACAAAGCTCAAAATCAAACCAGCCATGGAAAAAGAGGGAAAGATGGAATCTGGAAGCAAAGGGAGAGGAGTCTGTCGGTTTGGTAAGACAATGGAAAATCTAAGATGGGAAGCCAGTGGCTGTCGTTTCCTGACAGTGGCTTCTGGCAGTAGAGATTTCAGGTGATGGTGGAGGTTGGTGGAGAGAGTGTTGGACAGTGGTGTGATAAAGGGAGGTGGTATGGTCTTCTCATCTATTCTGATTTGCTACCGAAGGTGGAGGTGATCAGTGGTGGTGGTGACGGAGTTCGAATATGGCTATGGGAAAACAGAGCAAGAACCGGTGGTATTGAGGTCCACCGACGATGGTGGAGAGCGAAAATAGAGGAAGGAAATGTGGGTAGTTCTGTAGTTGAAACCGAAGGTGGTGAAATGCAAAGGAGGTAGTGAACGGAGGAGGTTTCCAGTGATCATAAATGGTCTCTCCTTGTCAATGAAGCTCCTCCTCTACTGTTGAAGCTTTGGTTTCTTCCCCGTTGTAGAACAGAACACGACGGTGATGGTGGTAACTGATGGTGGTGAAGGACAGAGAAGACGAGGATGATGGTGGTGGTTAGGAGGCTAGGTGAGACGGAAAAGAGAGAGAGTTCCACGATGCTTGGAGATTCACAACAGTGGCCCGTGGTTTAGAGGTGAACGAATGTCAGAGAGGTAGTGAGGAAGACAATGGCCGATGATAAAGATCCTGTAAGGTCGGTGTCTCTCAAGCTCTCTCCTCTCTGCAACTCGCTGTACTGTGTCTGACGATGCTCCAATTGAACCTCTAGGCTTGTAAGAATGAAGGTCGCCAGAGCACAGAGGAAGGGTTGACGGAGGTGGTGTGGTTCGGTGGAGGTTTTCTTCTCTCACCGTCGACCTTCCTCTTTCTCATTCCAGTCCCGCGGCGCAACTCCATAGCTCACAGACTCTCCGCTTCCTCAAAACTCTCAGCTTTCCCCTTAATCCGCGACCCTCAGCTCTCAATTCACTAATGTGTCGGGTCCTGTTTTCACTTTCGGATCCTCCTACATCTGAATACTGGCTCCCTCCTCTAACCTAATGGGCCTGGTCAATACGCAAGTTTTGACCAGGGACCATTTTAAAAGTTCTAAGGAGGGATTAAGTGAAGATTTTCAAACATTTGTAGGGCAGAAATGAAATTTTTAAAACTTCTGGGTAATTGATATAATTTCTCTGACCCCCTTTCTTCACCATTTTGTGATTTTTCAAAAGTTATGGGGTCCTTTCTATAATTTTCCCCAGTCCTCAAATTATTATTTCTGACCCTCCAAAGTCTCTAATTTTCTTCCAAACATCTGCAATACAAAATTAAGCACAAGGTAGCATCAAAAGTTTAAGAAATCATTTGCATGAATAATTAACAAATTTTTTACCAATTTACCCCTAATTGCAATTAATTCAATACAAATGTTCCTAACTCAAATTAGTGCTTAATCATGCAATATTTTCCCAAAAAATACATTAAAATCCCAATTTAAGTATGAAAATTTATACAAAAATATGGTTCAATCATAGATGAATAATGAAATCTCACACTTAGTGAATAGTAAATATAATGAAATTAATGAATCAATCAATTAATTTTTACTAATAGCTGCAAACTATATAAATTTGAATCTTCAAATTTGCTATTTAAATTTTTTAATTGTAACTTTAAAATAATAATTAAATTATAGAATTTAGACTAGGCTAAAGTAAATGTTTGGTCAAATTCAAGTTTACATCAAATTTCAGTTTATTTTCTTAAGTTTATAAAATGTAGTATTAGTCCCTTAATATTCATACCATTAGTCTCATTAATAGGAAATGCTCACTCATCGTATAAATTTTATATTAAAGTATTAAATTTTAAACATGTTTTTAGTATTTAATTGCATAGTCACCATATAAATTCGTTAAGTCAATATTTTCTCTTGTTAATGAGACTAACCATGTTAATATTAATGGACTAGAATACACTTTAAAAACCTTAAACAACTAATATGAAACTGGATGTAAACTTAGATGACTAGAAGTATATTGACATGATATTTTCTCTTCTTTGCTGATGATCTGATATTATTTGGCGAGGCCACCTCCAATCAGATGGAAGAGATGAGGAGTATCATGAAACTATTTTGTAAGGTATCTGGCCATAAAATCAATCTGCAAAAATAAAAAATGTTTGTCTCCAGGAACGTCCATTTCAATAGGGCTTATGAGATGAGTCAGAGTGTGGGGATTGGGCTGACAGCTGATCTTGGGAAATACTTGGGGGTTCCGCTTCTGCACAAAAGAATGGTTAAGTTGACTTTTGCCCCTTTAATCCAGAAGGTGAGATCAAAGCTGGCATGTTGGAAAGGGAGATTTCTAAGTATGGCAGGGAGAATGGTGCTTATTAAATCTGTCCTCTCTGCAATTCCCCAATACCAGATGCAATCAACATTGATTCCAAAAGGGGTCTTATAGCTCATTGAGAAAATAAGTAGAGATTTCTTTTGGAACCAACAGGAAGACTCTAAGAAACTTCACCTGATAGCATGGGATGTGCTGAAGAGAGCTAAGGCAGAAGGTGGCTTGGGAATAAAGGATTTCCGCTATCAGAACAAGGCATTTCTCATGAAACTTTACTGGGGATTGATCACGAAGCCCGACTCTCTATGGGTTAAATGCCTGTGTATGAAATACTCTTGTGGAATGAGTATTATACCTCAGGTGCAGAGAAAGCGCAACCAATCAGCCGTATGGAGTGGTATAGTGGCAGTGTGGGATGTTTTTAAACAGGGCTTAGGAAGGAAATTAAAGAATGGGAGGTCCACAAAGGCATGGCAGGACTATTGGGCCCCGATGGACAGACCGCTAAAAGAGTACATAATCAATAATGCTGCTTTAGTGGACCTAGATGCCTGTGTTTGCTCCTTTGTAACGTAGGAAGGTCAATGGGACAGGAGGAAATAGGAGAGTTTCCTTCCTGCGGGGTGGTGGAGAAGATAATGCTGGTAACTCCTCCTGGTGGATTTGAGGAGGATGTGGTATACTGGCGAATGTCTTTGGATGATACATTCAGTGTGAAGTCTGCTTACAACCATATATACCATCAGCAAGAACTGGGTAACCAATCTCACTGGCGGAATTTATGGCGTTGGGGAACTCCTGAGAGGGTAAAATTCTTTATGTGGCAGGTATTTCATGAGAAGCTACCAACAAACTAATTGAGAGCGAGGCTTAACCCGAGTATCCCAAACACCTGTCCTTTTGAGTGTGAGAGTGAAGAGAATATCCTCCACATTTTGAGAGACTGTGAGCAAGCCAGAAGAGTGTGGTTTTCCTTAACTAACTCCTTATATCATAGTATGTTTTTCTTTGGTAATTTGCAGGATTGGTTGCAATGGAACTCACGATGCTCCCCAGGGAATAGGAGGACGGCTAGGTGGCCATGGCAGCGAGTGTTCAACACTATTTGTTGGCTTCTGTGGAAGAACCACTGCAGTAAAGCTTTCGAAGGGACAGCTGATTAAGCGAAGCTGATTGTTCAAAAGTATATGTTTCACCTACTTGAAGGAGTGGAGAACGGGCACTTCCGTCACCAAATATTCCAGATGCCAGTAAGGGGGGAAGATCACTGGAGGCCGCCAGACCCAGGATATGTACGCGTCGATGTGGACGGATCAAGGGACAGTAGAGGACATGCAGCTTGTGGAGGTGTCATTCGTGACCATCAGGGCACTTGGATGTGTGGATTTCAACAGAAGTTGGGACATAATACCTCGACTGCTGCGGAAATCTATGCAATACACAGTAGACTTCAACTATGTAAGCAGATGGGACTTACTAGGATCAGGCTGTATACAAATTCCCTATAGGCTATTCATTTGTTATCAATTGATTGTGGGCCTGCTCATCCACTATATGACATCATCTTAGACACTAGATCGCTTATCTTCATGCACTGGGATCTGGAGATCTTGCATGCTTATAGGGAGAATGTCTGATGTGCTGATCACCTAGCAAGAAGGGCTCAGTTGAGCAATCAAGTGTACTTGGAGTTCGACACTTCGCCAGTGGAATGCAACGTGCTTTTTGTGTTAGAGTGTGGTGGTATACTACCGGGTCAATGTGTGATGCATATTTCCTAGCATCTCTTTTGTAAACCTCAAGCTTTGCTTGCCTTTGTACTTAAAAAAAAAAAAGAAGTATATTGACAAAAAAAAAACATGACACACACACATATAGGTTTTATACACAAAAAGCACCAATATTCTGCAAGGTTTCATACACAAAATTATTAGTACTTGAATTCATATCCTTCTTGCAATAAAGTTTTGGGAAGACTGATTTGGAGGTCTTTATAATTTTCATTTGTTTTGAATAAGGTCCCTAGGATTTTATTTTTGGGAGAATTACGGCTACATCCCAAGTAAGAAGAAAAATGAAAAAAATGATCCCTTGAAATCTAAAAATGAAAAAATTGTCCCAAAAAGTTGTCAATGGATGTTCCTGGAGTTGGCAACGACTTGCACCTGGAGTTGTTAATAGAACCATTTTTTCATTTTGAGATTTTAAAAGACCATTTTTTTTCATTCCCCTTCTTGCTTAGGACCTAGCTGTAATTCTCCCTTTATTTTTTTTTATCCAGTCCTTTAACTTTTTTGTTGTTAGATTACTTTGTCTCTGAGCTTTAAAACTGTTAAATAAATGCAAATGGGGTTAAAACTTTCTGTTAGAGGAATGCTCATCCCCTTCATCCAAAAGATAAGCAGGGAATGCTCATCCCCAAATAAAAGGGTTTTTGTTTTCTTAAAAAAAATACTCATTAATCAACTTAAGATGTTGGGTGTTAAAAAAATATTTCAGACATTGGGTGCTACTGAAAAAATATTTTAGGATAATAGTGTTACAGAAAAAATATTTTTGAATGCAAAACAAGAAATTAATTAATTTGAGATACTGGGTGATAAAAATATTTCAGAGTACAGCATAAAATTTAATTCAAATAAATAAGAATACATAAAAAAAACAAAAAAAAAAATGATCCTCACCTTAAAAATGGGGGGGGGGGGGGGGGATGAGCATGCTGTGCTCATCCTATGCTGACCCGTTAGAGAGAGCTGATGAGGCAGATAGGTGGATTTTGCCGATAACTTGTAACTGAGTAAGCAACCACCTAGATAACGAAAACCAAGTCTGAAATTATGTGGAGAAGGGAACATATATGGCTGTTTCATCAGCTTACAATTAACCCAGTGATCTCCCTAGGGTTAGTGCTTGTGAAGGCCAAGGCATAAAGGGTTACAACTTAGACCTGATAATGTTCGAATTTGATCCAATTTGAAAAAATTAATAAAAAAATATTATGTTAGGAAAAATAGTTAAAGAAAATTCCTATTGGATGCTGGCTAATTTATCAAGTTGACTACGTAGTCAAACTCAACACATTTTTAATACAATTATTTGATATCAGTACGAAATCGTGTTAAACCATCATCAGACTTAATTAGAGGTAATTATCTCCACATGATTTTTTATGTATAAGGTTTGACTCTCGAACTTATTTTAATATGAATTCTTTTTATCTGACCAAACCTCTCTTTGGTTAATAATTCAACTTATAATTCATTTTCGAACATAATATCTGGCTATGCTTTGAAACAAGCAAAGCTTGCTAATTGATTCAGTGACCCTACTGATTTATCACACAATAATTAAGATAAAAACAATTTATTTATATGAAAACTAGAAATATTTCTTTGAGATTATAAAATAAACAAACCAATTCAAACCCAACAAATTAAATCCATCATTATGTGAAGTTTGAACGACACATGTACTGATGATGAGATCTACTCATCAACACAGAAACATGTTTACCAAACTTATTAATTATGAACTCCTATATTGAGCTCTTATTGAGGACAGTCACGCTTTATTAGAATATAGATATAAGTAGGTGACTAGTTCAAAAAGTAGCACCAAGCAAATGAACTTCTTCATCCTCCTCCTGCTTAATTGCTTTCTTCTGATTTCTTCGATCAACTTGAACAACGAAGCTATGTGTTTGTATTTAATTTCACAGCTTCGGCTCTGTCTTGAACTGTGTATATATATAGGCAGTAACGGCACTTTGGAATGAACAAAACCATGTTTTCAAAGTCTTAATCGGTTGGATTTACAAGTTGGAATCTTGTTGTTCAGTAATTTCCAAGGTGAAAGAAAGATGTTAGGCCCGTGGATTCTTTTGTCATCGATAGATCATTTTTGAAAATATAGGACTTATAGATAATAATCACATGGATAACCAGAAGCTGGAGTTCTATATTGTGAACTGTTCCTGGTATATGAGTTCATTAATTTATTCCATCACCTTACTCCTTATCCCTTCTTGTCAATGGGCTCAACATTATTGAAGAAATCACTTTTGAATCTGTTTTTATATATGAATTCTTTCTTGTTTAATTTGGATTAAGTTACTTTCAGTGATCCTGTGAAATAAATATATGAGATGAGTCCTATCTCATAAACCACAAAAACACTTATTTTAAGTCAAGTTTTTGGGTTCATGCATGTAACTTACAATAATTGCTGTTATGTACATTGGTCATGTTTCAAAATCAAATTCTATATTAGAACTGATTAAGTACAATCCAAGGTTTGAATCCCACCTTAAAGAGCTGATCATGTATAATGTCCGACCGTATTTCAAATAGGATTACTTTTATTGGAGAGTATGCTAGTGAACAATTTTTTTAAAAAAAAAAAAAAAAACTGACCAAGTACTGTTGGTTTTTTGGTTATTTAATTATTAACCGCGTGCTAGCCCAGCTTAACGTAATTCAATCAAATTAATGATAAGAATGGGATTGAAATAATCCGCACCATTAGAGAAGGAGAAAGCCAACAAATGAATTGGACAAGTCTAGTCTAGTGACCTCTTCTCTTCCATGGGGAAATATTTAAGTGTAGATTTGTAAGTACTTATATAATATAACGTAATAAAAATATCTTGGGAGTTTTAATTTTCTTGAGTTATCATCATTCTTCATAAACTAATTAAAAATTCATACATTTTTCCTTCAATTTTGAAATAGACGGTTAAAAGTTAATAAAGAAGACTAGTACTTAATTAACTTGATCTGTTATGTTGCAACTTTGTTTAATGAAAATTGAGTCTCTTTCCTGAATCAACTCAACCACCATTAGTTTAATCAAGGGAAAATCCCATATAAAGTTACTTAAAATAGAAAAATTCTAAATAAAGTTGGTAAATTTAACAAATCTCTAATCAAGTCATTAACTCAATTTAAGATTTTAAAATGTAGGTAAAATAACTTTAATACCCTCTTATCTCTCCTCTTTAAATAGTTTTATTACTCTCTCACTTATGTTTTTCAATATACATATGCATGCTCTTAAAAAAATATGCGCGTGAGGTGTGTGTATATATATCAACATTAATAGTTAATAAAACAAAACATAATTTATCTATACTTTAAATATATTAAATATTATCATAAAAACAAAAACGTTCAATATTTTTGAACAAAGAGTTCATTTTATTAATATGAACAGATTTTTTCAAAAAAAATTATAATATAAGTCATTATAAAATTTTTTTAATAAATATATTAAGTATAAATTTTACTATATTTTTTTTCATATATAAGGTTTTTTTTTTCAAATTCTACATTTTAATATGTAAAGCATTTTATGAAATTGTAAATACATTTATCTTTTTTATCTAAAATATTCATAGAACTATATGAAACTTACACGCCTCTTTTTGGAAACAAATAATTAATATTAATAATTTACATTTAAGAATGAAAAACTTAAAGAATTGAAATCTTAACTAAGTTATTTTTTAAAAACTCACATTTATGTGTCAGTGAAAATTATTCAGAGCTAGTTTATATTAATGTTGATAAAAGTGACTTTTATTTCAATTGATTTTTAAAAAATTAAGTTGGTATGTGTTATGTTTTCTTGTTTTTTCTCATCTGGAAAAAATAACTACATTATTTTTTTCAAAAAAAAAAACTCACCTCTATTTTTTCGTTTTGTACCATTGATATCAATCATCAATCAATTAATTGATTTCTTAGGGAAAAAAAACTAGCATGGCCTGTGTTACACTTTCACATTTTTCTTTGAATTAATTATTCTTGATAATTCTTTTAGAACACAGAAAAATTTCTTTGATTTAGCATATATTAAGGTTGATATAGAGAGCAATAAAGTCATAAGGCAATAAAACTCTTTTAAGAGGAGAGAAAAAAGAGAAAGAGGTATTAAAGTCATCTTACCTACATTTTGAAATCCCAAATTAGGTTAATGGCTCAATTAAAGATTTGTTCAATTTACCAACCTAATTTAAAATCTTCCTATTTTAACTAGCTTTATATGGGATTTTCCCTTTAATCAAATAAATTAACATTATTTTTTGAAGATATCATAATCATATTATTAATCGGATCAATTGTTACACGCACAATATATTTGCACACAAACACACACCCACACTTATATAGGCTCGAGCCTATGACCTCTCCCCGGTGGTGCCAATTGAGCTAAAGCTCATTGGCCAAAATTTTGTCCTATGTATCTTATAAATGAGACCAGAGTGTGACATTAGCATACTATTATCATCAATATTAATTAGTATAGTAATTCTCTCAATGTGATTTTTTAATGCATAAGGTTTTAATCCTCAACCTTTTTTAAAAAATAAATAAATAAGTTCCCTCCCTTTGAAGAACCAATATTTAGCTAGTAAATCAACTTAATTAATTATCCATAATCACAAAGCGTACTGTGTTGGAAAAGCTTTCTAATTTGTTATATAAACCAATTGGTTTATCAACTACCATGAATATATAAGAGAAGAACACATTATTTAAATGAAGCTTGATACATGTTTAATACTATAACATAGAAACAAACCAATTCAAACTCACAAATATCCACCTTGGCAGTTTGAACAAACACATGCACCCGACTCTAAACAAACATTATTATTGAAACATGTTTAACAAACTTAATATGAGCTGCTATAATCAGCTCTTATTGAATACACAGTCACACTTTATTATTAAAGTAGGTAGGTAGGTGACTTATTCATAAGGTAAGTGTGTACTAATAGTGAATGAGATGGCAGCGTCTGGGAATGGTGAAGGCAATGCGAGGGTCGATGCCAGAGTACTTCCAAGTGTCAGAATTGATGATGGCATGGAAGCATTCCTCTGAGACTTGGGAGAGCGGCTCGCAGCAATTTGGAGTCACCGGAGCCGTCAAGTCTCTTGCCGGTTTAGCACAATGACGAAGAACATGTGTCAGCATCCTATCTGGGCTGAACTTCCCACATACTCCATAACCATGAGCTTCAACCCCAGCAATGGCCACAATCGCCAAAAGCAGCACCAAGCAAATCAACTTCTTCATCCTCCTGCTTAATTAGTTTCCTCTGCTTTCTTCAACTTAATTGAACAAGAAAGCTATGTGTTTGTATTTCACTGCCTGGGCAATGTCTTGATTTGTGTATATATAGGCAGTAGAAGCACTTCGGAATGAGCAAACCCTTGTTCCCCCAAGTCTTAAACCATTGGCTTTACAACGAGTCCAATTAATTGTGGATCATTTCATCATCCATCTTTTATAAGAATCTCAGGACTTACAGAATATAACTGAGCACATGGATAGCCAGAAGGTGCAGCTTTGATTAAGTTATTAACAGCTCCTATTATTGTGAAAACTATATCTATGAGTTTATTATTTTGTTCATTCACCTACGTACTTGGTCAAAGGTTTCACCATTACCCAACACTCACTTTTGAGTCAGCTTTTGTTAAGTCAAATATTTGGGATCATGCACATGACGTCTAATTCTTTTTCCCCTATATAATATAAACTTTGTCCATCCAATACAACGTCCTAGTTTCAAATTTAATATTCAAACTAATTAAAAGTAAGTATTGTTGCTTTTTTTAATTATTTAACTACTAGACTATGCCAGCTAATATGGGACGAAGCACAGATAAATATAAATTTGATAAGAATTAAACACACAGGAAAGATGGATAAAGTATTATATATGCATAAGCATATTTGTTGCTAATTAAATCAACTTAAAAACAAGGACACTCTTATTTCAATAACTCAATCAAATTATTGAAATAATGTACATTTAAAAATATGACTGAAGTAATTCAGAAAATTAAAGGAGAACTGGTATCAAAAAAAAAAAAAAACAAGGAGAAGGAGAACGCCTACAAACTACTCTTTAATAAAAAAAAAATGTGTGCTTTTCTTAAATTATATCATTAACAAAAAAATTCATAGATGTTAACTTCAATTTGGTTAAATGTTAATAAAGAAAATTAAACAAGGTATTACTGTACTTGAATATGTTTACTTTAAGACTTTATTTAATAAAAATTGTGTCTTTTTCTCTGATTAATTCAATGAAACTGTATTAGTTGAATAGAATTTTATTCTTATATTAAGATATATATTAATCGTGCAATTACTAATAAATAAATTGTTAACTCATGAAAAATATTAAGGTGCGAGTTTTAAAGAATAGTTAGTATCCATAATTTCGTCTTGAATTTTTGTAAAAAAGATTAGTAAACTTGATAAAGGAGGCCAGATTGATTTGCTGCTCAAAATATACTCTCTCCATCTCTCCTTTTATAAAAGCTATTAATTCACAACTTTACATGGATTAAAAATTTAACATAATTCATTTATTTATTTAAAATTAGTGTATGCTTTTAAAATTTGAGAATTAAACTTAATTAAATTCATTAATTAGATAATGTTGCTTAGTTAATTAGTATATGTTTTTAACTAATTAGGTAGGAAATATCAGAGAATAAGTTGTTGAATCAGGGAACATATAAATGTGTAGATTTTAACTTTTTGTTTGAAAAATCCTTATTTTTATGATATATTTTCATATATTATTTTGGGATTTTGCCATAGTTATTGAGTTTAAAATGTCTTTCTTATAACAAATTAAGATTAAGAGTAAATACGTTAAGTTTGGATTAAAAAGGGTAAAATTATCAAAATAATTGTTATTACTCTTAATCATTGATTTATGAGTATATTTAATGTTGGTTGATTTTTATTTTTTTTTATTGTAAGCGCTTGAAAAATTGGATTAAAATTGAAAATGGTAGTTTGTTTGGAGCTTGAATTTCAAAATAACAGTTTCGTCCTATGAATTTTAAAAATAACAGTTTGATCCACGACAGAACTGCAGCGTTTTGAACTTAATTAGGACAGCAATTGGGGACAGTTTCGGACATCAGAAGCAGAGACACAGAACGCCGCGGCAGAACAGGGGCTGGTCCTAGACCTTCGAAATCTTCATTAGACTCGTCACCAAGCACCATCATGGTCGCCGGTGACCTCCACCTCCACCACCATCGTCTCCGGCGACGTTCACAACCTCACCGCCATACCATCAACGCCTGCGACCTGGAGAGTTTCAGAGTAGAGACACAGCCGCGATAAAGAGGGTCGAAGAAGGAAGAAGGAGAGGTCTTCACCACCAACGTTCCTCTTCGGTTCTTCACCATCACCACCGTCCTTTCCCCTCACCATTGTCGGCAACGTCCTCTTTCAACCTCCACCGTTGGCTGACATTTCCAGACCAGAAAGATAGAGCTTCAAGAGCAGCGAATTCTAAAAATTGAATTCTAGGTTTAGGCTTGAATGCTTGATTATTATGATCGTCTTTCTATTTAAATAATTAAATTCTAGGTTTAGGTTTGATTATTATGATGGTTTGATGTTATGTATTAAAGCTTCATACAATTTGGGACATTGGATTGTTTTGGATTTTAATGTTATATATTTGACATTTTATACTTCATTAATAGTAATTTCATGTATTTGACTTAGCATAGTTTTTACTTAAAGTTGTTATGAATATTTAACTGTGATTGTAATTAAAGGGGTTCTTAATTACTTGTGTCGTTGCATTTCATTAATTTAAATTGTTAAAATTTAAATTGGGTTTCAGTTAGAGGGATTAATTTTTATCCGGTGTAGAAGAATTAATCCTCCTAACTCAATGAAGCTCAAAGGGTATTTTGGGTAAATTTTTAGAACTAGCATACTCCTGAAAATATTTTGAATCAAAGGATAAATGAAATCCATTGATCTAAGAGGTTTTTATTCATATTTTCAAAATCAATTTCCACTCCATCCATTTTCATTCCAAAAATCAAAATATATTTGTTTTAAAAGCATTTTAGCTTAATTACAACTTAGTTGATAGATAAAAAAACTCAAATAATTGTTTTTATGCCGATCATCACATTTAGTTGCTAAGTAATTAATAAAAGGCTCTCCAAAAGACGAGGCGACATGCTATCTACAAGTGGCAAATCCAATAACTTCAATTTATAAGCTCAAATAACCGTAATTTACCAACGTTCAATAAATTATCTCCTATATATGCTATATGATATCTGTAGCACAAATGGGGTTGAAAACAATAAGCTACGCAAATCCAGTCTTGGCCATTACAGAGATTTCCTGATCCATTCCGCCAGATTGTGTTCCAACATGCCTTTCACATTCACATGTAACTTGTGCAATTTCTTTCTTTGGGAAATTCACACCAAAAGCCGCCACAATGGCAATTGTAGAAGAACAGATAAATGCTGCAGAGCTTGATAGTCAAGAACCTTGAGGAACTATTCCATCAACAAGGAGAATCAGATCCTAATTATGAATTATGAATTCTTGAACGAAGGAGTAGAAATAAGCCTTTATATAGGTAAACCAAAAGCTAATAGTCTAACCCTAAAATCTAATCATAATTAAATATAATAATATTTCAGATTTATAAATCTAAGATATATAGAATATATCAAATATCAACTTAAAATATAATATCTCCACATATCTCTTCATATATAATAAAAGATAATTATAGTATAATGATAGTGTGTCACACCCTTATCTTTATTTCACCTTTTTCAAAGTATTTACGGAAAATGATATACAGTTCGGTGGGCAACACAGGAATAACATAAATATACTGATATTAAATGAAAATTTATATACAAGAGTCTTCCCCGTAGGGTTTGATAATATGTACAAATTTTGTCCAAAATATCCAATATATTAAAATTAAACTAATATAACCAAATAACTCTGATCTTAGGACCTGCACATCTTAATTGCCCATGTCTTCCACTTTGCCTTTGGAGCCACTGGTTCCTGCTGGAACATTTATTATTTATGAAAAAGGGTGAGATTCCAAGGAATCTCAGTAGTAACACATGATCCATCATATAAAATGCGAAAATTAAATATGTAATACACCATATAATGCAAATGAAAATTCATACTATAACATGTGTGTACACAATACTCAGGGCCAAATGACTATTTGGATCCCCTACATGTCCGTGTACCTCAGCTGAGTCTCATACCACAGCTAGGTAATGTGCCCAAGGCACGTGTTCATATCACTGAATATAGCAACATATAACATATCAACATTCACATAATGTATGAGAGATAGAGTTACTACCTTCTGCCCCTTTTTGTTACACAAGAATAGTTCCTCGAACTATGTGCCAACGGCTCAGGCGATTAATTCGGTCCTAAAATTCCAAATGTACAAGAATTAGGTTAAAACTCATTCATGTACCCCTTCAGAGATTCCCATAATATTTTTTTGGTGGTTATATTAGTCTATACTGAAAATTTACCAAAATGCCCCTGGGACCCGGTCCCGGCCCCACTGTACCCGGTTTGACTATACTTTTTTAGAAATTTTGACACAGGCTATTCTAACATATTTTCATCCAAGGAATCCATTTTTAACCTCGGTTTTTACAAAATCACTGCCAAACAACAGTTTCATAATTTTCCAGAAACTGACATATTTTCAGTCAACTTTGAAAATTCATAACTAATTGTAGAAAATTCCAAATTGACTGATTCCAAAGCCTAAATGAAGATCTTTAATTGTTCTTTCATGGAAAAATAACCAAATATGATTACTGACTACATATATTACCCAGAAATTCGGCCAACTATTACTGTTCCAAATGGCATTTCAGAAACAAAGCTCAACTTCAAAAATCCATATCTTTCAATCTACTAGTCCAAAAATTATGTTCTGCCCATCAATTTAAAGTTCTAAATGTCTTCCTTAAATCTGGAAAGTTTCATAATTTTTTGTTAAGGTTTGGTTTTCCAAAAGTTCGCCACAACCAATCTAACTTTCAGAAATATAATCTGTCAGCAACTAAACTTCAAAAATTCATAACTAACTCTACAAAAATCGAAATTGAGTGTTCTAAAATTCTATGGAAATCTATTTAAGTGTAGTTTCATGAAAAAATATCCAGAACTACTAGATGTTATCTAATCGTTCCCAGAATTTTCGAAAACCATAACTGTCCTGCTTGAACGTCCAGAATGTTCTCTGTTACTGACTTAACTTTCAAAACTCATAACTATCACTAAAGATATCAAAATAATTCTTTCTTGGACTCATTGGAAAGCTATGAATGTCTAATATATTCATGTAAAATGTCATAATTTTTCACTAAGTTTTTCCTAGTCAAAACGCAACATGAATCTAACTGACTCCCAAAAAACGTCAGTTTTGACAGTTTAACTTCAAAAATCAAGAACTCATCCATTTTCATTTCAAATTGTACTTTTCTTGATTCTATCATTAACTACACATCCTAAAATATCTATATAAAAATACCCATTCGAAAATTCCATCTATAGCCTCTGTTTAAGATTTTACAAGTTTCAAGTATGTACTCTGTTTTTCGAACAGCAAAACAGAATTGAGAAAACTAGCATGTATACATGAATTTGTACTCTAAACCTCACGAATTTTAACTCTATACTCTCCTACACATATGTACTGAGGTTAATGAGCAAATTTCATAACCAAATAACTCCAAAATTCACCCCAAAAGCGTCACACAATCACTGGTTTAACAACTTTTCGGTGACAGAAACTTTCGGACGAATTTTCTCTTATTCCAGCCACAAAACCACCACATAAACCACTCAAATCCAACGTGAAAATAAGGATAAAATGTGTAGGAGACTCACCTAAATATATTTATGATGTTGGATGTGGAATTTGGAGCTTCTTCTTCCTTCCTCAATTGAACCGATCACTCTTGCTCTCTTGTCTCTCTCTTTGTTCTCTCTTTCTCTATTCTGTTTTATTTCTTCCTTTCACTCTCTCTTTGACCAGTTCTCTCTTCTTTTCTGACTTGAAGCAACGGAGAGTGAGGGAGTGCATGAAGTGTGGGATATATGGTTGAAGAAGGTTAGATAATTGTGGTTAGGTGAATCATGTAGGTGTAAGTGTGTGTGTAACGTGCTACCTAATTGAAAGAGGAGTGATTAATGTTAGTGTGTGTGTCGGCAGCTTTTTCTTTTGGACAAAGTGTCGGCAGCTTTAAATATACATATATAGGTATATTTTTATCCTATTAATTACACACACTAGGCTCTAATTTTTCTCTTTGTCTAATTTAAGATTCCTTAAATTTTGTAGGTTCCATAATTTGACTTATTATCAAATTTTCACTTAAATTTTCTTTTCAGAAAAGTTAAGCTTCACTAAATTTCAGATATTACATAGTGAGAAACAGGATAAATAATATCTAGGATTTAATTAAGAGATCTAGGGTTATCCATTAGGGACATTAGATAAGGATATTTATTCATTAGATTTATTATTTTAAATTTAATATTTGTTGTAGTTATGGAAATAGGTTAGGCCCCTAACCGGGCCTACGGCATAGTCTAACCTATTTAGTAAATAGATCACGCTCAGGCCTATTTAAATAAACAGGCCGAACCTATTTTCATAAGGACTAGCCTACAAGCTTATAAGCCTGGTCTATTTAACTTTTTTTACTTTATGCCATTATATAAGTATATATAATATCATCTAAATAATTTTATAATTTATTTATAAATTTATCAACTCAGCTTTAATTCTAAGTTTCACATCCCATAATCACTTCACACACACTCAAATCATGCATTTACATCAATCATTTACCCCTACCTCTCTTTTCTTCTTTTGCTCAAAATGATAATGCTAACTCACTCCCTCTCCTTTGATTTGCGTTGTCCACTAAAATATAATAATTACTATGAGTTTATTTTAATGCCAAGTAAAATATTATAATCTTAGCAGGATGAGTATGTCCCCATTTACATGGGAAAAGTAAAAGGTAAACTACAGGTTTACCTGCTGCTCGTTATACTTAGTCGATTTCGGAAAATATCTCATTAGCCATATTCTGAAACTGGATTGGACCAACCGGTCCAGTAGTTGACCCCAGTTTGACCGATTTAACCGTGGTTTGATTGGTTTTTTATTTCTTTAATATTTTATTCAGAATGTCATATAAAATAACCCTGAAATCTTCACTTCCTCACTAGTCTAACCCCGGGTTAGCCCCGGTTTGACTCCGATCTGACCCACTGACTCTTAACCCAGTACCCCAGCCGGTTTAGTGACCGATCTGGGTTTCAAAACCTTACTCATTAGTCAATTGATGATCAGACAACTATTGTCAGTTTGTCATTAGGCATTCTTTTCTTTTCCTTACTAAGCCCTTATATTAGGATGAGAATGGATGTTAGGCTTTTAAGACATAATATGGGATTTGCAAATAGGCTTGAAAGGTTATATATAAATTTGGAAGCATAGGATTTAAAGACTATTTAAAGCCCTACATTTTAAGTATGTTTTTAAACAAGCTTCAGGCCTTGGAAGGCCTAGGCCCAGGCCTAAAAAAGCCAATATATAAGCTCAGGCTTTAAATCTCTATTGCAGGTGTGCAACTCTTCATGAACAAGTGGGTTATACGTATGAACAACACAAATTTAACAAATCAAATTTGCAAGTGTTCCACTCTTCATAAAAAAGTGGAATCCCCCTACGAATAACATTAATTTCTGGTGGTCAGAGCTCCGGCTGGTTAACACCAGAGCTTGGATGGTCAACCGGATATGGCTATTTCAGCCTAGAGGCAGCTAGCCCCTGGTTGCCGAAGCTTCGACGACAATCAAACCTTTTTTTTTTTAAAAAAAAAGAATAACACAATGGGGTATTATTGTCTTTTTAACTACATAACTCATTTTCATTTTGGTCCTTGATATTGCAGTGAAATTTCATAATGTTTTGATTCTTGATAAAAGTAAATTTAGTCTTGTGGTCCTATAATGAAATTCACCAAAAAATAATGACATGCCTTATAATTATATCAAAAAAATTTTCTCCCCGCCTTATAAGTGAGAGCAAATAATGTTAGTAGACTATTATCATCAATATTATAAGCAATTTACTCAATGTGATTTTTTTAATGCGCAAGGTTCCAATTCTCAACCTTAATTTGAAAAAAAAAAAAATTTAATTTCCTTCCATTTGAAGAACCACTATTTAGCTAGCTAGTAGCTCAACTTAGTTATCTCTAATCACAAAGCCTAATCTCTGTTGGAAGATATAGCAGGCTAGCAGGCCATTTATGTCAAGATGCCGGAATTCAAACAAGCAAAGCTTTGCTAATTTGTTACATAAACCTACTGGTATATCAATTACCATAAATATAAAAGAGAAGAACATATTATTTAAATGAAGATCGATACATGTTAAAGATTAAAGCATAAACAAACCATCCAATTCAAACTCAAGGAATCCACCATGCACTCCTCACAGTTTAAAACAAACACATGCGCTCGACTCAAAATCAACATTGTTGTTGAAACATGTTTAACAAACTAATTATGAGCTACAATAATAAGCTCTTATTGAAGCCACGGTCACACTTTATTAGAGTAGACAGGTAGGTGACTTGTTCATATGGTAGGTGTGGGTACTAATAGTGAATGAGATCGCAGCGTCTGGGAATGGTGAAGGCGATGCGATGGTCGATGCCTGAGTACTTCCAAGTGTCAGAATTGATGATTGCATAGAAGCATTCCTCTGACACTTGGGAGAGAGGCTCGCAGCAATTTGGAGTCACCAGAGCCGTTAAGTCTCTTGCCGGTTTAGCACAGTGACGAAGAACATGTGTTAGCATCCTATCTGGGCTGAACTTCCCACATGCTCCATAGCCATGAGCTTCAACTCCAGCGGCCACAATTGCCAGAAGCAGCACCAAGCAAATCAACTTCTTCATTCCCTGATAAATTAGTTTTCTCTGATTTATTCAAATTAATTGAAAAAGGAAGCTAAGTCTTTGTGTTCCACTGCTTGGGCAATGTCTTGATCTGTGAATATATAGGAAGTAGAAGCACTTTGGAAATGAACAAACCTTGTTCCCCAAGTCTTAAACCACTGGCTTTACAAATTACAAGTTGGAATTAATTGTGGATCTTTTCACCATCCGTCTTTTTTAAGAATCTCAGGCCTTAACACAATACAATTAAGCACATGGATGCCCAGAAGCTGCAGCTTTGATTAAGTTGTTAACAGCTCCTAGTTATTGTTAAAACTATATCCAAGAGTTTATTATTTTATTCTTTCACCTACGTACTTGGTCAAAGGTTTCATCATTACCCAACCCTCACTTTTGAGTCAGCTTTTGTGGAGTCAAATATTTGAGCTCATGCACATAACGTCTAATACTTTTCCCTTATAATATAAATGTAGTACATCCAATACAACGGACAAGTTTCTAATTTAATATTAAAACTAGTTAAAATCAAGTATTGTTGAGAATTAATCACATGAGAAATATGGATAAGATATTATATATGTATAACCACATTTATTGGTAATCAACTTAAAAACAAGGACACACTTATTTCAACAACTCTACAAACTATTGAACTAAATGTACTGTTTAAAATACGACTGAAGTAATTCAGACAATTAAAGGAGGAGAACTACTATCCAAAAAAAAAAGACGAAGAAGGAAAACGCCTACAAATGAAAGTCTATTAATTAATGAGCCAGTCATTTCTTCTCTTGAGTATTTTAGTCTATATACTCTTTAATAACAAAAAAATAAGTTCTTTTCTTAAATTATTTCATAAACCAAAAAATTCATAGATGTTTCCTTCAACTTGGTTAAATATTAATGACGAAAACTAGGTAATACTTGACTTGTATAAGTTCACTTTAAGACTTTATTTAAGAAAAATTGTGTCTGTTACTCTGATTAATTCAATGAAACTATTACTTGAATAGAATTTTATTCTTGCATTAAGATATATATTAATTATGCAATTAGTATTAAATAAAGTCTTAAATCATGAAAAGTAATAAGGTGTAGATTATAAAGTATTGTTTTTTTATAGATATAAAGTATTGTTTAATATTCATAAGTTTTCTTGAATTTTCAAAACGATTAGTAAATTTATTTAAGGAGGCCAAAATTTAACTTGAGATTGATTTACTCCTCAAAATATACTCCCTCCATCTCTCCTTTAATAAAACCTATTAATTAACAACTTTACAACTATTAACATAATTTATTTATTTAAATTTATTTTATGCTTTTAGGATTTTAGAATTAACCTTAATTAAATTTATTAATTAGATAATGTTTAGTTATTAATTCAGAAATTTTTTAATTAACTTGGTGGGAAACATCAAAGCAAAGGATCTACCAACATATAGTTGGTCTAGTAGTGTAAGGCCCCACTAGATCCCTCTAGGTCTTGATTGCAAGTTTAAAGGGGGACACTTAAATTTAAAAGAGCTTTCACACTTCAATAATCTATAATCTTTTTGAGGCATTATTAAGCACTAAATGTGGATACTCTCCTAACGGAGATCCAAACCTTGATTCTGCTTGTCGTTAAACTTGTTGATTCATTTAACTCCCTTAATTTGATGGATCAAAAGTTGAAACCCAACTAACTAGGTGGGCTGAATGAGCCAGCCCACTTAAGTTTCCAAAAAAAGTTTATATTTACACACACACACACATATTTGAATAACATTCATAATCTGTTACAATAAAAAATCTATTAATCTTTAAATTTAAATAAGATTTGCTTAAAATTTGTTAATTTGACTTCATATATTATAATTAATCACAATTTGATTTTTTCCAAGAAAAAGAGAAAAGTTAGCCCGTTAATAATAAGCACTAACTTTTACCACTTTCTATTGGTGCCTGTTATAACAAGTATTTTGGATAAATCAGATGATAACAAGTATTTTGACCAGTGTTGAGTCTATCAAGGTATATATTCCTTTTTTAAGGGCTAAGATTTAAATTTATCATGAATAAGTATTATTAGGCGTACTATGTTTAGCACTGACTCTGTCTTTTTTATGAATATTCATTTGACCTCCTAACGCCTGAGCGTTGGTGAAGCTCCTTTTGCGTAATGTTCACTCATAAGATCGTCTGATCTCTCCCGAATTTGCATCTTCAACTTGATCAGTTTATTCGCTGCTCGAATTCTCTGAACTGTTCATGGCACAAGCTTTTTGTGTGGAGAATTATTATCAAACGGTTTTTTTTTTTTTGAGATACGTGATCAAGAAATCATATCGCAGCAAAACAAAAATGTTTGATAACAAGTCCCTAAGAAAAAGCTTGTGCACTCATAAACAGATCAGAGAATTCAACTGGTGAAGAAACTGATCAACTTTAAGATGCAGATTCGGGAGGGATCAGACGATCTTATGAGTGCGCATTTTGCAAAACGAAGACGACTTCAGGAGGATGCCCGAAAACTTTCTGAAACTTAGACTTCAAATTGTCAAAACGAAGCTGGGCCTCTTCGAGCAAAGATCCTCCGCCATACACAGGTTCTAGTGAATCAAAAATTGGCACAGGAAGATCTTCGTGTTTCGCCAAGGATGAGTGAGGATTTTTAGAAGGTTTATATTGGAGCACAAGGAGAATAAGATCCTAATTATGAATTCTTGAATGAAGGAGTACAAATAAGCCTTTATATAGGCAAACCAAAAGCTAATAGCCTAACCCTAAAATCTAATCATAACTAAATATAATAATATTTCATTTAATTGTGGACTTCTCCCTGTTATTGTGTAAGCTAGATGCATGAGTTGATTATTTTATTCCATCACCTACATGCTATATATAAAATATATTACGTCCAGTCCTTAATATATATAAGTTAGTTGGAGCTTAGATTTAGTACTAAATATAAGACCTAAGTCCATTTTACCTCTTAAATTTATAATTTTTTTCAAAAGTATTCCTATTGATTATAACACATACATATTAAGAGGGTTCCTATCCAAGGTAGTCATGATTAAAATGGGTAGTTTAGTGATTAATTCATAGTTGTTTCAAATAACTAATTTCCCTAATATATTCAAATTCGTTAAGTAGCGCTTATGCTAAAACTTGGAGCTAGTATATATGAATATACGGAGTTATAAAGTTATTTTTCATAATGTAGTTATCTAATGTTCATATTGTTGACTCACGCTTGTTGTGGTGAAATTAAAAACTAGATTAAGTCTATATAGTATCAAGGCGAACTTAGGTGGATCCCTGGCAGAGCCTTTTACTTTGATTCCAAGACTAATCAAGTATAAAATAAAAAATATTAAAAATATGAAAGAATTAAACGAAATATATTTTTGGAACTTTATTTTATAATGAATGAAAAATGAGGAAAGAAAATATAAAGCAAGAAATAATCTTCCTGAGGAAATATGGTAGGTCAACCATATATATGGAGTTATATAATTACTAAGTCAATGAAATAAACCTTAACTACTCGCTAATTCTAATTCTTAATTCTTAATTATAACTAATATGCTTAGTTATAATCATTCCCTAATTAGTAATCACTTAGATGCAAATTTACATTAAATAATAAATTTTTTTAAAGAACATTTTACTATGCTCAAGATAAGAGTAAAACATATAGTCAATCAAACTATTAAAAAAGCATGAAATAATCAAACTCATATAATATATTTTGAATTATAACTTTAAATATAAAATTGTAAAGGTTTAATTACAATGATGTTCAAACAGAAATCATAATAACTCAAGCCATAAAATTCAGACTAAAGTAAAAATATGGAAATTCGAAACCTAAACCTTAGGAAATCATAATACATATACATGAACAAAGATTAAACAAAATAACAAATCCAGACTAAAGTAAAAATAACTCAAGCCATAAAATCCATCCCCCCTCCCCCCGGTGCACCGCTTCGATCTTCTTCAATATTTTTGTGTTGCCGAACGTCATTAGGATTCTGAAGTTTTAAAAGAGAGAATATATAAGAAAAAAATATAAAAAATTAATTTAATATTTTCAATCTCATTTTCTACGGCAACTAATTATAATTAGGCTTCATTGAATTGGTTTTTTTTAAAAAAAAAATATCTAAGTATTAGACCGTGTAGCAAGTAGGACTTCATTTGAAATATAGAATATAATTTCATAAAAATTTTATTCAAACAGTCAAGAGACAATTAATCAAAGATGGACAGCGCCAACGAATTAAAACGTGTTGTTCTTGATAAATCTATTATGTTTCAATGTAATTGAAAGGGTCTTAAGACTTGGGAAACTGGAGTTAATTGGGAATTACATCTGGTTTGTGGTAAGAATAGGGAACTCAATAAAATCTGACCCAGAAAGTGTCCACACACAGATCAACTTGATAAAACTGGCTGTTGTGTCTTGAATCAACGTTGCACTCAGTTTCAGGAGTAAACCCAAGGCCCTTCTTTATAGCCTCTTTTATTCTCTCTAAAGTGTGAAAAAAAAAAACAAATCCAATTCCTTTCAATGCTTACAACCAGATTCGATGTAGGAGCCGATTGATGCACTGGAGGAGTTATTGTTTTAAATATATATTATTTAAGAATAGGATAAGTAATATTAGAATAAAAAAATAATGAGCAGAAAGGGTTATTATTTAGATATTACAGAGTTACTGAAATGTCGGTTAAATAATTTCATAGTAACTAATTAATTATTCTGAAAGCTTGGGATTAATTTATAAAACTAAGTATTATATATAGTTAATCAAGTTTACTATACTCTTACATTTAAAATAAAAATATAAGGAAAATTTTTTTTAATATAATATAACTGAAATAAATGAAAATATTACTCTTTAACGGCCTAAATTTGTGAGAAGCTCAAGTTGTAAAAAGAAACCCTACACTATTCTCTCTTTAAATTTTTCTTCCCTATCGACGCACACACCAATCACTCTGCCGCCACATACCCCCCACACTCAAGAAAGTATCTCACTCCTCCTTTCTCTCTGGTTCGGTGGAATCAGTGCCCCCTTCCCGCTTATTACAGCATCGATCTCTATCTCTCTTCCATCCTTAGCTTTCCTTTTCGCTTCTTCTTCTTTTTTTGTGTGTGTGTTGTCATTTCACATTTTCTCTCTCACACATTCCTATGTCATGTCCCCACTCCTTTTGATCCTTTACTGTTGAGTGCATTTTTTTTTTTTGGTAAAGATTGGGCATTATGCCAGCTATTACATTAATCAACCAAAATAACCTCGTGGGTAAACAACACCCACCTGATCACTATACAAATATGGCACCACCACAAATAGTGGGGTATCATAATATACTACATTGGTATCACAGTTGAAACTATTATTTGCTAACCAATCCGCTACTGCATTACCTTCCCTAAGAGTATGAGAGAAGCAAACCTGCATATTCCTTCTTCTTCGTCTTAAACACGATGTAAGAATCCTGTTGTTTGACTTGCCGTGAATCCAAGCCTCCTGTATTAAGTGAATTGCCGATGTCGAATCTCCCTCTACTATAAGTCTGTGAATGCCCAACTCCTGCGCCAACATCAAGCCATGAAATGCTCCCCAGAGTTCAGCTATAATCGCATCGCAGGTCCCAAGCTGCACACTATAACCACTCAACCAACTACCAGCAGCTTTCCTCAACACCCCACCACAACCTGCCACCCCTAACCTGCCACCCCTGGACAACCCTTTGCAGCTCCATCAAAGTTCAACTTCACCCACCCTTCAATGGGAAAACCCCATTTCACTTCCTTCGGGTATTTTCTCAACCCCAACTCATCATACTTTCTACTGAATGCTAGACACTCATCAACATATTTATGAATATAGAGATCTGGCCGGTTAGGTAAGGTAAACCCCTCCTCAAATAACAATCTATTACGCCAATTCCGAATCATCCTGCAACAAATAGCAAAAATGGTGGACCATTCCTCTCTACTACTTAGATTATCCAAAAACCAAACAGAAATAGGCATAGTAAAAAACTGATAGCATACCTTTGTTGCACCTAGCGCCTCCCATATCATTTGAGATTCAGGGCAGCTTCTCAAGACATGGTCATAGTCTTCAATCCCAACTCTGCACCTACCACAATGTGGCTCTCCCCTGAGTATTATGGATCTGCGTAAGGCTGTCAATAGCCTATCTTGCACTGCTAACCATAAGAAGACTTGAATTCTTCTAGTGACCTTCACCTTCCACACATGTTTCCAAATCTCTTCCCTAACCCCATCTACAACCCCTCGCCTTCTTTGATACAATTGTGCTACTGAAAAATCACCCCCTCTACCTCCTTTCCATAGGACCCTATCGTTTCCATCTTCAGCACAAGGAGGAGGAACTGCTTTAATTAATTGCAAGATACCATGCGGAAGCTTTCCTTCCAACCAGGACCAATCCCACTCTCCATCCCTACCCACAATCTGTTGTACCCTCAGTTCCTCATCGATAACATGGTCAGAGTCCACACAATGCTCTACTAATCTCCCATTGCTTCCTAACCAGATGTCCATCCAGAATTTAGTACTTCCTCCATTTCGCACTTCCCATGTCACCTCTCTGGTAATGTCAGGCCAAATATCTACTACATTCTTCCAGAGCACAGAGTCATGGTTCTTCACTCTACATTCTACAAACAAATTGGCTCCTCTTCCATATTTAGCTTTTAGAACTCTAGTACATAACCCTTCAGGCCTGGCCAACATATTCCAACCAATTTTTCCCAACAATGCTGCATTCATTTCCTTCATTCTTCTTATACCCGCCCCTCCTTCCTCTTTAGGCCTACATACCCTCTCCCAACTGATTGCATGTAACTTCTTCTTTCCCTTTTCTGACCCCCAAATGAAATTCCTCTGTAGCTTCTCTATCTCATTACACACCCCAGAAGGAATGTGATCATGTTGCATCTGAAAATTTGCAACCTGAGATGTAACTGAGTGAACTAAAGTGAGCCTCCCAGCTAGTGACAATGAGTGAGCTTTCCATCCACTAAGCTTCCTTTGAACTTTATCAATCAAAAACTGGAATTTATCCCTAGATTTTTGACCCTGAGTTATATATGCTCCCAAGTACCTACCTAATTCATCCTTACGCTGAAAGCCACTCATACTGCTGATTATATTCTGCTTATCCCTAGGAACATTCTTAGAAAAGAATATAGTGGTTTTCCTTGGGTTTACCTTTTGCCCTGAGACCACCCCAAACAAGTCCAAACACTCAAGAGCATTACTCATTTGCTCCACACTCGCCTCACAAAACAACAGTAAATCGTCTGCAAAGAGTAGATGTGAAATGCATACCTTATTTCTCCCTACCATTACAGGTTTCCATTTTTTGCTTTCCACTGAATCTGCAATGATATGAGATAGTTTCTCCATAGCAAGCACAAATAGGTACGGAGAGAGGGGATCCCCTTGTCTAATTCCTCTGGTAGGCTTGAACTCCTCCTTCTTGCTTCCATTCCACAATAGCCTCATTTTAACTGATAATAGACAATTTTTAATGATATTTACCACACATTCCAGAATCTCTAGCTCCTCCAATACTCTTAGAACAAACCCCAAATTTAGTCGATCATAGGCTTTCTCCAAATCAATTTTAATTATCATATACCCTCTCCTCCCACTCATTCTGTTCCTCATGTGAGTCACCTCTTTCGCGATTATAATATTCTCTTGAATATTTCGTCCTGGCACAAAACTAGCCTGAAAGGGAGATACAACTTTATCTATAATCCCTTTTAGTCTACTCACCAAAATCTTGGTAAGGCCCTTATAGAGTACATTGCATAAAGCAATTGGTCTAAATTGTGTGACTAACTCTGGGTTATCCATTTTTGGAATTAATACTAGGAGAGTAGCATTCAGTTCCTCCACCCCTTCCGTTCTTTTCCACAAACGCTTTATCAACTCAACCACCTCCTTGCCTACCACCCCCCAATTATTCTGGTAAAAGATCGCCGGGTACCCATCCTCTCCAGGGGCTTTAAACCCCCCTATGTTAAAGAAAGCCCTCCTTATTTCCTCCTCATCTAAACTTCTCCCTATCCACCTTAACTCTTCACCACTTACTTCCCCCCACTGTTGTCTAGTCACATGCCATGCTCTGTTAACATCTTCCTCTGAAAATAGATTGACATAAAAGTCCTGAAACATTGCACCGATAGCTTATTCATCCTCTACCCATAATCCTTCATTATTTTTTAGGCTTCGAATCTTGTTCCTCCTCCTTCTGACCATAGTCTTATTATGATAATACCTCGTGTTTCTATCCCCATGGTTGATCCATAATCCCCTAGACTTTTGATACCACAATAACTCTTCTTGTATCATTGCCTCTACCAACTCCTTCTCAAGTTCCCGTTCCAGATCTATTAAAAAAGTGTTTTCAAAGCGATCTGAACTCCTTTGAATACCCTCCAGTCTTCTCTGTAATCCGCTTATTCTAAATCTAATGTGCCCAAATACCTCCTTGCTCCACAGTTTTAGATGTAACTCCAAATCCTTCACATTGTCACTCACATCTCTCCCTTTCACCCACTTATCCTGTAGGAACTCTCTAAACTTCTCATGATTAAGCCATGCCGCTTCGAACCGGAAAGGTTTGTCCCTTACCACCTCGTCATCCCAACTTGTTCCCATAATTAAGGGATGATGATCAGAATTAATCCTTATACCTATCCGAACCATAGCATCAGGAAATAATTCTTGCCACAGCAAGTTGCATAAGCATCTATCTAGTCTTTTGAAAACAAGATCATGTCCTTGCCATTTAGGTCCCCTCCACGTGAAGAAAGGCCCACTAAAGCCCAAGTCTAGTAGGCCCTTTCCCTCAATCCATTCCCGGAACCTTCTACATCGTCCTTCATTCACCCTGCCACCCCCTTTTTGCTCCAAGCAACTACTGATTTCATTCCAATCTCCTGCTAGTAACCATGGGTCAGACATATTTAAAGCAATTTCTCCCAACCTCTCCCATAACTATCCTCTTTGGCTTTCATGTGGACTAGCATAAACCGCAGTAAAGAACCAAGAAGGATGATCACCCACAGTCAATTTACAATGAATAAATTGCATATGCCTGGCTATCACACTCACCACCAATGTTGGGTCCTTCCTCATAATCCAAATTCCTCCTGCAAAACCCATTGCTTCCATCACTTCTGAGAAACCAAAACCAAAAGATCGAATAATTCTTTTGGCTCTAGTCCCACTAACACGAGTTTCAAGTAAGACAACAATATCTCCCTTATGAACATGACTCAGATTTCTGAGGGCCGCAGCGAAACCTTTACTTGCTACCCCTCTACAATTCCATACTATGATTTTAACCATTTAAACTAGAAACAGGTGCTCTCCCCTCCTCTTCACATACTTTCATTGTCCCATCAATTGCCAATTCATCTTTGTTACAATTTGTCCTTTCCTCCATATCCTCCCCATAGTATTGCCCCACCTCTTCCACCGAGATTTTTGGGCCTTTTAAGGCAGAACTAGTCGCTCCCATAAGATCCGGCAAAGGTTCATCCCCTACTTGCCCTTCCTTCGCAAACTGACCACCACCCCCTATCACAGAGCCCTCACCCCTTTCCTTATTCCTCCTCTCCACACGAATTTTAGAATGTTGCACAGTTGCCCCCTTTTGAACATTGGATACATCCGTAAAAGAGTTCACACTCTCTCATGGTTTTGTCAACTTGTCTGGATATAATTATTTTAACATATAAACCATCTTTCCAGATTCATACTCTACGTGTGGGTGTTGTGTGGGAAAAAATTATTTTATTTTAACTTTCATCAAAGCATTGATTAAATATATATATATATATATAAAAGCAGGCACTGCCATTCAAAACCCACGCTCATTGTCGCCTCTTTCCTGTGTGGGCGCACATACATATTTTGATTTTTTTTCCCTTCTTCATATATAATATGTCCTTCCTCCACGTTTTCATTGAGGAGTATTGGGTTCTCATGCTTAAATCTCGTGGCTGTGTATGTGTACATATGATTTTCTATATTCCCAACTAGCATTAAATTTTAAACTGAGACATTTTGAATTGCAATAAAATGTGTGTATATGCACACAGTAAGTTGATCCTTAGAGAGTAGCTTTACAATAGTTTCAAAATAATTCTAGAGTAGCTTTTGGATAATTTATTGATAAATATTTATGCTTATAATCTTGTAGACTCTCATTAAAAGTTTTGAAGTAACTCTTTGTGTGACTACCTATAGGCTAGGGGCAAAGGTAACTCTGAATATTCTTCCATATATTTCTGAATTATGTATGATTATGAATGACTATCTTTTATAAAAAAAATGGACTAAATTATATGCATATCTGTATGTATTGTAAATTCTTATGTAAGTAATATTACAAGTAAATTTCTTTAAAACTCACTTTATTCACATAGTTAATAATTTAATTATAAGTCATGTATTGTTGGATTATTGTTTCCTTTTAAGTACGTTTGAATATGTGATGATATTTGATATGAATGGAAGCATAGTTATTGTACTTTGTCTTTTAATGATATTATATTTATTGATGATTGAATATAAATGGCATGGTTGTTGCATTTGTGGTGGGTTGGAATAAGGAGGAATTTGTATAGCAAGATCTTTTACCACGTGGTATGTCATCACCCGCATGATATTATAAATTGTTAGATTGATTAATTATCGTTTGTAGTAAATCCTATACCCTAAAATATTTTTTTCAGGTGTATCTAACACCCTAAATTATTTGAATTGTTAAAAACAAATTAAAATTGCACAAAAAAGTACTTCAGGGTGATAGACGCACCCAAAAAATACTTTAGGCATAAATTACTTTAGGGCACCGAATACATCTAAAAAAGCAGTTTAGAGTGCTAATTGCACCTTAGTCCATAAAAGATTTCCTATTGGATTCGAGATAATTTATCAAGTTGATCATATCGCATCGTTAAACTCGGCACATTTTTTATACTATTATTTGATGTGTGGTACGAAATTATATTTAACCATTATTAGACTTAATTAGAGAGGTAATTATCTATACATGATGGGAAAACTCTCAAGCTTATTTAAAAGAAAATGAATCCCTTCCATTTGATCAGCATGCCATTCTTCGATTATTAACAAAATATAATTCAACTTATTTATCTAATCACAAAGCCTTGGTTTGTTGATACCCAAACCTGAACAGTAATAATTGCAAAAGACGAGGAAATTTCAACCTACTTTATCTTCAATATATTCGGATTGCAAAAATTACGATATAAAATTAATTATAATGATAATATTTGGATTAAGTTCCCATAAAAGTAAGAAATATTAGGATTTAAAATGGATGGGTGTGAATGAATTAGCTAGTATAAATCTTTTGTGCCTACCCTCTTTAATTACTTTAAATTTCAACATTCCAGAGTTTATTTTCAACCTATAGATCCTAAATGTAAAATCTATTTCATATCTTTATCAATTTTTCCTAAATTAATCCTATTGATATCAAGGTATTAAAAACCAGACTAGTCAAAACCTGCCGAAACAGTGGTTCAAGGATTAGTAGGTGAGATCATGGTCAACTTGAGGTTAGACTAGTGATAATTAAAAGATGTATTTAAAATAAAATGTATAAAAATATCTACTAACAACTCATATATAGTATATTTCACAATAATATATTTACACATAATCAATATAAAACAGATTAATCCAATTTAAAAATTTGAATGTTATAAAAAGTATCCGAGAAAAGGCATATTTTCTATATTATCAATATGTTTTTTTACATTTCCGCTTCTATTTTCCTCCTCTTTTTCCTCTCATTTCTTTTTTTCTTTAGTAAACATCTTTCTTCTTTAAGTTCTTGCATTCCATACATTTTGTGAGCAATTTTTTAATTTAAAGAAAAAAAAAGTGACCCCCGGTCCACTTTCAACCCAACTAGTTTATGCCGGGTTAGGCTGGTGTGCCCTTGGTTAAACCGGGTCACACCAGGTCAGGTCACTTTTCCCCTAGTTTTTCTACTCACCCGGACTGGACAAATGATTGGGTCAACTCAGCCGGTCTAGGTTTTAATACTATAATTGATATTCCCTCAATAATAATCAAGTATGAGAGGGAGAGGGGGAATTAAGAAATATGATTAGGATATTTAAGGGGAAAAAAATCATATCAACTAACTTGCATTAATATTCAAGTTAGTGAATTAAGTCTTATATTAAAAACCGAGTATATAGCTTTGTTTTCCCAATTTTTTACTGTTGTGCAGTCTGTGATTGAGAAAAAGTTTAGAGAAAAATTGTTATAAAACGCCCAATTTCACCCACTAACAAAGATCTTCCTTTGTTTTTTGGTAAACACACTGCAGAGACATATTGCTTCCAAGGGTCATAATTGATGATCATCTATATAAGGCATTGGCAAAGAGGCTCGCAGAAATTTGGAGTCACAGGCCCGTTAAGTCTGTCGCTAGTTTAGGACAATGATGAAGAACACATGTGAGCATCCTATCTGGACTGAACTTCCCACACACCCCATAGCCATGAGCTTTAAGCCCCGGCACTAGCCACTATCCCCAAAAGCAACACCAAGCAAATCAACAACTTCATTTTCCTGATTTTAATTACTTTCCTCTGATATATTGAACAAGGAAGCTATATATATATATATATAGAAATATATATGTCAGTGTGATGTTCTGCTATGTGTCTTGAGGTGTGTGTATATTTATAGAGGTAGTAGCAGCACTTTGGGATTAAAAAACCTTGTTCTTCCTAAATACTTGAACTATTGGCTTTACAGGTTGGAATCTGCAAATCTTTTTCGTAGTCGATCACTTAAAAAAAATTTAGCACATGGATAGCCAGAAGCTGAAGCTTCAAATTGTGTTTAACTCCTTGTTATTGTGAAAACTATGCTACTCCGTCAATGGGTTCATCATTATTCAACCAAATCAATTTTGAATTTCAGTAATTACTTTCGCGGCAAGCCAATGCTCTTGATATTCAACTTTTTGAAGCAAGATTAATATATAAAAGGTAAATTATACATTTTATATAAAAAAATTAATGATATGATTTATAAATATGATAAAAATGAATATTTTCTCTCTAGCTTATAAATAAGACCAAAAGAGTAGTTATCTAATATTAAGTAGTGCAGCTGAGTTATATTAGAGCATTCTATGATGGATAATAAAGTTTCAATGCACAGGATATATAAGAAAAAAATATAAAGAAAATTAATTAAATTTTTTCAACCTCTTTTTTTATGTTTTGGATTGAACTTTTTTTTTGGCTTCTCCATATATTTTCCATACGGTTAAAGAAAGAATTATATAGAATCATTACGATTCATAAGTTGATTATCGAAGCAAAGCAAAAGGGCCAACAGAGGAGAAAAAGGCCACCTATATTGTAATTCTATGAAGAGTATTAAGGATAATTCTTTATGGAACCATTTTATCAAATAAATAAAATCGTGATAACATCATTTTTATAAAATAAATTAAAGGTAAATAGTAATGAACGTTGAAACTTTCACATAATTCAATGACAAAAATGTAAGCGTAAACTCACTCTGAAGCATCTTGTCAATATTCCATAAAAAAAAGACGTTGTCATAAAGATCTTGTCTTCTAGTACTCCTGATGAAGAAAAGGGAGATTGCATCCAGTGATGGAGGATTCCTCTGGTATATATTGATATAGATATTATACTTCTCAGGTTCTCACCGCCGGGGAAGTCAGCACTATGCAGAGGGAGGTGTAGGTATTTTGCTAATATCTAAATAATTTATGTCATGCGTCAATGTAGCATACAAAATTTATAGAAAGCTGCTTTATTATTAAGTCATAACAGCTTGCTTCAAATTCTATGCACAAATAAGTAACCTAAAATCTAATTAATATAAATGTGTGATGTTTTGTCAATGACCTTATTGATTAATTAGTTAATCAAGTGTTAGAGTATATAGTTTTGTTTTGCCAGTTTCTTTTTTACTGTTGTGCATCTGTGTTTGAGAAAAAGTTTAGAAAAATTTTTACATTACACCCAATTCGGCCTCCGACAAAAAGTTACTGCTTTTTGTTTAGTTTATTATCAATGTTTTATTATTTGGCTACTACTGTAGAATCTTCCCTTTTCTTTTTGTTAAAAATGATTGCAACATCTTTTTTTTGTTATCGATTAAAACTTGACCTATTAATACTTCAGTCCCATTATTTTTAATTATTTTATGCTTTGATGAAGAATAAGGCTTAACCTTTATCGCTTGTCTGTTGGTTTGTTAGACCTCTTGAAGACATATTGCGGTGTTATTTCAAAATACCCATTACTAGTATATCATTGAGATTTGCTAGAATATATGCCGGAATACTTCCAAGTGTCATAATTGATGATCATGATACTTGGGAAAGAGGATTGCTCCAATTTGGAGTCACAGGAGCCGTTAATTCTGTCGCTGGTTTAGCACAGTGACAAAGGACACATGTGAGCATCCTATCTGGACTGAACTTTCCACACACTCCTTTGCCATGAGCTTCAAACCCCAGCACTAGCCACTATCACCAAAAACATCACTAAGCAAATCAACTTCTTCATCATCCTGCTGTTAATTACTTTCCTCTGATATCTTCAATTGAATTGAACAAGGAAGCTATATATATATATAAATATATGTCTAGCTGTGTGATTGTATGTCACATTTATGCTGCTCTGTGTCTTGAAGAGTGTGTATATATATAAGTAGAAGCACTTTGGAATGAACAAACTTGTTCTTCCTAATGTCCTATACTATTGCCTTTACAACTTGGGATCTGCCGATTTTTTTCGTGGTCGATCATTCAACGAAGTCTTAGGACTTACGGAATAAAGCACATGGATAGCCAGAAGCTGGAACTTTAAATTGTGGACCTGCTTCTATTGTTATGGGAAAAACTACTACTATATGATTTGGTTATTTTATTCTATCACGACCCTGCTACTTGGTCAAATGTAAATATGATAAAAATAAATATATTTTCTCCCTAGCTAGTAGTTACGTAATATCCAGTAGTACTGCTGAGTTTTATATTTGAGCAGGGTCGAATGTAAAGTCGGGAAAATGAGCTGAGCCCGTCGGGCCGGACCTCAGATTTTTACCTCAAAAATGAAAGCGGGCCTAAAAAAGCCAGCCCTGTAGAGCCGAGGGCCTAAAAGGGCCGGCCATGTAGGGCCACAGGCTGGCCCTTTAGGCCCTGTATGTTTTTTTTATTTTTTAAAATTATTTATATGATAATATGATTATTAATTTTTTATATTTTGTTAATGATGTTGCAAATATTTAGTTGATATTAACTTTTTTAGAGTTAAGTTTCATAAGAATATCTTGTATTAATAATCCTAAAAATTAAAAACTTATAAAAAATATTTCTTATTTCATAAATATTCTTACCAATTTTGTATTTTTTGACTTATTTTCTTGTGATTGTTTTATTTATATCTTGTGTTGTTTATTTTATTGACTACTTACACTTTTTAAGACATATTTAGAAGAAGTATTTTTAATTTTGTAAAGTCTTCTCATTAATTATTTGTAATTGTGGTATATAGACAATAATTTACCTTTGATTATGACTTAATGACCGTGTTTGTTTGTTGCATGATGCATACTATTTACACTCTAATTTTGATAATTTTTATGTGTTAAATCAGGAATTCGATTGTTGTGATTTTTAAAAAAAAACTGAAAAAAAATAAAATTTGTTCAATCTTGTGAAAATATCTTCTGGCAGTGGCCCTTATGCTTCCGAGCCGGGCTTTGAAAAATGACAATTTTTCTTACCCCAGGCCTAGAAGGGCCGACCCTTTTAGGCCCTGGCCCATCAAGGGCCAACCCTGTAGGGCCGAGCCGACCTTGATTCCCAGCTCTAGTCGAATGGACTCTCAGAAGTTTCAATAGGGAGAATATATAAGAAAAAACTATATAAAAAATTAATTAAACATTTTCAACCTCTTTTTTTTTTAAATTTTTGGATTGTTGAACTTTTTTTTTCCTTCTCCATATATTTTCCCTCCAACTAAGGAAAGAATTATATAGAATGATCATCTCGCAAAATATATATATATATATATATATAGAATTATCACGAAAAGCAAAGCAAAGCAAAATGGCCAAGAGGGAAAAAAGGCCAGATCAACCTATGAAGAAGCCTTTATGACTATAATTCTATGAAGAAGCCTTAATGACTAGATGTTGGCGTTCGATGAACAGATGAGAAATTATTTATGGAACTTTCGCATGCTTAGTTGCTTCTCTTATGACATATGACCGATCCCTCTCAATATTCCTTACATGTCGTGAAGATCTTGGTGAAGACGAGGGTGTATCAAGTGATCGAAGAGAAGCAAATTCAAGGGTTGAATTATAAAGCAAATCATGATATCACCAGGAATTTTCAATACTCACAAACAAGCTAGAATCTGTATATATACAGGTGAAGGTGGTTTAGGAGACAGCAGAAAGCGGTGGCTTTTGTTTTGTTAGGGTCAGTGAGGCAGTCCCGGTTCTTCCGGATGCTCCAATGACCGTTTCTTCCGGTCACCCGATCGTGTTTCGCCCAGGCCCTATAATGCTATATGTAAGCTCGCACCTATATTATTCTTCTCTCTTTTCCTACGAATCTGTCTTTGTCCGATCAATCTGTTATTCCCTCATACTACCCTTTTGGATTTGTATTCATTTCAGTTACATTCTCGACTTTGTCTTTTGAAGGTCCGTTTTTACCCTTCTTCTTGTTCTCCCTCTGTTCTTGTTAAATTAAAGCCTCTACGTGCTCTTCCTCTCTCAATGTCGACACTCAAACGTTGATTTTTCTTTCCTTTTTTGGGATAGACACTTGGACGTTGATAAAGGGTATGTATCTTAGGACTTGTGGTCGATGAATTTGTTAGCTTTTTTATAGTTGCAGTTTCAGTTTCTCATTTAAAGAAATAATCGTTGGCCTCTTTCCCTCTACAATTCTTATTGGGCCTTTACATGCTAGATGTTATATCAATTTCATGCTCTGCGCTTCGCATTTGCTTGGTTAATTCTGGTTCTGGGAGGTCGGGTTGTGTGTTCTTTTGTTGCATGTTTATGCTCACCAGGTGTTTGTTTTTATTTCTAATCGAATGCTGATGTTTGGTTTGAAATTGCTATGAGCTTGGAAACTTTGTGAAAGTGGGGGGCTGATCGAAGATGTTTCTGTGGGTTATAATTTGCAGTATGGGCAGGGTGTAGCTGAAGACAAAGAGGCTGGAGAACACTAATGGTCGTCAGGCGACCTATGCAAAAAGGAGGAATGGAATTATTAAAAAAGCTTCGGAATTATCTATACTGTGCGATATAGATATTATACTTCTCATGTTATCACCAACCGGAAAGCCAGCACTATGCAGAGGGAGGCGTAGGTATTTTACTAATATCTGAATCATCCATATCATCAATCAATATACCATACAAAATCTATAGAAGGCTGTATTATTCACAAGTCATAAATAGTAGTAGAGCTTGCTTTAAACTTCATCCAAAAATAAAGGGCCTCCATTGTAGTTAGTATAAGTAGGCGATGTATTATCAATAAACGTATTGATTAGTTAATTAGTTCAAAGAGTGTGGTGAATAAGTGTAAAAGTTAGCTGTTCTTCTAAAACCCACAAGTCTTTTTGGCCAAATGCCGTGATGCCTTTTCACTCCAAGATCAAGGAAGCAATGTTGAGATTTACAACACCTGTTCCACCTATTTTGACATCATTAACTGCTTGGACTCAATGTTGAGATTTACAACATCTGTTCCACCTATTTTGACATCATTACCTTTATAAAATGTATTATCAGTCCCTTAATATTCACACCATTAGTTTCATTAATAGGAAATGCTCACTCATCATATAAATATTATATTAAAGTATTAAATTTAAAAAAAAAAATTAGTATTTAATTGCACTGTCATCATATAAATTCGTTAAGGCAATATTTTTTTCTTGGTAATGAGACTAACCGTGTTAATATTAATGGACTAAAAATACACTTTAAAAACTTAAAGAACTAATATGAAACTTGATGTAAACTTAGATGACTAGAAGGATATTGGCCAAAAAACATGATATATATATATATGTGTGTGTGTGTGTGTGTGTGGGTTTTGTACATAGAAAACACCAATATTCGACAAGATTTCATACACAAAAAATATTAGTACTTGAACTCATATCCTTTTCACCGCGCGGGTGGGTTTTTTTCTTCTCTCTTGGGGGGAGGTGTTCTGCCATCATTATAGGTGGCTTCATTGAGTCCATCCGATGAGATTTCCGACGATCACCCATAGCGGTTGTTATCATAGAGTGGTCTCCAGTTATCTTCTTGGTAATTGGCGACAATGAGGATTTTGAGTGCTGGTGGAGCAGTTAGGGTTGTCATGACTTTAGGGCAAAGTTTTCAATATGTGTGGTGAGTGATTGGAGGCATTTTGAGAATGGACATTGGAGCTTCTAGTCGAGGATCAGAGATCCTAAAGCCTGTAGAGATTGAATTGAAGCGACAAACCAGAGGAAGAGGTGTGGGTGGTGCACTGGTAGGGAAGATGATTAAAGGTAATTTTAATGACAATACAATAATAAATATGATATAGAAGTGTTGGAATACGGGGGATGTGGTAGAGATCCGTGATATGAATGATGCTTTCTTGTTTTATTTGATCAACGGGAAGATTATTGGAAGGTTTTGAAAGGGCGACCATGGGCTATTAATGGACATCTTCTGAATATTCAGAATATTCAATGCTAGGGGGAATATATGGTGTTTAGTGAGCTAAATTTTTCAAAATGTCCTTTTTGGATTCAATTTTATGGTCTCCCACTTGAAGGTATGTGCACGAGTAATGTCAGTATTTTAGGGGAATGTGTTGGTGAGGTTGTACTGTTTGAGGATCGTGAGGCAAAGTGTGGAGTTAATCAAAGCTATCTGCATGCTAGGAATCTGATTGGCATTGATAAACCTCTGGTGATTGATCTTCTTATGCCACGGCTAGATAAGGACAACGCCCTTGCATATATCATATATCAGAGATTACCTGGGTTTTGTCACAAATGTGGAATACTTGGCCATGAATAGAGGAATTGTAGAAGTAGAGATGTTGAAGGGGATGAGCATGGAAATTTTGGGAGTTGGTTGAGTGTTCCTACTATGAAAACTGTGGATGAGGCTATAGTTTTAGTAGATCCTGTATGGTGTGAAGGGGATGATATGAGAAACAGGGCTGCTCAAGCTATTATAGCTCAATATAAGGTGAAGATGGTGCAACAAGCAAGAAGCTATGAGACAGTTACAACTCCGGTTAAATGTTTTTTCCATCTGAATTGTTTGAAGTATATTCGAATCCTGTTAGGAAAGTGGCTAACACCATTAAATGTTTTTACATGATTTTTCATGATTAATTTGGGATTTTTAATTCATTTTTTGAAGCATTATTGCATGATTAAGCACTAATATTAATTAGGAACATTTGTAGTGAATTAAGTGTAATTAGGGGCAAAATTATCATAATTTGTTAATTATTCATGCAAATGATTACTTAGACTTTTGATGCTATATTGTGCTTAATCTTATATTATAGGTGCTTATGAAGAAAATTTGAGATTTTAGAGGGTCAGAATTAATATTTTGAGGTATGGGAAAAATTACAGAAACGGCCCCTGATATTTCTAAAACTTACAAGTGAATGAAGTAAAGCAACGGTGGAAAATTACAGAAAAATACATAGAAGTTTCAAAAATTGTGTTTGGGCCTTACAAACATTTGAAAGAGTTTCACTTTAGTCCCTTCTCAAAACTTTTGATATTTGCAAAGAAGTCCCTAGTCAAAACCTAGTTTGACCAGGACTCCTTCGGACAACAAAAGAACGCGAGACAGAGACCGAAAACACAGTTGGGCGCCGCAAGAAACACCTTTGAGATCTTCAACCCTTCCTTCTCTCCTTCACCTTCCTTCTCGCCGGCGGCATCTTTCCCTTCCTTTGTCGCCGGCGAGCCGATGTAATGCAGGAAGCACCACCAATCAGAGAGACCTAACAGTACTTTGTGTGAAGCACCGTGGAGAGTTTTTCTCAAACCTGAGAGCTGAGATCTAGAGCTGGAAGCTAGAGGAGGAGCGCCGTGGAGCTTACGCCTTGATTGAAAGAGCTTTGACAAGAAAACAAAGAACCATCATCGGCTTGCACTTGTAGAGTCGAGAATTCTGGCCGCGCCTGTCGGGCTAGCCCATTTACGCCCTAGCCCTTCAAGGGCTGGGCTGATGATTTAGAGGCTAAAACAGGAAGCGGGCCTAAAAGGGCCGGCCCTGGAGGGCTGCCCCTGCAGCCCTATAGAGCTTACCCTTTTAGTCCTGTTAAGTATTTTTTAAAAATAAATTAATATATATAATATCATTATATCAAATTATCAATATGAGAGACACCTAAGTACCTAAAAAATATTAATAACAGGTAAACACTTATTAAATTGTTTGATTTATTTTATTTTCTTCAATGGTTTATTCATTTAAACTTTAAAAAAGAGGCTAATTTGGACTTGAGATGATTATTTTAACTAAAAATTTATGAGTTTTAAAAATAATGTATCTCAATTTAAGGTAAAATAATAAATAAATTATAAAATTTGAAAAATATTTTTTTTAATTAAAATGGGTTCAAGCCTGTTTAGGCCTAAGCCCGTGAAGGGCCAGCCCTGTAGAGCCGCGGGCTTTAAAAATTAAAGGTTTTTTAGGAAATGGGGCCGGCCCGTTTAGGCCCGAGCTCGTGAAAGGCCGGGCCGGCCCGTATTCCTAGCACTATGCACTTGCCGCTAACCACCGTTACCACCTTCTTCCTCATCTCTGGCGTCTTGCTTTCCAACGGAGAGAGGCTATGATTTAGATATTACAGAAGCATCAGACCTTTGCTTTGAACCTCCAACACCACCTTCATCTTCATCCTCCTCTATCTCTGTCGTTATCTCTTTAGCCAAGGTCACCGGAATTTGCTGCTCTCACCACCGGTGTCTTCATCAGTCACTACAGCCAAAAGCTTATCTCTTTTCCTCATCGTAGTCGGACTTCCTATGTCTCTCCACCATTTCCATCGTCGTCCTTCTCCTTCCAACATCCCAGCTCCTTCTTTCCTTCACCTTCACTATCTCTTTCTCTCATCTCAGACACTCTATCCCCTGTTCTGACCTTCACCGGAATAGTTCTTCAACTTCCAGATTCTGGCTAGGCTTAATTTCCGACTAGATTCTGAGCTGTCAACTTTTAGGGATTTTGGCTTGAGATCAAAAACTTCAATGGGGAGTAGTTTTTTTTTCTTAGTTCCTTTATGAATTTACTATTATTATTAAAATTCCTAGCTATATTCTAAAGTAGTTTCAGTAGGATTTTGATGAGTTATTTGGACTCCATATTGTTGAACTAAGATTGCTTATATTGTGTTTGGATTAGAATTATTGTGATTGATTGATTTATGGTTATATATTTCCAATTAATTCTTTGTGATTATGCTTGCTGTGTGGTTACTAGTTTGTGCAATTGATTTGAGTTAATTTGAATGGCGCATTTGTGCATTCATATTAGAGGAAACAATTGCATTAATTTAATCCATTTCACACATCAAGTGGCTTTTAACAATTTATCTAAGAGATGACTATGAATGCTATCGTAGGATTAGTCATTAATTAGATAAATCAGACTCAACGAGTTTGCTTAAGGTTTTTAATTAAGACTTGATGTATTTCAACTCCCATATCATTTAATGAACTAGGATAGCCATTGAACCAATTTCTCAAGAGAATTCACTTCATTCATATTTCATTAATCATCCCACTTTTTTATAAAAATACCAAAAATATTAGTCTAACATTTTATTAAATTGCATTTTCTTTTAGCTATTAATTTCAAAAATCCAAAACCGATTTTCCCTTGTTTTATTGCATTTGCATGGTATATAGATTACTTATGATTCAATAAAAGGCTTCTTGAAAAGAGAGAACCATCATAGGTTTGCCTATATGCAATCCTTGGTTAATTTTTGATTATTGACCCTAAGACTAACGTAAGGGAAAAGTCCTAACCAAATGGTGCCATTGCCGGGGAGCTAAGTAATTGGCTCCCTAAGTAATCTAATTGTCAAATTCTCTTTTGACAAGGGGTTTCTCGTGTGATACTTGTTAGTTTTGCATTTTTTTTTGTTTTTCATTGCATATAGTTTAGGATTTTTGCATTTAGGTAGTTTGAATAGCATTCATTGCATTCTTGCTTTGTTCATTATTTTGACTTGGTAGCTTCTGTGTGGTGTTATTTGCTTCAATTTGATATTTTTGGAGCTCATTTGTATGAATTCATCATGTCTCCAAGTTAATTCATAATATATTTGCATTGTTTGTCAATTTGATACTTTTCTTTCTTTTTCACTTGCATTTGTATTCTCTTAGATTCTTTTTCTTAGTTTAACAATATGGAGTCCAAATAGTTCACAACAAAGTCCTACTGCAACTACCATAGAATAGCTAGGAATTACAATAACAATAGGAAATTAATAAAGGAACTAAGAAAAACTCTCCTTTCAAGCTCTTTGAACTCAAGACAAATCCCCAATCTCAAGAGTTGAAAGGCTTAGCCAATCATGGAGCCAAGTACTGTCACTACAAAGTTCACAATCAAACCAGCTATGTAAAATGAAGGAAAGAATGGAATCTGGAAGCAAAGGGAGAGGAGTCTGTCGGTTTGGTAAGAAAATGGAGAATCTGAGATGGGAAGCCAGTGGCTGTGATTTCCCGACGGTGGCTTCTGGCAGTAAGGATTTCAGGTAATGGTGGAGGTTGGTGGAGAGAGTGGTGGACAATAGTGTGATAAAGGGAGGTGGTGTGGTCTTCTCCTCTATTATGATCTGCTGCCAATGGTGAAGGTGATCAGTGGTGGTGGTGACGGAGTTTGAATATGGCTATGGGAAAACAGAGCAAGAACCGGTGGTATTGAGGTCCACCAACGGTGGTGGAGAGTGAAATGTGAGTGGTTCTATGGTTGAAACTGATTGAACCATATTTTACATGATTTTTTTTATGATTAATTTAGGATTTTAAATGCATTTCCTAAGACAATATTGGATAATTAAGCACTAATTTTAGTTAGGGACAATTTTTTTGAATTAATTGCAATTAGGGGTAAAATGGTCATAATTTATTAATTATTTTTTTACAATTGTCCCTTGAACTTTTGATGCTACATTGTGCTTAATTTTGCATTGTAGGTATGAAAGAAGAAATTAAGGATTTTGGAGGTTCAAATTATTGTGCCAAGTGGAAAGAAAAGAGAGAGAGAGAGAGAGAGAGAGAGAGAGAGAGAGAGAGAGAACATGCCCAAGGAGCTGAAGCCCAGACCCATTATCAGCTGAAAGAGAAAAAAAAGAGAGAAAAGCATATATGAACTGGTTTTAGGCTTAAGCTGAAAGGAAAAAAAAGAACATAGGCCCATTGGAAACGGAGGATCCGAGTTGCTAGTGGATATGGCAGTTGGATATAGCATTTGGACATGGGGACCTGATAGAGATAGCAGCTGAGAGTATATAGAAGGTGCCACAACAGGGATGAGGGGAAGCATATTTCCTTCCTTCCTTCTTCCACCTCACCGGCGGCCTCATCTCCCACCACGGTTGCCGGCGAGCACCATTCCATTCACCACCTCTTTCTTCTCCAACCACCATTATTGCAAAGCTAGGAGGATCAGAGTGGAGCATCGTGACTGGGAAAGGGGAGAGCTGAGATTCATAGAGCTGGGAACAGAGAGAGAGAGATGAGACCAGCTTTAACCACCAATCCTTCAACCTCACACGACCAGTCGGAAAAGCTCTGAGCAGAGACAGAGCTCAGATTTGCACCAACACCGAAGCTCACAACACCATTGTCATCGGAGCCATAGTTCGATGAGTTTCTATTATTCTCTCTCTTCTAACATTCCTTCCTCTCTCAAATACCACCCCATCCTCACTCGTCAGCTTCTCTGTAATTTCTGGTGAGTTTTGTCACTTCCAACAACTTCCGAAGGCTCCCTTGCATTTTTCGGCGACATTTCCAAATTCCGGTGAGCATCCCTTCCCAACTACCATCGTCCCTGCTCTATTTTTCCATAGCCACCGTCGGACATCAATGCACCACCCCTGTCATCTCCATTGTTGTCTCTTCACAGTTGGCAGCCACCACTAGAGTTTCACACCACCACCATCATCGTCATCCGCTTCTGTCATCCCATTACCACATAAGTTTCACAGTACCATCACTGGAAGTCCCTCTATTCCAGACCACCAACATCACCATCATCCCTCCATTTCATATGCCAGTGAGCTCTAACTTGCACCAGACCACCAGCGACCTTCCAGATCATTTCAGGCCTCTTCCTGCAACTTTCTAGCAAGGTCCTATGATTGCCGGAGGAATCTTCCAGATTTCGTTGAGTGTTCTGAATTTTCTGGTGAATGTTCAATTATTTTAGACTGTGGCAGTGGCTTATGAGTGACTAATTCTTGCTTCTTGGTGATGAGGATATTTACTTGAGCTCAATAAAATACATAGGGGAGCTCTTTTCTATCATTCCATTAGTCTAGAATTATATATTTAATTGCCTAGTTTTAGGAATTATTGTATATGATTCTGGAACTGAGATTGATGTTAATTGTCTTTGTTGGTTTGATATTTGTGATTGGATTGGATTTTTGTGGCTTGTTGAATTTATATATATATTTCCTTATTGATTCAATGAAATTGTGCTTTCTACATGTTATTGTTAGATTGTACAATTGAATTGGATCAATTGAGTGTCATGTTATCGCATTCACATTAAGAGGAAACAAGTCATAATTATCTATTTTAATTGCACTCTAAGTGGTTCATAATAGTTCCTTAAAAGATAATTACTAGCTGCGTTCGCAAGTGTAATTATTAATTAAGAACACTAGACCTGAGCGATCGTTTGGGGTATTGCTTTCAAGACTTAGAGAAAATTAACTCCTATAATCTTTTGAGCAAGGATTGTCACTTCTTCATTACCAAGAGCATTCTTTATTGATATTTTTCACTCCATACCATTCCATTCAATCTTATTCATCCCATTTTTATAAGAAAAATACCAAAAACAATAGTTTAGCATTTAATTAAATTGCATTTTCTTTTAACTATTAATTTGAGAAAAAACCAAAACCCATTTCCCCTTGCTTTTATTGTATTTGCATGATAATTAGATTATTTAAGTAGCTCAATAAAGGCTCCTCAAGAGAATGACCCGAGTGTTGAATTGTACTGCAATTCTTGGTTATAAATATTTTGCATTTGACCCCAAGACGTAAAGACACGGTTAAATCAGAAACCGAAGGTGGTGAAATGCAAAGGAGGTAGTGAACGGAGGAGATTTCCAGTGGTCATAAATGGTCTCTCCTTGTCAATGAAGCTCCTCCTCTACTGTTGAAGCTTTGGTTTCTTACCCGTCGGAGAACAAAACACGACTGTGATGGTGGTAACTAATGGTGGTAAAGGACAGAGAAGACGAGGATGATGGTGGTGGTCTGGAGGCTAGGTGAGAAGGAAAAGAGAGAGAGTTCCACGATGCTTGGAGACGCACAACAGTGGCCGGCGGTTTGGTGTTGAATAAACGTTGGAGAGGGAGTGAGGAAGACAATGGCCGAAGATGAAGATACTGTAAGGTCGGTGTCTCTCAAGCTCTCTCCTCTCTGCAACTCACTGCACTGTGTCCGAAGATGCTCATATTAAACCTCTGAGCTTGTAAGAATGAAGGTCGCTAGAGCACAGAAGAAGGGTCGACGGAGGTGGTGTGGTTCGGTGGAGGTTTTCTTCTCTTACCGTCGACCTTCCTCTCTCTCGTTCCAGTCCTGCGGTGCAACTCTGTAGCTCACAGACTATCCGCTTCCTCAAAACTCTCAGCTTTGCCCTTAATCCACGACCCTCAGCTCTCAATTCTCTAATGTGTCGGGTCCTGTTTTCACTTTTGGATCCTCCTGCATCTGAATGCCAGTTCCCTCCTCTAACTTAATAGACCTAGTTAAAACGCAAGTTTTGACCAGGATCATTTTAAAAATTTTAAAAGTTCTACAGAGGGATTAAGTGAAGCTTTTCAAACATTGGTAGGGCAGAAATGAAATTTTTAAAACTTCTGGGTAATTGATGTAATTTCTCTAACCCCCTTTTTTCACCATTTTGTGATTTTTCAAAAGTTATGGGGTCCTTTCTATAATTTTCCACAGTCTTCAAATTATTAATTATGACCCTCCAAAGTCACCAATTTTCTTTCAAACATCTGCAATACAAAATTAAGCACAAGGTAGCATCAAAAATTTAAGAAATCATTTGTATGAATAATTAACAAATTTTTGACCATTTTGCCCCTAATTGCAATTAGTTCAATACAAATGTTCCTAACTCAAATTAGTGCTTAATTATGCAATATTGTCCCAGAAAATACATTAAAAATTCCAATTTAATTATGGAAATTTATACAAAAATATGGTTCAATCATAGATGAATAATGAAATTTCACACTTAGTGAACAGTAAATATAATGAAATTAATGAATCAATCAATTAATTTTTACTAACAGCTGCAAACTATATAAATTTGAATCTTCAAATTTGCTATTTAAATTTTTTAATTGTAACTTTAAAATAAGAATTAAATTATAGAATTTAGACTAGGCTAAAGTAAATATTTGGTCAAATTCAAGTTTACATCAATTTCAGTTTATTTTCTTAAGTTTATAAAATGTATTATTAGTCCCTTAATATTCACACCATTAGTCTCATTAATAGGAAATGCTCACTCATCATATAAATTTTATATTAAAGTATTAAATTTTAAACATGTTTTTAGTATTTAATTGCATAGTGACCATATAAATTCGTTAAGTCAATATTTTCTCTTGTTAATGAGACTAACCATGTTAATATTAATGGACTAAAATACACTTTAAAAACCTTAAAGAACTAATATGAAACTGGATGTAAACTTAGATGACTAGAAGTATATTGACCAAAAAAACATGATACACACACACACATATAGGTTTTGATACACAAAAAGCACCAATATTCTGCAAGGTTTCATACACAAAATTATTAGTACTTGAATTCATATCCTTCTTGCAATAAAATTTTGGGAAGACTGATTTGGAGGTCTTTATACTTTTCATTTGTTTTGAATAAGGTCCTTAGGATTTTATTTTTTGGAGAATACAGCTACGTCCCAAGTAAGAAGAAAAATGAAAAAATGATCCTTGAAATCCCAAAATGAAAAAATGGTGCCTAAAAGTTATCAATAGATGCTCCTAGAGTTATCAACAATCTCCACCTGGGGTTGTTAATGAGACCATTTTTTCATTCCCCTTCTTGCTTAGGACCTGGTTGTAATTCTCCTTTTATTTTTTTTATCCAGTCCTTTAACTTTTTGTTGTTAGATTACTTTGTCTCTGAGCTTTAAAACTGTTAAATAAATGGAAATTGGGTTAAAACTTTCTGTTAGAGGAATGCCCATCCCCTTCATCCAAAAGATGAGCAGGAATGCTCGTCCCCAAATAAAAGGGTTTTTTTCTTAAAAAAATACTCCATGCACTAAAAATTAATCAGCTTAAGATGTTAGGTGTTAAAAAAATATTTCAAATATTGGGTGCTACTGAAAAAATATTTTATGATAATAATGTTGCAGGAAAAATATTTTTGAATCCAGAACTAGAAATTAATTAATTTGAGATACCGGGTGACAAAAATATTTCAGAGTACAACATACAATTTAATTCAAATAAATAAGAATACATAAAAAAGCAAAAAAAATGATCCCACCTCAAAAATGGGGGGGATGAGCATGTTGTGCTCATCCTATGCTGACCTGTTAGAGAGAGCTAATGAGGCAGATAGGTGGATTTTGCCTATAACTTGTAACTGAGTAAGCAACCACCTGGATAACGAAAACCAAGTCTGAAATTATGTGGAGAAGGGAACATATATGGGTGTTTCATCAACTTACAATTAACCCGGTGATCTCCCTAGCCCCTAGGGTTAGTACTTGTGAAGGCCAAGGCATAACGGGTTACAACTTAAACCTGATAATGTTCGAATTTGATCCAATTTGAAAAAATTAATAAAAATTATTATGTTAGGAAAAATAGTTAAATAAAATTCCTATTGGATGCTGGCTAATTTATCAAGTTGACTAGTTCAAAAAGTAGCACCAAGCAAATGAACTTCTTCATCCTCCTCCTGCTTAATTACTTTCCTTTGATTTCTTCGATCAACTTGAACAAAGAAGCTATTTGTTTGTATTTAATTTCACAACTTCGGCTGTGTCTTGAACTGTGTATATATATAGGTAGTAATGGCGCTTTGGAATGAACAAAACCATGTTTTCAAAGTCTTAATCGGTTGGCTCTACAAGTTGGCATCTTTTTGTTCATTAATTTCCAAGGTGAAAGAAAGTTGTTAGGCCCGTGGATTCTTTTGTCATCGATAGATCATTTTGAAAATATCAGGACTTACAGATAATAATCACATGGATAACCAGAAGCTGGAGTTCTATATTGTGGAATGTTCCTGGTATATGAGTTCATTAATTTATTCCGTCACGTTACTCCTTATCCCTTCTTGTCGATGGGTTCAACATTATTAAAGAAATCACTTTTGAATCTGTTTTTATATATGAATTCTTCCTTGTTTAATTTGGATTAAGTTACTTTCAGTGATTCTGAAATAAATATATGAGATAAGTCCTATCACATAAAGCGCAAAAGCACTTATTTTAAGTCTAGTTTTTGGGTCCATGCATGTAACTTACAATAATTTCTCTTATGTACATTGGTCCGACCGTGTTTAAAATAAGATTACTTTTAATGGAGAGGATGCTAGTGAACAATTTAAAAAAAACACTGAACAAGTATGGTTGATTTTTTGTTATTTAATTATTAAACCGCGTGCTAGCCCAGCTTAACATAATTCAATCAAATTTATGATAAGAATGGGATTGAAATAATCCGCACAATTAAAGCCAACAAATGAAGTGGACAAGTCTAGTCTAGTGACCTCTTCTCTTCCATGGGGAAATATTTAAGTGTAGATTTGTAAGTACTTATATAATATAACGTAATAAAAATATATTGGGAGTTTTAATTTTCTTAAGTTAACACCATATCTTCATAAACTAATTAAAAATTCATACATTTTTCCTTCAAGTTGAAATAGACGGTTAAAAGTTAATAAAGAAGACTAGTACTTAATTAACTTGATCTGTTACCTTGCAACTTTGTTTAATGAAAATTGAGTCTCTTTCCTGAATTAATTGAACCACCATTAGTTTAATCAAATAGATTAACATTATTTTTTGAAGATATCATAGTCATATTATTATGCAATTACTACTGAGTGGTTAATTCCTATTTATAAATCACTTCTAATCTAAAAAAAACAGATTCAGCACAGCCGCAAGAATTGACTGGGAGATAGATTTCTGAAAAGAGAGAATGAGAGTCCACGAGATTAAGGCGAAAGCGAGGAAGGGCGGTGGAGGAGAGAGTGAGAGTAGCGAGGGTGATGGAAGGATGGTGGGGGCTGGCGACAGAGGCGGAGGAGAGGGGAAGGCTCCGGGGAAGAGTGGGGTGTTCGTTTTTGGGAGCACGTCAAACAGTATGGCAGATGGTCATTCGGCGGTGAAGGAAGGAGTGGGACTGGAGCGCCGACCCATACCACACTCCTACAAGGAGAAGTTTCTCGTGCCTGGGTGTGGGGGCTTCCTAATAAGGTACGACGAAAAGGAGGATATAGTCAATGGATGGAATAATTACTTTGCAAAAAAGAATGCAAATATAGGTGAGCAAGAGGATGGGGAGGACAGCACTGAGGAGGAGGATGGGAGGAGTAGTAAGGTGAAAGGGAAATACCCTGTCCTGCAGGTATCATCTGAACAGTATACGGCATGTTGCCAACCATGGATGAATTCCCTCATTATCAAATTATTGGGACATTTAATTCTTAAGGCTGTGTTGATTGATCGAGTGAAGAGGATGTGGAAGCCAAAAGACCTTTTGAAGGTTGTGCCGTTGAGCAATGATTATTACATAGTATCATTCACTAATCGGGAAGACCGGGACTACGCATACCAGGAAGGACCATGGATGATTGAGGATCACTACTTAATGGTGCAACGCTGGAGACCGAACTTTAATCCTAGGAAAGCTGAGACTCAAAGAAGAATCGCCGCTTGGGTTCGTATACCAGAACTACCTGTGGAATATTATAACGTGGAATTACTATGGATGATAGGAAATATGATTGGGAGGACAATTAAGGTGGACCGGACTACATCCATCTATGACAAGGGTGAATTTGCGAGCATATGTGTTGAGCTTGATTTACAACAACTGTTGTTGCCGGCGTTCACAGCGTTTGGAGAGGATAAGCAGATTGTGTACGAAGGACTACATCAAGTTTGCTTTGAGTGTGGGAAGTACGGCCATAAACCACACCAGTGCCCTTTAACTGCTCCAGGCGAGGGTACTAACCATGAGGGTGGTGGAGCATCGGCAGGAGAGATAAACACTGGCAAAAAAAATCCAGCGGAGCAGATAGCTACGGATGAAGACAGAGTTCGGCCACAGGGCATGACGGTGCACGGCGGCGAGCAGTTGAGGAAGAATCACCTGGGTCCACAGATGATTGTGCGGCGGGATTTTGGGCGATGAGTAAATGGTACAGAATTCAAGGGATATGGGACGGATAAGATCACTAAAAATCAGCACACAATGAAGGGTAAAGAATTAGGAAAGTCAGAGGCTACGAATCAGGGATTGCGCAACGTGAAAGACGGGGTCTTGAAGGAGGCAGTTACAAATAACATGAGATAATCTGGGAAGGGAATTAAGAGTGATTTGAGATGTAATGGTGAGTGGGTCCCAGTAGGAACAAAAAGAAAGCAAGTAGACCAAAACAAGACCACGTAGGAAGGAGAATAAGACACTGATCAAAATAAATCCCAAGAGAAGTGACGTCATGAGAAGAGAGACGATCATGCCCACCTTGACGAATGCGTTTACAAGCTTAGAAGAGGGACAAAACACTAATGCCATGCAGGTGGGCCCTGACATGGAGACATCCCATGCACGTGATTTAGACGCAGGTCCTATGTGTAACCACACTGACATACTTAATTCAAGGATTGAGGAAAGTATGCCAAGTAATTATAGAACGCCAGATGATACGATAGAAGGCTCGGGTACCCCCATTGATATGGAACAGGCCATGGCACTTATTAAGGATATTGTCCAGGTGGAGGACACTACTATACCACCGACCCTCCCAGTGGTTTCCCCATGAATTACATGTTATGGAATTCTAGAGGTACAGGCTCGAAGTTATTTCTAGGCCTGATATAAGGACTGAAGAAACACTATAGTCTTGATTTTTTGGCATTACTAGAAACACGGTCACAAAGTAATACGGAGAGGAAAATTGGCAAGCTGGGCTTTCAGAATTTTACTTTTATAGCCGCCGAAGGATTCAGCGGGGAATATAGTGTCTTTGGGCTAGCACTATCAAGAGGGTGGAAGTTCTGGTTCAACACAGACAATTCATTCATCTATTGATTTCCACTAACAGAGATAGCCAGTGGGCCCTTACAGTAATGTATGCTAGTCCAAACATTATGCTCCAACGCACACTTTGGGAGGAAGTAACAAGTATTCACAACTCAACCCAGGTACCATGGCTCGTAGGAGGAGATTTTAATGCTACCCTTTCTGACTCTGAAAGGAAATCGAATGCTGCACACACAACCAAAGCAGACCGAGATTTTTGCTGCTTGGTTGAGACCTTATTACTACAGGATTTGGGGTACACAGGTCCAAAATTTACATGGAGAAGAACACAATGTGAGGCTCGGCTGGACCGGTTCCTGGCAACAGAGAGCTGGTTGGACAGGTTTCCTGATGCTCGGGTATCGCATCTACCTTTCTTTAAATCTGATCACCGCCCACTTCTTCCCCAGCTTAATATTGGAGAACACAGGCAGCAAGTTGCCCGGCCTTTTAGATTCTTAGCTCCATGGGTTCTTCACGAGAACTTCAGCGACTTTGTTAAGGAAACATGGAAGGAGAACACTACATGGAATGAGAATGTCTCTTAATTTACTTCCGCATGTGTCACTTGGAACCAACGTGTGTTTGGCCATATTGAGGGATGAAAGCACAAGATTATGCGTCGTCTTGATAGTGTAACAAAAGCACTCAGCAGAGGGCATGAACGTTATTTTTACGAGCAACTTTAATGGGATCTCTGGCAAGAACTGGAGAACATCCTTATTCAAGAATCTCTGCTATGGGCACAGAAAGCAAGGGTTGACTGGAACTTATATGGGGATTGCAACACCAAGCTCTTCCATTCCTATGCTAATGGCCGACGGAAGATGAATAAGATTGAAGCGATACAACTTGATGGTAGTGATTGGTGTTATGACACGGAGGACATCAAACAACGGGTAACTTCCTTCTTTGCCGAGCTGTTTACTGAAGCCTCCCCGGTAAGGAATGCGCTTAACTGTTCTATTTCCTTTCCATCTACTGATAATAATGATAGGAGACTGCTCGCCTGTGATGTCACTGATGATGAAATCAAGGATGTCGTGTTCCATATGGGCCCCCTCAAAGCGCCAGGGCCAGATGGGCTAAATGCCCTCTTCTACCAACATCAATGGGATACTGTAGGCACCACAGTGATCAAATATGTGAAATCTCTCTTCCAGAACCCCCGTGGAATAGGTGATATCAATGGCACTCTAGTTGTTCTCATTCCAAAAAAGGATCCTCCGGAGAGTTTCAAAGATCTGCGACCTATTAGTCTTTGTAATGTTATTTATAAAACTATTACTAAGGTTATCACAAACAGGCTGAGAGCAATTATGCCAAAGATCATTGCCCCAAATCAGTGTAGCTTTATAAGGGGAAGACAAAGTTCTGACAATATTATTGTGGCTCAGGAGGTTATTCACTCTATGAGAACTATGAATGGGAAGAAAAGCTTCATGGCGATTAAAATAGATCTAGAAAAGGCATATGATAGAGTAAATTGGTGCTTTTTGCTCCGCTGCCTTGAAGATTTGAACTTTTCGTCTCAGCTAGTTGAGGTTTTCAAGGCTTCTTTAAGTACTTCTCATCTTCAACTCCTTTGGAACGGTGCCAAGGCAGACGTTTTTAAGGCCTCGAGGGGAGTTAGGCAAGGGGATCCACTATCTCCCTATCTCTTCGTTATATTCATGGAAAAATTAGGCCACCTAATCCAAGAACGAGTGGAGAAGAATAACTAGCTACCCATTAGACTTACAAGGAATGGGCCTCCAATATCTCATCTTTTCTTTGCAGATGATATCTTATTATTTTCAGAGGCTTCTGTTTCTCAAGCCTCAATGATTAAAAATTGCTTGAATATTTTCTGTGAAAGTTCTGGTCTCAAGGTTAGTACTACTAAGACCCGTGTATTTTTCTCCCAGAATGTAAATCATAACAGGAGATTGGAGATTAGTGAGCACTTGGGATTCGGGCTTACAGGGGACTTGGGAAAGTACCTTGGAGTCACATTACACCATAAAAGGGCTACCCGAGAGTCCTTTCAAACGATTGTTGAAAAAGTGAAGTCTAGGTTATCCAAATGGCATAGCAATACTCTTTCTCTTGCAGGTAGATCTACCCTCATCTCCTCTGTATCAACAGCTATGCCCACCTATATCATGCAAACCTCCTTACTTCCATCAGCGGTACAGGAAAATCTGGATCGGTGCAATCGCAATTTTCTCTGGGGCCACTCAGATGCACAACGTAAAATCCCTCTGGTTGCATGGGACAAGACAAGCCAAGCTAAGAAACATGGGGGACTAGGTTTGCATCATGCTAAATACTAGAATCATGCTCTCCTTATAAAGCTCAGATGGAGCTTGGTTAAGAACAGGGATGCTCTTTGGGTGAAAGTGGTTCGAGATAAATACCGATGTGGAAGTGATCTACTTCCAAAGCTTGAATCTAAAAGGCCAGCATCAAATGTTTGGAGTGGTATTAAAAAGATATGGAACACGGTACATGATGGCTTAGAGCAAATCAATAACGGTACTGATGTGCGTTGGAAATGGGGGAAGTCGGGATGTTTCACGGTCAAATCAGCATATGATAAACTATCTAACCAACTCCCTCAAACTGACCGACCATGGGAGAAACTTTGGAAGCTCAAGATCCCACAACGCTGTCGATCATTTGTATGGCTGGCAGCGAGAAAACGGTTGCTCATGAACGAAAACCGATTTCATCGGGGTATTAGTGCAGATGCGCTATGTCCGATCTGTCATAACCAAAATGAATCTATTCTTCATGTGCTCCGCGACTGCACTCAGACGAAAGACTTATGGAAGCAGGTGGTTCCCCGCTCCAAGTGGCGTAGGTTTTTCACTGTGGACTTTGATGACTGGTTCTGGCAAAATAGTATTCAGAGGGGCCATGACGAGATTGATTGGGGTGCGCTGTTCATTATAATTAACTGGTGGCTATGGCGTCGTCGTAACCTACTGGTGTTTGAGAAAAAAGCAACCTCTAATGAGACCATTCTGCTAAACGCCAGGGGTATGGTTGCTAGTATGCTAGAGGCACGGACAAGACTTCAACGAGTCAAGGTGAATGGAGCTGGGCAAACATCACCCCCTCACTGGAAGCCACTAGACACAGGTTGGGTAAAATGCAACACGGATGGTGCTTTTTTTGTGTCTAGGAATGCAACGGCGTGTGGCAGCTTGTTACTATCTGAGACCGGCCATATAATCCAAGGATTCCTCTATCGGCTTGACGATGGAGATGCACTCTGTGCCGAGCTATGGGGTGGTCTCCATGGCTTAAAGCTAGCATGGGATCTTGTGTTCCGGAAGATAATCCTTGAGATGGACTCGACGGAAGCCATAGATTTGTGTACCAATGGAGTAAATGATGAGCATGTCGACAGCAACCTCGTTCGTGAAGTTCATACGATGTTGGAAAGAGCATGGGAAATGCAATTAAACTATGTGGATCGAAGGTGCAACAGCGCTGCGGATTGGTTAGCAAAGGAAGCACTTCAGGCTAATAGTGGATTCTATGTGTTCTCAACGGCTCAACCTGGTCTTGCATGGCATATTAATAAGGATCTACAAGTGGAGCAGGGTAGTGGTAGTGGGTAAGGTATTGTTTTCCTTGTAATAAAAAATAAATAAATCACTTCTAACACATGTGTCATTAAAAGTCAGGAACCAAAAAAATGTTAAGACTAAAGTCTAAAAATTTAATAAGTTTTTAGTTTTACCCTTATTTAATGTACATGCCTTGAAAATCAAATAACATACTCCGAAATTTTATGAGAGATAAAAGGAGAAACTACTAGTAATAAAAAAAAATAATGGCATGCCCTATAATTACATCAAAATTTTATTATTTTTTAATCGGATCAAATGTTACACGCAGAATAGATTTGCACACAAACACACACCCACACTTATATAGGCCCCAGCCTATGACCTCTCCCCGGTGGTGCCAATTGAGCTAAAGCTCATTGGCCAAAATTTTGTTCTATGTACCTTATAAATGAGACCAGAGTGTGATATTAGCATACTATTATCATCAATATTAATTAGAATAGTAATTCTCTCAATGTGATTTTTTAATGCATAAGGTTTTAATCCTCAACCTTATTTAAAAAAAAAATAAGTTCCCTTCCTTTGAAGAACCAATATTGAGCTAGTAAATCAACTAATTAATTATCTATAATCACAAAGCGTAATCTGTGTTGGAAGATATGGCAGGCTAGCAGGCCAGTTATGTCAAAGATATATATGGAATTCAAACAGGCAAACCTTTCTTATTTGTTATATAAACCTACTGGTTTATCAATTACCATGAATATAAGAGAAGAACACATTATTTAAATGAAGCTTGATACATGTTTAAGATTATAACATAGACACAAACCAATTCAAACTCACAAATATCCACCTTGGCAGTTTGAACAAACACATGCACTCGACTCTAAACAAACATTATTATTGAAAAATGTTTAACAAACTTAATATGATCAGCTGCTATAATCAGCTCTTATTGAAGACACAGTCACACTTTATTATTAAAGTAGGAAGGTAGGTGACTTATTCATAAGGTTAGTGTGTACTAATAGTGAATGTGATGGCAGCGTCTGGGAATGGTGAAGGCAATGCGAGGGTCGATGCCAGAGTACTTCCAAGTGTCAGAATTGATGATGGCATAGAAGCATTCCTCTGAGACTTGGGAGAGTGGCTCGCAGCAATTTGGAGTCACCGGAGCTGTCAAGTCTCTTGCCGGTTTAGCACAGTGACGAAGAACATGTGTTAGCATCCTATCTGGGCTGAACTTCCCACATACTCCATAACCATGAGCTTCAACCCCAGCAATGGCCACAATCGCCAAAAGCAGCACCAAGCAAATCAACTTCTTCATCCTCCTGCCTAATTAGTTTTCTCTGATTTCTTCAACTTAATTGAACAAGAAAGCTATGTGTTTATATTTCACTGCCAGGGCAATGTCTTGATTTGTGTATATATAGGCAGTAGAAGCACTTCGAAATGAGCAAACCCTTGTTCCCCCAAGTCTTAAACCATTGGCTTTACAGCGAGTTGGAATTAATTGTGGATCTTTTCATCATCCATCTTTTTTAAGAATCTCAGGACTTACAGAATATAACTGAGCACATGGATAGCCAGAAGGTGCAGCTTTGATTAAGTTATTAACAGCTCCTATTATTGTGAAAACTATATCTGAGTTTATTATTTTGTTCATTCACCTACGTACTTGGTCAAAGGTTTCACCATTACCCAACACTCACTTTTGAGTCAGCTTTTGTTAAGTCAAATATTTGGGCTCATGCACATAACGTCTAATACTTTTTCCCCTATAATATAAACTTAGTCCATCCAATACAACGTCCTAGTTTCAAATTTAATATTCAAACTAATTAAAATTAAGTATTGTTGCTTTTTTTAATTATTTAACTACTAGACTATGCCAGCTAATACGGGATGAAGCACAGATAAATATAAATTTGATAAGAATTAAACACAAAGGAAAGATGGATAAAATATTATATATGCATAAGCATATTTGTTGCTGATTAAATTAACTTAAAATCAAGGACACTCTTTTTTCAATAACTCAATCAAATTATTGAAATAATGTACTGTTAAAAATACCACTGAAGTAATTCAGAAAACAAGAAGAAGAAGAAGTAGAAAACCTACAAATGAAATTCTACACTCTATTCTTTAATAAAAAAATAATGTGTGCTTTTCTTAAATTATATCATTAACAAAAAAAATTCATAGATGTTAAATTCAATTTGGTTAAATGTTAATAAAGAAAATTAAACAAGGTATTACTCTACTTGTATATGTTTACTTTAAGACTTTATTTAAGAAAAATTGTGTCTTTTTCTCTGATTAATTCAATGAAACTATTAGTTGAACAGAATTGTAATCTTATATTAAGATATATATTAATCATGCAATTATTAATAAATAAATTGTTAACTCGTGAAAAATATTAAGGTGCGGATTTTAAAGAATAGTCTAATATTCATAATTTCGTCTTGAATTTTGAAAAAAAGATTAGTAAACTTGATAAAGGAGGCCTGATTGATTTGCTCCTCAAAATATACTCCCTCCATCACTACTACAAAAATAGATATCAGTAGCGCACCTTAAAAAAGTGCCACAACTTCTTTCTAAATTTTTTAAATTTTTTGTTTTAAAAAAAAAAAGCATTTTAGGTGGTGCTTTCCCAAGGAAGTGCTACAACTACTTTTATGACATTAGGTGGCCCTGAGGTGTTTTTTTAAAAAAAAAAAAAAAAAAGGGAAAATCACTCTCAAGTTCCAAAACAACAGAGATATTCACAGAAAAGTCCCTGGAAAAGCTAAAATATCAGAAAAGTCCTTAGGGACTTTTCTGATATTATTCCCAAAGTAAAATGACACAATTACCCCCTTTGTAATTTAAAACTTTCTACTATTTCTCTCTCTCTCTCTCTCTCTCTCTCTCATTCGTTCTATTTTCATATCTCAGAGGCTCTCAGATCTAACCTCTATTTCCAGCTCCATGTGCAAGATCTCTACAGAAATGGTGAAGATGGTAAAGGCCGAAGCTTTGAGGTGATGAAAGATTTATGGGATGGGATGTAAGATAGAAGGAAGAAGAAGATGGAAAGAAGGTCGTGGGATTTTTCTGATGCTCAAGCTTCCGACATTTTTTTTAAAAAAACTTTTCAAATTATTCTCTCTCCTACAATCTGCTTCTATCACATTTATCCTCTTAGTCACCACTCCCCATCTAACACTTGCCTCACTTCTTATCCTCTTAGTCCCCACATTTTATCCTTCTCTTCTTTTTGTCATTCATCACCATCTCCACTTCGATTGGCACTTCACTTGTACATGTGCCAAAGATTATCAGTAATATTTGTGCAAAAAGATATCACCTCAGCTTTCGGTATCTACAAAGCATTAAATTGGAGGATTTTCAAGAGTTCAACGGAGAATCTTTTCTAGATTTGATGGCTTCTTTGCAACGAATACAATTGAATGTGAAAGCTACAAAAGTAACACATTTAAATTATTGTTCCCAAATTTTTTTTTCAATGGACTATGTAGTATTCAAACTTGAACGTCAAGAACATATGTTCATGCCTAAAAAATTTGTCTTGTCAAGACATGAAATTTCTGAATTTTCATACATTTTCATTTAAAAAAATTGGGTTTGCATCAACACACACACACACACACTCCTTTCCCAAATTATAATAGAATTTGTGAATCAAGTAAGTAGTGACCTAAAAAAGTTAAAAATTTCCGATATATACTTTAAAAGAAAGATGCACCGTATGTTTATTAACTTATAATGAATATAGACATTATATGATTTCAAGTGTATATAATTGAGCATAACCATTTGTGTGTGTATATCCTTGATTCGTAAGCATTCGAGGCATCTAGAGATAAAGTTTCTCATTTTATAAACCAATGCCTATTGAGGCATCCATCAATCATAGTATTAGGAATTTCACAATTTTTGTGAATGTGATAATTTGAATTCATGCTGAAATTTTGAATTGATTTATTTTTATCAGGACTTGATGAAAATCGTCTAGGATGTGGAAAGGTTGACAAATCTTGAGGTAAGAGACTTCAAAATAGAAGAGGTTTTTAATTTGGAAGGAGTGAAAATAGACAGTCCAAAAGTGAGATTAAGATTAGAAGAAATGTGCTTGAAAAATCTATATGTGAGTTGAGGTACATATGGAGGGATCCCAAAAATACTTTCAGGATCTACTATCTTCAAAATTTAAATATCAGAGCATGTAAAAAACTAAGAATAATCTTTAGTGGTATCTCAATAGCATATAAATAAAATAATTATTTATTTTTAACAGTTTTATTTTACTTAGTAGTGATTTTGTTATTAGTTATTTATTAATTTATATCATTTTGGAGTTATTTGATTGTAGTTTGCTTTTTTTTTTTTTTCATTTTGTCTTGGATATGAAAATGTGTTCAAAGTGTGTTATCAACTATAATTATAAGGTTCTCTCCGGCGACGTTCAACACCTCACCACCATACCATTAACGCCTATGACCTGGAGAGTTTCAGAGTAGAGACACAGCTGCGATAAAGAGGATCAAACAAGGAAGAAGGATAGGTCTTCACCACCACCATTCTCTTCGGTTCTTCACCATCACCACCGTCCTTTCCCCTCACCATTGTCAGCGACGTCCTCTTTCAACCTCCACCGTTGGCTGACATTTCCAGACTAGAAAGATAGAGCTTCAAGAGCAGTGAATTCTAATAATTGAATTCTAGGTTTAGGTTTGATTATTTTGATCATCTTTCTATTTTAATAATTAAATTCTAGGTTTAGGTTTGATTATTATGACGGTTTGATGTTTTGTATGGATGCTTCATACAACTTTTTTTTTTTTTGAACAAAGGCTTCATATAATTTAGGACATTGGATTTATTTGGATTTTAATGTCATGTATTTGACACTTTGTACTTCATTAATAGCAATTTCATGTATTTGATTTGGTATGGTTTTTTATTGAAGTTTTTATGAATATTTAATTGTGATTGTAATGGAAGGGGTTCTTGATTACTTGTGTTGTTGCATTTCATTAATTCAAATTGTTATAATTTAAATTGGGTTTCAGTTAGAGGGATTAATATTTAGCCGGTGTAGAGGAATTAATTCACCTAACTTAGGCAAATTCAAAGAGTCTTTTAAGCAAATTTGTGGAACTAGCATACTCCTGAAAATATTTTGAATCAAAGGATAAATGAAATCCACTGATCTAATTAAGAGATTTTTATTCATATTTTCAAAATCAATTTCCACTCCATCCATTTTAATTCCAAAAATCAAAACATATTTGTGTTCCAAATGTGGTTGAAAACAATAAGCAACGCAAATCCAGTCGTGGCCATTACAGAGATTGCCTGATCCATTCCGCCAGCTTGTGTTCCAACATGCCTTTCACATTCACATGTAACTTGTGCAATTTCTTTCTTTGGGAAATTCACTCCAAAAGCCGCCACAATGGCAATTGTAGAAGAACAAACAAATGCTGCAGAGCTTGATAGTCCAGAACCTTGAGGAACTATTCCATCAACAAGGAGAATCAGATCCTAATTATGAATTATGAATTATGAATTATGAATTCTTGAATGAAGGAGCACAAATAAGCCTTTATATAGGCAAACCAAAAGCAAATAGCCTAACCCTAAAATATAATCATAAATATAATAATATTTCAGATTTACAAATCTAAGATATATAGAATATATCAAATATCAACTTAAGATATAATATCTCAACATATCTCTTCATATGTAATAAAAGATCATTATAGTATAATAATAGTGAGATATAGGATAAGTAATATCTAGAGTTTAATTAAGAGATCTAGGGTTATCCATTAGGGACATTAGATAAGAATATTTATCCATCATTTGATTAGGACTTTTTCGTGTTTTAGCCTTGGGGTCTACAATCAAAACTTAACTAAGGATTGTGTATAGACAAACCTAGGATCGTTCTCTCTTCTCAAGGAGCCTTTTATTGAATCATAAGTAATCTAAATGTTATGCAAATGCAATGAAAACAAAGGAAAATTGGTTTTGGGTTTTTCAAATTAATAGCTAAAAGAAAATGAAATCTAATAAAAGGCTAGACTAATATTTTTGGTATTTTTATAAAAATGGGATGATTAATGAAATATGAATGAGGTGAATTCTCTTGAGAAATTAGTTCAATAGCTATCCTAGTTCACTAAATAATATGAGAGTTGAGATCCATCAAGTCTTGAGTAAAAACCTCAAGCAAGCAGGTTGGGTCCAATTTATCTAATCAATGACTAATCATACGATCGCATTCATAGTCATCTCTTGGATAAATTGTTAAAAACCACTTGATGTGTGAAATAGATTAAATTAATATAATTGTTTTCTCTAATATGAATACACAAACGCACCACTCAAATTAACTCAAATCAATTACACAAACTAGTAAACACATAGCAAGTATAATCTCATTGAATTAGTAGGAAATGATTAACTAAAAATCATCCAATCACAATAATTCCAATCCAAACACAAAATAAACAATCTTAGTTCAACAATATGGAGTTCAAATAGCTCACAACAAAATCCTACTGCAACTACCTTAGAATATAGTTAGGAATTACAATAATAATAGGAAATTCATAAAGGAACTAAGAAAAACTCTCCTTTGAAGCTCTTTGAACTCAAGACAAATCCCCAATCCTTAAGAGTTGAAAGTTTAGCCACTCATTTGAGCTTCACAATAATCACAACTTGTAATTTGAGCACTCACCGGAATCTAGAAATTGGGTAGTCGGAAACTTCACAAGTTCATCAAAAAAATAAGAACACTTGCCGGAAAGTTCTCCGGCACTACTTTTGGTTCAATCTAAACAGATTATAGCGAGAAGAAGGTTACAGCGCTCTCCTCTGCAACTTCCGTCTATTTTCACAGTGCTCTCTCAGTTCAAAGAAAGAAGAAGAAGCTCCGATGTGGCACAAGGTCGGCGGTAGTGGTGTGTTCAAAGGAGAAGCTCGCCAACAATGGTTATGTTGGTCTTTGGTGATGCCCTCGTTTCTCCTCTTCCTCCCAAAGCTAAGCCCCAAGTCACGGCCTCTAAGATCCCACTCTCACTGACAATAGAGGTGGTGGTGTCTGAAGGTGGCGACAGACAAAGGAGAGGTCTACGGTGGTTTTGACGGTGAAGGAGAGAAGATGACTGGCGGTGGTGGTGTTTGGACTATGGTGAAACCGCTGAAACTTGTGCTTACTCCCTCTCTCTCGTCTTTGTGCTATGCTTTTCAGCTCTCAACAGAGCTCACTCCACAATGAGGCTGAAACGGGTCGCTAGCGACGGTGAATGAAAGAGTGGAGGTCGCCGCGACCTTTAACAAAGATTGAAGGTGATGAGATGAAGATTCTCGGTCCAAGCTTGCACCGCGCTCACAGTCTGAATATATCTCTCTATTTTCGTATCTCCTCTCAGCTGAAGAAGTTTTGGTCCAATTAGCTTTTGACTAGGAACTTAAGTGCAAACATTTAAAGTTCTGAGAAGGGACTAAATTCCAAATTTTGAAATATTTGTAGGGAACCAAAATTTGTGAAACCTCTGGGTCATTATCTATAAATTCTTCCTGTCCCTTTTCTTCATTTATTTGTAATTTTTCAGAAATTTTAGGGACATTTTCTGTAATTTGTCCCATACCTCAAAATATTAATTCTGACCCTCCAAAATCTCATATTTCTTCTTTAACACCTACCATACAAGATTAAGCATAATGTAGCATTAAAAGTCCAAGAAACAATTGCATAAATAAATTATGACAATTTTTCCCCCTAATTGCAATTAATTCAATATAATTGTCCCTAACTAAAATTAGAGCTTAATCATGCAATAATGTCCCAGAAAATACATTAAAAATCCCAATTTAATTATGAAAAATCATATAAAAAATATGGTTCAATTAATCCATTAGATTTATTATTTTAATTTTAATATTTTTAGTAGTTATGGAAATAGGCTAAGCTCATAACCGAGCATACGGTTTAGTCTAACCTATTTAGTAAATATATCAGACTTAGACCTATTTAAATTAACATGCCAGACCTATTTTCACAAGGACTAGCCTACAAGCTTATAAGCCTGACCTATTTAACTTTTTTACTTTATGTCATTATATAAGTATATATAATATTATCTAAATAATTTTATAATTTATTTATAAATTTATCAACTCAGCCTAAATTCTAAGTATCACATCTTTGATAATCACTTCCCACACACTCAAACCTTGCATTTACATCAATCATTCACCCTTACCTCTCTTTTCTTCGATTGCTCAAGATGATAATGCTAACTCACTCCCTCTCCTTTGATTTGTGTTGTCCACTAAAATATAATAATTACTATGAGTTTATTTTAGTACCAAGTAAAATATTATAATCTTAATAGGATGAGTTTGTCCCCATTTACATGGGAAAAGAAAAAGGTTAAATACAATTTTACCTACGGCTTGTTATGCTTAGTTGATTTCAGAAAATATCTCATTAGCCATATTCTGAAAACCAGACCAGACCGGCAGGTTTGGGTTGGACACCGGCCAACAGTGGTCCGACCAATCTGGTCCGGTGGTTGACCCCGGTTTAACCGTCATTTGACCAGTTTTTGCATGGTTTGACTTGTTTTTTTATTTTTTTTATATTTTATTCAGAATTTCATATAAAATAACTCTGAAATCTTCACTTCCTTATTGTTCTAGCCCTGGGTTAACCCTAATTTGACTCCAATCTGACCCACTGACCCTTGACCCAGTACCCCAGGCCGTTCAATGGCCGGTCCGGGTTTTAGAACCTTGCTCATTAGTCAACTAACGATCAGACAACTATTTTCATTAGGCATTCTTTTCTTTTTCTTACTAAACCCTTATATTACGACAAGAATGGATGTTAGGCTTTTAAGACATAATATAGGATTTGTAAATAGGTTTGAGAAGTTATATATAAATTTGAAGATATATCCTTTAAAGGTTATTTAAAGCCCTTCATTTTAAGTAGGCTTTTAAACATACTTCAGGCTTTGGAAGGCCTAGGCTCAGGCCTAAAAAAGCCTACCTACAGGCTCAGAATTTAAATCTATATTGCAAGTGTGTAACTCTTCATGAACAAGTGGGTTATGCATATGAACAACACAAATTGAACAAATCACATTTGCAAGTGTTCCACTCTTCATAAACAAGTGGAATCCTATTATGAACATATTAATTTTTGGTGGTCAGAGCTTCGGCTAGTCAACACCAAAGCTTGGATGGTAGGCTGGCGGTAGCTAGTCCCTGGTCGCCGAAGCTTCGACGACAATCAAACCATTTTAAAAAAAAAAAGAATAAAGCAATGGGGTATTATTGTCTCTTTACGTACAAAACTTATTTTCATTTTGTTCCTTGGTCCTACAATGAAATTTCATAATGTTTTGGTCCTTAACTGAAATAATTTGGTCATGTGGTCCTATAATGAAATTCACCCAAAAAATAATGACATGTCTTATAATTATATCAAAAAAAATTCTCCCCACCTATTTGCCTTTTAGCTTCCGCAAGCGTACGAGTCGCAAGTAATAAAGTGATAAGTCAAGATCATTCCCATGAGGACTATGACAAAAGCGAGTTAACTAATTTAACCATGTTCTTAATTAGGTTGAATGGAATCATTTGAAATTGATCAAGTTAAATAAATAAGTTTAATGAAAATAACAAAGGAAAACAGTGAAAATTGGGAAATTGGGTCTAACTTCAAGAAATATTAACTTAGGACTACTTCTTCCCCATTGTATTTCATGAAACTAAGCAAATATCCACTTATGTTGATTAAATGAGTCTATATGCTAGTCAAAGGTTCTAAAATCATCAATCAAGCTCTCTCAAGTCAAGATTGATTTTTAATCCTCAATGAAAATATCCAATCTCTTGTTTACAATTAATGAAAGTCATCTTTCCAAAGCAAGCCTTCTCTTGACTATGCTAGGTTGTTAGATATATCTCTATTCTAACAACAAACCATCCATTTAATCCCTAAACTTCAAGTCTAGCATGATTTTTCTCAAGTTCTACAATCAAAATAGCTCTCTCTCAAGCATCTTCCAATTGAACAACTCTAATCATGTGGTGATCAAGCACAAGATAGCATTAAGGATAGAGAAAAATCGGCACATATAATCATTAACCAACAAAAGCAAGATAATCCAATAGTTTCAATCCATACAATGGGTAAAAGTAATTCTAATTAGGAGTTCTAGCTACTCATGATCTATACAAACCAACAAATAAGTTCAAGAATCATAATCATATCAGCAAAATAAGAAGAAAAAAGGGAAAGAAAACCCTTGAAATTCTTCACAAATCTCTTCCCAAAGCTCCAAGATCACCAAGAGCTCTCTCCACTACTACAAAAAAAGGGGTTTAGTGGCGCAGCTCTTATGACACTTTTTAAAAAATCGCCAAAGATAATTATTTATTTAAAATTGTTTTGATGCTTTGGCGCTTACAATTATAAGCGTCATAGTAGACGTTAACCTTATATGACGCTTTCATGTACAAGCGCCAAACAATGTCTTCAATTTGTTTTTAAAAAAAAAACAATAAGAAGCTTTGGTGCTTTATGTGGAAGAGCCAAAGCTTCTTATATTTTCAAAAAAATAAAAAATAAAAATATAATAGGAAGCTTTGGCGCTTCCTAAGGAAGCGCCAAGCTTCCTATATATTTTTTAAAAAAAAAAAATTTGATCCACGCTGGTTTCATATATGACATAGTAAAGGAAACTAATACTTAAGAGTACATGTTTCCCATCAAAATCAATTTAATGTGTTTAGCTTTTCTTAATATATTATTTATTCTATAATAATTCTTATTATTATAGAATAAATAATATGATTACTATTTTGTAGGGAAAATTACTCATAAGTGTCAGGTAAAAAAATTAAACCATAAAGATCCAAAAAAAATGTAATAATTTTACAAATTTAACTTGTAAATATGCAAGTTCGACTTGTACGTGTAGACATAAATTGTTAAATTTAACTTGTAAATATAAAATTGAGTTGTAAATATATAATTTTTAAAATATTTCTATATTTTATTTGTTTTAACAATTTTAACTTGTTTTAACATTTGTTTTACCAAAATTATATACAATTTTGCCCTCATTTCTATATAATTTTTAAATATACGTACAATTTTGGAAGCAGTTGCAGGAGAATAAAGAGAATTAATGAGGACAAAATTATGAATAAGACTCACTACTATCAAAAGCTTCCTATGTATTTTTTAAAAAAAAATTTTAAAAGACCACATTCCAAACAAAAAAAAATTAAAAATATATATATTTATATATATTATAACAGGAAGCTTTGGCGCTTCCTAAGGAAGCGCCAAAGCTTCCTATATATTTTTAATTTCTTTTTATTAAAAGGCCACATTCCAAAAGACAAAACAAAAAAAAATATTATAATAGGAAGCTTTGGTGCTTCCTAAGGAAGCGCCAAAGCTTCCTATGTATTTTTTAAAAAAAAATTGATCCATGTTTTTAAACACCCAGCCATTATCATCCCGCCATTATTGTCTTATAAAATTTAAACATCCCGCCATTATCGTCTTATAAAATTTAAACATCCTGCAATTATCGTCCTCCTGCTTCCCATTTCTCATAAATTCCGATCCATTGCTCCCCTACTCCATTAGTCCACCAGCTTTTTAGGTACTTATTTGAAGTTTCAGCAATGGCACTCTTTTATGAAGCATCAAAGCTTCCCTTGTTTACAAAATTTAAACACCCCGCTATTGTCATCCCGCCATTGTCATCCCGCCATTATCGCTCTCCTGCTTATCATTTCCCATAACTTCAATCCATTGCTTTCTCACTTTATTGGTCTACTAGCTTTTCTTATTCGTTATCTCCACTCCTTCCTTTCTTTGATGGCAACAAGTAGAAAAGTAGGAGATCCCTAGCTTGTAAGCATTGTTTTTTAAACATTTGATCCATGTTTTCTTTTTTTTTTTTTCTTTTTGGTTAAGATCTATAATAACTCTTATATGTTTGCTTATATTTTTTATTTTTCAGGTATTGATTTGAAGTTTCAACTTTGTCAGCTTAAACTTCCTATACATTATTAGTTTTTTAATTTTTAAGCTTACAAATATAATAATGTTGTAGTGATTTTATTGTAATACAAATCATTGTAGTTACTGTTTTACATTTTTTACTATCGCATTGTAATTTGCTTGTTTTATCAAGAAAAGAAAATAATTCAAAAAAAAAATGACTAACATTGTTTTGTATTGTAATTGGCCTATTAGACGAAATATATGATTATTTATTTGCTAAAATTTATATATGATCATCAGACATTTATTTTTGCAATACATCGTACAGGAAAAAAATATTTAAAAAAATTATTAAAAAAAACAAAAAAAAATATTTAAAAAAAACCTCCTTTAACGTTATAAACGCCAAAGGAACTCCTCCTCCTTTGGCGTTTATATGATAAATGCCAAAGGAGGTAAAACCTCATTTGGCGTTTATCATATAAACGCCAAAGGTGGGTTCCCACCCTCCTTTGGCGCTAGATTTTTAAGCGCCAAAGGAGGGCACCTCTTCCTTTGGTGCTTGTTACATAAAACGTCATATGTAATTTATTTATTTATTTAATTTGATAAGGTAATGTATGGCGTTTTTGTAAATTGAAAAGCGCCATAGGTATTTTTAATGGTGTCAAAAGCTTTGGCATTTCTTAAACGCCAAAGTATTTTTTAAAATAAGCGTCATTATATCGCTTTTTTGTAGTAGTGCTCCCAAGTAGCCTCCTTGTGTTCTTGACCTTTCCCTTGTGCAGAATGTCCCAATTTCAGCGCCCCCATTAGGTTAAAAACACAGCTGAAGCTTCACTTTTTCAAAACGCACGGTTGCAGTATCGCAACCTTGCTTTCCCTTCGCTATAGCAAACCCACAGCGTACGTGGTCAGAAGGGCCTATTTTTTATGTGTTTTTGCTTTTGCTTCACTATAGCGAACCCACAGCGTACGCGGTCAGAAAAGCCTATTTTTTTATGTGTTTTCGCTTTTGCTTCGCTATGGCGTAGCAAAAGCAACCGGGGGCACCTTCAAGCTACTTTGATCTTTCTTCTTGGCTTTTGTCCTTTTTTTCTCCACCTCCAAGGATCCATGTAAGCTTCTATTTCTTGTCATCATCCTCCTACAAAGAGAAGGATTTTATGAGCTTTCCAACTTTCTTCAATTTAATCTAAAACCCTATACATCTAGCTCAAAATTTTCACTTTTTCAAGTATTTTCAACACATCACGTTTTCCTTCATATGTATAAAGTTTATGCACAATTTTAGTTTAAACCACAAATATATAAGAAAAATGTGATGAAATACAAGAATTTCCAGAGAATAACACTCCCTCAAACTTAAGTGTTTGCTTGTCCTCAAGCAAATTCACACATGCAACATGAATTCATAAATTGCTTATCTAAATTGCAGATATGTTCATGCCCTCATTCATTGCTCTAAAGATCACACGAAATAGGAACTTGAGAGGATATGCCAAGATGAATGTCTTATAATCTTTGAGCAAGTTTTACAAGAGTCCTTTAAGTGTAGGTGTGTGTTTGGAATCAAAAGACATTTCTCCGAATTCTATCTCAGTCACACATAATACTCCAGTCATATACAATTTTTCAACTCTACCACTTCACTATCCTCTTTTCATCCTTCTCTACTTACAAGTTACCTCATATGGTATCAAAATCAAAAGGACTTTTAGGCTTGTAACATGGCCATGGGTTTAGGGTGTTTGAATGGAAGGGAAAAAGCAAGGTTATCAAACCCGGACCGATCACTGAATCGGTCGGGGAACTGGGTCAAGGGTTAGTGGGTCAGACCGGAGTCAACCCGGTACCAAACCAGTGAGGAATAAAAAATTGTGAAATAATTTAATTTCTTATCACATTATCCATAATTCCAAAAACTATACATGATTTCAATATATTGAATCACTACTTGACTAGCAAAATAATCATATATTCATAAACTTGTCAAATATTCTTTTCAATTTTTCCTACAGATTGACATCACACTATCACAGTATCATAACAAAATACCAAAAGCACAATCGCTTGATAAGTCAAGCGCCTTATCAATTAGGCCATGGGCGCTTCACATGCTATCATTGTTATCATAACATTATGTACATATCAAAAAATGCCTTAACACAATTATGCAAAGCCCAAGGGATATAAGGTAAAACGGCAAAAACAGATATATGATAAGTGATAGATAACAAAATATTCCCATCCCGCCTATATGATTAACATATTCCCACTTACAAAATAACAAAATATTCTCACCTTAGCTTCAATCACTAAACTAATAATCATCATCATGATAATCATCATTAATATCATTCAACTCCCTTGGCATTGAGACATCATGATGTGGAGATGTAGGAGGAATAGTAAAAGAACTAGGAGCAACATTATCATCACTTAAAGATGGAGTCCCAGCAACATCATCATCACCTATATATATTGAAATGAATAGAATTATAAATAGTTATGTAACAAAGTCATATTCTTGTGTATACTAATATAGTTTTAAATAATAGAAGAGATAGTAAGAAGTTAGAAACCTCCAAAATTCCTTGCCATTTGTTCAAGCTCAAGATTTGTTCTACATTAGCAAATTCGGGAGTTGGATCTTCTTCAAGTACCCAAAACTCTAGTTTATCAATTGATTCATAATCAATAGGATCGTAATTCTCTTTCTTCTTTTTCAATTGATTCCTAGCCAACATGATCGAAGATCAACATTAATGCTATGTATATTACTAGATTTAATTAAACTATAAAACAAACAAACAACCATTGAAAAGTCATGACTTATAAGTTATAAGATTACGGATTACCTAAACTTTAACCTCAAATTGTAGTTTGTGAAAACCAAATCATCAAGCCTTTGATGCTCTAATCTGTTTCTTCTTTTACTGTGGATACGCTCAAATAAGCTTCAATTTCTTTCACAGCCAGAAGAAGAAGAAGTTTAGCTAAGAACACATAAAGCAATTTGTTGCAATTCCGGTATTGAACCCCTGTAGTACAGCCACCACTCATCTGCACAATAAAATAAAAGACATTTAATATGTATTAGTAATCATAATATGTTCTTTAAGCCTTTAACTTAATATATGACATTTAATAATCAATATACTTATGAGGGACGAGTCTTTGGGTTGTTTTTTCACATGAAACCTTATCAAAGGATCCTTTACGTTCATGGTAGATAGAAATTTGCTGCATCATTGTAATGTAATGATCAGCATTGTCATGTGAGTTTGCCTTAAACAAATTGACCACAGCATCCATTAGTCTATGTTTTCTAATGAAGTCAGGACTATACAAGAATGCAGGATTCAACATATATGCCGCTGCATGAAGGTCATTTTTCAAATGCTTATCCCAGCGACTTTGAATAATATTCGTGTAGGGCTTGTATAGTTCCTTCTTCCTTTGAAACATGTCTTTGATTACATTTTTAGCTCTCTGCATGCCTTCATAGACATAAGGTATTGAAGGTTTCTCATATGAATCAATAATCCTCAACAATCTTACCAACGAAGACACAAGTCTCACAACTTCAAAGCAATCACTCCAGAACCGATGATCTAGAATGATCGCACTAAAAGTTTTCCCAGCTTCAATGCTTGCTAATTTGTGGTTCACAAAATGCTGATCAACAACCAAAGCCTGCAGTCATGCTTATGTGAATATATACTATAAAGGGTGATGAATGTGGTGGCAAATCTTGTTGTACCAGGACGAACAATTTCCTTCCAACCCAGTCTTTTCCTTAACCATGACAAGAAGACCAAATGATTATATGCAAATACAGTGATTTTAGATGCATTCTTTGTAAGGTCTGACACATGAGGCATAGATGCAATGTCTTTCAAAATAAGGTTCAAACAGTGAGCTGCACAAGGTGACCAATAAATGGTTTTATATTTATTTTTTATCAATCTACCACATGCCATATAGTTAGCAGCATTGTCAGTCACCATATGAACTATATTTGTAGGACCTATCCACTCAATAACGTCTCTGAATAGTAAGAATAAAGTGTTGGCATCTTTAACTAAATCTGAAGCATCAACGGATTTCACAAACACCATGCCATATACTGAATAGACTAAGAAATTAATTAGAGTTCATTGTCTAACGTCAGTCAAACCATCAGCCATTAGTGTGCAACCATTTTCTTTTCATTTAGCTCGATGGCTATCAATCAATAGTTGACATTCTTTTTTACAATCTCCCAACAAGCCCACTCTATAGTCATGAAAACTAGGGACCTTAAACCCAGGACCAATTGCAATAGCACCATCAATGGCTTTTTGAAATAAGGGACAAGTAAGAGCATTAAATGGAATACAGTTCACATAAGCCCAATAAGCAAAAGCTATTTTTGCATTATGTTATGCTTCTTGACTAGCCCATGTACTCTTGATGCTTGGTTGGGCACCAGGACTTGTCCTAGGTGCAAAAAAACTACTAACCTTCCCAGCATCAGGAGCTTTCCTCTTTGAAGTAATCGGTTCCTCAACTTCTCTAACTTCAATTTCTCTAGCATTAGGAGCAACAGGTTTTTTCTTTGAACCTTCTACCAAAGATTCTTTCATTCTAGTTCGTATGTCATGTGTCACTTTCTTACAAGAACTTACTTGACCACTCACACCCGCCAAATGCTGCTTCAACCTATTTATCCCACCTCCCCTATAACTTGATGCACATAAAAGACATGTAAATACATTTACTTTCCCCTCTTTCTTTATAGAAACATATTCCCAAGCAGGATCCACTTTTTTTATACTTCCTGATGCATGTGGTTAGTGTTCACTATTGTTAGGGGGATTGCTAGACTCAGGATTGGGGGTGGAAGTACTATCAATTTCTTTATTTCTAGCCTCCATTAACAAAGCACAAAGAAAGCCAAAAACTACTTTTAAAAGAAGACAGCAAGCCAAAAGCAGCACCGAACACCAGTATGATTAATCAAAGCTACAATGAAGAACAAACCAATAACATCCAAAAGTCAAAAAAGAATTATAGAAGTAACAATCTAGCTATCACTAATTAAGTAATTATAGCAAGCAAAGTTTACTACTTCTGCAACCAGAACATCAAATGAAGTAATGTAGCTTTTAATAAAAAGAAGTAACAAGGTTCGATGTTCAAAAGGCAGAAGTAACAATGTAGCTATCACCAATCACGACATAAAAAAGAGAAATTGAGGAATGGTATAATGACTATAATCTCAGTAAACTACTCAGCTGAGCTTCCATGCCCAAAGCCAATCATGACAATCACATGCAGAGCGTAAACATATATAGAGGATCATGGAATTAGTGCTGTGATGAAAAAACAAATAGATAACAAATAAATGCAAATTTTTAAAAAAACTAATAAATAGATTCTAACAAATAGTGATAGCTATATCATTGTTCTTTTTCTGGGCTGTAGAAGGAGGCAAAAAAGGAAACAATAAAACAGAAAATCTAGCTGCGCAGAAGGAAGAATGAATAAATGACAGACGAACCACAGCGTACGATAAATAGACAAGATTCGGCAAAGGTTCAAGCCCAAAGTGCGGCCATTTTCAAGCAACAAGAAACCAATAAAGAGAATCACAGATGATTGTTTCATGAAACAAAGCAATAGCAACCATCAGCCACTTTCAACCATCAACAAACCATTCAAACAAATGAAAGCATAAAATGGAAATAGAGACTAAGGAATCCAGAAAGCAAACCAAAAAATCAAAGAAAAACACTACAAATACCGAGCTTGATAACCCAATACTTCAACCACCCAGCGCCTTCGCTTGCAAACTTGCCCCACGACGAACGGCGACGAACGGCAAAGACAACTCTGGACCAGCGACGAAAGGCGACGAGAAGTGAAGAAAAACCAAAAGCTCCAACCTTTAAGCACGATGTCGACGATTATGGCTCAACGGATCACTTCAAGCTTCACGGCATGGCAAGGAGGAAACAGGGAGAGGCAGAGAGCGATTGGACTGCAATCCAATTTGATTTTCGATTTCAGACCTTTTGCTTTTAGGCTAGTAGCTGTTTTGCACTTTGCGTTTTGCGTCTTCTGCTGCTGCATTTTGAATTGAATTAAAAAAAACCCAAGAAACAATGTCGTTTCGTCAGTTTTGGGGGGGGGAAAATTTCAACTCGCGTGACTCGCTCAACTCGGCGGGTCGCACCGGGTTGGTCCCGGGTCACCCCGGGTCGCCCGAGCCACGGGGTGACCCTGGTTTCTGATCAAGCCGGAACCAATTTTCCGGCCGGTTCCAGGTCCGAACCGCCCGATCCGGTTCAGCTTCAATAACCATGGGAAAAAGGAATAAATACAAAAACTTTGAGATAAATGAATTAACTTCTTCTCTTTTTTTTCTTGTTTTTCTTTTTTCAACAAAATTGAACTAACTTGTTTTCTTTCTACCAAGCTTCTTTGATTTTTTTTATTTTTTTTATTATTGGCTTGGTTTCTGTACACTTTGTTCAACCCTCAACAATTTACACATTTCATATTCACAACTTGCCCTTTCACACATCAAACCATTTTTTTTATATCTCAAAGCAAGGTGTATCATGGTTTTTCAGGTTAGGGGTTAGGGAAGTGAATTGGTTTTCAATAAGAATATTTATATTGGTTTTTCTGTAAAGGCTCAAAATTTGGTTCAAAATGGAAGAATAACAATGCAGGATAGCTTGAAAGGCTCAAACACGTTTTAACGAAATGCCTAGATCATTTTTCAAAACCATATGAGATGCACCATAAGCTTCAAAAAATTCTAAAGTAGATTTGGAAATTGTATCTTTGAAAATAGGTATATAAGCTAGTTTACCAAGAGTTTCTTCAACAAAAGCCTTCAAAACATCCCTGACTCCAATAGTGCAAGATTATGCTCAAGAGAATTCCTTAGAAACTCACTCCAATATTATAACTCATTCAACAAGGCATATCAATCACAATTTCCTGTCAAGCATAATGCTAAATAGCTATCTAATAGTAGGACCATTCATGCAATCCTAAACAAACAATTTAACCAATTCAAAAGATCTTTTCTTTACAATTTTTCCAAGCAAAGGCTTAAATTTGTGAAATTTCATATATTTCACCCCTTTTTTCAATCAAACTATACATCAAAACTGCTTGTATATCCCTGTGCACTCACTGTTCACATTCAAAATTTTCACAATTTCCATCCCCCAAACTCAAAATCAACAGTGTCCTCACTGTCAACTTAGGTTGAAGGAAATATCAACATTCACAAACCTGTACGCAAACAGCACTCAAACCTGTATACATTTATAAGTAATATTCACAGCATTATCAGAGGTGCATCAAACAGTACATGCACAATTACAACTAATCATCCACAAGTCAAACAAAAGGCATCAGCACCCTTTGTCCAAACATATCAGATTTTTAGCAGGAGGCATTGAACAACTTACATGATAGCCATCAGTAGCTAACACCATAACATTCACAACAAATATAAGACCAAAAGAAACCACAAATATGAATAAGCACATTTGCCACAAGAAGGAAACACATCAAGTAGAACATGGCCATCAGGACTTATTTCAAAAGCAGAATAGTCACTGTACAATGAGCCCTTAATAGCTCATATCCAAAGCAATATGTCCAAAAGCAAGTATGAGACTATCAGTAGCCTCATGTAAATAGAGAGCACAAGCAGTTATCACAGTCAAGGACATGAAGAAAAAACACAAACACACATTGAAGAACAAAACGACAAACCTAAAAAGAAAAGAAAAATAAACTACTCTATAAAAAGATTTCCCCCAAACTTAAAGTCTATCTAGGTCCAAAGCTTCCAAACAAAATTCCATACTTAGGCCTATCCTCACTACCTTCAAAATCTATTTATTCACCTCAGAATGAAAAATTGGAACCTGTTAATATGCAGCTGAACAAATCCATTTCAATTTGTAAACCAAAGAAACAATGCAGTTGAGGAATGGTTACATTGAGGTGTTCTTCCATGAAAATCAAATAATCTAGACCATAAATTGAATGTCCAAGTGTAATCATCAGTGACTACAATCAGAATAATCCCATGATATAATGCCTTGGTTTACAACAAGGAAAAGGTAGAATTACATCCCAAAAGCGTCATTAATTAATTAAGCACAAGTTCAAACAAAGTTCCAAATTGACCCAAGAGGTTTTGAAAGTATGAAAAGTATGTTCATAAAACTTGTTGAATTGGTCAATACGTGGTGTCAAAAACAAGATTTACTACCATTCACATAACAGCATGTAAAGAGTAACTGCAATGTTCAAAATTTAACCAGAAATTGGTAGATGAAAAATGAGTAACCTAAAGATTTCAGAACATCAACATCATTGGGAAATGAATGACCTTGCTTAATCAAGTAATGAGGCTTTAGAAAACTGGAAGAATTATTTCAAAAGTTCAGCAAACATCACAGGACAGATTTAGACTAGCTTAAATTCCCACAATCCTAACCACATGTCAAAACAGACTTCCAGAATAGATTCAGCTTATGCATGCTATCAGGAGAACTTTTTGGAAGACATACAATTCATCAAATTCCCAAGTTTCCTATATAACTTCTGTGAGAACAAATTTTAGTTCTAAAAATATGAGATTAAGATGAAAATTTGCCAAGACTTATTTCTAAACTTATAACAGGAGTTAACTGAACTTTCACAAGTGGACTTTGCTCCTATAAAGCCTTTTTCACAGCAATAACAAGTTCCAAAGCTAAAAAGCTTTTTCAATTCTTATAATGACAAAACAAGGTTGTGAAAGTGCATGTCATTCTTGTAATAACCTTAGAAACAGTATTTTGAACAACTTAAACTTTTCAGAAATCAGTAATACAATTCAGTTCTCATGGAAACCAAGCATAAAACAAATCCTTTAAGTTTAGAGGCTTATCAAAGCTAACAAACAAATGTCGGAATCCTCATACCAAACCAAGATGTTCAATCCTAAGTGCATAAATTAGAAGAATATTCACATAACTAGCACATGTAAACTACTCAAAGAATTGACAAATAGTGAAAATAGTTCCCGTTTGACAAAATAGCCCCTAAAGATCAAAGAATTATGAAAATAAGTTAGGAATTGAGGCCTCCAAGTCCATTTTACTGAAGCATGTAGACACAGCACAATTATTTTTCAAAACTAGAATATTCATAATTTTTTTTATTGTTGAATTCTCAAAATTAGTAAGCATGTACAGCTACGGGGTAGGACATCAACTAATTTAGAGCTGAACCTATCTAACCAGCCAAGCACACTATGATAATCCTCAAACAACCCAAATTAGTTCAGTCCTAATTGCTCCCACACTTGAACTTCTCATATTTTATTTGCAGATGATTATCAAAACAAATCTAACCTCAAAAACACAAATTTACCTAAGAGGATGATCACAAACACAACTGCATCCAAGAACACGGGAGATCTCAAGCTTTGTCCCACAGTCGCATCATACAGAGATGAAGAAGTGAAGAGCAAACAACAACCATAAATCCAGTAAATCCAAGGTAATCTGAGCAATTCAGAGCACCAACTCAAATCTGGTCGAGTAGAGATGGAGTAGAGAGGAAGATAGACAAGTAGAGAGATGGCAGTGCGGGAGGACGGGCGGCTGGGTGTTACGGGAATGGCAACCGAGAAGAAAAGGAGACTAAGAGAGAGCGACGACGATGTGACAGAGGAACAGAATGAGTGAGTGACGGTGACGGAGACTTTGGGTGGGCTACGGGAAGAGAATGGTGTGTGTGTGGGTCGACAATGAAGATTAGGAGAGAAAGATTGTAGTGTGTGGTGAGCTTTGGGTCAGAGGAGCGGAGGGGGACGCCAGTGAGTGGGTACTCGGCTGGGAAAGACAGTAGATTTGAAAGGAAAGACGGTGAATGATGGGGGTACTGCGGTGAAGGGGAAGGACTGGGAAAGTGACAACGTAAAGGGAATGTCGGTGAGGCAGGGCTGACGATAGAGGAGCTGCGAGGAATGGGTGACGATGGAGGCGGTAGTCCGGTAGTGAGCAAATCGATTCTTGTTGCACAATGGTGGAGGAGCTTGGTAATGGTGAGGGGCGACGGATTGATGGGTGTGACAATGGGGATGGGATTTACAGCCGGAGATGAGAGTGATGTAGAATGAGGTGGAGTGGGAGAATCGGTGGGGGGCTTAGGGTTAGAGGTTAGGGACAATGGATTTGAGGATGTGTGCTGAGGGTTGTGGTGTTGATGTGGTCAATGGAGTTGAAGGGAGTGACCGATGGTGAGCCATGGGGAATTTAGTTTTGGGTTAGGAGGGAATTTACAAATTGAGAGGGAGTTGTGAATTTTAAAAAATGAATTGGGTCCACATGTGGGGTAGGTTCATAAGGGTAAAGAGAAAAAAGAAAAGAGAAATAAGGGTGAAATGGTAAAATTTATTGTTTTATGTTTTTTTTATATATATTTAATATTATTATATGTTTTTTTCTTTATTTTTCTTTTCATTTTTTTGGTAAGCTGCTGGGATGCACAGAAAGGGTATAAAATGGCATGTATTCGCCCTGGCCTTACTATAGCGAAGGAAGGGCGAACACAAGGAAAATTGCACATAAGGGATGAAAACTGGAGGAAGTTCACTTTCACTTTGCTGTAGCGAAGCAAGGGCGAACTTAAGGAAAACTGCACCGAAGGTGTGTAAAATTGGAGGTTTTCGCTTTTGCTATGCTACAGCGAATTCAAGGCAAATCTGGAAAACTACACAAAAACATAGGAAAATATGTTGCTTTTGCCTTTAGAATGCCATAGCAAAGCAACAGCAAGCACATACACACAGCAAATAATAGAAAAATCAAACATTTACTGCAGCTTCACCACAGCAAAGCAATAGCAAAGGATGACGGCAAAACAAAAAAAAATTCTAACAGCAAAATAAGAGTCTCAAATCATCCTAACTCGCCTAAATTTCACAAATGGAACCTTAATCTTATCACACACCATTCAATCACAACAAAACATTATGACAACACCACACAACAACAAAAATGCATAAAATGATTCCCAAATCACCCCCAAATTCCACAAACAGCACCTAACTCACTTCACAAACCATTGATCCACATCAAAAGGCACAAGGGCAGCATGATGTACTCAAACATGGTGAAAACAGAGTTGTCAATTCCAAAGCTCCATTCACTACATACAAATTCCATCTCAAGTCACATTCACCTTTTATACAAACATTCAAGCAACAATATGATATTCAAGCAAGTATTTTCAAATGCAAAATTTACTTCCCTTTATAGTTCCAACTCCTTGTATCAATTGCCCATTGTAGCACCAATCTAATGGAATTCCATTTGTTCAGCCATGGGAAAACCTTTCTTACCTACAAAAAGGTAAAACCAAACATAAATCCACTAAAACACACAAAAATCAAAGGAAAATGAAAGGAAAAAAATGTTGAGAACTTGGGTTGCCTCCCAAGAAGCGCTTGGTTTATAGTCTTCAGCCCGACTCTTCACTTCTTCAAGTTACATCAGCTACAGGTAAGGTGAATACTTGATGGTTCACCTCTCCACTGTAATTGTGATTTAATCCATGGCCGCTAGTTTGAAACCCTTTACCATCTTCATTTCTCATTCTACCTACACTCGAGGCATATGCTTGTATCTTCAAAACCTCAATAGCCCATTCAGTAGCTCTTTTACATGCTTTTAGAATTTCTAAAAGTTGTTCTTCATGTTGAATGGCTAATTGTGAATCTGCACCTAAAGGTAAATTTTTGGCTCCCAAATTGTCATACTGAAAGTTAGAAGGTAGAGCCTTCAAATCAAAAGAGTATGACTCTTTAATAGATGACTTCATTGATGGTCTATCAAGGGAAGACAAATCTATTGATTCCAATGGTATCCAACTCTTAGGATCAGTTGGTATTGCCCTCAAAATACTCATGCCTTCTTCCGCCTTTCTACCCTCTGTTTGAACTTCTAAAGACAAGGTGTCAACAAACCCATTATGAATTGGCTTCTTGAATTCCTCATGCTCCACTTGCTCAACCATGTCAACTAGGAAGCATTGCTTAACCTCATTGGGAGTCTTCATTAGCTTGTGCATATTAAAGGTAACATGCTCATCTTCAACTCGCATGGTGATTTCACCCTTTTCAACATCGATCAGGGTTCTAGCAGTTGCTAAGAAAGGCCTTCCAAAGAGAATTAGAGTATCTTGGTCCTCCTCACAATCAATAACAATGAAGTCCACTGGAAAAATGAACTTGTCTACTTTCACAAGCGCATCTTCAATGATCCCTCTAGGGTAAGAAATACTCCTATCAGCAAGTTGTAAAGTAATGGTAGTCAACTGAGCGTCACCTAACCCTAGCTTGTTAAAAACAGATAGAGGCATGAGTTTTATACTTGCTCCAAGATCACACAATCCTCTTCCCAAGAATTTATCCCCAATGTGGCAAGGGATAGAGAAACTTCCAGGATCCTTCAACTTCGGTGGAATCTTCTTGATAACATCAGTAAAGCTCTTGGTCACAGCTACCATCTCAAACTCATTAAACATTCTTTTCTTAGAAAGGTCATCCTTTATAAATTTGGCATATTTAGGCATCTTCTCCAAAGCTTCCATGAAGGGTATATTAATGTGAAGTTACTTGAACATTTCAATGAATTTCTTGAATTGACCATCGTCTTGATGCTTCTTAAGCCTTTGAGGGAAAGGAGGTGGTGGAATATATTTTAGAGGAAAAGTGTGGGTCTTCCCCTTCTTCTCATCCATATTTTTAGGTGGAACATATTTTCCTTTCACCATGTTATCATGATTTTCCTTAGCTGGATTTTCCTTTTTGTTCTTGTCTTCTTCAACTTCAATTTCTTCATCTAGAACTTCATTGTTATCAATCTCAATAACAGCATAGTCTCTCAACTCTTTACTGACCTTACTTGAGCTTGGTACTTCCGTCAACTTTTTCCCACTTCTCAAAGTAAGTGCCTTACACTCTACTATAACTTCTTGCTTAGGATTAGGAATAGTATCACTTGGAAGACCGTTTCTTGGTTGAGCACTCAAGTGTGTAGCAATTTGTCCTATCTGTATCTCAAGATTCTTGATTGCTGTGTCATGAAGAGAAACTGTGCCAACTAAGCATTCTTGACCTTTAAGAAGTTGCCTCAAAAGTTTATTTGTCTCAGAATCACCCTCTTGTGGCTTGTGTGGTTGCTCAAAGCCTGGTGGATGCATTGGCTTACTAGAAGAAGCATAGTGATTAATTGGATTCTCACTAGGTCCATTCCTCCAAGAGAAGTTGGGATGATCCCTCATACCATTGTGATAGGTATTAAAGTAAGGGTTGCCACATGGATACCTTTGATTATTGTTCAAATAACTCACCAACTCCATAGTATGATAACATTCTTCATAGGAGTGGGCTTCTCTACATATTTCACAAGAAGGACTTGGGGCTTGGATAGCATTCACATTCTTGGATGCATTTCTTTCTATCTTCAATTCAAGTTGTCAAATCTCTTCGCCATTGCTTCAAGTTAAGCAACGATTTCCTTAGACACATTTGAACTACTCGAAGGACTTGGTTCCTTATACAACTGTGATATATCACAAACTCTCATTTTGTCAATTCCACCATTAGAGGCATTGTTGAGCATATTGGAAGTAGGCACATCCAATCCGGCTGCAAAGGCTTCAAGCAAAATATAGGTCTTCTGTTCATGGTTGGGAAAACTACGCCACAACTCCTTGAATCTCTCCCATGCTTCATGAAAAAGTTCGCCAGGTTGTTGTTGAAAACCCAAGAGTTCAGCTCTTTGAACTGCCTGTCTACCCCTTGGAATGAACCTTGCTTTGAACTTGGATGCCATTTCATCCTAAGTAGTGATTGAGTTAGGAGGTAGAGCGGTAAGCCAAGCTCTTGCCTTCTTGTCAAGTGATAGGGGGAAGAGTCGCAATCTAAGTGCATCCGCAGTTACTCCATGAAATTTGAAGTTCTCACACACTTGTACAAAGCATGTCAAATAGTCAGTAGGATCTTCATTCTGAGTTCCCGAGAACAAGCTAATCATTTGGAGCATTTGAGGTATGATTGTCTTCAACTCAAAATTCCGAGCTTGAATAGCAGGAAAATGGATGCTAAATTGTAAGTGGAGTTTTCTTGCTCCATGTACACATCCAAGGTGCGCTCCAAATCATCATCATTAGGAATGGCCATATTGTAATATGGATGAGGAAGAGGTAGTGGTCTCGGTTGCGCTGGTGCCGGTAAAGGTTCAGGTCCTTGGATAGGTTGCACTTGAGGTGGAGTCTCCAGTTCAGTTTCCAAGTCTTCAGAAAAATATTCTTCGACAACACCATCAAGAACGATCTCCAAATCAGTTTGCATATGGAGCTCAAATACCTACAAGTCAAAAATCCCAAAACGAGTATCAAACTTATCAACTAATAGAACCATACTAAAAAAAATAGCTATAACTATACTTAAAAACAAAGCAAATTAAGAAAGTAAAACAAGAAGAAGAGAAGGATTCAAGCGTAATCAAGCACACAATTACTCTAATTAACTCAAGAGACTTTAGTCAATAGTCCCCGGCAACGGCACCAAAAACTTGTTCGCCGTTTAGCTTCCACAAGCGTATAGGTCGCAAGTAATAAAGTGATAAGTCAAGATCGTTCCCACGAGAACTACGACAAAAGCGAGTTAACTAATTGAACCATGTTCTTAATTAGGTTGAATGGAATCATTTGAAATTGATCAAGTTAAATAAAGAAGTTTGATGAAAATAAAAAAAGGAAAATAGTGAAAATTGGGAAATTGGGTCTAACTTCAAGAGATATTAACTTAGGACTACTTCTTCCCCATTGTATTTCATGAAACTATGCAAATATCCACCTATGTTGATTAAATGAGTCTATATGCTAGTCAAAGGTTCTAAAATCATCAATCAAGCTCTCTCAAGTCAAGATTGATTTTTAATCCTCAATGAAAATATCCAATCTCTTGTTTACAATTAATGAAAATCATCTTTCCAAAGCAAGCCTTCTCTTGACTATGCTAGGTTGTTAGATGTATCTCTATTCTAACAACAAACCATCCATTTAATCCCTAAACTTCAAGTCTAGCATGATTTTTCTCAAGTTCTACAATCAAAATAGCTCTCTCAAGCATCTTCCAATTGAACAACTCTAATCATGTGGTGATCAAGCACAAGATAGCATTAAGGATAGAGAAAAATCAGCACATATAATTATTAACCAACAAAAGCAAGATAATCCAATATTTTCAATCTATACAATGGGTAAAAGTAATCCTAATTAGGAGTTCTAGCTGCTCATGATCACTACAAACCAACAACTAAGTTCAAGAATCATAATCATATCAGCAAAATAGGAAGAAAAGAGGGGAAAACCAGAAAAGGGAAAGAAAACCCTTGAAATTCTTCACAAATCTCTTCCCAAAGCTCCAAGATCACCAAGAGCTCTCTCCCAAGTAGCCTCCTTGTGTTCTTGACCTTTCCCCTGTGCAGAATGTCCCAATTTCGGCACCCCCTTAGGTTAAAAACACAGCTGAAGCTTCACTTTTTCAAAACGCACGGTTGCAGTATCGCAACTTTGCTTTCGCTTCACTATAGCAAACCCACAGCGTACGTGGTCAAAAGGGCCTATTTTTTATGTGTTTTCGCTTTTGCTTAGCTATAGCAAACCCACAGCGTACGCGGTCAGAAGAGCCTATTTTTTATGTGTTTTCGCTTTTGCTTCGTTGTGGCGTAGCAAAAGCAACCGGGGGCACCTTCAAGCTACTTTGATCTTTCTTTTTAGCTTTTGTTCTTTTTTTCTCCACCTCCAAGGATCCATGTAAGCTTCCATTTCTTGTCATCATCCTCCTACAAAGAGAAGGATTTTATGAGCTTTCCAACTTTCTTCAATTTAATCTAAAACCCTATACATCTAGCTCAAAATTTTCACTTTTTCAAGTATTTTCAACACATCACGTTTTCCTTCATATGTATAAAGTTAATGCACAATTTTAGTTTAAACCACAAATATATAAGAAAAATGTGATAAAATACATGAATTTCCAGAGAATAACACCACCTTATAAGTGAGAGAAAATAATGTTAGTAGACTATTATCATCAATATTATAAGTAATTTACTCAATGTGATTTTTTTAATGCACAAGGTTCCAATTCTCAACCTTAGTTTGAAAAAAAAATTAATTTCGTTCCATATGAAGAACCACTATTTAGCTAGCTAGTAGCTCAACTTAGTTATCTCTAATCACAAAGCCTAATCTCTGTTGGAAGATATATCAGGCTAGAAGGCCATTTATGTCAAGATGTCGGAATTCAAACAAGCAAAGCTTGCTAATTTGTTACATAAACCTACTGGTATGAAGATTGATACATGTTTAATATTAAAGCATAAACAAACCAATTCAAACTCAAGGAATCCACCATGCAGTCTTCACAGTTTAAAACAAACACATGCGCTCGACTCTAAATCAACATTGTGATTGAAACGAGTTTAACAAACTTATTATGAGCTACAATAATGAACTCTTATTGAAGACACAGTCACACTTTATTAGAGGTGGCAGGTAGGTGACTTGTTCATAAGGAAGGTGTGTGTACTAATAGTGAATTAGATGGCAGCGTCTGGGAATGGTGAAGGCGATGCGATGGTCGATGCCTGAGTACTTCCACATGTCAGAATTGATGATTGCATAGAAGCATTCCTCTGAAACTTGGGAGAGAGGCTCGCAGCAATTTGGAGTCACTGGAGCCGTTAAATCTCTTGCCGGTTTAGCACAGTGACGAAGAACATGTGTTAGCATCCTATCTGGAGTGAACTTCCCACATGCTCCATAGCCATGAGCTTCAACTCCAGCAATGGCCACAATTGCCAGAAGCAGCATCAAGCAAATCAACTTCTTCATCCCCCTGATTAATTAGTTTTCTCTGATTTATTCAACTTAATTGAACAAGGAAGCTATGTCTTTGTATTTCACTGCTTGGGCAATGTCTTGATCTGTGTATATATATAGGAAGTAGAAGCACTTTGGAAATGAACAAACCGTGTTCCCCAAGTCTTAAACCATGGGCTTTACAATTACAATTTGGAAGTAATCGTGGATCTTTTCATCATCCATCTTTTTTAAGAATCTCAGGCCTTAACACAACATAAGTAAGCACATGGATAGCCTGAAGCTGCGGCTTTGATTAAGTTTTTAACAGCTCCTAGTTATTGTTAACACTATATCTAAGAGTTTATTATTTTATTCTTTCACCTACGTACTTGGTCAAAGGTTTCATCATTACTCAACCCTCACTTTTGAGTCAGCTTTTGTGAAGTCAAATATTTGGGCTCATGCACATTCTAATACTTTTCCCTTACAGTATAAATGGTGTACTCCAATACAACGTACTAGTTTCAAATTTAATATTAAAACTAATTAAAATTAAGTATTGTTGAGAATTAATCACATGAGAAATATGGATACGATATTATATATGCATAACCATATTTATTGGTAATCAACTTAAAAACAAGGACTCACTTATTTCAACAACTCTATCAAATTACTGAACTAAATGTACTGTTAAAAATACGACTGAAGGAATTCAGACAATTAAAGGAGGAGAACTACTATCCAAAATATTAAAAAACAAGACGAAGAAGGAGAACGCCTACAAATGAAAGTCTATTAATTAATTAGCTAGTCATTTCTTCTCTTGAGTATTTAAGTCTATATACTCTTTAATAAAAAGAATAAGTAAGTTCTTTTCCTAAATTATTTCATAAAACAAAAAATTCATAGATGTTTCCTTCAACTTGGTTAAATGTTAATGACGAAAACTAGGTAATACTTGACTTGTATATGTTCACTTTAAGACTTTATTTAAGAAAAATTGTGTCTATTACTCTGATTAATTCAATGAAACTATTACTTGAATAGAATTTTATTCTTGTATTAAGATATATATTAATTATGCAATTAATAATAAATAAATTCATAAATCATGAAAAGTAATAAGGTGTAGATTATAAAGTATTTTTTTTATAGATATAAAGTATTGTTTAATATTCACAAGTTTTCTTGAATTTTGAAAACGATTAATAAATTTGATTAAGGAGGCCAAAATTTAACTTGAGATTGATTTGCTCCTCAAAATATACTCCCTCCATCTCTCCTCTTATAAAACCTATTAATTAACAACTTTACAACTATTAACATAATTTATTTATTTAAAGTAATTTTATGCTTTTAGGATTTTAGAATTAACCTTAATTAAATTTAATAATTAGATAATGTTTAGTTAATTCAGGAATTTTTTAATTAACTCGGTGGGAAATATCAAAGCAAAGGATATACCAACATAGAGTTGGTCTAGTGGTGTAAGGCCCCGTTAGATCCCTCTGGGTCTTGAGTTCAAGTTTTAAGGGGGACACTTAAATTTAGGAGCGCTTTCACACTTCAATAATCTATAATCTTTTTGAGATATTGTCAAATACTAAATGTGGGTATTCTCCCGACGGAGATTCAAAACTTGATTCAGCATGTTGTTAAAGTTGTTGATTCATTTAACTCCCTTAATTTGATGGATCCAAAGTTGAAACCCAACTCACTGGCCTGGCTTAATAAGCCAGCCCACTGAAGTTACCAAAAAAGTTTATATTTACGCACATATATATTTGAACATTTAACATTCATAATTTGTTGCAATAAAAAATCTATTAATCTTTAAATTTAAATAAGATTTGCTTAAAATTTCTTAATTTGATTTCATATAATATAATTAATCAGAATTTGATTTTTCCAAGAAAAAGAGAAAAGCTAGCCCGTTAATAATAAGCACTAACTTTTACTACTTTCTATTAGTGCCGGTTATGACAAATATTTTGGACAAATCAGAGGATAACAAGTATTTTGACCAGTGTTGAGTCTATCATGGTATATATTCCTTTTTTAAGGGCTAAGTTGTAAATTTATCATGAATAAGTATTATTAGGCGTACTATGTTTAGGACTGACTGTCTTTTTTATGAAAATTCATTTGACCGCCTAACGCCTGAGGGTTGGTGAAGCTCCTTCTGCAAAATGTTCACTCGTAAGATCATCTGATCTCTCCCGAATTTGCATCTTCAACTTGATCAGTTTCTTCGCAGCTCGAATTTTCTGAACTGTTTATGGCACAAGCTTTTTGTGAGGAGAATTATTATCAAATAGTTTTTTTTTATGAGATACATAATCAAAAGATCATATCGCTGCAAAAAAAATGTTTGATAATAATTCCCTCAGAAAAAGCTCGTGCACTCATGAACAGTTCAGAGAATTCAACTGGTGAAGAAACTGATCGACTTCAAGATGCGGATTCGGGAGGGACCAGACGATGTTATGAGTGCGCATTTTGCAAAACGAAGACTTTAGGAGGATGCCCGAAAACTTTCTGAAACTTAGACTTCAAATTGTCAAAACGACGCTGGGCCTCTTCGAGCGGAGATCCTCGGCCATACACAGGTTCCAGTGAATCAAAAATCGGCACAGGAAGATCTTCGTGTTTCGCGGGGGATGAGTGAGGATTTTTAGAAGGTTTATATTGGAGCACAAGGAGAATAAGATCCTAATTTTTCTTTTTGGACAATGAATAAGATCCTAATTATGAATTATGAATTCTTGAATGAAGGAGTTCAAATAAGCCTTTATATACGCAAACCAAAAGCTAATAGCCTAACCCTAAAATCTAATCATAACTAAATATAATAATATTTCATTTAATTGTGGACGGCTTGTTATTGTGTAAACTATATGAGTTGATTATTTTATTCCATCACCTACGTGCTAGATATAAAATATATTACGACCAGTCCTTAAATATAAAAGTTAGTTGGAGGTTAGATTTAGTATTAAATATAAGACCTAAGTCCATTTTATCTCTTAAATTTATGATTTTTTTTCAAAAGTATTTCTATTGATCATTACACATATTAAGAGGGTTCCTATCCAAGGTAGTCATGATTAAAATGGGTAGTTTAGGGATTAATTCATAGTTGTTTCAAATAAAAAATTTCTTTAATATATTCAAATTAGTTAAGTAGCTCTTATGCTTAAAATTGGAGCTAGTATATATGAATATATGGAGTTATAAAGTTATTTTTCATAATGTTGTTATCAAATGTTCACTATTGTTGACTCACGCTTGTTGTGGTGAAATTAAAAACTAGATTAACTCTATATAGTATAAAGGCGAACTTAGGTGGTAAAAAGAAGGTATCTCACTCCTCCTTTCTCTCTGGTTCGGACGTTCGGTGGCCCCTTCCCTCTTATTACAACATTGATCTGTATCTCTCTTCCATCCTTAGCTTCCCATTTGTCTTCTTCTTTTATGTGTCTTGTCATTTCACATTTTCTCTCTCTCACATTCAGCACCCTGTGTCATGTCCCCACTCCTTTTGATCCTATACTGCATTTTTTTTTATGGTTTATGCAATGGATCATTTTTGGCCTTCGGTGCACCCACCTTCCAAGTATCCAGCGTTAATTTGAAGGCCAACGCCGAATTTACCAACATGAGCCCCTGACAACCGACTAATCCTAATGCCCCCTATGGAATAGGCTCGACAGAAAACCACCTATTTGAGATGCCCCAAGGGAGAGAACTCCCAGCAAAAATTCTTTACACCTTCCGTTTCCTAGAATCGAACCTAGAAACAGATTGGTGTGGCGCATATGTCTACCCATCTGCCCCAACTTCGATTGGTTGAACGCATATTTTATTCACACTCTCTCTTGGTTGTCAACTTGTATGGATATAATTATTTTAACATATAAACCATCTTTCCCGATTCATACTCTATGTGTGGGAGTTGTGTGGGAAAAAGTTATTTTATTTTAACTTTCATCAAAGCATTGATTGAATATATATATATATATATATATAAGCATGCACTGTCATTCAACACCCACACTCATTGTCGCCTGTTCTCTTGTGTTGGCGCGCACACATTTTGATTTTTTTTTTTTTTCTTCTTCTTCATGAACCCTTCTTTCTGTGTAATCTTTCTTCCGTGTGTATGGGTTTCATTAATTGTCCCATTTGCCTTTAAATATGTGTATAGTCAATTATGTGTATATAGCTTTCTTCAAGCTCCATTTTTATGCCTTACCGCCACACTAGCTCTTTTCTTATATATAATATGTCCTTCTTCCACTTTTTCAATGAAGAGTATTGGGTTCTCATGCTTAAATCTCGTGGCTGTGTATGTGTACATATGATTTTCTATATTCCGAACTAGTATTAAATATTAAAATGAGACGTTTTGAATTGCAATAAAATGTGTGTGTATGCACACGGTAAGTTGATCTTTAGAGAGTAATTTTAGAGTAGCTTTACAATAGTTTCAAAATAATTCTAGAGTAGCTTTTGGATAATTTATTGATAAATATTTATGCTTATAATCTTGTAGACTCTTATTAAAAGTTTCGGGGTGACTCTTTGTGTGACTACATGTAAGCTAGGGGCAGAGATAACTCTGAATATTTTTTCATATACTTCTAAATTGTGTATAATTATGAATGACTATCTTTTATTAAAAAAAAGGACTGAATTATATGCATATGTGTATGTATTGTAAATTCTCAGGTAAGTAATATTAGAAGTAAATTTCTTTAAAACTCACTTTATTCATATAATTAATAATTTATTTACAAGTAATGTATTGTTGGATTATTGTTTCCTTTTAGGCATGTTTGAATATGTGATGATATCTGATATGAATGGAAGCATGGTTTATTGTACTTTATATTTTAATGATATTATATTTATTGGTGATTGAATATAAATGGCATGGCAGTTGCATTTGTGATGAATTGGAATAAGGAGAAATTTGTATAGTGAGATCTTTTACCAAGTGGTATGTCATCACCCACATGATATTATAAACTGTTAGATTGATTAATTATACTTTTTAGTGCATCCAACACCATAAACTATCTGAATTGTTAAAAGCAAATTAAAATTGCACAAAAAAATACTTCAGGGTGATAAACACACCTAAAAAATACTTTAGGTACAAATTACTTTAGGGCACCAGATACACCTAAAAAAGCACTTTAGAGTGCTAATTGCATCTTAGCCCATAAAAGATTCCCTATTGGATGCGAGCTAATTTATCAAGTTGATCATATCGCATAGTTAAACTCAGCACATTTTTTATACTATTATTTGATGTGCGGTACGAAATTATATTTAACCATTTTTAGACTTAATTAGAGAGGAAATTATCTTAACATGATGGGAAACTCTCAAGCTTATTTAAAAGAAAATGAATCCCTTTCATTTGATCAGCATGCCATTATTGACAAAATATAATTCAACTTATTTCTCTACTCACCCGGACTGGACAAATGATTGGGTCAACCCAGCCAGTCCGGGTTTCAATACTATAATTGATATTCCCTCAATAATAATCAAGTATGAGAGGGAGAAGAGGAATTAAGAAAGATGATTAAGATATTTAAGGAGAAAAAAATCATATCAACTAACTTTCATTAATATTCAAGTTAGTTAATTAAGTTTTATATTAAAAATCGAGTATATAGCTTTGTTTTCCCAGTTTTTTACTGTTGTGCCGTCTGTGATTGAGAAAAGGTTTAGAGGAAAATTGTTATAAGACGCCCAATTCCACCCACTAACAAAGATCTTCCTTTGATTTTTGGTAAACACACTGCAGAGACATATTGCGGTGTTGTTTGCTTGAGGTAATTTCAAGATATCCATTACTAATATATCATTGAGATTTGCTAGAATATATGCCGGAATACTTACAAGTGTCATAATTGATGATCATCTATATAGAAGCATTGGGAAAGAGGCTCGCAGAAATTTGGAGTCACAGGCCCGTTAAGTCTGTCGCTAGTTTAGCACAATGACGAAGAACACATGTGAGCATCCTATCTGGACTGAACTTTCCACACACTCTATAGCCATGGCTTTAAGCCCCGGCACTAGCCGCTATATCCAAAAGCAACACCAAGCAAATCAACAACTTCATTTTCCTGCTTTTAATTACTTTCCTCTGATATCCATGAAAAAGGAAGCTATATGTATATATATATATATATATAAATGTATATATATATATATAAATATATATGTCTGTGTGATGTTCTGCTATGTGTCTTGAGGTGTGTGTATATTTATAGAGGTAGTAGCAGCACTTTGGAATTAAAAAACCTTGTTCTTCCTAAAGACTTAAACTATTCGCTTTATATGTTGGAATCTGCAAATCTTTTTCGTGGTCGATCACTTAAAAAAAATTTAGGACTTACAAAATAAAGCACATGGATAGCCAGAAGCTGAAGCTTCAAATTGTGTTTAGCTCCTTGTTATTTTGAAAACTATACTACTCCGTCAATGGGTTCGTCATTATTCAACCAAATCAATTTTGAATTTCAGTAATTACTTTCGCGACATACCAATGCTCTTGATATTCAAGTTTTGGAAGCAAGATTAATATATAAAAGGTAAAATTCTACATTTTATATAAAAAAAATTAATGATATGATGTATAAATATGATAAAAATAAATATTTTCTTTCTAGCTTATAAATAAGACCAAAAGAGTAGTTATCTAATACTAAGTAGTGCAGCTGAGTTATATTAGAGCATTATATGATGGATAATAAAGTTTCTATAAAGAAAATTAATTAAATATTTTCAACCTCTTTTTTTATTTTTTGGATTGAACTTTTTTTTTTTGGCTTCTCCATATATTTTCCATAAGGTTAAAGAAAGAATTCTATAGAATCATACGATTCATGAGTTGGTTATCGAAGCAAAGCAAAAGGGCCAAGAGAGGAGAAAAAGGCCACCTATATTATAATTCTATGAAGAGTATTAAGGATGACTATTTATGGAACCATTTTGTCAAATAAATAAAATCGTGATAGCATCATTTTAATAAAATAAATTAAAGGTAAATAGTAATGAACGTTGAAACTTTCACATACTTCCACGGCAAAAATGTAAGGGTAAACTCTCTCTGAAGCATCTTGTCAATATTCCCTAAAAAAAAGACGTTGTCCTAAAGATCTTGTCTTCTAGTACTCCTGATGAAGAAAAGGGAGATTGCATCCAGTGATGGAGGATTCCTCTGGTATATATTGATATAGATATTATACTTCTCAAGTTCTCACTGGCAGGGAAGCCAGCACTATGCAGAGGGAGGTGTAGGTATTTTGCTAATGTCTGAATAATTTATATCATGTGTCAATATAGCATACAAAATGTATAGAAAGCTGCCTTATTATTAAGTCATAAACAGCTTGCTTCAAATTCTATGTAAAAATAAGTTACCTACAATCTAGTTAATATAAATGTGTGATGTTTTGTCAATGACCTTATTGATTAATTAGTTAATCAAGTCTTAGAGTATATAGTTTTGTTTAGCCGGTTTCTTTTTTACCGTTGTGCATCTGTGTTTGAGAAAAAGTTTAGAAAAATTGTTATATTACACCCAACTCCACCTCTAACAATGATTGCGACATAATACCTATATGGCCCAGGACTATAATTCGCTGGCCTTATGTCATTATTTGAACTTCTTTTATAATTTTAAAGATTTTCTTGGCCATCTGAAATTATATATATATATATATATAAATATATAAATGATTGCAACGTCTTTCTTTGTTATCGATTAAAACTTGACCTATTAATACTTCAGTCCCATTATTTTTAATTATTCTATACTTTGCTGAAGAATAAGGCTTAACCTTTATCACTTGTGTGTTGGTTTGTTAGACCTCTTGAAGACATATTGCGGTGTTATTTCAAAATACCCATTACTAATATATCATTGAGATTTGCTAGAATATATGCGGGTATACTTCCAAGTGTCATAATTGATGATCATGATACTTGGGAAAAAGGCTCGCACCAATTTGGAGTCACAGGAGCCATTAATTCTGTCGCTGGTTTAGCACAGTGACAAAGAACACATGTGAGCATCCTATCTGGACTGAACTTTCCACTCACTCCTTTGACATGAGCTTCAAACCGCAGCACTAGCCACTATCACCAAAAGCATCACTAAGCAAATCAACTTCCTCATCATCCTGCTGTTAATTACTTTCATCTGATAACTTCAACTGAATTGAACAAGGAAGCTATATATATATAAATATATGTCTAGCTGTGTGATTGTATGTCACATTTATGCTGCTCTGAGTCTTGAAGAGTGTGCATATATATAAGTAGAAGCACTTTTGAACAAAACTTGTTCTTCCTAATGTCTTAAACTATTGGCTTTACAACTTGGGATCTGACGATTTTTTTCGTGGTCGATCATTCAACGAAGTCTTAGGACTTACGGAATAAAGCACATGGATAGCCAGAAGCTGGAACTTTAAATTGGGGACTTTCTCCTATTGTCATGGGAAAAACTACTACTATATGATTTGGTTATTTTATTCTATCACGACCCCTACTACTTGGTCAATGGGTTCATCATTATTCAACCAAATCAATTTTAAATTTCAGTGATTACTTTCGTGACATGTTAATGTTCTGGATACACAGCTTTTGAAAGCAAGATTAATAAATGAAGGGTAAAATTATACATTTATATAAAAAATTTAATGATATGATTTATAAATTTGATAAAAATAAATATATTTTCTCCCTAGTTAGTAGTTAAGTAAAATCCAGTAGTACTGCTGAGTTATATATTTGAGCAGGGTCGAATGGACTCTGAAGTTTCAACAGGGAAAATATATAAGAAAACAATATATAAAAAATTAATTAAATATTTTCAACCTCATTTTTTGTGGGGAGAATTGTTAAAAAAGACCTCATTAGCAACTTATTTGTTAAATGGGACCTGGAAAGATTTTTGCACACATAGGGAAAATCTCTGCACACGTAGGGAAGATTTTTACACACGTATAGGAAATAATTTTACACACAAGAAAGATCATTTGCACACCAGGAAAGATATTCTGCACACACGGAAGATAATCTGCACGCGAAGGTTCCATTTGGTAAATAAGTTGCCGATAAGGGATTTTTTCACAATTTTCCCTTTTTTGTTTTAATTTTTGGATTGTTGAATTTTTTTTGTTCTTCTCCATATATTTTCCCTCCAACCAAGGAAAGAATTATATAGAATCATCATCTCGCAAAAAAAAAAAAAATTATATAGAATTATCACGATAAGCAAAGCAAAGCAAAATGGCCGCCACCTATACTATAATTCTATGAAGAAGCCTTAATGACTAGATGTTGGCGTTCGATGAACAGATGAGAAATTATTTATGGAACTTTCACATGCTTGGTTGCTTCTCTTATGACATATCACCGATCCCTCTCAATATTCCATACATGTCGTGAAGATCTTGGTGAAGACGAGGGTGTATCAAGTGATCGAAGAGAAAGAAATTCAAGGGCTGAATTATAATAAAAATCATGATATCACCAGGAATTTTCAATATACACAAACAAGCTAGAATCTGTATATATACACGTGAAGGTGGTTTAGGAGACAGCAGAAAGCGGTGGCTTTTGTTTTGTTAGGGTCTGTGAGGCAGTCCCGATTCTTCCGGATGCTCCAATGACCGTTTTTTCCGGTCACACGATCGTGTTTCGCCCAGGCCCTATAATGCTATATGTAAGCTCGCACCTATATTATCCTTCTCTCTTTTCCTACGAATCTGTCTTTGTCCGAACAATCTGTTATTCCCGCGTACTACCCGTTTGGATTTGTATTCCTTTTAGTTACATTCTCGACTTTGTTTTTTGAAGGTCCTTTTTTACCCTTCTTTTTGTTCTCCCTCTGTTCTTGTTAAATTAAAGCCTCTACGTGCTCTTCCTTTCTCAATGTCGACACTCATACGTTGATTTTTCTTTCCTTTTTTGGGATAGACACTTAGACGTTGATAAAGGGTATTTATCTTTGGACTTGTGGTCGATGAATTTGTTAGCTTTTTGATAGTTGCAGTTTCAGTTTCTCATTTAAAGAAATAATCGTTGGCCTCTTTCCCTCTTCAATTCTTATTGGGCCTTTACATGCTAGATGTTATATCAATTTCAAGCTCTGTGCTTCGCATTTGCTTGGTTAATTCTGGTTCTGGGAGGTCGTGTTGTGTGTTCTTTTGTTGCATGTTTATGCTCACCAGCTGTTTGTTTTTATTTCTAAACGAATGCTGAGGTTTGGTTTGAAATTGCTATGAGCTTGGAAACTCTGTGAAAGTGGGGGGCTGATCGAAGGTGTTTCTGTGGGTTATAATTTGCAGTATGGGCAGGGTGAAGCTGAAGATAAAGAGGCTGGAGAACACTAATGGTCGTCAGGCGACCTATGCAAAAAGGAGGAATGGAATTATTAAAAAAGCTTCGGAGCTATCTATACTGTGCGATATAGATATTATACTTCTCATGTTCTCACCGACTGGGAAGCCAGCACTATGCAGAGGGAGGTGTAGGTATTTTACTAATGTCTGAATCATCTATATCATCAATCAATATACCATACATACAAAATCTATAGAAGGCTGTATTATTCACAAGTCATAAACAGTAGTACAAGTGATGCCTTTTCGCTCCAAGATCAAGGAAGCAATGTTGAGATTTACAACATCTGTTCCACCTATTTTGACATCATTAACTGCTTGGACCCAATGATGAGATTTACAACATCTGTTCCACCTATTTTGACGTCATTACCTTTATAACAGTTATGTTTATTTGCGGTCAGTATCAGATACATTTTCTTTTTCTGAGATTTACCAGAAATGTTTGTCTTCAGACTAATCTCTCTCATCCTACTTATCTTTTCCTTCTCCTTAAGCAGCTGTCTGACGTTTGAAACATCCACCTAAGAAATCATTCACTACATTATTGCATTCTCAGCTTATTCCTTTATAGTTTAGGGTTGATCAATATGATGATAGGAACTTTTTCACAAGGTATTGTAGACTTCTGAATGAATACTCTATTGGTCAAAAGTTTAAAAAAAAAAAAAGACTAAATACTCTTACATCTTTGCTTAAACTTTTAATTATATCTTGTCCTTAGCGTTTTTTAAGCTATTAGTAGACTTGGACTATGACGTTTGCCTTTATAAAAGCCCATTATGATTCTTTGCAATGATAATGCTGCTGCTGATTAAGAAGTTTGCTACCTGTAGTAACATAGAGGAGGTTATTACAAAGTTTGCACAACTAACTCCACAGGAAAGGGCAAAGAGGTATAATTAAATCCTTTCTTATGTAACAAATTCTTATGCCTTTTTATCTAAGTAGCACAAGATCATGATTAATGTTTTCAATTGCATTGGAACAGGAAGTTGGAGAGTCTTGAAGTAAGTTGCTTCTTGCAACCCATTCTACATTAAAAAAAATTGCATATTTATCCCTTTGTTTTCAAACAGTACAGGATTATGATTGACGCCTTATTGTATTACTCTTTAGCAATCTGCTTTTTTATTTTAGGCACTGAAGAAAACATTTAAGAAGTTAGACCACGATGTAAATGTACAAGAATTTCTGGGTACAAGGTATTCCGTGCTGACACTAATTTATTGATTTCCTGTGGATTGATTTAACTTTTCTGCCCGTAAGTTGAGATGCTGAAATACTCTTTTTGTTCATTCACACAGCACTCAAACCGTTGAGGTACTCAAGTCGAACAATCTCAATTACTTTTTTCCCCTTCCCCTTTCCCTTCATGTTAGACCTATCACTCAAGTGCATCATGCAGGACCTAAAGAAGCACGCCACTTTTTTACGAACTCGTATATTTGAAATACTTACAAGATTAAGGTAGATTTATATGTTTGGTTCAACCATTAAGTTTCCAGGCTATATTTTAATATACTTGCATTATGGCTGCATTCCATTTTAAGTTATAAATATTGCTGCATTCTGCAGCCATTGGGCTCAACTTGATAAAATCAACAATGCGGAACAATTGGAACAGATGGAAAAATCTCTCAGGGAGTCAATTAATCAACTTCAATTGCGCAAGGTATGCCTCTAATTATTTTGTTCCTGCTCTTTGCAAGGAATATATTCATGGTTCACTTGAGCTTCAAGGTTTTGGAGGTAGTTGCTGCTAATTCATCCATAATCAGCAAGTCCACTCATTTTTCTCTCCTCGTTTATTATATTCTTGATACTTTCCTGGGAAATATGTGCCTTCTTGGGTTGCAGAAAGATTTGATATCCCAACTATATATTTTCCTTGTTAAGAAAATAAGAGAAGGGATACAATTTCCCTCCTGGTAGTGATAATGAGGAATTTTTAACAATTCTAAGGACAAGTATCAGAAAAGGCAATAACCAAATTGAGCAGAAACATAGAGCTGGGGCGAATGGCAACATAAATTTAGCTATGCCTCAACTCGAAACTGTCAAAAGTTCATAACCAATGTTATTTGTATTCAATACGCATTGATGCTTTGAGATCTTGAATCATTTCTCTAACATTTCTCTGATTTGGCAGGAAAATATACAAAAGCAACAACTTGAATCATTGCAATGCAGCAACCAGGTAAAAAGTTCAACTGGTATTTAAAATGGTTTTAAATACACGTTTCTTTTTTTTTTTTTCCTTTGATAGATTTAAGTACAGGTTTCTATGGTGTAGAAAAGCAAGAGATGACTAAAAAAGCTTTATCTTCCAGTTCATTGAGATTCCCTTCAGGATGAGTGCTGATCAACTTCTCCAAAATCTATCATGGATTGCCAACAATGACAGCCAACATATGGTTTTACCTGATGATTCAAACTTGCTTCTCCCCAAGTAAGCAGTTTTCCTTAAATAAATCTATGCTTCAAAATTGCTTCAACAATCTTCATTAAGCAGCATCTATTGCCAGGATAATAAGAAAATGTTATTGTGGCATTGAAGGTCTTGTTGATTAACAAAATTCAAAATCATAAACAATCCAAACACACATACCCACACACACAACCACAAGTTAGAACATGTGATCTCCCTCTCAAAGAGGGAGGGTTTGGTGCCACTAGACCCAAAGAAATTGGGCCAAAATCATAAACAATGATTTGATTAAATAGAATTTGTAAACATGGTCACTTGGTATATGAATTATTATTAATTGACCCACAATAGGTAAATGTCTCCTGTAGATACTACAGTAAAAAACCTAATCATCCAAATGCCACAGGGCCGAAATATTGTGTTCATATGCTATATTTTTGTTTGAATTCAGTGGCATTGCTATTGAGTTCTTATTAACAGAGAAGAGAATCTTACTAAAATAAATTATGTTTTGGGAAATATTCAATGTCCAAAGGTTCCAGCCGGAAAGTTTTTGTTTGAGTCTATATCTGAATGTATCTCGAGATACCCATCTGTGAAGCAGGGGGCCCCAAGATATTTGCCCAGATTATTTGTAGGCTGAAAACTCAAAAACTGGCTAATGACCAAGTTGATTTACTGCTTGAAGCATTATGGGAAGAAGATATTAGACTCGCTATGGCTAATTGTGTGGCTCTAGATGTCAGTGACTTGTCATGTGGATATTATTCTAGGTCCCAATAATATGGCATTACTTTATTTTATCAACAATCTGACATGAACAAGATAATCTTATGAGTCAAAAGCAAAAATCAAGAAAAAGAAACCAGATTTAGTGACCGCAACATCAAAGCTCAAACAAAAGTATAGCATAGATATGAAAGGCTTCTTTATTTTTATTTGTTTTAGCTAATTGCTTAATTTTTAATGATGTTCTATGTGATGGAAAAATAAATATTTGCTCAATCGGAGATCTTTTGAGTTAATATTCTGTAAGATTTAATTCTTGATTTGGCTGTTTCTCAGAGACACAGAGTGCTCTGCAAGCTCCTCCTCTTTTGGGAGTTTTGCTAGTTATCTTGGCTCATGTCAAAAAACAAATCTTTCTAATCCTGGGCAAGAAAATGGTGTCCTTAGTGACATGACTAGTGCCGCTTCTCGTAGACTACAATTAGGCGGGCAGTTTCCATACCTGCCATATAATTTCAATCTACAGAATGACACCAGGTTCCAGCCATCGGCAGAGATCAACCCGCATGAAAACCCCATAGATTATCATCCTAATCAAAGCTTTGAAGCTCCTAGACTTGCCTTCGACTCTAACAAACATGGATGGGCTTCCACATCAGAGCCTTGTGCTGTTACTGCCATGCTCGATGAGTATTTGTATGCCCAGGCAAGTTTCTTTCAAGTCAACTTTGGCTTCTCATGACAGCATCGCCTTGCCTCTTTTTTTTCGTTTTATTTTCTGGTGTTCCTGTTGCATGACTTTCTTGTGAGCTGAAGGTCAACTGCAAATGAGTGAATCACCAGAGAGGAATCGAAATTGTAATAATATCCACCATGAAAAGTGATTTTTTTTTATTGTTTTTAGCCAACAACCTTAATTTTTTTAGTAACCCTCATGTCCAGATATGGTTCTTCTGTTTTAGCTCATCTGATTGGGCACAATTAGTTACGTTTTGTTAGCTAGTGCTAATTTCATGGATCAGCCATGAATAATGATTTTCTATAAATCATGCCTTTTCATATTACAAAATCGTGTCTGATGATTGTTGTCCCCAAAAATAAAAAAACAAACAGAAATGTCTTATGCTTTGTTTGGTGGGGGGGGGGGATTGGGGAGGAAAGGAAACGAAGGAAGGGTTTTATATTTCTTCCATTCAGTATGTCGAAGTGTCGAACAATCTTATGGGATCCATGTCATATTTCTAAATAATTTTATTATACATATACAGAATACAATGTATACCTTATGTTTTATTTTATTAAAAATATATTAAACAATTAGGGGATAATAAAGCAATTTGACATCCCATGTTTTTGCTTGTCTTTTTTTCATAAATATTATCTCTTCTCCTTCTATTCTATCATACCAAATAATGCATTAGGTTTTACATCCTTACAAGAATACAAACATTTCATAGAAAATCTAAGGTTCTAACAGGAGTTTTTATTGGATTGGAGAATCAATCCGTTAGCTCAAACTTTCGAGGTTTTGTAATACTAACAGTGTCTATTCTATATGTAGTTTCCTTCTAGCTTATCTGCTACTTAAAACTTTCTAATTCTTCTTGTTTTATTTGTTTTCTAGGGGCCACAATGACACTGATTCACAACTTTTTTATTTTTGCTCTACATCTGCCAAGGAGGCTGACGGAGAACTTAAGTCACGCTTCATCAGATCTCAACAATAAGCAAAAATAGGCTATAAGGATTCCGCTTCCACCCTGTTTTCTGCTGTGAAGCTTTTTATGGATCAGAAAGCATATGGCGTTTCTTCTTCCCCACATGGATGATGAGAGATGTTTATAGCATCACATTATAGCGAAGTAACTGATTCAGAATAAGGCGGATTTCATTTTTGTTGGTATCTATATCGGCTTCTTGTGTAAATAAAGAGCGTCAAAGTTTGTTCTTCCTCACATGGACCATCCTTGTATATTGAAAAAAAGACATGATTGTTATTTCAGACAAACATAACTTCGGAGAAAACATGATGCAGAACTGATGAATAAAAAGAAAACATGATACAGAGTGCCTTGGTTTTTAAGTATGTATACAAGTCTTGTTGAAAATTATATCTGATGCGTTTATATTTCTATTTTTCGGTTTTTTGTTGGAGTAAGAATGTAAGGGGAACTATTTTTTCCTGTAGACCTTAATTCTCCAATCATAATACATTATCAGTCTCTCAGAAGTCAGAAACTTAATTTACAAGTAAATACATGAAATGACGATGAGAATTCACTAATGGCATACTGGGGAATGAGCCCGCATGCCTAATCCACCATGAACTCTGCAATTTATCTGGTGTTTTAAACAACTTGTTACACCCAGTCACTCATAAATCGTAATTCAATGAGCACTCAGTAAAATTGACGGCGACAATGACAACAAGCAGTCTTATCTTAATAGGTGGGTTCAATTATATGAATCGCACCACAGCATTCTATTCTATTAACAACTAAACTTTTAGTTATATTGTTGATCAAGAGATCCCTCTTAATAATTTTATTGAATATTTGTTTTGGTCTTTCTCTACCCCTTTTTAAAGGAGTCTATACTACTTGATTTACCTTCTTTACTGTCACATCCAAGAGCCTTCTTTTATGTGTTCAAACCACCTCAATCAAATGATTTTCTACCATTTTATATTCAATAAATATCACCCCAACTCATCTCCTATATGTTTATTACAAATCTTTTCTTCTCAATAAAAATGGCAAAAAGGGAGAGAAGTGCGGCCAATAAACTGATATTCCAGACTAAAATGGATCTTCAGCATTAGAAGTTGGTGGGGGAGGTTGAAATTTTTAACTGTTATTCAAGGCTTGATCTTTAGTTAGGTAAAATAATATAGTCCTTGAAACTGTTAAGTTTCGTAAGAAGCGTTTTGCTGTTGTTACAATGATTTACTCATTTCATGCTTGCAGTGATTTGATATTTTTTTCAAACGAGATCAGTGAATTTTATGAGGAGAAAATAAGGAGACAACCTTAGAACTTCTATACAAGGTAAAATGGAGTGAAATGTACTTAAAACTTGTCCACAGAAGAGAGGACACAGAAACAGGGTAGTAAATTACTGCATCTTTTCAAACAAGCTACCCTTCTTGATTTTACCCATTAAGAAATAGTTTTCAATGTAAATTATTAAAAGAAATTAAATTTTTGAGAAACTAAAACATATTTCTATAAAAAAAACTAATTTGATATTTTAATTACATACATTTATGACATGTTTAAGAAAACGGTGGAAAAGTATGCTCACGCAAATCGAGGTAAAACTCCCCTCACAAACTTATTTCGTATACCGTAAATCACGCTGGAAAATCAACTTCTACTACTAATCCAAATAATTACTTAGACAATGAATTTATTAGTGTCCCAACAAATTATAATAATTTATGATAATTACTGTGTCACATTTTGGACTAAACCAAATAATCATATTTTATATAAGGGAAAAATGTACTGCAAATGCAGTTAGCTAGCCACGTAAGGCTCACTTCGGTTAAGGGCGTAAGTTGTGTGTAGAGATAATATAGAATTTAATAAATCCTCCTAAATATAAGTCACATTTGTTTGGGATAATGGGTTAGTTTTAAAAACGAAAATAAAAAAAAAACGGTATTTATTTATTATATTTGATTAGGTTTCGATAGGATTGTTAACTAACTTTAGTATTGGCTATGCTTCGCTTTCTCATGATAAATTTGTGTTTATTGGCTTTGTATGGGGCTACATATATTTGTGGTATATTACTCACTGCTTCATGGAAACGAACTTCGTAGAATTATATATATGGAAAAATAATTGCCCTGATTTGAGTAATTTAATTTTTGCCTTGCTAGTTGCCAGTTTTTCTTTAGGGTTAAGTTGTTAAAATAATCTTCAACTTTCATTAAAAGTATAAAAATAACCATAAACCATTTTTTAAAGCAAAAGTAACCATAAACTTTTAAAATTGAGGTAAAACCATTAAACCCAACTAACTTCCATCTATTACAATAAGGAAAATTAATCTTTTGGCCTTTAAAGTTATGACCTACTTATAACTTAGTTCTTGAACTTTTGATTTGTTTGCAATTCAGTCCCTGACATTTCTAAGTCATCCTATGTGGCAAAAAATGTTAAAATACTGTTAAAATTTGCTTAGGTGGATTTTATATAAATTAAAAAATAAAAATTAGCGTCTCCTTCCCCACCGTCATGCATCTCCCTTCCACCTCTGTTTTCCAAAAACGTCACTAGCTAGGCATCTGCGGCATCCATTATAGATCCTTCAGGGGCTAATTTCAAGTATAAGGTGAGATCAATTTTCTTATAGTAAAGGCTCTTCAAAATTATGAGCATCATATAAATGATCTATAGCTCCATTTGTTGTTAAAAAGAGAAATTGTGCACCAAGTATGTTGTGAAGTAAGTGTCTCGACTTTTCAAATCTCATTTTAATATCCTAAATTTTAGGATTGGAGGTTTGAGAATAAGCCTAAATTAAGCGAATTGGTAAGCCCCGGTTTAGCAGATGTCTCGAACTTATTCCCTAACGTTTCTTATATTTGTGAGGTATTAAAGGGAATAAAATGGTAAATTAAAAAGTATGGAAAATTTGTATACAAAAATAGAATTAACTCTTGGGATTTCTAGAAAGCCCAATATTGAGGTCCAAAGTAGAGGAATACAAGAAAATAATATTTGGCCAATACTAATGTTAATTTTGGTAATAGGATATTAGAAATTAAAGATAAAAAATGTTTTTGGTGAAATTGCCTATAAGGCAATAAGTTTGTCATGTGATTTTGTATGATCAAATGATGAGCAAAAATTATGAGATTTTTCAGGATGACATTCTAAGCTTTAATTTGATAGGTCATATGACTCAATTAAAGCTATATACAAAAAATTATGAATTTTTGAAGTTAGCCCAGAAAAACTGTGAATTTTCTGGAGCAGGATCCAAAGATGGAATTTCTGGAAATTGTTTACTTCCATTTGGATAAATGCTATATTTTTTCTTGAAACTAGACTCAATAAGGGTTCTATATCCTTTGGAATCACTCCAATTCGAGTTTTCTAGAATTAGTTATGATTTTTCAAAGTTTGGGCAGAAAATTTATCAAAAAATCCAAAAATGGGAAAATTGTGACTTTACATATATACGTGATTTGAACAAATTGTTAAGCCAATTTGGACCTAAAGGAAGGATACTTGGGATGCTAATACATGTAACAAGTGAGAGAAATATTAGTTGCATGTCAATTTGGGCTTAAAATGTCAAGTTACATGAAGTTGTGAATTTATGTCATAAAAGTCTAAATTATGACATAAGCAAAAGAGACAATGACATAAGCATGCACTAATTTAATATATCTCATCATCTTCCTATCTCATTCCCGTCAACCATGGCGAGAAACAAGTGAGAGAAAGTTGAGAGAGCTTAGAGAGAGAAGGAGGAAGAGATCTTGTACGGTAAATCGATTTCTTTGGTAAATTGACTCCTAACGCGTATAACTCTGTTCCTAAGCTACTCTTCTATGTAATTTAAGGTTTGGAAGTTCAATTTCTCTTGTTGACAAAGCTAGGGTTTCGGTCAAGTCAAGAAAGGCCAGAGGGAAGTGAAAGGTAACTTCCAAATATTTATATATTGACTATTCTAACTGCTATGAACAATTTAATCGGTGAAATTTCGCCAAATTGTCTTTGATTTGAAAATTTGGAATTGAATAGGCCTATGGGTTATGCTGCAGAAATTGGGTCCAAATGGTAGTTATAACCTAATGTAATAGTTAATAAAGTGGTTAGGAGTATAAAGGAACACATTTGTGGAGTCGGATTTCAAAAACCCTAATTTTCCCTGAAGTTCCTATAAGTTTCAGCCAACTCTAGTTAGGGGGCTAGGAGTTGGATTTTCAATGATTTGATGGTTCTATTGAGTTCAGGAGGAAAAATTAGGTGGGGTTACAGTTGGTCACTTTTTCGGAAAAGCCCAAAAAAACATAATTATGAAAACGCCCCTGAAACCCTTAAAGTTATAGCTGGGAAAACGGGCCCGTCTGTGACGGGCTCGAGCCTAAACGGGCCGGAGTCCAAAAAAGTACATCAAATTTGTGGCCCGGCCCGTTTATGCAAAGCCTACGGGCTTTAGGCTGGTTTAACTTTTTTCCGTTTTTTTGCGATGACATTTTTCCCTTATTCTCCTAAATACTAAAATATCTAATTTAAAATATAAACACTCCCTCCGATCCTAATTATAGGATAACATTTGCGAGTTAATTTTGGTCCTAATTATAGGACAAAGTTCTAATTTTTGCCAATTTATTCCCAAACTACCCCTATTGATACTTTCTCAATAATAATTAAACACAATAATTAATTTAATAACACGCTTATATTCTATCAAGTGAGAGATTCTACTTTCTTTTTCTTATTTTTAAATGAAATAATTTTAAGATTTCTTTAAAAATATGTTCCTATAACTATCCGTCCAAAATGATTTATTTTTTTCCTAAAAATAACCTTATAAAATATTAATTTCATTATCTTTTTCCCTTGACTAAAAAAAACTTTGCATTTGTATTATGCCCAATTAAATAGATGTGCTCTTGGTAGAAAAATCTGAGAGGCAGGAGAGGTACAATAAAAAATAAAGGTACAACGTAATTGATGCCATTTTAAATTTTAGATAAGGGTATTTTAGGAAATTAAATATGATTAACTAATTTAACTATTATCCTTAATTTCTCCAAAATTAGGTAACTATGTTATCCAAGTTTAAAACATAAATATTATCCAAGTTTAATAAAACACAAATACTAAGACTTAAGTCCAAACCATAATTAATGTCTAAAATTAATCAAACAAGTCCACAATCACAATCAAGCAAGTCTACAAGCTTCAAATGTCAGTAATAATAAAACCTCTGATTTTGATTTTGGCAAACACATACAAAAAAAGAAAAAAGAAAATCAAAGAAGAGAAGCTTCAAATGAGGTATGAGTAAGTGTGAGAGCGTTTCTGATCTGAGGGTTATATTACGTTAACTCTATCCCCTGACCATTGCTTGCTGCCCTGTGCCAAGTTAAAAACAAACAAAAAAAAAAGTTAAACGGGCCTAAAAGTAGGGCTGGCCCTTTTAGGCTCTCATCCTTTTTTTCACCCTAAATTACAAGCCTAGCCTTTGACAAGCTCTGGCCTAAACGGGCCAGCCCGACGGGCTCGGCTCGATTTCCCGACTCTACTTAAAGTAGGGCTGTCAAGGGCAATTTTATTTTTTGGTAGTAAATTTGGTAATTTCGAGTCTGAAAATGGATTCCTTGGGTAAAAATATGTCAGGATAGAACATGTTAGAATTTCAGGAAGAGTACAGTCGAACCGGGTACGGTCAGGTCGGGCCGGGCCGGGTCCCTTGAGGCATTTTAGTAACTTTTCAAAATAGACTCATATAACCCCCCCAGAAACACTATCGAAGTGTCTAAATGGTACATTTGGCATTGTAGGATCGAATATGGAGCCTGAGCTGTTTGCACGTAGATCGAGGAGCTATTTCTATTTAGCAACAGGGATACAAGGTAGGGGACTTACCTTACTTGCATCTATTTGATATCTTTACTTGTGTAGTGATGTATGTGATTGCTTTACTTGATTATGTAGAGCATATTTGAATAAATGAAGCTCTGTTTCTGTTTTGTTGTGGCCATAGTTTTGTTACATGAAATATTGAGCATGCAGAAATGTTATTATGGGGCATGTATCTAGATAAAGTTAACATGTCATATACATAGCATCTATCATGTATGCATTATGGTATCTGTTTCCTCCTGAGATTCTCCCGAATCTCGCTCTCCCCTACCAACAATTTAGATAGCCGAATACAGAAGGTATGCGGAAATCAGAGAAGAGAACTGCACGAGAGAGGGTGTAGTGGTGAAGCGAAGACGGGAAGAAGTTTCTATTTCACTGGAACAGGTTTAGATACCCAAATAACCTTGCGCGACTATAAGGTTTGTAATTGTCAAGTACGAATCCCTATAGGAAATTTCTGTAATCATGTTTGTTAGAACCGGCTGACACCCAAGAGGGGGGTGAATTGGGTGTAAGATAAAAATCTTAAAAACTTTGAACATTTTTTTGCATCTTAGAGGAAGCAATAAATATGAAAATAATGAATCATAAATCAACAGGTAATGTATGCTAGAAATATAAGAGTTTAAGGAAGAGAGTATGCAAACTGTGATTTATCCTGGTTCAATCCAATCTGTGATGGCCTACGTCCAGTCCCCAAGCTCCTCCTGAGATTTTCAAATCCACTATTTTCTTGTTTAATGCAGGAACAAGAAAAGCCTTTACAAAGTTCTCACGAAGATACTCCCTCTTACAGCAAGTCTTACGAGTAGAGCAATCCCGAAGATCTTTCCTTCCTGCTTACCCGTGCAAGTCTTACGAGTAGCAACGTTCTCTCCTGCTTACACCTCTGTAAGTTTTACAAGCAGCAACGTTCTCAACTGCTTGCACCTATAAGTCTTACGAGCAGAAAGTCTTACCGGAAATTCTCTCTATACTTGCCCGTAAGGAAATCAACTCACTCAAGGTCCCTCTACCTTGAGATCAATTCAGAAATATAATTGAAAGTGTTTACAAACTCTCTCACAGAGCAGATATAATGAACACTGAAGTACAATACAAAAACTCTCTCTCAAATATACATGATGTAGAAAATGGATAAGAACATAGAGTATTCGGGTAGAAGTGGATGATTCATAATCTTATCATGTTATCGTTGTTGTGTTCTCATTGGTTATTCTGAACTCTGAATGCTCTTCTATTTATAGTTGATGAAGGTTGATGACCGTTTGAGCTTTTTAATATATCCGTTGGAGTGTGGCTTCTTTAATTTGAAAACTAGCCGTTATAACGTTGACGCTCCGCTTCCGTAAATTCACCTTTTGACTCTTCACATCATATCTTCATTGTATTCCTGGAGAAATACATTAAACACTAATACAATGAAGTGTTAGAGTAATTAGAAGCAAGAAGAATGAGTTCTATGATCATTCCATTGATTTCCAGAATCTTCGGGACGTTGTTCTGCATAGCTTACTCGGGTAGTGACTTGAAGTTCTCTTTGAAATAACTCTGTATACTCGGGTGGTGACTTGAAGTTCTCTTCTAAATAACTCTGCATACTCGGGTAGTGCCTCGAGTGAAGTATGATAATAACATTGCAGATTAATCGAGTGTTACCTTCAAGTTTTGCTTATCACAGTGAGTTATTCGAGTAGATCCTCGAGTAACATTGGTAGGATTGAAAATGACGAGAGCAACTGCAAGTAATCTACATGGTTACTCGAGTAGCTACTCGAGTAACATTGGCAGGCCGAGAGCAACTGGAAGTCTTTTACGTGGTTACTTGAGTAAAGTCTTTTGTTATCAACTAGTTACTCGAGTGGTGCCTTCAAGTGAATTCTTGATTTTGACTTGAAACATGACAAATTGTATATCATCAGAAATCCCTCATTATCTACATTCCAATGCAACAAGAATCAGCTCCAAACACGTTGTATACTGAAAGTTATGATCCAAAGAGTATCTACTGTTCTTAGACCATTTCTGAACTCACGAGCCATCACGAGCAGCAACTTACAGAAGTCATAGCTCTTAGGATATAGCTTCAAATGTGAAAAATTATATATTCATGGAACGCTCTTTGAGTCTACTTTGATATGGCACCGGTTTCTTTGCAATCCAATGTGTAATTTGGGAGTTATATCCAAAATACCAAAGCTGTCCAGGAATATGATGCTGATTCCTGTGTCAACTTTCGAAGCTTATATCTCTCTTATCTGAACTCCTTTGAATGTGATCGTGGTGTCAAAATTTCGTGTTGGAAGTCTAGTTTCATATGCCACCAGTTTCAGTTCGATCCAACATGTGGTTGGAGAGATATCATTAAAATACCGAACCTCTATTCTGCCACACGAAAACAGAGTGCCCATTACTTCAAGTTCCGCCTCGAGTGATTCATCAAGTAACCCGGAAGATTACTCGAGTAGCTACTTGAGTAATCACCTCCAAAATGAGGCAGTGCCCTATTACTCGAGTAATCATCCCCAGAGGCACCATAACTTTCGTATACATCATTTTAGCTTCGTATTGACCCATTCCAACTTCCGTTTGACCATAGAAACCTCCGATATCACTTCTAATAGCTTGGATCTTGATATTCTCATGTGATTTTGTAAGTTCTTCCTTCTTCAATCTCTTTCTTCTTCTTTCTTCAATCTCTTTCTTCTTGTTTTGCCACTTGATGATCATTCTTCATAACCCAACTAGATATCTTCTTGAATTGATGATCGTTCTTCATAAACCAACTAGATATCTTCTGGAATATCTTCAATCTTCTTCAATATTTACTTGATATTCCTATTATTTCTTGCAATGCCTTCTTTCTTCAATCCCTTGTCTCTTGATTTTCTTCTTGATGATCATTCTCCACATATGAGGCATTATAACATCAACCCACAATTGGGTTTATGACTAATCTACAAAATATGCAACATTAAATATAGTAGTCAGTTAAAGTAGAAGATAATTATATCATACAAAAGTTTTGCTCATATTTAACATCTATATTTGACATCATCAAAACTATTCATATCTAACAATGTTCATGTTATCAGTATATTTATGCCATGAGTGCTATCGTTTGTGGCGTGAGCCATGATACATTGTGATGCTGCTTAACATGATCATACATGCTATGTATTTATGCCTTGTGTAAGTGAGTTGTTACTACTGGGATTCTCTTGAATCTCATTCTTTCCAATGACTAACCATTTCAGACAAGGCAAGTAGCTCTAAAGAGAAGCGGGCAACCCGGAGTGATTAGGACCCCTCTGGGGTATATTTTGGGATGTTGGTTATCTACTTTTAAACTTGGGATTCCTGTATATTTTGAGATGTAAATATTACATTTGATTTTGGTTATTTAATCCCCTAATTGAGACTTATAAACCCTCAAATTATATATACATAGAACCTGGGAGTCGCCGGGGATTTGGTTATATACTCTGACATGTATGAATGTAAATTTACTGCACAGGTAATTATATTCTAGTTTTGAAAATTGAGACCAGGATGAAAGAATTTTTTAAAGATTTTGTGAAAACCCTACTGTAAGGTAGGAAGTTGAAATGAGTTTAAATTATCCGACGGTCTCTAATTCAATTTAATTATGCGATATCGAATCATAATTACACTAATCAAGGCATGGGGTTACAAGTTACATGTTCTTAATTATACTCCCTCCAGTCCTTAGTAGTATAAAGCATATTTGCCTAATTTGATTAGATTAAGGAAGTTAGTTAAATTAGTTAATATGACATGTATTTTTTAAAACACTCGAGTCATTTTCCTTAATTTTCTATTTCCCTCTCCTCATTGATTATTGTTGAGGAAATATAAATAGGGGTAAATTAGAAAAATGATGATAAATATGGGAAATATGTCTTATAATCAGAGCCAAAATCAACTCCCCAAATATGTTTTATATTAAGAATCGAATGGGGTATTATTTTTTATTTTTTTTATATATTGCCACATAAAAATTCTTTTAACAAAAATAGAAAAATAAGCAAGCTATATCTACCAACATTAATTCCCAAATATTCATTGTATGCACATTTTTAAAAGTTTGTTATTTGTTTTGTGATGAATTAATTCAAGAAGAAATTGGCTTGAAGATTTAGGATGTCAAAATAATGATTGAGTGGGTACACATACTATAGAATATTATTAATAGATAGTCATAATGCAAATAATAAAGATATTTAGGGTTAAGGGGCTTTTTTGCTCTGTAAGTTTTCACCGAGGTGTAATTTTGTTCTAAAAGCTTAAAAAATGGAGCAATTTTACCCTAGCCGTTATCCCAGTTAATTTTGACCATTAGTTGACCAAATATACTGAGCTAGCAATCCACATGTTAATCACGTCATTTTTGTTAATGTGCAAAATTGACCCAAAAGTTTTAAATATAATTTTGAAAAAAAATAAAGTAGATAATACATAGACTTTTAGTGCAAATTTACACCTTAACAAAAATAATATAGATAACATGTGGATTGTCAGCTTAATATATTTGATTAACTAACAGATAAAACTATTTGGGATAACGGACAGAAAAAAATTGCTTCATTCTTTAAACTTTCAGAACAAAATTAACTCTTAACCCTAACATCTATACAGAGAACGGTCAACTTATATACAATATACAAAAGCTGCCAGTTGAAGCGTCACCGATCATTATAAGCTTTGGTTCACTTTAATTGAAGAAAAAATAAACACCTTTAATAATTTTTCATTTTTTTCATATGGATCAATCCTAAGCCACAATGATTTATCACTTCCGGAAAAAAAAAATGATATTATCATTGATTTCATATATATTTATGAAAGCACTAGCTAGTTGCGAAAAAAGTTTTGCTAGCTGAAACACAAGTTGTAAAAAACTTTTGAGTATCACAATTAAATTTTGACGAATGATTTTGTATATATTAATTATCATATCTTATATAAAACCATAAAGTTTGAGAAAACATTATTCAAAGCTAGCTAGTCCCAGAGACCTACTATACTCTGACTGGGATATAGAGATCCACTGGGTGCCAAGAGAAGGTGTTCGGTGCGCTGACTTATTGGCTAAGGAAGCTCATCAGCTAGAGGTTGACATGACAATCTTGCCAGATCTGCCCCCCCCCCAATGTCTCATTTACTTGGATCAAGATCGCAACTATGCGGTCTAATATGTTGTTTGCTTTCTTATTTATAATTTCCAAGCTATGCTTGGCCGTCTTTAATCAAAAAAAAAAAAACTAGCTAGTCCAGTATTTTGTGGCGGTCGAATATTTTATATGATTATATGATTTCTAGGAATATGATTTCATTATTTTTCTTATAACCCTTTGTTCCACCTAGTATCTAGCATTTTTTTTCTATCCTATTATCAAGCTTCCAAACAATTGACTAATATGATTGAAACTATAAGATCAGGATGGTTTTCCTCAAGTGTTTTGCTTAATAATACGGGATTCAAACTCAATTTATCAACTTTGTGATATAACCGGTCTACTGCTAGACCAATTACCGCTTGGTACGATATCACTTATCATCTTACATAAAGTTTAAAATAATAATTTAGCAGTAAGAAAATTGGGGTTATGAAGGCATTGACAACAAAATCATTGATAATAAGAAGGTTTGCATATAAGGAATACTTTTAATACAAATTATTTAATATGATATTTTAAGAGAATTAACAAACATTTTTAATTAACAAATAACTAATTTAACTATTTTATTTATTTATTTAAATTTATTAAGTAAATCTTATATTACCAAGTTCAAGGGGGAGGATTGATATGTTCGTTAGCATGTAAATGATGACGTAGTAATGGCCACCAACCACGTTACCGTTTAAAGGCGTCACTCTCAATCTGTCTTCCTCTTCCATATGCATCGAATACTTGAAACTGCTTCAGGTCAAAAAAGAATGCTTGTTTAACCCTAAAAAAACAGAATGCTTGAAAGTTGAAACTGCTCATTTTCTAACGAACGAAATCAATCCGAACCGTCTACTCTACCACAGCCATTCAGAATTTTTGCATCTACTTGATTTGACATACTTATCTAGTAAGAAAGGCGCACGTATACACACCCATACACATGTGGCACCTTGATTGTGAATTAAAATGGGGAAAATTGGAAGAATGACAATGAGGTCCAATGATAAAAAAAAAAATATCAGTAAAGTTTCTATAAAAAGAAATAATAATTAGTTAAGCGTGTTTTACAATTCAACATGTTGTAAAAATAATTCAACAAGTTGTTATTTTTTTTCGTAGGGATTTTATTGGTATTTTGTTCGATCTCTGAGACCTCACTGTGATTCTCCCAAAATTTAAATTCAGGTCTTAGCTAGATAAAAGGAAAAAAAAATAAAAAAAATGGTTCTTAAAATCTCAAAATTGCCAAAAAATTCTATGGGACTTTTTTGCAATAAATTCCATCATAAACTTATCAATGGACGCTCATGGACTTATCAATAAACTCCCCTGAATTTGTTAATAAACGCTTTTAGACTTGTCAATGATGTATCCATAAATTTATCAGTGGAATTCAAATTGATGAGAAAAGGAGTCCCACGAGATTTTGTTGACAATTTTAAGATTTTATTTTATTTTATTTTATTTTGGTCCAAGACTTAATTTTCCCTTTAAATAAAAAGAGAAGGGAAGAGAGGAAAACTTCAACTCAAAATTAAGCATTAAAGAAATTAGGCAAATTCATCATTAATTGTGCATATTGAGTTGACGCACTTGTCGAAGAAAAGCACATAGTACAAACGCAGACACACGGATAGATTAGAATAAAGGAGAATTACACTGTAGTCCTATAGAAAATAATATATGAAAAAATATTTATAGGAAATTCTGAAATTATTTTTAAGTCCCATGGGACCATTTTATAATAAATTAGAAATGGCTAGAGTCTAAAATATCTCTGTCAGATAAATAGAGAGAGGGATGGGAAAATGAAGCAAAACTCAGAAACGAATATGGAAATAGCGCAAGCAGGATGAAGATCATCAACCAATATTGAAGAATAAGGTATGAAATTGATGGCAACACCTCTCTTGTCTTCATCATTCCATTCAATTCATGTTTTCTGTTGAGTGGGTAAACAGATTTTTAAGTTTCCTTCGTTCATCTTCGTTTTAGCTTGAAAAATGAGAAAAGCTGTCTTTTTTTTAATTTGTGTGAATATTATTCTCCATATGCTTTTAAACTAAAAAGGCAGACCTAGTAAATGCAATAGATTTGTTTTGGTTGTGATTTCAAGGTGTTTGGGTATGATTTAGTATGCTTTAGTTTTGCTGTCGGTATACTCTGTTTTCTGGTTCATTTATGCTATATTTTTGCAATAAAAGGGCTAAAGAATGAAGATGAGGGTGAAAGATTTATGGCTACATAATCTGATGTGCGTAGGAAAATAGTGTTGTTAATGGGAGCAGCAATAGTTGTCAATGGAGTCTGCTGAACTTGTTAATGACAACTATAGATCATGTTTAAGTGTTTTTTTTACAACTATAGATTTTGTTGATTGATTTTTGTTTTGGCCCTGATAAATGGAAAAAGCTGTCTGTTTTTTGTGGGTATTGTCCTTAATATGCTTGTAAACAATAAAGGCATACCTAGTAAATGCAATGGATTTGTTTTGGTTGAGGTTTCAATGTGTTTGGGTATGGTTTGGTATGATTTGTTTTTACTATCATTATACTCTGTTTTCTAGTTCATTGTGTTGTTTTTCTGCAATAAAAGGGCTAAGGAATGAAGATGAGGGTGAAAGGTTTGTGGCTACATAATCTTATGTGCGTAGAAAAAAAGTGTTGTTAATGGGAGCAGCGATAGTTGTCAATGGAGGCTGCTGAACTTGTTAATGACAACTATAGGTCATATTTAAGTGTTTTTTTTACAACTATAGGTTTTGTTGATTGATCTTCGTTCTAGCCCTGATAAATGGAAAAAGATGTCTGTTTTTTGTGTGTATTGTCCTCAATATGCTTGTAAACTATAAAGGCAGACCTAGTAAATGCAATGGATTTGTTTTGGTTGAGGTTTCAATGTGTTTGGGTATGGTTTGGTATGCTTTATTTTTACTGTCATTATGCTCTGTTTTCTAGTTCATTGTGTTGTTTTTCTGCAATAAAAGGGCTAAGGAATGAAGATAAGGGTGAAAGGTTTATGGCTACATAATCTTATGTGCGTAGGAAAAAAGTGTTGTTAATGGGAGCAGCGATAGTTATCAATAGAGGTTGTTGAACTTGTTAATGACAACTATATGTCATATTTAATTGTTTTTTTACAACTATAGGTTTTGTTGATTGGTCTTCATTTTGGCCCTGATAAATGGAAAAAGCTGTCTGATTTTTGTAGGTATTGTCCTCCATATGCTTGTAAACTATAAAGGCAGGCCTAGTAAATGCAATGGATATGTTTTGGTTGAGGTTTCAATGTGTTTGGGTATGATTTCGTATGAGTTGACATTGTGGTTTTTGTTCATAGAAAATCATTATAAATATAACTGATCTTTTTTTATACTTGTTAACATGTTTATGTGTTGAGACTCTTGTGGTGTGCATGTACTATCCTGGTTATAGATATGGGATGGCATTGAGCAAGGGCATGACAGTTACGCCATGTCGTACTATTCCCTAGACGAGCTCCAAGAAATCAAGGTTGGGTTCTTGTGGTGGCTGGTTACTCATCCGCACAACAAACATGCAGACAAAGTTATGTCTTTGATTTAAGACATATATAAGAGAAGAAGAACCAATTAAGATGCTAACTTCAATTGTACATTTTAGTAGAGCATAGTTTTGACGTAGTTCGCTATGACTTATATTGACTTATGATTGTATGGATTGCACATTAGGGGTTTGTTATGTGCATGTGCACATTACTTGTAACATTGGGGAAGATTTTGTGTAATTATCAAATGCAGTCACATTATATGGATTATATATTTTTGGGTTTGAGCAACTTCAAACTTGTACTTAAGATATTCTGAATATTTATGAATTACAGAGTTATTTGCATTAGTTAACGTTAGTGTTACATATATGCACATTTGATGCTCTTTCTTGCAATATACTACAGGCTCTACTGACAACTCCCACTGCTTTCATTGACAAGTCAAGAAGGCTCTATTGACAAATCATTAGGTCTCCGTTGACAACTCTTCATAACAGTATAAATGTATTAACAACTCGTGGTGCCTCCATTAACAAGTCAAGGAACCTCCACTGATAACTCATGACGCCTCCATTGACAAGTCAAGGGGCCTACACTAACAACTCATTGGGCCTCCATTGAGAACTCTTCCACCCTTCCATTGAGAAGTGAAGGCAGCACCAGTGACTCTGACCATCTAATTAATATGGAATATCAAAAATATAGATAATCATAAATATATGCACATAAACTCATTTTCCAATATCATCATATCTGCATATATATATATTAACAAATCCATGGGCCTGTAATGACAACCCCAGGACCATTTGTTGACAATATAATTTACATCAGATTAAAACTTTCAATACATGACAATGGGATACACAAATGTCAACATAACTGCATATATATACATTAACAACTGCATGAGCCTCGAATGACAACTCCAAGTCCATTATTTGACAACATAATTTACATCATATTACAACTGCTTCATTGTCTAGTACATCTACAAATGTTGTTTTATCATACGGTAATGTGAACTTCATACAAGTCCACCACTCTCTTTTCTCACAATGGATGATATCATTATTTTAAACTCTTCTAAACTTGTTCCTTCCTTAATAGTTCTACATCTGATTGTTTCACTAACATATGTTAAATCACCATTTCTACTAACTTCAAACGAAAACAAAGATGAACGAATGAAACCTAAAAATCTGTTTACCCACTCAACAGGAAACATGAATCGAATGGAATGATGAAGAAAAGAGAGGTGTTGACATCAATTTCATACCTTACTCTTCAATATTGGCTGATGATCTTCATCCTACTTGTGTCATTTCCAGATCCGTTTCTGAGTTTTGCTTCATTTTTCCATCCCTCTCTCTATCTATCTTACAGGGGTATTTTGGACTTTAGTCATTTTTAATTTATTACAAAATGGTCTCATGGGACTTGAGAGTAATTTCAGAATTTCCTGAGACTATTTCTTCATATATTATCTTCCATGGGACTATAGTGTAATTCTCCCTTAGAACAATGGTTAGGCCAGTCAATCACGATCATAATGACACTACTACAGAATTATGATATAACCACCCCAATGGACGTCCCAATTTTAAAATTGGGTGGTTAAAAAAGAAGGCGGTGGCATTTTCGTAATTATGTGTACGTAGAGAAACCTTTAGACGTCCCAAATTTAAATTTGGGATGCCTAAAGTAGAGTTTAGACGTCCCAAATTTTATTTGGGACGCCTAAAGATTTCCACTTGCGCGAAAAAAATAAATTAAAAAAATTTAACTTACTTTAGATGTCCCAAATGGGATTTGGGACGCCTAGAGTAAGACTTTAGGCGTCCCAAATGATTTTGGGACGCCTAAAGTCTTACTTTAGGAGTCCTAAAAAAATTTGGGACTCCTAAAGTAAGACTTTAGGAGTCCTAAATGGCATTTGGGACTCCTAAAGTCATGTCAGAAATTCTGACATACGTGAGACTTTTCTTCCCTTTTCTTCATTCCCATGTCAGAAACTCATCCCTCCTTTTCCATCTTTCCCATCCCCCATGACTTCTCTTCCCTTTTTTCTTTCATTCCCGTGACTTCGTCTTCTCTATCTACACCATGGGTATGCTTTTTCATTATTTTCTTTTTTTAATTACACTTCGTCTTCCTCTCTTCCTTTTCTTCATTCCCTTTTCCTCCACCTCCTTCCATTCTCATAGCACCTTCTTTGCTCTCACCCTCCGGCGAACGCCTCCTCCACCTTTTTTCCCCCCTCCGGCGTAGACCTCCCACTTTCATCGTTGCTTTCAGCCTTCGGCGTACCTCTCCTCTCCACTGTGCATAAACAACTCCTCCAACGTCTTCTCTCCACCTTAGAGGCACATAGATACTGTTGGTTGCCCTCTCCCCTACTTTCATCAGGTTTGTTTTTTTTTTAAATATAAATTTACATGAAGAATTAAGTTAAACTTGTAATGTGAAATTATTATAATGCTTTCAATTTATTTACATGATTCTAGTTATTGGAGTGTTTTTCCCTTGATTGTTTTTTTTCCAGAATCATAAACTAGTTGTTAGTAGTTATGCAATACTAATAATGTTTTTGTTTTATACGTTTGGAGCTTGGAAATAGAGGGAAATACATATGTATATTTAGTTTGATGAAATAAACAACAATTAGTTTATAGTTGTGTGATGACAAATATTTTGACGCTTTCTAGTTGTTGTTATACATATATAATATTAGGTTGTATGAGTTGTTGTTATTATACATATATATAGTAAAAAGATTACAGTGCTAAATGTCTTTATCATTTTGTAAGGGACATTTTGTGGTTTATGAATCCATCTTCAATTCTGTTTGTGCAATTTTAATTTGCTGGGTAATGAAGAATATAAATAATAATTTTAAAAAAATAAAACTTTTTAATGTCCTAAATTAAGAATTGGGATGTCTAAAGCCCCCCATGTGGAGGACTTTAGACGTCCCAAATTGAGAATTGAGACGTCTAAAGTCCCCCTGTGGAGGACTTTAGACCTCCCAATTCTCAATTTGGGACGTCTAAAGTCCTCCACATGGGGACTTTAGACCTCCCAAATTGAGAATTGGGATATCTAAAGTCCTGACTTTAGACGTCCCAATTCTTAATTTGGGACGTCTAAAGTCTTACTTTAGACATCCCATTTTTTTTGGGACGTCTTTTCTTAAAACATACTACGCCCCCTACATAGACGTCCCCCAATTTTTGGACGTTAAAAGTGCCAAAATAGGGACGTTAAAACCCTTTTTTGTAGTAGTGTGAATAAAATAAAAATTGTAAAACATCATAAGGGAAAATTGCTACAAAATTTCTCTTTATAAAATCTTTTTTTTTTATCAATCTTTATAAAATCTATTGTCCAAAGGTGTTTAGAGACCGAGGTCCTTGAATAGATAACATTTTTTTAATTGTAATATAATAGAGGAGAATATAGGTGTAGATTTGATTTTGAAGGAAGGAGGCTACAGCTCCAAATGAGTTGCGGGATGAGGAAGGTCTGGTCCGGTCCAACCCCCCATCGATAGAACATGACGTTTTTCATTTCATTAAATTCTTGTTGACAAAATTGTTTTAATGACAGTATATATGATGTCACCAAAATAATAATAATAATATATGAGCGAAACAATTGATTAATTAAAAAATGAGCGATTCTAAAGATTCTTAATTACTGTGAGGTTGTTTCCTTAGGACCCCCCACGTGCGAGTGTCGTTAAAAGGTACAATCACATAAACTTGTGGTCGATATGACGCATAAGGCCATAATAAGGACCGAATGAAATAATTATATAATTAATCCATACGTCAAGTAACATATTTTATATGTCATGTAAATTTACATTATTTTGCATACTTAATATCATGTTTGGATATGATGTAAAATCCACATTAACTTGTATTATTTACAAGTTGTAAATCATAATAGGAGTAATATTTCTTTTAAACTGCATGTAATGCAAAAGAAAAAAAAATGTATGGCTTATAGTTAAAAAATTCTAGCATTGTTTGTTTAACTGCTAGTCTTCAAATTTAAGGCTTGTTTGAGTTGGTGATGAAAAAGTTTGTCCACGTAAATCAAAATAAAACTCCTCTAATCAACTTGTTTCGTCTACCGTAAATTATGTTAGAAAAGTAACTCCCACCACTAATCCAAACAGACATTTAAGCTTATGTGATTTTGTTATTAATTTTTTTTTCCTAGCATTGTTTTTCTTTTTTAATTAATATATAATGAAACTGATTTCATGTTAGGCACTCACACTACCACACCCCAAAGGGGGAAAAAACTGAAAATACACTTTAGTCGGTTGGTGTGTTTGGTACAAACGAAATGGAGGGAAGGGGAAAAATTTAATGAGTTTAATTTAGAAGAAATGGATAAGTGGGATTATAAAATCGTAATAAAAAAAATATAAGATAAAAAAATAAAAAAATTAAAATTAATTAAAAGCTTTTGACTCTACTTCTCTAATTTTAATTTTTTAAATTAAACTCATTAAAATATCCCTTCCCCTTCCATTTCCCTCCTACCAAATTGGATCAGATGTAATGGAATATTTATAAACTAACTAATAAACTAGAATTTCATTTACAGGATACTAATGAAAATTGGTTCAGATGGTAAAAATACGATTCATAATCCTTAAGGTGTATGTTTGAATTATACTACTAATTATTGTAAACATCTCATTCATGAATGATTTATTAGTAGTTCTATAAACACACTTTATTTATTCAGATGATGTGTGTGTGTACTTAGCTTGTTGAACCTTGAAGCCCTTTCGGTCAAAAAAAAAAAAAAAACCTTGAAGCGTACTTTTTATGAATTTCTATGATAACTCACTTTTTATTAAGAAAAAAAATTGAACACAAAATTTGAAGTAATAAAATAAAATACTCCATTGGTCTCAAAAAATAAAATAAAATATTGGTTAAATTTCATAAAAATTTCAATGGTCATTTTTCCATAAAAATTAGTGTTATATACTACTTTTTTTTACCAGCGTATTATATCCTACTAATATATGTGTAGATATGACTCTATGATTATTAATTAAAATTCAAGTTATTTACTAAGGCTCTTTTTTTTAATAGCTCGCATATATTCTCCTATTAGAAGCAGTCTTTTTAGAGGTATGGTTGGATATTAAATATTGGCATCTCTCTTAACATAGATTTAGACTTTAATTTATTACATTATAAGGGATTAACCTTTTTCATAGATCTAAACTTTGGTTTTGCGAACTCTTTTCTTAGGACAATAACTTAACTAAAGATATTTGCCGACAGTTAGTAATCATAAGCTCATAATTAATAAATATTGAGCACCACTGATCATTTGGATTCGATCCTCTGCTCCACATGTGTCTCTTTTCGATTTGAAAAATCAAAGTCTCGCGTTAATCGATGGTGCATTGGATCTTGCTTTTCTTCAAATTATAAATTGGTTTTGCCACAAATAATGGATCAATGCCAAATCTCACTTACTCCCAATAAAGGAAAAAATTTCTTTTTTAATATGATTATCTAATATATAATACAATCATATCATCCTTCAACTTTGTTAGACTTAACTAGAAAATTAAGACTACAATGTAGTAATATTTTTTGTTTATGATGTTTATTTTTCTATCTTCTTTAAGAAAGTTAAGTCATTTTATTATTTGTTGCAATGACAAGTGATAAAAAATACTTTCTCTGATCCTGTTTATAAAAGCTCAATAACTGAATTATGCAGTTTAAGAAAGTGGTTAAAATTAATTAAAAATAATGATTATGTTCTTTTTCTAAGTATGTCTTCATTTATAAGGGGGCAAGTTACATAGAGAAAGAGAAATATAAGTATCACCAACATTCTAATTAAAGCAATATCTATAATTAATGAGAGGTGAAAATGAAAAAAAAGAACTCATCAAATGTTTAGTCAACTTTTATCGAGCTCTTATAATAAAAACGAAGACAATTTAAATTTTAAGCTCTTATAAAAAGAACATGATGAGGTAATACTTTTGGTTATAACTATAAGATTCATTTTAGGGTTTTTTCTTGGTCAAAAAATAAGCTCAAATCCTTCATGTCCCAAACAAAAATATTAATTGTTTTTTCCCTATAATACCCCTATTTATGGGATATTTTTATCTCTGTGTATTAAAATGTGCATGTTTTCTTGGAAAAAAAAAACAAGTTAGTAAACCAGGGCCTCGGGTTAAGGTATTTTTTCCTTAAAAACTTCAATTCTATTCTGAAAATTCATGCAGGGAAATTTTGAAATAGACAGAAATTTTTTTAAAAAAAAAAACAGCCAACTCTTGATCTAACTATATGAGATTGTAAGCTTTCATCAACATCCCTATTCAACATCTTCAATTTAAAAAAAGAGATGGTGGGCATAGAACCTAATTCAAAAGGCACACCTCCTTAAGAGTAACCTTAACTAGCCAATCAGCAATTAAGTTTGCCTCTCTTTGCCTTTTTCTTCGTTCCTTTATTTCCTTTTTTTCCCCCAATTTGAACTGATTATTAAAAGGGCATTTTCATCAAATCGCTTGTTTAATTAATTTCCCTCAAAGACGTCCATGGCTCATTTCACTCTTTTATTTGGGACCTTGGCCCTTATGTATGCCCAAATATTTAAACCACTTGTTCCTTTAATTTTGACCCTTTTTTTCTCCAAAATATAATACACACACATAAAGTTAAGGGAGAATGACAGAAAAATGCTCCAAACATTTGAAAATGACAGATGGGTGATTTCGCAAATCCAGAAGTTAGGAATTTCTTATCACGTTTTGATATTTTCTAATCATCTTTTGACAAAAAAACCCATATGTCATTTCCAAATGTTTTGAGCATTTTTCTGTCATTTTTCCTAAAATTAATAATATAGGATTAATTAATTGAAGAAATTGACAGGCAACTTATAATTTTATGAAGAGATGGATGACATTAAAGATTGCCATGTTCGGGACGGTTACGCTTGGGCATGGAATCATATACTTCCCTCAGTCTTAATTATAAGATAAATTTGATTTTTTTGAAGAAATTAAGGAAGTCAATTAAATTACTTTAGAGTATTTTTATTTTTATTTTTTTCTCCAAACTAATTAATTTGACTAATAAACTAATATATAATCTAAAGATACTAAAAATATAAATTCTCTAAAGTAATTTAATTGATTTTCTTAATTTGTCCAAAAAAATCATCTTTGTCTTATAATTAGGATCGGAGGGAGTATTTCCTTATAAATGTCAAACTCTTTTTTTTTTTTTTTTTGCCTTCATTATAAATGTCACACTTGTGTAAGTGACACATCACATTTTCCACATCAACGAAGCCAAAAAGTCCAATTCTTTAATGTTCGGTTGAATTTCTATCATTATAAAGATAAGCGTATTTCATTTTCCAAATCACCATCTCATATCATTCAATTCATTCACTCTTGTAACGTTCCTATTTTCCTCCACCCACCAATTATATTATTTTTTTATATTATTATCCAGTATCAGTTTGAGAATCGTGTAGCTACCTTTTTAATACATGTGTTTCCTGCCGATTACATTTTTAATAAATTAATTCATTGTTGTTGCTCTTGTTATGAATGTACTGCAATTTCACATTGAAATCATGTTTAATTTTGCCTAATAGCCTAATAGGTTGTGTTTTCCCAATCTTAGGGTCTTTAATTTGAAATTTTTTTAAAATAATTTATTTTTACTGACGATTTGAAAGAATATCCACTTATATGATAATTTGATAATTTTGCATCAATAATATAATAATGATAACTTAAATATATCGGCTTCAATTTTGTAACAACGACACAAAGATCTTTACACGTTGGTGACTTAATTTAATTATTTCTTAAACCAAATGAAAGTTGTTTTCAATTTTGATGCCTTTGGCACGGAGCAGACCACGACACCTGCCGTCAATGATGAAATAAGAATTTATTCAAACTTTTTATAATATAGGAGTATTTACCTGGTTGATAAAGTAAATTTATTCATGATATATGTACCACTTAGGTCCTTATTTTAAGTTCATTTGTAAAATAAATTGTTTGTCGCCTAAAATATAAATCTACTCAGTGGGTGATAAAAAAAATATGGACTGGAGTGAGAGTATTTATTTGCGCGTAATATGTGGGTGTTTGACTGTTTGCTTAATTTTCTTAAAAAGCTTAATTTTTTTTCAAAAAGAACTTAAAAAAGATAGTAGAGGGAAAAATTGAAGGGGGATGTTAAATTAAATAGGTGTTGTACTTAAGTTTCACAGTGACAATGATATGGACTTTAACGAGACAATAAATTTTTATTGTCTGCATAATTAGCTAATGATAATGCGTGGCTAGCATCTAATCCACTAGTTAACTTTTTCATTATTCCAAAATCTAACGAATCACTCACCAGTCACCATTATTATTGCCCTTACACGGGCCTCTGACTCCACCCCATTCATTTTCTTTTGTACTGACTCATGAGTCATGACTGCTCGTAACACTCCTCTGATCATTGAATTTTTAATATAGTATTCGTTAATTATTAGTGTCTCTATTTTTTTTATAAGTAGCTTTTTTTTCGGCTAATTCTCTTTATAAACTGTTTTCTCTTTCTGTCTTAAATTTTAAACTAGTTTTTTTTCTACCCTTATTAAATACATATCTTTATATTAATTATCCCCATTCACTATTAATTCTCTTTCATTTAATCATTTATTACACATTATCTCTCAAATTTTATACCCATGATCTCTCATATTTATTACCCATTCTCTCTCTTATTTGCTCATTTTATAAATAGAAGCATATTTGGAAGAAATATAGAACTTCTGACACATTTATTATTCTTAACTAATCTTAACCGCTAGTTCGTTTTGTACAATAAAGATAAAAGTTGCTATAAAGAAGACTAAAGGGATTATTATTATTATTATTATTATTATTATTATTATTATTATTATTATTATTATTATTATTATTATTATTATTATGATTATGACTTTGGTTTCATCAAGTATTATAGGGAGAATCCTAATTAAATTCAGTTGAAATACTAAAATCCAAATTAAAACCTACGCTTTTAACAAATTCCTAATCAGACCATAGGGATTTCTGAATGTTGTCAAAAAAACTATAATGTCCTCTGTATTAAAAAAAAAAAAAATTGAAGGTGGTTTAAGGCCTAATTTCTTCAGTTGGATTTAATTGAATTTTCCTTATTTCTTTATATATATATATATATATACATTATAGTTATATACACATAATCCCTTATCACAAACATTCTATAAATAATATCTAAATATATCTTTTCGTGATCACACTCGTACGTTTTAATTTTTAATACTCTCCCCGGGGCTTATAGAAAACATCACTCTCGTCGCTGATGATTTCATATAAAATTAACTAATTGATTAACAGTAGGTTTCATAAATTCATTACAAACAAAATAAAGGTGTGCACGCTGTGGTTGGATCAATAAATAAAATTGCCAACATTTTTTTTTTTTTTGGCTAGAAAAATTGCCTACATATAATCAAGTGGGGAACTAATTAAAACTCATAAACAGGTGGCGGTAGGTAGGTTGATTGAGGCATAGAGGGGTATGAATTGGGATCATAGTTCATGCTGTATAGTCAGCGTGGTACATTTATAAAGAATATATTATGAAATGAAGGAAATCCCAATTAAATTTAACTGAAATAATATACAGGGAGGCATTCCTATCATTTAACATTTAAAAATTCCTAATCAGGCCTCTTAGCCTGATTAGGAATTTGCTAAAAGTGTAGGCTTAAAATAGAATTTTGGTATTTCAGCTGGATTTAATTGGAATTCTCCCTATATTATATACATCTGATCCTTAATATAAGACATATTTATTTTATTTGAATAGATTAAGGAAGTTAGTTAAATTAGTTAATATAATATGCATTTTCTAAAATACCATATTCATCTTCCTTAATTCCCTCATTCCTTCTTCTCTTTGATTGTTGTTGAAAGAACATCAATAAGGATAAATTAGGAAAGATTGACAAATATAAAAACTATGTCTTATATTTAGACCAAAATTAACTCTATAAATTTGTCATATACATTATAGTTGAGTTGAGGATTATGGTATAATGTTTTAAAATATCTTTTAAAAATACTAAGTTTTCCCAAATCATAAAAACATAAGAGTTTACTTTTATTATAAATATATAATTAAATAGTTAAAATATTAAAAATAATAATTATTTTGTTTAAGAATATTTCAAATCCAAATAATTAAAATTAAATTAATCAAAACCCATAGTTTATCATGTTCAAAAAAAATTATAAGAAATCCATTTACAAAGTCATTAAACATAATAACTTAATCAAAACATAGCTCTTCCATCACATATAGCCATATGTCATACTTTTAAAATATTTTTAATAAACTATAAAATAATAGAAAAAAAATAATAAGACACATAGCTTTGTATTACTAGAGAGCTTGATAAAAAGGATATAACAAACTTGATGTACTTCCATGATTAAACTGGTCTTATATTTTAGATCAAACTAATAAGGTAAGATAAAATTACTTACATTGGGCATTTGTCTCAATTAAATATTATGATATCAACCAAAAATTTATAATAAATGGATTTTTATTAATTAAATCGGAATATTATGTATGATTTATATCTTAAACCTCATATAATATATATCTAAAAACGCATTAGTTTAAAGTGATGTGTAATTCTAACAATTAGAAAATAAAATAAATATATTTAAGTTTATGAAGGTTTATATTTGAAACTTCATATAGTATATATCTAAAAACGAGTTAGTTTAGAGTAGTATGTAATTCTAACAATAAAAAATAAAATAAATATTACATCAAAAAATAAGATAAATATATCTCAGTGTATGAAATGCGTAGGTATTCTGAGTGAAATTAACATGCATCAAATATTTTATTTTAAAAAAACTTTTAGACACCTAATTATCTATAATTTGCTCTTTTGAGATCTAAATGTCATTTTCCCATAAAAATGTCAAGATAAAATTATTATTAATCAATAAATAATTTGATTTTTTATCAACATTTAACTATTCAAATAAAATTAATAAAATATAAAATACAATACTGTGGAAGAGTGTTTTTCTAATCTTTAATTTTATTTTCTATTTAACAAATAAATTAGCATATGGAATTAAAGAGAATATATATATATATATATATATATATATATATATATATATATTAGTTAAATTGAATTTCCAAGCTTTGTCTTATCTTGATATATAATAATTGACTACTTTTTTATGCATTGGTCATTCAGTTACTACTACAATTTACTAATAGATTATATAATCGAGACTATTTAATAATTTAATTTCTTAATTTGTCTGTATGACTTATGATTATTTAAAAATGAAGGAATTTATTTATTTTTTTAAAATTTGATTATGCAGGTAACTTTTTTCAAGATCAGAAAATTGTTTTTCTATCCTTTTCAACGAGAATCGTCAAAACTGTTTCTTTCTCCATTTTACTCAAACATGTGACGATGTTGAGGGTTGCGTATCCACATGCTGTTTTGTCAATTTCGCTCAATTGTTGACTATTTGTCCATAGGTTCATTTATATCATTTCTTTTACATGTATATATAATTATAAGAGCAACTTAACTTTAATAATATAAATCGTCAAAAGTTAAAATATCTCTGACAGAGTGACATAAGAAAACAAAAATGAAGGTGTTTATACAACATACTTCTTCTCATTTAATTCTCTTATTTATTTATTTTTTCCCTTACCCCACAAGTACTTCACGGAAATCTTTTAATTTTAATTATTATGTTGGATCTAAATCTAAAATTTTAATAAAAATAAATATTCTTCTAATTTTAAATATAAGAGTTAGTGCAGGGTTTGTTTTACACCTAAATGTAATATTCCAATCCATTTTGTTTACTAAACTTATAATTATTTTCTCAAAATTATAAGTATTTTCTTAAACTATCCCTATTAATTATACAAATTGAGGAAATTTTCATCAAGAGGTAGTTTTCAATACAAATAATTAAATGTGGTATTTTAAGAAAAACAATGCACATATTTTAAAAATACCTATCATATCTAACTTCTTTAATTTATGAAAATTAGTTATTTAGAGCTCTTATATTTAAGATGGGAAGATTATTCTTTAGATCTGAAGCAATTAGTTAGAATTAGTTCTTTCATTACTCTTTGGCACATAATAATACTTTGGATCAATTAATATGCGAGTGTTCTAAAACAAGAAGGAAAACATATAAAGAAAAGCAGTTCACCAAAAAAAGAAAAAAGAAGAAGAAAGAAAGAAAAGAAAAGCAAGAGAAGTGACTTCAATTGTAAGAACAAAAAATTGCCTAGTTTTCTATGTTAATCAATTTCATACACATTTGGTATTATAAGTTTATAACCATTAAAACATCACAAGATGCGACATATGAGAAAGAATATATACATACTTCATCCAATCCTAAATATAAGAACTAGGCTAGGGGCACACTTTTGTCATAAATATAATACCTTTGTTTCTTAAATTTATAATTTTTACCCAAACATCCCTATTAATTGCACATATGAAGAGAGTTTCTATTAAAGATAGTTCTAATACACTTAATTAATTAGACTATTTCAGGAAAACCAATACATATTTATTATAAATAACTAACTTAATAGCTAAATTTCTTAATATTCACAAACTAATTGTTTAGTTCTTATACTAAAGACCTGAGGTAGTATATATATAAAGAGACGTGATGAAAAAGGTCAGGAAAGAAAAACTTTGCGTATGGATTTCTCATATACAGTGAATGTTTTTGTTTTCTTTGCTGAACAAACCCAAATATATCTAAGTTATATTAATATTCATACCATTAGTAATAAGTTCATATACACAAAAAAGCCAAGTGTTCATCCACAGGGAAATAGGAAAACATCCTTTTCACTTGCTATTAGATTGGATACAGCTTTGAAGCACAAACACACAGGATCAATCAATCAACAACCACATTATTTCTATATAATTATAACAAAAACCCAAAAAGGAGGATAAGATTTATGATGCCAGTGTGCTCAATCAATAAGGAACTACATATAATTCAACTCAAACAATTCAAATGAACACAAGATTTATGAATAATTTCATAGTACACTATAAGTTTAGAAGAGTGTGCTTCGACAGAACAGAAACTCGATAAAAGATTGTTAAACGAAGGCATGTGAGGAGCAAAAATTGAGTGAGCACTAAGCAAGTTAGGCTGCTATATAGCTAAAGAGAAAAAAGGGCTTATAAGCAATAAGTATATGTTTTGAACAATAGCACGTGTAGAGGAAGAAAACATGTTTATGGCTTAGTGGGTTTTTGATTTAGACGTCCTCTTCTTTTTTTACAAGTGAGGAAGCAATTGAGGGGACTTTCCCACTGTCACATGGAGGGTCACATGCCCTCAATTTAATGCTTATATAGTGCATATGAGTAGACCCAGGACGAGTGATCTTTCAATATTGTGCATTTACGTATGCAAATTTCAATGTTACAGCTCAATGAACAAGAAGAGGAAAGAAGAAAGAAGACACAAAGTTGGTTTAGTGGTGTAAGGCTCTGCTAAATCCCTCTAAGTCTTAATTTCGAGTTCCAGAGGAGACATTTATGTTAAGATTTGGGTTCTCTCATAATCCTTTATCTCATTTTCTTCTCAGAATATCATTTCCACCCTTAGATTTAAAAAATAGATGGTTCAGATTTTATATTTTATAAAACTATTATTTTAAACATAAATAAATAATTTTAAAATTTTAAAATATGATCTACACAATTCATACCTTCAGCATGGACAAAATTTTAAAAAATTAAATTATAAAATATTGTAATAATAGTTTTAGAAAATATTAAATCTGAATCATTCATTTTTTGATCTAAAGATGGATATGAGATTCTGAGGGGGAAAAAGGAGAAAAAGATTCTGAGAGTATCCTCTTCCATCGGGATGTTGGGAAGAGCAGCCACAAACCTCGAACCAGATTAGTCGGTTGCTCGAATATTTGATAATATGATCTAAAAAAAAGCATTGGATACCGGATGATAGTAACAAGATGAAGAAGAAGATCCCTCTCCTTTCACTTGTTTTGCTTTTGTAGCACACTAACTAACACTACCAATGAATTGAAGTTAAGAACCACCCACCTGTGGCAGATCATTGGAATTGTGAAATTCTCCAGTCAATTCAACAAACAACTTGCATGCACTGCAAATTGTAGTGAAGCGTGAACATAATGATGGATACTCACGTCACCCACGTTTTGTAGCTAGATGGTACTGGTAGATACTTAACAGATGATATAAGGATAATTATTTTAAGAAGTAATTATTAGTATTATCATTATAACTAACTATATTAAACTTTATCATCATATTAATTTTACCATTTTTTTACTCTCTAACATCATAGTAAGGGGAAAAAAATTAATTATCCAACAAACCTATAATACGGTGACTAATAAAAGGAATTAAACACAACTAGGAGGTGTCCTACATAACATATTGGAATGTTAGGTGTATGTGAGTGGACTTGATTAGGTGTAGGAGAGTAGAGAAATCCAACATCATGTATATTTGGGCTAAAGAAGAGGTATTTAAGTGGAAGGATCCATAAACTCACTGCCTTGAGATTTTGAGTTAAGATGTGGTGTCGAGCCTATACTTACATGCAGAACCGACCGGGGAAATACGTAAAACAAAATTGGTATACCCACCATGCTCAATCCATCACAGTCCTTTTCATTTTAATGTTTCATATACTTGATATATGTAAAAATAAGTTGCTTTCTTAAAATTGAATCGCAGCAAACCAGAGACAAAGAGACAGGGAAAGAACATAGGGTAGCTCATGGTAGAAAGGAACAATAACTAAATGGATAAAGAAGGAATTGAATGAGCACACAAAGGCAATTAAAAAACCAAACATTATGTATAATGTTTAGGGGGCATAGTATTGAATACAGTATCTGGAGCAATGGAAGCAGAGCACATGGAAAGGTAGAAGAAATGGCCCTTTCAAGTAGGTTGTTGGGTGATAGATTGGGTCCTTTTATTAATATGGTGATCGTGTAATTAAGGTACAATGGCTGGTCCAGATATGGACTTAGGTCGGTTTGCTTTGGCCTCACCATCCACTTGTACGGCAACTATGCCATTCAGAGTTTTTTTTGTGTTGCTGTTATATTTAACAGTACACTAGGACAAATTGCAACTATAGTAGCCACATAGATTGGGAAAGACACTGCTATTTTATGTTTCTAGGCTTGCTCCTAAATGGAGGCCTACAAAATGAAACCCAAAGTTGATTTAGGCCTCATTCAGTATGGACCATGCCTTATAATCATACGAACACTTTTTGAAGCCCTCAATATCATTAAAAGGGAGCATAACAGCCAATGAGGTTTGGTATAGTTGGTTAAGGTCTTGCCACCCTGATTACAAGGGAGTGTGTTCGAACCCTCTGACCGATAGGGAGACCTCGTTGGTAGACGATCTCGTAAGTTCCTTGTAAGTGCTCGAAGAGCTCTGGGGCCGTGCCCTGGCCTAAGTAGGGGACTGGTGCCAAACCTACCTAAAATTTTCAGTATAAAAAAAAAAAAAGGGAGCGTAACATTGTAACCAAAAAAAAGGGAGCATAACAGAGGACATCCTTTACTCAACCTCTTAAAGAATGAGTGATTAGTTGGTCTCTTATGATCTATAGAGTTAGAGAAGCTAATAGATGTGTTGATTGTTTTACAAAACAAGCTAGAGGTGGAGGTGACATTCATGGTGGGTGCATGGTGGAGGGTGAGGGGTAATTTGGTCAAAAAATGTTTAATCCCAGGATTGATTTTCCAATACCAAGGTGGTGGTCATATTGAGTAATCTCATGAAAGGTGACATAGTGAAGTTCCGGGATTGCTAAAGTCCTAGCAAACATCACAAAATGAGCAATCCCAGTATCAATATCAGTACCAACCCCTCGAGCACCACATACCAAACATGGCCTAAAGTTCTTATGTACGATAATAAGTTGTTCTTTCACAAGGGTGCATGGTGGAGGGAGAAGAAGATGGGAGATTGAGAGGACAGTAGAGGGAGAGACATCGATGGGTGAGGGTTAATTTGGTCAATAAGTGTTTAATCCCAGGATTGATTTTCCAACACCAGGGGTGGTATTGGTAAAAACAAAAAAATACAAAGGGTGGTACTGGTACTGAGTAATTCCATGAAAAATTGTGTTGTGAAGTTCTGGGATTGCTGAAATCCGCCTATCAAACATCACAAATGGGCAATCCCAATACTAACGCTCAAGAACGACGTATCAAATCGGGCCTCCGGCTTTTATGTTCGATGACTTGAACAAGTTATTCTGTCATAAGGGTATTTTTTAATATATATACGTTACATTATTATCCTGTGACATCTCAGAACCAGGGAGCCAGTAGTCATTAACTCTACAGCGCTAGGGCTGCTCTATATGGCATGTTGATTATAGATTTGTGTTTAATATGACAACGTGTAATGTAGTAATCGCTCAATTCAAATTTGTCAAAGTTAAATTTCATTAATAAGTAAGAACAAACTTGTTTGAAATCTTAACTGAATCTCATTCTGAAAGAAAAAGTACAAAAACAAAAGCAGCAGAAGATTACACGCCCTTCTAACTTTCCAAGACACATTTAACAAAATCAACATGGTATATACAAAACCATCACAAAGTTTTGAACTCCCTCTGATATAATTTCGCTTTTGAGCTGAAGTACCCCAACAGTTAGCTTGGGCCTGCTTTTGCATTTGAGCAACCAACTTCTTCCTGATCAGCTGAGGTTCCACTTCCACTGAACAACTGTGAAGAGTATGGTCCGCTTTTCTTCACCTTACCTGGAAATTCCTTGCTTGAATTACCCTTCAAAGAAAGATTCTTTTTTAATCGATTCCGATTCAGTAAGAACATTGTGTTGCGAGGTGGTGCATGCAAGGCCCCTTCAACACAATCACCCACCTGGGTGCAGCCCCAGGGTCTTGAGGGTCCATCCTCATAAAACGGTCTAGTCCTTGGAAAACCATTCTTCAAACTCAGAGGACCCCGTTGACCAGGGGAACTTTCCACCACGCTGGTGCAGAGGGGACAAGGAGGATCATTTTTCCGCAAATTCGGAGTTGTCTGCTCCAAACATTCTGCATGGAAAACATGACAACAAGGAAGGACCCCAGTTGTAGGCATGTCTCTGCTCCTCACGATTCGTCCGGAACTCCAAGGTGACCTCTGTGACAGAAACCTTTCACACAAGCTGCATCTGAATCCATCATTATTAGGGCGAGCCGGTGTTTCAGATTCAAAAGACGCGGCAGCATCTGCAAAATCAAGACTGCTGTTGGTACTACTACATTGCTGAGAATCTCTGAGAGGAGTGGAAGCACCAACCCTAGAGAAACCTGTAACTGCAGGGTCAAAGGCTTCCCTCGTAGAAGTAATGTCAGGAAAGGACAAAGGATGAATGGGTTTAGAGATAAAAGACTGGTGGCAAGAGAAATTCTGCTGGGCCACTAAGTGTGATTTTGCAAATAACTCGGATTCACTACTCTCAGACTGGGACGAGGTAGAGCCCCAACTATCTGGATTTTCTGGCGTCCCCTGCACAAATGTTAATTCAGAGGCATGTGTTAATTAAATGCCAAAAGAACATTTTTTTTGTTATATATAACAGTCCTTATGCGAAAACATTACCTCCTTGGTTGAAGTAAAAAATATGCGGCGTGAATCTGTTCAGTAAAAATGAGAAAGAAAAGGTTCAGTAAGATAAGGTATCAGTGATAGCAGCACTATAGAAATACCGGATAGCCAAGAAATTAAAGTCCAAAAGATACTCTCCCAAGGTACAGGGGACGCTAAAATGCAACCAGCAATTTTTTACATTATGATATGAAGCAACAATATTGTAAACCCATTTACAATCGCTATTCAAGAAAATAAAGAAACCCGCATTCCCTTTTTATTCAAATATACAGATTAAGTGTTTTCATATCAGAAATCTTCTTTGATCACTAACATTACAAACCAAACAATCTTTGCTCTCCCCTAGCCTACAATGTCCAGTTTCTAATTGTTGAGATTGATGGATCACAATGAAGTAGAGAAAAAATACTAATATTATTGATCCTTAAGAATAAAAGAAAGTACAAGGAGGCCTTTAAATAGGCAAGAATAGACTAACTCTAACCCTAAAATCTATCATAATCCAATCAAATCATATCATAATATCTTAAAGGTATATTCCTAAAATATAATATTCATATCTAATCCTAATAAATACTAAACGATATCCCTAATAATAATAATTAAGTAATATGTCTCAACTTGATATTCTCAAGTCTCAACACTAATAATCTATCCTCCATAACCCAGAATTTTCTCATTTAAATCCTAAATCATCAGTCAGAATCTGCAATCTCAAATCCTCTCTCTTTCTTTCCTTTTTCAAGTGCTTTCAATCATCAGTATGTCGTTGTTGTTTTACAAGATACACCATCCAGAGGGTAAAAAAAAAAACTAATTTTTATAACTAAAATGTGATTGGAAGAAGGTTATCCTATGAAGGGAAAAAATTTATAATTTACAAACATCACTCTCCATAACGCACCCTGTCTCTCTTCTGGCCAGAGTCCAGACCTTAATTTTCAATACAATAAAAATGCGAACAGAAATGCGAGAAATTCCCATTTACATTTATGGTTACACACTGCAAAAAAGAAGATGATTCAATCAACTTATTGATAATAAATAAAAATAAAAAGGAGTCTAATGTAGATTTTTAATGAGATTCAAACTCATACCCTATCCATTAAAGCTTAAAAAGTGGTTATGCATATTTATAACATACAGATAAGGGTATTCCGATTTTAGGATTACCTTTCCTAGTGGCAGTTTCATAATCATCAATACTTATTTCCTGTATCACCGGAGGTGTTCGGTGAGGACCCTGAGAGAAGTCAGATGGACTATTAAGGAAAAGTTCAGTGCCATCTGATGCAGAATAGTGTAGCTCATACAGGCGGTTGTCTCTGACCAAGCCCCTGTGGTCTTTCTCATTGTATAAAGTAGAAGGACCACGGTGTTGAATACCATCATACGGCAGCCCTTCAGTTTGGAATCTGAAATCCCATCTTGATGGAAGTGGTGAAAAGCTTGTATTTGTATGCCAGTAGGGCTCATGGGGGCCCATTGACCAGTCCCTACTGTCTGCATTTGACCCATGTGGCCTTGAAGCCACACAACAAAGTGACCCCGTTTTAGCTATCTTTTATCAGAATATCTCACTAAACCCCACTCTGAATTCTTCTGGCTATGTCAAGCCAAAGTGACTATGTCAACTCTGGATATCACACACAAGAGATTCGACTTTCAACCCACAAGTACAGTGGAGACTGTGAGAATTAACTTTGCTGAAATATCAAAAGCTCCAAATTAATCATCCTACTAATAGAATAAGAGAGAAATTAATGGCAATATAAATTTGAAGTAAACTGAAGTTTTTCATTCAAAAGACAACAACACAGCGAGGCAATATAACCAAAAGCATGCCGTTTTATATTACATATTTTTTTTAAGAAAATAACAGTCAGATATGATCAAAGTTCAAAAAACAAGCCACGGATGCAAGAAAATACAAAGTAATCATGTGTAATTACAGAGTTCATTGGCCATCGCAACGGGAGTTCATATTTCAACGGTCATAGTTCACGCAACCACAGGACCAAGTGTTAAAAGTTAAATCCATAGGAAAACTTATAAAAGGCTATCCAAAGATTGCTTTACCAAGACGAGCACAACAAGCAGTTAAAGCTTTATGCAAGAAAAGAGACATAGAAACTAAAAAGTAAACTAGCATACACCAATAGATGAACAGGAAAAAAGAAAGTAATTTCTTCAAAGTACATTATCGCTAGCATCGTCATCCCCGAAGCTCATGATGAACACAAGAACGGATAACTTTAACGCCAGAACTACGAACACCCAACTTCCCAAACGCAACTGAAGCAAGAGAGTGAGTAACAGAAAAGAAATTTAAACCCAAAACAAGCGAGATCTGGGTACGGCTTCTTTGAAGCGTGCGAGCACAATTTGAAATAAAAAAGCAAACTTTAGAGTGAGGAGGTTCCAGAGGTGAACGAAGAAGATTCCCCAGAAGAAGCGATCGAATAAAATTTGGGCAAAGAAGAGAGCGCCAAGGGACATAAAGAGAGGGGTGGATTCAGTGAGAAAGGTGGTTTTGGTGAGGAATGTGGGCAGAAGTCAGACGAGTCCGAAGGATACAGGACATGGGTTGACCCATCTGGCTGGCCCGACCTAATATGTTCTTTGTCTGGTTTCAAATTTGGGTGGAGGGTAATTGTTGTTTGGAAAGTGAGGCCAACTTTGTTTTAAAAGTTTTTTTTAGTGGTAATTTTGTCTCAAAAATATGAAAAAGTGAAGCAATTTTATCCCTGCCTTTATCTTAGTTCATTTTGACCACAAGTTGATAAAATATCCTGAGTTATTAGTCCATATGTCATCATGTTATTTTTATTAACATGTAAATTTATCCCGAAAATTTTAGATCTAATTTTAAAAAAGATGAAGTAGATGAAATATGAACTTTTGGCGTAAATTTATATATTAACAAAAATGATATTAGATAACATGTAAACTGACGAATCAGCATATTTAATCAACTAACGGTCAAAATTATTGATATAACTGTAAGGATAAAATTTTCCCTTTTTTTAACTTTCATTGTAAAGTTGACCTCGAAAAACTTCCTAGATAAATTGACTCTTATCCCTTCAAATTTTAATGATTTTTTTTTTCTGGACAAATTCAAATTTTAATGATTGACTTCCCCAAATTTTCGGCATCTCATGAAAAATAATAATCCCTTTAATCTTATTAAAACAAATACAACAATAATTAAATTAAGCATGTTTATTCAATTACAAGGCCATCATTCTAAGCAATCGAGTATGAATGGTGTGTTGCCGACGTTTTCGGTGATCCATTATCAATAATAATTGGTCGTTCGGGTATTATAAGGTTATCATTAATGTTTTTATAGAACATAAAATCATTCGATTGACTAAAGAATATAATAAATACAGACAAAAAGAAGATATTTCCATACACATAAACAGAATTCTCATTTTTTTTCAAGTTCTCTTCAAATGTTTGACTAATATATTAACATTGGTGGAAATAATAGTATATAAGTAATTTAATACCGGTGGTTGAGTCGAATAAAACGAATGCTAGTTAAAAAAAAAAAGGTTAAGGAGTGAATTTATTAATAAAGTTTTAAGGAAGAAGCGTCTGACACAATTATGTTTTTAAAAAAGCAAAAATGCATGTAAGGAATTAAAAGTGGAGCATCTAGCACAAAAATGTTAAATTTAACCTAACGCCGTTATGGGTTTTTTTCTATAATAATTTAACGCCATTAGGTCAAATTTAACGGTTTTGTGCTGGATGCTCCACTTTTAATTCCTTATATGTATTTTTTGCCCCCTTTAAAATATAATTGTGCCAGTCGCTCATTCCTTAAAACTTTATTGGTAAATTTGCTCCTTAACCCAAAATAGAAAGAAAAGAAGAAGCTAATTTCTATTAATTAAGGTTGTTAATTTATTATAAAAAAAACGTGAATTAAAAAAATTACAATACCAAAATTAATATTTATGACAATGCTCAAATCTCAAACCTACCTTATAATGATACTCCCTCCGCTCTTAAATATAAGATAGAGAGTTGACCTTTTTTTAAAACTTAAAGAAACTAAATAAATTATTTATTTACATAATATGTTATGTATCACTAAATTATAAATTAGTTTAAGCTAAAATATATATTTGGTCCTCTATTTACAGTCCAGCTGCTGATTGGATGCTGGACTGAATGCCCTCCCTTTACAGGTGCATTACTCCTCGGATGAGGAGCCACCATCGGTACTAGTCCTTGCTTTAGGTATCATTTTAGTCCATTAACTTTATAAAGTGTACTTTTAATCCCTTAATGTTAACACCGTTAGTTTGACTTAACGAAAAATATTAACTCAGCAATTTTAAGTGATGGCTGCACAATTAACTGCTGACTAAGCATGACTACATGTTAATTCTTTAATATAATATGTTTATATTTTAAAATAAATATAAATCTGGGAAAAAGAAAAAAGAAAGTGTCTTCTCCTCTTCAAGAACGCACAAGCTTCTCTGTGCCCGGCAACTTCACCTCTAATTCATCTCTTCGTAATTCATTATTTTAGATTAGGTTTGGGTGGATTCTTCATAATCACAAGGTTGCCTCTTGCAGATTATTTGAAACATTAGGACTTTTTTTAATATGGAAGACTCCAATTTGTCTAAAGCTCAGTTTCGCATATTTAGGAATATGCCTTTGGGTTTTGACGCATAATAATATTAGGATGCTGTCTTCTTTTTTCTTTTAGTTTGCCAGTATTGTTTATCTAGGATTTTATTCTAGGTTATGGGATGGTTTGTAATATTACTTTCTATATAATTTTATGATTTAGGTTTAGTGGCAATAAAGAAGAAATTAGATAATCTCCGCAAGGATTGTGATACGAGTTCAGATGATCAATTAAATAGTGCAAGTATACACTGTCGTAATCAAGTAATATAGAAGTAAATAGAGTATCATTCCCACGAGGATTGAGCACTAAGTACCAAAATGAATAATTTTAATTCTATTCAGTCGATCGATTAATTGGTGATTGAGAATACAAAATAAAAGAAACACAATTAAATATGAATGCAGATGATATGAAAGCAAATATGAGAAAAACTCCTAGGGATTAGATTTCACTTCACAAATTCCGGATTGAATCACTTATCTATTCTAGCCCAATTTATTCCACATGATTGATAGTCGAGTTTCCCTAATTTAATTACCAACATCTTCCAAGGTCAAGCAATTCTATAATCAATTGCTAATCCAATATATTCCTATATGAATTTAAGCAATTAATTATGCATTAAGATTTATGGAACTCAGTAAGACTACACAACTCATATGAATATATTCCTATTTCATATGCAAGTCATGGTTTTAATTATAGGGTCTACACACATGTATCTCCTTCCGGTCTCAACATGCATATTGAAATCATTCAAAAGATGGCCAGTCAATCAAAAGCATTAAGAATAATAATTAAAACTCAATCATGAAGGAGAAATTCAAACTAGACTTAATAAGTTAAGATTCAATCCGTTATTAGTAAGCTACGTCATCACCCTAGGAAAATGAAAATTTAGCACATGATAAAATTAAAAACAAAACCAAAATAAATTATATAAAGCTAGAATGAAAGCCTTAGAAATACTGCATAAACTTGAATATTACAATATCAAACATAAATATACAACCAAAAGATGAATGAAAGATGAAGAAATCTAGCCGTCCATTGAGGAGGTAAAACCTTCCATGTAGGCGGCATGCAAAATGCAATACAATCCTAAGCCTTCCAAGATGGAGGCATGCAATATCTAATACAATCCTAAGCCTTCCAAGATGGAGGCATACAATACATGAAATTAAATCTAGAAAACAACACAAAGAACTAGAAATGTCAGAGAAAGATCTCTTCCCGGTCAGAGAAGGACCTCTCCCGGTCGGAGAAGGGCCTCTGCTTCTCTTCCTCTCCTCTTCCTTTGAGCTTGGCATTGATCTCTATTTATAGGAGAAAAAAACGTGTGCTACAGTACTGCTACAGTGTTCCTGACGGCTGCTACAGTGTTCTGGAAGCTTCAACAGTGTTCCGGCGACTACTACAGTAATCTGGAAGTTTCTACTACAGTACCCCCCGGCGGCTGCTACAATATAATGGCTAGATAACTAAGTTGTATATATATTAAAAAAGTTAGTTAAATTAATTATTCGTAATAAATGTGTGTTGATTTCCCTAGAATACCCTCTAATCATGCACATCAGGACTATTCCTTTATGGAAATCCTCTTAATATGTGCAATCAATAGGGATATTTTGGGAGAAATGATTATAAATTTGGGACACAGTGGATCAAGGCCTTATATTTAGGACTAAAATAAACCCCTCGTCTTAAGTCCTATATTCAAGACCAATGATAGTACTTTCCAAAATTATAGCATTCCATTTCAAAAATGAACTGGATAGTTCTGTTTATACCTTTTGCTCCAACATGTTCCACAAATACATACATCCCACCTGGCCGCAGCACTCTCTTCATTTCTACATAGAGAGTTGAAATTGTTTAGATGATGGACTTGGATTATAAAGTGGTGCATAATAAATGGGGGAAAACAAGAATCTATGATGTGTGGGATAAAAATTAAGGTCCCATTCTGATGTACATCTGGAGAATTAGGATTATCACACAAATTATTTGAGAACCATCTAGCACAAGTGTTGATAAGGCCCTATGCAGTTCAAATTCTAAGAGAAGAAAACGAAATTAAATAAACAAATAACAAGGACCAAACAAATTTCACTACCTTGAAGTGTCAAGGAAACATCTTTAACAGAACACAAGACAAGTGTTCCAACCACTGCATCTACAGAAGCATCATCTAATGGTATAACTTCCCCCACCTGAGCATAGCCAATAACTTGAAGCTTAAAAGATAATAACACAGGTCCTAATTAAGAACCACCAGATATTAAAATGAATAAAACTATATTATATGGAAGGACAACACAACTAGAAAAGGAACGAGTCCAAGGCTTTATCATTTCCAAATTCAGAACTGTGACAATACAATACAGCAGTCAACCACAAAACATTCAATTCTTATATCATCCTGTTGCTTTTACTCCAATCAAAAAACAATCTTCAACATTCAAATTCGAGTTAACACCGTTTCCTCAAGTTTGTCTTCATTTTAGTTTTAATCCCTTAAGGAGCAAAATGGCCTAGCTTTTCTTTTTTTTTAAAATTATACAGTAAAGACCAATATTATAAATGGAACGAAACTTAATGAACTAAAACCATAGTTTGAAACTTAAAAGACTAAAATTAAAATGAAGGTAAATTTGAAGACCAAAGATTGTATTAAATCTTCAAATTCATTGCTATCATCATCCTCTTTAAAATGGTAATAAAGTGTTAATAAAGTGGGAAGAACATTGTACTTACAGCATGTATGAACTCAAAATTGGAAGGTGGCAAGCCAGCAGATACTGCTGAGGACTTAGCATACTTTTCCATCTTTTGGTTTGGATCAATGCCAACAACCTGAACATCAGAATTATTAGCATAGTATTTGAGATTAGGTCCTGTACCAATTCCAATCTCCAAAATTTTTTGCGCCTCTTCCTTCAAATTGCTGAAGATTTCTGACTTGTAAGGTGCAACCTAAGCAAACAAAAAGAAAACATCTCAAAATTGGAGCCCAATGCAAATAATAACTCAACATTAAGGTAAATCACAAATATCTATGACATCCAGAAAAATGAAAGATGAACCTCAGCTTCATATGATTTAGTGGTATTCTTCAGTAATTTTGCATATAACTCCTGGTACCAACCAGGCTTAGGTGGATGAAACTTATTAACAACATCCTGCAAAAATATCCATTCATCTACATCAGTATTAGTATGAACTCAAGCTTCAAGCTTGTTCCTTTCAATTATCTTATCTGTCTAGTAACATTCGGACACTTGCAGTTACCGTGTAATTAGAACGCGGCGGAGCGGCGTCGGTTGAGGGGGCAGTTGGGAAGAGAGTAGGTGCCATTGATGCAGATTCAAGGAAACGCCGTCTTCCGCAGCAGGAGCAAGATCTGGCGCGCTCCGACGAGTCGTCCGAGTCCGAGTCGACCTTTTTGACTTCGTTATTTTATTTATAAACAGTTTTCTGAAAGTGTTGGGAATGGAAGGCATATTGTCTTGGAAAGGCGGCGGAGATAATTGTTACTTAAGAGGGAAGAAAATTCGAAAAAGTACTAACAATTAACTTTGACTTTCTGTTGATCGGTGTATCTTTCTTCTTCCTTCCTTTCGGTATGTGCATATTAAAATTAATCACTACAGCATAGGATGATAAGTTTAGATGAGGAAAATGGTTGCATGTTGATAATGCTCACTTGTTATTAGAAGTTTTAGTGTTTATATTCTTTTCTTAGTACGTTATAGTCATGCTCCTATTAAAATTAGATATAAGGTATTAAATTTACCTAAGGTCTTAAAAGTTAATTAAAATATAGGGTTAATTAAGGTGCAAAAATACATATGTGATTGTTCTCAAAATACACCTAACATCAAATGTTTTTTTTAGTTGCAACAGTGATTATATGGTTATAAAATTGGTGCATAACTACCATTTAACTGTTAGTTTGACTTTTTAACCCTAAAAGTGATGATGTGTACGATGACATAGATGCTGGAGTGATATTCTAAAAAAAAAAAAAACTTGCTGATTGATGAAGCTTTACATTTAATATTACCCACATTTCACTATTTCAGTATCACCTTCACTGAAGTAGATTCAAATCTGAATGCAAAGTGCTTAACTCACTCAGCAGAGCTACTACCCTAAAAAACATATTGATTGCTCAATTTTTCCCAACCTTAGATTCCCAATATTATTAAATTAAAATCATTATAATACATATATTATATTACTAATTTTTATTAAATTATATGATTTATTAGGAAAATTTGATTTTCAGCAAGTTTTTTTTTCCAGAATGTCACTCCAGCATCCATGTCTCGTACACGTCATCACTTTCAGGGTCAAAAAATCAAACTAATGGTCAAAAGATAGTTTTGCACCTATTTTATAACCACATAGTCACTGTTGCACCTAAAAAAAACATTTGGTGTTGGGTGCACTTTGAGGACAATCACATGTGTATTTTTACACTTTAACCCTAAAATATATATGACTGGAAAATCCTAATTTTATTATATATTTTTATACTTTATTTTATGATTTTGTCATATTTATAGAGTTTAAAATGCATTATTTGTGATTGAATTGACATTAAAAGTAAATACATTAAATTGGAACTAAAAAGGATAAAATTGTCAAAATAATTTTAATTACTCTTAACCATTGATTTTTCTATGAATAAATGATGCTGGGTAAATTTTTTTTAATTGAAAATACTTGAAAAATTGGATTAAAACTGAAAATGGTAGTTTTGGTTTTGAAGTTTAGAAATGACAATTTAGTCCCACCAATTTTAAAAATACCAGTTTGGTCCACGAATTGAAACACAGCGTTTTGGCATAGTTCAGATATGAATTAATTGGGGAATTGAATTGCAGAACTGGGGAGACGATTTCAGAGATATTCAGAACAGAGAGAGCCGTAACACGCTACCTTGGACCTTCATCTTCTTCACCAAGACCTTCGCTATCTCTTGCTCCCTCCACCTCTGTCCTTCTCCGTCGCCGGCGACGTCCCTTCCTCCATCGTCGCCGGCGACCTTTAAGTAAACCAACCAGGACCGAGACAGAGCTTTAGCAGCGAGAGAGAAGGGTGAACCTTCCATCCTCCTCCGTCACCACCATCCTTCTTCCTCACCATCTATTCCATTTCTGGTGACAACGAATCCACGATTACCTTCACTTTCTTCCCATCCCGCCATCACCTTCGCCTTGAGCTGGTGTTTCAGCAACAGAGGAGAGCATTTCCAGATTGATTCTGGACCTTCAAACCTGGATTTCACCCTCAGCCGAGAGACTCCATCTTCACTTCTTCACTTTCTTGTCAATTCCTATATTCCTCTTCCAGTATCACTCACCACTTTTCCATCTTAATCTTTAATCTGTCATTGGTACTGTTTCTTCATGGCTGAACCGTTGGTGAAGGTGACTGCTTCTTTAATGGCTGGTTCAATGGTAGTTTGTGGCTGAGTTCATCTTCTCGTAGAGCAATGAGTTGATTCTGTTTAGAGTTATAAAGGAGACTTTTAGTTTAAGTTGATTAGCTTGACTAAAAATAAATGATGTTTGATTTGATTCCTGAGTGGTTTTAATATTATTTAATAAAAAAAATTGTAAAAATTATGAAAAATGAAAAAAAGAAGAAGGGATAATTATGAAAAAAGTCTTCATTGATAATTTAATTGTCGAATGAGATCTGAAAAGATATCTATACACGAACGGATTTTTTCATAATTTTTTTAAAAATTAACTTTGAAAATTTGGTAATGGTATAATTTTAATAAAAGTATATCAAACTCTAATTTAAATTGGTACACTTTAAAAGTTTTTTCTATTGTGCACCTCAAGCTTAAATTTTATAAATTATATAAAATTGTAATTTAAATATTAAATCCTAACTCATATTTTCACATAGCTCAAAATCTAACAAAATAAACCGATTAAAACCTCAATAATACCTCCAATAATCCAAATAAATTATTTGAACTAAATTTAATGGGTAAAAACACAATATAGAAACTAATTTATGACATGTTTATAAAAAAAATTGATTATAAAATCATAAAAAAACTAAATAATAAATCTAAATTGATTAAAATTAATTATTAATTATTCTCTACATTTTTACAGTCATATATTAACAAAACTCAAAACTTACCTAAACTCTTATACCAAAGTATTATCTAATTAGCAGAAGATTACTATCTAAAGAAAGAGAAAATTATTTAGAACATTTTTCATAAAAGAAGTTTTGTGATTAGCAGTGATTTTGAGTACCTCATTGATCCTAAAAAATATGAAAATACTCCTATCAATATTATTTTACACACACACGCACATAAGCTCCAATAAGCTCTATTTTGAGGCTTATGACTTTTTCCAACTTATGATTTTTTTACCTTAAATCCAATCGCTGAACCAAACACCCATTTTTAGTTTTTTTTACTGTTTAAGTCCGTTTGCGCCACTGTTTAAGTCCGATTTTATGTTCAAACGTCAAAACAAACGAACACTATATATTTATGATTTTCTTAGTTTTAGGGGTTATAATTTGTAGTTAAGACTAATTGTTTGGTTTAAGATTTGTTTGAACCAATTTATGATTTGAATTAATTTATGTTGAACAGGTTTTGTAATTTAACGCCGTTAGGTCAAATTTAACGGTTTTGTGAGGGATATTCCACTTTTAATTCTTTATATGTAATTTTGCCCATTTTAAAACATAATTGTGTCACACGTTCCTTCCTTAAAACTTTATTGCTAAATTTACTTCTTAACCCAAAAAAGAAAGAAAAGAATAAGCTAATTTCTATTAATTAAGGTTATTAATTTATTATTAAGAAAATGTGAATTAAAAAAAATTACAATACGAAAACTAATATTTATGACAATGCTTGAATCTCAAACCTACCTTATAATGATATTCCCTTCGCTCCTAAATATAAGACAGAGTTACACTTTTTTTAGAGAAATTAAAGAAACTAAATAAGTTATTTATTCACATTATATGTTTATATCACTAGATTATATATTAGTTTATATATTAGGCAAAACAGTTTGTATAAAAAAATGATGAATATAAATATTTTAAAATAATTTAATTAACTACTTTAATATATCCAAAAAATCAATTTTATATTATATTTAGAAAAGGAGTATAATGTCAAAAAAAAAAATTTAAAAAGAACATTATGTGTAATGTAATTAATTATTTAATGTACATTATGAAATTCCCTTACCAAAAATACGCACCCTTTCTAATACTCAAATGTAGCAGCTAGCTAAGAGGTGACTTTAATCCTAAATGCAAAACCTTAATCTAATTTGTCTTTCAAATTTACTTTATTTTTTCCCCAAATTATCCCTCTTAATTGCATATATTAATAAGATTTTTAAGAAAAAAAGTTCCTATTCAAATGATTAAAAAAAGGATATTTTAAGAAAATTAACAATCATTAGGAACATTTACATTAAGACATGATGGAGTAATAGTTTTAGCTCATAATTTGGAAAAATTACGTCAACTTGAAACATTTTTGTTAATAATGCCCTTCATTCATATATCTTCGGCTCTTCGCATGTCATTTTCTGACAAAAGGGATTTTTTTTTGGTCGAACTGACAAAAGGAATTAGTTGTTCACTTGTTGTATATTAAAAATATCAAAAGTTGCTTGTATAACGTCGGAACTTCAGGAATGCATAATTACATGTCCCAAAAAAATAAGATTGGAAATAGGTAATTTGAACGTCAGACAATCTTTTTTAACATACTAAAAAAAATAAGAACATATTAAAAGGAATTGGCAATTGTGGCACCTGATATGTTTTGCATTAATAGTCTCTATGCAAACAAATTGACAATGCCAATTATGCTATTTTGCCATATTTTGTATTAACTTCAGGCAAGTTATTTATTCAATGCTTATTAAGTTGAATATCACCCAACCAACATTATTTTTTAAAAATTTTTTAATTAAAGACTACCCATTATGAAAAACCAACCTTCACCTAACTTCCCACTGCATGCCCAGCGAGCATTAGCTGGTTCCAAATCAAAGCTTGCATCATATAGTACACGTCTTATAGACATGCAATTAAATTAATATTTTCATGAGACCCAGTTACCTACCTACACATTATTATTATTAGATTTTTGGGAAAGTAAGTGAAAAGTCTCTGTTAAAAAATTTTAGTGGCTTGAATAACCTGAATTCAAAAACTAGCACTTTCTAATTATGAAATCCAGCAAAACACCAGTACTTTCTTGGTATAAAAATATATTAGGTCCTTTTAACAAATAAAATCCTTAAATAAGGACTTTTCACCGATTTTCCCTAGATTTTATTTTCAATAAAATTATAGTAAATGTAGTCTTGATTAAAATATCCAATCATGTCATGTAGAATCATAAAAACTTTACGATCATCATATTATTAAAACACGCATAAACGCCCACACGAAACATGTTCCATAATTTTCTACATGATAATAGAATTTAGTGTAATTAGCAAGAATAATATTGGAAAATATTTAAATTTTAGGACAAATTTAATGCATTTAACTATTTTTATTAGTTTGTAAGAATTGTTAGTTGTTGCCTTATAAGAAAGCCGAGAGGGGGTGTGTGTATATATTCCCTTCAGTCCACAATATAAGACACTTATAGAAGAAATGTATGATCCACTATAGGACACCTGCAGTTTAATTAAATACATTTTTTCTTGTTTTACCTTGGTGATTAATGCTCACTTTCCAACTTTACCCACTAATTTTATCCCCCCTCCCTAAAATAAAAATTCCAATGCAATTATAATGATAAATTATGGCTCTTCTCTCTCCTCACGACAATCATTTTCCATGCAAATACTTTTATGAATTGTCTCTCTCTCATTTCCCATGCAAATACCATTTTTTAAACATATTTCTCAACAGGGGTAAGAGTGAAAAAAATTTACCTCTTAGGACATATTAAATGACTTAACTACCATTTTTTATTTCCCGTGAATTAGTCAAGGTGTCCTGTATTATGGACTGGAGGGAGTATATATATATATATATATATATATATATCAAACTATGTCCATAGCAAGGCTTGAAAGAGAATGACGTTTTTGTATTATTATCAGTGGCTAAACCATAACAGTGTGTGTACCTGATGATGCAGGACGAAAAAGGCCAAAGGGAGAGAAGAGAGGGGCGGAGGACAACAAGAAGGAGAAGGAAAATGAGAAGAATAGGAGGAGGAAATTCAACAATTAATTTTATTCAATTCAGAAGACATCCAAAGCAAATGTGTTGAGACGTTATTTATAGGCCTTAACCTAATCCTAGGAATTGATGAGAGAACATTCTAAAATCCTAACATTAATGCAAATTATAATTAATGACAAAAGATAATAAACAAATCAACATTAAAACCAAATATTTCTTAATAATGGTGAATATATGAAATATTAACAATATAAATCAATCATTATTCTATATCTCATCATCTGAACTACAACAGGCTATGAGTTTCAGTAAGAGAAGCATTTGATATGCTTACTTGTAAGCTACTCCATAGATCTGGGGGTTTATAAAAGCAGCTTTTTTCAGATATGCAGTGTTGAGGTCGACTCTTGAAAATCCAGCCTCTGATATATGGCTTCCTATGTCCCTACGCAGATGACACCCATCTGCCACCGTCTGTTGAAGAGGATCTAAAATTTTCTGAATGAATTTGAGGGTTCCCTCTGTACCTCCATTCAAACACAAGTAAGAATACAAACCAAATTAAGCTAGTCGCTCCAATACTTAATATAATGGCTAGATAACTAAGTTGTATATATTAAGAAAGTTAGTTAAATTAATTATTCGTAATAAATGTGTGTTGATTTCCCTAGAATACCCTCTAATCATGCACACATCAGGACTATTCCTTTATGGAAATCCTCTTAATATGTGCAATCAATAGGGATATTTTGGGAGAAATGATTATAAATTTGGGACACAGTGGATCAGTGTTTTATATTTAGGACCAAAATAAACCACTCTTCTAATTCCTATATATAGGACCGGAGGTAGTACTTCCCAAAATTATAGCATTTCATTTCAAAAGTGAACTGGATAGTTCTGTTTATACCTTTTGCTCCAACATGTTCCACAAATACATACATCCCACCTGGCCGCAGCACTCTCTTCATTTCTACATAGAGAGTTGAAATTGTTTAGATGATGGACTTGGATTATAAAGTGGTGCATAATAAATGGGGGAAAACAAGAATCTATGATGTGTGGGATAAAAATTAAGGTCCCATTCTGATGTACATCTGGAGAATTAGGATTATCACACAAATTATTTGAGAACCATCTAGCACAAGTGTTGATAAGGCCCTATGCAGTTCAAATTCTAAGAGAAGAAAGCGAAATTAAATAAACAAATAACAAGGACCAAACAAATTTCACTACCTTGAAGTGTCAAGGAAACATCTTTAACAGAACACAAGACAAGTGTTCCAACCACTGCATCTACAGAAGCATCATCTAATGGTATAACTTCCCCCACCTGAGCATAGCCAATAACTTGAAAGCTTAAAAGATAATAACACAGGTGCTAAGAACCACCAGATATTAAAATGAACAAAACTATATTATATGGAAGGACAGCACAACTAGAAAAGGAACGAGTCCAAGGCCTTATCATTTCCAAATTCAGAACTGTGACAATACAATACAGCAGTCAACCACAAAACATTCAATTCTTATATCATTCAGTTGCTTTTACTCCAATCAAAAAGCAATCTTCAACATTCAAATTTGGGTTAATACTTTCTCCTCAAGTTTGCCTTCATTTTTTTAATCCCTCAATGAGCAAAATGACCCAGGTTTTTATTAAATTATACAGTAGAGACCAATGTTATAAATGGAACAAAACTTAATGAACCAAAATCATAGTTTGAAACTTGAAAGACTAAAACCAAAATGAAGGCAAATTTGAGGACCAAAGATTGTATTAAACCTTCAAATTCATTGCTATCATCATCCTCTTTAAAATGGTAATAAAGTGTTAATAAAGTGGGAAGAACATTGTACTTACAGCATGTATGAACTCAAAATTGGAAGGTGGCAAGCCAGCAGATACTGCTGAGGACCGAGCATACTTTTCCATCTTTTGGTTTGGATCAATGCCAACAACCTGAACATCAGAATTATTAGCATAGTATTTGAGATTAGGTCCTGTACCAATTCCAATCTCCAAAATTTTTTGCGCCTTTTCCTTCAAATTGCTGAAGATTTCTGACTTGTAAAGTGCAACCTAAGCAAACAAAAAGAAAATATCTCAAAATTGGAGCCCAATGCAAATAATAACTCAACATTAAGGTAAATCACAAATATCTATGACATCCAGAAAAATGAAAGACGAACCTCAGCTTGAAAGACTAAAACCAAAATGAAGGCAAATTTGAGGACCAAAGATTGTATTAAACCTTCAAATTCATTGCTATCATCATCCTCTTTAAAATGGTAATAAAGTGTTAATAAAGTGGGAAGAACATTGTACTTACAGCATGTATGAACTCAAAATTGGAAGGTGGCAAGCCAGCAGATACTGCTGAGGACCGAGCATACTTTTCCATCTTTTGGTTTGGATCAATGCCAACAACCTGAACATCAGAATTATTAGCATAGTATTTGAGATTAGGTCCTGTACCAATTCCAATCTCCAAAATTTTTTGCGCCTTTTCCTTCAAATTGCTGAAGATTTCTGACTTGTAAAGTGCAACCTAAGCAAACAAAAAGAAAATATCTCAAAATTGGAGCCCAATGCAAATAATAACTCAACATTAAGGTAAATCACAAATATCTATGACATCCAGAAAAATGAAAGACGAACCTCAGCTTCATATGATTTAGTGGTACTGTTCAGTAATTTTGCATATAACTCCTCGTACCAACTTGGCTTGGGTGGATGAAACTTATTAACAATATCCTGCAAAAATATCCATTCATCCACATCATTATTAGTATGAACTCAAGCTTCAAGCTTGCCCCTTTCAATTATCTTATCAGTCTAGTAACATTCAGACACTTGCAGTTACCGTGTAATTAGAACGCGGCGGAGCGGCGGCTATTGAGGGGGCAGTTGGGAAGAGAGTAGGTGCCATTGATGCAGATTCAAGGAAACGCCGTCTTCCGCAGCAGAAGCAAGATCTGGCGCGCTCCGACGAGTCGTCCGAGTCCGAGTCCGAGTCGACCCGTTTAGCAATCGAACAGGATAAGGAATTAGCTTTGCAAAAGGCTTTAATTGGGGGACATGAAAGTCCAACGAAGGGGAGGGAATTAGACGCAACCATTCTGAGCATTAACAAAAGTTTGCTTCTTTTGTAAGAATTGGGAGACGCCTGAATTTGACTGCGTCAGAAGAAATCTCAAAAGAAATCTGCTCCCAACTATTTATCTACCTGTTACATGATTACACGTGTATCCCCCTGGGCCTTTTTGAATTCGTTATTCTTATTTATAAACAGTTTTCTGAAAGTGTCGGGCATGGAAGGCATGTTGTCTTGGAAGGCGGCCGAGACACATTGTTACTCAAGAGAGAAGAAAATTCGAAAACGTACTAACAATTACCTTTGACTTTCTGTTGATCGGTATATCTTTCTTCTTCCTTTCTTTCGGCATGTGCATATTAAAATTGGAAGAATCACTACAGCATACGATGATAAGTTTAGATGAGGAAAATGGTTGCATTTTCATAATGCTCATTTGTTATTAGGATTTTTAGTGTTTATATTCTTTTCTTAATACGTCATAGTCATTCTCCTATTAAAATTAGATATAAGGTATTAAATTTACATAAGGTCTTAAAAGTTAATTAAAGTATACATGACCTACCATCTTTTTTCAATTTCTTTTATCTTAGGTCATTGGTACTGCTTTCTTTTGAAATGAGACAAATAAATAAGCTAGTTTATGAGACTAAAATCAGATTTGCCATTTTGAATATTGAGACTCGCTTTGGAAAATCTTGGGAGGTGGGGAGAATAACGAGAGATCGTAAGATTAACATCTCATGCATCCAGGAAATTAAATGATTGAGAGGAAGGCTTCAAGAAACTAATGGTTTCAAACTCTGGTATACAGAAAAAATAAATGAACAGAATATTGGTGCTGATATCATCATTGATAATGAATGAAGAAAGAATGTGGTGGAAGTTAGGAGGATTGATGATAAAATCATTTCTTTAAGAATGATTGTTGGGAAGGATACTATCAATATTATCAATGCAAATGCACCTCAAGTAGGGCAAAAGCACATCTTAAGGAAAAGTTCTAGAAAGATATGGAGGGGCTAATTTAGAGCATTCTGCTAACCGAAAAGTTTTCTTTTCACTACAAAAAACAGCATATTACCCACGGAATAGGGACGGAAACGGAATTACCGACGGATCACCGACGGAATTTTTTCCGTCTCTAAAAAATTCGTGGCAAATTGATTTAATGACCGAATTTTTATTCCGTCGGAAATTGCCGACGGATTACCCACGGAAAAAATTCCATTGGTAATTACCGATGGAAATTACCCACGGAAAATTTTCCGTTGGTGATTACCCACGGAAAAAATTCCGTCGGTGATTACCGATAGAAATTACCCATGGGAAATTTTCCGTCGGTGATTACCCACGGAATTTACCCATGGAAAATATTCCGTCGGTGATTATTCTGTGGATAATCCGTCGGTAATTTAATATTTTTTTTAAAAAAAAAAATTCTACGTGGCGACCTTAAAAGAGGCCACATGGACATCACCAAAAGCCCCCTACCGCCCGCCTCCATATCTGGCCCCGGCGGCCCCCGAGCAAGGGCCACGTGTCCCTCTAACCTTGCGCCATGTGTCTTTGTGAGATAATTGTTGCATTTTGTGGGTCATGTGTCCCTTTAACCTTGCGCCATGTGTCTTTGTGAGATAATTGTTGCATTTTGTGACTAAGGTAGGATTCGAACCTTAGATCTTTGGTATGTGTTCTGATGCCTTTGCTAGTTGAGCTGCTTTAACCTTGCATTATTTATTCATGTAATAATATATATAATGTAATAATAAAAAATAAATATAATATTAAGATAAATATATATAATTAAATATAATTATATTTTTCATTTTTTATAATATAAAATATAAATTTTTTAAATTTCAAATTTCGTTTAAATATTTAATATATATATATATATATATATATAATATTAAATATATATTTATAAATAATTATATATTTTATTTTTATGATATAAAGTTTAAATTTTTTTTATTTTTTATTTCATTTAAAATTTTTATTATTAATATTATATATATATATTTAATATATTATATTAAATATTAATTTTATGATATTTAAATTTTTATTTGTTATAGATTATTTTTATTTTATTATTTTATATAAATTATTAAAAGATAATAAAAAATTATTAGTTTTACCGACGGATTACCTACGGAATTCTGTCGGTAATTTCTCATTCAAATTACCCACGGAATTTAGAGGGTAAGGCGTGGGTAATTACTGACGGAAAAAATTCTGTGGGTAATCCTTCAGATTTAGCAACGGATTACCCACGGAAAATTTTTCTGTCGATCATTAGAGACGGATTACCCATGGAATTCCGTTGGTAATTTCTCATTCAAATTACCCACAGAATTCCGTGGGTAATTACCGACGGAAAAAATTCCGTGGGTAATCCGTCAGTAACTACCCACGGAATTTTTTTCCATCGGTAATTATTCCGATAGAAAATCCGTTGGTAAGCCGTAGGAAATTACCGACGAAAATAATTCCGTGGGTAATTCCGTCGTTAATAACATGTTTTTTTGTAGTGTTTAGTAGGGGTCTTAATGTACATGTTGGTAGGGAGGTGAGACCTCATACAAGGGCTTATGGTGGTTCTGGATTTGGGGAGCTTGGTAATAAAGGTTAATCTAGTATCGATTTCTTCCTCGCATATAACCTTTAAATTATCAACACTTGCTTTAAGAAGCGGGAGGAACATTTAATCATATATAAGAGTAGAGCCTCCAGAATACAGATTGACTTCTTTTTTGTAAGGAATCCTGTTAGAAGACTTTGTACTAACTGCAAAGTAATTCCTAGGGATGGCGTGATAGCACAACATAAGATTTTGGTCATTGATATGCGTATTAAATGCATAAAACAAAAGCACTAGCAAGTTTCAAATCAAGGGTCATTCGGTGGCAATTAAAGGGGGAGAAGCGGGAGATTTTTAAGATAACTCTTTTGGAGGAGGAGGTGTGGGAGCTACAAGGAAATGCTAATATTATGTAGGAGAATATATCTAAAAAAGTCTAAAAAGTTGCTAAGGCAATTTTAGGAGAATAAAAGGGTTTTGGTTAATAAGATAAGGATACTTGGTGGTAGAATGAGACTGTTCGTGAGAAAGTCAAGAATAAGAAAGATTGTTTTAAAACCATACACTTGTGTAATAATGCTAAAAATTGGGAAATGTATAGTTTGGCTAAAAAGGAGACTAAGAAGGAACTGAGTGAAGATCATAATAAACCGTATGAGGAGTTTTACAAGGAGTTAGGGATAAAGGCATGAGAGCGTAAGATTTACAAGATGCCAAAGGATAAGGAGAGAAAATCGAGAGACTTAAGGTGTGTTTGGATCAGCTTTTGGAGAATAGCTTCCAGAGAAAAAGTAAAAATGTAATTTTAGATAATAGATTTTAGAGAATAGTTTCTGAAAAAGTAAAAAAAAAATAAAAGCTTTTGGGAAAATCATGGTTTTGAACCCCAAACCATAGTTTTCAGTCAAAATCATGGTTCTGCAGAATATGGCAATGTTTGGGTAATTTAACTCAAACCATGGTTTTAGAGAAAAAAGTGCTTCTGCATTCCAGAAGCTGTTTTTTTCTACCTTTTCAGAAGTTATTCTCCAAAATCTATTCTTTTGGATTAACTTTTAGAGAATAGCTTCTGTGAAAAAAAAAGTGATTTTAGATTCTAGAGAAAGGACCAAATGAGACATATAAAGGAAGAAGAAGGCAAAGTTTTGGTTACTGATAGATATATTAAGAATAGGTGGGAAGCTTACTTTTATAAGCTATTTAATGATGGAGGGGGAGGGTTGAGTTGTGACTTGGAAAATTTGACAATTAGAGAAGATGAATTGAATTTGTCATTTTACTGTGAGATTCGAGTTGGCGAGGTTAAGGAAGATCTTAAAAAAGGAGTGTTGTTCCTTACTAAGTTATTTAATAAGATTTTACGATCTAAGAAAATGCCTGATGAGTGGAGAAAAAAATACTTTGATCCCTATTTATAAGAATAAAGGTGATAATTAGAATTGTACAAACTATATAGAAATTAAGCTTATGAATCATACAATAAAATTGTTGGAAAAGGTGATTGAACACATGTTGAGGTTGGATACTGATATTTCTGAGAATCAATTTGGATTTGTGTCAGGAAAGTCCACAATAGAAGCAATTTATTTATTAAGGGCGCTAATAGAAAGGTATTGGAGCAAAGGAAGGGATTTGCATATAAGTTTCATTGATGTGGAAAAAGCGTATGATCGTGTGCCAAGGGATATACTTTGGAAAATCTTGGAAAAGAAGGGGGCATGGGTTGCATATATCAAAGCCATTTAAAACATGTATGAGGGTGTAACAACTAATGTTAGAATGCTTGGAGGTGAGACAAATGACTTTCCTATAAGGATTGACATACATCGGGATCAGGTTTGAGCCTTTATTTGTTTGACCTAGTAGTAGTAATGTTCTAACTAGGTCTATCAAAGAGGAGATCCCTAAATACATGCTTTTTGTAGATGATATAATTTTGTTGGTTGAATCCAGGGAAGAAATTAATTTTAAACTTGAGATATGGAGAAGGACTCTGGAGTTGAAGGACTTCGTTTGAGTATGAGCAAAACTGGATATATGCATTGCAAATTTGATAAGAGACAAGTTAGAAGTGCAATGGAGGGGGGCTAGTCATTCTGCAAGTGATAAAGTTTAGATATTTGGAATCAATTATACAACAAGATGATAAAATTGATGGAGATGTTAATCATAGAATTTAAGCTCGATGGTATAAATAGAGAAAAGCTACTAAAGTTATTTGTGATCGTAAAGTATCTAATAAGATAAAAGGGAAGTTTTATCGCATTGTTATAAGACTAACAATGCTATATGATAGTGAATGTTGAGCTTTAAAAAAATAACATGAACATAAAATGGGGGTGGCCGAGGGCCCGAGATGAGGATATTGAGATGGATCTGTGGTCATACAAGAAAATATAAGATTCGTAATAAATATATACGCGAATGAGTTAGAGTCGCTTCTATTAAAGAGAAAATGATAGCAAATCGTTTGAGGTGGTTTGGACATGTTCAAAGAAGGCTATTGAGTGCGCCAGTGAAAATGGTTGATCAAGTAGTATGGAGTCTTCTAAAAGGAGGTCGAAGAAGGTCGAAGCGAACACTCAATGAGGTTATAGAGTGAGACATTTTGATTAATAATTTTATCTAAAGATCTGGTTTTTAACAAAACACAATGACATCTTACGATCTATATAATTGATACCACCTAGTGTGATAAGACGTTGTTGTTGTTGTTGACTATTCAACTGCATGTTTACAAAGGCACAAGAGGTGGGGAGAAAGCAAGAATTTAAAATTAATCAATCTTTAACTTTATTCTTAAAAACTTGTAATACTCGGTTCATAAGAAAATGGGTCGGTTTGGATCCATTAATCAATAAATACAATTTAATTATTTCATAATTTCCGTTTTTTTTTAAATTTCTTCATAATTTACAAATTGAATAATCATAATCTATTGATTAAGTAATCATATTTCCTTCCAGTACCATATCCCCTCAATTTTAGGAGATGCAATTTATTCCTTCCTTTGACTACATTACTTTCTTTTAGTCATAGGGAATGTTACAAAATATTCTTTCAATTTTACCATTATTAAATTATATTCATCTTATGCAATATGTGGAGAGTAAACACTTATTAAGTAAAAAATTAATAAATTTTCATCAATTTGATTGAGGTTAGACATTTTTTCCTTACTATTTTAATATGAGTGCAATATTTTGCATCACATAGCATTCCTCTGGTCTTAAATATATAACCTAATTTGCAGTGCAATATAAGACCGGAGAATCACACTATAAATTAGGTCTTATATTTCAGATCAGAGGTAATAACTCCGTGATTGAACCCTTTATTCTCAGCAATGAAGGTTTCTTTCATGTATTACCAACTTCATCTATTATTAGAAAGGGTATCCCAAAAAGGACATCTTTCCCCATTATGCACCTACTCTGCTAATCGCTCTATCCAGTGAGCATGAACAACTCAAGATATATCTTCATGGATATATGATTGCATCATGGTTGCAATCTTATCAAGTCATGCAATCTCACAGTAAGGAAGCATACATTATGATCCATGGTCACAGCAGCTTCAACATTCCCTATTACAGTTATGAGCACATGAAAACCCTATACTCAAATGCTCTTATACTCAGATGAAAAGGCCCCATTTTGTCAAAATGTAATCTATCTCCAATGAACCCCCAGCTCTAGTTCTGGGTAGTAGTATTGTTGTCATTGCCAACTTCTTCAGTGGCACTTTGGTCCTCTAGAAAAGCTTCATTACTGCCACCATCACCTGTCAGAAAAACAAAGGTATTCCATTTTCAACGCGGTATTTGGTATTTTGGTTCCTTTGTTAAAAGTGCAAAATACATTGACTCATTGCTAGGACATATATACCTTCTTCATTGTCGTCAGCTGGAGCATAAGCGGACCGTCTTGAACGAACTTGCTGGTTTGGTGTGGGCTGATGACCACAATTAAAATGAAAGGGGAAAGAAACAGACCAAAGGAACGTCAAGACAAATAATTTAAGGAGACTACTATATTGCACTTGATCACAAATTTAAGGACAGAGTTAGACACCAAAATAGTTACCGTCTTGTACAAAGTTTAAGATGATAAAGTTGCAGACATTTAAAAATCCTTGCTTTACCTACATCCCTAACTAACCTTCAGCACCATATTAGACCTATTGTGCCTTTTTGAGGGCTCTCTTTGAAAGGTGGAAAGCTGTCATGGAAGATCATTCAGAAGTTGCTTCACAAAATGTGATAAAATTAACCACAAGTTGATTAGTAAAGCATTTGAATATCTGTGTAATCTGTAAAATCTACATAAAGTCACACTATTTATAAGCCATGAACAGAGTGTCTCATCACAAAGTGCATGCAACGTACAAGAAAACATATCTAATTTGATAAATATTATCATAAACCTATAAAGTATAAAAGATACAGAAAAAATTTCATATAGATTAATGGATGCTGGTTTAAGTAATGATGCGGATTAGAACTTTTCGAAGTTGTGGAATAAGATTTGAGTAAATGGATAAGATTGAATTACATCAAAAGCGTGTTTGGCTCAATTCTTGCTGGTGATCCTTTGTCAGTGATATTCAAAAAGGAAACTGGGAAGTAAAAAGAAAGAAAGGAAAAGGGCTGTAAAAATACCTGCAATTTTGGACGCAGTGCTTCAAATGGTCCTTTAGGCTTTTGTGCTCCTTGCTGTTCAGGGAATCAGAGAGGAAGACAGAGGCAAAGATATCAAGCACTGGGAAAAAAAAACAGAAAATAAAAAAATAAAACAACATGCAGAACCTTTGCGATGATATGATGACATAGATGAGCTAAGAATCCTGAAATACCTTTCCCAGAGCCCAATCAGCAGAATCAAAAAAAGCACGTTCATGGTCCTGCCAGAAATTTAAAATATGAAGAAACTTCAGTTTCTAAAGGGCACTTTTACTCAAATTAGTAGATAACGGAGGGTAGGAGGATAACGGCATATGTGAACCAAGATTATAGGAAAATAAGAAACCTTGGATATTAGGGGAGGATTCTTTGGTAATATCCCTCCATACTTTTTCTTGACAACTTCTTCCTGCAGAAAGAAACTAATAATAAAAGATGCTGCGCCATAATTAATTTATACGTATATTATGAGATCCAACTAATAACACAATCGCTAATCCCATTTACAGTTATTACGATATGCTGGTTTGTAGAGCTCTGAAGTGGTTTCACCAATATCTAAACCCGCCTAGGCAGTATAGATTTTAACATATTTAGAAGTAGTCATTTCTTAAACAGAGTTATTGCTCCAAAGAAAGGGAAAAAAAATTATAAAAGAGATATATGATGAGATGAGCAGAAAAAGGTTCCATAATTTTTAAAGGAAATTAATCTGTACTTAAAAATTAATCTGCTCTCTTATAAATTTCCATTATGTGTATAAATATTATAAGGCAGCAGAAACCAAACCACAGAGTTCAATCTCAAATCACTTACATCCAACTAGATAAAGAAACAGCCCAAGATATTACCTCCTGCTGGAGCGAGGGCATGGACTTCTCATCATTTTTATCAGAACCTTTCAGATCATCAACAGGATTGTCGCCGTCAATTTGATCTGTAGTTGTAACATCGGCAATCTCCTGTTTCTTGACATCCTCAACATTGGTTTCTGACATTGCTTGCTCTCTGCACAAACAGCAATAGCACAAGGGTTTGATGACAGTGACCAACAATGAACAAAGCATGAGTAGTCATCTTCAAAAATGATGCACAAGTTCACATTAAGTATACAAAGGGGAGACATCCTTATACTTTGAATTGAACAAATACTGAATGCATATGATCACAAATACTTACAAATCCAGTGCTTCCAACAAATTATAACAAACAAATCCTCTAATCAACAATGTCATTGTCTATGGTTATTTGAAAAATGCAACTCATACTGGCATTGTCGTTAGCATTTCTTTCTTTTAGGCTCTAGTATTAGGGCTTGTTTGAGTTAGCATTATAAAAGCACATTCACAAAAATTGAGATAAAACTCTTTTCATATACTTATCTCGTATACTGTAAATCACGTTGAGAAAGCAGTTTCTACTGTTAATCTAAACAGGCACTTAGCATATAAGTTTCGTTGATTAGGCCTATGGACATAGGCCCATAGGTCAGTTCAGAAATAATCAAGACATACAATTATCTTGTCTATACATGACCTTGTACCCAGCTTAGATAGTTCAGGTCAATGGAACAATCATTTAGACTCTGGAAAACGGCATACTGATAGGAACAAACCACTATTTGTGTTTCATGTTTTATTATGTGTTTGGTGTTAATAGTGACAAGTGTCCATTGTTAGTTATTGCAAGTTACTGGCAGTTCTATGTATTTAGGGGTTCGTAGTTACTTTTAGTTATACTGTCAAAATTATAAATATCATGTTATGTACTTTGTCAAGGATATGGACTAATGAATGAAGTTATAGTAGAGATAATTTTCTCCTCTTTTTCCCTAGAACTAGATTCTGGTTCTAATCTCTTCCTTCTCTTCTTCTCTCTCTGATATATAATTGTAATGTTGTTGTAATTAGAATCCCTAAATCCTAATTATTAGGGTTAGTAAGCTTGAGGAGATATCAATGTTAGTTGAGAGTGGCGTAGCTACTTTAGAGTAGCATTAGCCAAGGGCAACATTAATTGAACTCCTTAGCTAATTAGGGATTTTATTAGGATTAGTAGTTAATTACTGAATTGCCATTAATAAATAGTGCAACAGCACTCTCATGCGCCTTATTAAATAGATAAGGCAGCATGAGGCTATAGGCTGTCTATATAAAACCTAAGCCTCTTTCATTGTAATTCAGTTGTTGATTTGTCAAAATGAATGAATGCACATTCAATAACTCTTGTGTTCTCTCTCTTTTCCCTCTCTCTCGGGTTTCTCTTCTCTCTCTTTTCTGTCTAAAGATTTCTCTCTTCTCTTCTACTCCTTCTTCCAATACAATTCTGTCAGGATTTACAGAATTGCATCACTCTCCCTCTTGTTTTCTCTTCTAACCCCCTATTCATCTAGAATTTCATAGAATTATAGATTCTGGTTTTAAAATTCTTCTTCTTCTTCTCGTTCTCTACCCTCTTTCTCCTCTCTTTCTTCTGTTTTCTCCTATTTATATTTCTATTTTCTAGGTTCTAACACATACAATACGATTTTACAAGGCATGGCCGTTTCATGGTGTATTTGAAACAAAGATTGCTAAGTTGCAAAAACAGGAAGGCAGTAATGGCAAGGATAAACTTGGGTAACCTTTAGAACTTAGCAACCCTTGAAAAATTTTAGTCATGATCTCTTCCGAAAAGATATCTAGTTTTCATCGATAGGGGTAGAGTCCCAAAATGATCTGATGGTGAAAAAGCTGAACTTATGGAGAGTCAGAACTTTTCACAGCAAAACCTGAATCATAAAAATTTGAATAAAGAACAAGAAGGAATCAACTTAGAAATCCTTATTTAATTCAGTGATAACAAACCTGTACTAGAGACCAAAAAAATACTCAAATAGTATATCACCGTACAGAGGTTTCCTCTGTTTCTGCAATACCATAAACACTACTACTGTAATACTCGATATACTGCCAGGTAGCAATTACATGACATGATCACATCAAACAAATTGAATGGATAACAGCATAACTAAATACTCAAAGCATATTAAACGAAGCAAGCCCTCGTTTTATTAATAAATAAATTAATCAGTGAAGCTAAAGATAAGTTCGAATTTCCACTGTACCATTGCCAAACCACAACATACCCAAACAATTAGTAACGTATTGCTTATGAAGAATCCTCGAGCATAATTGAAACTTGAAAGTAGCCAACTAAGAAAAGTTAATCACAGCCCTTATCTGAGATGCATAAGAAAAATTGAGCAGACAAGCATGAGGCTGCTCAAGAACCGAAAATAAAGAAGAAACATGTGCAAGCAGAGCGGTGAAGTTTGGTTGCTACCTGATACAGAGGAGAGAAGCTAACGGAGAAATGAAGAATCAAACAGTGGAGAAGAGGAGAGACCTCCGAAAAACGAAACGGCTTAGACGGCCAGACAACCGTCGGGTAAGAACGATGCCTAAGATGCACGCAGCAGGCTATTCCATTATACGCGCGCGCACATGTATACATGTACATATACGTGGATGTCCTCATGTGGGTCGAGGCTGTTCGAAGGACAACTTGGGCTGATTCTTCATCACGACTTGGACTTTCCAAAGTCATGGTGAGACCACCTTGAAAACAAAAAACAGAGGGAACGCTTAGGCCTTAGGAGAACTACCCATTGGAGGCCCATTATATTCTGGCTCGGATTCTGATCAGTTGGCGTCTTGAAGCTATCGGTTATTGAATTTATTTTTTACCTGAAAAGCCATCGGTTATGAATTAAAAAAAAAAAAAAGTTTGTCCGGTCTTAAATATTGGAAATAGGTAATTTATTTATAATGATTACAAAAATAGTTAAAATAGTTACTTGTAAAAGAAATATATAGATTTCTTTATAAAACACCCCTTTACTTATTTATAGTGGAAACAATCCATGGAAACCCTCTTTTAATATGTGCAACTAATAAGAATAATTTGAGAAAAAAATATAAATTCCTAAGACAAAATGGTATATTGGGTTAAGGTGCAATTTTACTAACAAAGTTTTTCCCGAATAGCGTCTGGAAGAAATAAATTCTGGAAGGGAAAAAAAATACCAATAAACAATTTAAAATAGTGCAGATTCACCGAGGCCGTTAAATTTTATCAAACATCCGTTATGTTTTACTTCAAATTAGTTTTGGTGAATTTAACGGATGTTTGATGAAATTTAATGGCCTCGGTGAATTTGCACCATTTTAAATTATTTATTGATATTTTGTCCCTTCCAAAACTTATTTGTATTAAACGATCATAAGGAAAAACTTTGTTGGTCAAATTACACCTTAATCCTAGTATATTTAAGAATAAAGCATCATTATCTTCCAGTTGTTGCAGATTTGGATGATTTCCTACAAAGGTATAAGTGAACAATTCCGTGCACATGATCTTGCTTCCTGCATGTGAAACCAAAGACAGTGCAAGTCTGTTGTCCCATGATTGTCATCATTTTCTAATTACTACAAACTTATCCCAAAAGTCGTTGGCTATCTCTGTCTTCTCATATCTTAATTTTTTTTGGACGAACTCTGTCTTATCGCATCTTATTCTTATTACTTTCACCGTTTATTTGAACAAGTGTGACTCAATCATACCTAAAAAACTAGCTAGTCGTCCTCTTTTTAGTCGGATGTCTCTCAATATGAGTCTCTAGTCGGCTATCTCTCAATAAAATTCAAACACCATTGTAATGGGTATAAGCCCTTTGGAAAACAAACTTCAAATGTTAGCTGTTGGAGTTGGTGAATCCAAAAACTTATAGACATCTCTTTCAAAAAAACCCACCGGGATATGAAACTTAGCTCATTGCAATATATAAGACAATTTGGTTTTGGTGGTGTTATATATATGCATAAGATGATTTCCAAAATCTAAACAGTAATTACTGTTTTTTAATCAAAATGCATCTGAAAAATATACAGTAATAGTAATATTTTGATTAATTAAAAGAGAGAAATAGAATATTTAATGAAAGTTATTTGTGAATAAATGAGATAGTTTTAAAGACATCAACTAGTTTTCTTAACCTGTGTAAACGATAGATAATTTTGTCTCATTACAAGAAACGAAGAGTGTATATAATATTACGTTGGAAATAACAAGCAAGCACTTCAACTTTTTCCGTTGCCAAAAAGAAGTTAACTTTTTATCCACCTTAAAACTAAATTCCCTCTTTAAACAAGCTTTAAAGGCGCAGTAAACAATGTGCTTCTTCTTGTTCTCCACAATGTTATTAAACCCAGACCAGTCACTGAACCGGTTTGGATAGTGAGTCAAAAGTCAATGGGTTAGATCGAAGTTAAATTGGAACTAACCCGGGGCTAGACCAATGAGAAAATGAACTTGAACGATAATATTTCTTGGAATAGTTTTGAAATTTGATAATTGTTGAGGATCAAATGATAATATTTTTGAGTAATTTTTTTTTTAATATTAGAAAGTAGATATCTCAAACTTTCCATATAGTCTTAATTCTGAAAATATGTAGAATTATATATGAATTTTTGAAGTAATGAAATTTTGAATAAATACTGAACCGGTCAAAACGGTCCGATCGGATCAATTAAGTGCCTGTTTGGATTAGCGGTGGAGAATCAGCCTTTTTTGCAGATGGGTTTTTGGAAAAGTTAGATAGAAAAAAGTCAGATTGTAGATGTGATTTGTGTTTGGATTGGCGATGGCAGAAGTGACTTTTTTTTTTCTAATCTTAATTAAACCCGTTTGGATTAGTGTTTGAAAAAACCCGTTTAATGGGAAACGACTTAAAAAGACATGAATCTTATTAAATATATATATATATATATTAGTTATATATATTGTGATAATTGAAGTACAAAAATTTTATTGATATTTCAACCATCCAGATTTTTGTCTTTTTAGAAATATTATTAAGATGTTAAATTATAAAAAATTAATAAAGTACAAAATACTATAATTTAATCTCAATATTTTAAAAAAGCACTAAAAATGTTAAAAAAAATATTTTGTAAATAATCTTAAAAAAAAATTAAAATCTATCGTTGAAATATTGATTTAAGAAGAGGGGAAGAGAATGAGAAGGAAGAAGAGATCCTCTCCCTCCAGGAAGAAAGAAATGACACGTTGGAATTTTGGGAGTTGGCTTCTGTCCGCTGCTTCTTTTATCCACTGCCGTCCTTTTCTTGCAGACGCTGTCGTTTTATATCAAATAAAGCACCAAAACCATGGACGAAAATTCCTCTCCCACAATTATAGGTGGGGAAATTTTCATTTTATGGTCCAACTTCATGAAATTTTTAAAAAATTTTATAATTCAATAATAATTTTAATATTTTGAACAAAACAATAAAAATTTAAATGAGGGAAAAAAATAATAATTTAAATATTTTGGGATAAATTTAAGAATTTTAATTTTTTAATTTGTGATAAATTTAAATAGGAATAAATGCTCCCACTTATTTATGATCGAAGTTATTTTCAACTACTTTTGTATAATCAAAGAAGCTAGAGTAGCGAACTTATTATTCTCTGGGCCTTAATTTGTTTTTTTAAAAAAAACAAAGAAACTTTTCTCATATTAAATGAGGGTTTGAATGAGAGAGAAAAAATTATGTGAATAAATAATTAAATCACTTCCAAAAATATATTTTTGTTTGCAATATAAGTTATGAGGATAATAAATAATGCTTGTTTGTTAATTTTGCCAGTGTAATTAATATTTAAAGATGGCTCATATTTTTCTCTCTCCTTCAAAACTTAATTTAATATGGGTAAAACTGGAAAAAAAATTTCAATTGAAAACATATTTAAGAAGTTATCCCAAAATATTTAAATTATTATTATTATTGCCCTCATATTTAAATTATTATTGAACAATAACATTTTTAAAAATTTCATGAAGTTGGGCCATAAAATGAAAATTTCCCCACCTATAATTGTGGGAGAGGAATTTTCATCCATGGTTTTGGTGCTTTATTTGATACAAAATGACAGCGTCTGCAAGAAAAGGTCGGCAGCGGATAAAAGAAGTAGCGGACAGAAGCCAACTCCGGAATTTTGACCATATGTCAAGAGATAACTTATAACTTCTACTTTTTCACCCCCGAACGATCCTCAGCTGAGCTTCTAATTAGAAGGAGCTTTTTTTGCTGAAGCTTAGTGCCCTGGACACTTTCCCAAACGGAGTCTCACAAGCCAAATGGGCTTTTAGGTTATCATTGAGCTTTTTCTTGGAGTTACCGTGTTCCCAAACAGGCTCTAAGTGACCGGTTTATCGGTTTCGTGGTCGAACCGGCCAATCCGGCCTAGTTTTAATAACCATGGTCCCAAAAAAAAAAAAAATCCTGCAAGCTAATATATTTTTTATTATCCCTTGTCCTTAATATAAGTCTAGTTGATTAATTTGGGAAGATTAAGAAAGCTATATAAATTATTTTAAAGTATTTATATTTACTATTTTTTTAAAAATTAATTTGTCTAACTTATAATCTAATATATAATCTAATTATACAAATAAGTAGTTTAGAGAGATCATGTAATATACGCTATACTTAAGTAATTTATCTAACTTCATTAATCTCCCCAAATTATTTAATTAAATCTTATATTAAGGATTGGATGTTGTATTACCAAAATCAAATGCACAAAGCAATATGCTTTGGGAGTATGATGATGATTGTTTTGTAATGTTTATCGAGTTTCTGCGTCTGAATACAGAAAGTTTGTTCTGGCATAGCAGCTTTCTCTCTGTTTTGGAACCACATTAATTAGCTGTAACTAGAATAAAACAATTAATAAATCTTTTGTTATTGTTCTTCTTCTTCTTCGAGATAATCGCCAAGCTGTCTCGTGCTCACATGCATGATCCATAGTTAGATCATAGTTTGCTTATTTCTAGGTTTTAGCTACAAAACTAACACACATAGCCATTTTGAAATGGAGTTGTAAAAAGGACCGCTATTTCTGTAAACTTAGCATTCCAACAAGTGAATGTTTAATTATATATAGAGACTCTGTTAATAATTAATTAAGCTAGGGAGGCATTGCATAACAATTAACATACTCGGATGAATAAAGTGGAAGCAACTTGTGTAGTTTAATTTTTTATTACTGAAAGGGTTAAGGCCTTAAATACCTCGGAAGTATTAATTGAAGGGTATGGAGCACCTGAAAGTTATATGTGAGTCAAAAATGCCCCGTGAAGTATTAAAAATAGGAAAATCAAACAAAAAATGCTTCGGATCTTAACGGAAAAAGTTAGGTTTCCGTCTGGTTTGGTTTGGTTTGATTTGCCTTGTTTTTAATACTTTCAGAGTATTTTTGGACCACAGATAACTTCCAGTACTCCATACCCTTCTGCTAATACTTCCAGGGTATTTAAGGCCCTTAACCCTTACTAATAAAATATTCTTTTAATGACATAACAACACACACCAAAACCACCAAAAACATTGCTTTTTATTTTCCTCAATTAATATCCACATTAGTGCTCTTTGGTGTACCGCACTATCTCTTTTATATAACCTAGATTTGGGCCACGGGCTGATGATACGTGTTACTTTCAAACCCTTTTTTATCACACAAGAAATAAATAATAAATAATTAAATTTTAGAAATAATATTGATAATTATAATAAAAATAATGATGTTTGCTGGTCCTTTTCCCACCCCAGTCATAATGAACTATTCATGAAACCTATCCAACCACACGTCTTGTACACGCATGTTGCAGAAACGGTCCTAACAGCCAAGGCTGTACAACTTGGGACCAATTAATCAAGATATACCAATCTCTCTTATAAGACTCTCGTAAAAAAAAAAATATAAGTACTACAAACATGTAATTAGTATTTGTTTTCAAAACTCTTATAATAGTTCATATTTTTACATTATACTACCTTTGGTGTTTAATATAAGACTTATATGACTAATTTGGAGAGATTAAGGAAGTTAATAAATTATTTTTAAGTATTTATATTTATTCTTTTTCTTTAAATTAATTTATCTGACTTATAAATTGATATATAATGTAATTATTAACATAGGGCCCGTTTGGTTCGATCTCATTACACCCTGTGGTGCAGTGCAATGCGATGCAATGGTAATGCAATGCGATATTAATTACAAGGGTAATGTTTGGTTTGATTTTTAAGCAATGTGCAATGAGTTAATATTTTAACAATTATTTAAAATTAATATATTACACAAAGTCTATTTTACCCCTTAATATAATCTTTGTAGAAAAAATAGTTACAAGACGGCGACGGCGGAGATGGAGGAGGAGAAGGTAGTGGCGGTGGCAATGATAGGGGTGGCGGTGGGCAGCGGGGGTGGAGGAGGAGGTGGTAGCGGCTGTGGGTGGTAGGGGTGGAGGAGGTGGTGGTGGGCAATGGCGGTGGGTCGGTGGGGGCGGCGGTGGAGGAGGAGGTGGTGGTGGTGGCGGCACTGGGCGGTGGGGGGGGGGGGGTGGAGGAGGAGGTAGTGGCGGCGGCGGTGGGTGGAGGAGGAGGTGATGGCGGTAGGCGAGGGTGGCGGCCGAGGAGGAGGTGGTGGTAGTGGCAGTGGGCGGTGGGGGTGGAGGAGGTGGTGGTGGGCGATAGGCGGTGGGTCGGTGGGGGAGGCGGGGGTGAGCGTGGCGGTGGAAGAGGATGTGGTAGTGGCGGCGGCGATGGAGAAGGAGATGGTGGTGGCGGCGGTGGACGGCGGGGGGTGGAAGAGGTGGTGGTGGGTGGTGGGCGGGCGGCTGCGGGCGGTGGGCCGGTGGAAGGGCCGGGGGTGGTGGCGGGTGGAGGTGACTGCGGTGGCAGTTGTGACGTGATGCAACAAGTGAAATGAGATAAGTGAAATAAAGACAAAGGAAACTAAAGGGTAAATTGGAATTTTTAGACTATGCAATGGGATGGTAATGAGGATTCATAGGGGGGAGGTATGAATGAGGATTACCAATTTTTTGGTAATCTTCATTACCATGGTAAATCCTATTACCATGCTAAAGAGCTACCAAACACTCTTCTCTTGGTAATGCAATCATGATTACCATTGCAGGCATGTAATGAGGTTGAACCAAACGGGCTAGCATTTCAAAGAGATAATATATATATATATATATATATATATATATATAACATCTATTATAATTAAATTTATTTAGTTTCCGTAATTTTCTCAAATCAATAAACTATATATTAACAACCGGATGTAGTATAATTGTATATTTTAGCCGATTTCATAATACACTAGAAGGAGGGTTTCTTTGATTCATCCTATGCAAATTGGGAGGGTTTGTGTTGTGCAAGGTTTAGACCTAAAACCAAACAAAACACAAACTAAAACCAATTGCAATCGACTGAATAACTTAAACCCTCAATCAATCATTCCTATAGCTTCTAGATCAAACCCTTTTTCATATTTCAATTCCATCTCCATCATCATTTCTCAATCTATATTTTTATACTATTTGAAAAATATTCAATTAATGTGTCTTTGAAGTTGAGAGAGTGGCTTAGCTACGGTAGGAGAAGACTTATTTCATCTCTTTTTCACACATGATTTTTTATATTTCTCGTTTATTTTGAAAATATTCTATAAAATTCGCATTTCAAAATCAATTCTAAACTCATAATTGTTTTCATAAAAGATAGTAACTAGCTAATTATGAGTATAAGCCGGATAACAAAAACAAGATTTATAAGTGTCAGAGACTCTCCTATATCTAACAAGTCAGTCTTTCATGCATCCTTGACTCTTCTTTTAGACTAGCTTGTGATTATAACATAATTCAGGAAGAAATGTCATTGAGCTACGTGTGATGTGATGTGTGTGTCTGTGTGTATGTGTAAATATGGGGTTTGCATTATATTCTTCAAAATTGGCTAATAAAACATGTATTATGAAACAAAATTAGGAAAGAATAACGTGTGGCCCCTTTTTTTTTTGGGTCAAAAATAACGTTTGGTCTTGCTATATATATATATATATTCTGTGGCCCATCAGTCCCACCCTCCACATGTCACCAAATTAAATATTTAACCAAAAATTAAGCATAGGATAGAATAATGCGACTAGCTATTGGAGCAGGAAAAGGATCATGATCTGGATCACTTTTGTTCTTTTTACATATATGCACGGTACGAGGTTTGTTATAAGCACAATACGAGGTTTGTTATTTGTTTTCTATTATATATCATCCTTCTACAACGTGAAAAGCCGCCAATTACCAAGTTACGCGTGGCCCTGCCGAAAACAAGAGAAAATTACAATTGAGGACCTTCCAAACGTTTTAAAATTACACTTAAGAATCCTCAACACTAAAAATTCTAATGAAGGGTTATGGCTGGGGCTTGTGGGTTAAGTTTTTTGTGTTAAAAAAAAGCTCCTCTTACTTTCTTTTAAGCATATGCATCTTTAATTTTTTCCCCAATTTTTCAGTACAAAGAATAGAAGTAATGCATGTTGGTGAAAAGAAAATTCTTAAATGTGTGTTTATTTGAAATATGAAGAATCCATAGCCCCGGGAGTAACAAAATGTAGTTTAAAATGTCTTCAAGGGTCATGTTCGTCAGAAAACAAACCACTCTGATCTTAGCTACCTAATCCATATCACCTTCAATTAATTGTTTGTTCTATATCTCTCTCTCTCTCTATATATATATATATATGCTATCTTCTTATGAAGAATCCAAATGTGCAATACTATTATTGCTGATCATCTTGAGCTCTATATATATAAATAGTTGCATAGTTTCTGATTGCAGAAAATAGTGGAATAATAATGAAGGGAGTTGAAGGTGGGGAAGTTTCAAAATCAAGAAAAGTGATGAAGAGGGGGCTCTCTATAATGGACTTGATTCTCAGAATCATAGCCATTGCTGCAACATTTGGTAGCGCTGTGGCTATGGCTACTTCTCACGAGAGGCTTCCTTTTCTCACTCAGTTCGTTCACTTCAGAGCTGAGTTCGATGACCTTCCTTCCTTTGTGTACGCCTCTCTCTCTCTCTCTCTATATATATATATATATGTATGTATCACATAATTCTTACCTTAAACTTGGTTCATTTGCAGTTTTCGAAGTTATATTGGTTTTGGTATGTGGTTTTATATATATATATATATGCATGAAATGATGATGATGATGATGATGATGATGATGATGATGATGATGATGATGATGATGCAGGTTCTTTGTGCTGGGAAACAGTATTGTGTGTGGATATCTGGTTCTTTCAATTGTACTTTCAATCTTCCACATAGCCAGAACAACTGCTGTTAAGAGTAGGATTCTCTTGCTCTTTCTCGACGCGGTAAACATTCTGATTCTCCAATTACACACACACACACACACACACACACACACCCGCACACTCAATGCACCTTGAATATGTTGTTTTCTTTTAGCTCCTTTTGACTTGATATGGTTTTTCATATGTAGAGATTAAAGAAATTAGTTAAAGTTGATCACTTGTGAAAATGTGTGTTAATTTCTTTGAACTATATACCCTTTTTAATTATTTGCATAATTTGAACTATTCCTCCGATACTTAATATAAAACATAGCTGACTTTTTTAGAGAGATTAAGGAAGATAAATAAATTATTTTAAAGTATTGATATTTATCCTTTTATATTAAATTAATTTGTCTGACTTATAAATTAATATATAATCAAATGATACACGATATATGTTATGATTAACTAACTTACTTAGTTTTCTTAATCTCTCCAAAAAAAGCCAACTATGTTTTATATTAAGGATTGGAGAAGTACTTCTTAATGACAACTCTCTTAATACGTACAATAAATGAGGATAATTTGGGAAAAAATTATAAATTTAGGAGATAAAATAAATTAAGATGTTACATTTAAGAGCAAAGTAAATCCTATAACTAACTCAGCTCCTATATTTTAGAACAGGAGGGAGTATTTGATATATTGACACACAGTAAACGTAAGATATTACTCTACTAAATCCACTAAGATCTAATGTATTCAAAAGTAATCTATGAGTTTTCCACTTGGAATATGACAAAGATAAAGAGAAAGTGAAGGTATTCAAAACTCCAAATCTCATTATATATAACCAAGAAAAAGATCCAGAGATCTACACTTCGAATTAATATCAACAACAACGAGCTTAGTGGAGGTCGAATGTATGATAGATGTAAATCCTGTCGGGTTGTGAAGACGGAGAGAAAATTATGGGAAAAGAATAAATGAGGGAAAACTCTTAAAAATAGTGATTTTTTAAACTTTTTTTTTTTTTTGAAGTTTACCTTCCTAGTATATTATTCCTCCTATTTTCCCCTAACTTTTCTCTCCATCCAAACATGGCCTTAATTAATTTGTCCCTTGTGCAAATTTGATAAGTGCTACATACAGTTGAGATTCATATTTAGTATTACCAATCTCAAATTTGCATGTCCATTTCATATATATTTGGGTGACTGAAAGTCCACTCTTGAATTTTACTCATGAAAATGAGAGTGATAATTATAAATCACTTTAATATATATAACACTTGTATTGATTTTCACTCCCAACCTTAAAATTGACTTGTGAACATGATAGTGACAATTATATACGAATCGCTTCCGTGAATCATGTTAAGTTAAGGACCGTGCAGGTAGCCATGGGCCTTCTGGTATCCGCGGCAGCGGCCGCGGCGGCCATCGTGGACATAGCGCACCACGGGAACCCAAATGTGAATTGGTTCCCAATCTGTCAGCAATACAACGGCTTCTGCGAGCGAACTTCAGGGACCCTTATTGGTTCTTTCATCGCTGTGGTTGTGCTCATCATTCTCATAATCATATCTGCTATTTCAATCTCCAGAATTCAAGCTTGATGAGAGAGTTTTAATTAAACCTGTTTTTCACTTTGTGTTCTCTTGTTTGTTCATGTTCATGACGAGATTGTGTGAAATTTAAAGTAATTAAATCATTTCCCTTTGTGTGTATTGTTTGTGAGTGCTTTGGTTGCACTTTGAGGCACTTCAGTGTATTGATATTATAGTATATTATATGGATGTTTCTGTATATTTAAAGCCTACACTAGTACAAAAAAGGTGATTTAGACCGGCACATTTAAACCGGTTGTTGTAAATGAGGTCTAAAAGAAATGCGCGGTGGCATTTACGTAATTATAAAGAGTTTGGGAGACCGGTTACTATAATAACCGGTCTTAAAAATACAATTTAGACCGGTTGTACACTAACCGGTCTTAAAAGATTACTTTTTAAGACCGGTTATTATAATAACCGGTCTTAAAAAGTAATATTTTAAGACCGGTTGTTCACAACCGGTCTTAAAATTGGAGTTTTAAGACCGGTTGTGATACAACCGGTCTTAAAAGTGGAGTTTTAAGACCGGTTAAGCTACTTAACCGGTCTTAAAAACCTGCCCCAATTTTAACCCAGCTCCCGCGCGCCCTCTCCATTTCTGAAATTTTTCATCCCAATCATTTCTCTTCTCAGTGCTCAACTCCCCCCTTACCTGATCTAATTGGAACAATCGAATCCGGCCGGTCGCTGCTAATTGTTGTCGCTATTGGGTCGCCGATTGTTGTCGCTGTTGGGCATGAAGTTCATTGGTTCATTCGAGAGCCTTTTTCTGCACTGAGGAACTTCACTTTATGTCATGTTGAGAGTTGAGGAATATGTATATGTTGTGTCTTCTGTATATATCACATATAATATTTAACAACTAGGATTATTAATATCTTGATTGATATCTTGAGGCGTCATCATATCGATGTCAATGGTGATTGTGTCTTTGGTTGCAATGTTCCTGAGATTTTAGACTATTTATTCATTACTTGTCCTGTGGCTAAGGCAGTTTGGCTTGGAGGTCTAAATATTAGGCCCCAATTTGCCGCTTTCATTGCTTCCCAAAATTAGTTAAAAGAGGCCTTGATTCAACTACATCAAGATTACAATTATTTGATGCTTGCTGGCATTATATTGTCAAAGATCAGAGAAATAAGCCAGTTCCTTAAGGGGGCTTGGTACGCACTTTATCTCTAATCTAATCAAGGACGGTGACCATGCAATTGCCTTTGTTTCTTTGGCCTTTCCTTCTGATAATGAAAGCCCAAGACCTTAGAATTTTGTTTGTGAAGCAAACTATCATATTAACGCTCTTTCATGGGTATGGTGTATTGTTTTTCTGGAAAAATTCAAAGAAAAGGGCCAGAACTTTTGTAAGGTATGTATCGGATATTAGGGACAATTGTTGATTGCTATAAAATGGACGAAATCAACAATAGCAAATTAGTTTGGCCTTAGGTGCTTCGAAGATGCCTTATATTGGATCCTCAATTATCCTTTCTTTTCCAACACTCCAAAGCAGTGACTCCAAGTTGTGTGTCTCAGGAAACTCTTCCTCCCTCCAAATGGAGTTATCATCCCATCATCAAATTGCATTTACATGTATCCATAGCATCTACATGAATAAAGTCAAGTAGCCGGAGGGGACTTTGTGGTCACCGAATCCATATAATCTTTTATCTCTTTCTCCACATTCATCAAATCTCTGCTCTTAATTTATCAATTAAATTAAATAAATAAATATATAGGAAAAAGCCAAACTCTTCATAAGCCCCACCATGGTCCATACTAATGCATGCCTTTTCTCTCTCTCACCGCCTACCACTCCCTCACTATAAACTCTCACTCTCTCTCACTCCTTCTCCATTCCACATTTATTTGTTTACTTCTAGTTACACTATGTACTTGGGTGTAATGATTGCATGCTCTCATCATTCTCCTACCTTTTCCAGGGAAAAAGTACAAAAAAAAAGGTGTTGGAATATATGGATCGTAGTTGGATACAAGCTAAACGGACGAGTGTTGAATATGATGTTGGGGTCAAGGGTTTTTTAGACTTTGCAAAAAGAAATGCCGATGATGATAGTGGGATGTTTTATTGCCCTTGTGTAAAATGTTTGAATGAGAAGCGATTAAGTGCTGGAGATATATATACACATTTAATTTGTGAAGGGTTTTGTAAGACGTATGTAGTATGGGTATGGCATGGTGAACAATTAGAAATGCCAAGTGCATCTCAACAGGGGGAAGTGACTTGTGATGATAATGACACGGATATGGATGATCGGATAGAGGACATTATTCGTGATGTAGGAGAAGAGGCTTTTGAACAATCACATGCATATGGTAATATGTGCAGTGATGCTGAGAAGTCGTTGTACCCAGGGTGTAAAAAATACCAATTGCTGAATGCTGTATTGAAATTGGTAAGCTTGAAAGCACGGCATGGATGGAGCGACAAGAGTTTTTCAGAAATGCTTGAGGCTTTTAAAGATATGCTTCCTGATGATAATGTGTTGCCTTGTCGATACTATGATGCTAAGAAAATACTGTGTCCACTAGGGATGAAGTATAAAAAGATCCATGCTTGCCCTAATGATTGCATATTGTATAGAAAAGATCATGAAGAGAAGGAGCAATGTCCGATATGTGAAACTCCGAGGTATAAATCAAATAAGGGCCCTGCAAAAGTGTTGTGGTATCTTTCAATCATTCCAAGGTTCAAGCGCCTGTTTGCTAATGAAATTGATGCCAAAAATTTGAGATGGCATGCAGATGAGTGGATTTCTGATGGAAAGCTGCGACATCCAGCTGATTCTTCTCAATGGAAAAAAATCGATCAATTATTTCCTACCTTTGGTGAAGAACCTAGGAATCTCAGGCTTGGGCTTAGCACAGATGGTATGAATCCTTATGGTAGCCTAAGCAGTATACATAGTTCATGGCCTGTTCTGTTGATAATTTACAACTTATCTCCTTTGTTATGTATGAAACGAAAGTACATTATGTTGTCTATGTTGATTTCGGGACCAAAGCAACCCAGAAATGATATAGATGTTTACCTAGAACCCTTGATCGAAGACTTGAAAGAGTTGTGGGATAAAGGTGTCGATGTTTTTGATGCGAACAAGAAGGAGACTTTTAATATGCGAGCAATGATATTTTGTACTATAAATGACTTCCCTGCATATGGGAACTTGTCAGGATATAGTGTTAAAGGCCACAAAGCTTGTCCGATATGTGAATAAGGCACATGCTACCATCAACTTCAACATGGAAGAAAGACGGTTTACCTTGGGCATAGGCGATTTCTAAGACGAAGCCACCCTTATCGTAGATTAAAAAAAGCTTTTTTCGGTGGCCAAGAGTTTGAAGATGCTCCAGAGGCATTGACTGGGGAGAAAATTTATGAAAAGGTGAAAAATATCAATACTATGTTTAGTAAGTCATCAAAGAGTAGAAATGAGAAAAATATATGGAAAAAAAGGTCCGTCTTCTTCGATCTTCCATATTGGCGCAATCTTGACGTCAGACACTGTATTGATTTCATGCATGTGGAGAAGAACGTATGTGATAGTATTGTTGGGACACTGCTCAACATACAGGGAAGTTCTAAGGATGGCGTGAAGGCAAGATTAGACTTGTAAGAAATGGGAATACGAGAAGATTTACATCCAAGGCCATACGGTAATAGAACATTTTGTCCTTCAGCTGCTCATACTTTGTCTAAGGTTGAGAAAAGAAGCTTTTGTGAGTGTTTACATGGCGCTAAAGTTCCCTCAGGGTATTGTTCAAATTTTAAAAAGCTTGTATCGATGAAAGACTTGAAGTTAATAGGGCTAAAGTCTCATGATTGTCATGTCTTAATGCAACAACTACTCCCAGTAGCTATTCGAGGCATTGCCGAATATGATCTTCAACACATATTGACTAGACTTTTTTTCTTCTTCAATGACATTTGTTGTAAAGTCATTGACACGGAAAGATTGGAGGAATTGGAAAATGAAGGATACATTATCTTATGCCAGCTTGAGAAGCTTTTTCTTCCGTCCTTTTTTGATATCATGGTACACTTGGTTGTTCATCTAGTGAGGGAGATAAAGTTGTGTGGCCCTATCTATTTCCGGTGGATGGCCCTATCTATTTACGATTGGGATTGTCCAACTGTTCTTAATGTAAGTAGCTTCTACAATTCAAAGTAAATATTTTAAAAGTTTCACCGTTTACCTTTTATTTATGTGCTTGCGTTATTGTAGGTACATGCATCGTAGGTTGGTCTCCTCTGGCAAAAGCGAAAAATTTGAATTCTTATGCCCCCATCACATCCAAGAGAAAGGGACCACTGCTGCTACTAGACATACATACTTGTCACAGAGGCTTAGTGAAACTGGAACTGAGTGTTTCTTGGCTCCATATGTGCATAGGTAAGAAACAAAGTGATATTTTATAATTTATATAATGTTTTATGTTTGCTTAATATTCTTCTGTTTTTTTCAGTGATCATTGGCAGTTGCTTCTTCTATGCAAGAGTAGTTACACTGTCATCCTCTTATGTTCCCTCCACTTCAAACCAAGGAATGATTTGAAAAAGACCATGAATTCGTTAGTTTTCTTGCATTCTTACCTTTTGTATGCAAAGTTTATGGAATTTTTGTAAAACCAATAACATTTGTCATTGTGATGATCATAGGGCTATGCGGACATTCCTACACAGTGCTTATGGTAAGCATGTTCGTGACTTAAAGGACCCTACATGGATCATGCCAAAGGTTAGTACATATGGATTTGTTTACAGAATGTAATAAGACACGCCTTTATATTTGTTTTAATGATATCATATTTTTTCTCAGAGCCGTCGGCAACCAAAGGGGTCCAACTTATGTGGTTTTTATGTTTTGAGACATATTTACAATATTATCACTCTAGGCACGACTGATTTTACTCAAGAGGTAAATTTATATTTCAGAACTTTTGTTTTACTTTATTGTTTTTAAGTTACTAAGTCAATGTTTCGTCTGGTTTTGGTGTTACAGATGTTTGATCTTGCTGATCCCTTTCCTGAAGAAGATATTGATTTCATTCGCACATGTTGTGCTGAATTCATCCATGAGTTATTACAAAAATAGTGAGTTTTTGAATCCAATGTTCATTGTACATTATTGTAAAAATGTACCCATATTAGGTTAGATTATTATGTCCTTTGTGAAGCTTGAAGACCTTTTTGAGATGTTTCTAGCTGTATTTGGCATTTGTTAGTTTGTCCCTTTTTTTGTTTACAAGATGGATGTCAATGGATCAAATCGCATATAAGCACTATTTGATTATTATGTATTTCATAAGTATCTCCAAGTAATTAAGCTTTAAATGTTATAAACAGGGAAGCATGTTCTTGAGGCTTAAGTAATTCTAGAGCTAGTGAGGGGGTTGAAGGTATTGTGTATGCCCCCAATTTCTGTGTCCTATAGAACCGGCAATTAGAGGGACTTTTACATTATTCCTATTGGGTTTCAGTTTTATGGGACTTTTACCAAAGGGCATGTTCATTGCTTTTGTTTTACTGCTTTCATTTGGTCATCCTTACTGTCTAATTGCAAATGAATCATCAATATATGACTGTACTGCCTGGTGATTTTGAATTTTGAAATTGAAATGAGTGATTGTTATGTACTGCTGTTTAAAATTGGAGCATTCTATGAGTGTACATATAATAAAAGGGACGTATTTAAAAAAAATGAAGCTTTAAGACCGGTTGTTCCCACAACCGGTCTTAAAGGTGAGACATTTAAGACCGGATGTGGGAACAACCGGTCTTAAATGTCTCACCTTTAAGACCTGTTGTGACACAACCGGTCTTAAATGTGGAGTTTTTAGACCGGTTGTGGTTACAACCGGTCTAAAAAATAGCAGACTTTTTAGACCTGCTGTATCAAGACCTAATACAGAACCGGTCTAAAAAGTCATTTTTAACCGATCTAAAAAGTCATTTTTCTACTAGTGCTATTAGGATGAGGGATATTTAATTCACAGACCACGCAAAGACCACTATATATATGGTAAGATTTAATTAGTCCGAAGTGTTGTAAGCTTTTATTATCTTTATGTTTCATGATCATATTTTGTTAACTCCAGATATAAATTTAAATTTTTGTGTGACAACTTCATGCCTTGACTTTTGATTTTTTTAAGTACTATGAAAATTTTTAAATATAGAAATCAATGAAAAATTAAAAATGTATGCGGAAGATATATATATATTTTGATCTAATATAACTTTCTAGTTTCTACTACGTATGTTTGTTATTTTTAATAATTAAAATATAGTAACTCAACCTTTTCTTAGTATTTTGAAAAATATTGTGGTGCAATTCAACCAATCCATTTACCAGCCCATACATCATTATGCTATAATCACATATAATATATATTGTTAAGAAAGGCACAATGGATGTTAAACCTTTCTATCACTTTTAAGAATCTATGAGGAAATAAATATATGACAAAAATTAAATGGCACAAAAGACACCAAAATTATTAACGTGAAAAATCTCTCAACTCAAGGATAAAAAACTATGGGTCATCTAGACCAATGAAAATATGATTCACTGTGATCAAAACAAGGTACAAGAGAATCTCAATTACATGAACAAACAGGTGCAACCATCTAACCAAACACCCAAAGCTACAAGCTTACAATAGAGAACAAAGCAGCTGAAAATACTAGAAAAATGTCCATGACCACAAACATGTTCTCTCTCACACTAAGACTACAAACAACGATTCCATTGTTGAAAAAGATGAACTATATGTTATGAACTTGTAGAGCAAATTCAACTCAATCTAACGGTCAAAGAGTGCGCAAAATTTACTGATACTGACATGTAAATCTGCGTTTTTTGCCTTTTCTCTTCTTTTCTCTCATATGGTTGCAACATTAGACTTCTCTGACCTCTTCAGGCTCAACCTATCTAGCCTTGATGGGGCCTTTCTGCCCAAAAACCTAATATGCCCTCTCTTCACTTAAATAAGTGACATACAACCTCAACTTAAAAAACTTCAAGAGAATATTTTTTTTTCACAAAGAACAATGAGGAAACTTTCCTTTTTTTTCCCCATTCCCTCGATCTTTTCCTTCTTTTATTTTCTTTTCATAAAGTAGGAACTATCTAAAATTTGGACTTTTCTCCACATAGGAAGGGAGCCCAAAACCCAACATATACACCACTACACTTCATATATTTAAATGAAAAATATAACAAAAACTATTTAATCGTCAATATCTTTATTAATATCATTAATATTAATGTCAATATTAAATTTATAACAATTCACATTATTTATTGTCATCTCTCATATAAAATATACATAGAGACTTATCCCATTTTTCTACGAAACTCCCAATTTAATAATCCTCTAGATCCCATAGAGAAAACTATATATCCAAAAAGTAGAAATTAAAAATAAAAATGAAAGTTGCAAAAATTATGGAATCAACTATATAGCCCATCCCTTAGTCTTGGATTATAATTTTGCAATATTACTACAGATTTACGTATTTATAACGCTTAATACATAGCGGTTATAGCTAATAACATCATGTATGTTGAGGCGGAAGTCACACAAGGATATATAATGCTTAAAAGTAATAGTTAATTATGCATACTATCATGTATTGTGAGTCAGAATTTGTAAAAACACAAAAATGACAGTTGTAGTTATTAATCGTCATTTATTTAGTGACAAAACTAATGATTTTTTTGAAACAACTGTCATTTAACATTTACAAATGATTTGACTTCCAACCTTACATCAGTAAAAACACAAAAATAATGGTTATATTAAATGACTGTAAAGTGTGAACGACAAAAACGACCTTGCATGAGAAATAACCATCATTTAAAAAATAACTCTTAAAAACACCACCACCTCCTTATCCAACTATGTACTCTTTCCACACTTGCAAACTACTCTTACTTTAATTACCTTTTCATAAATCTCTAATTAATTCTCACCAATTTAAACCCCAAGGATCGGAGCTCTTCCTTCACAAGTTCTTCCTCCTCTGTAGGCATGATATTTTCGCTAGTTATGAATGGAATTCATGATGATTGGATAAGTGAGACTTGTGATTACAAGTTTTGCATATACAATCATCACGAATTCCATGGACAAATATTTACAAGGACACACACGTTCAGCTAAAAAACATACCTCTTTCGTTCTCTCTCTAAATGAGAAAGTTGGCAAGTTAACTGGAGAATGAAGAATCTGATGTGTATCAACTCCTTCATCTCCATAACTTTTATTTTTTTTGTTTTTTTAATTTTTTTTTATTTTTTAATTTTTTTTGTAATATTGTGGTTGAGTATGCAATTAACAATAGGCATCAATAAATTTAAAAAAAAAGTCAAATACATAACGGTTAACAAATAAAAATGGTCACTTATTAGAATGCCATTTCAAATTCCTAACGGTTATTAAAAATTAACCGTCATCTTTTATAAAATATAATGATCTTTAATACTAAAAGATGTGATGGCTCGATAATCCACAAAACCCTCTCTATATAAACATCCAAAAACTGAACTCCAGTACTTCTCTACTTCCATTTCTCTCAAAGTCAACTTTTGATTCACCAAAAAATCATGCACAAATGCAAGTTAACTTCTAATTCATCATCTAGTAAAAATTTGAAAGATAAACTCCCTCCACCATCAAGCATTAAAGGTTTCATCCACGCAACTTATGAGATCGATCATATGGTTCATGTTTACCTATGAGAGCAAGGATGCATGGGCTAGTGATTGAAGGAACTTACCGCTCTCGTTCACTCTTTGAACGAGAGGTAGACAAGTTACTGGAAAAGGAAGAATATGATGATGTATCAGATTCTTAAGACATATCCATAACTTTTTGTTTTTATTTTGTTATTTACTTTATCTTTTTTTTGGTTGTAAAATGGTGGTTGCATAATCAACCACCGAAATTAAAAAAAAAGTAATATATATTACAGTTATTAAGTAACAATTGTCACTTATTATAATATCATACAAATATATAACGGTTGTAATTTATAACTATCATATATTGTCTCACTAGGATGATGGTTCTTACTGTAAAACTGTCATAAAACGTTAGATGAACAAACAAACGATTTTTTTTTCTAACTTTATATCAACAACAAAAACATAATGGTTTCTCTTAAGTAACTGTCAACTAAATGGTCAAAACATTTCCCTTTCCACACGCTCATAAAGAGAATACTTTGTGCTTCTTCGTTCTTTAATGATTGGCATGAGAACCAAGTACCCTTTCATTACCCAACACTATGTGCGACTGCTCCTCTTCAACTTCCAACATGTGCAGGATGGTTCGAACCCATCACTTCCTATCTATATAAACTCTCCATTCCTTATGTTTATCATACTACTTCTTTATTGTCATCCTCTATTATTTCAATCGTCAAGATGAAATGCCATACTGAAGACTTGCTAGAAAATCTATGGCGTCATCCTCCTCATCTACTTCTTTCTCCCCCTCTCCTCCTCCACAACCTCCTGCTCTTGCTTCCCAAACTCCACCTCAACCTCCATCTTCGCCTTAAATAGAGGCAATGATGCAGCATGCAGAATACATTGATCATGCTTGAGGAGGCTAGCCGGAAATTTGTAGAGTATGAACAAGAAGGCCAATCTCATTCTTAAGTATGAGATTGGCGATCATAACCCTGACATACTCTTGGTTGATCTAGGCCACTTCTCTGATGATGAGTAGCATGATGATGTGAGGTTTATTGTGAATTTATGAAACTTTTGATTCATTCAAATTGAAGGAAACAAAAGTTCCTAAATTCAAAACAGACCTCAAATCATCTATCAGGCAACTAGTCATTAGAGGGTGATATTTTTTTGTTTTATTTTTATAAAATATAAAAATGCAATTATCTGGGCACTAGTTGCCCAAATAAGTTAAAAATACAAAAATAATAACATACCTCACGGCTATTAACTAAAAACCATGATTAATGAATATGTTAAAAACAGTAACATACCTCACGGTTATTAATAACAAATCATAATATATAATCAAATAAATAATAGTTTTATCGATACAATCATTATTTAGAGTCTTCGGCTTGACAACCCAAAAAACCCTACCCTTCCTATTTTATTTAAGAGTATGAAACAAAACACACTTGATACTTAGTCTGTTTGGACGAAACCCACCAACATTGTAACCCTACTACTCCTATTGTCTTTTTCGGTCATTGAGAGCCATTTTCAGTTGAATCCCTCTATAAAAAGGCTTTATCTGACTTCTTAGCAATAGCCGCACTAGTGAATAACTTGACACTTGCCTCAATGACTACCGTACGAGTTGCTTTCACTTGCCCTAACTCACATTTTTGTCGTTCATGAGCCCTAGCTAGCTAGATTGTATTCTTTTGATGGTCTGTTCTCCTTATTCGATTGAGGTGCCTTTGTGAAGTCATGATGAATAAAGCATTTAAGGTGATATTAACTTGCTTTTGTGAAGTTATGTATTTTTGAAAATCCTGTTATTTCTATGATCGAAGGTTTATTTCTTGTTACAGGAAGTTGTCTACCCATTAAAGTATATCAAAAAAAAGTTGTCTACCCATTGCTTTGACTAAATGTTCCTACTTTGTTGATGTGATTTTTGGAGATATATATCCCTAAGCAAAGACATCTCTCTCTCGATTTTTTTTTGGAGATATCCATATCTCTGGAAGTTACTTTAAAAAGATTAATAGGGATGTGATGAATAAACTAGTTAAGTTGTACCAATGAGAGTCATACATAAACAAGCTCTGTGAATAAATTAGTTCAGGTGACATATTGAATTACTTTTGTGAAGTTATGTTTTTTTTGGAAATCCCATATTGCTTTGACTAAAGGTTCCTCTCCTCTTTTTCTATTGAACAAGTGGTACAAAGTTAAAAGCTATGAAATTCAACATTGTGATAAGTTCTAAACTTTTCAATGTGAGAGTTTATGAGCTACTTGATCTCATTTTTACATATACAATAGAGTAGTACTTCCTACATCGAGTAGCTATGCAATTTAGATGGATCAAGATTTTTCTAGGCTTTGTGGTTAGAATCAATTGCACTTTTGATCTATATATATAATAATGTAAGTGTTCACCTATATCTTGTGTTTCTTTAGCAATTAAGCTTGGAAAGCAAAGGAAGATGGGGTAAAAAACAAATAAATTTATTAGGAAGGGCGCAAAGGTTATGCAAACCCTTGAGTTCAAGGGTTTTCATACCCCCTCCTCCCTTTTCGATAGGAGTATACGTTTTTTCCCTAGAGTCTTTTGTTTTCTAGGGGTTAATTCATGTGAAGAGACACAATAATATATAGGTCACCAGTAACATTATCACTTATATATGTTAACAGTTGCCATTGATTCTCCCCACAAAACCTGGAATGTCATGATTCATGCCAAATTACATTATCACTTGATGTGGAAGGTACTGCTGTTCTATTATATATATAGAGGAGGTCAATTAACTCAGAAACTCTTACTTAAATAGTTATATATTCATACATCACAGTTATTAAATAAAAATTGTCATGTATTTTAAAATTTTACGGTTGTTATTTATAAACCATTATTTATGTACTAAATAAATAACGGTTGTCTACGTGAGACCGTTATTTATTTTTATTAAAATTCACGGTTCATACATAAAACCATTATCTATGTTACTACATAAATAACGGTTGTAAAATGAGACCATGATGCATTACTATATATTATAACGGTTGTTTACGAATGCCCATTAATTATTATTATAGCAATAGGCATATTATAGCCTCACCAAGCCTCAATACATAATAAGTATTCTATTATATATAACCGTTATAATATATCTAGAATAAATAACGATTTAGAACCATAGTGTATATGCACTGAGTTTTTATAGCGTCCGCATATATGATGGCTCGGAACCATGATATATGCTAGGTTCTCAAACTTGAACTTGACCGGCTGGTTAGGATCGGAAACCGGCGAACCGGCCAGTAGACCGGTCCGGTAGGGGTTAGGGTCAGGGTCAGGGTCATTTTTTTTAAAATTTTTTTAGAATTTCATATTAATAATTCTAAAATCTTCAATTTCTCACTGGTTTAGTCTTGGGTTCGCTCTAGTTTGACTCCGGTTTGACCTTTGACCCAATACCTCGGTCGGTTCAGTGACCGGTCCGGATTTAATTACCTTGAATATATGATATTAATAACCGTCATATATGACGATTTCTATGGTAGTGCAAATAAAAAGAAATATGTTACAATGGAGAGTCATCTCTATCTAAATTAAACATAACGATAATTATTAAATTTGAACCAAGATACAAATAATCATATATTTTAGGAAAAAAATTAGTTAGTGTATATAAGCAATTTAGTTACTAAAAAATCTCTTCAGTTATCAATATATATCATGACCTATTGTCATTTCTATCATCAGATTTTATCATTGTGCCATGCTGCTCACTTATTACAAGGCTTTTTAGTGATTAATTGTTTATGAGGAACTGCATAGTAATTTTCCCTTATTATATTATGAAATTAAAGGTCATCCTTAGAATATTCTCTCACCCACCATTTTGCCCTGTAGAACACCCGCAAACACCTAAACACGTCTTATACACGGCACGTCCTTTATAATCTTTTGTATTATTTAATGATGTCGATGTATTTGTCTCTTTAGTAGATAAACTGTTCAGACTAAGAAAATTAATTAAATTTGTTGAAAAAAAAATAAAAATAATTACATTCAATTAAACTAGGTTTTATATTTTATATTTAGTACTGGAAGTCAGTATACAATTTCTTTTAACCCGGTTATGTGGTTGCTTTCATAAGCGCTTTCGTCATCCTTTTGGATAAGCCACGCGTGCTAACTTTTCAGAGCCTATCAACAATAATTACGTATTAACCAATTTAGAAAGCTCCTTTGCTTTCAATTATTGACTTCTCGTACAGAATTTGCCAATTGTATTAAACATCATCGTTGCGATATGAACACGAATAACATTGATATTTTCAAAACCAAGTTTTTCCTTGTTTGCTTTCAATACATGATGGCACAAGCATCTTGCTAATTTGAACTTTTGAAATTGTGGAGCAGCGTAGATTAAGCAAAACTTGGAGAACCATGTTTTTTATAATATGTGATAACTGATTAATGTACTATTTTCAATATTTAATATAGGAGCCATTAGAGTAATTTAGAGAAATTAAGGAAGCTAAATAAATTACTTTAAGATACTTATATTTATTATTTTTCTCCAAAATAATTTGCCTCTAATGATACATATAAGTGTTTAAGTAATTCTTTTACCTAAATATTTAGCTTCCTTAATCTTTCTAAATTATTTAAATAGCTTTTATATTAAGGTTCGGAGGGAGTATTCTTTAATTAGAGAAGTAACTTCAGAATTACACTCTTTGGATTAGAGTGCGTTCAATTTTGGGCTGAAAACTAGAGAAAATTGGAGAAATATTTTTATTTGAAAACTTTTTTGTTCTGAAGGGACTTATACATTTTTATAGAAAGAAAATATCAGTAGTTTGCAGGATTGCATATATAGAAAGTGGCAATACTTGAATTTAAGACTTTTTGTCCAATAAAATTTTTAAACAAAGGCTTTTGGTTGATTTTCCCTAAAAACTATTGAATCATTTATATTTTTAGTGAAAACAATTAAAGACAATAATAACTAACTACATGTTTTGTTGGCAAAAAAAAAAAAAAACTAACTACATGTTTTTACCATAACTGTGGATCAAATTTAGCATTTTGTAACATCAAGCCAAACATATTTAGCTTGTTTTTGCATGATACACGCACACACGCTGCATCCCGTTCTTGAAATATAATATTCGGTTCGTAGGGTAATTTATACTATAAATAAGATTTTATATTTAGGACTAAATTGGTAATATATATCATGAGCCTTCCTGATCGGATATGATCGACTGAAGGTCGATTCCTGTGCTGACATAATAGATATGACCAGAAAGAATCTTACGTTGATCCAAATTTTAATTTATGTCTAAATTAATAATCCAATCAAATCGTATTCTTCATTAATCATAAACATCCTCACAGATCATACACTTGGCTCATAAACATTGGCTGGGGGTTGCTGTTCATGCTGCTACTTTGTTTCATCACTTGAAACTTCCCTGCATAATAATTATGGTCTTGAAATATCTGAGGTTTGACAAAGGAGTAGTCTACTATTTCAGAATTGGTCGTCGAAGCTTGATTTTGAAGCTCAAAGGTTGAATAATTATAGCGTCCATCGGAAAATATCTGTGAGACTGATGATCCCAGACAATTATCAAAAGTCCTTGGAAGAAGAAGCTGCATCATTTCTTTCTCATTCTGATGATAATTATTTCCTGTAAATGTTTCATTACCATTCTCAGTACTACTACTGGGAAATTCCTGTTTCTCCTCCATTATTGTCTTCGCCATATTCTTCTTCTTGTAGATCCTGCACAGAACCCAGTCATCCAACTGATGACATCATCACACCCAAACACAGGTAAGTTCTTCAACTCAACGAAGCAGCAAAAAACGAAAAAGCAAAAATGAAACTGAACCAGAAGATTCAAGGACCTGGTTTCCTGTTAAGCACTTGCTTGTGCTATACAGGGAAAGCTAAGATGTAAGGTTTTTTTTTTTTTTTTTAAATAGTTTTTTTTTTTTTTTAATATAAGAGATTATCTTTATTTTAGATTCTATACCTATTAAAATAGTTTTTTAAAAAATATAGAATTTTAAAAGATTACATTTGGATCATCTAGATTCTTACGCCCAAATTTGCCTAGCTGCTAAGGAAACCAATTCCAAGATTTCAAAGGGTCTTGATTAATTATTACGTACTCTCATGGTCCCAACATGTTTGTTGGCTTGTGATGTTCTGGATTCAACGAGTCTATACTCATGCATGATCCAACCAGTCTTGATTCCTTTTGGTGGTTTCCCTTTGTAGAAAACCAGAGCTTTCTTCAACCCAATAAGCTTGGACCCACTACTATATATGGCCTTATCTGTACCAGTCGCCTTCCAGTACCCAGACACAGTGGCTCTGTTAGGTCTCACTCCATTAGGGTACTTTCTATCTCGTGGGCTAAAGAAATACCTTTCCTTCTCTCCAAAGTCTGCTTTCTCTGCAATATATAACACCTTCAGAAACAAGTTTCAGGCCACAAACAATAATCATTATAGATGCATCAACTTAATTATGGGTTAACCTGTAAGTTAGCTCTGAAATTTTTACTGAGGAGATTATTGCCCTGAAAGTTTTTTCGCAATCAATCACCCTGAAAAATTTAAAATATAATAATATTGTCTTATATTGTTGAAAAACTAATGTTGATAGTAAACCTTTTAATGGTAAAAAACAACATAGCTCTATTTTAATACTTTCAAAAAAAATATTAGACCTAAAAAATTTTTTGAGGTAACATAACTCCTAAACAAAAACTGACAAATTTACATATTAACCCTTATTTATATACCAGGCAAGTCCCAAGGATCGAGTTTATAGATATCAACTTCTGGGATGGTAGAAACAGGACATGGCTTTGATCTGTACTGGTTAAGAAGGTAGAAGACGATGAGTTCTTCATCAGTGGGATGAAACCTGAAGCCAGGAGGGAGACCTTGCTCCATTGCTAATGGTGGTTGAAGCAGAAGGAGGGTGTTTGAAATGTTTGAAAGGAGAGAAATGAGGCTTTTAATCTTGAGGGAGTGTTTGTCGTTTGGGGGAGCTGCAAGCATATGATTGGGTGGTGGTACGACTTTTAATTTTTAATTTAATTTTATTTTTTTTGTTGATCCTTAGTGTCTACGTCACTTAATTAGCAGGCATTGCCATGCTCCGACGTGGGACCCATTGAACTTTAATTCTTATCAATACTTGACTTTTTTGGCCGTCACCTTCGTTCTTAAGGCTTTGTTTGGTTCAAGGAAGGTTAAGTTAAGTGAGGTTTACTTAAGTTAGGTTAGAAGAGGTTATAATGTTGTTTGGTTCAACGAAGGTTAGGTTAAGTGAGGTTTATTTAAGTTAGGTTAGGTTAAAGGAGGTTAAAATGCCCTTCTACATATTTTCCTTCTTCTTTTATAATGTATTTATTAATAATAATTATTTATATAAAATTATTATTTATAAAACAATTATTCATGTAAGCATATAAATAATTATTTATAGAATTATTATTATTTAGAAAGTTCGTTGAATCAGGAGGTCAAGTTAGGACAGTGTTGGAATTTTAAAAAATTGTCATGGGCAATTTAGTCACAATTGAAGACAAATATTCTCTCACCTAGGAAAAACCCCAATTTTGGAGGTTTCAGAACCTAGGTTAGGTTACCACTAGAAGACAAAAAAACATCCAACACCTAACCTAACCTCCTTCCAACCAAACACCACTTTCACCCCAACCTAACCTAACCTCCAACCAAACAAAACCAACCCCACCCCAACCTAACCTAACCTCCAACCAAACAAAGCCTTGACTAATGCTCCATCACGTCTTTTTCTAAACGGCATTATGCTCAATTCTCTGTAGAATATGATGGCAAAAAAAAAAAAAAAAAAAAATTTCTCTGTAGAATATATTATTCGCATATTTCAATTTTTTTTCTATGAAATTTATTTATATTTATTGACTAATTTGGTCCCCTTAAGTAAGCAATTATTTACATTAATTGAATAGAAGAAAATCACGCGTAGTGAGAAATATTGCAATTTAGATTCAATGATATATATATAGATTGGTTGATGGCACTTGAAAACAGTTATTTGTATAAAAAAAAATTAGAGAAAATATCACTTGAATTTTAAAATTTTAAATCAGTCTTATTGCCTATAAAAATATATGTATTAACTACAAGCACTATAAAAAAATTGAATTTCTGATAGAATTTGCCACGGAAATTTCGGTGGCTGATTCCATCATAAACATTTAAAAATTAGTATTATTTAGATACATTTAATTATTAAATATTACTATTATATATATATATATATATTATTAGTTATTAATAAATGTTAATTAAAAATAAAATTCAAATTTATAATTGGATAAAAATAGTTATGTGAAAATTTATTTAAGATGTAAAAATTTTCAATTTGAAATTAATTTATATTAAAAATTATAAGAACATATAAAATTATTTTATATTATTATTAAATTTATATTTTGTTTTTGATAATAATTTATATTGATGTATAAGAAATAAAAATATATTTTTCAATAATTTATATATAATACGATTAGACGATATATATATATATATATATATATATATATATATATATATAAATATAAATATAATTGTGCAATAATAAAATATCAAAGCATTCTAGCCTATTAGCAATGAAATGGATTCCATCGGAAATCTGTGACAAATTCAGTCAGAAATTCAATATTTTTTTTAATAGTGAAGAGTAAAATAATTGACAACTCATTTTAATAAAAAATCTAAAATCTAAAATTTTAAAATTTGATTGGTATTTTCTTATTTTTTTTCCAAAATTTACTCCCTCCATTCCGTTCTGTAAAATACTATCTTTGACTATACTAGGTTCCTTTTTATAAGATACTGTTAGGGATGTCTAAATAGTTTCTTGTAAACTCTTCATTTTACTTTCACTTAATTACAAAAATTACTCATGTCACTATGATATTTAATTCCTATGTTTGACTACAGAACTCAATATAACATATTCTCTCTCTTTCACAAAAATTAAACGAGGGCATTTTGGAAAAAAATTATTTTATACATATTTATTGCACCTAACTACTTTAAATTACTTCATTGAACAACTCAATTCAGTAATTAGTATCTTATAAAAATGAATGGAGTATTTATTTGAGATACTTCAAAATTTCTTTTTCTTTTTTTGCCAAGATACTTCGAAATTTCAAATACTATGAATTTTGGATATTTCATGTTTTTAGCTCTTGGGTATAAATTTAAAGGGGTGATTTTTATATCATCCAATTAAATTTAAAATTTTTAATTATTATTAAATAAAATCAAATCTACTCATTTTCCTTACGTATACAGTAAAATAAGTTCGTAAAAATGTCCGTTCGGCTATCCAAACAGTTGCCCAAACACACTGACAATAATGTGGCACTAACGTAATATGTTGGTTTGCTTAAAATGCTTAATTTAGTCACGGTTTCCCATTGATGTAAAAGTAACCCCTTTAACAAACGCGACTCATAGAGATAGCTTGGAAAAAATTTAGGACTTCAGAAGGTACAGTGAATTGAAATATCTCATATTTAAGTAAAAAAAAAAAAATCTCTCAATTAACTCTTATATTTATAAATGAAGTACTTACTTCAAAGTTGTCAAACTCATGAGTTTAAGTAAACTCTTGATAAGAATATAAAATCGGATCGTGAACTCAAATAGTAAACTCGTTAAAGTTTATTTTTAATAGTTGTTAAAAGTATATAATAAAATAATAAAAATATAAAAAAGACAATAATTTAATTTAAATATATTTTAAATATGAATAATTGAAATTAAATCTATCAACATTTATAATTTATCATATCCAAAAACAGAAATTTCTATGAAGTTTATATATAGAGCTATTGAACATGATCAAAACGAATAAACTCATACGAGTTTAAGAGTGAGTTGACACAATTTTATAAGGTAAAAACATAAAAATGGTCAACTCAATGTGTGAACTCTTAAATTTAACAGAGTTTAGGGCTAGTATAAGTTTAAATACAAATGGACATGATTTTGTAAGTAAGAAATGTAAAACTGGTAAACTTAGAAAGTCAACTCGCGAGTTTGACAATAATGCTCACTCAGTTCTTATTCTAGGGCACTTTCAACTAATTCACACGAAATAAGGAATCACAATTAACTAATTAAACGTCTTCAATTGATAAAAATGTTCAACTTTACCCCTATTAATGAAGTTTAGGGAGGAATCACTCTCGAGTCTTGAGAAGGACATATTATTATTAGTAGGTCCCTTAAAATAATCAAATATCCAACAAGTTCCAAGGGACTTGTGCGTAATATATATTCTAAGTGTGAAAAGACGCCTTTGCTCCTAGAAATCACTACATGTCAAACTTTGTTATTTGTGTGACTTTATCATGGGTAAGGGCGTTTTTTCGCAATTTGAATATGTTACCTACAAGACCCTTCAGACTTGTTGGATATTTGATAATTTTAAGGGATCTTCTAGTAATAATTTGTCTTCTTTGGGTGCTAAGTGTAATTTCCCCTATAAAACATGAGAGGAAAAAAAATAAGGAAAATGACAAATAGGACCCAAGTAATAGAAATAATTACAACTAGATCCCTTGAAATCATCAAATTATAGTGAAGTCTCATGAGACTTGTGTTATATTAATTCTAAATGTTAAAATACCATTTTGTCCTCTTTATTTATTTTAAATGAAAGAGGACAAAGCGGTATTTTCATATTTAGAATTAATGTCATCCAGGTTCTATAAGACTTCACTGCAATTTGATGATTTCAAGGGACTTGGTTGTGATTATTTCTCTTACACGAGACCTAGTTGTCACTTCCCCCAAAAAATACAAATGACCACGTTTAAATATTAATTATAGGGACAAATAAAAATGCCCTTCTGAAAATTTTAACAAATTTTAGATAGGGATTGAGTTCACCCACTAGGTAATTAAGGATAGGACGCCTACTAGTCACACACAGATCAATCGTTTGTCAGTCATACTCTACCCTTTGGGTAAGTTTGGTGTGTCTAGGTCATTGGCTGAAGTAGAGCACTAACCATGTGAGAATTAGTTCCAAGCTTTGTGCTTTACTCAAGTATGGAATGCCTCCCTAGCGTTGCAACAATCTTAGGAATCGAACTAGCTCCCTTTGGTGAGCTTGTCGAACCTTTCAACTGCTAGGCCCATCTCGAGGGTAATGTCCTCTTCTAAAATACTAGGGTGTTTATTGCCGGGGGCTTTGCAAAAGGGCTTTTTTTAACAACTTTTAGGCAGGGGTGAGCTCTACTTCATCAGCCAAGGACCTAGGCACACCGAACTTAACCAAAGGGTAGGTGTGACCGATAAACAATTAAGCTGTGTGTGATTAGTTGGCACCCTATCCTTAACTACATACCTTTGGTGAGCTCAACCAATGGGGGTTGGGTTTAGAGGAAGGTGCTAGTCCCTCACAATTTGGTGAATCAAGGTTCGAATTCCTGCTGGGAGAAGTGCATACATTTAGTACCCAATAGTACATTGAATAAGATTACCTCTAATTGGAGGATACCTACGCTTAACAAAAAAATTGTTAAAAAACATGAAGAGGAGAAAGAGGATATTGGCGGCATGTGTTGTGAACAGGGAAAACCTAGTTGACAGGGATGGAATACGCGTGCGTTTGTTTCTATTGGTTGGTTGGGCAACATGGAAGGTAGTATATGCCATTAATCATTTTTTTAATATATATATATATATATATATATATATATATATAATAGCTATAAAGAACCAAGTAAGTAGGGGGTGGTGCCATGAATCCCTTTGATCAAAACAATGCGTGTCCTTTCCCAAATAAGTAGGTATAGGCCTTAGGGCTTATTAGGACAAGCATTATTATAAACATATTAAATCGTTTGCATTTTTACTGTTCATAGAGCCGTGGCTCATCACGGCTCCTCTTTTGGTTGACTGTTTATTGAGCTATGGCTTTTCCTTATGAATAGTGCCGGCTTTGCATTGGGCTTTGTGTTAAAATCGTGTGAGTCTTATTCTTTCGCATATAATGGTTGTGTCTAATATGTCTTCATTTGTTGTGGTAATGTTTCAAAAGATGTCATGGATTTTTTTTTCTAAATTGGTCTAAATGCTTGAGGAAGAAGTAGAAGAGGTCATTTAGGTAGTGAGATTTATACCCTGTCTATTTTTGCAACTTGTATGTCATCATTTCAAATATCATTAACTTGCTTCCTTTGGTATTTTATTGAAATGGTTGACAACATCCAAAGGCTAGATTATGTGTCACCAACCAAGACTGAATGGACAGTGTTAATGAAGGTTGATTGTGTATATTTTAGGACAGAGTGTGGCGGAGAGTCTGATTGCTGAGGTATGCCAAGAAGGATATATCATTGATGTTGTCATGTTTAACAAAAAGGCCCGTCCTTTATTTAATGTATTGTATCTCTTTGGTATATATATTGTAACATCCTGAATTTCGGTCACCAAAATTTATTATATTTAAAGGAATAAAATGGTGAATTAAAGAGCACATGGAATGACAAAAAAAGGCAATTAGGGGTCACACACAACATTATTATGTGAGAACATAAGTTGTACAAGTTGATGTTTGCTACCGGTGAGTTTTTCCATGTAGCAGTTTTGCTATGTGACATTTTTAAATATGCAAATAATGCTTAAAAATTATGAAATTTTACAGAATGAAAGTAGACATCCTAAGCTTTAATTTGATAGGTATATGTATCATTTTAAGCTATATATAAAGAGTTATGAATTTTTGAAGCTAACCTAGAAAAACTATTGATTTTCTAAAACAGTGTCCAAAAACTTAAATTTTAGGAATTTTGTGCTTCCAATTGGCAAAAAGGCTATATTTGTCCTTGAAACTAGACTCAATAAAAGTTCTGTAGCCTTTAGAATCACTCTGATTCAATGTCTAAAAATTTAGTTATGATTTTTCAAAGTTGAGCAGAAAATCTGTCAAAATTTTGTTTAAATATGAAATTGGGAAAATTAATTAATTAAATATGGGATATCATATTAAATCATCATCCACCTCCTCCATCAGCCCAAAACCATTGTGCAAGGCTGCAACAAGAGAGAGAGAGAGAGAGAGAGAGAGAGAGAGAGTTGAGATAATTTTAGAGAGAGAAGGAGAAGAAATTCACAAGCTAGGTTGATTTCTTCGATAAATTCGTACCTAACGTGCATAATATTTCTCTTAAGCTGTTCTTTTATGTTATTGAAGGTGTTTGAATAAGCAATTTTGGTGTTTAAAGAGGCTAGGGTTTGACCACCTAAAGAAAGAGCCAGAAGGAGCTTAAGGTAAACTCCAAACTTCGAATATTGATTATTCTGGTTGCTATGGGTAGTTTAATCAGTGAAATTCTGATTGATTTGCTCAGAATTTGAATTTTGGAAATGTGGTGTCCTAGGCATTATGTTGCCAAAATTGGGCCTAAATGGTAGTTATAACGTAATTAAATAATTAGGAGTAGAAGGAGCAAGTTTGCAGAGTAAAAACTCAAACCCCAATTTTCCCCTGAGAATTTTAGGTTTCAGCCAGTGCTGTTTGGAGAGGTTAGGGCTAGATTTTTGATGTTCTAACGATACCATTGAGTTTAGGAGGAAAAATTAGGTAGGGTTACAGTTAATCACTTTTTCAGAAAAGCTTAAAAAAGCATAATTACGAAAATGCCCCAAAACCTTGAAATAGGGGCTGCTAAGGGCATTCTTGCCTTTTGGCAGTGAATTTGGTAATTCCGAGTCCAGAAATGGATTTCTTGGGCAAAAATATATTAGAATAGCATAGATCAAAATTTTAGGAAAAGTATGTTTGGACCGGGTACGTCGGGATCGGGCCGGGTCTCGGGGGCATTTTAGTAAATTTTCACAATAGGCTCATACAACCACTAGAAACACTATGGAAGTGTCTGAAATAGTATATGAATGGATTTTAACCTAATTGAGGCACAGAGTTCGAGGAGCCTCTTTAAGGATAAAAAACGTTAAGGTAAGGGACTTTTCTTACTTGCATGTATTTGATATCTTTGCTTGTGTAGTATTGTATGTGATTGCTTTATTTGACTGTGTAGAGCATATTTGAGTAAATGAAGATTTGTTTCTATTTATACTGTGGCCATAGTTTGTTACATGAATCATTGAGCATGCAGAAATTTCATTATGGGGCATACATCTAGTTAAAACTAATATGTCATGCACAAAGCATATATCTTATATGTATCAAGGTAATTGTTTTCCTACTAAGATTCTCTCGAATCTCACCCTCCCTTACCAACCATTTAGATAGGTGAATACAGAAGGTATGTAGAGATTAGAGAATAGAACTGCACAAGAGGATTGCAGTGGTGGAACGAAGGCAGGAAGATGTCTCCATTTCACTGGGACGGGTTTAGACACCTAAGTAGCCCTATATGGCTACATTGATTGTAACTATCATGTATGAACCTTTATGGGGAATTTCTGTAATCATGCTCATATTATCAATATATTTATGCTATTCCTGTGTTGCCCACCAAACCACGCATTAATATTTCGCTTCAAGTCAAAATAAGTAAGGGTGTGACATATATGATCAACAATTTAACATCATTACCTTTGTCATGTTCATTGTGAAAAAATAGGTTACTCGTATGATATTGAGAATGTGTGGCGGTGAGGTTATTGATCCTTTTCCAACATCATTAGAATTGAAAGAGAGTTTCTAATAAAAGATTTCATTGTGTGTGGTAGTGGGGAAGGCATACATGAAAAATACCACATATCTATGATCCCCATAACATAGGTGAGAAAGTGCCCTGCTCTTTTTCCTAAGCATTGTTTCAGGCTGATGATGTATTAGACATGCATGCGGACTCTTTTCCGACCAACTGTGTTGGAGGTAGGCATGGCTTGAATTGGTGTTAATTATAATTCTTAGTTGAAATATATTGATATATTTTTAGCATCAGATGTCATGGGTGTTTTGCACATTATCGAGCATTTGAAGATTATTCATGTTGAAAGATTGATTAACTACAAGCTTTCATTTGTAGTTGAAGACTAGAGGCACAGGTAACTGCCATATTATTTTGTCATGTCTTTAAATATCTCATTACATTTTAATAAGTATTTTCAGTTATAGGTGCCATTATTTGATTGTGGAGTATGGGGAGAGTGTAAAGGAAGTTTGGAAAGATTTTCAACATGTTTCCACTATGTACAGGATTATACTTATTGTCCAGTTTGGAACAATGAAGAAAGAGTCAGGCAACTTCACCATTCAATAGAAGATATATATATTTTGTGCATCTATTTGGTTCTGTTGCTGTGATATAGTTTATTGTAATGGTGTAGGTTATGTTTCAATGACTAAGTACTCATCTAAAACAAGGGTTTTTTGGAACCCTAGGTTCAATAAGATACTTCATCTGAGGAGGTGCTTCCTAAGACTTAGGAGGGATACTGATTAGTAGTAAAGGGAACTGGTCTTTTTGTTTCTTTGCCTGATGTGGTGTAAACTTGAAGTAGTATATATTGATTGTTTTGTTATATCTGGTCGTGTGTGGCCATAAGGTATTAGTTGTATGGTAAGTTAGTAGTGGGTGAATTTTGGTTCATGATCATAGAGAACGTTAATGTTTTGTTGTTCTGGAAGTTTATATGTAAATAAGTCATGCAGATGACAATGTATCAGCCAATGTATTTTGTTATTGGTTATGTACAAACAATATATCTTTGTTTCAGTTACTATATCTGAGCCTACAAACTCAATTTAGATGATAGGTGTAATATCTCGGATTGTGACCAAGGATTAACAACTTCAAAGTAATGTAATTAATATTAATTGAGTACTTTTGAAGTATATATCGTGCATTGTGATAATCAGGGGCAAAACGGTAAATTCACTGACCCACTGGCTAGATACCATTGAGAACACTTCTTGGTAATCAAGATTAATGGCTAAGATTGAAAGACCAAAAGGTGGAATCTTGTGCATGCAAATGCATGTGAAATCATAGAAGGGAAAACAAGATGGTGCCAAGTGTCAAAATAAGGACCCTTAGATTAAAGTCAAATTTTCAAACCATTTTCTCTTTCGTTTCTCTTCTTAGTCGGTTTATGTATATGTGAGGAAATGAATCATCATCATCAATATCTCATTTTTCTCTCTTATCCTCCTCCATTTTTTTTTGCTGAACAAGCTAAGGAAAGAGAAAGGGAAAAGCTTGAGTTTTTGGTAAGTTAATGCCTTCATATGCTCAAGTGTCTTTCATTAATGTTGTTCATGAGGTTGAGGGCTATATTCCTATGGTTTCAGAATTTTGGTTGGTGAAGTTTGAGAACTTGTGGAAATTTGGAAGTTGGAGAATTGAAGAATTGGCTTTAGGAAGAAGAAGAGGTAAGAATTAGAAGCATTTTAGTATAGTTGTTGTAATCATTGGTTGAGTATTGGGAATTTATGAATTTCACCTGATTTTGTGCAATTTTTGAATGGAATGAATTGGTTTATGTGTTGTGTAGAATTTGGTCTTTTGTTAAACATTTTGGCTATTGGAATTGATTTGGGAACTTGGATTGGAAAGTGTGGCAATGTGTGAATTGTATTGTGACATTGTGAGACATGTTGTAGTTGTTGAGCAATATGTCAATCGGAGTTGAATTTGGTCATTTTGATGATTTCAATGGTTTTCTTGAGTAAAATTGTGTGAGAATGGTGTTTGGGTTGGAATGGGAATCATTTGGAATCAAATGTGAAAATCTGGAAAATCTAGCCAATGTAAGTCTGTTCTGGACAGTCAGATGGTGTGGACGTTTTGACTGGGCAAATGATGTTGAAACATTATGAAACTTTCCAGTCTTAAATTTCACATCTCAAGCTTCAAAATGGACATAAAGTTTGTGTCATTTCGCTTTTTGAGCTGGGATTTTGAACTGTCCAAAGTTTGGCATCAAAACTGGACCCTGTTTTGGCACAACATTAGGTTTTTGGTAAATCTGGACTTTTGTGGTGATTTCTAGTAATGTCCAATATTTTTCCTAGAAAGAGGACTTAAATAGATTTCATTTGGCTTTGGAATCACCTTATTTCGATTTTTCCTGAATTAGTTATGATTTTTAGAAGTTCAGCCAAGAAACTGGATTTTCTTGGCCGCGGCCAGTGGATTCTGGGCCGCGGCCCAAATGTTTCTGAGTAGTTTTGGGCCGCAGCCAGTGGATTGTGGGCCGCGGCCCACCCCTAAAAATCAGTTTTTTTACACTTTTTAAAGGTGGTTTTTGGTATAGCCTTTCCCAACCCTTTGGGTATATGTTTAGGCCTTTAATAGCCACCTAAAGAGTCTAAATGATAACCAACTTAAGTACTATGGAATTAAGAACTTGGAAAAGAGATTGATTTATTGTCCCTAATTTGGTTTATAGGATTCGACATTTGCCGTCCTCGTGAGCCTACTGAGCTAGCAAACGTCAGGAAGGAATGAGGTAGTAACTTTTCTTTCGTACCATATGTGATGCATTGTATGTGTGTATTATCATTGATTTGTGATAAACTCGTATGCTGCGACATTGTGAATATGTGTAAACACCGTCATACCAATAGTCCCTGAGTAGCTAACAACAGATAGGGCAAGGGTTGTATGCCTTCCCGGCAGAGAAAGGGGATGAGGATGAGGTGTGATATATGTGATTATGTGGGCCGAAAGGCTATTTGTGAAGGCCGGCGGGCCATTTGTGAAGCTAGATAGCTATATGAGCTATAAGGCTATGTGTATGCACTGCCACGCCAATAGTCCCTGAGTAGCTAACAACGGTTCGGGTTAGGACAGTGTGCCTTCCCGGCGGAGAAAGGGGATGAGGGTGGAGTGTGATTTGTGCTGCTGCTGCTGCTGTATGATGATTTACTTGCATGCTGTGTACTTATGTGTGGTATAAATGTTTTGTTACTACTGGGATTTTCTTGAATCTCATTCTTTCCTTTAACTAACCTTTCAGACAGGGCGAGTGGCTCTAAGGAGAAGCGTACGACCCGGAGCGGTTAGAACCCTGTAGGGACATTTATTTTGGATGTGTTGGTTAAACTTGTTGGACAGGGATCTTGTAATTTATTTTTGGGTTGTATTGGTAACAGAATATGGTTGTGTAATCCCCTATATGGGAATTGTAAACCTTCTAGTGAATGGCGTGAATGAATGGAACCCGGGGGTTGCCGAGATTGCTTTTAGATATTCTGATATGAATGAATGTAAATTAACTGCACATGTGATTATATTCGATAATTTAATTTGCGACCGAATTAGGAAAGAAGTTTTGAAAATTTTGTAAAGTCCTTACCATAAAAGGGAGTTTTAAATGAGTTTTGAACTATTCGACAGTCTCTAAACCAATTTAATTAAGTGATATCGAATTATAATTACATTAATTAAGGCAGGGGGTTACAATAGGCAAATAGTCATAATGATGGCTATATACATAAATACAGGGGCTCTAAAATATACATTTGTCAATATAAATTTTATTTTGAGTTTTCTAGTAGGAAAATTGAATACCTCATATATCAACAACTCAATGTTGATATTTTGAAAGTCAAAATCATTTGAACAAAAAAAATGTGAACCTGCCCATGAAGGAAAACGATGATTATTGAGAGAAAGATAAATAAGATGGATATGAAATGATATAGTGCCTATTTTAAAATTTAATTATATTGAGTTTGACATCATTTATATTGTGAATTAAGTCATTTGAGGTTGTATCTATTTAGCTAGCTAGAATTATTGAACTACCTAAATTTTAGTTTAAATATTTAAGCTTTTCAGTGGAGACTTGATTTAAAGATGTTGTTCATAGGGTATTGTGAATAGAAATATTCTCATATCCTGTTGATGGGATACTCTATATGTAGTTTGTATTGTTGTTATCTATATGGCTGAAGATTTTATCCATACGATCTTATGGATAAGATATTATACTTATAGTTGACCTTCTCTGTGCTGTGATTTTATCTAGACTGATTTGTATCTTTGATTAGCTATTGTGAGACGGCATACATTAGGGTTGTTCAGAAATAGTATGTTAGGTATGAAGGCAATCTTTATAGTGTCTAAAAGTGTATTTTATTTAATATTTTGTGTGGCTTACACGATAAGTAGTAAGTGATTATATATTCATGTAGGGTAGGTAAATCATAGAGACATATCAGTCTAACATCGTATATATGTTATACTTTTGACTATACGATCTTATGACTATATTCGGTGAGGCACATTGTTCATAGTTGATTTATTAGTACTTTCAGTAGTGTTTGATATATTCATGAGTAAGGTGATCAAAATTTCTCAATATATCAATTTTTTTTATGATTTCCAAGGTAGGTTGTCATGTATTGGTGATATGAGAAGGTATGTACTAACATAAGCCACGCTGAACGTCAGTGAGATTTGTTAAGTTGGGAATGTAATTTAAACCCAAATGATATAGCAATAATTTCTATAATGTTGGTATGCCATAGAGATATTGGTATCATAATTGTATTTTTTTGATAGGAAGCTATTTTTTAAAAAGTTTTCAAAGTCATTGAAGGCCAGTGGTACTATAGTAGGTGTCTGTTTGATCACTACAGGGTGTGGGATTTAGATTTTACTGGCAATTTTCTTAATATATAGTGGTTAGGTATGATAAAGTTAGGTGTTGGTGTTGCTGGTAGTGTGACATCTTTTTCGTGGCTCAAGAATATAGGCTTTAAGGTCATGGAGGTCGATGATATAGATGTAAGGAGGTGAAGTAGATTCAGAGAGAAGCGAAATGGATGAAGACTTATAGATTTCCCTCTAAAACTTCAGGTATACAAGTATTATAAAAAGTCAGTCGATATGTTGTTACCCGTATGTACACACCTTTGTTTGGTTTGTTTTAGTATTGGTTTGAGCTTGATAATCTATCAAATGTCAATGAAAAATGTAGTTTTCATTAAGTCAGTGAACGACAGCATTGATAGGTGGAGGATTGTAGCTCATGTGATTCATAAATGGAATATGTATCAAAAGGAGCCCTAATTGAAGTGTTCTATATCTCTATGCTTCTAGCTGATGAATTGGCAAGGAAGCCCGAAGGGGTTATTATAATGGTAGTAGTCATATTATTATTTTATTAGATATTAATTATTAATTTGATTATTAAATTAATATTAAATAATGCTAGCTGTTAATCTAAGTTTGTTGCTCAGGGGTGCAAGATACAAGCATCTGTGATGTTGAAGATTCTATTTAATATTGTCAGGGAAAACATATTTCTTTGCCAATTTCGTTGTTGCTCCTAATACCAAGAGTATAAGGCTATGATTCATCCATTTAGAATCAGCTTTGGGCAGCAGACATATATTAAGGAACTAGAAGGAGCGATCCCTGACTATTCTTATAGCATTTTCCCAATTTCTCAGATTAAGTAGGTGGATGAGAAGCATCCGGTAGACTACTTGATTGGTGGGTGCTATGGATATAAATTTAAAATTTTGTATGGTTTATATTATGGTGTGTTTGACTTTAATTGTGATGTGTTTTTCAGATGTTATTGGATACGTTACCTCAATCGGATCATTACAGGAGTACCATATTAATGGGGAAACAAAAAATAGGATTCAGTTGACCTTTCCTGATAAGAGTGAGTAATGTCTAACTGGGTTTTCATAATTTGTGTCTAATAAGTTGTGTTATTGATTAATTTGTTATATTTTTAGGGGTTTATATGTGAATTGTGTGCTCTATGACAAATTTCTGTTTGATTGACCTAAGAAAATTTGAAACTCCTGTGGTTATGATACTTCAACTTTCCAGAGTGGGATTTGATGACCATGGTCATTGTCAATGAGAATGTATATTATTAGTATCTTGATTTTATATTTGACTGTGTTGTTTCATTTTTTAAACTTAAATTAGTTAATTAATTTAGATAATTTCATATAATTTCATGTGTTTTAATATATGTAGGTTATCCTGAGGTTTGTAGCTCTTTTTATGCTAGCAAAATTTCGATCAATGAGAAGTGTGCATAAGTGAAGCATTGCATACAAAGGTTGCTTATAAATCTTTGTTCGTTCTTCCTTATTTTTTAGATGTGTTTCCTTACTTGATTTCTTATTTATTTGTTCAGTACGAGGGAGTTCCTTTATTATATGTATAATTTTGATGTTGGAATTTACTCAATCGACCAATCAATCTGCATACAGTATGCTTCGTTGTCATCCAAGGATCAACATATATGAGATTGTTGAATAAGAAGTGGTGTATATTTGGATATACGAACTTTATTGGGTTCCATATGTTTGAATGTTAAATGGATTATGAAATGGTTTGTGATATTAATTCGTATAACATGATTCGTTCTTCCTTATATGTTGTGAGGTTTTTAAGTTGGATAACCATTATGGTTGGATGTATGAGGGGTGTTCTAAGTGTGGTAGCAAGCCAAAAGTTAACTGCAACAAGTTCATATGATTGATGTGCAAGAAGATTCCTCATTCAATTGAACGAAGTAAGGATGCAATGTTTTTTTTTGTGAGAAAAACAAATATATAGGATATTTTTAAAACCTTTTTTAATTTCATTGATGTTTGGTGTAGATTTAAGATACATTATACTGTCATGGATTAGATTGGGAAGATATCTGTTGTGTTTTTCGACAAGTTTAGTATGTAGCTCATTAAGAGTTCTGCATCTAAGTTGAAGGAAAAGTTGGATCAGGTGGGACACTGCATAGTTTCATTAATATAATTTTGGTTAGTATTATATTTGAAAAATTATTAATGTACATAGAAATGAAATGCAAGAGGATTGTTCATATGATTTCCTTGATAAGATGGATAAAATTGTTGGGATGAAAATGTTGTTAAAGTTGAAACTGAATAAGTATAATCTGGATTATCCTAATTCAAGCATTAGCGTTGTTGGATATATTGAGTGCTTAGATCTTATGGATGAATTTAATGATGCAGACATTGAGGTGATTAGCTAGGATTTAAGATTATATTTTAAGTAATTTAAGTTTTCTATGTCCTTGTTTTTTCTCAGGTACCTTATCAGAACCACTTAGACTAGACTCAGGTATGAAGGTCGATATGTTATCATTTTTTGTATACATGATATATGTGGTTGGAAGTTTAGGGGATTGAAAATTTTTATTGACATGCAGGGGTGGGACTGTGTAGTGCTTGTTAATATTCAGCTAGAGGTAGTAGAGCCAACCGTTTTATCAGGAGGCACTGAGGTGAATGTAGTGGAGGAGCACACTGATTTAGATGATGTTCCTATATCTCATGTTTTCTAGAAGACTACTGGTAAGGGCCAGAGGAACCAGGTTCGAAAAAGGTGGCTCTTTCAACTGAAAATATGGGAAATTATATGCTTTTTTCACCAACCAAGGTGCCATCCAAGCCTATGAAGTGTGTCAAGAAGGAGAAGATATAGGGATACATTAGTCCATTTGATGCATATGCAATATTTACTTTGCTTTGAGTTATTCTATTTTCTTTTGTGAGACGTCAATGTTAAGTTTATATTTGTTGTAGCCATTATGTAGTTAAAGCTATGTACTTTGTTTGAGTGGTTTATTATGTGTATGGGTAGTATGCGTTATTGACAAGCACATATGAAAGGTTATAGCAAAAATTGGGATGAACATAATATGCTTCATACTCAAATGCATGATGTGTTGAGAGAAAATGATATGAGGTTGAGGAATCAAAAACCCAGGGTCAGACAATTGCATGACATTAATAGTGTGGCTGAGAATCTATGTTCAAGGTTTAGGGATGTAATGCATACAGGTACTGAAGACTTGATGTGTTTTTTATGTTTTAGTTTCTTAAATTGATGTGTTAGTATGATTGATATAAATTGTGATATTTTTACAGTTAGCACTGATGCGTTCAGGTGTAGGAGTGCTGGTTATGCGTGATTCAAAACTATGGCCAACAAATTACTACTGAAAGGAAAAAGGTTATCATTTAGGAGAGAGTTGCAAGAAACAATACATAGCAAAGGACATGATTAGGTGGTTGCAGCTATGTATGATAGTAGTAGGGATTAAGATGTTAACAATGTAGTTGATGAAATCTAATATTTTTACAATTTAGATACATTTCTACATGCGAATTTGTGTGGTATATATTTGTATTTGAAATACACTATAGGAATCCACCTATTAAGAGACTATGTTTTCATTTGGTGAACCAGTAGTCTATCATATATTCGAATAAGGATGATGTAGGTCAATTGATTGACTAACCTAGAGTGTGCGAATCAATGTTTCTTGCATGGATGGACATGTGTGATGGTGATGACTTTGCAAGGACACTACTCTATTTAAAATTCCTGCAACATTATGTATATGTGTGACTTGATCCTATTTTGAAGAATAGGGGAGGGGTTTTGCGGTTGGCAGGATTACTTTTGTATCACCGTCTGCTGGGGAACTATACTATCTTAGGATTTTACTAAAACGTGTGAGGGGGGTTTGAGATCCTTTAAGGAGATAGAACAGTTGATGGGTGATACATTCGTCCTTTAGAGCTGCATGCTTTGCATGAGGTTTGGTTGATGATGACAAGGAATATATTTGTGCTATTAGGGAAGATCTAGTATGGGTTGTAGGTTCGTCACTCAGGAGAATGTTTGTAATCATGATGTTGTGTGCATGTTTGAATTGTCCAGAACATGTATGGAGAGAGACTTCAGCAATTCTTTCAGAAGACATGTTGTATGTATCGCACTATAATCAATTATTGTCATGCATGGTGATTAAAACTTACATTTATCAGTTGTTTCAATTTTTAGTTATAATGATGTTTATATTAACATTTATCAATCTGGCTACGTGTAAGTTTTTCTCAAGAGAAGAAGGAGCAGGCTGCTCTAAGAGAGATTGAATCTTTATTGCACAAGGATGGTAAAAGTCTTCATGAATTTCCAACTTTACCATATCCTTTGAACCAAACTTCATTTGAGGTCAATAATCACCTTATATTGCACAAGTTAAATTATGATAGGTCGCTGTTGAGAGAAAAGTATGTGGATATGATTAGTTCTCTAAAAATAGAGCAAAAGGTCATTTTTAATGCTATGATGAATGTTTTGAATGATTTTAATGGTGCATTTTTATTTGTCTATGGTTATGGTGGTACTGGAAAGACCTTTTTGTGGAATGCCTTGACTTCAACTTTGAGGGGCCAAGGTCATATTGCGCTTAATGTGGCGTCTAGTAGGATTGCGGCAACACTATTGCCGGTAGGTGAGATAACTCACTCTAGGTTTGTAATCCCTATTCAGGTAAATAAAGATTATATTTGTAACATTAAATAGAATTCGACGTTAGCACAATTAATTCACCAAACTAAGTTGATTATTTGGGATAAAGCGCCAGTGGTCTGAAAGTTATGCACTGAAGCCTTTGATAGGACGATGAAGGATATTATCCAATATAACTTACCGTTCGATGCGAAGTCTGTTTTGATGGGTAGTGATTTCCATCAAATTATTCTACTTATTCCTAAAGGTTCGAGAGCAACTATTGTAGATGCATGCATAAACTCATCATATCTTTGGGACACTTGCAAATTATTTATATTGAAAGAGAACATGAGTCTCCATGAATCTTCATCAAACAAAGATTGTGTTGAATTGCAGAGGTTTTCTCAATGGATATTTGAGGTTGGTGATGGCAAGCTTGGGATGCCTCATGAAGGCAATGCAGAGATTGACATCCCTTCTCACCGTTGTTAGTTAAGAGTAAGGAAATCCTTCAAAGCAATTGTGGATGCTACTTACCCTAATTTGGAAGAGAATCTAATGAAGAGTAGTTATTTCAATGAAAGGGCTATTTTGGTTCCAACTATAAAGAGCGTTGATAAGATTAATGAGTACATGTGTTCTAAGTTAAAGGGGCAATTTGGGGACTACCTTAGTTGTGATATAATATGTAGGTCATGCTAAGACAATGACAGCCTTGAGGATCTACATACTTTAGAGTTGTTGAACACCATTAAGTGCTTAGGATTGCTACCGCATTAATTAACTCTAAAGGTTGGTTGTCCTATAATGCTTATTAGGAATATTGATCAAGCTGCATGTTTATGCAATGTTATACAGTTGCGTGTTACTAAACTTGGTAGATCTGTTATTGAAGCTGTTATGTTAAATGGTTCGCACCTTAATGAGAAGGTATTAATATATAGGATGGATCTCAATCTATCCGATAGTAGGCTACCGTTTCAAATGAAAAGAAGACATTTTCCCATCACAACTTCATTTGCAATGAGCATTAATAAAAGTTAAGGACAATTATTAAGTCACATTGGATTGCTTTTGGTGAATCCTGTTTTTACTCATGGTCAGCTTTTTTTCACTTTGTCAAGAGTAAAGAGTAGGGGAGGTCTAAAGATTGTGTTAGATAAAGGCAATGACTAGGGCAAATCAATGACAACTAATGTTGTATATAGATAGCTGGTTTCGTAACCTTTATGGTTGAGAGGGTTGAGAGTTGTGTTTCTGTTATAACATATGGAGTTGTGTTCTGTTTGATGTAATGGTTTATTGTATAATGTGTTTCTATATATGATGCAAATTTATTTAGGTGGATGTATTTTCAAGATACAATGTTGTTCTCATTTTTACATCCCTGAGATATAACTTTCTCAATCTTTATTCATACTATCCAGTATAATACAAACATGGAATAATCAGGCGACAGTGGTGCACCTATAATTATAGGACATATTTACCTAACTTTGGAGAAATTAAGGATAGTGGTTAAATTAGTTAATCATATTTATTTTTCTAAAATATCCTTATTTAAAATTTTAAATGGCATCCAATTATATTGATTCTCTGTTTTTTCTTGTTCCTTTCCTGCCTTACACATGACTTCTCCAAGCTCTCACACGATCCAACATCGTCAATCTCCCTCAACAACTACTGATCTACTCTTATTAAATTATTAGTGTTTAATTATTATTGAGAAAGTATCAATATGGGGTATTTTGGGAAGAAATTGACAAAAATTAGAACTTTGTCCTATAATTAGGACCAAGATCAACTCTCAAATATTGTCCAATAATTAGGACCAGAGGAAGTATTTTTCAAGGGTTGTTCTTTACAATTAACAGCAGGAACCCCTGTGTTGTGTTCATTGATTGATGCCACTAGGGTTCTCTTTGGTCCAAATCTTATATAGCTGCAGCCAATGATGAATGGTTCGTCATTTGTGTTTATTGTATGGTAGTTTATTTTGTATTTTAGGCCACTCCAATTGACGGCTTAGTGTTTTGACCGTGTCTTTACGCCTTGGGGTCAAATGCAAAATATTTTTAATCCAAGAATTGCAGTACAATGCAATGCTCGGGTTGTCTCACTTGAGGAGCCTTTATTGAGCTACCTAAGTAATCTAACTATCATGCAATGCAATAAAAGTAAGGGGAAATGAGTTTTGGTTTTTGAAATTAATAGTTAAAAGAAGGATGCAAATTAATTAAATTCCTAAACTATTATTTTTTATCTTTTCTATAAAAATGATGAAGGAGTGAATGGAAAGGAATTTGGAATTGGAAATATGAATGATGAATGCTCTTGGTAATGAAGAAGTGACAATCCTTACTCAAAAGATTATGGGAGTAAATTTTCTCTAAGTCTTGAAAATAAAATTCCAAATGATCGCTCGGGTCTAGTGTTCTTAATTAATAATTACTTCTACGAACACAGCTAGTAAGTATCCCTTAAGGCACTATTAGGAACCACTTAGAGTGCAATTAAAATTGGAATAATGTAACATGAGTCTTCTTGAAATTGAGTGCTAAACAACCCCTCAAGAGCACAAATCAATCACATTAATCAGACAATAACACGTTAATTAACATAATCTCATTGCAACAACAAAGAAATTCAAACATATATAATTTTCACACTACAAAATTCAATCTCAACTACAAATATCAAACCAACAGAGACAATTAACATCAACCTCAATTTCAGAATCACATATATAAAAATTCCTAAAACTAGACAATTCAAATATGTAATTCTAGACTAATGGAATGATAACAAAACTCCCCTATATATTCCATTGAGCTCAAGCAACTCTTCACTACCAAGAAGCAAGAGTTTTAGTCACACATAGCCACTGCCACAGTCCAGATCAATTTCCCGACCAAAATGTCCAATGAAGCTAATGGCAATATTGACTTAATGGGAAAGAAGAGAGTGGTGTGTCAGATTCTGTGTGGGAAGAATGGAAGGAATGATGATGATGGGGCTGGACAAGGGAAAGAGAAGAGGCTGCTGGTTGTGAAGACAGGTAATGGCGGAGGGAAATAGAGAAAACTGAAGGTGATAGTGACTGTGGTGTTAAACGGTGGAGATACGGCTGTGGTGAGCAAAGCAAGAGCCAACGATGTGGTGGTAGAAATTGAGAACAGAGGAAGGCTGGTGGTGGTTGACGGTGGTGTTGGTATTGAATCTGAAACTGTCAAGAAACAGAGAAGAAAAAGACGGTGAACTAAGAGAAAGATCTCCGAAGGTGTTGGTGGTGTTTGAAGCTACAGTGGTGGTCTGAGATAAGCTGGAAATGGTGACGACGTTGGTTCTGGTTCGGTCTCTCTCTGTCCTGGCTCTCTCCAAACTCAGTTCGGTCCTCTCCCTTATCTCACAGCTCACTCCGATCCTCTCAGGTTTGTGTTCAGCTCTCAACTCTGGTTTGGTTTAACACGTCACTGACGGCAATGGAGGAGAAGAGAAGCTGCGCCGCCGGTGACACAAGAATAAGAAAGGAGAAAGAAGATGATGATCTGCTAATCCTGTTGCGGCGCCCTCTGTATATGATCTCAACTCCTCACGTTTGGATCTCTGTCCCAATCGGGTCTCTCCATGTCCGAATGCATATCCAACAAGCTGCTCCATAGGTGTCGGAGCACAGCTCTGTCTCTATTCCATCAGATCTGTTTCTATGTGCTGCTCTATGTCTTGGGCCTAAGCTTTTTTTTCTTGCATCTCTTGTGTTGGGCCCCCCTCAAAGGCTCAAACCAGTTTCTTTATATTTTTTTCACTTTAAATTGGGCCTCCCTAGCTGCAAGCCCAATTCCGTCTCAGCTGCTAACATACCCCCTTTTTTTTAATTTATTTTCAGCCCATTCAAAAATGATATAGGCCCTTCTTTCCTCTCAAAATTGGATCTTCCTTATTCTCTCATTTTCTGGCCCAAATCACCCACAAAATTTGAATCTCCAAAATCCTCAATTTCTTCTTTAACATCTACAATGTAAAATTAAGCACAAGGTAGCATCAAATGTTCAACGGACAATTGTATAAAAATAATTAATAAATTATGACCATTTTGCCCCTAATTGCCATTAATTCAAAACAATTATCCCTAACTAAAATTAATGCTTAATAATACAATAATGTCCTAGGAAATACATTAAAATCCTAAATTAATTATGAAAAATTCATATAAAAATATGGTTCAATCACTTAGTACCTTTTTGTCCTATTTTCTTTCTATATATATTGCAGTTGTACCTATAAGTGTATGAACCTTTGTTATTGCTGTTGCATATGTTGGCTGCCTATTCCTATGCTCAGATGTGAACAAATGGGATTGTTTGTGTTGTGAAATGTTTTATAAATCTGCATTTTTCCTGCCATTCATAAGCTCAGATGTTAACATATCAGACGCTCTGGGCAGTCAAACATTTTTATAAATGTGGTTTGTATGGGCATTCACATGCTCAGATATAATATAATGGGATGTTTTGCCTAGTTAAATGTCTTTATGAATGTGATTTCCTTGAAATATATTGTCTTTTAGTGTTTGAAGCATATGTTTGTTTCTTTAAAAATCAAGTGAAATGTTTATTTCATCCTTTTGCCCGCTAAGCAGACTAAAAAGTAAGATAAATCTTATGAGCAAAATTTTTAAAGCATTTCATTGTACGAGCATCTTTATGGCAATCATTTTGCTTTTTATTTATCTGCTATAGATTGAAACCAGTAGCCCAGTAACAATTTATATACAAAGAAACAGAGGGAAAATTGATCAAAGAAGGAATTTTCCAACTAATAATGTATGAAAGATCATAAGAAAGGACTTTACCATTTTCGGAAGATCCATCTATACATGAAATTAGCAGCAGATCTGGCGATCGTTCATTTCTAGATATAAGCTTTCGCAAAGTTAGTCTGTTTGTAGATTTTGCCCCAGTTTGCTGTTTCTTCTGCTGAAACCGATGGCTTATGCGCTATTTCACCTCCCACCTCTGGTCCGATCCTCATCGGAAATTATACATGTTCCATGGCGTTTCCCCTTCGTAGTTGGTCCTTAATTCCAATATGATGATATTACAGCAACTTCAGACACCCCGAGCAATAATTCGAAGTGGGTCAACGTTTTTGTTGTGTCAGCAGGGTCCCATCATAATATTCATGGGCTTTATTCTATAACTGTGGCCCAATTTGACATTATGTTTGTGTTTGGGCTTATAGGAGGTGAAACTCTGTTTATTACAGGGACTTTTTTTTTTCCTTGGTTGACTGTTTTTACTGATAATGTTTATTTAATGGTGAGTCTCGATTGATTTAAAATCTTTTGATTTGTTGTTGCTCTAATGTTTTCATGATCTTTCTATGTGGGAATGAATCTCTTTTGTATTTTTTTAGTGATTAGTTATTTCAATGCACAGATATATGTAATTGGTAAATGGTATAGTTTTTTGAAAGATTTTTATCATATTTGCAATTAGTCCAGCTAATGCATGGGCGCGGGTTAGTATGTGCTTGTTAACTAAAAAGTTAATAATAGAAGTAGCAGTAATACTAATAATTGTTGTAAAAATAATGGAAGATGTGGATGTCCATAAACTCCAAACTCTTGGGTTTTCACTTTCTCCACTCTATAACATCTCTAATGAATAGTCTTTAAGAGTCTTTATGCCCATAATTCAAAGGTTATAATTTGTGTACTCATGATGATTAACTTTGCTATTTACTTGATGTAACTCTTAATTGAAGTTGAGAGTCTATAAATAAAGCACTATGTACTACACTTTAGTGGCATCACTACTATAAAAAACACATTATGTGGCATGTAACATTCCAAAATTCATACACCAAAGATCTAGTGTATAATTATTTCAATAAATAGAACAAGTGGTGAATTTTGGTGAATTGGAAAATGCCGCCAGTGAAATTTCCTACGAGGCAGTGAGATTGTCATGTGGTTTTGAATGATCAAATGATGTCCAAATGTAAAATTTTTAAGAATGAAAGTAGACATTCCAAGTTTTAATTTGATAGGTCGTACTAGTCAATTGGAGATGTATACCAAGAGTTATGAATTTTTCAAGTTAGTCCAGTGAAACTGACAAACTTCTATGGTAGTATCCAAAAATGATACTTTTGGGAATGATGTTAGACTAGTTGGCTAAGGGACATATTTTTTTCTTAAAACTAGACTTAATAAGGGTAAAATAGCCTTTAGAATCACATCAATTGGACATCTATAAATAAAGATATGAATTTTCAGAGTTTGTCGAAAATTCTGATAGCTTGTGCGAAAGTCACAAAATGTAAGGGCAAAATGATAATTTTTCATATTAAGCAAGAGGCAATTATTTTCCCCAATTTATTTATCATTTTCATCCAAAAAGGGATATGAGGATGAAAAAATAATTAAATGGTAGATAAATATCCCTTGGCACAATTTTTGGCATATGGTTAGACAAAAAAAAACATATGATGACATAGGTCAACAATTGCAACTCCAAGTAAAAAATATGTGTAGAGGAGAAATTGAGTTAATTGAAGAGCATATCTTTCCCCATTTGAAGAGTGCTTTTCGGCCAAGGCATAGAAAAAAGAGAAAAGAGATGATGATCCATTTAAATGAGCATATGCTTTAGTCATAAAATATAATAAAAAAGGAAGATATAGGTTTTCTCTTTCCTTTAAGCGTCATATTTCGGTGGAAAAAGCTAAAGCAGAGAGAGAGAGAGAGGGCCATACGAAAGTGGGAACAAGAGAAGCAAGAAGAGTAAGCTCAAGCCAAAAATCCAAGGTAAGAGGTTGAAAACTTGGAGTTTATGTCATCTTGTGCTAGTAATACCTCTTCTAACCTTCATATCTTCATGAACATGGCTTGAAGCAAGTAAAAGCAAGAGTAGAGAGAGAGAGAGAGAGAGAGAGGTTTCACATCTAGAGAGAGAAAATAGAGAAATCACAAGGTAATCTTAAGAACCTTGGTTATATTGTCGATTATGTTGTTGTGGTGGTTGTTTGTTGGTTGATTGGCTTTGTTTTCATGGTTTTTTGCAAATTGTAAAGATGAAACCCTAAGGGGTTATGCTACCAAAATTTTCATGAATAATTTGTATTTAGTGTTTAAATGATTAAACATGTGATAAAGGTGTAAAGAAGGTGGTTTAGGGATTAAAATCAAGAAACTCCAATTTCCCTTTTTATTGTGAAATTCATCGAGCTACTGTTCACTTAGGGTTAGAGCTAGAATTTGATGTTTTTGATATTCCCTTTGTGTTTAGAAGGGAAAATTGTGCGGGAACATATGGGTTCATGATTTTTAGAAATTTATATGCCAATCTGGAATTTATGGAGGTTGTAAGTGCATGCTGTTTGATTTGCCTCCAGTGAGGTAGTGTTTTTGTGCAATAGATTTCATTAGCCAAACCTAGTCCAAAAATTATGAAATTTGGTAGCTTAAAGTAGAGATGTAGAGCTTTAATTTGATAGGTGGTACATAATTTTTGAACTTGTATACTAAACGATATAGATTTTTGAAGTGGTGCCCTGTTTCTGGAATTTAATCCAGAACAGGGGAAGTTCTGCAAATTTTTGGGAAAAATGTGACAATAGTGGCTGGTTGTGGGTATTTTTTCATGAAAATAAATTTAAATAGCTTCATTTAGGCTTTGGAATAAGTCATATTGGATTTTCCTAGAATTAATTATAATTTTTCAAATTTGACTGAAAATCTAGCAGTTTTCTGGAAAATTGTGAAACTACACCATGCAAAATTGTATTGTGCAGAAACTACTGAAACTGTGATAGATAACCAATAAACTATGATTAAAGGTAGTAGTAATACAAGTAATAACCAGTTATGTGTAAACTCTAATTTATAGGCATTGGTAATAGCCCGAGTCAGAACAAGAGTATTGGACAAACAGTAGATCTGAAAAAAGGAACCCATGGTAGTAACTCTATCTTTCATTCATTTTGTGTATGCCATCTTCTGTAATATATATGGATACATCGTGTCTAATGGTACACTGATACACGGTGCCTACAGGTACACTGATACAAGGTGCCTATGGGTACACTGATATATAGTGCCTACATGTACACTAATATATCGTACCTGTGGGTATACTAATATGCTCGGTCAAAGGATTGAGGTATGAAATACGTATAGGTTGCAACATTGGTTGGCCCTGAATATATTTCTGACTGAATTGAGTTATGTGTTACTATAATATTACATTATCTGGTGCTTGACATATTTATTTATTGCACTTTCTATGAGTGATTGCATGTTACTACTGAGAATCTTTTGAATCTCACCCTTTTCATTATTTAAAAATAATCCAGCAGAAGCTAGTGGCTTAAAGGGTAAAGCGGGAAATACTGGCGTTTGTAGGGTTTCGGTGCAAACGGAAAAGCTGTTGGTTTAGTTAGTTTATTTTGATGATTTTGAGCAAGTTTGTAAATATTTTTCAAACCTTATAAAATAGATTGTAATGTAATGCAAGCACTTAATATCAGTATTTTTACGCTATTTCTGTTTGCTTACTGAACTATTGCATATGTACTTTTTCAATATCAAAATGTTAAGGGGTTTGACACAACACTTATTTTTAAGAATATTATGGCGCTTGAGAAGCGCCATAGCTTCCAGCACCATTAAAGAAACCTATGGCGCTTCTTGAATCTATAGAAACATCACAACTTGTTTATATTTTTTTAATGAAAAGATAGCTTCCTATGGCGCTTCCCATAGGAAGGGTGGCACTTCCTACGATGCTTCCTGGGGAAGTGCCATAGGAAGTGGGGTGACCTCCTATGGCGCTTCCTCAAGAAGCCCATAGGAGGTCTTCTTGTTTTTTTAAAAAACAATTGCGTAATTGTTTCATTTTCCTAGTGAACCCTTTGTATATACAGTCTAAATTCACAGCAATTTACAATACAATCTACAACAAAATGAAATAACTTAAAATAAATAAATAATTCATAAAAGCACTACTAAATGTATTCAATTACAACAATTGTAATGTACAAATATTTTTAAATGAATAAATAACATAAGAATAGGCAACAAACAACCTACGCATATAAATATTAGCTAATTGCCTAATCATATATTCATACAATTCCTCAATGATTTTATCCACTTTTTGGTAAGTCAACTCGGCAAAACATTGATCTTCATAATACTACCTAAATAATCATTCACACAAAGAATTTAAACCGCTAAAAATCATGTAGTTTAGACACTTGTCAATTAAATTTAAAACACAATATGAATTTCAAGTAAAGGAACTTACTTTCATAGGAACAAAATGTTGGCAATGAGTTACTACATCTTTCATGAATTTCAAAATATAATAACCGCAATCATTATTGTTTGGTTGGAATGGGCACTGAAACAATATAATGAAATAGTTAAGTCAATTTTGAATAAAAAATTTTGAGTAAATTCATATATAAGTACCATAATCTTCCTCCAGAGATTGCTATCGACTAGGTCATTACGTTTATAATAGCTTAATTCAACTTGGCTTCTATAGGGGGTCAATGCGCTAACAAAACAAGTAGTGACTAATTAATTTTTGGTTATTAAATAATCACACACATAAATATTTACATATACACCCATACACTTAGTGAATATAATCATCATATCTGGACGGTTCTCTGGATAACCAGACGCAAAAGGATCTAAATAGAAAACACGAGGGCCTTTAGCTACTGCAGGATGGATAACAATCAATATCCAATGTGCCCTAAAATATTTTGAAAATTTTACTTTGACAATTATGTTATGTTTAAAGTGAAAGAATAAAAAAACATACATTAAAATACTGTCGTAAATAACTTACCTCGGATTGTATGGCATAATAAAGAACTTATTAGGGGTTGCTCTCTGCATGAAGTAGTCTTTAAGATCATTAGATTATGTTTCCAAATCTAATCTCCCCTATGCTGGCTAAGGAGGTTTGGGCTAACAAATGCGAATTTTTGTACACTATCCGTGCTTGGTAACACATCGTTGTATAAGTGCCTTTATAGAAAACAATGTCATTAAAACCACAAAATTGAATGATGAATAACAATAACAGTGATAGATGATAATGATAAAGTACCTAATCCATATGTTGATGGCCATCACACTAAGCCATCCATGACTAAGCACTTTGTTCAGCATACTACCATTGACATAATCAGTTATATCTATATTATAGATGTGGATGTCGAAAGGTATTGACTGACCTCCTTAGTGAATCAAATATGGTGCCATTGATGCCAATTGTTGGTGATATGAGCCCATTTATCTGTTGCTTTGGTTACTGGTTGAGGGTTGGGACTTTGGTTGGGTTGTTGAACACTTTGAGTTCTTCCCATGCCCTTTGATTCATTTTCCTTTAGGATGAGTAGCAACCTACAAAAATCATGAAATTAAATCTTATAGTTTTAGGTGGAAGTGCATAGAAAAAGTAGAAGGAATTGTAAATTAACGAGCTTTTGAAATAGCTCAATTAGACCTATTGGCCATGCAACATAATCATCGACAACATATTTCACCATTGTTTCTTCATCTTAAGAAGGGATTGGTAAGAGGGCATCTTCATTTGTGCATACATCAACGCTTACTTAGAATGTGTTCGTGGGTAATGCTGAATTATGCAGTGTATCATTGTCGATGTTGTAGGCCACACCCATAGCAACTGTTTGCTTGAAAAATTCATCGACATGCAACTTGCACGTCAATTCACCCCATGAAAAATAGAGTTAATATATTAAGGTACACTAATTTATAACGTAACAAAAAGTTAACTAGAGAAAAAATTAATTACCAAAGGAATGTGGATTTTAGGCGTGGAAGGGCAACTATCCCTCACACTTGTGCCATCACACGCTGGACTTGGTGCTGACCTAGACTACAGTAAGGCGTCAATTTGACCCTTCAATAATGTATTTTGCTCTTGCATCAAATGTATATGATTGTTAAACTGTTCTACTTAATGCTTGTAGCCAGTAATATCCTCTTTTAGTTACACAGTCATTTTTGTTGGGTCGCTTTTGCAGTCTGAAGTATGATGTTTGGGTGACTGCAAAACCAGTACCCCGAAGATGACTATTATACTTAGGAGCTCTAAGAGCTCTGTTGAGCAAATCGTCGCGACCAATATAATGCATCAACTCTAGTTACTCATATGTCATTGTTCGCTATCACAAAAAGAATTACAACAATATTATTTATTATAAAATAGAATCATTTAAGTAAAGCTAAATCTTATTGTATGCATAATCCACTACTTACACAATATTCCACAACTTTTCTGGCTTATTTGCTCGGAATCTCACCTTTTTTTTTGTGCAGCTAGCCAGCCAGCCACAAATCATGTTATGGTATATATGTGACATTAGAATGCGATTCTTGTATCTATATATCAAAGTTAGTTGTAGTTAAAAATTAGTCATAGAAATTATATTCATATGAAATAATGATTAGTTCTTATCAATTGTTGCTCCAACGATACCAGTCCTTTTATGTACTCGTATGGCAGTTAGTCGCGTTTTCATGATTTTGCTCGCTTTGTTCCTGTTTAGATCCAAATGATTCATATCAATAAATATTAATTACAAATACATTACAAGTAGTCTGTAAAGGCTAATATTATATTACCATAAATTCCGTAGTAGTATGTGAGCTCATAAACTCATCCCACTACTCTTAAGTTATTATTCCATCGTATAACTCTAGTGGTGTAGGAATGATATTATCATTGTTGTTTTGCAAGTAGAATTTCACAAGATTGTAATGAAAATTTCTCATAAGTTTGCCACATTTTTGCAACATGAATTTCTCTTTATCTTCATTGATAATGGAACAAGACTGTAAGAAAAAACCACACATAATTTGTTAGATTGTAATTTCATGAAACAAAACAACCAGAATAATAAAGTTAATAATGTTTACCTTGACTAAACCCAAGATGATATCAGCATAATCTTTCTTTTCTCGTCTCCAATATGAACATGTAATGAGGACTCTTTCTTTGACTGTAGACCCCATGTAATTATTCATAGAGCTAACATTCGGTCTGATTGGATTTTCCTTTACATTCTATTAAATCTCTAACCTAATACCCTTACTCCTTAGTTTGATTAGTCTTACATTACGATCCTGCCCTGGGCTATGTCAGCCTCAAATGCTGCCTGACCATTATTTTCAATAGGAAGAACTTCATCTCCGTTGTGGGGATCTATTTTCCTACAAGTTAAATAAACCAAACAAAACATCAGCGCAGTGACAATCATGGCGATGAAAGTAAATTAAGTTGAAATATATGAATACATGTAATAAAACATACATGGCAACAAATCAAGGCACTCATTATCATCTTTTCCTCTTTCTTGTTTGATTTAAAAATCAAGACCCCTCTTTATGATCTTGTCTCATGTATAAGGGTTCATCTTTATCTATATCAGTATCTTTTGACCACAACATCTCAAAGGAAAGATCATCCTTAAGAATATTCAAATATTCATTACTTTCAATATCAACTTGTTCTTGATGATTCTTTTTCAATGAAAGTACAATGGCCCAATTCTTCTTAGCAGGGTCGGGAATGAAAAACACTTGTTTTGCTTGTGATGCTAAAATGAAAGGATTATCTTTATACTAAACTTTATAAAGGACAACTTGATCAAACTGTAACTCATCTGTCTGCAATTCATTGTTGTTGTTAACCCACTTACATTTGAAGATGGGGACCCTCAACATAGCATAATATAACTTCCATATTTGTTCAATGACACCAAAGTATGACATTGTTGCTTAGATAGGGTGTATGTCTTTAGCACTGGATCTACCCCAAGAATCAGCAACAAGTGTTACCCTACTATTCTGTATCGTGCTCCTTGTGTGTAGAATGTGTAATCATTGATTGCATAACCATTGTAAGATAATACATTTAAGCTTGGTCCATTTGATAGCCATCTCAGGTTTTCAGAAATTGAATCAGGATTCCTCTTCACCTCGTCATTAATGCGTCTTTTTAACTAACTTGGAAAATGTCGGTTGTGTTCTTTTGTTATCAAATTTTCATTGTCAAACCCCTTAACATTTTGATATGCGTAGAATAATAAGTGCACAATTCCACAGGCATATAGAAATAGCACAAATATACTGATTTGAAGGACTTATTTACATATAGGAGTCTCCTCGTAGGGTTTGATAATATTTACAATTTTGTCCAAAATATCAAAATAAACTAATTCTAACCAACAACTCCATCTTCTTGACCCAGATACCTCAGTTGTCTGTATTTACCGTTTTGCCCTTGCAGCCGATAGCTTCTGCTGGAATATTTTGAAATTTGAAAAAGGGTGAGATTTAAATGAATCTTAGCAGTAATAGACGATCGATAATAGAAAATGCAATAATAAGTATGTCAAGTACCACATATAACAATATTATAATAACACATAATTCAGTTTGGTAGGAAATGTTCAGAGCCAACCACTGTTGTAACCCTTACTCGTTCCATACCTCATCTGGGTTCGAGACCACAGATTGAGCATATCAGTACACCCGTAGGCACTATTTATCGATGTACCTGTATGCACTGTGTATCATACATATTACGGAAGATGGCATACACAAAGCATATAAACATTGATATAGTTTATGAAAAATAGAGTTATTACCTTAAGTCCCTTTTTGTTATCAAATAAGTCCTTAATTCGATCCGGCTTAGGCTCAACAGTCTGGTCCTAGAATTCCAAGTTTACAAGCATTAGGTTAATACCCATTCATATATCATTCTAGAATCTTCCAATTTATTTTTGTCGGTTATAGTAGTCTAATTCTTTAAAATTACCAAAATACCCCTAGGGACCCGGTCTAAGCCCCTTTTATCCGATCTAACTGTAATTTTTCAAATATTATGACCCAGGCTATTCCTACACAAGTTTACTTGCAGAATCCATTTTTTACCTCCGTTTTCTCAAAATCACTACCAAATGACAGATTTTCCCTTGATAGCCCCTACTTAGGGTTTTAGGGGTGTTTGTGTCATTTCACTTTCTAGGGATTTTCTCACAATATGATCAACATCACCCCTACACAATTTTCCCTTCTAAACATAATGTAACCATCAAATTGATGAAATTCTAGCTCCTACCCCTTGATTCTGCATTGGCCAAAACTTAAACAAGAAAAGGGAAAATGTGATTTTTGTGATCTAACATTTAAAGCTCCTTCCTTTTCCCTCCTAATCACTTATTAAACCTTTTAACCACTTATTAAGCATAATTTGAGGAAATTTGGGCAGAATTCCCCTTAGGGTTTCAACACCCAAATTTACAAAAATCACTAACCAAACCACAAATCATGACAAGAACCACATAATACTAAAAGGATTGAGGCTCTTGAAGTTACCTTTGATTCCTCAAGTTCTCTCTCTCTAGGCATCACTTTCTCTCTCCTTTCCCTTGAAGATTTTCTTGCTACACATGATTTTCATGAAGAATAAGAGCTTAGAAGAAGAACTACACAAGATAGAAGGCATAATCACTTGAAAACACAAGTGCTTACCTTGGATTTTGCTTCCTTTAGCTCTCTTTCTCTAAGTTCCCAAAGTTCTTCTCTGTCTGTCTGTCTATTTTTGGTGTTAGGCGTGAAAATTAAGAAGAAAGATGAAGATGATGCATTTAAAACATCCCTTCATCTTTTCCCAAAATATATTAGTTTAATGGTTTATGACGTGTGCTTTGTACTTAGGCTTATCCTTGGCTAATTGTGTCATAAACTTCCCATTGATTTTGAACCAATTTTTTTTTTCTTCTCCTTAGTTGGCCCAAAAAGACGCCACCTAGGGCCCTTCATAACCACAATTTGGTTCCTTCAATTAGTCTAACCAATTGCACAAATATATTATTTTATGCTAATTGAACATGTTCTCATATCCTTAATCAATTATTATTTAATCCCTTGGCTTGAGATAATGACACTTGGCATATTTATGATCCAATAATTATTTTATTTTATGCTAATTGAACATATGCTCATATCCTTAATCAATTATTATTTAATTCCTTAGCCTGAGATGATGACACTTGGCATATTTATGATCTAATAATTATTTTCCCCTCCTATTTCCTTATTTAGGTGAAATTGACAAGGAAAAAGGGAATAAATATTTATTTCATGTACATATCCACTTTTGACTTTTCAAACTTTGGTTTTCTTGACCAAGAATGTTCCAAATATATATATTTACCTTTTATTTTCCTTAATTGAAATCAACTTCAATTAATTGAGAAAATAATTAATAATCTTGTGTTTTATTGGCAAATTATGATTTTTCCCTTACATTGGATTTATTTTGGGCATATTCCTTTTCTTCTTCTATTTGGCCAAAATTCCCTTTATTATTGGGCCAAATATTGTGCTATTTTATTCTTCCATTTTGGGCTTTAATAATGAGCTTTTTATAACACCCAAAAATTAATTCCTTAACTTGTTTTAGCCCAAATCTCATGAAAGTGGAAATTTATTGGCTTCTTAAATTCCAAGCTCATGAATATTCACCCTTCCATTTCATTAAATGCCACAAATAATTACAAGGCATATTGGTGAATAAAACTTGGGGTGTTACATTCATTCTTATCAACATGTACCAACTTGGGATCTGGAAACTGAAAGCCCCACAACGATACAAGATGTTTTTGTGGCTTTGCTGTCATGATAGGCTCTTAACTAACATGTCACGGTGTGCCCGGGGGATGCAAGGTTCTGCTGCTTGTGGGACCTGTGGATCTGAGACGGAATCCCTTTTGCATGTATTAAGGGATTGCCCTATTGCTAGGGAAGTTTGGAAGATGATCATGCCAGGGGGGTACATGCCCGATTCTTTGAGATTGTGGATCATAGGCGTTGGATTGATTGGGGTACCCAACAATGATTTTCAGTAAAAGGATATGAGTTCCGGATGTGGTTCGCAGTACTGAGCCGTCATCTTTGGCTTGGTAGGAACGAACGAGTCTTTAGTAAGAAGGGCTGGAGTAAGGAGGAGATTTTGGCTCGGTCTCAGGCTTGCCTTTATTGGGGTGTTTCTCGCCATCTTAGCCACCTTGTGGGAGTCAATTCTCTTCAGGTGTGGCAGCCCCCTCCTGAAGGAGTCTTGAAATTTAATGTGGATGGGTCTCTCGATACTAACACCAGTTCCTGTACGTGTGGAGGGGTGGTTCGTGATCATCAGGGTAATTTTTTACATGGGTTTATGTTTCACGTGGGTTACGGTTCTGTGGTTACGGTGGAAGCCTGGGGAATTTTGTGGGCCTTAAAGCTTGCTTGGGATAGGAATATCAGGTCCTTGATAGTGGGGAGTGATAGTACAGAGGTTCTTAACCTGATTGGATCTTCTGTGTTTGAGAATCATCCGGACTATTCAGTACTTCTAGAGATCCGTGGACTGCTTGAGAGAAACTGGGATGTTGAGCTTCTCCATTGTGATCGTGAAGCGAATAGTATGGCAGATGCATTGGCAGCTGATGCTAGGGATATGGGAGTAGATTTTCAGTCTGTCACGGCCCCTTCGGAGCGCATATGTCATCTTATACAACATGATGTCGACACTTTGATGTCCGTTTCATAGTTTGGATACTTGTCTTTCTCATAAAAAAAAAGAGCATCCTTATATTTTTCAACATACAATTCAACCTCATCATTTTTATATAGCACATAGAAATGAGCTTGCTCCCATTTAGTCACTGATATCCTTATTACATCCTTCTCATTTGTTCCTTCCCTTGATATTCACCCATCATGATGAGACTTTGGGATCCCTATAGGGTCAACATTTGATAGCAAATCAGCACAGAAGTCACTTGCTTCTTCAAACATGTGCCGCTAAGCTATACGACCATCTGGTTGATATCTATTTTTCACATATCCTTTTAAAATTTTCATAAATCACTCATTCAGATACATCCATCTTTAGTACACTGGACTGTATAATTGAACCTCTTTCACCAACTGTATGGTTAGATGGACCATAATGTCAAAAAATGAAGGTGGAAAATATATTTCCAGTTCACACAAAGTACAAACAATCAGCCTTTAAAAATCTTGTAACTTTATTGAATCAACCACTTTACTGCAAATCAACTTGAAGAGCATGCAAAGTTTAGTGATGGTATTCCTTACTTTTTTGGGAAAAATTGACCATATACCAACCGATATGAAATTCTACATGAGCATATGACAATCATGAGATTTAAGGTTCTTTAGGTTCAACTCTTTCACTGATATAAGGTTCTTTATATTTGAAGAATACCCCTCTGGAACTTTAATTCCTTCTAGAAACTCACAAAACAAATTTTTCTCTTTCCTCGATAGAGTGTAAGCCACTAGAGGTAGATAAGTATGGTACCCTTGCTCAACCGATGCCAATTCTTCTCTTATTTCAGATTTAACCAAATCCAACCTTGTATTCACATTGTCCTTGCTTTTTCCTCACATATTAAGCAACATGACAATTAAACTATCACATATATTTTTTTCTATGTGCATCACATCAAGAAAATGTCTCACATATAAGGACGTCCAATATAGAAGTTCAAAGAAAATAGACTTTTTCTTCCAGCCACTTGTCCTGATTTGTTTTACAAAAGGCTTGCCAAAATTGTTATCCAAGTGTTTGACCTTCTCAAAAACTTGAGTACTGGTCAACATTTTCGATGGGCTACCTTCTTTTGACTCACCATTGAAAGCCCTTTTCTACTTCCTCTAAACATGTTTCGATGGTAAGAATCTTCAATGTCCCATGTAGACATTTTTCTTATAATGATCTAGTCACACTGAATGAGTGTCATCTTCACATACAGGGCAAGCACAATATCTTTTGATGCTATATCCAGACAAACTACCATAAGTAGGGAAATCATTAATTATGCCAAACCACATTTCTTTTAAAGTGAAACTTTCTTCCTTTTACCCATCATACACATTATCACCTTTTTCCCAAAGCAGCTTCAAGTCATCAATTAAAGGAGCCAAGTGTACATCTATATCTGTCCCAGGTTGCCTTGGCCCAGAAATTAACATGGACAACATCATAAACTTATGTTTCCTGATCAAGTATGGAGGAAAGTTATAAATCATCAATATCAACGGCCACATACTGTGTGTACTACTCTGAACCCTGTGGGGATTAATTCCATTAGTTAAAAGTTCAAGGCATAGGTTCCTTGCTTTATTCACGAAGTCAGGGTGGTCATGATCAACTTTTTTCTATTGAGGGTCATTTGTAGGGTGCTTAAGGTTCGTGTCTTCAATCCTTTCATCTACATGCCATGTCAACAGCTTAGCAATCTCCGTATTACTGTACAATCGCTTGAATATTAGAATAATGGGAAAATACCATATGAACTTTGAAGGAATTTTTCCTTTCTTCTTCCCATATCGAGATGCATTGCATTTAGGGCATTTCTCTAATGTTGCATACTAGTTCTAAAATAATATGCAATCATTAGGGCATGTATGTATCTTCTCATAACCCATACCAGTTTTAGAGCAAAGTAATCGCTTTGCCTCGTATGTCTTGGTAGGAAGTACATTTTCTTTTGTGAGCATATCTTGTACAAGTTCAAGCAGTGTGGTAAAACCCGAATCACTCAATCCATAGCACGCTTTAAAGTTGTACAATTTCAACATTGCTAGAAATCTTGTGTATTTAGTACTACCGGCATATAATGGTTTCTCTGCATCACCTTTCAACTTCTCAAATTCTTGAGAACATTTATGAAGCATCCCTTCGACCGCATTTAACATTTCTTGAAAACCATCATCCTCATCACACTTGCTTAGGTCAAACTTATTTGAAGCACCGATCATGGTATACACTCGATCACTACGTGCATCATCCATTTAACTGTGCCTCATACGTCCATCGCATATATGATTGATCAATTCCATAATACACTAAATGATCTAGTAAATCAAGTGGACTAATTCACTTTGCATAATAACAAGATAAGTAAGGACACAAGATTTTGTTAGGATCATTTGTATGCTTACTTGCTAATCTAATAAACTCTTTCACCCCATTTATATATTCCCTTGAGAATCGATCAGATGACATCCATTTTTGATCCATCTATACCTTAAACATATTCTTAAAAGTGTTTAGCTACTTGACTCTTACAATTACTTTTATCTTCTGTTATTTAGTTTTAAAAAAATTTGCAGCATAACATCCTAAAATTTAAAGTTTTCCAAGTATTAAAAACTCTCTTTAAGTCATAAATAATCAACCAATTAATCCTGTAGTATCATAATAATTTTCCACAACTCACAACAAAAGAAATCATATTTGCCAACACTACACATCATAGTTAAAGTAATTGGTTCCATAACAAGCCAACAAAAATACTACCAGCGGCATTTATTAAATTGGTTCATCTCTTTCTCTCTCTTGCAAAGGGTTAAAGTGGAGAATAATTATTAATTACCCTCTCAACCTCTTATATTTTAGACTAAAATTTCCTTGTAGATTGGAGGGAGTATCTAATAGGAAAAAGATAGAAGTATATGAATAGCTAACTCTAAGATTATAAGCTATTTATTTACCCTTATTTTCCCTTATATCCTAACATGGTTGGTTAATGGACGGTAGACTTAAAGAATCCAACTAGCAATTATTAGCCACTAAAATATTTACGACAAAACCTATACTATAACATGCATATAATATCAACAACTTCATGATATATTAATATACATATATGTTTGAAACTATCATGTGTCAATTTCTACTAAAGCAAAATCTTGCTATAATAACGTACAATGTATGGAACTTTGTTTGGTGAGGGAAAGACCAAAAAATTATTTTTTTATTTATCTTTTTAATTATAATGATTTAAGGCTAATGAATATTTAAACTAGTATTATTATCTTCATCTATCAAGCATAAAAGAACTCCAGCATTTAAGTTGCTTAAACTTAAGCCATACTCATTACTGGTACATGTACTTTTGTATAAAAAAGACTTACAAGCTAGGGAGCTTCTGTAGGGGGCCGAGACAAGAAGGAAAAACATGTGGGAAACCAAGCTTTGACCTGTAATGGAAGTGGGGACCAAATGTTAAAGAAATGTGCACAAGGAGGAGGCAAGAAAAAACAAAAAGTGGGGGGGGGGGGACCAAGGAAGCTTCTACTTGCCACCGTCAAAGAGAGGAGGGAGTGGGGACAATGACACCATTGCAATGTCAAAATAGAAAGAAGGAGTGGGGAAAAATTATTACATAGGAAGAGGGGAGTAGGGAGAATGGATATGGAAAATTGGTGGACTAATAGAGTGGGGGACCAAGGAGTTCTGGGAAATGAGGAGCGAGAGTGCGCACGAGAAGATGATAATGGCGGGGTGTGAAGTTTTTTTAAAGCACCTTGTATGGTGCTTGCCTAGCAAGTGTCATACAAGGTTAAGGCAAGCTTTAGCACTTGCATTGCTTCCCTTTGATTGAAAAAAAATTAGTCAGACACTGTTTTTAAAAAACAATTACAAAAAAGTGCACTACCGACAGCCTTCCTTGCTTCCCTTTGATTAAAAAAAAATTTGTCAAACACTTATTTTAAAAAGGTTTAAAGAAAAGTGCATCACCAACGGCCTTGCAAGGCGCTTTCTTAGAAAGGGCCTTACAAGGCCTTGACCTTGGGGGCGTTGTGTGGCCTTGGCGCTTGCCAAAGCCACAGGCATGGACCAAGGCACGTGAGTGGCATTAGCAGGCACCAACCTCATGTGGCCTTGGCGCTTGCCATAAGCCACTCTCACTTTTTTTTATAACTATCATTGTTATTATTTAATTAAATCATGGAGTTCTATTTATTAATTGTTGGTTTCATCTTGCTAATTTAAATCATCTTCCAAAATATATAGATAAATAAAATCTTTTAGTGAGAAATTAATTGTTTGTCGAAATCTTGACTTGAAATTAAGTCCTTAAAATTTAAATCCTATTTTGATTAAATTTCTCCTTATTCCAATAATCACATGATAAAGTCTAATTTTCATAAAAAATGTTTTTATTATCAACTCAAATCAATATTAGTAATTATTTACTGTTTTTAAATTTTCTGCGTATTCCTTCATCAGAAATAATTTGATACCTTAAAAAAAACAATTAAGCTCTATTTATCTTGTTTTAGGATTTTTCTTGTAAATTTTAAATTATGTTTCATTTAATTTTTAAAATATTATATTTCTAGAATTCAAGTAACGAATTTAATTTACTATAAACCTCGAATTGATTAATAAATCTAACACAATGTTACTTAAATTCCAAAAAAAGGGACAATCAATATATAATAAAATTCTCTTCCCTTATGTAGAGAGGGTAAACAACTGTTTATAAGCCAACTCTAATATTGGGCTGCGTGCCATCGGCTCCTTCCACAATTCTACAGCTGCCTTTGTCCTTTTTTCATCCAAAAATTGGAATTTTACACTCAAGCTTTGTGAACCCCAACAGGCCATTGAGCGGGCGATTCAAATTCAAACATCCTACCCAATTGTTTGATGATATATTTATAATCTTGAGTTACTCTTACCCTCTATATATTTTCCTTAGGTTGATGCTCCCTTCTTCTCTTCCTCGAAACCCTCTCGTTCTCAGCATGTCTTTTGCCATGGAAGCTATGTGATGCGACGTACATAGGCATATGAACCGACGACGCAGTGGCAGGGTCGGGATATTGCCATGGAAGCTTCAGTGTCTTCATCTTTCCTTAACGATTCCCAAAACACCGAGCAGAGTGTGTTATCCCGAATCAAAAGCAACGCTTTATTTTCTTCTCAGGCTAAAATCCCTCGGCGTTGGGCCTGTCTCCTTTCCGTCCTTTCATTCACTTCTTCATCACTTTTTCTCTGCGTCTCTTAGCCCTAGGATTTCAAAATTTGAAACCTTTTGACATCAAGAAATCAACAAGCTAGAAATCTCCATTTGGATCCCGCACCATTCGACATTCCAATCTCTGGCGATCCTTCATCGGATTTTCTCTGTGCTCTGTGTTCAAGAAGCAATTACGAGGACGATGTCAACAGATTCTTTGTGGCCATGGCTCATCTCTCTTAGCCCATGTCTTGGTAAGGTGATTTCAGCTATTGGGTTCTTCGATTTTTTGTATGCGAATGTAGTTTTCTAATTTTCATTATGACATCAGCATTTTTGATTCAATTAGAGTTACTCTTTTGCGAAGATGCCTCCATCAGTTACTTCAACAATGCGTGACAGATGAAGAAGGCCACAACAATTGCTTCAATTTTCATAATCTTAATAACGATTTTTGTAAAGATGAACAATTTTGGTGTTAATATCAGGTACAAGAGATGAGTTCAAATCAAGGTGATTCTGGTGGTAATATTTACGATGGACTGAAACTTGGAGTTTTGTTGAATAATAAGTTTGCAACAAAAAGTAGTCTTCTATAGTTTATTTTGTTGTCAATATTTGCTGCTATGGAATTATACAAACCATGTTATATGAAATTTAAGTTTGCAATAGATACAAGCTGAACGTGAATAGTCTTAGATACAGTTTGTGTTTATTAGGATTTTAAAGAAACATATAAGCTTCATTTTCATTTGAGCGTGTGGTTTAGTGCCAAAACATGAGATATTGACATTGTTATGTTCCACCTTTGAAATATTTGCTCCAAGAAACTTGCCTTTTATTGTCTAGCATTGTATCTCTTCATGTACTGTAAGTGGCCTCATATATAATTCAATCTCATGCCCAAGTTGATATGCTTTATCATGTAGACATACTAAAAATGAACAAGAGCATGCTTATGAAGTACATTGCTCAAGAGAAAGAAGTAGGGGAGCTTCTAAAATAATTGAGGAGGTATGAAATGTTTTTTCCATCATTATTATATGAGTAGAGCATTTTTAACTTAACCCCTCCATGATTATGTTGCCTATATTGGTTTTGTAGTATTTGGTGCCATTCATGGAACGAGAAAACTATCAGCTCCCAAAAAAGTATAGACTTCATCCAAACAATAATATATTCATGGATCAGGAAGAGCATAAAATTCACATAGATATAAATGAATAGTGGTGTGCTGTCCTAAAAAATTTCTTGATTTGCATTTTGATAACAGACGCTACAATCTTCTAAATGTAGTATGTAGTTTCTCATTCCTTGGCACAATCTGTTTGAATCCTACATTGACAACGTGCTATGCAAGATTTTATCTTTATGTTTTTCATTCAACTAGATTCGGCAGCTGAATGGAACCTGTAGCTGAATGGGGGAGATCTTTGGGATAGTTGAAACCAAGTGTAATCTGGCAGCTGCTGGGAGAAATTGTCATCTATGTGAGGTTGCTCTTTAGTGTGTTTTTTTGTGCATTCACAAACTCTGGCATTATTTACTAATGTTGAATATCTCAACCTAATCCATGTCCACAATTTATCTGTAGAGCCTTGCAGATAGTTGTTTTCCCTTAAATAGGAACCCCTCAGCAATCTGCCTTCATGGTATGCTTACAATTTCTGAAGATGTTCGATCTGTATTAAGTCTTCTATTAAAATGTTACTGTGTTTATTCTTTCACTATTTTGAATTTTTCTGTTATGGTGATGTCATGATCTACCTGCACAATTGTTTCTGCACCAATTTTGTGACACCCACACCTGCCAGGGAAACAAAAACCCGTCGTTAGAGGTGGTAGGGTAATATACAAAGATCCAATGTTCTTCTTTTAGATTGTATTGGTAAAACATTTATTTTAATGTCTCTTCTTAGAAATTTGTCACTGCTAATTTCCAATAATAGTTTTGAAAGTTTCACCGTTTTATACTCATTGTCATAACTTATCCATATTGTTAGGTGTTATCGATTCTATTCATGCATTTGTTGGGAGAAAAATCTCATGGACTTTGCCTTTTCTGCTTAGTTCTTTACGGTAGCTCTTATCAAATTCTAAATTTAAACATGCAAGCACTGCTTTTATCCTAGGAAGGTCAAGAAGTTTCAAGCATGGCCTTTATCTTTCAATCCCTGCATGACAGAATTGGTTGGACTGTTCTGATATCTTTTAAATAATGAGGAAATTGACTTCATTTCTTATAAGGGAAGGGGGGCATCTCAGGACTCTATCAAGTTATCTTGAGAGTCAAACAAATTAGTCGAGTAGTAAAGTCACCTGAACTATTGAACTAGATGGGTTAATCTTTTTATTTATTTCTTTATTTGGTATAAGTTATAGCTGAATTGTTTATACCCTTGGTCAATGTGTTTATCGGCTTTTCTGAAAAATGCATAAAATGACAAGTTAACATTTTTATGGTTGCATTGAGAAGGCCTACAAAAAGCTTATCCATCTCTATCCTTTTTTCAGACACTCCTTTTTTCATCTATACTAGAATTAGACCTTAATTCGATCTACATTTGCTATTATATATATTTTTATTCATGCTTTTTGATTTTTGATTTTAGCAATCTTTCATATCAAACCAGTTTGTTTATTATCAATCAAACTTTAGGGAAAGTTAATTTTGCAGTTTGTTTGGAAAATGTGCTTTTATTGGTGATTTAGTAGCAAGAGATTTTTTTCCCAACCATGATTAGAGAAGGATTTTGTATATTTTCTTTCCATAGCTTTAATATAATACAGTGGTTTACTTCTCTGATCATGCGCATTGTTTGACCAAAAAAAAGGCTTTGCATTCGAAAGTAAGAAAGGTGTCATCCATAAGGAGGGCCACTTGGTAATTAAGATGCCCACTATCCATTTAGATACTTATCCCAAAGGCATTTAATGATAAACTGAAGTTGAAAAAGTGTATCTGCATTTTGGCTGTGCTAATGGAATAAATAATGCTTAATATGATACAAGTACAAGCATCCACACAATATGCTTTAACTTATGCAGTAGTGTTTGAATGGCCATTTGGCTTAGCTGCCCTCCTCAAGCTTTTTGAAATTATAGTTTTAAGTTCAAGTGAAAGTTGCTCCTTTTCTTTCCAGTTTAATGTGATCAGTTTCTTATGGTTGTCAATAAATTTATGGAAATCTGTTTGCATGTATGCTCAGGCTGATTTACTTGACTAAGGGCTATCACTTAGGTGGACATTGTTCATTTCATGCGTTGTCCCACGTTTTTTTGTTGGTTGTTAGATTGTAGTGAATGGTTTATTTTTGCTGGTGGCTTTGTCCCTAACGAATGGTTTTTGGTAGGTCATATTTTTCTTTGTTTCTTATGTTTAGCTTTCTAATGCTATCGTGAAGCTATGCAGGTTTTTAGATTGTAATGAAATTTGGTGGATATGTCGCTTGCTGAACAGTTGCAATGGTTCACATAGGAAGGGGTTCGTGAAGCCATCCTACAACCATGTTCATTATGCATTCGGTACAACAGTGACGTTATGTGTGAGTTTTATAGGAAAAAATGCAACCCGTGACAGGATTACCAATAAAAACAGACTTTGCAGGATATTGGATTAAGTTAGTTCTGCAATTTGTTTGGAAAATCTGTAGTTTGTTTAAGACCAATGTTTATAAGAAGATATTTAAGAAGCCGTATATACCAATAAATTGAAATGTATCTCATGTATGGTTACATTGTTGTCATGTTATACTATATTATGATATGTTTTTGATTTTTATATATTCTTTTGGCATATAATATATGAGTTTTATTGATTAGGATTAAGATAAAATGACTCTGAACGAACAAGCTTCATGTGCATTGCATGAGAGTATTTGCTATAAAATCTCTAGAGTCTTTTTCATGGTTAAGAAAGACCATAAGTAAAGACTGTATAATGTTAAAAAAAAATATTACAAAAAAATATATCAATATGTAAAAGGTCCCGTGCATAGCTATCAATCTGTGTGGTGACAAATGAGAACAATGTAGTTGACCTTTATTTATGAAGCAAAAGCACTTATAAATGTGATTATCTTATTTTACAATACTTGCATATGTATTCATCATATGATAAAAATAGGCAACATTAAACATATCATGTGTATGCCACCATAGGAACGTTTTGGCTTTGTTCAATCTTCCCATGCAACGGTCAATGACAACATGCTACACTCATGTCACCGTTGTCGTCTTATGTGTACTTTCATGGTTTAAATGAACTATTGTAATAAGCAATATTATTCAAAATTATGTAATTGTTCTTATTTATACACACAATAAATGAGTCTAACTTTTTTTTTTTGCCAAAATAAATGAGTCTAACTGATAAAGTACAAAATGGACAGAGAATTTAACTGTATGTAAAAACTCTACGTGCAACGCACGGGTAGCTCTTGCTCGTTTGACCTTAGAAGGCGCTTGCCTGGGAAAGCGCTTTCCAAGGAAATTTAGTATAAGACCTTGTAAGGCACTTCATAGACAAGTGCCTTCCAAGGCCTACTTCTATATTTAATTACAAGACCTTTGAAGGTGCTTGCCTCGGAAGCGCCATAATACAAGTCACTTTTTTTTTTTTGGAAAAAAATAAAGCCAGCTGTGGTGCTTTCTCATAGCTGACACTTTTTTTTTAACAAAAATAAAGGCCTTGTGTGGCGTTTATTTAAGGAAGTGTCATAGAAGCTTAACACTAGCTATGGTGCTTATAATATTAAGCGCCACAGCTTCTAAATATTTTTTTTTTAAAAAAAAACAACTATCAAAGAAGTTCTATAAGAGGGGCATCACTAAATCCCTTTTTTGTAGTAGTGCATATAAATGAATAAGATATTGCTCTATCTTTTTCTTCAATTCTCTCTTCATATCTCTTCATCTCTTTCATCTTAATCTCTTATATTTTCTTGATTTCATAACATGTTATTAGCACGAAGCTCTAACGAAGTATATTTTTCTCACCATTGGTTTAACGATTTCTCCTACCTTCTTTTACCGTATATCTATTTGATTTATCTGGGATGATCTAAGACATTATATGGAATTAAAGAGATCCTTTTACCGATTATTTTATATATCGGGTTCCATGATTAAGATTGGAGATTATTGATACTTTATTCTCCTTTGCAAATTTTTTTACTTTTATTTATCATTTTTCGGGAATCTCTTATTATGCAACATTTACATTTTTTTTATTTTATATTATAGTATTATTTATATTTTATGTTGTTATATCATGTTATTTCATTTTATTTTTGTTTCATTTGTTTATTTACATATTTAACATTTATATATCTTTATTTTATTTACATTATATTGTTTATTTTGTTTATTTTATATTATTTATTTCATCTTGTTTTATTCTTATTTTATTTGTATTTCATTTATTTATATTAATATATTATTATATCATTATGTCAATCTTTTATTTTCATTGGTATATTATTACATTAATATATAATAGTATTATATATGATCAAATAATGTGATCTATATGATCATGGGCTTATCTATTGTTCATATTTGATTATAAATTTGAATTTACTTAATTTATTTTATAGCATTTTAATTATATTAAAAGGTCAAAAGCAATAATATTCTTAATGAATGATCGAATGACCATAAGTCACATTACTTTTGTAATAGTTCTCATATAAAAGAATGCTATTGGTTTCATTAAATTGCATGATTGACAAGAAAAATGCTGGCACTTTAATAATTTAATTGTTATAAATATCAAAGCCATGAAGCCTAAAGATTCAAATATCAAGTTAAACAAAAATATTTTTTAGCTTGGCAAGATTTTTGCTATGTTCCTAAAGACCAATATTTGGAGAAATTGATGATGTGCTATTGAAAGCAAAGAACATGCCTATAAGAGTGAAAATGAACATGATCACATTGCATTAGTGGAATTAATAGTTGAAAGCTAGGAATACTTTATCTTGGATATTGAACCACAATCTTGGAAATAATAACATTTCTAAGGTCATTAAAATGATGAGCAAATGTTATACTATGACTAGAAGTCGTATGGATAGAAAAATGGTATAATATGACCAAAAGTCATATAGACTAATATGTATCAATTTATTGAAAGTAAATATCAAAATGGTTGTCAAGCTAAAAAGACCATGAGATATTGTGAAAAATACCAAAAGTAGTTATGATGCTCAAAGCAATAAGTTATGGAGATAGATGACCAAATTGTAAAGCCAAAAGAAATAATGGTGAGCCTTGCAGGCTATATGATTTTGATTTTGATTAGTGTTTAAATTTAAATTTATTGTGATTAATTTGTGAGAGAAATTCTTCTTTGATATTGTGATATCAAGAAGTGTTCATGAGTGATATATGAAAATAGACAAAAAGGTAATTATTGGTCATTTTAAAATTTTAATATAGTGCCAATTTATTTAAAAATTTAAACATTATTGGTAATTATTGATATTTTGATTTCATGGCGTTTTATGATTCTACCTCGTGGTTATTGTCACTATGCCATATAACTCCCAAATGAAATGGTTTCTATTATTTATTCATATAACCTTCAATTAGACAATTAAGTTGTTTAATTATCTTATTTATATATAATTGTACAATTTATTTATAACTTTAAGTATATGGTGTATGCGATGCGTGATGTTAGACCCTTATCTTATTTCCACATTTTACAATTTGTGTTCCAACTTAATTATGTTGTGTGTGACCACTAATTGCCTTGTTTTGTCATTTCATGTGCTCTTTAATTCACCATTTAATTACATTAAATGCCATAGAGTGTAAGGAATTTTGGTGAATAAAATTTAGGATGTTACATTTCTTCCCCGTCAATAAAATTTTGTCCTCAAAATTTTGGATATCACATAACATTGATTATCCATGGGGAATCCTATCTTAATATGCCATTTATCTTGGTTGTATGCATGTTCATAAAGCATGCATCATAAATGATCAGCTAAATGTGTGTTAAATGCCTATCAGCACTCACACCGTCAACCCGTTTCGTACTCAGGGGTCACACAACCAATTACTGCACTGTTTGTCCATTAGGTCTTACTGTCTAGGGAAATAGCCCTATGCAAACTTGCACATCGGGTATTACTGCATCTGTCTCTGTTTAGCATAACTTTGTTTGCATAGCAATCTACTAGCCAGAGGACATACTAGTCCAACAGGTTTGATGATCTCAAGACATAGAGTCTACTAGTTACTATAGGCCTCGTTGCCTTGTTAGAACGCTACCCAGTGTATTTAGCCTTATGACTTATGTCATTCTATTCTTACAATACTTAATATTCGAGTCTTACTGCTCTATACAAACATGTACATTGGGGCTTACTACCAACCTACCTGCTTGTAGACATGACTGTTTGTACTATACCTTCCTGTTCGGTGTTTGAGACCAAATGACTATTTGACCCTTACTGCGCATATTGTGTGCATTATTCTAGATTAAATTACTATTTTACCCTTACTGATTATACTGTGTGAACTGTAACATGAGTGGGTAATTGATTCTATGAGGCTACAGCTGTTGAGAGATATTCGCTACCATTTTGCCCTACTATACTAGGGATCATCCTAATCTTCGTTTACATTTTGCAATCATATGTGTCTGTTGGTGTTCAAGATTAACTAACTGTTTATCCCTACTGACCCCATATGTTGTGTCACTTTTGACCTCACAGGTTAAATCATGATAGACCATAATGGTTGTACTGTGATGTGGGATGATTAATATTGGTGTGGCTGATAACCTCTCCTGTAACTCTTAAAAATTGTATATAGATTCACCATATTTCTACTACCCACTCTAATGTTTCACACTGTCAAATACAATATAGGTGGGGCTGCACTGTCTATCCTATTTTTCTTACTACCTCAGTTGGATCCCACGTGGCCTCCATAGTAACACACGATCATTCATAGAAAATGCGATAATACATATGCCATGCACTATATAAGTAACAAAATTATAACACCATAAATATGACTGTCATTGGCGTTTGGGTACAAACCTAGTTTGTGCCCCTATTGGCCAGCTGCATACATTATTGAGGATCATGTAATTGTATGACCCCTACTTATGCCCTGTTGTTATTTTTAACTTCAATCCGAAAGCCTCTGACTTCAAACTAATCTACTCTATAAAAAACTCAACTCGAGAACCTTCCGCTAAAAACTACTTTATTAGGTTTAAGTCTTGGGATATGGCTGTAACATATACTAGGATTAGCTAATGATGTTTTACCTTCTTGGAACCAAGCCTTTTGGATTTTTTTAGCAACCAAGATTAAAGATGATTTGATAGCCCTCGCTTCTCGAATAACCATCGGGTTGTCTTTAGTAAGTGGTGCCTCCTTAAGCAATTGGTCAAGGGCTCCTGTCATCCAGGTAATAGCAATGCAAGACCTACTCCGGATCGATGCCTCAACCTCTTCATTTTAATACCTTCAAAATCCTATTTTTTGGTTAGGTCAGACTATTAGGGGATTTTCATATACTAACTTATTTCACATAGTGTGGAATGAGAACACCAAGATCAATCGAGTATGATATTATAATGGTAGTCTAGTATGGCTAATTGGTCAGTCAGACGAGGAAGACCAAATCCAATAACCGACATTCAAAATGCGTGGGAATTTATATATATAAATGGAGAGCTTGACTCAGTAAGAAACACCATAGGGAGCGCTCGCTCTGGGGGTCTGACCCTGGCTATTGTTTTAGCTATGAGAGCCTTACTGACTACCGGGGCCGTATCCTATTTATTTGATCATAAATGGGGATTGGGTAAGATGATGGTTCCAAAGGGGGCTTCCAGAGCATCAAGTTCAAAGCCTTACCCTCGGGAGAACCTGGATATAAATCTCCCAGCGGCTGAAGAGGATGGGGATCAGCCTGACATCCAAACAACACCTTATTCGCTCTGCTACAATGAACCAACTAAAGACCATCAACATGTTCGTCTTCCAAAAGCTATCCTATCCCTCGGACTGAGCGAATTAAGGCCCGGTTAGAAGGAACAGAACCGTTGGTTAGTCTCATGTACTGACTTGGAATTACAAAGTATATTTTAGCTTTAGATAACAGGCTCTACTTAATACCTGTAAAGTAAAGGCTCTTCGAGGCCTGCCCCTACCCTTTTCCCTAATTCTAGGAAAAGAACAGACTAGTTGTCGCATTATCTGCTGCTCTCATTTTCAGTGCTTGAATCTTTCGTCTTGCTTTTTCATTTAGGGAATTACCCTGGGGGGAGAAGCAACAACTTGAATAAGCTGTTTGGTGTTAATGGCATAAGCTCTTGGTGAAATTTCACTTCAGTTATGCTCGTTGTTTCTCAAAAGTATTTTTTTTCTGGGAACATGGTCAACCAGAAATTATTATGTTTGCCATTCTTCATCCACCGATGCAGAAAATGCTCTAGTTTTCCATTCTCATATGAGGCCAGAAAGTTTATTGGTAATAGGTCGGCATGAAGTGATTCATCATGCTTAAACATGAGGCGATCACTCGTTAGGGACGGTTTATATATCATCAAATTCCCACAAATGGAATAAGATCTTCTAATACGAGGGCGAGTGACTGGTCAAGGCATGAAACTTAGTCATTTTGATCAACATGGCTGCGGGTTTATGTGTTTGAACTGACTACGACCAAAGTCGTGGCTACTTCAACAAAAAGAAGGGCGACCCCCTAAAAAAATTGAAAGAAGTACCTCACCTTACTTAAGAAGAAGTAGTTGGAGTTGGGCTCCGAACTATGAGAGTTTGGTTTTGTTTTATGTTTCTAAGAGTGGTCTGCTCCCTTATTTGATCAGACCGCTCCTGGTGTTCGAACTAGTCATTAATGATCGGTTCATTGGTATCCTTTCAGTATGCATTGCGAACACTTTCATTTTTAGCATCTCATCTTCTCTAGAGAAGCGAAACTCGAACGGATAGAGCAGATGGTCCAACTACATAACTTTTTCTTTTTCATTACTTCTATGGTCGTGCCTCATAGCTAGAGCACAAAATTAAGAATGCTCTATTCTTAGCACCAAAGTCTTATTATTTTGAAATAGAAGAGGGGGCTAAGGTTATAAAGCACAAGGGGGCCGCTTCAGCCTTTGCCACATAAAACTGGTTTGTGTCACAGTACTATGATATCACTCAGACAGAGCGGGTACTGGTTAAAATGCCCTTCAAAATGTTTTGCTTTACATGCACCTTCAGTTGTGGTGGCAGGATCTCGGTTTGAAGATTGGCTTCCCTTCAAGGAAAATTCCATCTTTTTACGCTTTGGACGACTGTGTCTTGTTGCACCATTGGATGTACAAATTATTCAGGATCATATGACTGTATAACCCCTACTTATTGCCCTCACTGGCTGCATGCATTATTCTGGATCATATAACTATATGACCCCTACTTGTCCAGTATGTATACACAATTCAGGGCCAACTCCCTTACTTATCCAGTAGGTATACACAATTAAGGGCCAACTCTCCTACTTGTTTGGGAACTACAACTGGATCATAGACCACAACTATGTAATATGCCTTCCTAGCACTGTGTATCATAATTGGGTCCCCTTTGAGTTGTTGGGGTACTTATGCTTTCCCCCCAAATGATACTTGTGCTTTTCCCGTAACAGTTAGATACTATGTATGCCTTATACATATCACAAAAGATGGCATACACAAAGCATATACAAGTTCACATAATGTATGAAAGATAGATTTACTACATTGGCTTTTTTTGGATGATATTGAATTTCTGAGTTGAAATCTTTAAGTAGATCTATCTATTTACCTGTCTGCCAGGATTATTTTGCTTGTCCCTTTCTGTGTTCTGTTAACATGCCAAGTATTTATTGTATTAGGTCAGGTCTAACATCTTGACCCTGCTCAGCACCTGCACCTCTTGGTCTCACCATCTTTGTGTTTCACTATATGGAAACAAGGAAGAGGTAAATGTCATATAGTTACAAGGGTATATCTGTCATTTCACAAAGTTTTGGGTACATAGATACGTTTGAAATAACATATTATAGACATTTACAGTTGTCAGGAAAAGCCTAAAACAACATACATCCTCTAAACTATTGTACAACATGTGCTTGCTCTTTTTCATAACATGTCACCACATATACATGTGACTTCCCTGGGTTGGGCACGTTAACCTTTATGTACCAGTGCCAAAATGCAGATATCGGTATCCCGTGATTGCCCTTGTCTCAAAAATTATGCCCACTGTCTCTAGGCATCAAAATACTGTGCATGGACTATATATCAGTATTGGTACATGCTCTTGGTCATGTACTTTGTGATATGCTCCATGAAGTCTACTAAGCTGTCATTCGGATCCCGCTCTATAACCTCATTCTTCCCCCAGACCCCAAAATGTAGTATCTGGGAAAGTGTACATCATTGTGTGGATCCACATGTCATCCAGGTCTCTAAATCCAGAAGCCCCTACTCATACTATACTGAGATTAGACTATCTGAGTATTTTGTATGCTAATCTGTAAGGGTGTCATGCTTTTAGATAGCCTACAGATATATACTCCGGATGTCCTCCTATAGCTTTTGATCTAACACCGGGTCTGACTTTGTCTTATTTGTCTGTGGCTGATCAATGTCCCCCACTAATGATCCTACTGGTGATTCTGTTCTAGGATGAGGTCTATATTTTGGCCTTACTCGGACTCTCTCTCTCTCGGTGTCCATGACATCCTTATACCACCCTCAGACCAGAATTATGATACTAGTTGCCCTCAGGGTATTCACTGTTTCTCCGGGGCTGGTTCACAGAAATACTCCCTTTCTATGCATATGTCATGTCACTGTATAATCAAGACTATTTCAGTATACTATTCTGTTGCCAAAACTACTTGCTATGATACTAAAATATTAGATCCTTATCTTATTTCCATATTTTACAATTTGTGTTCCAACTTAATCATGTTGTGTGTGACCACTAATTGCCTTGTTTTGTCATTTCATGTGCTCTTTAATTCACCATTTAATTCCATGAAATGTCACAGAGTGCAAGGAATTTTGATGAATAAAATTTGGGATGTTACATGTGAACTATATATATAATGCAAGTTAAATTTATGGATGATCAAATAGTAGAGAATATTTGAAAAAGAACTATGTATATCATAATTATTCATTATTCTATATTATAATGCACTTGTCTTTACATTTCTCTTAAATTAATTTTAGCCCCTAAATGTCAAAAATCTTTGCAATAAGATCTTTATGTATTTTGACTATGGATCCCCTCATATTTCTTTATGTAGTGGAAAATTCTAAACATGTCATACTTTGAATATGCATCAAAAGAGGCAAATAGAAGCATATTATTATTAATGAGTAATGAAGTTATATAAAAATGCTATAATATATGTTAGTTCCTGAAGAACATAAATATAAAAAAATCGATATAGTTCCTGGAGAATTAATATAGGTTTTTCTTAATTTGATTGGAGGAAGAAGAATTGATCATGAAATGTTATAATCTATAGATTTACATCAGAGTTTCACTCTGTAAAAGGGTCTAAGTGATAGCCCAATGGACTGAAATCCATGATTGTATGTGAGTTATGAAGTACTTGAGCTTTCAAGTAAAAGATAGATTATTGGCTTGCTATATACTGGTTTGTCTTTGAAATATAGAAATAAAGAAAGTGCATTTATATGATTCATACTTGAAGGGGAGATTGTTAAAATACAAGTGAGTTAATATTGAAAAGTTCCACTCATATACTTCCTCACAAAATCTATTGATCTCCCAAAAATGGAGGTTATATTGATAAGGCTCATATACTTACGGAAATTGAAAAGACTGTTGTTGGTTAAGTAACATGTCATAGTAAACCGTAGTTTACTGATCTAAAAAAATTTATTGTTGGCATATGATTTGTTTGATCATCTGAGTTATATATAAAATATTACATTTGATATCCATCGAAGAACCAAAAGATTCTTCATGAATAGCCAACACATTATATAAGTCAAAAATTATCGTGTGCTGCTTGTTCTCAAAGAAATTTGATTATGAGAGTATCACAAGTCATGATTTGAAATGTATCTCTATATTTCTAGAAATATATTAAACTCATATATGGGCCCTTGTAAACCATACAAGTTTTCAATGAATTTGATAGATGTATCTATATAAGGGCCTATTTCAATTGGCAGCACAAAAGCACATTTATGTAAGTCGAGATAAAACTCTTCTCACATACTTACCTCGTACGCTATAAATCATGTTAGAAAAGAAGCTTCTACCGCTAATCCAAATATGTACTAAGATGGTTACCTGTGTGATTATTATTAGTTTGAAACTTGAGGTTTGTAAGATTATTTGAATAAATCATTATATTGAGTGTGCAATTTCTAGATAATATGATTTTGAAATCATTTATTAAAGCCTCTATAAATATATAGATCAACACTTTTGAGAATAAATTTTATTTTGATGTTGGCATATTTGATCTTATACATTGCAACACTTATATACATCAAGCCAAAAAATTTCTCCTGATAAAATTAGCTTTTGGTCAGGAGTCAGGATATTCCACCTTAAAAAGTTTGAATTTAGATTCCCATCAATCCTCCACAATGCACATAGATGAATATTTAAAGGAAACTGGGATAAATGTTAGTTTAAGAACCTCCTTCTTCTTATTTGCTTCTAAATGAAATAAAAGGATGTTTCTATTGGAAACAAATGGATTTAGGAGACTTATATTGTATGATTAGTTGATTGTCATTTGACAAAGTTTTCCTAACATGAGGAGGAGAAATTGAATAGCAAAAAAAAAAAAAAAACAGAACACAAGGAATGCATTTTTACTATCAAGTATAGATAATCAAATATAACAATATAAACCTGAAGTTCATTAGGCTTTGTATTCATGAAATATTTCATAAAATCTGCCAGATGCAATTACTGACATAAATGAGAATTACTAAATCTTATATTCCAGTTGAAAATGCTCTAATCAGTATAAATGAAAGCGAGACATGCTTGAAGCATGAGAGAATAATCGGTTCCAAAAGAAAAAAGAAAGGAGCAAATAATCAAGAAAATCATATTAAAGAGGCAGATACTCCAGAAGAAGCCAAGACATAACTAATTGCAGAAACTTCAAAAGAAGTTCAGGTACCTAAAAGTAATAAAGAGATCTCAATGAATTATGTCATGGAAAAAATGGAACCGAAAAGATTAAGTTGTCAACAACAGTCTTGATAATAATTTCTTGTGATCAATTGAGGATGTTATGTATAAATCTATCTTGCGAGTCGACAAAATGATGACTAGCCAAAAAGGAAAAGTAAGAGGGGAAAAACGCAATGACAATGGGAGTCAGCCAAGGTCTTTCTAGATGTGAGTTGTAATATCACTTTCCCTTTTCCTTGAACCTTAGCAATTTGGGAGTCAGCCAGATAACTGTGGTTTCCCCTTCTTCAAAGGAGGTAAACATCTCTTTGTGTTGCACAGATGTGCCTGGTAGATCCTAAGTCTACCACCCATTTCTTTACATCAAAGACAAGAAGGGCTTGTGACACCACAGCAATAATGATTTCTTCATCACTGCTATCAATCGTCTCCTTCAACCAAATTCACATTTGGCTTAGGAGAATTTTCACCCCTTTGAGAGTTATCTCCCTTAGCCCTTTTCCTATACTGTACTGCATAATGACCTGGTTTTTCACTGACAAAACAATTGCCTGTCTTTTTTTTGGGGTTAGTGTCTTTGGGCCTGTAGTAAGGTTTCTTATTTTTATTCTTTTTGTTTTTGGGATCATACCTCTTGTTGTGCAGCTTTTCCTCGACTAGGTTTGCTTTAGTGGCCATTTCTTTGCCCTTTGCAACTTGTATCGCCTTTCGGTTGGTATCTTCAATGATGATATGAATGATCAGATCATTTAGAGACAATTGTTTCTGTTTGTGTTTCAGTTGTTGCTTGTAGTCATTCCATGAATCTGGAAGCTTCTCGATTAGTACACCAGCCAAGAACTCATTTGGTAGATTGATCTTCTCAGCTCGAAGCTCTTCATTCAGCTTGTGGTACTCGTTGATATGGAGTTTGATGTCTTCGTCAGTTGTCATCTCCCATTTGTAAAAGTTAGCTCTTAAGGACAACGTCCTTGGACGTGACTCGTATTACATAATGTATTTTTAGGAACTAAGCCAACAAAAATGACTCTATTAATATTGATATCGATAATGATATTGATATGGATGATGATGATAATATTGATATTGATGCATTTTATGTTTTGATGAACAAAAGGACTCAGGAGATGTAAGAAGAGCTATAGATTGAGATGGATTAATTATCTAAGACCTGACATCAAACGAGGCAACTTTAGCTTACACAAAGATCAAACCATTATTCAACTTCATGCTCTCCTCGAAAACAAGTAAGTTCCACATTCATACAGCCCCACTTTTCTCAAAGGTACCCTTCTAGTTTACAAAATCCTATTTCCTCCAGTCCTATTTATAAGCAACTTTCTCTCTCATAGGGTTGGTTCCTTTTATAAGCAATTTTCACTTTTTGTCTAAAACTGTAAGCTTCTTTTCCCTAATCTATCCTTATTAAATACTCATTCTCTCTCATATCTTATACTCATTATCTCTCATACTTTTTATCGATTCTCTCCTACACTCTTTTCATAAATAGGAGTATATATGGAAAAAATATGGTATTTTTGACACACTTATTATTTTTAATTACCAATTCATTTTGCACAATCAAGAGAAAAATTACTTATAAATAGGACTGGATGGAGTATGTTTAACTTATCCGCCAATCTTAATGTTTCCATGTGAATACGTGCTCGGTGACATCACTATATGAAGTAATGTTTCCATGTGATCATCACGAGCACTTCATCAAATGATGATTTTTTTGTAGCAGTAATCATTATTTTGAAAATCAAACTGATTAACAGGTTAAAACAACATTTTTCCTATAAAAGAGGAATTTAACGGTGCCCTTTTTTCAACTCTTCTTTGAATAAACGCCGTAGCTAACAATTTATTTTTTTTAAAAAAAAAGTTCAGAAGCTACGACGCTTCTTAATATAAGTGCCAAAGGTTAGTATTAGGCTTGTACAACACTTTCTTAAATAAATGTTGTGCAAAAACTTTAGTTAAAAAAATGAAAAGCTAAAGCTACGACGCTTCCGAAAATAGCGTCATAGTTGGGATCATTTTTTAGCATTTTTTTTATTTTAAAAAAACGCTATTCGACGTTTAAAAATAAAGTGTTGGATAAGGTTGGGAGAATGTAAGTCAAAAGAGATCAAGTTTCAATACATCATTATATTGAAATCAAAAAAATGAACAAAAGATAGAAAGAGAAGATAGGATTTTTAGGTCAAATAAAAGTTCAAATTAATTAATCTTAATTTAAACCTTATTGGAGTGTAATATTTTATTTACTGACATGGTTATTAATGTAATATTAAACCAAAAGATTCGGTAATAAAAACTAAAAGACTAAATGATAAAGTCCATGAATTAAAAACTCCAAATATCTGAGTTAAAAAAAAATCACTTGCTTCATTCTTGAGTTAAAAAAGCACGTTAAAAATGTTACCAAAAAAATTTTAAAAAAATTATAGCTTGACTAGCCAAGTTGACGGTAGGCAAGGCTTGGCAAAGCTTGGAAAGGCTTGATAGGCACTCTCTTGGAGAGCGCCGGCGAAGCTGTTGGAGGTGCTTGGCCGGTGCTCTCTGGCGAAGCCTCCCCTAAGCTTGCCCACTCCCCAGCACCTTTTCCCACGATTTGACAAGTCTAAGTCTAAAGCTTGTCATTTTCCAATTCTTTACCTACATCAGCCTGAGTGAAAGTATAATGAAAGGAAAGAAAGTAGGCTACAAGACCACTGTTGGCTTTCATGCGCAATATTGATTAGCCTTGCATGTGCAATGTCTTGCCTTGGATATTATATATACATAGAGAGTTCAGATCGAGCCGAGCAAGAATAGAGAGAGATTAGACTGAGTCAATTGAGAGAGAAAAGAAGGCGAGCTTCATCACCTTCATTCCTCTTTTATATGCTAAGCACAAGCATCCAAGGTTTAAGCTCCACTGATACTTCAAAGTTATTAATTAAGGCAACACTACAAAAAAACACTGAATTTGCCTTGGAATTTGCGACAGAATTTGTGACAGAATTGATTTCCGATAGAATGGATTCCGTCGGCAATAATAGCATCACAAACGAATTTATGACAGAATTCATATTCCTTCAAAAATTTGTGACAGAATTCATTTCCGTTGCAATTTCTGACAGAATTCAATTTCGTCGCAAATTCCCTTGCAATTTTCGTCGGAAATTCCCTCACAACTTCTGACTGAATTCATTTCCGTCACAAATTTTTTTTAAAAATTTTAAAAATCCACGTGGCAACTCTGGCAACCGCCCCCTCATCGCCGGCGGCGCGTGGCAGCTCTGACGGCGTCCACCTTGTCGCCGGCCCCCAGATCCACCACGTGTCGCAACCTCCCTCCGCCACGTGTCGTAACCTCATATTTCCTGGAAATGCAACTCAACTTACCCCTCCTTTGGTTTGAACCCACGACCTCATCCGTACGTGCGCCATGCCTTACGGATGAGCTCGACTGCTTTAGTGTTCTATTACTACACACAATTATGTATATAATCATATGAGTGTATTTTGTTTTAATTTCTAAAATTAAATTTTTATTAACATTAATTAATAACTAATAAATAATTATTAAATAATATTTTATTTACTAATATTAATTAATAACTAATAAATTTTATTTTTTATATGACTATTTTGCCTTTACAAGGACCAAAACCTATGATTGAAAATAAAAAATATTTTTGAAATTAAAAAATAATAATAAAAAATAAATTACAAATAATAAATTTATAAAAATATTTTTTTAAAATTAAAATTAAAATTTAAAATATTAAATAATTAAAAAAATAATTTCTTAGATTTTCCACGGAATTTCTGACGAAAGTGAATTCCATCGAAAATTCCCTCGTGGAATTTTTGACGGAAATGAGTTCCGTCGAAAATTGTGAGGGAATTTCTGACAAAATTCAATTCCGTCGAAAATTGTATTCCGTCAGACATTCCATCACAATTTGTGACGGAATCAAATTCTGTCAGAAATTCCTTGACAAAAGTCAGAATTTCCTACGGAATAATTAGCCACGGAAAAAATTCTGTCTGAAATTCAGTAAAAAAATTTTCAGACGGAATTTTCGACGGTTTTTCCTACAGAATTTCTGACGGAATTTAATTTTATCGCAAATTCCGTTGGAAATTCCATGTTTTTTGTAGTACAAGCTTCATCACCTTCCTTTCTCATTTAATTTATATATATATATATATATATTTGGCATTGTCTTAGTATATTTTCTTCCATTTAATTTGCCAATGCTTTCCCTTAGAAATATTTTATTATGTGGGTTATAGATTTTTTTTTTGTATTTTAACTTATTTTCTTTCTTTTTTTTAATAACAAGAAGTCAATTAAGAACTTGGTAATTAAGTTAACTATTTGGTTATATGTATATATATATATATATATATATATATATATATATATATCACCCTTCATTTAAACACTTTCATGCGAATAATTCATTTCTTCAATTTCAATTCATCACTTTCAATTCACGCAAATTATCTTACTTTATCACTATTCATTATATTTGTCCTACATTATCATAATAATAATAGTAATAATTAATATCACTATTCATTTATCTTATTTTATATCAATATATTTTGGTCAAACTTACTTTATTTACACGTTTGGATTTTTTTTATATATATTTTTTTATAGTTGATGGATTCTACGGCACTTTTTAAGGAAGTTCCATAGGAAGTAGTTACCTTAGCTAGCACTTTTATTTTAAGCGCCGTATAAGGTAATACCTTAACCAACACTTTTAAAGAAAGCGTCATACAAGGTGTTATAAATTTTCACATCCCGCCATTTTTCCCGCATTGTCATCTTTCTCGTGCGTCCTCGGCTCTCCGCCATTTTCTAGAACTAATTGGTCTACCACATTGTCTCTGTTCGGTTCCTACTCTACCTTTCATTATCTATTGTCCCCACTCACTCCTTTCTTCAACGTCGGGAATTATACGCTTTGTTGGCCCCCACTATTTGATTTTCTTGTCTTCTCGTGCGCATTTCTTCAGATCTTTTTTGGTCACCGTACTTCCATTATGGTACAAAGCTTGGTCACCCACTTGTTGTTTGCTTTGTCTTAACCTCTTGCAAGAAGTTTCGCTTACTTGTAAGTATTTTTTAGATAAAAGTTTAAGAACATATGTTTTCTTTTTCTTTTTTCAAATTTGTCATAAATCTTATGTGTGCTCATGATTTTTTTTTTTCAGGTTTTTATTTGAAGTTTTAACTGTCTTCTTAAATATTGGTCTCTTGTCCGTGTTTGTTCCCTATCTCAGCCTACAGAAGTTTCCAGCTTGTAAGTTTTTATGTTTTTTTATTGGTCATGTGGAAATTGTTGCTCAAATTGTGCAATTTATCTATAGTTTCGCATGCTGCTTTGCCATTATTCCATTATCTTAGATTTTGTGTGTTCAATGAAGGATGTTCGTTATACTGCCGATTTTTTGTAAAAAATAAATGGCAGAACATAAAAGTAATTAGTAACTGCTAGAGCCAAGCAACTATTGTCAAAATTCTTGATGTGGAAATTATTGTAAGAATTGTTGCCAAAATTGTGCAATTTATCCACAATTTCACATGCTGCATTGCCATTATTCTATTCTCTTAGATTTTGTGTATTCAATTAGACTTGGTAGATTGCTTGATTAATTGTTGATTTAATACTTGGAAAACTTAAATTTGAGGACCTTATGCTGCCAATTTTTTTATTAAAAAAATGACAGAACATTAAAGTAATTAGTAACTGCAAGAGGCAAGTACCTAACTAGTTTTAAAAATATGTTTAAAGTATAGATGGATCAAAAATGGATGTCATGTGAGCTCAAGGGAAATATATAGATGGGGTGAAAGAGTTTATTAGATTTGCAAGCGGGCATATAAATGACCTTAACAAAAACTTGTGTCCGTACTTATCTTGTTGTTATGGAAAGCGGATTAGTCCACTTGACTTGCTAGATCATTTAGTATGTCATGGAATTGATCAATCATATACACGATGGACAAGGCATAGTGAGACGGATGATGCACGTAGTGATCAGGTGAATACCACAATCGATCCTTTGAATGAGTTTGATCGAAGCATATGTGATGATGAGGAGATGGTCTTCAAGAAATGCTAAATGAGGTCGAAGGGGTGCTTCATGACTGTCCTCAAGAATTTGAAGAGTTGAAAGCTGATGCAGAGAAACCATTATATGCTGGTAGTACTAAATACATAAGATTACTAGCAGTGTTGAAATTGTACAACTTTAAAGCACAATATGGATTGAGTGAAATTGTACTACCAAGACATATGAGGCAAAGCGAATACTTTGCTCTACAACTGGCATGAGTTATGAGAAGATACATGCATGCCTTAACGATTGCATATTATTTTAAAAGAAGTTTACAACATTAGAGAAGTGCCCTAAATACAATGCATCTGGATATGGGAAAAAGAAAGGAAAAGGTCCATTGAAGGTCATATGGTATTTTTCCATTATTTTGAGATTCAAGCGACTGTACAGTAATGCAGAGATTGCTAAGCTGTTGATGTGGCATACAGATGAAAGGGTTGAAGACACAAACCTTAGACTCCCTACAGATGCCCCTTAATGGAAAAAATTGATCATAACTACCCGACTTCAGAAATGAAGTAAGGAACCTACGCCTTGCACTTTCAACTATGGAATCAATCCCCACGGGTTTCAGAGTAGTACACACAGTATGTGGCCGGTGATATTGATGATTTATAACCTTCCTCCACACTTGATCATAAAACGTAAGTTTATAATGCTATCCATGTTAATTTCAGGGCCAAGGCAACCTGGGAATGATATAGATGTATACTTGGCTCCTTTAATTGATGACTTGAAGCTACTTTGGGAGGAAGGCGTCATTGTGTATTATGGGTACATGGAAGAAAGTTTCACTTTGAAAGCTATGTTGTTTGGCACAATAAATGATTTCCCTGCTTATGGTAATTTTTTTGGATATAGCGTCAAAGGATATTGTACATGCCCTATTATGAAGATGACACTCATTCAGTACGACTAGATTACTGTAAGAAAAATGTGTGCATGGGACATCAAAGATTCATACCATGGAAACATATTTGGAGGAAGTGAAAAAAGGCTTTCAATGGTGAGTCAGAAGGAGGTAGCCCACCGAAGATGTTGACTGGTGCTCAGGTTTTTAAAAAGGTCAAACACTTGGATAACAATTTTGAAAAGCATGTTGCAAAACAAATTGGGACAAGCGGCTGGAAAAAGAAGTCTATTTTCTTTAAGCTTCCATATTGGAAGTCCTTATATGTAAGACATTTTCTTGATGTGATGCACATAGAAAAAAATATCTATGATAGTCTAATTGGCACATTGCTCAATATGCAAGGGAAGATCAAGAACAATGTGAATGCTAGGTTGGATTTGGTTAACCTGGGAATCATAGAAGAGTTGCCACCAGTTGAGGAAGGGCATCATACTTATCTACCTCTAGTGGCTTATACTCTATTGAGGAAAGAGAAGAAGTTATTTTGTGAGTTTTACCAAGGAGTCAAAGTTCCAGAGGGCTATTGTTCAAATATAAAGAATCTTGTATTAGTGAAAGAGTTGAAGTTAAAGAACCTCAAATCTCATGATTGTCATATGCTATTGCAGAATTTCTTACCGGTTGGTATACAGTCAATCTTACCTAAAAAAGTAAGGAATTCCATAACTAAACTTTGCATGTTCTTCAAGTTGATTTGCAGTAAAGTGGTTGATTCAACAAAGTTATAAGATTTGTAAAGGCTTATTGTTTGTACTCTGTATGAACTTGAAATGTATTTTCCACCTTTATTTTTTGACATTGTGGTCCATCTAACCATACACTTGGTGAAAGAATTTCAATTGTGCGGTTCAGTGTACCTAAGATAAATGTTCCTGAATGAGCGATTTATGAAAATTTTATAAGGGTATGTGAAAAATAGATATTGATCGATGGGTGTATAGTTGAACGTTACATGGTTGAAGAAGTAAGTGACTTTTGTATTGATTTTCTATCAAATGTTGACCTTGTAAGTATCCCAAAGCCTCATCATGATGGGCGAACATCAGGAAAATGAACAAGTGAAAAGGATGTAATCAGCATATCAGTGACTGAATGGGAGCAAGCTCACTTGTATGTGCTACATAACACTGATGAGGTTGAACCGTATGTTGAAGAACATAAGGATGCTCTTCTATTGCTACATGGTGAGAGGAATGAAAATTTGATAACAAAAGTGCACAATCGACATTTTCCAACTTGGTTAAAAAGGCGTATTATTGATGATGTGGAGAGGAATCCTGATTCTGTCTTTGAAAACTTAAGATGGATATCGAATAGACCAAGCTTAAATGTATTGTCTTATAATGGTTATGCAATCAAAGGTTACACATTCTACACACAAGAACATGATACAAGGAGCACGATGCAGAATAGTGAGGTAACATTTGTTGCTGATTCTTGGCACATATCTAGTGCCAAAGACATACACCCTATCTACATAACAATATCATACTTTGGTGTCATTGAATAAATATGGGAGTTAGATTACACTATGTTGAGGGTTCCTGTCTTCAGATGTAAGTGGGTTAACAACAACAGCGGATTACAGACATATAAGTTAGGGTTTGTTCAAGTGGATCTTTCTAAAGTTTGGTATAAAGATGATCCTTTCATTTTAGTATCACAAGCAAAGCAAGTGTTTTTCATTTCAGATCTTGCTAAGAAGAACTGGTCCATTGTACTTCCATCAAATAAGAATTATCAAGAACAAATTGATACTGAAAGTAATGAGTGTTTGAATCTTCCTGACGATGATCTTTCCTTTGACATGTTATGGTCAAAATATATTGATATAGATGAAGATGAAAATAAAGATGAACCCTTATACGTGAGACATGATCATGGAGAGGGGACTTGGTTTTTATATCAAACAAGAGAGAGGAAAAAATGATAGTGAGTACCTTGATTTTTACCTTGTATATTTTATTACACGTATTCATATATTTTAACTTAATTTACTTTTATTTCCATGTTTATCACTATGCACCAATGTTTTGTTTGGTATTTTAACTTATAGGAAAATGGATCCACACAATGGAGATGTGATTAAACCATAATTTTATATGAATTTTCCATGATTAATTTGGGATTTTAATGTATTTTCTGGGACATTATTGCATTATTAAGCATTAATTTTGGTTAGGGAATATTATTTTGAATTAATGGGAATTAGGGGCAAAATGGTCAAAATTCATTAATTATTATATTTTTTATTGTCCCTTGAACTTTTGATATTACCTTGTGCTTAATTTTGCATTGTAGATATTAAAGAAGGAAATCGAGGATTTAGGATGTTCAAATTAATTATTTTGAGGTGAATTGGGCCAAGTGGAAAGAAAGAAAAGAAAAAAAGGAATAGAATAGGCCCAATTAGCTAAAGCCCAGACGGATATCAACTGAAAAAAAAGACAGAACAGAAGCAAGGTGAGACACGTAGCCCATGACCATTATTTAAAAAAAAGATCCAATACCTAGACCCGACTGGGCTGTGGATATGCTATATGGATATGCAAGGGACCCGAGTAGCTGATATAGAAAACAAGAGCTGAGAATAGAAAAGGGTGGAGGCACCGCACAGGGATCATCGAGAATCATCTTCGACCATCTTGCATAACCTTCTTCCTATCACCCACCGGCCTCTTCTTCGCAGTCACCGGCGGCTTCCAGCCTCACCACTACTGCCGCCGATGATATTCCTCTATTTTCCAACCACCACAGACCGAGAGAGAGGAGAAGTGAGAGAGATGCCAATACCACCATCACAACACCACAGAACTTAGCTGAGATAGCTTCTGCAACGTCAGAGCTCAGAACCAAAACTGGAGAAAGCTTGAGAGAAGGAGGGAAATCGAGGAAGGAGAGGAGAGACCATCGATCCTTCCCCGAACTTTATTGCCACCACCGGAGATCGTTTCAACACCACCTCAGCCGTCTCCCCTATTTCTGCAACTTCCGGCCAGCAAAACCTAGTTTCCGGCGAGCCTTCATTTACACTGCATCAACCACTTTCTCTTTCTCCAAAATCATTCCACCACCATCATCACCGAACCTCTGTTCATCTTCATTATTGTCACCTTCCTATTTCCCTTTTACTTCCATTGCCTCATTCTCTCTGTTTTTGCCCTCTGGACTGATAGCTTTTACTTTCTTTCCCATTATTTTGGCCATTTCATCATTTTCCATGGAATTATGGTGGTGTTTTGAAGATGCTATGATTGCATTTAAGGTCATGTGTGACTGATTTTTCTGGAAATTTGGTTGGGCAATTGATTCTGAAGATGGCAGTGGCTCATGAGTGACTAATTCATTGATTCTTGGTGATGAAGAGTTTCTTGAGCTTATTGGACTACAAAGGGGAGTTTTGTTATCATTCCATTAGTCTAGAATTATATATATTTGAATTGCCTACTTTTAGGAATTTTTATATATGTGATTCTGGAATTGGGATTAATTTTAATTGTCTCTTTTGGTTTGATAATTGTAGTTGAGATTGAATTTTACAATGTGAAGATTATATATGTTTGAATTTCTTTGTGGTTGCAATGAGATTATGTTAATTAGCATGTTATTGTCTAGTTAATGTGGTTGATTTGTATCCTTGAGGGCTGTTTAGCACTCAAATCCAAGAAGACTCATGTTGTATTATTCAAATTTCAATTGCATATTAAGTGGTTTTAAACAATATCTCAAGAGGTAGTAGTTGGCTACGTTTGTAGGAGCTACTATTAATTGAGAATATTGGACTCAAGTGTTATCTTGAGGTTGTTCTTAAGACTTAATGAATTCTTAACTCCCATAATCTTTTTGAGCAAGGATTGTCACTTCTTCATTACCAAGAGAATTCTTTATTCATATTTTCCATTCCATTCACTTTTATTCATTTTCCATTTTTATAAAGAAAATACAAAAAAAAATTAGATTAACATTTAATTAAAAATTGCACTTTCTTTTAGTTATTAATTTAAAAATCCAAAAATCATTTTCCCTTGTTTTAATTGCACTCGCATGATAATTAGATTACTTAGGTAGTTCAATAAAGGCTCCTCAAGTGAGATGACCCGAGTGTTGCATTATACTGCAATTCTTGGATTAAAAATATTTTGCATTTGACCCCAAGACGTAAAGACACGGTCAAATCAAGACGAAGTTCCCTAGCTTGAAAATGATGGCCTGCCAGCATTTGAGGCCTATGTAGCTTGAGGTAAGACCATAATGTTCAAATTTATCAAAATGAGGAGTAAAGGCATTAGGTTAGATTTGCAATGGAATGAAAAAAAAGGAATTCCAATCGGACCGAATGCTAGCACATTCATTACCTTGGGATTGTTGTAAGAGAAAGAGTCCCCATTACAGCTTCGGATTGGAGATGAGGAAAGAAAGATTATGCTGATATCTGCTTAGGTTCCACTAAGGTTAAACATTATTTACTATATTATTCTGGTTATTTTGTTTCATGAAATTACAATATAACATATGTGCTTTTTTTATCTACAGTTTTGTTTCTTGATCGATGGAGATAAAGACAACTTTATGCTACGAAAATGTGAAAAACGTTTGAGAGAATTTCATTCCATTCTTTTCAAATTTTACTTGTGAGACAATAATGATAATATCAATCATTCACCGTTGCATATGTATGATGGAATAATAACTCAAGAGCAGTGGGATGAGTTTGTGAATACACATACTACTGCGGAATTTGAGGTAATATATTATTAGCCTTTTATGGAGTACATGTAATATATTTGTAATTAATATTTACTAATGTAAATCATTTGGATGTAAACAGGAAAGAAGTAAGCAAAATCGTGCAAATGCGTCCAACATGCAATACCAGTATATTAAAGGACCAATATCGTATGTAATGTTAGAGCAACAATTAGTAAAAACTAATCACTATTTTATATGAATATAAGTTCTATGACTAATTTTTAACTATAACTAACTTTGATTTGCAGATAGAAGACTCACATTCTGATGTCACACATATACCACAACATGATTTGTGGCTGGCTGGCTGAACAAATAAAAAGTGTGACATCCCCAGCGAACAAGCCAGAAAAGTAGTGGAATATTGTGTAAGTCGTTGATTATACATATAATAAAGATTTACCTTTACTTAAATTATTCTTTTTTATAATAACTACTATTGTTACAATTGTTTTTGTGATAGTGCACAATGACGCAAGAGTAGCTAGAGTTGTTGGATTACGTTTGTTGTCACGATTTGCTCAGCAAAGCTCTTGAAGCTCCTAAAATACTAGTCGTGTTTGGGGTACTGTTTTTGCAGTAACCCAAAAATCTTACTTTGGATCCCAAAAGCAACCCACCAAAAATGACTTCTTGCAACTAAAGGAGGAGGTTGCTGGCTACAAGCAGGAGATAAGTGCACACACGCGTTTGCTGGAAGAGCAAAATGCGTTATTGAAGGCTCAACTTGATGCCTTACTGCAGTCTAGGCCAGCACCTTGTCCAGTATGTGCTAGCACAAGTGTGAGGGATAGTTGCCTATCCAACCCTAAAGTCCTCATTCCTTTGGTAAATAATTTCCTTTGTAGCTAACTTTTTCTTACGTTATACATTAATGTACCTAAATATATTAATTATACATTTTATAAGGTGAGTTAGATTGTAGGCTACATGTTGATGAGTCTTTCAGGCACGCTGTTGCTGTTGGCATGGCCTATAACAACGACAACGATATACTCAAAATTCACGGTTGCCCCCAAACACACTTCGAGTAAGGGTTGATGTATGCACAAATGATGACATCCACCTACCAATCCCTTCTCAGGATGAATATGCAATGGTGAACGAAGTTGTTAGTGGTTATACTGTATGGCCAATAGGTCTAATTGAGCCATATCAAAAGGTAGTTAATTACAATTTTTTCTACTTTTTTATGTACTTCTATCTACAACTACATGATTTAATTTCATGATTAATTTTGTAGGTTGCTGGTTGTCATAAAGGAAAAAGAATTGAAGGGCTAGGTAAAAACTCTAACTGTTCAGCAACCCAATAGAAGTCCCAGTCCTCAACTAGCAACAGAAATAACAGACACATGGGCTCATATTGCCAACAATTGGCAGTGTTGGCACCAAATTTGATCAGACAAGGAGGTCAGGAAATACCTATCGATGGGGACATCTATCACACAGAGATAGATAATCATGTAGATAGATGTAAGTGTACTGAATGACGTTATTGGTCGTGGATGGGTTAGTGCGACGGGCATTAGCATGTGGATTAGGTACTTTATCATCATTGTCTATCACTCTTGTTATTATTCATCATTTAATTTTATTTTTGGTTTTAATGACATTGTTTGTTTTCTATAAAGGCACTTGTACCATGATCTATTAGTGGGAACATCAGTCGTGAATAGCAAAGGGGGAGTGATTTGGAAGGACAATCTAACGATCTTAAGGACATCTTCATACGGAGAGCAACCCCAAATATGTTCTTTATTTTTCCATACAATTCAGGGTAAGTTATTTGTGACAATATTTTAATAACGTATGTTTTTTCATTCTTTCACTTTTACTATAACATTATTGTCGAAGTAAAATTTTCAACATATTTTAGGTTACATTGGATTTTGCTTGTTATCCATCCTGCATTCACTAAAGGCCCTTGTGTTTACTATGTGGATCCTCTAGTGGCTGGTTATGCAGAGAACCGGCCTAAGATGATGTTCATAATCAATAAGTAAGTGTATGGGTGTGTGTGTGCATGTAAATATTTGCGTGTGTGTTTATTGAATAACCAAAATTAATCAATCACTACTTGTTTTTGTAACTTCATTGACCGCTTACTGAAGCAATGTTGGATTGAGCTATTATACACATAGAGACCCAGTCAAAGCCTATATCTGGAGGAAGATTGTGGTGCTTATATATGAATTTACTCAAATCTGTCATTCAAAATTTTTCTTCAAAAATTGACTTTACTATTTCTTTGTATTGTTGCAGTGCCCATTCCAACCAAATGACAATGATTGCAGTTATTACATTATGAAATTTATGAAAGATGTTGTTACTCATCATGATCTAAATTATATCCCTACGAAAGTAAGTTCAATTCATTGACTTACAGTTCATACTGTGTATTAAATTTAATTGACAAATATCTAAATTAATTGATTTTTAATGATTTTAATTCGTTCTATGCAATTTTATGTAGTATTATGAAGATCAACATTCTGACCAATTGAATGACCAACAAGTGGATGAAGTCATTGAAGAATGGTGTAAATATATGGTCAGGCAATTAGCTACGTACATGAGTTAGGTTGTTTCTTGTCTATTCTTGTTTGTGTGTTGTTTGTTCTATAAATTAGTTGTACATTACAATTTGTTATTTCGTTGTAATTCCATATATACAAAATTAATACTCATCTTATGAATTAGTTATGTGTTGTTTCATTTTGCTTTACTTCGTTTATTTCATTCTGTTTAGCCTTTTTTCCCTATGGATTTGAATTGCTATGGATTTGATGAATTTGAGTTCAGGAAAATTGAATAATTACGTAAAATAATATTTAAAAAATATTCCAAACCTCCTACGGCATTTTATGCATAAGCGCCGGAGGAGGTGAGGGGGCCTCCTAATGGAGTGCCTCATGGAGCGCCGGAGGAGCCTCCAACAGTGCTCCATCAAGAGTCTCCAACGACGCTCCATGGAGCGCCGTAGGAGGACTCTTCCAGCGCTCCAATTTATAGCGTTGTAGGAAGCTCCTACGGCACTCAACTATAAAGTGCCGGTGGAACCAATTCAATTTAAATAAAATAAAATTGCAAGCTATGGCATTTTGAAAAATTCAATAAGCGCTGTAGCTTGCTTTTACGGCATTGAAATCTATGGCGTTTGGTAAGCGCCGTAATATTTATAAATAAAAACGCCATTTATTAACTTTTTAGTAGTAGTGTTTACTAACGGCATTAGGGTTAAATGACTTAAAAATCACATTATTGAATTAAGGAACCAAAATGATGCTTTATATAAAGTTAAAGGTATGACTATCTTATATAATACCTACATCGTACTATCCTCTTATCATATATATACTACATATTGTTAAACCTAATTATATAGTTTCTTGGTGTACTTGTATATGTTACAATGCAGGTACAAGATGGTCGGTGATGCCACATCACTTGCCAAAAAGAACAGACATGAGATCAAGAATCATTGGAACACTCACCTCAAGAAGAGGCTCATCACAATGGGCATCAACCCCACCACCCACTAGCCCTTAAACGATGTAGCCAACCTCAGCCACATGGCTCAGTGGGAGATTGCTCGGCTCAAAGCCGAAGCTAGGCAAGTCAAAGAATATCCCAAGCTGCAGCTCTAGAACCACCTCGGCTCCTCCTTCTCTTCTCAGCCTTTACTAACTTGGCTCGTCCTCAACAAGATCACACCTCGCCCATCGCCACCAACGTGCCTCGACGTCATTAAGGTATGGCAGAATTCATGGTCATCCACGTTAGTAGATCATGACACCCCCAAAATGCATAGAATGTACACCATGATGCTCTCCACGGACGACCTTGAGTCACCAACGTCAATGTTGAGCTTCCTGGATAACGTACCTACCAACTCCAAAATGTCTGAATAGTAACTTTTGGTTGATGAATTAAAGTTCACTTTCTTCCACCACCACCAACGTTGGTAAAGATAGTGGAATCATGGAAGGAGTGAGCGACGGTGAACCATTTGGAAACATAGAGCAAAGTAGCGGAGACGGTAGTATTATGGCGGCCATGGGAGCATTATTTCCCAGTGTTGGGCAATATTATGAAGGTAATGAGATGTCACCGCAACAAAACCTGGGAGTGTTAAGTGTTGGGGATGACTAGGAAGCCGTTCTTGGTCAATGGTTGGCCCTGATCACCTGTTTTTTCTGTGGTGTGATACCCGTTGATGGAGTTAGAAATATTTGGACTTTGGCTTATTATTGCGGCACCATAATCAAGCATGCACTTATATTTGATGTGGTTTTGATTTGGGAAGGTTGTTTTGTTATCTGAATGAAGCTATATGTGATGTCAGTTTAGGTTTTGCTTTGTGATAAACTGGTGTGTCTTATTTTGTTATTTACTTTCAAATGTGTTCACAAGTTAATTTTTCTCATATAATCCCTGATACTTAGCGAGAGGCTGAGATCTAGAACTAGAGTGGTGGTGGCCGATAACCAGTCATGCATATTTTCATATATTGATATTTTAAATTTTAAATTTTAATTTTTGTTAATATTTTAAATGGTTTTGTAACATGAGAGAATCATTGGACATTGTTATGATATTTTATTGCGAAGACTTTTTTGTGATTAAATTCTCTTCTTAATATTTAAGAGTGATTTCCCAAAGAAATACCTCATTTTGACACATTGAAATTGATCATACGCAAATATCCAAATTGAAAGAGCAAGCGCTAGCAATAGTCAGAAATTCCTCCAAAATTATACTTAATCATGATAGTGACCAGGAAACTAGATACTATAACCTGAAAAAAAAAACATAAAATAGTTATGGTAATTGTCCAATACTTGGAGCCATCACACTATCACCCCACTATATATGATGGCCCCTCTTTAGCTAAATTGATCATCATATCCTAGGCAAACAGAACTAGTGGGGGAGGTTTTGAAGCGCTGTTATTATTCCGATGCACATTGATCTAATTGTCATCACATGTCCCAATCTGACATATTAAAGCCATGCATTCACGTTCCTACCCTACTAAATATAAAATCTAGCTAGTTAACTTTTTTAAAAAATGTAAGGAAGTGAAATAATTTATTTTAAAATATTTATATTTATTATTTTTTCTTTAAACTAATTGGGATGACTTATAAACTGATATATATACTAAACAACATATACTATGATTAAGTAATTCGTTTAACTTCCTCAGTCTCTCCAAAAAATAGTCAAATAGGCTTTATTTTTAGGACTGGAGGGTGTACTATATATTACTCCTCCATCCCATTTATAAGAATTTTTTTAATAGACTTATCCCTTTTTATAAGGTCATTTTTTAGTTTTTCTGAATAATAAATGCATTTTTTTACTCATTTTACCTTCAATTAATTTCATACATTACACTAATTAAAATTTAAAATGTTGACCCATTCCTTTTATTCTCTGACATAATCTTTTCACCATACATTCTCTTTCATAATTTTTCTTATTATTACTCTCTCTCTCTCTCTCTCTCTCTCTCTCTCTTCCACAAGTAAGGACATATTTGGGGGAAATATGGTACTGTATTTTCTACATATTTATTATTTTTAAATAATTTTAACTATTTTTTTAGACACCGCAATTCGGTTAAAAATGACTTTATTTATTGGGATGGAATTAGTACACTCTGCAATTGTCTCTCTTCTTTTTTTAAAGTTTGGCATTCTTTTATGGGTTTTGCTTTTCTCCTTTTCTTTTCCCATATGCTCTCATCCTTTGCCTATTTCATGACCATTGGATCAAGATCGAATGGTCCACATATAATATTTCCTTCACATCCTTCTCTCCATTTCCTTCTCATTCTTCTCTCCATTGTAATGATACTTTTATAAAATATTAAATGTTGATTATTAGAGATCTAATGGTCATCAAGGGAGTAAAAGATGAGAGTGGATGGATAAAGAAAAGAAGAAAAACCAGTTCTCTTTAGACTTTTATGACCCTAGTGCATGGATCTGCATCTATTGCTATTTTCGACTATTACTATTACTCCATCTGGTTCTAAAATTTAAACCTTGTTAATTATTATATAGGGATTAAATGCTGTTTTGTTTAGTCGTAGGAAAAAATGTTAAATGAGTGAGCCAAATAAGAATATCAAGGTTCTACATTTAGAATCGAGACAAATTTTTAAGCTGATGAATCTTATATATTTAAAATCGGAGGCAAAAAGTGTTGTTATTGCGAGCATGGATGCATCAATTAATTGATACTTTCCCACCATAATTGGGAATCACGGACCCTCTCTGATTACCAGAGAATTGAAGGGGTCTGATCAATGGAATTTAAATTTTAAAAGACAAACAAACGAGGGAAAAAAGAAATAGAGTGCAATGATCGATGTAACTTGCACTATCAATGATGCTCTGAATTTTTTTAATATGGTATGTTATATTCGATATTATCATATTATATTTGATCTGTATTATCAGACCTCAACAAGAAATAGCTCTTTTAAAAGTACTCCCTCTTGTCATTAATGAAAGACATATATTCCTAATTTGATTATACTAAGGAAGTTAGTTAAGTTAATTAATATGACATTTATTTTTTAAAATTCACTTGTCATCTTTCTTAATTCTCTCATTCTCTCCTTTTTTTATTACTGTTAAAAGAGCATTAATAACAGTAAATTAGGAAAAGATTGAAGAATATGATAAATGTATCTTATATTTAGGATCAAAATCAATTTCCAAATATGTCTAATTATATTCAGAATCGAAGGGAGTATTTCTTTTTACATTTACAAATATTTAAGTATGAAATACTGTGTTTAATTAAGTAGCTAGAGTTCTTTTGCTAAACTCTATTTGTTAAGGCTTAATTAAGATAAATACCTCAGATTCTATAGAATATTAAAAGAATATATTGAAATTGATGCTAGCTAAAATTCTTTTAATTTTGATATTACTATATAACAAAATTGTGTTAATTAGCTATGTATTAACAACAACGGCAACAACAATAATATATAGTTGCAACAAAGTACTAGGTCTATGTGTGGGTGGATGAACGGGAGAGGGGTGTCTCCATTGATTTACCTCTCCATTTACTCTCCATTGAGGGTATCTACCATTAGATCAACTTTCAATGGTTGAGATTTATTATGGTAGATTTTTATTATAATGATATTCTTTACATATTATTAAATCTCAACCATTGAAACTTGATCTAATGGTAGATACCCTCAATGGAGAGTAAATGGAGAGGAAAATCAATGGAGACACCCCTCTCCCTGATGAACGTGGGGCTCCAAATTAAACCCTTGAGAGTGGGGACTGCAATTAAGAGAGAGAAGGCTTCAGAATTTAATGTAAGAGCAAATGTTTACTAAATGGAAGATGCAGAGTGACAAGTGAAATACGAAGTTTGGTTGCATCCTTTATTATTATTATTATTAGGCTAAATTATACAAAACTCACCTGAACTTTGGGTCAGTTGCATATAACCCCCTCACATTTTAAAGTTTAAATTTAACCTCCTTAATCTTTAATTTTTTTTTACTATGAAGCTCCCTACCATCAATTCACTATTATCTTTTTAATGAAAATTGCCATGTCAGACTGATATATGACACATGGCATCCTACATAGCATCCAATCTAATGATTTTGTATTAATTATATATCTTTTGCCCAAGGGTTATATTGCCATTTTAACATTAAAAACTGAAAAAAAAAATAAAACCCTCGTTCTGCATAATCACCAAATTTGAAAAACCTTGTTGCCCCCAAATCAAAACTCTAGTAGAGATGTCAAAGAGTCTAATTTTGACGGTATTGACCAATTAAGGTCTTGAGGGCAGAAAACTTTGTTAACAAGTTTAGAATTGGAGAAAATATACTAATCTCTTCTTGAGATTTACAAGCCACAATAGCATTATAACTATCAACCCTTCTTGGGTGATCGTACTATTAACCCTAAACTTTAGGATTAATGAGATGTGAGGACCAAGTTAACCTCCCTCAATTTTGGTGAGGATCTTACCATCCTTCACACTCTTAACTTTGGACTAAGACCCTTTATATAGAACTTTAGGGTCATCTAGTAACTAGATGATTGACACTAATCATCCTAACCAATTCAATATTCCAACACGCCCCCTCAAGTTGACACTTCTTATAATCATGAAAGTGTCAACTTGCAACACAAAATACAGGGGTAAGGTGAATCAAAACTGAACAATTTTCAATTCACAATAAAATCATAACACACTTCTCTATATCTTCTTGTGCTTCTTTTAGAGTATTCTGTTTGCCTTCAAGTCTTCAAGCTTAGCTCTTAATGCAGCAACCTCTTCTTTCTTCTTGTCACTGAATGCCATCCATTGTGTTGAAGAATGTACTTTGCCCAAAGTGTTCAACCCATAATTTTCCTGCATGAGCACCTTAGAAGGCTTTATTGTAGCTTCAATATGCTTACGACCCATTAAAAATGACTCTATTCCTACCACTTTGATTGTCTTTGTTCTTCACTTCAGTTACTGTTCGACCAATAGGATCATTAGGAGTTGTAACTAGTTCAACATTCCTTGCTTGAAGATATTACTCTCTAGTAAAGTAAGAATCTTCCTCAGCAAAATATTGATTATCATGTACCCAACGTCATCGTCATCATACTCATTAGAGTCCCATTATTCATTTGGATAGTCAACAGATTCACTCAACCAATCACCAAATGTAGCAAAATCTGACAATCCAAAATCTATAACCTTCAGCTCTAAGTTTTCCTCCTTTGATGTAAACAAGAAATTCTCAGGTTCAAGATAACAGTGCACAACACCCTATAAATGGCAGAATGCAAGCACATTAAGTATTTGTATCATTACAGCTTTTGCATCATCCTGAGTATTTTCCACCTCTTGATAGTATTCTGTCCAATAGCTTCCCTCCTTCACACAACTCCATTACTATATAGACATTATCACAGTCTTCGTATGCATAATAGAATTGCACAAGATTCTTATGTCCTGTTAAAGTTCTCAATATTTTTACTCCTCTTCTCACATCCTCAATAGCAACGACAGTTGAGCCTTCAACCACAATCACTGATGCAAAAATAATTGTTTTAAATAACTTCTCTCCTACCTATCTCTTCTCAGATTCCTTAAAACATTCATAATATTGTTGGTATTTTATGGAGTCTCTTCAATAAATATTTGTATTCTAAGAAAAGAAGCCATTGTTGGAAAGATTTGGATGGAAGGACGACAACAAAGACCTCATCAATGTTACTCAGATCTTCCAGAACAATGTGAACTAATGGTTTCTTTGCAACAGAATCATAGTAGAAGATTAAGAGAAACCTCTGAAATAATCTAGACATAGGACCTTGTAGACGAGATGAGTATACCTTGAAGCAATAGTGGTGCTGAATAACGCATAAATTGGAGGCTACGGTTCTTGACTAGAGATGCTATATATTCAAATCACAGCGGAGATATCAGATCACAGTTTCCTTTCTTCTCCATCACCTCCCATCATCATTACCGTTGCATACCAATTTCATAAAATCGATGGCTTAAACTATATCTGGGAAAATGATTTTGATTCAGAATCCTTTTCTTTGAAGCTTTTGTTTCGTTGCCCTAAATTCTTTGACTAAATAAGAATGAAGGCAAGATCCAACCCAGATTGTCAGACCAAGAAAGAAAACATCCATGCAACGGAGATCTCCCAATACTCCTAATGAGTTATCATATCTTGATGAATCTTAAAACAAAGAGAAACGTAATACAGGAGAATATCACAACTTTAGAAGTGATTTGAATTTGAGAAGAATGAGTACTTCACTGGAGAAAGATTCAGGGGGATGTTTCAGTTTGCTGGAGGAGATATGAAATAGATGGCAGGGGTGACTGAGTTTGACAAACCCCATACTCTGCCGTAAACTTTGACTGAAATTACATACACCGACGATAATGAACACTCACAGGACCGGATTTGGGAAAGTAGCGTCGAACGTACTCCTCAAGAATCTGCCTTCAAAATGGCATTGTGGAAGGATGACTGGACATGGATGGACAGCGACTGGAGCTTGAAGCCGGTAGAAACAGGATCGCAAGGCTTCATTCCAAGAATTCTTAAAACGCCACCATTTAGCCTAAAAGAAAATCAAAAGAAGTTGGGTAGCAAAACTATCAGGGTTTCAATAAGTTTAGGTTTAAAGATTGACCTGCTCTGATACCATGTTAACAAGTTCAGAATAGGAGAAAATATACTAATCTCTTCATGAGATTTACAAGCCACAATAGTATTATAACTATCAACCCTTCTTGGGTGATCATATTATTAACCCTAAACTTTAAGATTAATGAGATGTGAGGACCAAGTTAATCTGTCTCAATCTTGGAGAGGATCCTACCATCCTTCACACTCTTAACTTTGAACTAAGACCCTTTATATAGAACTTTAGGGTCATCTAATAACTAGATGATTAACACTAATCATCCTAACCAATTCAATATTTCAACAAACTTGAAGTAATTTAAGATTAGCAAGTTGATGAGGAATAATCTTTCCAGTCAATCCATTGCTGGTTCAAAGAAAAAAAGGAACTACGACAGCGGAGAGAGTTTGCGGAATTCTTCAGGAATTAAACCAGTAAAAAGAATTAGAAGAGATGTTAAGGACGAGAAGATGGAAGAATTGGCTAAAGAGAAGGCGGGATGGAGCCAGATTTATTAGTGGGAGACAGATTGAGAAGATGTAGATATCAAATTCAAGGGGAAGCTCTCTTCACTTTCTACGATATGCAAAATGAGGGCCTTTTTTCCCCAATTCTGTCAAAAAAAAAGATTTTTTTTGTTCTAATGTTAAAATGACAATTTAACCCTTGTGCAAAAGATATTTAATCAATAGTACAAGTTTATTAGATTGTGACGAATGCCACGTAGGATGCCATATGGCATATATTAGTCTGATGTGGCAATTTCTGTTAAAAAGATAACGGCGAATTGACTGTAGGGAGGTTCATAGTAAAAAAAAATTGAAGATTAGGGAGGTTAAATTTAAATTTTGAAATGTGAGGGGGTCATGTGAAACTAACCCAAAGTTCAAGAGATTTTTGTATAATTTAGACTTATTATTATTACTCCCTCAGGTCATTAATATAGGATATATTTAGAAAGTTGATCTTTTTTTTATTTGAAAGAAAGTTGATTTTAATCCTAAATATAAGATATATTTGTCATATTTATCAATCTGTTCCTAATTTACCTTACTGATACTCTCTCAACAATAATAAAGAAGGAGAGGGATGGAGTGAATGAAGGAAGAAGACTAAGATGTTTTAGAAAATACATGTCATCTTAACTAATTTAACTAACTTCATTAATCTAATCAAATTATTTAAATATGTCTTATATTAAAGACTGAAAGGAGTACTATATGTGTGTGTAAAAGCGAACACCACATTGAGAATCGCTTGGAAGCCCAATTAAGGAACTTGTATTAGATTCGAACATTGTCGGGCCCAATTGAGGATAACTCTTCTGAAAACATTTTTTGCATTTACATATAAACTTAAACTCGAGATGTAATCTTTAACCATTAAAGCCCTTTCCTCTAAAGCCAAGCCTATTTATCAAACAAGCCCCATATTGGTCTTAATTTTTGAGTAGGCTACAACAGACTTTAACACAAATTTCATCCTTAATCTTCAAAATTTTATTGGTGATGAGAAGTTTGGACATTTGTCCTAGAATTTCTCTCTTTCCATGCGATCACTTATGAGGTCAGTGCTATATGAACTTGCCATCCAGAAATATGCATACTTTTAATATAAATTGACTTTACAAAATTTGTCATGCTCATGTTGTGTGGGGTCTACTAGAACCTATGAATTTTTTTTAATGAAAACTGTGCACAATTATCTCAAAAGATATCTACGCACAACATGAGTTCAGCAAATCAGGTCTGCTCAATCTCCACCATCCCCTCTAGAAAGGGTGGTGGTGATCAAGATTACAAAAAACATCAAAGAGATTTTGACACATTCTAGCTAAATGGCCAGCCCTGGTGTTATCGTCACGAGGTACCTTTCTAATAAGAACTGACCAATTCCTTGACAATAAACATATAACATCATTCACAATATCCCTATAAGGATGGTTGAAATCACAGCCTCTCATAAGCAATTGACAAATCCCTATTTTATCATATATTTTCATATTTTATTTGGAAATTTTGTCATGATAATTATGTTTAAAATTCCTTTCTTGACATAAAAAGATATATTAAGAGTAAGCACATTAAGTTAGGACTAAAAAGGGTAAAATTGTCATAAAAATGTAATTACTCTTAATGATTTATTTTTGAGAATATTTAAAGTTGTGCTTATTATTTTTAATTTTAGGTGCTTCAAAAATGGGATTAAAATGGAAAATGGCAGTTTGGGGCTCAAATTTGCAAAATGTCAAATTGGTCTCATAAAGTTTGAAATTGCCAGTTTAGTTACATCAGAACACAGCGTTTTGACAGCATTTAATTAGGTCTGATTCAGAGCTGAGAAAAAAGATATAAAGCACGGAGACGCGAGAGAGCCGCAACACACAACTTCATCACTTTGATCATCTCCACCTTCGCATCTTCAACCACTTCACTGCCTTCTATACTCGCCGGCGACATTCACTCCAACCTCACCATCCTTTCTGTTGCCGGTGAGTGTTGAGATTCTGGAGAGGACAGTTGAGAGCAGAGACAGAAAGAGAAAAAAGCTATGAGTCGGGAGCTGGGGGTTGATAGCGAGAGCTAAGAGTCAAGACGGGAAGGGAGCTATATCAAGTAGAGAGCTGATTCTCTTCTCCATTCCTTCATCTCACCGGAAATCACCTATTATCCCAATTATCTTCATCGTCACTGGTAGCCATCCACCAACATTCACCTCCAGTTCTTTACCGCCGGCACCATCCACCAACGTCGGCCTTCAATTCTCACCACCCCATTACCGCCACAGCCTCCCACGCCAACCACCATCCTCGCCTCACCTTCCATTGGTCTAGGCCAAGCTTCCTCTGTTTCTGAACTCATCCTTGTAGTGGCTTCCTCTGTTCTGATTCATTTCAGCTATGGCTATCTCTGTTCTGTTTTGTTTTGATTCAAACCCAGCCCCAGCATTAAATTGATTTAGTACTAATTGATTAATTTACTCTGTGATTGATTTTATGGATGGGTGTTTGAATTAGTGTGTGATTATATTTGTTGAAGCTATTCACATGATGAGGTAGGCAATTTTGTACTCTTGGAGATGAATTGAGATGACTTGAGTTCACATGTGCTTCAAAGGGGAGTTTATTTTATCTATAGCTCATTATATTTTTGATTTCTTAGGTTTAGGAATTCATTTATGTGATGAGACTATGATTTTAGTTATGATTTATATGGATTGAGTTGTTGTGATTTGGAATTTGTAATGAGGATTTGTACTCATCAATAGATATGGTTATATACATGTTTATCTATGATTCTATTGCTTCTCTCTATTTAACATGGTATTGTTAGATTGTTTGATTGAATTAGAATTGTAGTTGAACCTAAATGCATTATTTATTCCATAGTCACTCTCTAAGGGGTTTTAATAATGCTTAAATAAATGGGTTCATGAGTTTAAGCATTAGACTTAATGGTAATTGAGGTTTGGTATTTTAGGAAACTTAGAGAAACTCACTACAATAAGAGGGCTTAATAGCATTTCAAGAGTAGGGGTTCCTCTCTTGTGATGCTAGACTCATTAGTTAATAAGGTTTGGTATATTAGAAGCTTAGTGTATTAACTTCCCAAATATCTTAATTAAGCAAGGATAGATTGAAAACCATTTCCAAGAGCATATTTATCACTTGCATTTCTAACCAATTTTCATTCCATATCAATTTTATTCCAAAAATCCAAAAATATTAGTTTTAAAAGCATTTTAGTTTAATTGCAATTTAGTTGTTAGATAAAAAGTTAAAAACCATTTTAACTCATTTCATGTCAATCATTGTAATTAATAAAAGGCTCTTCGAGAGACGATCCGGGATTGCACCCTATATTGTAATCCTTGGTTATTTTTGAAGAGGTTACGAAGGCACAAAGCCGACAATGCCCTATTCTTCACCAAGTTAATTGCTTCTACACAATCGGGTACAAGTTGTACTTTTTTGTGTCCTTTGTTCCAGCATAAATTCAAACCATAAAGAACCCAAGAACATTAGCGATTGCAGATGGCACTATCATTAGCTTGCACATAAACCTGCAAGCCATTCTCCACATCTACTCTTACCATCTTGCAAAACTAAATCATCTACTCCTAGTTTGACATATTCCTCCATATTGGGTGAACCTTCCCTATTTGTTGCATAACCACCTTTGTAGAAAGTACAACTCGACAAGAAGTTCTAGTCCTAGGAGGCTTTAAAAAGGTTTGAATGTCCATCCCCATCTTCTTCAATTGTTTCATCCCAAAAAATATTTTTGCACCTAGAGAACCAAATATCCCAACAGATATATCCGAATAGTATAGGCCAGTCTGTAATAACCCAAAAAGTGATTAAGGGCTAATGACTTCAAAAGTGGATGTAATTATTGTTGAATAAACACTTTTAGAGAATGTGTGATGGGAATTTGGATATTTTAATGATTCCAATGGCTTCCTTGTGAAAATTCATGTGGGGAGAGTGTTTATTGTGAAATTGGAACCATTGGGAATAATTGTGCAAAAGTTGAAACTCTGTACAGGACAGCTGATTTATATGGACGTTGTAAATAGGAAAATGGTGTCTAAAAATTCTGAAATTTTCTAGTCTTAAATTTCACATGTCAAGATTCAACATGGACATATAATTTGTATCATTTTGAATTTTGAGCTAAGAGTTATGGATTTTTGAAGTTTGCCCAGCGAAATTAATTATTTTTTGGAACAGCATGCAAAGATTGAAATTCTGGGAATTTTTTGATTCCATGAAGAAATATTCTATATTTTTCCTTAAAACTAGACTCAATACGGGTTCCATAGGAGTTGGAATCACTCCAATTCAATGTTTCTAGAATTAGTTATGATTTTTCAAAGTTTGGGCAGAAATCTGCCAGAATTTCTGAAAAATCCGAAATTGTTGGAAATTAATCAATAATTAAATATCATATAATATATGATATTAAATACCCTCAGCCTTCCTTCTCCAGCCATTTTCGTGCTGTTCCAGACCTGAAACAAGAGAGAGAAGGTGAGAGATTTTAGAGAGAGAAAGGGAAGAAATCTCTCAAGGTAAGCCGATTTCTCCGACGATTTAGCTCCTAACGTGTATAACTCCGACTCTAAGCTACTCCTCTTTATTCTTTAAGGTTTTGAAGCAAAGAATTTCATGGTTCAAAGAGGCTAGGGTTCAGCCAAATTTAGGAAAAGCTAGTGGGAGCTTGAGGTAAGTTCCAAACTTTCGTATATTGCTTATTCTGGCAGCTATGGGCAATTTAATCGGTGAAATTTCGCCGAATTGCCATTGGTTTTAAAGTTTGGAAATGATATGGCCTAGGGGTTATGCTGCCCAAATTGGGTCTTAATGTTAGTTGTAACCTAATGTAATCGTTAATAAAGTGGTTAGGAGTAGAAAGGAACGCGTTTAAGGAGCCGAAATCGTAAAACCCCGATTTTCCCCGGAGAACTCATAAATTACGGCCAGCTCTAGAAATGGGTCTTAGATTTGGATTTCTAATGATTTGATGGTTCCATTGAGTTTAGGGGCGAAAATTAGGTGGGATTACAGTTGGCCACTTTTTCGGAAAATGTTGAAAAAGCATAATTACAAAAACGCCCCTAAAACCCTTGAAGTAGGGCTGCCAAGGGTAAATTTGTAATTTTACATTGAATTTGATAATTCCGAGTTCGGAAATGGATTCCTTGGATGGAAATATGTTAGGATAGCCCATATTAGAGTTTTACAAAAAGTGCAGCCAGACCGGGTACGGCGGGCCCAGGCCGGGTCCCCGGGGGCATTTTTGTAAATTTTCATTATAGACTCGTATAACCCCAAGAAATACTATGGAAGTGTCTAAATGGTGCATTTGGAATTGTAGGATTCGATATTTGCCCTGTTCGTGATCCACCTGCGCTAGAGCACAATCGGAAAGAACAAGGTAGTGACTCCTCTCTTATACATTGTGTGAAACATTGTATGTATGTTTGTCATGCATTGAGAATACATTGTGACATTGTGATGCTTTGTGATCGCAGTGAAAACTGACGCCTAGTGAATACTTTGTGAATACATTGAGATCGCAGCGAAAGCTACACTTAGAGTTTACAGCCATGAGTGCTGTCGTTTGTGGTGTGAACCACGTTACATTGTGATGCTGCTAACATGACCTTATATGCTTTGTGTTTATGCACTGTATGAGTGATTTGTTACTACTGGGATTCTCTTGAATCTCATTCTTTCCAATGACTAACATTTCAGACAGGGCTAGTGGCGCTAAAGAGAAGCGGGCAACCCGGAGCAATTAGAACCCCTTTGGGGTATATTTGATTGTAGGGTGTTGCTTATCTTCTTTTGAACTTGGGATTACTGTATATTTTGGAGATGTAAATATTACTGTTGATTTTGGTTATGTAATCCCCTAGTGGAGACTTTTAAACCCTCAGATTATATATGTATAGAACCCGGGAGTTGCCGGGGATTTGGTTATACACTCTGATGTGTGTGAATGTAAACTAACTGTGCAGGTAATTATATTCGAATTTTGAAATTGAGACCAGGATAGAGAAGATTTTTTGAAAGTTTTTGGTGAAAACCCTACTATAATGTAGGAACTTGAAATGAGTTTAAGCTATCCGACGATCTCTAAACCAATTTAATTATGTGATATCGAATTATAATTACATGGTTAAAGGCAGGGGGTTACACAGTCCACTTGTTTTGTAAAGTCCTGACCCATTTCCGTCTTCAAGTTCTAGTGTACTCAAGCCGCCCCCTGTAAATTGAAGAATTATGTCCATCGGGAGGGCTTGATAACAGATTCCCACCTTGCTCTAGCATTAACACAATCTCTTAGCAGGTGCATTGAGTCTTCCTCCTAAGAACATCTGAACAGACATGTTGCCATATATGCAATTCCTCTCTATGCTTTGAGTTGCATTGTGTGTGCTCTTTCATGGGAGAAAAGCCATATATATGATTTGATATTCTCCAAAACTAACCATCTCCAAAGACTCTTCTATAGGCTCTCATGCTCTTAGGTTGTACTTGCACAAATAAAATGATACGTAAAACTAACAGTGAAGCAACCATTGGTGGACAGTTTCCAAATAAATTTATCCTCTCCTCTCTCCTCATATGGTGGGTGAACACACATATTACGATCAAGAACATGAGGATGAAACCACCCACTTAGTTTGAACCTATCTCAATCCCCCTCAGAGGTCACATAGTCCCCTACCTTTTCATCCCTGCCAATCATCTCCTCAAAACCAAGAATTAGGTCTATAAGGGGAGTATTAGTTGCTGCCCAATTCTCAAACCAAAATAATGTAGATAGAACCATCCCAATCTTTTTGCCAACACGCATTTTGAATTTCTCCCATACAGAGCATATGCCCTTCCAAGTGAATGAAGAGCTTGTCTTTCTACAAACATCCGGTAAAAACCTACTTCTTGGCACTTATGCTTGCCTCAAAGAACTTGATCCCATGAAGCCTCTTTGTTGTTGATCAGGTTCCAACATAGCTTTATCATAAATGCTTCATTTTGAGTAGCTATTGTTTTAATTCGCAATCCTCCTTTCTTCTTAACATTGGTGACAAGGTCCCATGAGAGAAGATGGATATTTTGTTCATCGCCATCATCTCCTCATAAGAAACCTTTGATTGTCTTTTCAAGTTCCTTTAAAACATTATTTGGAATCAACATAGACTACCTATTATAAGAAGGGATAGCCGAAAGGAAACACTTTACCAATGTCGCCTTTCCCGATATAACATTTCAATGCCTCACTCTCGATATTGTCCGCTTTTGAGCTTCGTTACCTCTCACAGTTTTAAAACGTGTTGAGATGGGGAGGTATCTAAATCCTTATAAGGTGTCTTTCATTTTCCTTCTCAGCCGATGTGGGACATAACACTCCACCCATCTTTGGGCCTAGTGTCCTTGCTAGCATATCAACCCAAGCCTGAGCTTTGATATCATTTGTAACATCTGAACTCCTTGCTCTCTATATTGTTTGATTTGGGGCCATATCATCCCTCATGGTTTTAAAACTTGTCAAGAGGGAAAGGTATCATTGGTTAAGGAGGAGAATGAAAGACTTCTTATAAGGGTCTAGATACCTCCCCTCTCGACGTATTTTAAAACCATGAAGGCTGATGGGGCCTTAAAGCAGACAATATTGAGAGAAAGGCACTAAGATATTACACTTGCAATATTCAAACACTTCTTTTTCTATTGTGAAAACTTCCTCCATGTTTTCTCAATAAAGGGTCAAAAGTGAGGTTGAAGGCTCATTCATGTAGCAAAGGCACCTTAAGATACTTCCCTAGATCTCTAGTCAAACCAATCCCCATGATTTTACTCAAATTATAAGCTCTTCAAAAATGTGTATGTTTGTTAAAACATACTTTAGTGTTGCCTACATTCATTTGCATACCAGATGCCTCACAAAATCATTTAATACAATCTACCAAATAGAATTAGATTGTTTGCGAAAAAGAGGTGGGATAAGGGAGGGCCACCTATATTCAACTGAATCAGAACGTAGGAGCCATCAAATATTGCATCTTTAATGATGTGACTCAATCTCTCCATATGAAGGGTAAAAATGCAAGGAGATATTGAATCGCCTTGCCTAATTCCTTGAGTAGGCGAGAACTCCTCAGTCTATTCACCTTTCCATAAAGACCTTGAAAGAAGAGTTGGTAATGCATGCCATAATAATGTCACATAGTTGTCCCTCAAGATCCACACTTTCCAATGTATCCCAAATGAATGGTCAGTCAAGTCTATCATATATATATGCCATCTCAATATCCACTTTAATGGCCATCGTGCCATCAGTACCTTGTTTCTACTTTACTGAGTGAATAACTTCCTGGGCCATTATAATATTGTTACTACTTTGTCTTCCCCATAACAGCCTTAGGTTGCGGCTGATGATTTTGATAATCACTTTGTAGCTAACATTACATAATGAAATTGGCCTAAAGTCCTTGAGAGTCTTCGGTTGCTTTATTTTTGGTATAAGAACCAAGTTGGCATTAGTAATCTCCAAAATCCTATTGGGATCATGGAAGGCAGCCTGCACCAAATTGCATATACATTGACCCACAACACCCCAATACTCATATTAGAAGAAAGTTTGAATTCCGTCTAGTCCTGGGCCTTGGAAGGCGCCTAAGTCAAAAGTGGCGTCTTTTATTTCATCATTCATCACCGTAGCTGCAAGCATTGTTCTCTCATCTAGACTAAAACATGGGAATTGAGTAATTGACGTCAACACTACTACAGAATATACTTATAAAGACCCTAAAGGATGTCCCTTTTTAAAAAAGGGACGTCCAAAATATGGTCAGGTTCAAATTATAGCGATTGGCGCGTCTGAACACCTTTAAATGTCATGAAAAAAAAAGAAAGCCTTTAGACGTACCCAGCTCAGCTGGGGACGTCTAAAGGTAAGTTTAGACGTCCCCAGCACAGCTGGGGATGTTGAAGACACTCATATGCACCAGAAATGACATGACCGGTGCATGTGAGGATGTCAGATACCTCTTCCTACTCCCCTGCCATCTATCTCTCCTCCTCCCACTTTACTCAATCACTCCCATCTCCGTCCCCAACTCCCCATCTGCACTTATTTGTTTAGTTCCTTCTCCGTCCCTTTCTCCGTCCCCATTCACTCCCTGCTGCATCTCCTCCAAAATTCATCTCTCCGTCCCCATTGATCGGTCTCCTCTCCCTTTCTTGGTTTTTTAATTTCTTTCTCCAAAGCTGTGCACTTCCGTCACCACGCCACCTTCTTTGCTTTGGGTTTGCAGAGTGTTTTGGCAATTGGATCTCCTCTCCACCACCGTCGGCCTCCTCCAAAGCTTCACCACTTTTCAGGTTAGCATTTTCGTTTTGAATAAGATCACAGGGCATTTTATTATTCTTTTGATTATTAGTTTTTTTATTATTGAATAAGAGTTTTTTTTTATATTTTTAGTATAGTATATTTTTAGTATTACTTATAGGTTTATTTTATTACTCTGTTTATGCGTTTTGATTAGGTTGATGATGGTAACTATTAGGTTTTATTATGTGGAGGATTATTAGGCGGATAGTTATTAGGATAGTATTGGATTTGTTTATTAATTTTATAATTTTAGTTATATATATCATTATAGTATTTTATATTATACCTTTTGCTTTTCTGCATTCTCTTATATTTGAAAGAATTGGTTCATTTTCGTACTTGTTTTGGTTATACAATTGTGGATTCTCTATAACAGTGAGCTAATCTATCCTTTGAAAATAATACAGAGATAGATTGCATTTTAGTACATTTACATATTGTTGCTAAGTGATTATCTCATAAACTGTGTGAATCAAAGTGATGGAAAGGAAAAGAAAAGAATTTGGCACGTGATAATGCTTTTAATTAGTAGGGAAAGGAAAAGAAATAAGAAAAGAATAAAGAATAAAAAGAAACTAAAAAAATAAAAAATAAAAAAATCTTGTAGACACACATATTTTTTTTTTGCCATAAGACACACACATTAATATATATATTTAGTGCTAGAATTAGGTAATCTTATTGTAACTTAGTGTATGTAGACATTAATATAAGAAATTCACCCTTCTAATAGTATGTGTTTTTATGTTCTAAAAGAACGAGCAGGAAGCAGAGAAATGGCCCTTCTTAGCACAATTGCAGCATATCTATAAAGGCATTCGCCAGATTGATTTGCATATGCCTCCAGGGATTGTGGGCCGGGAAACAGAGTATCACTTCACAATTGATAAACAAGATCTTAAACAGTTCATGAAGTTCGAGGAGCTAGATGTTGGATGGGGCAAATTTGCAATCCTATAAGTTTTTTATTTCTCATTTTTTGATTCATTTAGTTAAGTTGATTTTAACTAGCTAATACATTCATCATTTTAATTCTATTATAGCTCCTTCCGTCGTATATGCATTGACTCTCAGAGGGTTGATTTATATGGATTCTTGTCTCCTGTACATACGACAAGGGTTGAGAATACATTGAAAAGAAGGACGAACTATGTGGGCTTCGCATTGGCAGAGGACGAGTATCGTTGTTATCTAGCACCGATTGTTCAAGGGTACGCATTTTAATTTTGTGTATTTGAGATTTTTAATAAATAATTGCCTTGCCATCTAACTTCATTTTAATCTGTATATGTTGTGATAGTTATCACTGGAGTTTGTGTGTTGTGTGTCCTCGGTCCCACGTTGTTTACTGGTTTGATTCCTTACATAGAAGACCAGACAAAGAAACTAAAAGCGTCTTCAACATGTAAGTTATTTTTTTGTATTTCATTGCTTCTTGATTCTTGACTTAATGAATTATTCTAATTTATGTTGATTTGCATTTTAATGATAGGGCATGCACGATGTATCGAGCGCTTGGCTGGCCATGCGAACGTAGAGGTGGCAAAGATCCGAGATGGTTGTTTCCAAAGGTACGTAGTTTCAAATCAAGTTCTTTTGATTGACGGTCGTTTTAGATATGCCTTTATTGATTTTAACCATTTGCTTTTGATTTATAGTGCCCTCGACAACCTGGCGGCTGGGAATGTGGATATTATGTATTGCTTTATATGTTTAACATCATTCAGAGTGGCATTACGACAGATTTTGAACAAGTAATCGCTTCTTCATTCTCAGAGGATAATATTCTTGGTGTTGTGTGATTCAATGGCAATTCATTCACTTCATTCATTATTTCATCTAAGTTTATTTTCTAATTTACAGATTTTTGACAATGAAGATGCCTACTCATATGAAGACTTAAATATGATCAGAGACTTTTTGGCTGGACATCTTCTTCAATGTATACCAGAAGAGTAAAGTCTTTAGTAGTTTGTGTAGGACATACTTTTGTGGTAGTACATATAATTAGAATTATTGTTGTTGGATATGGATTGGATTTTAGTCTTGGTTATTGTACAAACTGGGGACTTGGATATAGATTGCTGTGTAGTTTGTGTGGTTTGAAAGTTTGTGTGGCATGTAGTAGAGTTGGATATAGATTGTTGTGTAGTTTGTGTGGTTTGAAAGTTTGTGTGGCATGTAGTAGCCTTGGGTTGATCACTATTTGTTGTTGTTTCCATTCTGCTGAACTGCTGTTGTTTTTATTCTGTTGTTGGAATCCTATTTCTGCAGATTACATTTTCGAGACAATGCAATATATAAAAAGTCCATTTTAAAAAAAATTTCAACGTCCTTAATAAAAAAAAGGACGTGGATAGTACTGCTGGCGACACTTTAGACGTCCCCAGTTCCAACTGGGGAGGTCTAAGGTGGGACCTTAGACGTCCCCAGTTGGAACTGGGGACGTCTGGGGACGTCTAAAGTGGGACCTTAGACGTGGGACCTTAGACGTCCCCAGTTCCAAATGGGGACGTATAAGGTCCCACTTTAGACGTCCCCAGTTGGAACTGGGGACGTCTAAAGTCTGCCTTCCACGTCTCCTATTTTACGGACGTTAATGACATTTTTTTCTACGACCCTCAAATAGATGTCCCTCTGTTTTCAGACGTGAAAAAGGCCAAAAAAAGGGATGTTAAAACCCTTTTTTCTTGTAGTGCAAAGTTCTCCATACAGCAGCTCCTTATAGAAGCTTATCGCCATTCTTTTAGGGTGTGTTTGCATGGTTTGAGGGGAGGGAATGGGAGGGGTGGGAGGGAAGCCAAAATTTTGGCTTTAATTCCCTTCCCTCCCCTCCCCTCCCCTCAAACCAAACACACCCTTAAGGTCATTATGGTAAAAAATCCACTCTCCTTCGGAGTTTTTAAGGCCTTCAATTTTGTTTCTTCTTCTTCTAATTATTGTGGAGGCGTGGAAAAATTTGTTTTCCTTATACCCCACCCTGAAGTTTCAAAACCAAAATAACATAAGTTAGTTTTATCCCCTACTCTGAAGTTTCAAAACCAATATAATAGAAGCTAGTTTAAATTATAGAATGCTTTGATTGGTGTTGAGGCCCAGGCCCAATGACCGACCCAATGGGTCAGGTAATACATTGGGGCAAAAATCATTGAATCAGAAGCGAAGTAAGGACTCGTACAACATATATGAAAAGAGTGTTGCCATAATCATCAAACCAGAAGCTTTATCATTACATCAGTTTCCAATTTTTGCGGCAACAGTAAGACATATAATCAACAAGGATAGAAGAAATAAGACACTGTGTTTGAGCTTGAGGTGGCTTTTTTTTTGTTTTTTGACCTGAAGTTTGAGGTGGTGTTGGCTACCTTAAAAAACGCATTTATAATTTATACGCAAATGTGGTTTGGTGACAACATACGCTTAGGGCCTATTTAGATTCCCCTGGTAATTAATAATACGAGCCAAAATCATTATTTTCTTGCAAAAAATTCAGATATCCCTGCGTGTATCAAAATCAATTATAAACTCAAAACAAAACACTTCTATACATACTAAAGTCAATTATATATGAACCCCTCATGGTTATTTCATACGTTACCTTTTTTTTTTTGCTCGAAATTCTTTCATAAGTTACCAAACACTCCTGTACATGCAAAATCAATTAAATTTGAAAAATTGATGACAATAACTATTCATCTAGATAATCATGTCTTTGGGTTCATAATTGATTTTTGCAAGCACACACACATATGTTGGATTTTTTTTCAAAATATCATGATATAATTTTGGCCCTTATATTTGCCTCTTTGAATTGAATCTATAATTAATTCTATATGGCAAAGCATTGATTGTGTTTATTCATAATTCAAGAAAATTAATTTTATTCGAAATCTGTACGTTACTTTGACAGTGCGCGTATTTACTCGTGCATTATAAAACCGAAAGCTACTTAAATTTTATGGGATGAAGCAAACACGCACGAAAATACATTTTATTGCAATCTCGCTTTTGATATCAGTACATTAATTATCATTTCCAGTTTATGTACGGATTTATCACCCAATAACGTAGAACATTCAGTAGAAAAATATTAAAAATTAAGAAAAAATAAAGAGGAGAGTTAGAATATTATAGTATTGTTACTTTAAGTTACTAACTGATTAGAAAATAGGAAGAATCCCTTTGAAACCCTTAAGAATGAATGTAAATCACTAAAAATCTTAATAAAAAGTAAGTAGCATGAGCATATTGTCATTTCTTACATTGAAATTTATTATTACATGCTGTTCACTTATTTAGGATTTTTTAATTACATTTCTTTCTAGGGATCTCACAGGATTCTCCTTGAAAAATATGAGTTTATGCTTGGGTTGTAAGCTTATATTCCAACCATTGTATATTTATTAGGGTTAACAGGTTATTTTTCCCTGGAAGTTGTCACGGAGGGGCCATTTTGCCTTGGAAGTTTCACAGGAGGCAATTTTGCCCCAGAAGTATCAAATCTGGAGCAATTTTGCCTTGGCCGTTATCCTAGTTAAGTTTAACCGTTAGTTAACAAAATATGCTGAGCTGATAGTCTACATGTCGTCCATGTCATTTTTGTTTTGGGTTTAGGTGTAAATTTGCCTCGGAAGTTTTCACTTATGAGCAATGTTACCCTGGAAGTTTCTAAGTTGGAACAATTTCACCCTAACTGTTATTTAGGTTAAGTTTATCCATTAGTTGATCAAATATGTTTATTTGTCAAGTCCATGTGTCATCCGTTTCATTTTTTTTTTTTCAAAGTTAGATTTTTTTTTTTAAAAAAATGCATCCCATATGAAGGATTAGAGACAATGAAAGAGGTGAAAACATATTATGCAGTGAAAAGAAAATCAAAATGGTACTTGCCTATCTCTGCATCATTGGGGTAAGGCGGTAGAGTTTTTGATGACCTTATTCTTGGTAATCTTCCTTAGTGTGTTATGCATCTAGTGATCGAATCTTTTCTTCATTACTCTCTGACAAATGTGAGCTCCTCCTCCATATATAACTTATTCTTCTTCTTCTTCAATATTGTGCACACTACTAGCTCAACACATTCGGCCAATTAATAGTCAAACTTGATAGAGATACCTATCACGGCAATATTGCTACGATTTGGAAATTTTTAGGGCATCATTGCTCCTAAGTAAAAACTTTTGCGGTAAATTTGCATCTTAATAAAAATGACATGGACGACTAGTTTAGCTTATTTGGTCAACTAATAGTCAAACTTAAATGGGATAACAGCCATGGCAGAATTGCCTTTCCGTGACAACTACTTGCGAGCCAAAATAGCCCTTTAAACCTATTTATTAATACAATAACTGAGAGAATTAATCCTTTGCCACAGGTACTTTTGGGAGTTATTAATCTTTGCTTGCAGAATATAATCCTTGTATCTAATCTAAAGAAACTTCAAGTGGCTTGTTTTTTTTTTAAAAAAAAACAATTCAACTGATGGTAATGCTATCTTATTTTGTATATTCACATGATCAGCCCAATAATCCAAAGCATAGTATAAATTGTTTCATTTTCTGAATTTAAGTATAAACAAATACTTGTGTGTTATATTTCAGCTGAATTCATGAGTGAAAGACGCTATATACAAATATTACCTATTGTCCTTAATATAATAAAAGAACCACTTTAATGAAAAGGGTTAAGGTGCAAATTTACCAATGAAGTTGTGTCCGAGGAGCGTCTGGCACAAATATCTTTTAGAATGGGTAAAAATATCAATGAACAATTAAGAAGGGGCAAAAATACCAATGAACAATTAAAAAGGGGTATCCACTACAAAAAACGTTAAATCCGTACTAACGCCGTTAGGGGTTTTTCCTCTTATAATTTAACGCCGTTAGTATGGACTAATGGTTTTTGTGGTGGATGCCCATTTTTAATTGTTCATTGGTATTTTTGCCCCTTCTAAAAGGTATTTGCGCCAGACGCTCCTCGGACTAAACTTCGTTGGTAAATTTGCACCTTAACTCTAATGAAAAATTCAACTGTATAAAGTAAATATTAAACTAAAGACCGGACCAGCTCCTACAAGTTTTTTATACATAGTAAGTGGATCAAATCAATACACTATATGCAGTATTTAACTTTTGCGTACGTCTTACTTAACTGGTTCCTTACTTAAAAAATGAAAGAGAAAAATTGACTTTGTTTCATGCTTCTTTGTCCAAAAATAATTTCTCTTCCCTTAAGATATAATAACGAGATTTCTCTCTCATTTCTCTCCTACATTCTCTTTTTGGCCTAACTCCTACATTCTTTTTTTTTTTTTTTGTAAGAAAATAATTTTGCATATACTTCATGCTGGTCGAGGAGTCGAGTTACTCGAGTACTTCAATTCGACTACATTTTTCTATGTTTTGTTTTGTTACCTATTTTGTTTTTTTGGGCAATAGAACACGTTTTTAAATTGCCAAAATTCAAAAATTTAATGGGGGACCAAACTTACTGAGTCGGTAATATATATAGTCTCGCTGTCATGGCCCAGCTAGAATGAAAGTAACACCCCTCTACTTCCACTTAATTCTTTTCAACTAAACACCATAGATTTCAAATAAATGGATAAGCTTTTGTGTATAGTAATAATACAGAAAAATATATTCTTTCATAGCCCTCTACTTTACGTTAATAATAAAAGAGACCTATTTCCTGTTTTTAAAATCAATATTTTAGTCCAGCCTATAAACGTGGTTGGTGCTTGGTAACACTCCTGAAATATTCTAAAAATAATATTTATCAAGGAAAAAAATTAAGTTATAATTAATTATATATTTTTTCTAATTTATCCCTTGTCATCATATTAAATATCTAATTAATTCATTAAGTGTCATTATCTCTGTGTGTGTGTGTGATGTTTTTTTTTTTTTTTGAAAGATTCAAGTTTATACCCAATATCTATCTATGTTTGAAAAAATGCTAAATTAATGTATTTAAATAAATTCATCTAAAGAATTTAAGTTATAAGTCTAATAATAAATTTTATAATATGATAACCACAGTTTAAAATATAATCATTAAAATTATTTATTGGTAACATAAGTATTCATCAACTGACTTTTAAATAACAGTATTCATAAATAAAGAGGGTCCAAAATATGTAATTTAAAGTTTAAGAGAAATCTTTATATAAAAATTTTCAAAATAAAAGAAAAATATTTATAATTAAAATGAAATATAGAGGGTGGATATATAATTCTAAGCCATAAAGGATCGATGTTCTATTTATGACTTACATTTTTTCACCTGCTTCTTTTAAGTAACATGATATACGCATTTCCTAGGTATCTACCTCCTACTCGTCTCTTTCTTCACTCTGCAAGCTCCTCCTTTCTCTTTCTTTCTCTTGAGCATTTTCCGGAGAGACCCTAAGAGGAATATACATTATTTATATGTAATTAACCTCAATCTCCTTGCTTTATATATCTGTTTCATATATAGCTCACTGTTATCTCTTGTATTTACAGTTCTTGTTTCTTCTATATATATATATATATATATATATCTCCAGCTATATATATCTAGCATTTCCAGCTGATAACTAAAACGGTGAAGTCATCATCAGAACAAGTAGGGTTGAAGAAAGGGCCATGGAATCCTGAGGAAGACCAGAAGGTCATGGCTTATATTCAACAACACGGCGCTCATGGAAGCTTGTCTTCCTTGCCTGCAAAAGCTGGTCTTCTTTCAGTGTGTGTGTGTGTGTGTGTGTGTGTGTGTGTGTGTGTGTGTGTGTGTGTGTGTGTGAGAGAGAGAGAGAGAGAGAGAGAGAGAGAGAGAGAGAGAGAGAGAGAGAGAGAGAGAGTCAGTCTAGGTTTAGCTTTATGATAAACTGATGTGCGTATCTTATCTTATTATAGCTTTTTATGTGTTCACAAGTTAGTCTTATATAATCTCTAGCATTTAAGCGAGAGGCAGATCTACAACGAGAGTTATAACAATAAACATGCATATATACATTCATATTTTGGTATTTTAAGTTTTAAATTTTAGTTTTTTCCGTAATAAAACTGTAGTATTTTGTTGTCCATAACATTTTAAATATTTGTTTCACGTTAAGTTACTAATAGAAATTACAACGTGAGAGTAATGAAGATGGCATGCTATCTGACATGGATTAAAAAATTTAAGGTTTTTATGTGTTCACAAGTTAGTCTCATATAATCCCTAGCATTTAAGCGAGAGGCAGATCTACAACTAGAGTTATAACAATAAACATGCATATATACATTCATATTTTGGTATTTTAAGTTTTAAATTTTAGTATTTTTTTTCCGTGATAAAACTGTGATATTTTGTTGTCCATAACATTTTAAATAGTTTTTTTCACGTTAGGTTACTAATAGAAATTACAACGTGAGATTAATGAAGATGGCATGCTATCTGACGTGGATTAAAAAATGTAAGCTATAATGAACTTTAAGACAGTTGCATATCCACGCAAACATTTCAAAATTTAAATTCCTTTATTCTTTTTAATTATAGGATGATGCATCATCCACATTAATCTAATGTTTGTCAGTAACTTAATAGCAAGTGGTTTGATGTAAAAAAATAAAATGTTAAGGAGGTTATATGCAGCTAATAACGGAAAAATTAAATTTTGAAACATAAATGGATTATATGCAGCTAATAACCCACATTTGGCTTTAGGATTCAAATCAGCTCTGGCCAGAAAACACTCATTTTTATTCAGAGCAAACCAAGTGTCCTCACCACCGAGAACCAACTCTACAGCTATTTGTGTAAAGGAAAAGTCAGCTTTGGCATCCTTCAGCTTTTCATACATACAGTCCTCAGCAGCAACTACCAGCAAATCATAGAATTTCCAGCTGTTATCTGGGCCAATAAATAACTGCTTGCCTCTCAACCTGACACTCCTATTGTAATATAGCCACATGAAGATATTATTGGTGAATAAACATTGCATTGTCGTGCTTCTGTTTGCCAAGCAACTTGCTTAACCCATTGGCCCTAGCTTTATTGTAAAACTGATAGGCAGGAGTTTTGGCAACTTCCCTCTCACAGAGGAATTTTCTTGAATTAATCTTTCTCTCCACATCCTGGACGGTTGCTTTAGAGAAATTATGGGTTCTTGGCTTTCGCTTATGTCTGGGTGCCATGATCTATAAAGAAAAAAAAACAACACACATACACAAACAGCACTCAACAACAATGAGATCAAACAAAAGAAACAAACCTGACTCAAAATATCCTAAAAGAAACGAAAAATACCCCCAAACTTGAATTCTAACTAATCCAAAACTATCCACTGGGATTCCAAGCTTACTCCTATCCTTACTTCTGTTCTCAATTTTTTTATGGACAAACATGCAAGGTGAGAAACACTTACCAAGAATATAATGGCTTTGGCACACACCTTGTGTGCTAAAGCCATTAACACAGAGACCAACTATTTTTGGAATGGAGAATTGGCTTCGGCCAAAACCATGTGTGCTGAAGCTTGTAACATAGAGAGCAAAACTTCTAAATGAGGAAAATGTGCTTCAGCCAACAAGTTGTTTGCCGAAGCACATTACTTATTAGGACAATTTTTGTATGTTAGCCTTGAGATCCATAATAAAAAATTAACCAAGGATTATGTATAGGCAAACCTATGATCGTTCTCTCTTCTCGAGGAGCTTTTTATTGAATCCTAAGCCATCTAAATCTCATGCAAATACAATAAAACAAGGTGAAATCGATTTTGGTTTTTCAAATTAATAGCCAAAAGAAAATGTAATTTAATTAAAAGTTAAACTAATATTTTTGGTATTTTTATGAAAATGGGATGATTAATGAAATATGAATGAAGTGAATTCTCTTGAGAAATTAGTTCAATGACTATCCTAGCTTACTAAATAATATGGGAGTTTGAAATCCATCAAGTCTTAATTAAAAGCGTTGAGTGCAATTTATCTAATTAATGAATAATTATACAATCCCATTCATAGTCACCTCTTGGATAAATTGTTAAAAACCACTTGATGTGTGAAATGGATTAAATTAATGCAATTGTTTCTTCTAATATGAATGCACAAACGCGCCACTCAAGTTAACTCAACTTAATTACACAAACTAGTAAACACATAGCAAGCATAATCTAATTGAATTAATAGTAAATAGTTAACCATAAATTGTCCAATCATAATAATTCCAATCCAAACACAATATAAACAATCTTAGTTCAACATTATGGAATCCAAATAACTCAACAAAATCCTACTGTAACTACGTTAGAACATAGCTAGGACTTACAATAACAATAGGAAATTCATAAAGGAATGAAGAAAAACTCCCCTTTGAAGCTCTTTGAACTCAAGAAAAATCCCCAATCCTCAAGAGTTAAAATTTTACCCACTCATCGGGGCATCATAATAATCACAACCTAGAATCTGAGCACTTGACGGAATTTGGAAATTCTCGCCAGAAACTGGGTAACTTCACCAAAAAACACAAACACTTGCCGAAAAACTGCAAATCCTGAGCTCTATGGTTTGATCTTTGCGGCTTTCAGACCCTCAGATCCCAGCCATCTCTTCTCAGGTCTCCTCCCTTCACGTCGTTCCTAAGCTTGGTTTTGTCAAGAAGGTTGCTGAAAATGGTAATGTAAGAATAGAGGTGGAAGACGGTGATGATACTGGTAGTAACCTTTGATAGAGACGGCGATGGACTAATAGGTCAGTGAAGGTGAAAGAAGGTGAATGGTGGTGACTTATGGCAATGAAGGAAAGAAGAATCTAAGATGTTGGAAGGAAGTGGCAATAGTGAGAGTGAGGAAGGAACCAGAGGTGTTTGTGGGAGAGTGAGTACCGAAGTTTATAAGATGATTCTGGTAGTGAAGAAACAGCAGTGGTGGTGTTGGTGTGAGAGAAGAATGACGGATAGAGGAAGATGCGATCCAGAACTAACCCTCCCCCCTGCGGTGTTAAACTCACTGTGATCTCCGCTCTCTCTCTCACCGCCAACGGAGATGATGGTGGTTGAGGGAGGGCAAGAGAGGAGGAAGAAGACGATGGTGGTTAAAAGTGGTGGCCCTCCCTTTCTCCTCTCAAGCTCCCGATCTCTATGTTGCAACGCTCTTCCTCTGCCTCCAGCTCTGTGTCGAGTCTGTCTCCTTTTCAAATATGAGGAACAGTAACCTAATCCTTGGTTAAAACTTGTGTTTTGACCAGGGACTTAAGTGACAATTTTAAAACCTTCTATCAATGATTGGAATCAAACTTTTTGAAATGTTTTAGAGCTCAACTGTAATTTTCTAGACATGTGGGTCATCTGTAATTTTTCCCAATAATCTAAATATTAATTCTGACCTCCAAAATCTCCAATTGTCTTCCAAAACACCTAAAATACAAATTAAGCACAAGGTAGTATCAAAAGTCCAAGAAACAATTGCACAAAATAATTAACAAATTATGACCATTTTGCCCCATACAATTGTCCCTAACTAAAATTAGTACTTAATCATGCAATAATGTCTTGATAAGTAAAATATTTGCATGTTTATTTTCCCTTATATGATGATTTTATGGACGATATTTGCATTTAATATAATAAATTTGGGTGTGATTGATAAATAAATATTGTTTTTGGAATAAATATCATTTTTCAAAATAAAATAAAAAATAAAAAAAATAAATAAAAATAAAAAATAAAAAGTACTGTAGCAGTTCAACAGGAACTGTAGGGGTCAACTTCACTGTAGCAGCCGCCGGAACACTGTTGAAGCTTTCAGAATACTGTAGCAGCCGCCAGAAACACTGTAGCAGTACTGTAGCACACGTTTTTTCCCCTATAAATAGATATCAAGGCCAAGTTCAAGGAGGAGGAGAGGAAGAGAAGCAGAGGTCCTTCTCCGACCGGGAGAGATCCTTCTCTGACCGGGAAAGATCTTTCTCTAACATTTCTGAGTTCTTGTGTTGTTTTCTTAGATTTAATTTCATGTATTGTATGCCTCCATCTTGGAAGGCTTAGGATTTTACTACTTTTTGCATGCCTCCATCTTGGAAGGCTTAGGATTTTACTACTTTTTGCATGCCTCCATCTTGGAAAGTTTAGGATTGTATTGCATTTTGCATGCCGCCTACATGGAAGGTTTTACCTCCTCAATGGACGACTAGATTTCTTCATTTTTCATTCATCTTTTGGTTGTATATTTATGTTTGAGAATTTAATATTCAAGTTTATGCAGTATTTCTGAGGTTTTCATTCTAGTTTTATATAATTTATTTTGGTTTTGTTTTTAATTTTATCATGTGCTAAATTTTCATTTTCCTAGGGTGATGACGTAGCTTACTAATGACGGATTGAATCTTAACTTATTAAATCTAGTTTGAATTTCTCCTTCATGATTGAGTTTTAATTATTATTCTTAATGCTTTTGATTGACTGGCCATCTTTTGAATGATTTCAATATGCATGTTGAGACCTGAAGGAGATACATGTGTGTAGACCCTATATTTAAAACCATGACTTGCATATGAAATAGGAATATATTCATATGAGTTGTGTAGTCTTACTGAGTTCCATAAATCTTAATGCATAATTAATTGCTTAAATTCATATAGGAATATATTGGATTAGCAATTGATTATAGAATTGCTTGACCTTGGAAGAGGCTGGTAATTAAATTAGGGAAACTCGACTATCAATCATATGGAATAAATTGGGCTATAATAGATAAATGATTCAATCCCGAATTTGTTAAGTGAAATATAATCCCTAGGGTTTTTTCTCATATTTGCTTTCATATCATTTCCATTCATATTTAATTGTCTTTCTTTTATTTTGTACTTTCAATCACCAATTAATCGATCGACTGAATAGAATTAAAATTACTCATTTTGGTACTTAGTGCTCAATCCTCGTGGGAACGATACTCTACTCACTTCTATATTACTTGATTACGACAGTGTATACTTGCACTATTTAATTGATCATCTGAAATCGTATCAAGTTTTTGGCGCCGTTGCCGGGGATTGTTGTCATTAATATCAATACCAAGTAATTTTAATACTAATTTAGTCTTCATAAAAAAAATTTCAAAAAAAAAAAGAATTATTCACAGCATTCATTTGGTGATAACTTGTCATATCTTGGTTCTTTTTCTGGAATGCATGTGAATGGAATGAGACATGAAAATAGAAATTATGGTTGGATTGGAAATTCTTCTCCTTATAATTGTTTTTCTTGTGCTTATTGTGGAGAGTGTCATTCTTATGAGCATTGTCCATATAGCAATACCAGTCATTATAGAAGAGATGATTTCAATATGAACCAAACTTGTTTTGATCATTCCTTTTATCCTGGTGGAATTTTGGAGCAACAAGAGTCTTTAAATCCATATGTCAGGTATTCTCCTAATCCTCCTTTCTACTCTTATCCATATATTGAAGAACAAACTCTTGAGTGTAAGGAAAAATCTGATTTAGAAAGATTAGTTGAGGAATTTTGTAGAAAGCAAGAGGAAAGTGTCCAAAATATTGGAATATATATGAGTCAAATTATTGCATCACTTGATACTATGAGGCAAGATAATTCTTTGAGCATGATTTCCACTCCTTGTGTTGATGATGATTATTGTGAGGAAGTTGAGGATGTGGAATTAAATGAAACTTTACCTCTTGTGGCATGTGATAAGAAACTTGAAATCACTTTTGGAGAAAATAATGGATGTCAAATTGAGGTTCCGCCTGTGGAGCTTAATCTTTATGATTTTGATATTGAAACTAATGTGGATATTCCAAAAGATGTTGTTCATGTTTCTCCTGTTGAAGTATTGACTCTTACTAATGAGAGTCAAGTGGATTTTATGGGATGCTCTAAAATTTTGGAAATGCCTAAATCTGTTTGTAAATACATGCATGTTGTGCTTCCTTTGAATTCAGTAAATAATTGTACTCTAAAATTGTCTATGATTGAAGAAGTACAATTAATTACTTTGAATGATCATTTCTTGTGCATGAACCATTGTTGCTTGAAAAGAAATAAAGACAAGGTGATCCTGGTGTTTGATACTTTTGATTAGTAGTTTGTGTTTGAGAAGTCTGGCTGAAGACTATAAATTTAGCGCTGCTTGGGAGGCAACCCAAGGTTTGATTTGATATTTTGTTGTGATTTTGCAGGACTTCTGGTAGCTCCTAATGATGTATTCTACTTTGATAAAAAAAAATAAAAATAAAAAATAATTAAAAAGAAAAGAAAAATTTTGGTTTGATTTTTGTCTAGCCAAAGACGTTAAAGAAGGGCGGCTATTTAGGAGACAACCCGAAACTTCGTTCCTACTCTTTCAAAACTTCTTTTCTACTCTTTCAATTTTCTTTCCCACTCTCTCAATTTTCTTTCCTACTCACTTATTTCTTTCCTACTCTCTCAATTTTCTTTCCTACTCACTTATTTCTTTCCTACTCTCTCATTTTTCTTTCCTACTCACCGAAACACATTGCAGTGCATTGAGATTTTAGTTTTCATTATTTTCATTTTAAGTTACTATGGAGGAATCTCTTGCAAAGTTTAAGAACAGGTTCCCTACTCTTCCCAAAGATGTGCTCAGGAAGATCTATAGCTGTCGACTTGAAAGGATGAAAGTATTCAATCGTTTGGGCCTTCCTGTGGATATACGTTGGATCATTGAAGCTAAGGTACGTTTATCAGGTGAGATTCATAATTCATTTGTTAAACCTTTGCCAGGAATGGGAAGAAGTTCTTACTCCAAAAAGAGAAGAGCTAAGAGAATGAATGTCTGCTATAAATGTGCAAGGTGGACATGTGATCAGCGCTGTAGAAGTAAAGGTATGGTTTCTATAAATCTAGAAGATAAAATCAAATTTATAAAGGATGGACTGAGTAAGGAGTCACTGGATGATATCATTCAAACTCTTGAGACGCATCCGAGTGGTGATGTTCATCTTATTCTTCTCGATTTAGCAGACATATTCAATAAAGAAAAAGAGCGCTATTGTCTTGGGAATCTGACGTTAAAAGACCCTATTTGCCAGTTTATAAGAAAACTGGATGGGAAGCAAATACTCGATTCATAGAAAGCGTTTAAGCCGTTTCTGGACGTAAAACCAGAGGAAGATGTGAGCCAAAATCACAACTACTGTACATAATCATGCGTGTGTTTAATTTGTTTTGTCTTTTTCGTAGCTTTTGTCTAATCTTTCTTATCCTTTTGGCAGTTTTCTTTTCCTACTCTACTGTATCTTTTGACTTTCTTTCCTCTTTTTGTTTAATTTCTTCACGCAGTGGCCCACCGGTCATTTGTGTCAGAAATTTTTTCAAACTTGTTTGAAAAATGTGTGATTTGTGTGATTTTGTTGTCGCTGTTTTAGTATTATATATATGAACTCTTTCATTTAAAAAAAAACACCTTCTCTAAGTTCTAGAAGACATTGGGGACAATGTCTGATTTAGGTTGGGGGAGGAGGAAAAAAAATTTTGTTTTTTTTTTGTTAGTTAGTAAAACCATTAGATGCATGGGGTGTGGAAAAAGATGGCAGAGTAAGGAGTTATTCTTAACTCCTGAGACGCATTTCATTAGTTACGTTTTATTAGTTGCATGATTTTGTTTTTTCTTTTTTAAAAAAAATGTACTAGTTGCGTTTTATTAGTTGCATGATTTTGTTTTTTCATCTTTTTCAAAAAAAAATATTTTTCAAGTGCTTTGTAATGATCTTAAGAAGTATATACGTTTTAAGTATGGATCAATTGAATTTAGAGATTTTATAGCATGAATGAACAACTGATTGTTGCAATTGGTGATGAATTTTGAGATTGAATGAACTGAGTTTAAAAATTCCTAGGCGTGAGCTTCTGGGCCTATAATGATTATTTCTCTTGTGTGTGATATTCACCTATTAAGTTGTCACTCTAGAACTTGCTTTAAATCTGGTTGAAATTACATCTCACATGCACATTCAAAAATGATAAAGGCATTCATTTTCTTTAGCCAGAGCCAAATAGCCAACCTTGCAATTATACCGTTGATAAGCCTCTTTGAGCCTAATTGACTATTGCAATCCATTAACATGTGTTTTAATGATATATCAAGTGCTTTTACCTTATTCAAAAGATTAGTGGAGCAATTGAAATTTTTGTGAAATGGGCTTTTGACAAAGTGTGGGGGTGTATCTATCATCAACTTTATAGTTGCAATTCAATTTAAAAAAAAAAAGAAAAAAAAAGAAAAAAAAATTAAAAAAAAAAGAAGAAGAAAAAAGAAAAGAAAAAAATATTAAGTGTTTGAATTGTGGGTTGTTGTGATGAGATAAATTTATAAGTAGCCCATTTTTCAATTGCTCTATTTCTTTAGCCTTTCATATCATACTTTGCATTCCTTTACCTTAACCCCATTACAACCCTTAATAAGTCCTTTTGATTTGAATTATGCATGTGAATTAGGTAGTGGAGATTGAGATTTTTAGCAAGCCTATGGTAGTGCAATTTTTTCGGTTGAATTTGAGCGAAACACTTACCCTTAAACACTTGAGAGACTGAGAGAATGAGCTACAAGTACGAACTCAGTTTATTCATTTTCAATTAAAGTTACCAATTTATATTTTCGTTGATTCATTAATACTATAATATCTTTATTTTTCAATTGTGTTCTTACTTATGACCTAACACTTCTGATTTTGTTGGAAGCACTTATTATTCACTTCTTGTCCGAGGACGTCCAAGAGTTAAGTGTGGGGGAATTTGATAAGTAAAATATTTGCATGTTTATTTTCCCTTATATGATGATTTTATGGATGATATTTGCATTTAATATAAAAAATTTGGGTGTGATTGATAAATAAATATTGTTTTTGGAATAAATATCATTTTTCAAAATAAAATAAAAAATTAAAAAAGTAAATAAAAAAAAAAATAAAAAGTACTGTAGCAGTTGCCAGGCACTGTAGCAGTCAACAGGAACTGTAGCGGTCAACTTCACTATAGCAGCCGCCGGGGTACTGTAGCAGAAACTTCCAGAACACTGTAGATGCCGCCGGAACACTGTTGAAGCTTCCAGAATACTGTAGCAGCCGCCAGAAACACTGTAGCAGTATTGTAGCACACGTTTTTTCCCCTTTAAATAGATATCAAGGCCAAGTTCAAGGAGGAGGAGAGGAAGAGAAGCAGAGGTCCTTCTCCGACCGGGAGTGATCCTTCTCTGACCGGGAAAGATCTTTCTCTAACATTTCTGAGTTCTTGTGTTGTTTTCTTAGATTTAATTTCATGTATTGTATGCCTCCATCTTGGAAGGCTTAGGATTTTACTACTTTTTGCATGCCTCCATCTTGGAAGGCTTAGGATTTTACTACTTTTTGCATGCCTCCATCTTGGAAGGCTTAGGATTGTATTAGATATTGCATGCCTCCATCTTGGAAGGCTTAGGATTGTATTGCATTTTGCATGCCGCCTACATGGAAGGTTTTACCTCCTCAATGGACGGCTAGATTTCTTCATTTTTCATTCATCTTTTGGTTGTATATTTATGTTTGAGAATTTAATATTCAAGTTTATGCAGTATTTCTGAGGTTTTCATTCTAGTTTTATATAATTTATTTTGGTTTTGTTTTTAATTTTATCATGTGCTAAATTTTCATTTTCCTAGGGTGATGACGTAGCTTACTAATGAAGGATTGAATCTTAACTTATTAAATCTAGTTTGAATTTCTCCTTCATGATTGTGTTTTAATTATTATTCTTAATGCTTTTGATTGACTGGCCATCTTTTGAATGATTTCAATATGCATGTTGAGACCGGAAGGAGATACATGTGTGTAGACCCTATATTTAAAACCATGACTTGCATATGAAATAGGAATATATTCATATGAGTTGTGTAGTCTTACTGAGTTCCATAAATCTTAATGCATAATTAATTGCTTAAATTCATATAGGAATATATTGGATTAGCAATTGATTATAGAATTGCTTGACCTTGGAAGAGGCTGGTAATTAAATTAGGGAAACTCGACTATCAATCATATGGAATAAATTGGGCTAGAATAGATAAGTGATTCAATCCCAAATTTGTTAAGTGAAATATAATCCCTAGGGTTTTTTCTCATATTTGCTTTCATATCATTTCCATTCATATTTAATTGTCTTTCTTTTATTTTTTACTTTCAATCACCAATTAATCGATCGACTGAATAGAATTAAAATTACTCATTTTGGTACTTAGTGCTCAATCCTCGTGGGAACGATACTCTACTCACTTCTATATTACTTGATTACGACAGTGTATACTTGCACTATTTAATTGATCATCTGAAATCGTATCAAGTCTCAAAAAATGTATGAAAAATCCCAATTTAGTCACAAACAATCCTATTAAAATATAGTTCAATCAATTACACAATGGGAAAAAAATACTTCAGAAAAACGCCAGATTGGTTTAGTACACAATTTGTTAATTGAAGCCAATTATTGACAAACTCAAACAGCAAAATAGACAGCACAACCATACCCAAAAACTCATCCAAACACCATCAAATAAGTATCATGAATCCATTCAAACACCAAAATCAGCTAGGCACATCCACACCCAATACAACACAAAAAAATGCATCATGAACATTAGGATAATGATGAATTCAGTATTATCAATAACTTTCATCACATTAAATACCACTACCATAAGGTCATGCATCCATAATTCAAATGAGAGTTAGAATTAACCACATTCTCAAGGTAGCCTTAGTACTACCCAAAATTGACCCATAACTATATATGCACTCCAAAATCTTATATATAAGCTTATGGTCAAGTGGACTTCCCTGAAATGCATGTCCCATATCCTTCCACCAACTTCATGCTCTATCCTAGAAAATCCCTCCTTGCATTAGCTTTAATAATTCCTCATTGGGTACCTTTCCTTCCTACAAAACACAAAGATCAAACATAAAACTATTAAAAACACCCAAAAAACACTAAAAATAAAAAGATTTAGTTTACAACTTGGGTTGCCTCTCAAGAAGTGCTTAGTTTATAGTCATTAGCTTGACTCTTCATGTTGGTCACTCTTCATTAAACAAGTAGATAGTGGACACAAGTCTATCCATATCTCTACTTGAATACTGCTTCAATCGTTGACTATTAGCCTTGAATCTTTCGCCTTTCTCATTTTCCAGCTCCATATCACTAAATTTGGATGCTTGAACCACTATGAATAGGCCAAACCATCGAGATTTTAGCTTTCCCAAAAATGACCTCAACTTGGAGTTGTCAAGGAGAACCTTTTGGCTGAGTTCAAAACTCTTAGGAACGATTTTTCTATCATGATCCCTCTTAGTCTTCTCCTTGTAAACCCTTGCATTCTTATAGGAATCAAGACAAAATTCATCTAACTCATTAAGTTGAAGTAGCCTCTTCTCCCCCACGGCTTGAGGATTAAAATTAAGCTTTTTGATAGCCCAATAAGCTCTGTGCTCTGATTACATCGGTAAGTGGCACGTTTTCCCTAAAACCAACCAATAAGGAGACATTCCAATAGGGGTTTTGTAGGCAGTTCGATAAGCCCATAAAGCGTCATCCAACTTGGTAGACCAATCCTTCCTAGTAGTATTCACCACCTTCTCAAGGATGTTCTTAATCTCAAGATTAGAAATTTTCACTTGGCTATTGGTTTGAGGGTGGTAGGACAATGCTAACTTGTACTTGACATCATATTTTTTCATCAATATTTAAAATTGGTGATTACAAAAGTATGAACCACCATTATTAATAATTGCTCTCGGTGTTCCAAATCTAGTGAAAATGTTCTTTTTAAGGAATTTCAACACCGTTTTGCCATCATTAGTCACACATGCAGTAGCCTCAACCCATTTGGAAACATAATCAACTCCAACTAAGATGTATTCATTATTGAATGACCTATGGAAGGGGCCCATGAAGTCAATTCCCTAAACGTCAAAAAGTTCAACTTCAAGCATGCTATTCAATGGCATCTCATTCCTCCTTGAAATGTTCCCCACTCTTTGTCATCTATCACATTGAAGAACAAGTGCATATGTATCCTTGAAGAGAGAGAGCTAATAAAATCCACTTTGGATGACCTTTACAGTGGTTTTCTCTCCTCCAAAATGGCCACCATATTCGAAAGAGTGACAACTGTGTAAAATGCACTCTTGTTCATTTTTCGAGACACACCTTCTAATGAGTTGGTCAGGGCACCTCTTCAACAAGTAAGGCTCATGCCAAAAGTACTTCTTTACTTCATGAAAGAACTTTCGCTTTTGATGAAAATTGAGCTCAGGAGGTAGAACTCCATAAACTAAGAGATGATAAAGTCAACATACCATAGTGTAGATGAGTTATCCACAAAGAACAATTGCTCATCCGGGAATGATGCATGAATCATATCAAAAGTATCAAGTTAAGCCTCATCAGTACTCAACCGTGAGAGATAGTTTGCTACTTAATTTCTCGATGCCTTTTCTATCCATGATGTTCAAGTCAAACTCTTGAAGTAGAAGCACTCATAAATTAGTTTTACCTTAAAATTTTTCTTCATAAGTAAATACTTGAAAGATGAATGATCGGTGTAGATAATGACCTTAGTACCCACAATATAAGGTCGAAAGTTCTCACAAGCATAAACTATGACAAGTAACTCCTTCTCGGTGGTGGTATAATTAAGTTGAGCACAATCAAGAGTATTGCTAGCGTAGTAAATGTGATGAAAAAGCTTTTCTACCTTTTACCTAAGAACAGTACCCAAAGCTACTAAGATAGGACTTGAAATGAGACACTTCTTCAACTCCCCAAAAGCTTGTAGGCACTTATTATTAAACTTGAACTCCACATCCTTTTCCAATAGCTTGAAAAGTGGCTTAACAATCTTAGAAAAGCTTTGATAAATCTCTGTTAGAACCCAGCATGACTAAGGAAGCTTTGAACACCTTTCACACTAGTAGGTAGAGGTAATTGCTTAATAATAGAAATTTTGGCTCTATCCACTTCCAATTTTAGCTTTGAGGGTACTTTCCAATATAGGGCTTTAAAAGAATAGTTCCTTCCATTATTGGGGTTTTAAGAGAATTGTCCTAGCTATTACTGGCCTTTGAGGGTGACTATCGATATAGGGCTTTAAAAGAATTATGCCAGTTGTTACTAGGATTTGAAAGAATAGTAGCTACCGTTACAAGGCTTAAAAAGAATTATATCAGCCGTTACTGGGCTTTGAGGGTGACTGGTGATATAGGACTTTAAAAAGGGTGCTAGCCATTACTGGGCTTTAAGGGTGACTGCCGATACAAGGCTTTGAAAGGATGTCTTCCGTTACTGGGGTTTAAGGGTACCTGCCAATACAAGGCTTTGAAAGGGTACCAGTCATTACTAGTCTTTGACGGTGCCTGCCGATACAAGGCTTTAAAAGGGTGCTAGCCATTATTGGGGCTTAAAGGTGCCTGTCAATACAATGATTTGAAAGGGTGCTACCTGTTACTAGGCTTTAAGGGTTCCTGGTAATACAGGGCTTTAAAAAAGGTGCCAGCCATTATTGGGCTTTGAGGGTGCCTTGTGATACAGGGCTTAAAAGGGTACTAGCCATTACTGGGCTTTGAGGATGCTTATGGATACATGGTTTAAGAGGGTGCCAGCCATTACTAGGCTTTGAGTTTGCCTACCGATTCAGGGCTTTGAAAAGGGTGCCAACCATTACTAGGATTCGAGGGTGCCTACTGCTATAGGGCTTAAAAAGGGTGTTGGTACATGAACATGTGATATCCCTTGGAGTAGTGCTTATGATAATGCTAATGAAGATGATGACATAGATGATGAAGATGATAATGATACGTGATGATGAAGTATTAATAATAATGTCATGAATGATAATGATGATAGTTATGATGCGACACTTAGCGTGCGATGCCCTACATAGTGAGGTTTTTCATGATAATGAAAATATTGATAAAGATGAAGTTTTAATAAGGAAGTCATAAATGGTGTTGATAATAGTAGTGATGGTGTAACACTAAGCACATGATGACCTAAACATGCAATACGATAATGACACTAATGATGAAGAAGATGAAGCTCTAATAAGGAAGTTATAATGATGATAACAATGATGGTGGTGATGTGACACTAAGCACGTGGTGCTCCCAAACATGATAATGACACCAATGATGGCAATGATGATGAAGAGGATAATGATGGCCATTATTATAAGGAGATTATGATAATGGTGAAGATGATCATGATGAAGGTGATGGCATTGATAATGGTGATGGTTGGATGATGAAATCCTAGTAAGAATGACAACAATGATGATAAAGAGGATAATTATGGCCATGATAATGGTGAAGATGATCATGAGGAAGGTATTGCACTAATAATAATGATGGCAGTAATGATAAAGCACTCATGTAAATGGTGGTGGTGTTGTGACACTAATTATGCAGTGCCTGATCATCATCAGCTGCTCATTGAGTTATATTAAACAAGAAATAAAGACAATATGCAAGGATGAATGCTTCATAGATTTAAAACATGTTTTTCGAGAGTTCTTAAGTGTGAGTGTGTGAATGGAGTCAATATATATTCCTTTTGCACAAGTTAAAGTTAAAAGTAACACTTCAAATCATTTACTCGTATTCAAACAAACAATTTTAGCATCCCCTAATTCCTTCCTCTTTTCTTCTAATTCACTCCACTTGACTTAAAAATCAAAGGGACTTTTCTTAGCTTGTAATGGGGCCCGAGGTTAATGTTTTCAAAAGAAAAGATAAAGGATAATCAATCAAATACCTTAAGATAGATGATAACTATTCAAGGGTTTTCTTTCTTTTCTCATAAAACATACTCCCACAAACATGAAACAAATTGAATTTTTCATATCAAGCCTTCTTTGTAAGCATATTTCTTCTTCTTCTTCTTCTTCTTCTTCTTCTTCTTTCTTTTCTTTTCTCTTTCTTTTTTTACTTCTGTTTTGGCTTCTTTTTCACAATGTGAACCCTTTTGCTTTCTACACCCCTTTCCCAAATCTTTTGTAACTTTTCATGACAACACCACATTCCACCACCCAATCACTTATCATCTATCTCAAAGCAAGGGAATCATGGTTTTACACATTGGCTAGTATAGGTAGGTGTTAGGTTTTTCAATAAGAATTTATAATTGGTTTTTTCAAATAGGCTCAAAATAAGGGTTCATAGGGAAATCACATCAATTAGGTAAGTTTGAAAGGCTTAACCGCATTTATTGAATTGCCCTAATCATTTTTTCAAATCTTATGAACTGAATCAAAAGTTTTGAACAATTCCAAAGGGGATTCTAAAATCAACAATTGAAACACAAGTATATAACCTAATTTGCTACTAAGCCCTTCAACAAGTATATCCACAATACATTTAACTCCAATAGTGCGTAAATTACTTAAAAACTCTTGAACAACATGTTTTAATTATCACTACAATGCACTCATCCATGCACATTAATAAAAGTTTCCTATATAATATAACATATAAAGTAGGAATTTATATCATAGGATCATCCAAACAATATTTGACAAATAACTGAAACTAACAGCTCATTTTCAACAATTTTTCACAAGAAAAAACTCAAGTATGAAAAATCTCACATATTCTAACCATTTTCTAATAAAACCTATTCAAAAATTTTCTTCTATGCACTCATTCTCTTCCAAAATTTGTTTTTCTTTCAAAATTTTCAAAATTGTGATGCAATCACACCCCCAAACTTAAGATTAATAATGTCCTCATTGTTAACCCCAAAAGGAAGGGATTGAAACTGAACAATTCTTGTACAATATATAGCCCATATCCACAATATTCACAAAGATCAAAATGCACAGGGAACAATAGCTTCAATGGCCCAAATAAAGCTTGGAATCAATATGACTAGCCCTCAGTAGCTAGTGCCATACACAGCAAACATAAGACCAAACAAACAGCATATACCAATAATCACATTAGCCACGATGATGAAATATAGTCAGAAGCAGAATATGGCTATCAGAATATATGTCAAATTCAGAATATTCACTGTGCAATGAGCCCTCAGTAACTCATATACAAAACAGAGAGTTCAAGCAGTTAACAGTCAAGGAAACTAAAGAAGCACGCAAGTGTTTAAGGACAACCACAGGCAGCAAAACAAAACATATGAGCTAACAGAATATACAAAACAAAATAGCAATAGCCAATCCGTCCAGATCAATCTGAGGCATCTTCAGTAGATTCTGATGCAGAAGAGCTATCAATGTCAATTGAGGAATCTTCAGCCTCTGACTCACCATTGTTGTCTACATTAGCTGAGCTGGTGTCATTATCTCTGTCCTCATCTGATGACACTATAACCCCTTTCTTCTTAGCCTTCCCTTTTAACATTGCTTCAATGCGCATAAGGCGACGGGAATCCTCAGCACGGTTCAGCTCAGCCACCCTCAATTACTCATGAATGCTCTTGAGGGTGATAACCTTATCCTTTTCATCCTGATACACAGGGGTTTTGGTATCTCTCTTGATTTGATCATACTTGAAAGGAGGGGCTGGTAAGAAGATTTCATCTTTCTCGTATTCTTTTATTTCATCCTCCTTGTACAAGTCAGAGATCAGATAAGGAAAGACAATTTTCTTGCTCATGTGGTATGTAGAGTGGAGCATAGTATCATAAATGACATGCTCAAGCTGTACTGGTTGTTTAGTCATCAAGAGGTAGACCAAAAGAGCCATATCTTTGTTCAAGGTACTCAGATGACCACTTGGTATCACATTAAACCCAACAAATTATAGCCAAATTCTAGCTTCTTGATTCAGGGAAGCTTGCTTGAAATAAGCTTATTTCGCTTCACCTTTAGACTTCCATGCAGTAGTACCCGGTAGGAGCAATGTGTCAGCTATTTCTTGAAAAGGAAAGTGATCCTCAATAGCAGCCTTCAGTAGCTGATACTTACACTTAGTGAGCTGTGAAAGGTTATAAAAGTTTCTGATTCGCTCAACAGTTATGGATGGCTTTCCTTACGGGATTTCAGCACGGAAGTTCACTGTGGTGGTCTTGAAACAGTATACATAGAAGTAGAAATGGCATACAAAAGCAACATTGCCAGCTTTTCATGGGTCTAACAACTTCTGCATCCCTAAATCTTGAGCCAACTTGTAGAATTTATAGCTCTTGTGGGGAGGAAAGGCTCGCTCTTACTGAAACTTGTGCTTGGCAACTCTTGCTTAAGCTATTTCATAGCAACTGGGCTTTGGTTATTTAGTGGGAAGTGGAGGGAGAGCCTTAAGCTTCTTTGGAGCAGGGTTTTTCTTAGCAGAAGTAGAAGCTCGTTTAGAGGATCTGGCTTTTCCCATGTATCTTGGATGTAAGCAAGCACAAAAACTTATACTGAACAACCACAAGACAATGCTACAAAAGAAGAGAAAAGAGCCTAACCAATAGAAAAATTTACCTCAAACTTCAAGGCTAGCTAATTCCAAAACTTCTTCAAAGTAGAATTCCAAACTTGAGCCTATCCTCACTGTCATCAAAGTCTATTTACTCCCCAAATGATCCTTTGTCAACAATAAAGACTTAGCTAATCTAAACCCAGTTTATTGTGGTAAACCAAAGAAATCAATTTCATTTACACATTGCCAAGTCAAAATCAAATGATCCAAGGTAGAAAATAGGTTCAACATATGCAATCATCAGTAATTACAGGAAACAAAATAATGTCAGAATGATTCACAATGTTCCTTGGACTTGGTGAATAGAAATTTGGTTTTCCACAATGAAAGGATTTGAGTAAAAGCTCAGATTCCAACATGGCTTGACCAAGCACTAGTTCACAACCTTGCAATAGCTAGCTAACTCATGCAACTTGACAAGTTATTCTGAAATCTAATGGCATTAGGTTCACATTATCTTTCACAAATAATAATTACATGACCATGTACATTTCAGTGGCTAAAAGAGATTTCCATGGTTTAAAAATTAAAGGCAACTTGTTCAAGTAGGATTAACAACCAAAAGATTTCGGAGCAACATTGTGTAGTAGCATTTGATCACCAATCACTCATGTAAAGATCTATGAAAAAGATACCAAAAACAGCCATAAGTAGTTGCAACGTACTACTCCTCAAATCACCATTCTGATTCAAGCATAAGTTGCTATAGTCCCAATACTATGCCATAACATGACAGCCAAAATTACTTAACATACGTAGGTAATCAAGAGAACATCAAACATTAGATTCTTGGTGATAAATTCCCTTCCAAAACTCCCTTTTATTTTTTTTTCTTTTTTTTTTCAAAACGGTTTCAAGTTCAAAACCCAGGTTTAAAACGGTTTAAGCTGGAAGTAGCCATTTCCAAAATACTAATGAAAGTTTTAGAATTTATCCATAAGTTTCATAAATCAGTGAATGTTGTAAGTTCTCATGAACACCAATGGTATGCAGGGTAATAGAGGAAATGAAAAATTCAACTTCTTCTATCTTAGAGACTATTGAACAAGTAGCTATCAATAATTGTGATTTTCTCTCCTCCAACAAAACATGTCTCATATTAAAACTAAGTTCTAGGATTGGAAATATTTCCAAACAAGTAGCACATGCAAGTTAATTGGAGAACATAGAGGTGCCATTTCACCAATGACAGATTCATCATTCTTTCTCTTCTTTTTTTCAAATATTGAAACAACTAAAGCACAAATAGGAAAATAAAACACCTCTGGCACATAATTCATGCTAAAAACTCCAAAGTGCACATGTTCTTGTCAAAACTCAACTATATGCAACAATTCTCCAATCAACCATACAAGTGCATACATGCCAGGAAATTTTTGCTAATAACTTATGCATTCCAGAGACTATAAAAACCAGTAATGCCCAGTACTATAATCCTTAAATCAAATCACACCAATTCAGGCCTAAGTTAAGCAAGCTGCAACTTATACTCAGAATCAGAGACCCTGCTTAGTACTGTCCTAGTCAAAGACCCAGAATAATTATCAATAGGACTTGAAAACTTACCTTAGATGGGCAATGAGCCAAAAATTGCCAGAGAGAAAGACAGAGTGAGTTGAGAAATAAAAGAGAGAGAGATGCAGGAGATTCAAACACAAGGTCGCCAGGCGTTGCTATTGCCGACGGCAGTTGTGTGAGGTTCAAGCGAGGAGCAGTATTGGGGTAGCGAAACCGTGAAGATGGAGTGGGTGTGTGACGATGAAGCTTCGGTGAGGAAGAAGGTTCGATGAAGTAGCGGCATATTTGGAGGTGTTGAGAAGGATGAAAGTTAGAGAGAGAGAGAGATTGGTGGATCTTCAGTTGAGAGTGAAGATTTGTGAACAATGAGCAGTGGAGGAGTTGACGAAGTGGAAGGAGGATCTATGGCGGAGGACCGACGGAGTGTAAGTGAGACAGTGGGTGGGCGACGGTGGAGGCCAAAAGTGAAAGAGCGATGGAGAGGGTGAGCTTCGGTGATGGTACCGAAGGCGGAGAGAGAACGGTTGAGGACAGGGAAGACGGATCTGGGGGTCAAGTGAGAGAGAGAGTGAGAGTTGGAGGGAAGGGGTGACAGATCTGGAGGTGGGGGCTGAGCTGAGGGCGGTGGACGAGCTGAGGGTCAAAGGTGAGGGTGAGATGGAGTTGAGATGTAGTGATCATCGAATGTGGAGATGAATCAGGGTTTCAGTAAAAAGGAATTTAAGCTTGGCTATTTGGAATTTTGAAATTGCTGATGAATGTGGCTTACAATTTAGTTCAGGTTCAAAGGGATAATGTGGGAATGAATTGAGATAAAGAAGGGCAAAGAAGGAAAACTAATATGTGTATGTATATTTTTGTGATTTTCTGAATTTATATATATATAAACAAAAATTAGTTTATATATATACATTTTTTTAAAATTTTCTGAATATTTCCTTTTCTTTTTTAGAGATATATGTATGTATATAAAAAAATTGAATAATGTATATATATATTGTTTATATTATTATTATATCTATTTATATACCTTAAAAAAAATTTTGTATAGATCAAGAACACTCAAACTCACCCAATTCACTATAGCCCTCGCTAGCGAAACCAAACAGCAAACCATAGGTCAAAAAGCATGTTAAAATGACCCCATTGTCATGGCATTCGCTACAACGAGTTCAGACAGTGAATAACAGGTCAGAGAGCATGTCAAAATGACCCGATTTGCTGTGGAATTTGCCACAGCGAATCCTGACAGCAAATAATAGGTCAGAGAGCATAGCAAAATGATCCAATTCGCTATAGAATTTGCCACAATGAATCCTGATAGCAAACAATAGGTCAGAGAGCATGCCAAAATGACCCAATTTGCTGTGGAATTCGCTATGGTGAATCTTGGGAGAAATAAACAAGTCAGAAACACACTCCAAATCACCCAATTCGCTATGAATTTAGCCATAGCGAACTCTATAGCGAATTTTGATAGAACTAATCACACAATATAGCAGCAAAATCATCCAACTTCACTCAAAATCCAACTTCAAACATTCCAAGCACATTGAACACTAATCCATGCCACATTACGCTTAGGATTCATTCATCCACAACCTAAAAGCAATATGATAATCCAAGAATATTTTTCACAATACTCAATGCCATATTCCAAGATCCAAACCACATGCAATAGATATTAAAGACATACTCCCCTTTGTAGTTCCCTTCTTGGCATCTAAGTCACTCTTCCATCTCCATCTCCCAAAGTGCACTTTAAAGTTCATGAGGGAAACTTTTCTCACCTACAAAACACAAAGATCAAATATAAATCTACTAAATCAAAACAAAAACACAAAAATGACAAAGACTGAGTTACGAACTTGGGTTGCCTCCCAAGAAGCGCTTAGTTTATAGGCTTTAGCCTGACTCGTCATGTTGGTCATTCTTCATTAGATAGGTAGATAGTGGATACAAGCCTATCCACATCTCCTCCCCAATAATGCTTCAACCGTTGACCATTGACTTTGAATGGGTCACCATCTTGGCCTTCCAGCTCCACAACACCCTTGTTAAAGACTTGAACTACAGTGAAAGGTCCAGACCATCTAAACTTCAATTTTCCAAAAAAAATCTTCAACTTAGAATTGTAGAGTAGCATTGGTTGACCCGGCTCAAAAGACTTAGGGACAATCTTCTTGTCATGCCACCGCTTGGTTTTCTCCTTGTAAAGCTTTGAACTCTCATAAGCATAAAAACAAAATTCTTCAAGCTCATTGAGTTGCAACAGTCTCTTTTCACCCACTTATTTCTCATCAAAATTCAACTTTTTGATAGCCCAATAGGCATTGTGTTCCAATTCCACAGGGAGATGACAAGCTTTCCCAAACACTAACTGGTAAGGAGACATATCGATAGGTGTCTTGTAAGCAGTGCGATAGGCCCATAGTGCATCATCTAACTTCATAGACCAATCCTTTCGAGTGATTCTCACATTTTTCTCAAGGATTTTCTTGATTTCTCTATTGGAAATCTCAGCTTGACCATTTGTTTGAGGATGGTAGGCTAACAACACTTTGTGCTTCACTCTATACTTCTTCAAAAGAGATTTAAATTGATGGTTGCAAAAGTGGGTGCCTCCATCACTAATAACAGCCCTTGGGGCACCGAAACGAGTTAAGATATACTTTTTCATGAATTTGACCACTAGTTTAGCATCATTCATTGGAGAAGCAATGGCCTCAACCCATTTAGACACATAATCCACCGCTACAAGAATGTATTGATTATTGAAGGACTTGGGAAATAGTCCCATGAAGTCAATCCCCCATACATCAAATAATTCCACTTCCAACATGCTGTTCAGTGGCATTTCATTCCTCCTAGAGATATTACTAATCCTTTGACATCGGTCACAAGATAGAGCAAATTCATAAGCATCCTTGAACAAGGATGGCCAGAAAAACCCAGATTACAAGACTTTTGTAGTTGTCTTGTTACCTCCAAAGTGGTCTCCATATTCAGAGGAATGGCAACACTTCAATACATCTTGTTGCTCACCTTCTGGAACACATCTTCATATCAACTGATCAAAACAATAATGAAATAAGAAGGGTTCTTCCCAATGATAGAACTTGACATCATGTAAGAACTTCTTCCGTTGGTGATAGCTCAAGTCCTCAGAAATGATTCCACTCACAAGGTAATTTACTATGTCGGCATACCAAGGAGTTTCAGAATGACTCAGTAAAAAGAGTTGTTCGTCTGGAAAAGTTTCATGAATAGGAAGATCTCCATCATGTTAAGCTTCAGTACTCAACCTAGACAAGTGGTCGGCAACCTGATTTTCGGAGCCTTTTCTATCCACAATCTCAAGATCAAATTCTTGTAGGAGCAAAACCCCTCAAATCAACCTTGCTTTAAAGTCTTCTTACTAAAGAAGTATCATAGTATAGAATGGTCAGCATGAACAACCACTTTGGCACCAATCAAGTAAGGCCAAAATTTAGCAAATGCATACACTACAGCCAAAAGCTCTTTCTCAGTAGTAGTCTAGTTTTCTTGAGCATCATCGAATGTCTTACTTGCATAGTAAATAGGATGAAAGATTTTATCCCTTTTCTACCCAAGTATAGCTCCTACAGCATAATCGCTAGCATCACACATTATTATAAAGGGAAAACTCTAATCTGGAGCCATAATGATAGGAGCGGTTACAAGTCTGAAAGAGGCAAGCTTTACCCAAGAGGGGGATGAATTGGGTGACGTTACAAATTTTTTGCTTGATGTGATGATATGAAAAATAGAGTAGATAGAGTAGAGTGGAGAAGATTAGAACACAAAGAGTTATACTGATTCGGCCTAACAACTAGGCCTACCTCCAGTCCTCAGAGATCAAGACCTACTGAGATTTTCACTATTCTTCTAAGATTCAATGGGCTCTTAGAACACCACAAAACAACAATTGTCCTTAAAAGGACTACGAGTAGAAATATTCTCTCACTAAGAAATTTCTCTCCCCCTTACGACAAGTCTTACGTGCAGAAAAACAACCTATGACCTTTCCCACTTGCTTATGTATACAAGATTTATGAGAAGTAATGTTCTCTCCTGCTTACACCACTGTAAGTCTTACAAGCAGCAACGTTCTCTACTGCTTGTATCTTATAAGTCTTATGAATGGAAGGTTTAACTAGGAATTCTCTCAACTACTTCTCTCGTAAGGAAATCTACCCTCTCAAGGTCCCAATACCTTAAGATCAAATAAACAGAATTTGAATTGTATGAAGACTCTCTTACAGAGCAAATAAATGAACACTGAAGATCAATATGTATACAGAGAAAATTATGAATAGTAGAGACTCATGTATATGCTTGTGAATTCTTGTGCTTTATTATCCTTGAGATCTCTAAATCTCTGTATTTATAGATGTTCAGTTTTTGTACATTTGAGTAATGATCGTTGAGGAGCGAGGCTTGCTACTGTGGAATGGCATGCGCATGTTTGAATATTCTGAATGCAGTAGGTACGTACGTTCTTGTAATGATGTTGTTTGACTTTCTTCATGTAAGTTTATTTCAAACGTTCATCCTCCTGTATCACACTTATAATACATTCAAAATGATGTTAAATAATGATAATAAGTAATGATAAGATAAATAAATAACATTAAACCATATTCGGATTTGAACGTTGAGAGACTTGGTGTATTTAGTAATCTGGCAGAGTATCACTCGAGCATGGATGGGCTCACTCGAGTGATATTGCAATTTTACTCCTTGATCTTCAGTTTTGAGTTTGTGCTCGCATAGAATTCTAGAGAGACAAAATTCTCACTCGTGAGTGATGTGGGGCCTCACTCGAGCACAACTCCTTCTACTCGAGTGGCCTTGCATTTTGCACTGGGAGTTTCTTCTCTGGACAGCACTCGCATATCATTTTAGCAAGAGTGAGATTTTGTACTCGCAGGTGATGTGGGCCCTCACTCGAGCACACATACTCCTGCTCGAGTGAGAAGAATATTCTCAAGTAATATACCCTTAATACCAACACTCACATCAGAATTTGAGAGGGATAGATTTTTCACTCGCAAGTGCTGATGTGTCACTCGAGCATATGAAGCTATGCTCGAGCATACTTGTGCTTCTCTGACCTTCATGACTCTTGGCCAAGCACTCGTATACCTTCACTAGCTAGTTCTCGAGTATAGAACACTCATGCTCGAGCATTGATTTCTCTGCTCAAGTGCATCAAGGAAGAATGACAAACTTTGCCCTTGGCCAAGCACTCACTCGCATGTGCTCGAGTGAGAAAGGCTCCTCTGCTAGAGTGCTATCTCTAGTGCTCAAGTGAATTAGTAAAAATGACAGTAGCATGCTTCTCGGGCAAACACTTTCTAGCTATCACTCGTACCTGCTCGAGCATAGAAGAGTTGCATGCTCAAGTGCTAGACTCATGCTCGAGCACGCCAGTTCATTTTGACAGCAGACACTACATAACATTGTTATATGCATTTGGTAACTTTGTAAACATTTCTTAAACTTATAAAAATATGATTTGTACACAACTGACTTTTCTCATCATCAAAACTTGGGATCTAACAAAGTCTTCTTTTCAACTCTTCAAATGCTTTCAAACATGCATCATCGAACTTGAAGTCAGCATCCTTCTCAAGTAAAGCACAGAGCAGCTTAGTGATTTTGGAAAAATCCTTTATGAACCTTCGATAGAACCCAACATGGCCCAAAAAGCTTCTCACACCCTTAACATTGATAGGTGGAGGAAGTTGTTCAATCACCTCTAACTTTGCCTGGTCAACTTCTAAACTGTTCTTGGAGACACGATGGCCTAACACAATGCCTTCCTTTACCATAAATTGGCATTTCTCCCAATTAAGCACAACATTAGTGTCTTCACACCGCTTCAAGACTCAAGCTAAGTTGGCTAAGCACTCTTCATATGAATCACCAAGCATAGTGAAGTCGTCCATGAATACTTCCATGGTGTGCTCTATCATGTCAGTGAAAATAGCCATCATACACCGTTGGAATGTAGCCAGTGCATTACAAAGGCCAAAGGGCATGCGCTTGAAAGCAAAGGTGCCATATGGGCACGTAAATGTAGTCTTCTCTTGGTCTTCCTGAGCAATTGCTATTTGGTTGTACCATGAATAACCATCAAGAAAACAAAAGAATTACCTTCCAGCCAGTTTGTCCAACATTTGATCAATGAAAGGCAATGAGAAGTGATCCTTACGAGTAGCCATATTGAGCTTACTGTAGTCCATGCAAACCCTTCAACCGGTCACAGTGTGAGTGGGAATGAGTTCGTTGTGGGTATTAGCCACTACACTCATACCGCCCTTTTTGGGGACGCATTGGACTAGGCTCACCCAAAAACTATCAGAAATAGGGTATACAATGCCAGTATCGAGCCATTTAAGAAGCTCCTTCTTCACTACTTCCTTCATAATAGGGTTGAGTCTTCTTTGATGTTCAATGGAATGCTTGTGATTCTCTTCCAAAAAGATCTTGTGCATGCACATAGAGGGGCTAATGCCCTTGATATCAGCAATTGTCCACCCAATAGCCCTTTTATGAGCTTTTAAGACTTCAACTAATTGCTCCTCTTGCTAAATAGTGAGATCTAAAGCAATAATCATCGAAAGAGTATTATTGGAACCCAATTAAGCATATTGTAGATGAGATGACAATGCCTTCAACTCAAGTGAAGGTGGTTCCTCTAAAGAAGATTTTAACTTTGGTCGGTCATTAGAACCCAAATCAAGTGACTCAAATGGTATCCTCCTTTTTGGATAAGGAGTTTTTGCATCCATAATAGCCTTGCATTCTACTACATCCAAACCCCTAGAATCAATATCAAGAAGAGCGACTTCAAGTGGATCTTCAATCATAGAGGTCTCAAATTCTTCTTGGGTGACAAGACCAATCATATCAAGAAAAAAACAATCTTCATGCACATGAGGGGTCTTCATCAATTGATTCATGTTAAAGGTAACTTGCTCATCGGCCACCCTCAAAGTCAACTCACCTTTTTCCACATCTATCAAAGTTCTAGCCGTAGCTAAAAATGGCCTTCCTAGCAATAAAGGCATTTCTATATCCGGATCAAAGTCAAGTACAATAAAATTAGCCAGAAATATGAACTATCAACCTTGACTAATACATCTTCAATAATCCCTTTAGGATAAGACAAGCTTCTATCGGCCAATTGCAAAGTAACAGTGGTAGGTCTAGCATCACTTAATCCCAACTTGTTGAAAACAGACAAAGGCATAAGATTGACACTAGAACCAAGATCACATAGACTATTCCCTAAGAATTTACCTCCAACATAACAAGGTATATAGAAGCTCCCAAGATCCTTCAACTTAGGTAGAAGTTTCTTGATAACATTAGTGAAGCTTTTAGTGATGGCCACCGTCTCAAATTCATTAAACCTTCTTTTCTTTGAGAGGACATCTTTCATGAACTTGGCATATTTGGGCATTTACTCTAAGGCTTCCGTAAAGGGAATGTTGATATGCAACTACTTGAACATCTCAATAAACTTCTTGAATTGCCCATCTTCTTGATGTTTCTTGAGCTTTTGTGGAAAAGGAGGTGGTCAGACATATCTTAGAGGAGAAGTATTGGTTTTTCTCTTCTTCTCTTCCATATTTTCAGGAGCAACGGGCTTGCTTTGCACCACATCATCTAGATTCACTTCAAGTTTCTTTCTCTTCTTGTTGTCCTCTTCTTCAACTATAATGTCTTCAACAACTTCTTCATTAAGGTTAAGATCTTCCACAACATGGTCTTTTGGCTTTGTTGTAGCCTTACCCATACTTGGAACATCGGGTAAAGTCTTGCCACTTTGGAGAGTAAGAGCCTTGTATTCTTCTTTACCTTCTCACTTAGGATTGGGAATAGTATCACTTGGAAGACCATTTTTTGGTTGAGCACTTAAGTGTGAGGCAGTTTGGCCCATTTGTATCTCAAGATTTTTGATTACCGTGTCATGAAGAGAAACTGTGCCAACTAAGCCTTCTTGACCCTTGATAAGTTGTCTCAAGAGTTTATTTGTCTTGGAATCACCCTCTTTTGGCTTTTGTGGTTGCTCAAAACTTGGTGGACGCATTGGAAGACTAGAAGAAACATAATGATTAATTGGATTCTCACTAGGTCCATTCCTCCAAGAGAAGTTGGGATGATCCCTTATACCCTTGTTGTACGTATTAGAGTAAGGGTTGCAATGTAGATACCTTTGATTATTGTTCAAATAACTCACCGACTCCATAGTATGATAACATTCTTCATAAGAGTGGGTTTCTCTACATATTTCACAAGAAGGACTTGGAGCTTAGATAGCATTCTTATTCTTGGATGAATTTCTTTCTATCTTCCATTCAAGTTGATCAAATCTCTTCGCCAATGCTTCAAGTTGAGCAACAATTTCCTTAGACACATTTGAACTACTAGAAGGACTTGGTTCCTTATATGTTCTATAGCAAGAACATGATTTTTCAGATTGTTGCAAGGAACTAGAGGCAATGTCCTCATACAAATGTGATATATCACAAACTCTCATCTTGCCAATTCCACCATTAAAGGCATTGTTGAGCATATTAGAAGTAGGCACATCCAATCCGGCTGTAAAGGCTTCAAGCAAAACATAGGTCTTCTGTTCATGGTTGGGACAACTACGCCACAACTCCTTGAATCTCTCCCATGCTTCATGAAAAAGTTCTCCGGGTTGTTGTTGAAAACCTAAGAGTTCAGCTCTTTGAAATGCTGATCTACCCCTTGGAATGAACCTAGCCTTGAACTTAGATGTCATTTCATCCCAAGTAGTGATGGAGTTAGAAGGTAGAGCAGTAAGCCAAGCTCTTGCCTTCTTGTCAAGTGATAGGGAGAAGAGTCGCAATCTAAGTGCATCCGCAGTTACTGCATGAAACTTGAAGTTCTCACAAACTCTTACAAAGCGTGTTAAATGGTCAGTAGGATCTTCATTCTGAGTTCCTGAGAACAAGCCAATCATTTGGAGCATTAGAAGCATGATTGGCTTCAACTCAAAATTCTGAGCTTGAATAGCAAGAAACTAGATGATAAATTGATAGGTGGAGTTTTCTTTCTCCATATACTCATCCAAGGTGCGCTCCAAGTCATCATTATTAGGATTGGCCATATTGTAATATGGATGAGGATGAGGCAGTGGTCTCGGTTGCTCTGGTGCCGGTAAAGGTTCAGGTCCTTGGATAGGTTGCACTTGAGGTGGAGTCAATATTCTTCAAGAACACCGTCAAGAACGATCTCCAAATCAGTTTCATACGGAGCTCAAATACCTACAAGTCAAGAATCCCAAAACGAGTATCAAACTTATCAACTAATAGAACTATACTAACACTATAAAAAAAAAAAGGTATTTTGTAGCGGTGCAATTGTAGAGGTTATATGAAACTGCTACAAATTATAGTATTTGTAGCGGTTTTAACCTAAACCACTATAAATTTGTAGCGGCAAGCTACACGCCAAGTGGCGCGACAGATTAGCCTCGTTTTTTGTAGCGGTTGGGTGGACAAAACCGCTAGAAATTTGGCGTGAAATTCCTGCCAAAACTTGTAGCGGTTAATACATAAAAACCGCTACAATATTCCCGCCACTTGGCGCGACCAAGACCCACCAACAGTGTAGCGGTTATTTGTAGCAGTTACAGCAAACCAACCACTAGAAAATACCAAAGGTCAGCAGTTTGTAGCGGTTATAGGGGTATAACCGCTACAGAATTTCAAGAGTCTCGAGTTTTATAGCGGTTCTGGGCAATAACCGCTACAGAATTTCAAACGTTGTTATCATTTGTAGCGGTTATTATAGAACCGCTACAAATTTAATTGTTTGTAGTGGTTACAGTAGCGGTTAATGGAATAACCGCTACTAATATCTGGCCTATTTAAGCCACCGCCTCCCTCTTTTCTCCTTTTTCTCATTTTGTTTTCTGGGATATCTCTGAGTGATTTCTTCAAGATTTGAGCGTTCAGACGTCTGTGTAGGACTTTTTGCTACAGTATTTCTCAGTATTTACACTTGAGGTACGTATTTTATTTGTATTTGTATTTGTATTAGATTTTTGCATAATAATGTGACTAATTTTTTTTTTGATTTGTATAGTTGATATAGCTTCAAGAGAGGATAAGGGAAAGGCCCCTGAGGTCCCCAGACTGATTTTACGGGGTGGCAGCATCCGGGCAGGGGGCAGAGGGAGGGGGCAGCGGGGAGGCAGGGCGACCATGGCATCTCAGCCCATCCCCCCACAGGAGTCAGCCCTACCACAGGCACCGCAGACGATCCCACAGGAGACGACCACACTAGAGGTGCCTGAGGTTAGGGGCCAGATATTAGTGTCGAGGACTTCCTCAACGAGGAGGAGTTCGAGATCCCGATTGGGTTCAGGGAGATGGAGCAGTTCCTCGATGAGGAGGACGCTTGGGAGCAGAACAACCCGCGAGGGTCGTCTTCGCAGTCTACTGGGTTTGAGGTGCAGGTCGAAGCTAAATTAATTTTTTAATTTAGTAAATTATTTATTTAAATTAGAAATGTTAACTTTGAATTACAATTTATCTAATGTGCGGTAAACTGTGCAGACGAGCAGGGGAACGTTTCGACGAGGAGACTAGACGTGGCCGGTGTGAACAACTTGGACCAGAGCCTGTGAGTTATAGTGTCGTGGAATGAGGGCACTAACTAGCCCATCCACAATGGGGGTTACCTGCTCAACTCCTTCCTGAACGACCTGGGCGTGAATTGGATGCGGTTCCCCCTTCACTTCAAGACTTGGAGGCACGTTCCGCGGGGGCCGAAGGACCAGGCTTGGGAGGAGGTGGTTCAGGTAATTAAAATTATTTAATTAATATTGTTTGTAATTAATTTTATTTAATTAATATTATTTAAATTATGTTTTTTTGTAATTAATGATATTTAAATAATTTTTTTTTCAGCTGCGGTTTGCCGTCCGGCCCAACCAGAAGAGGTACGCCCTCGTAAAGATGTGTGACACGTGGAGGAACAGGAGGAAACGTCTCTTCCACAAGGTGAACAAGGACGGGACAATGCCTCTGGAGCAACTGATCGAGAGTGTCCCGGACGGCATGCAGCCCAATAACTGGGCGAGTTTCGTCCAGTTCAGGAGGAGCGCTGAGGCGCAAGCAATGTATTTATTAGATTTTTTATATATAATTTTGTAATTTTTAAATATTAAATTATAATTTCAATTTAATTTTAAATTATAATACATTTAATATTTTTCTTCCAGGAGCTTTATCAGAGGAACATCGAGATCCGTGCGCAGCAGACGATCCACCACACAGCAAGATCGAAGACCTTTACTGTGACCTATAGCGAGCTGGTAACTTTTCAAAATATCATTGACTTTTAGCTGATTATTTCATAATACTAATTGAATTTTGTAATTGTTTCAGGAGATGAAGGCACAGCAGGAGAACTGTCAGACGGACTATGGGGAGTTGTACGTCATCACACACAGACACCGTGACGGGACTGCGACCTCTCAGCAGGCAGAGGAGGCCATTGTAAGGTAATTTTATTACTATAATTTTTATAAAACCAAGTTAATAATGAAAAATGATAATTAGTAATTGTTTGATAAAATGGCAGGGGCGGATGCAGCAGTCGCAGGCTGCGCTGCGACAGACCCAGCCTGAGGAGTCACAGGGGTCAGTGGACCCGATAGCTCCTTTGAAGGCGGGCCTAGCTCAGGCTGAGCACCTCGGACACGTACGGGGGATGGGGATAGGCGCTAGACCTAGCATGGTCTACGGCAGGAGCGCCGCCTCTGAGGCTGGCAACTCTAATGGGGTCAGACGTCCGAGGGACGAGTCTATTGACCAGCTGCGGTCAAATTTGGAGTAACAGATGGCGCAGCAGCAGCAGATGTAGGTGCAACATATACAGCAAATGCAGCTGCACGCTGATTTGATCTACGCTCAGTAGACGCAGTAGCGTGAAATCGCGAACAACATGCTCAAGGGGGCATGGAGTCGCCTGTTCCCAGATGAGCAGCATCCAGCGGTTCCCCCTGTCCCTCGCTATGTCGTCCTGAGTACTACTCCTCCTCCTGCTCCTGCTCCTGCTCCTGCTGATGACGATGGTGCAGTTCACTCTTTGCAACGGCCCGATCCAGTAGCACCTGAGGGAGCACCAGATGATCAGCCCCCAGCTACTTAGTTTGGGACATTTTTTTTGTTGAAACATTTATAAATATATATATATATATATATGAGTTTGTATTTCAGAACTTTCTTATTGTGTATAATATAATTATATTTATATTATTAGATTGCGTTGTTGAATTTATGAATTAATTGCAATAATATTATTTGTATTTCTAAATTAATAAAAAAATAAAGCATATATATTTGTAGCGGTTTTAGCTTAAAACCGCTACAAATACATATATTTGTAGCGATTCTTAAATAAAAACCGCTACAAGTATATATAGAGTTGTAGCGGTTTCTCTTGTGAAACCGCTACAACTATATATATCTTAGTAGCGGTTCTACAATAGAAACCGCTACAAAAATGTATATATTTGTAGCGGTTTTTTAATAAGAACCACTACAAATACTCATCATTTGAATTTTGAAATTTGCCGCCTTTGTGCACGTTTATAGCGGTTATGTTATGTATAACCGCTACAAATTAAAAATTATTTTTAAATTTGCTGTCCAACGGCTTTAATGTTAGTAGCGGTTTTATATATATAACTGCTACAAATACTCAACAAGTAAATTTTGAATTTCCCACCAATGTTAACGAGTTGAAAATTAGTAGCGGTGTTATATATATAACCGCTACAAATACTCAACATATAAATTTTGAATTTCCCACTTATGTGTAACGGCTTGAAAATTAGTAGCGGTTTTATATATATAACCGCTACTAATAATTTATAACTATAGCGGTTAGTGTAGCGGTTGCAGAACCGCTACAAAATTATAAACGTTGGAATTTCAGAATATAAGGTTATTGGCATTCGTCATTATCTTCTCACTCATCTTCTTATCTATACTTTCTTCTCTCTCACTTATAGCTATGGATAAATCATAGATCAGGTTGCCGCGCAATTCTCCTGAATATTTGTACGGATTAAACAGCTTCTTGGATTTCGCATTCACTCACGCTAGCTGTAATGGCAAGATCGTCTGTCCGTGTCGGAAATGCAAGTTCAAGAAGTGGCATGCACGAAATGTTGTGAAGGAGCATTTGCTTGTGAAGCCTTTCACTGAGGACTATACGTTATGGGCAGTTCATGGTGAGAAGGCCGGCATTAGATATGATGATGCTCTTCCTCGAAGTTCTCAAGTAGGCGTTCAAGTAGATGAAGATGATCATGTGAATGATGTTGTGCGTGATGCATTTGGATTTCATGGCGACAACTGCAACGAAGAAGTACACAGCTCTGAGCCAGTTTTTATGGGGAATGAAGTAGCTCGGGATTTTTTCAACTTGATGGATAAAGCAGATCGTCCTTTACATCAAGTTGTCAAAAATATTCTAAATTATCTTTCTTGATCAAATTGTATCATATCAAGTGCTTGTGTGGGATCACAGATAAGGGAATGTCGAAGTTGCTCGACTTATTACAAGATGCATTCCCCGACGCTGAGATTCCCACAACATTCTACAAGGCCAAGAAGATTATCAATAGGTTGGGGTTGAATTATCAAAAGATTGATGCATGCCCAAATGATTGTATGCTGTATTGGGGAGACGATTCCAGCAGGGAGATGTGTAAGAGATGTCACACATCGAAGTACAAGACAATTCGGAAGGGGAAAAAGCAGAAGAAGAAACCTACAAAGATTCTCAGGTACTTCCCTTTTTGAAACCTTATCTACAAAGATTATTTATGTCATCTAAAACTGCAGAGCACATGAGGTGGCATGCCGTTGATAAAACTGAAGACGGTAAATTAAGACATCTACAGGATGCAGCTGCTTGGAAAACGTTTGACAATAACTTTCCATATTTTACGTCTGACCCTAGAAATGTTCAGCTTGCGTTGGCGACTGATGGTTTCAATCCTTTCGGGAATCTTAGCACAAGTTATAGTATTTGGCCGGTAGTCTTAGTTCCCTACAACTTACCCCTGGATGTGTATGAAACAAAGCTCTTTCATTATGTCTGTGATCATTCCAGGCAAAAAAGCACCGGGCAATGACATCGATGTGTATCTCCAACCGCTTATTACGGAATTGCTTGACCTGTGGAATGTCAGCTTGGAGACGTTTGACGCTTACAGCAAGACTTTATTCAACATGCGTGCAGCCTTGATGTGGACGATTAGTGACTTTCCTGGCCTTGGCACATTATCTGGTTGGAATGTGCATACTGGGTCAGCATGTCCAGCTTGCAATTTTGACTCTGACGTATTGCGCCTTCCCCACAGTCGAAAGTGGTGCTTTATGGGGCATCGGAGGTTTCTCGATGGAACGCATAAGTTCAGATTGTAACGGAATCACTTCAATGGGAAACCAGAAAAAAGAGGATCACCTCAGACTTTGTCCGGTACAGATATCTTACAGCAGCTTGAGCATGTTGACTTCGAGTTTGGAAAAAGCGACGATTCATCACAAACTCGCCAAAAGACACGTAGGACTTCGGCGCCTCAGCAATGGAAGAAGATAAGTATTTTCTTCACGCTTCCATATTGGAGATCTAATTTACTTCGCCATAGTCTTGATGTAATGCACATTAAAAAAAATGTTTGCGACAATGTGCTGTATACGCTACTTAACGAACCCGGCAAGACAAAAGATCATCTTCAAGCGAGGAAAGATTTACGCGACATGGGAGTTCGTGAAGACGCTTGGCCAAATAAGCATGACAGATTTCCATCGGCAAAGTTTACCCTGACAAAACCAAACAAGAAAGTGTTCCTCGCTACGTTGAAGAAATTAAAAGTTCCTGATGGGTATTCAAGCAACATTTCTCGATGTGTTGACTTGCAGGCTCGAAAGGTTGCTGGCCTGAAGAGTCATGACTCACATGTTCTTATGCAACAGTTACTCCCTCTGGCTATAAAGAATACACTTTCTCCCGATGTTTCCATCGTTTTGGTGGAACTTTGTTCTTTCTTTCAGAAGTTGTGTTCTAAGGTTTTGATCATTGAGGAGCTCGATCAGCTGCAGTCGAAAATCATTCTTACGCTTTGTCATTTGGAGATGATCTTTCCTCCGTCCTTTTTTACTGTGATGATTCACCTCACAGTCCACCTCGTTCATGAAACAAAGCTCGCTGGACCAGTACAATATCGTTGGATATATCTGATTGAGAGGTACTCATTTTAAATATGTGCTTTAATTTATTCTCTGTATTTAATGTTTGCTAGTCGTCCTTTTCATCATTTTATATCAATTTTCTCTTCTATACTTTGTAGGTTCCTTGGGAAATTAAAATCTTACGTGAGGAATAAGGCGTGGCCAGAAGGTTCTATAGTTGAAGGCTATATAGGGGATGAGGTGCTTTGATGATCTTGAGACGGCTTTCAACCGCTCGCCTCGTGTTGATGATTGTCCTGAACCTGCGCCGACATCAGGAGAATTTATCCCTCATGTTGGTAAACCAGTTGGAGCAACTGAGAACTTCAAACTAACGGCAACTGAGAAGTTGCAAGCACATAGACATGTCTTGATTAATTGCACTCAAGTTGAACCTTTCATACGGTAAGAATTGTACACTCACATGTTATTCGATCTATATCTTTCGTAACATTTCTCACTTTCATTTCACTAACTCCTTTCCATTATTACTTGCAGGGAATTCAAAAGTCATGTTAAGCGTCAACTCAGGATCCGTACACAGACATCCTCGGAAGTTGATAAGAGGGTCCACAGAGAATTCCCAAGCTGGTTTTCGCGCAGAATACTAAATGACCACAACCTACACTCACCAGATTTCAGAGCTCTCGGAATCGGCCCTCTTGATCATACAAAACAGTTTACAGCATACAATGTTAATGGTTTTAAGTTTTGCACGGTTTCACGAGATCAAGGATTGCAAACACAGAATTCAGGTGTTTATGGCACATTTGGGACAAGGAGTTATGCTAGGAGCAGTGACACCAACATGTAGTCTGGAGGCGTCCCTTACTATGGCAAGCTTCTTGATGTGGTCGAACTTAATTATCAAGGCCATTTTACTATGACGTTGTTCAAGTGTTTGTGGGCAAATACCACTACTTCTCGGGGACTGACAACTGGCGACTTAGGAATCATATCAGTCAATTTTTCACGTCCGATTCATACTAGTATTTCTCAAGATGATGAGCCATATATTCTAACTTTAGAGGCACATCAAGTTAATTATGTCAAGGATGAGAGGCATAGGGATTGCCACATGGTCGTTCATTTAAATCCAAGAGACCTTTACGACATGGGTGAAGGCGATAACATCGCCTACGAGAGTGAGCCATTTCAGCCAGCTGATTTTGAAAACTACTTCCCTGAAGGAGATGACAATTTACCTCTACTGCGGTGAGTTTTTTTAAGTCCACGTCATTTGAATTAAATTTTTAAAATTTAATAATACATCTATAACAATAATTTTTCTACAAAATTTCTATAGGGATGGCGACGATGAGTGATCAAATTCAAATTATGCTTTTGTCTTTACAAAAAATGCAAAAGAAATTTAAAATAAAATTTTTAAAAAAAATATTTGTAGCGGTTATTGAACCACTACAAAAAAAAAATTAACCGCTACTAAATGAATAACCGCTACAAAATGGATACATTAACCGCTACAAATAGTACGTGGATCACTATAAATATTAAACCGCTACAAAAATACAAATAACCGCTACTAACTAATAACCGCTACATTAACCGCTATAAAGAGTACGTGGATCCCTATAAATACCCTTACCACAACTCATTTCAAACACTCCCCAATTTCTTTTCACCTTACCTTTCTTTCATTTTCTCTCATTTACAACTTCTTTCGTATGAGTAGAGGAGCTGAATAATACGATCAAATATGGTAACAAGATTTTTAATTTTTTTTAGAATACTTCTTTCCTTTCCAAAAAATTTATTGTAACCTTTTTTTTTCTAGATATATCATAACTGTATCTCATTTTCATCTATTTTTCATATACAATTACATTATATTAGATAACATAATAATTCCTTATTACCTACCTATCCTTAATAATATTATTAATATAAATTTTATACTAATCCAATTCAATTACAATTTTCTTTTTTATTTATTAATAAGTTAAACTATTGAATAATAAGCTAATTGAAATAGATAAAATAATAACAAAATAAACTATTTAATTTAATATTGAAAAAACAGAAACAAATAATGGTATATTTTTTAAAAAAATTTTAAATATTTGTAGCAGATATTAAACCACTACTAAATAACGCGCCTTTTTTGAGTTAAATTTTTTTGCGCTAATTTTGAATTTCATGCAATTAGTAGCGGTTTTCAAAACTGCAACAAATTTTATGAAATTCAAAATTAGTAGCGGTTTGTTAACCGCGCTACAAAATAAAAAAATGCCATTTTTTTGGACAACAAATTTTCAATTTTTTATATTTGTAGCGGTTATATAACCGCTACAAATATCTCTGAAAAATATTTCGTCCATGAGGGTGTTGTAGCGGTTAAGTTGAACCGCTACAAAGGATGTAGCGGTTATTTTTGATTGAGTAGCGGTTTTTTATAACCTCTACAAAACTACTTGCAACATACGGTTTAGTAGCGGTTCTAGTAACCGCTACTAACCTTCTTTGTAGCGGTTAAAACCGCTACTAATACCCATTTTTAACCGCTACTAAATCAAGTTTTTTTTGTAGTGTAAGAAAAACAAGAAAAAGAACTATAGCTATAACTATACTTAAAAACAAAGCAAATTAAGAAACTAAAACAAGAAGAAGAGAAGTATTCAAGCGTAATCAAGCACACAATTACACTAATTAACTCAAGAGACTTTAGTCAATAGTCCCTGACAACGGCGCCAAAAACTTGTTCGCCGTTTAGCTTCCGCAAGCGTACGGGTCACAAGTAATAAAGTGATAAGTCAAGATCGTTCCCACGAGGACTATGACAAAAGCAAGTTAACTAATTTAACCATGTTCTTAATTAGGTTGAATGGAATCATTTAAATTTGATCAATTTGCATAAAGAATTTTGATAAAAATAAACAACCAAAACAGTGAAAATTTGAGAAATTGGGTATAACTTCAAGAGGTATTAACTTAGGATTACTTTTTTCCCATTGTATTTCATGAAACCAAGCAAATATCCACTTATGCTAGTTAAATGAGTCTATATGCTAGTCGAAGATCCTAAAATCACCAACCAAGCTCTCTCAAGTCAAGATTGATTTTTAATCTTTATAAAAAATATTCAATCTCTTGTTTACAATTAATGAAAATCATCTTTCCAAAGCAAGCCTTCACTTGACTATGCTAGGTTATTAGATATATCTCTATTCTAACAACAAACCATCCATTTAATCCCTAAAATTCAAGTCTAGCATGATTTTTCTTAAGTTCTACAATCAAAATAGCTCTCTCAAGCATCTTCCAATTGAACAACTCTAATCATGTGGTGATCAAGCACAAGATAGCATTAAGCTCAAAGAAAAATCAACATATATACTCATTAACTAACAAAAGCAAGATAATCCAATAGTTTTAATCCATACAATGGGTAAAAGTAATCCTAATTAGGAGTTTTAGCTACTCATGATCAATACAAACCAACAACTAAGTTCAATAATCATAACCATCTCAGTAAAATAGGAAGAAAAGAGGAAAAACCAGAAAAGGGAAAGAAAAACCTTGAAATTCTTCACAAATCTCTTCCCAAAGCTCCAAGATCACCAAGAGTTCTCTCCTAAGTAGCCTCCTTGTGTTCTTGACCTTTCCCCTATTCAGAACATCTCAATTTCGGTGCCCCCATTAGGTTAAAATAGCATCAGCAGCGTCACTTTTGCAAAATGCATAGTATCAGTTTCACGCGTTCGCCGTGGGTTTGCTATAGCAAATGTCATAGCGAATTGTCATCAGACAGAAGTAAGGCTTTTTTAGGTGGTTTCGCTATGGCGTTGGCTACAGCGCTTCCACAGCAATTGCAGGCTTCTCCTTTATAGTGTCCTTTTTCATCTTCCTCTTGCATTCTTTCTTTCATTTCACATCTTCCCATGATCTTTGTGAGCTTTTACAATATGTCATCCTACACCTACAAGGAGGAGGGAGTTATAAGGTCTTTTAACTTCCACAAATAATTAAAACTATGTGCATTTATCTCATGATTCAATAAAATTTTGATTTATCTTATGTCCTATCACATTTTCTTCTATAATCTCTTTATATGCATAATTTAAACCAAAAAATAAGTGAAAAGAGAAGAAAATGTGCTAGAATACTCTTGATTTCTATGAGTTAACAGTGCCCCAGATATGTAATATGTTAATGATGATAATAGTGAAGAAAAAATCCTAATGAGAATTATGACAATGATGATGATAATGAAATGCTAATGATGATGATGATTGTAATGATGATAAGGAAATTATGAAATGAGGATGATGATGACAATGATGAAGAGCTAATGAGGATGAGTATGGTGATAAGGAGATGAAGATGATAATGGAAATTATGAAATGATGAAAATGATGAAGAGCTACTTGACCAATGATGCTACCCCCACTTTAGCCTCAGTCCTATTTAAAACCCCTTCACTTACTGGTTCATGTAGGATGTCATTCTTGTTTAGGCTATTATGACTCTTATTGAGAAATTTCTAGGTTTGCCCTAATCTTAGCAAAAGCACATTTCGAGGCAATACATGACATAATATTAATAGAAGCCTCTTTGGTTGAAAAAATAATTTTGAATTTGCCCCCCAATTTGTGAAATGGCATGCAATACATGTTAAGTAAGGTAAGGGTATGATTGACACAAAGTCTAATGCAAGAAAGGTTTGCCCAATTTGACAAGATATTACAATTTTTCTTTGGGCATAACTTAAGTACTAACTAGGGGTGAGCAAATCATGACCAAAATTGAACACTGAACATAATCGAACTCAATTCGATTATTCAGTTTTAGTTAATTTGGTGTTCGATTCGGTTCGGTTTTATTTATAAGCTTATTTTGGTGTTCTGTTATCTTTTCGGTTATGTAAAGATTAATTCGATTATAATCAAAAATTAAGGCTAAATGATATTGTTTTATATATTACTTTTTTTTTGCACTTCAAGCTTTTAGCTGTTCAAAACATTGTTTATTAAGAAAATGCACTGGCCACTTTCACCCTTAACCCTACTATAGGCCCAACCCAACACCCTTAACCCTATTAACTATTTTTTCAATTTCACTTCCTTCTCAAAGTCAAAACCCTAGCCACTTTTGCTTTCTCTTTCTTCGTCTTCCTCCTCTATCCTCTGCCGATCTCAACTTCTCAGGTCTTAATCCCTCACTTTGATGCACCACCAATTAGCCATCAATCTCAGCCTCATCTCTCACTTGAGTAAGTCTCTTAACTTCATTTGGCACTTTATTTGAGTTATATGCAAAGCTCACTTTATTTCTTTCTTCTGACATGCTTTCTTCTTCTGAAATTTGTGTTCTTCTTCTGATATGCAAAATTTTTGTTCTTCTATGTTATTTTCAAAGAAATTTTATTCATCTTTCCTTATTTTCATAGAAAGCTTAGTGTTTCAAGAAATTTTTGTTTGGTGTTATTTTTATTCCTCAGTTGCAATAAAGAAATTTTTCTCCCCGATACTCCTTCTCTCTACATATACCCTCCCTCATTAAACTCTTCTTTTTGTTCGATATTGTTTATGACTTGTGTCATGCATGTCTTGATTTTTTTACACACAAGCCAGCCCAATAGTCACGGGTCTATCTTCTTTCTGCATTGAGCAGGCATGTTTAGGGATAAAACAAAAAGCATTTGAAAACAAGTAGAACTAGAGATTATGGTACAAGAGATCTATAATTAGAATATTGATATCTAGAAAGGGTTGAAAAAATGAGGGTAGTTGAGGCAATAGAATCAAAAAGTGGCTATTTCATGATAGTATATTAATAACATTTATTCTTTAGTTAATGAACAGAAGGACTAGTCATTATTTACCTAGGGGGTTTAATGAATATGTCAGTATATTAATTGTTAAGTATGCTATTTCAATTAGGCACATTTATTCTTTGGTTATATGGAGTTGCCTAATATTGTTATTTTTTTTCTTGCTTTCTTTTCTAGGTGAAATTATGGTTGACCAAATTGATACTTAATCAACTATTGGGAGTGGTGCTAGCCTGAGCAATGAGCCTCTACTAGCTATCTATGGAAAGAGGAAAGCTATGAAAAAAAGATTAAAAGTATGGGACCACTTCACCAAATTTTTGAATGATGATGGTGACATTAAAGGGTAAGTGCAACTATTATGGAAATGATTTGGCTTGTGATTCAAAAGCTAATGGAATCACTGCATTAAATCAACATTTGACTGTTTGTAAGCATAGGCCCCTTCCTAAAGAACTTAAACAATCTCACTTGAAGTTTAATATTGAAGATGATAAAATAGGTCTTGTGAATTGGAAATTTGACTAAGATGGTATTAGGAAAGCCCTGGCATCTATGTTAATCACTGATGAATTGCCTTTTGAGTTTGTTGAGGGTGGTAGGTTTCAAAATTTTATGTTCTTTGCTAAACCCAGATTTAAAATGCCATCTAGATGGACTATAGGTCATGACTGTTTCAACATTTATACTGATGAAAAGAGGAAATTTGAAGATTATTTGGACAAAACACCAAAGTGTTTTCCTCACTATGAACACTTGGACATCAATTCAAAGAATTAATTACATGTGTATTACTGGCCATTTTATTGATGACACATGGACAATGAAAAAGAGAGTTTTGAATTTCATTCCTATATTTAGTCATAAGGAGAGGGATATTGGAATTGAAATTGAGAAGTGTTTGCTTGAATGGGGTCTTGAAAGGGTGCTCACAATTACTGTAGTCAATGCTACCTCTAATGATATCTTAATTGAATATTTGGAAGGAGAAATTATAAAATCGGGGTATTCAATTATGAAATGTTAGTGTTTGCATATGAGATGTGTGGCAAACATAATCAATTTGATTGTCAAAGATGGGCTAAAAGAAGTGGGAAAATCTGTTAGGAAAGTTCGAGAAGTTGGTTTGCTTTATTAGATAGTCATCATTTAGAATGAGTAAATTTAAAGAGAGTTGTATGGATAAGAAAATTCAGAGCAAGCAAAAGTTATGCTTAGATGTCCCTACAAGGTAGAACCCTACCTATTTGATGCTAGAGACTACACAAAAGTTTGAAGCAGCCTTTAAAAGGTATGAGGACAAAGATCAATTCTTTAAGTTTGATCTTGAAGAAGGGGTGCTTGAAGAGAAAGATTGGAAGAATGTTAGAAGGATGAATATAGTGTTGGGTCATTTTTATGATCTTACTATGCGAATTTCTAGTTCTTTATATGTTACATTTAATAACTTCTTCATTGAAATTTACAAGGTTTATCGTTTCTTGAATAAGTGGACAAAAAGTGATAACGTGTTGTTAGCTAATGGGGCAAGCAAAATGAAGGAGAAATATGATAAGTATTGAGGAGATCCTATAAAGATCAACAAACTTCTTTACATTGCTATTTTTCTTGACCCATGATATAAACTAGATTGGGTGCAATTTGCTCTATGTAAAAAGCATACACGTGCAATTGGTGAACATTTGGGGCTGCATGTTAAATAAGTCTTGATTTCTTTATATAATAGATACAAACAGGTTCTTTCTCCCTCAACACAACTTGAAAGGGGACCATTGAATGACACACAAGAAGATCTTCTTGATGATGAGGACCCTAATGTAAAAGTTAGAAAATTACTGAGGAACAATTATTCATAGATGAGTATCTTGGTGGAAATACTAGCAAACCATGAGTTGATAGATATTTGAATGAAGAAATTGAGGCAAGGAAAGATAATTTTGATATTTTAAGTTGATTGAAGGTGAATAGTCTAAGATTCCCTATTCTTTCTCAAATGATTGAGGAAAGATCTCTGAGCATAACTCAAGAAACATAACAAGATGTCAACATCCAGTCATGAAATCTTAGGAATTAAAATATAGAAGACAACGTCCAAGTCATAAGAATAGAGGATCAAGATATATATCAATGCATCATTATCTAAATCATCTCACCAACCTCAAGTTAGCTAGTATCAAGATAAAAGGTTTAACAAGAATGCAATGGCCTAACAATTTTCTCACTAGGTATAGTGTTTACTCCCACCACTCAATATTTGAGGATTAATGTTTGCTCTCTATATCCAAATTATCCAATTCCTGTTCCATAAACTTGGCAAGAATCTAAGTTCTCCATTACTAAAAGAGTCATATGTTAACATAGATCACAAGAACTTTTTATGCGGGAATGGGTTACAAAAAAAGGATAAAGAGAAGATGAAAAATATCCAATTCTTGTTCTTATGTATTTATTCATCTCTTTTGATTTTTTTCCTTCTCTTTTTTTTTTCTTTTTTCTTCATTTTTTGCTCTAACTTTTTCCTAAGCAGCCCTTTCGGGTCTTCATTTAACGAGTGTTTTTTATTTTTTTCCCTTTGTTTTTCTTCTTTTTAAAATATCCAAAAGAGAGCATCCTTACAACCAGATTACACTGACGGCCTCAAAAATTATAGGAATGTGAACATACTTACGTAACCAAGAATATTAAGTACTCACACACACACACAAAATTATCCTAAATAAAAGGTAAGTAGAAGATGAACAATATCTAAGGACCGAAGTAGATACTCATGATAACTAAGAGCAATAAGAACCAAACAAGTAAGTGTACACCCTAAAGGTCTTAAAACAAAAGAAAAACAGAAGGAAGCTTTTTCCATGTTTCCTCTGGTATATGCCCATCTTTCTTTTTATTTTCTCCCTATTTTTTCCTTTTTTGTTGCTCTAACTTTTGCCTAGGCTATCATTTCAGGTTTTCAACATAACGAGCTTCTTTTCCTTTTTTTTCCCTCTTTTTCTTTCAACTATTCATTTATCAACAAGATTCACCTCAAAAGCTTTAACACTTTTCAGAGTGTACGCATACTCCTCTAACTTGGAAGAGTGGGTCCTTTTAGAAAGCAAAAAGAAACTTGAATAAGAGATAAGGAAAATATTCATGGTTTTTGCATGTGAAGGGATAGGAAAGGAATATCACACAGGGTCAAATGGCTATCATGTAAGGGTGGCTATTTGGCTTTCTTTTCTATTAAGGATGAAAAATGAATGCCTTAATCCTCACTATATGAAGCAAATGAACATAAAATCTGACCTCAAACAAGATACATGTCGAGTTCTAGATTGGGTAAAGGATAAGTGGTACATACATGAAAATGAAATCATATCATAGGCTCAAATCCTCACATAGCTTGTGTAATCATCATCACATTGCATCCATATTAAACAATTTATCCTTTCAAACTAGCCTCATCAAGGTGGGGTCAAGTCATTTTCAAAATCAAGCATCTCCTGAGTATGATCACCTTTATGCAAGCAACTTGTACAAAACAAGTCTTTAGACTGTCAACAATTTCTTTTGATTAAGAATAATGCTCCTAAAAAGTGAAAGGAGGGACAAAAATCTTAGCCTCACATAAGGAATAAAGAACAACCATTTATGGGATATATATGAAGGAGGGATGACTAGGATAATAGTAAATGAAGTCTTTTTTAAGGAAAGACGCAAGCATTATTAATTGAAGATATGACTGTAATTTTTTTATTTTTTTCATTTTTATTTGCATGCTCATTTTCCCCTCTTTTTGCCTCCTTATTCAATTATGTTTATTATGTCCAAGGCCCATATCAAATAAAGCTAAATGCCAATGAATGATGCAATGATGCCTCATATGACATAAAAGAGTGATGACATGTACTTTGAGTTTTGATATCGGTGATGAACATTGAGAAAAAGAACTCCACATCCTCAAAAGATCCATTACCTCATGGAGAGAATGTAGTGCTCATTAATCTGCGAACGGCTCAGGCCATCATGTGGCCAAGGGTTTAAAATGATAATTATGTACAAGACCCATATCAAATGAAGCTGAAAGGCCTATAAATGATGTAATGATGCCCCATGAGCCCTAAAAGGGTTATCTCTCATTGAGATATTTTCTAATATGATAGATGTAATGAGCTCATGTTCTTTTAGGGTTATAAACCCTTGGATTAAAGTTGTGTATCTAATGCATACACCGTCTTTATGATGTTTCTATATGTGGAGTAATGCTAGATACATACTCAGGTGAAGCGACAAATAGCTGCTTGAGCCTAAGGGTTTCATTGATTATGCATGGATGACAATAAAGATTATTAACAATAAATAAATATATGCCCTCCAGTGTCCCATTTTAAGAATAATAACCCTAGGTTAGGGGTATCTACCTTAAGAAAGGAAGGTACTAATTAATTAAGCAGGTCAATAATTTTCATTAATATGTGCAATGGTTTCAAGGTGGTTCTAGTTCTCACAGATAAAGGTCTCCTAACTACCCAATCATAAAGATGAAGACCCCATATGATGAAATTGACCTTTAGGGGGTCTTGAAAACTTCATAGGGATCAACCTCGCTAAATGAGTAATAGCTAGGATGAAGTCTTCACAGTAACCTCTGGGAGTTCTAAAAACCCCAACGAAAGACTGCTAAAAACTTCTACTCACCTAAAGAACTCACAGACCCTGGTATAGGGCCCAAAATGGGTGTGAGGATAATAGTGTATATGTTCAATGTGTGTGGAGAGCACAACAACCTGTGGGCCTAGATTCTACTCTACCCTCATCTGCTAAGCCGATCACAAGATAGATAGAGAAAAATAATAAATAAAATAAATGAATGAATAAAGAATTCAAAAAATAAAAATAATAAAAAAGAAAAAGAAAAAAAGGGTAATTAAAATAAAATTAATGCCATATTATTTCTAAACAATTAACTTAAATAGGCTTGGCTCTCAAACCGTCCTCAATAGAGTCACTAAGCTGTAGCACTCAAAATTTGGAAAATATGGAATCGCCACCAAAATTTTGAAAATTTAAAGGATAATTTTGGAAACCCTTTTTTAAAAATGAAAATCAGATAGGGTTTAAGAGTCGATTGTGCATGGGGTAGGTGCTAGGGACCCCACAACACCCGTTCAAAATAATGGTTACCCTAAGTCAATTATTTAAAAATGAATATGACCTTTGATTTTATTATAATTACCCAAAGAAGAAAATAAATTAAGAAAATACTTAAAAAAAGAAATTAATAAAGGAAAAATTTACAAAGTTAGACTTGATCTAGGAAGAGAGCCTAGGGCTTACGTACTCTTTAGAGAAATCAAAGCCCATATAGTTCGGGAGGTAAAAAGGCGTGTAACTTGGTCAGTATTTTTTTAGAAAAAAATGTTTATTTAATTTATTTGAGAAAAAATATTTTTTGTTTGGTTTGTGTTTTTTATTTTTTTAAAAAAGCATTTTCCTTATTTTCCCATATGGAACGAAATTCGTTTATTTTAAAAAAGGTACCTCTTTTTTATTATTTTGAAACTTTTTATTTGCAAGAGAAAAAAAAAAAGAGTTCATCAAGCCAACAAGGACATGATCATCATATTAATGAGGTCCAGGATTAAGATCAAACCTCACATACATGCACATAGTACAAAATAATTTCAAGAAGTGATAAACACATACCTTTTTATCTCTTGCAAGCTATACAAACAATAAGGTGAGAAAACCACATGGATAGCATAACACAATCACATACAATTCATCCAAACATGATGAAATGGCAACATATTATTAGAATATCCATTTGAGTCTACCAAACATAAAGGAGAGAGTAATAATTAACCATTAGGCATCTAGGAGCTTGGATAGAAGAAGCCGAATACCTCTCATCTTTTGGTGCTCACATGTCATGTGGTTGAGAGATAGATAACAAGCCCAAAGGAAAGAAATAAATAGATGAGGAGGTGATTCTATCATACAAGGTGAGAGAGAGAGAGAAAAAGTCAAACACTGCCAAGAATAAAAGAAAATAGTTGCATAACAAATTAAAAACATGCAACTAGCACGTACCTCTGATGTCCATGTCTCAAGAAGCTTCTCACTTGCCTCTTTGCTCTCCTCAAAATTCTTGTGTCTTGCTCACTCTTTTAAATAGGCTTCTCCTAGGGTTTTTCCTCACTAATGTATTTTTTTAATTTTTGTTTTTATTAATTTTTTGTATTTTTTGTTGATAAGACTTTCTAACTTGACCCAATCACTATCAATGAGGGATTTTTTTTAAAAAATTTTAGTTTTTAATTTTTTTTTATTATTTTCCCACAAGTAATTTCCTAATTTAAACCTATCAACATAAATAAGAGATTTTTTTTATTGTTCTATTTTCCCTGCATGCAATTTCCTAATTCAAACCTATCAACATGAATGAGAGATTTTTTTTTGTATTTTTTAATTTCTATTTTTTTTCTCCTCCACAATGACTTCACCTTGAATTTCCTAATCCGAATATCAAATAACATCAATAAGATGAATTTTTTTTTTTAAATTTGTTGTCATTTACTATAAACCTCAATTTCAAGGCAATCACCATTAATGATAATCATTTTTCAAATTTCAATTATAATCAAATTACCATCAATATTATTTTCTTATTAATTTAGATGTGTAAGCATCAAGCAGTATTTTTTTTTTCAAATTTTTTATTATTTTTTTGTGGGGCCCAAACAAAATAGAGTGTTCACAATCATCATCATCATCATCATCATCATCATCATCATCATCATCATCATCATCATCATCATCATCATCATCATCATCATCATCATCATCATCATCATCATTATCATTATTATTATTATTTTGACATTGTTTTCATAAGAAAGTTGAAAATTTATTTTCCATTTTATGAGAAACAACTACCACATATACCACTTTCATATTTATAAGAAACATTCAAAAAATGTCTTGATTTTTGTTTGTTTCATTACCATTTTTCCCCTATTTAATTACCCATATTTCTCACACACTCTTTCCACCACACATTCTCTCTCTTCTAAAATCATATTTATCACTCTTACAATATTAATTTTCTTAATTCTCTCTCATCTACAATCCTCTTTATTATAATAATTTTCTTATTCTCTCTCTTATTCCCTATCTCCTCATAAATAAAGGTATTTTTATCAAAATAGTTACAATTTTTACATATTTATTGTCCCTAATAATCATTTTGGATCGACATTATTCAGTTGAGTGTTCCTACAAAAAGAAATGGACGGGTAAATTTCAAAGCATAGCTAATGAGGCTTGAGGTTTTCTTTTTGTTATATAAAACATGTTGAAAGTAACTTATAAATAGTACCATACAAGTATCATCATCACCCAATGAAACCATGTCAAAAAAAAAAAAAAAGGAGTTAAAATGTCAAGCAACCACCTTGTAAGGAAGATTCCCATCAACACAAACCAAGCAACGTAGGACGTACGTGCAATGACATTCACATGCTTATCTGTATAAAAAATCCTTCACCGGATGATAATGATGCTATCTATATATATTGTTAATTTTAGAACGTTTCATGAGGTAATTATGTACACATAAATATTAAACATGTAAGTTTTTTTAATACATTTTTCCTATCGAACATTATAAATATTACTGTGCGGAGTGACTCGAGTACTCCCATTCGACCACATTATATTTTCTTTCTATTTTCCATTTATTTTTTAATATCAAACATATGTTTGCCAAAATTTAAACTTAATGGGGGCACCAAACCTACTGAGTATGGGGCCAGCGAAAATGAAAGTGACCCAAGTTATACTAAATCGTAGTAAGTGTTAATGTCGGAGCGTCTTTACTGGCTATATCCTTGTCGTTTTTATTTATTTTCATTTATTTCTTTCCAGCTAAACACCGCCATAGATATTTCTTTTCGGCCAATCTAAACTCCCATAGGCTTCATGTATATTGATAAGCTTTTATGTATAGTACTAATAATATAGAAAATTGTTCTGGAAAAAAAAAATAATTTAGAAAAATGATTTGACATATGCACTGAATGCCTCAATTTAATTTGCTTTAATTATAGACACCTTTTTGTTATAATAAAAACGTACCTTTTTTCCAGCATATTATTGAAAAGGTTAGTACTATTTTCTAAAGATTCAAAAAATTATATTTTTCAAGCAAAAATCAAGTTAATATTAATTATATTAACTATTGTATTCCTTACCATATTAAATCATTAAGTATTCTTGTAATTTGTGTGTGTATATGTGTATTTGAAAGATTCAATTTATGTTCATATAAATTAGTCAATGTTATTATATGATAACAAAAATTTAAAACATATGTATTAAAAATAAATTTTCGTAATATAAACATCCAAATGATTTTAAAATAACAGTCATGTTAAAAGATACAAAATATGTAATTTATTTGTCAAATAACAGTTGAAAATGGATAAAAATATAATGTTAAAAATAATAGAATAAGTTTTAAATTTGTGTAACATGATTTTTTATTTTAAAAACAAATCTATTTAAATTTTCACAATAAAATAATTTTTATAAGGAAAAATCCCAATTAAATCCTTTTGAAATACTAAAATCCAAACTCAGGCTTACACTTTAAACAAATTTATAATTAGGCCATGAGCCTAATTAGGAATTTTGTAATATTGTTAAAAGATTATAATGCCCCTATTTAATTAGTTAAAAAATTGAAGATTTTTAATTGTAAATTTCCATATACTTTCAACCCTAACGCAAGAATCTAAGCTTCTTTTAATCATTGGGACCTCAACTTTTAGTCGATTTGCAAGAACATTGAAGGGTAAGTTCTAACGGTTTCTCTTTAACCATAATGCTGCACGATGTATATATGGGATGTATGGGGAATGATTGAAGAATAAACACTCAGTGTGTTTGACTATTAACAACTGCAGATTCGTCAAATTATTTTCAATTTTTGATGTATGATCAATCATCAGTTTTTTGATGAAAAGAGGTAAAAGACGGTACACACATTAAAGAAGTTCCTCTGTGTTCCGCCTGGCTACTATGGCAACAAGGCTATGTCCCTGCTATAATATCTGGAAAACCAAAGCGTGGAGGACCCAAATGTCCTGAACCCAAAATTCAATCTTTATTTTTTGGTTTCATCTATAGAACCATATTGATATTGGCTCATTAAAAGAAGAAGCATTGGGGGTTAAAAATCAGTTTTTTTAAACACAACAAGGCAAACTGCTTCAAGAAATCAATGTCCGCTTAAATAATTTGTAATGTCAGTTTTAGCAAAATACATTATTGGTCTCATCTACTGCTATTTAAATATGTGATAAATTGAAGGAATCATGGCATATTGCAGATATCTCGGCATCCAGAAGCCAAAAATTGTCATTCACTATATGGACAAAACTCATAAACTTTTATCAATCAGCTCTCTCATAAATGTCAATCTACAAAATTCGTTGTTCAATTATCAGTCAGGTTCTTTGGTCATCGTTCAAGAGCCCCGATTCTCCTTACCCTTTTTTTAGATGATTTAGTTTGTTGAGTACAATGTGATGTGGAATCTCATTCATAATTTTAACTATTAAGGCTATTTTTGTCTTTTAACAACTTTAAAAAATCTCAAATTCAGCCTCACAGCTTGATTAGGAATTTGCTGAAAGTATAGGCCTGAATTATATTTTTTCCTACTTCTGAAGAATTTAATTAGGATTCTCCCTTTGTATAATGAAATATCATTTTTTTTAATTTTTTAAAAAAATTTACTGAAATTTTCATAATAAAATATTTTGTTATAATTAAACTGAAAAATAGAGGGGGAATACTTAATTTTACGCCATTATGGATGTTCTTTTGTATTTTGTTAATAAGAAAAAAAGTTTAGGTGAATTGGATTTAAGTGGCTCCCTGTGATCAGAATATGTCCCAAAGTTTAAAGAGGTACTGTCATATCATCTACTAACATGATCCTGACATCGGCAATGAGATTTGGACATACTATCTTATTAGTTATGGGCCCACTCTTTATTTTGACTAGATGACTCTTTATTAGCAACTACTCGTATGTTCTATTTGTCATGACTTACAGTACATTTCTCCACCTGCTTTCTGTTTTTCTGGACCAAATTCAGCTGCTTCTTTAATTTCATTTAATTTGCTTCTTACATACGTAAACTCCTGCTTTCACTCTTTCTCTCAAGCATTTTCACACGAGAGAATATATTTTATACTACTTATAATCTCAATCTCCCTCTTTCTCTTGTATTTACAGTTCTAGTTTCTTATGTGTTGAAATGGTGAAGTCTTCTGAGGAACAAGTAGGGTTAAAGAAAGGACCATGGACTCCTGAGGAAGACCAGAAGCTCATGTCATACATTCAACTACACGGCCATGGAAGCTGGTCTTCCTTGCCTGCTAAAGCTGGTAATGATAATTACTCTACGACCCCTTGTTCCACACCTGTATACTGCTCATGAATCTGTTTCAAAAACCACCTCGTAAATTCTGGGGTGTTAAGGAGTATATATGAATAATGCGTTTTATGTTTTGATGACCAAAAGGACTAAGGAGATGTGGGAAGAGCTGTAGGCTGAGATGGATTAATTATCTAAGACCTGACATCAAACGAGGCAACTTTAGCTTGCACGAAGATCAAACCATTATTCAACTTCATGCTCTCCTTGGAAACAGGTAACTCCCGATTTGATTGCAAGTGATGAAAAATTTTCTGAAATGGCAACCGCAGGGCACCATTTATATTTTACCTACATATATATTATTCTCTTTTTCATAAACATTTTAAATATGGTTTCTCGGTGTACTTATATATGTTACAATAAAATGCACGTACAAGATGGTCGGTGATAGCACATCACTTGCCAAAAAGAACAGACAATGAGATCAAGAATCGCTGGAACGCCCACCTCAAGAGGAGGCTCATTAGAATGGGCATCAACCCCACCACCCACAAGCCCTTAAACGACGCAGCCAACCCCAGCCACATGGCGCAGTGGGAGACTGCTCGGCTCGAAGCCGAAGCCAGGCAAGTCAAAGAATATTCCAAGCTGCAGCTCCAGAAGCAGCTCGGCTCCTCCTCCTCCTCCTCTCAACCTTCACTAACTCGGCTCGTCCTCAACACGATCACACCTCGCCCATCGCCACCACCGTGCCTTGACGTCCTTAAGGTGTGGCAGAATTCGTGGTCGTCCACGTCAGCAGATCATAACACCCCCAAAATGCATAGCATGTACGCCATGATGCTCGCCACGGATGACCTTGAGTCGCCGGCGTCAACGTTGAGCTTCCTCGATAACGTCCCTAGCAACTCCAAATGTCCTAATAGTAACTTTTGGTTGATGAATAAAAGTTCGCTTTCTTCCACCACCGCCACCAACACCGTTGGTAAAGACAATGGAATCATGGAACGAGCGAGAGATGGTGAACCATGTGGAAACAAAGAGCAAAGTAGCGGAGAAGACGGTATTATGGCGGCCATGGGAGCATTATTTCCCAGTGTGGGGCAATATTATGAAGGTAATGAGATGTCACCACAACAAAACTTGGGAGTGTCAAGTGTTGGGGATGACTGGGAAGCCATTCTTGACCTGGTCAATGGTCGGCCCCGATCACCTGCTTTCCCTGTGGTGTGAGACACGTTGGTGGAGTTAGCAATATTTGGACTTCAGTTTATTATTGCTGCACCATAATTAAGCTTGTACTTTATATATGATGTAGTTTTGATTTGGAAAGGTTGTGTTGTTGTCTGAATGAGCTATGAGCTATATGTGATGTGAGTTTAGGTTTTGCTTTATGATAAACTGGTGTGTCTGATTTTATTATTGCTTTTTAACTATGTTCACAAGTTATTCTTTCTTATATAAATCCTAACATTTAAGCGAGAGGCAGATGTACAACAAGAGTATGGGGGCCAATATTTTTGTAATAACCATTCACACATATATATTCATATATTGTTATTTTAAGTTTCAAATTTTAATATTGTTAATATTTTAAATTAGTTTTGTAAAATGAGAGAATCATTCACTGAAAAAACAGTTTATTATCAACCGTAGGCCACCAGCCGGTCACCTAGCCGCCATGTCAGTGGTCCACGTCCTATATTGAAGCGAGGAATCTTATCCTGAACCTTGCGCGCTTCCTGATGCTTTAACCAGTTGACTTATTTTTGACATTGCATTCTTTTTTTACATAATTATATGTAATATAACAATTAAAAAATAAATATAATATTTATATAAATATATATAATATTAAATATATTTATATACATACATATATACACTTTTTTTATAATATATTATTTAATTTTTATTTTTATTTTTCTTATTTTATTTAAATATTTATTATTAATATTATATTTGATATATCACATTATAATAATAAAAAATTGGTAAATTCCAACGGATTGGTAATTTTTGGGACAGATTACCGACGAAAAAAATTTTGGTCAGTAATTCCTTGTTTTTTTTTTTTTTGTAGTGATTGGATCAGTCTCTTCTCATAACTTGTTATGCTGACTTTTTTGTAGTAACACTCTTTATTTAATATTTTAGAGTGATTTAACAAAGAAATACCTCAAATTGTGACACATTGAAATTGATCGTAGCCAAATATACAAATTGAAAGAGTGAGCGCTTTCCATAATCAGAAATTTCATTAAAGTTATACTTTATCATGATACTAGCATGGAATCTCGACACTAAAACCTCCAAAAACAAAAACAAAAACTAGTGTTGCATAAAAAAGTAGCAAGGGCCTTAGGAGAATATAAGTTTGAATTTCGGAAAACGTATTGGTCAGAAGAGGTGAGAATCCTTTATCTTCTAAGCCTTAAGAAGGAAACCCTTGATCAAATAAAAAAAATAGTTTTGGGTGATTGTCCAATGCCCGGAGCCACCACACTGTCATCCTCACTATATATGATGTCCCCTCATTAGCTTCATTGAATCTTTCCGAAGAGTTTTCTTATTGGAAAACCCATCATTGAAATTGATCATCATCCTAGGCAAACAGCAGTTGTCGGGGAGGTTTTGAAGCGTTGTTCGCCAGTTGGGAACAAGGTATTATTATTTTCCGCTTGATCTCTCATTCCGATGCACATTGATCTAATTGTCATCACTTGTTCCAATCTGACATTGAAACACGCATTCATGTTAATTACTATTACAATCTACAATTGTCTCCCTTCTGTTATAAAGTTAGGCACTTTCTCTTATGACCCCAGTACACGGATCTGGATCTGTTGCTATTACTCCATCTGATTCTAAAATTAAAACCTGCTTAATTAATATTTACTGATTATTAAGTGCTGTTTTGTTTAGCCGTAGGAACTCAAATAATTAAGTTCGTTTTGAGCATAAACAAGTGATTATGAAGTCCATCAATCTTGTTTGGCTAATTTTTGAAGGGGAAATTAGAATAAAGGCCATTGAAAATAATATTTACTGAAAAAGACAGTAAAAACTCTAATTATTAGAAGGACCAAATATTAAAATAAAAAATTGAAAATACTAAATTTCCTCTTAAATCACCTGCCTCCTCACAATGTAAGGAAAACACCAAAAACTTAGATGCCTTCTTCCGTCCCTGTCAAAAAAGTGACACTACCATCTTCCTATCATTGTCATCTCCCCCATCTCCAGGGATAGCATGGAGGCAATAACTCCCCATCCCCTCCCCGTCGGCAATTAACATCCATTTTTATGATTTTCGCTTACAACTGATGTAGTAGCCATTATCCTCCCAAGACATCCCCAATCCCAGAGTCCCCTACTGAACGCGCCACTGGCTAACCTTCTTTTATAGTTAACAGATCTAAACAGAAGAAATATATATTATCAAAAAATAATTTTATCAATAGTCAATAGTCTAGCAATTTTGAAAATGCAAGAATACAAAACTTGCTTCCAGATTGATCTGATGAACGAACAATAAACTGCTTTTTCAAAGTCATAATTTTCAATGAAATTGATGTTTTTTAAAAGAAAAAAAATGTTTCTTATTAAAAGCCTTCCTTGCTGTGTATGTGGAAATAGCAACAGGCAACAGGGAGGAAGGGGGGTGCCAATTTGGCCACCGGAGAGAAGAAGGCGTTTTGAGTTTTTGGCTTTCTGTGTTGTGTTGTGAGGGAGCAGCAGTAAATTTGAGGGACAATCTTGTATTTTTGAACTTATATTTTGATATTTGGTCCTTCTAAGTAATTGCAATTTTTATGGTCCTTTTAAATAAAAATTATTTTTTTGTCCTTTATTTCCTAATGAATCGTGAGTTCAGTTCCTGCTGGACGTTTAAATGTAAGCGACTGGGGGTTGCTAATGCGTTTGGAAAATCCCGATAGAGCTTCAATTTCTCAAATCTACCCTCTCACCCCCTTTTCTAAATTTCTCTGCCCATATATTTTTTCACTAAGAAAATTGAGTAAGTTAATTATTTATTATTATATAAAAATACTCGTTTAATAAGGGTGCATGTTAAATGTGAGAACCTAAAAGAGTGAGGAAAAATTGAAAAATTAATAAGAGCAATATAGAAAAAAATGTATATTAATTTCATCAAAAAAGGAAAAAAATATATTAAATGAGAGAGCCAAAGAATATCAAGGTTCTATCTATATAAACCAAATCTTGTCATTAAAACCGGTGGCCCTTTTGATTGCTGCAGGAGGGTCTCATCAAACGAATTAAAGTCTTAAAAGACAAACAAACGACGAAAAAAAATGACATATTAATGCACTATCAATGATGCCTGAATTTTTTTTAGATATGGTATGTCAATTAATATATTCCATACGATCATTTTTTTTAATATTGTTAGATTAAAAAGAAATAGCTCTTTGAACTTTTTTCTTTTTGACATTTACACATATTTAAGTATGAAATATTGTGTAGTTGTGTTTAAGTAGCTAGAGTTTTTTAATTTGGTAAGGTCAAATTTTTTTAAAGACCTTAATTAATAATCAACTAAAATAAATACTCCAGATTTTATAGAAGCTTAAAGAATAGTATATTGAAATGGATGCTTGCTAAAATTCTTTAAATTTTGATATTACTATATATGCAATTGTCTTGATTAGTTACATACTCCAATCTTAAATATAAGACAAAGTTGATGTTTTTTGGAGAGATTGAGGAAGCTAATTAAATAAGTTGTTTAATCATATCATAAATTATGTATCATTGGATTATATATCAGTTTATAAATTAGACAAAATAGTTTGAAGAAAAACTGATAAATTTAAATATCTTAAATTAATTTAATTAGTTTTCTTAATATCTCTAAAAAAATTCAACTTTATCTTATATTTAGGATCGGAGGGAGTATTTATTAACAACAACAACAACAACAACAATTAAATAAGTTGTTTAATCATATCATATATTATGTATCATTGGATTATATATCAGTTTATAAATTAGACAAAATAGTTTGAAGAAAAACTGATAAATTTAAATATCTTAAATTAATTTAATTAGTTTTCTTAATATCTCTAAAAAAATTCAACTTTATCTTATATTTAGGATCGGAGGGAGTATTCAACAACAACAACAACATACGATATAGTTGCAAGACAGTAGTCCTAGGCCTACGTGTATGATATAGTTGCAAGACAGTAGTCCTAGGCCTACGTGTGGGTGGATGAACGTGGGGGCTCCAAAATTAAAGCCTTGAGGGTGGGGACTGCGAAAGACAACAACAACAACAACAACAAACATACGATATAGTTGCAAGACAGTAGTCCTAGGCCTACGTGTGGGTGGATGAACGTGGGGGCTCCAAAATTAAAGCCTTGAGGGTGGGGACTGCGAAAGACAACAACAACATACGATATAGTTGCAAGACAGTAGTCCTAGGCCTACATGTGGGTGGATGATCGTGGGGGCTCCAAAATTAAAGCCTTGAGGGTGGGGACTGCGAAAGACGACGACGACAACAACAACAACAACATACGATATAGTTGCAAGACAGTAGTCCTAGGCCTACGTGTGGGTGGATGAACGTGGGGGCTCCAAAATTAAAGCCTTGAGGGTGGGGACTGCGAAAGACAACAACAAACATACGATATAGTTGCAAGACAGTAGTCCTAGGCCTACGTGTGGGTGGATGAACGTGGGGGCTCCAAAATTAAAGCCTTGAGGGTGGGGACTGCAACAACAACAACAACAACAACCAACAACATACGATATAGTTGCTAGACAGTAGTCCTAGGCCTACGTGTGGGTGGATGAACGTGGGGGCTCCAAAATTAAAGCCTTGAGGGTGGGGACTGCGAAAGACAACAACAACAACAACGAGGGTGGGGACTGCGAAAGAGATATAGAAGACTTCATAATTAAATGCAAAGGCAGTGTTTAATAAATGGAAGAAGCAGAGTAACGAGCCAACGAGGTCTCTTGATCAGAGTGATAAGATAACTACGAAGTTTGGTGGCATCTTTTTTTATTATACAGATATATTATCATCATTATCATCATCTGTCAGCAAACATCACTTTGAGAGTTTTTGGCAAGCCCAATTGAGGAACTTGCATTGAATTCGACTAGGACCGGGTCTAATTGGGTGTAACTATCTCAAACACATTTGTTGCATTCACACAAACTCAAATTCAGATTTCATGTTTAAGCAGCCAAAACCCATTTCATTAAGACTAACACTCGGTGATCATTTAAGCTTCAATTCATCTTCATTTGAAGATCATAGATGTTATCGTTGTCACCGTAAGTATAGAGATAAGTAAAATATTTGCATATTTATTTTCTCTTATATGATAATTTTATGGATGAATTTGAGCTCAATTTAATGAATCTGGGTGTAATTCATAATTAAATAATGATTTTGGCATAAAATATAATTTATTGAAATATACTAAATCAGACCATGTTTCAGTTTTCAGGCAATATCTAGAGCTCTATATGTCAAATTGAGACATTCTATATATGGATAAAAAGCTAAGAAAGAGCTCTACAATTTTTATGTTGAGTCGAAAACCCAGTTCTATCTCCAAGAGTTTCAAATTTTACTTGGAAGTTGAGAATGTAAATTTGTCTAAGTCTGACATTTGCCCACTAATTTGACCATAATTAGAGCTGAAACTATTGAAATGAGGAGTTTCCACTTGCATTTTCAAGCTAAAATCTAGAGCTACAACTTTCATAAAGATCAAAATGTGAAATTCCACCTACTATTTTCACCTACCATTTCCACTTACCATTTCCACTATCATTTTTTCCTACCATTTCACCAACCATCCCACCAACTCCGTTCTTCCCTATATATAGACATCATCTCCCTCACATAAGGCAGACAATTTTCATATCCATTACTTTTCTCTCTTCCCCCATACATCATCTTAGAGTTAATTTCTTGCTTTGTATTTGCTTCTTACATGTCTCCTTCTTGGAAGGCTTAGGTAGTCCTCTTTTATGGATAGTATAGATTGTCACCTACATGGAAGGTTTTACCTCCTATATGGAAGGCTAGAGTTTTCTATTTTCATACATCTTATGGTTGTATCTTTGTGTTTTAGAATTTAATAATTTAGTTTCATGCAATATTTATGAAATTTTCAATTTATTTTGCTTTTGTTTTTAATTTCATCATGAGCTAAATTTTCATGTTCCTAGGGTGATGATATAGCTTACTAATAATAGATTGAATCTTAACTTATTAAATCTAGTTTTAGTTTCTCATTCATGATTCAGTTTTGATTATTGTCCTTAATGCTTTTAATTGATTGGCCATTTTTTGAATGATTTTAATATGCATGTTGAGACCGGAAGGAGATACATGAGTGTAGATCCTATAATTGAAACTATAATTTGCATATGAAATAGGAATATGTACATATGGATTGTGTAGTCTTAATGAGTTTCATAAATTTTAATGCATGATTGATTGCTTTAATTCATATAGGAATATATTGGATTAAAAATTAATTATAGAAATACTTAACCTTGGAAGAAGCTAGTAATTAAATTAGGGAAACTCGGCTATCAATCATGTGGAATAAATTGGACTAGAATACATGAGATTCCGAATACCTGAGAATTGAATATTTAGAAAAGCATATTGAACAAGAATTAAAAAAGCAGATTTGTTAATCCATAAAGAACCAAATGCATAGTTGAGATTCCCAAAGATTATTTAATAAATTAAAAGGAAAATTTGGCAGAAACAAGATTGTCGATGTAGAAGAAGAAAATATAAGGGGTGGACAAGGGACGGTGGTCACCGACAGCAAGGACATCACTGATAGGGAAGGAAGAAGATGAGATGACGCAAAGGGAGAAATGAGAGGTGGGGGTGAAGGTGAGATGATGATGCTTGCAATATTGGAGAGGAAAGAGAAGATGACCAGAGACGAAGAAGGTGACCGAAGATGACAACGATGGGGGAGAAGACTAGCATGGAGAAGTGAAAGATCGAGCGGCCATGTGAATTGTGAAGAATAGGATGATAGTAATGATAGTACTTCAGTCTAAAAATTATTATAAACAGGGACAATTTTGTCAGAAAAAATTTTCTAAGCTTAGCACTCGTTCACCAATACTAGGGGAGGTGGGTTTGCAGTAATCCCACTTTTATGGAACTTCTAATCTCAGGTTATCCTCAATCCCTTATACTAAATAATACAATTTGGCTCAATCCCTTACCCAATCCTAATTCCTACCCACAATGCTTTATACCAAGCAAGGCCTTAAGTTTTAAATCTGAAATAATCGAAGCTAATTTCAGTAGAATGCTTGAATAGTGTGACCATCTTTGTTCACTCCGCTCTCTCTTTGTCTCTCCTGCACCTTCTCGCTTAATTTTTTACAAAATACTATAAATATTTATGATCATCGCTCTTGTTGAGTTTAAGTTTTAATATTATCTTATTTTTTTTATGATGCTTTCAATCTAAAAATGATAAAAGAGTGTGATAACATATTTGTATTATATATTTTCAATCATCTAAATTCAATGTCCAACTCATATCCATATATTTTAGTTTTTACAAGTCTAGAAAAAAGGAAAAATTGATGGTCTAAATCCTTTTAAAAATATAAAAAGGAAGTTGGGATGCGAAATAGGCCTATCCAAATGTGCCCTTAGTATTTTGTAACATCAAATAAAACATATTTAACTTGTTTTTGCATTATAGAACATATTTTGTATCCTGATCTTTAATATAAAATGTTGTTTGTAGTGTAATTATTAAGGAGCTAGGAGTAGTATATATTGCGAGCGGATATGATCGAGTTCTTGTGGTGATATAATAGATTTGTCCAGAAAGATTCTTACATTGATCCATTTTAATTTATGTCCTAAATTAATAATCCAATTAAATCATATTCTTCGTTGGTCATCTATATCACTGACAGATCATATACATGATATGGTTCATAAACATTGCCTAGTTGCTTTTCATCATGCTGCTCCTCTTTTTGTTAACCTCTAGGATTTCATGTCTTTTTACAACATTTTCCTTGAGTTTTGTACAATCTTTGATACATTTGGCTTTTGGTTGCACAGCATGGCACAAGTATGCATATTTTGAATATAGTTTCTTATAATTTTAATGCTATTTCTTTGTAGAATAATTTAATACAATGATGAAGTGATTATAGCCACTTTACTATGCTTGGTAGGAGTTGTTATTGATGAGAGAAGCATGGGAAAATCAATTAAGCAATGAGGAAACGACATTGAAACATAATAGAGGAGGGCTTGGGCCTTGCTCTTAGTTTCTAGGCCATGACAATAGAGAAGAAAAGATAGAGAGTCTTGGAGCTAGAATCAATGCCTAGGTGATTGAACCATATTTTATATATGATTTTTAATAATTAAATTGGGATTTTGATGCATTTTCCTGGATATTATTGTATGATTAAACACTAATTTATATATGATTTTATATATGATTTTCAATAATTAAATTGGGATTTTGATACATTTTTTTGGATATTATTGCATGATTAAACACTAATTTTAATTAGGTGAATTTGTATTAAATTAATTGTAAATAGGGGCAAAATAGTCATAATTGTTTAATTATTCATATAAATGATCCCTTGAACTTTGATGCTACCTCGTGTTTCATATTGCATTGCAGGTGTTTGGGAAGAAAATTTGAGATTTTGGAGGGTTGAAATTAATATTTGAGGTCTAGGGAAAATTAGAGAAAGGGCCCAGAATTTCTGAAAATTACACATTCGTGTAGGAAAAGGGGTCAAATAAAATTACAGTCAAGTACCCATATTTTAAGAAAGTACATTTTAGCCCTGCCAATGTTTCAAATATTTCCATTTTAGTCCCTCTTCAAAACGTTTCAAGTTTTCAAATAAGTCCTTAGTCAAAACTTGCGTTTTTTTCCAAGGCCTAGGTCACTGTGCAGCTTCTTCTTCAGTGAAAGAAACAGATCCGAAAACTGTGAAGGAGGCGCCGCAGCCTGGAGATTGGGAGAGCTGAGAGGTTTTGGGGAAGAGGTCGGACATGGAGAGTGAGAGAGCTTGAGGGAGAGAGGGAGAGCTGAGAGCTTCACCTTAGCTCTCATCCTTACCACCAGCACACTACCTCCGACTTCATCCTCCGCCAGTTGCAGGAGATCACAGAGGAGAGAGAGCGCCACGGATAAAGCTCAACAGCACCGTCAGCCACCGCCGTTCCTCTGATTCTTCACCTCCACTGTGGTGCAATAACAACTCCGTCAACCACCGCCGTTCCTCAGCTCCTCTGTTTTCCCATAGCCCGAGTCGGACTCTGTCAACCACCGTCGGCTCTGTTTCCAGCCAACTCTGAATTTTCAGACGGAGCATTCCCAGTTTTTTTTCCGGCGAGCTTCTTCACAGTACCTATGATTCTTTGTTTTCTTCTTCCTCACTCACAACCGTTAGCAGCAGCACCACAGTCATACTTCAACATCACATCACTTCCTTCTCTCTTTTGACCACCAGCTCCACCGTTCATCACCACCATTAACATCCTCCTCTGTTCACCATCAACACAGCGTCTTCTTCATCTTCATCTCCATCACTGTTAATCATCACCGTCACTGATCTCCAATTTCATACCGTCTTCATCAATCTTCATTCACCATTTCCATCTTCTTTCTCTATTCCCATATTCGGTGGTCACTTCTATGTAAAGCTTCAACAAATTGCAGATTGTGTGGGTTCTCTAATGCACATGAGTAGCTGATCCTTTTGCTGCTTGGGTATGAGGAATTGTGGCTTGAGCAATTGTGCTTAAATAGGGGAGTTCTTTAATTCAATCTTTTGCTTTGATTATATATTCCTTGTTTAGGTTAATCATTATGTGGTTTTAAGACTTGGATTGCTGTTATGTTGCCCATGTGGATTGACCATTGTAGTTTCAATTGGATGATGTATCTTGATGTTCATTTTGATATATATCTTTGGATGAGCTCGATGAAATTATGCTTGCTATCATGTTATTAATTGGTAATCATAGTTTATTTTAGCTCTTGAATGGTTTGTTAGAACATTCTAATTGAGAAGAACAATTTGCATCAATCCAATTCTAATTGCACATTAAATGAGTTTAAACAATATCTCAAGAGGGTAGTTAACTATGTTTGTAGGAGCTACTATCAATTAGGAATATTGGACTTAAGTGTTATCTTGAGGTTGTTTTTTAGACTTCATGAAATTTTAATTCCCATAATTGTTTTAGCAAGAATTGTCACTATCTTCATCACCAAGAGCATCCATTATACATATCTTAATTGTCAATTTAGCATTTCTCATTATTTTCAAAAATACCAAAAAGAGTAGAAATAGCTTTATTTTCATGAATTTTGATTTTAAGAAAACCAATTTCAAAACCCCTTTTCCTAACCATGTTTATATGAATTAGTTTTATTTAGGGAAGTCAAAGTAAATGGCTCCTTGATAAGACAGCGATCTCGAATTATTTGCACTATATTGCATTTAATTCGTGGTAATTTATGATTTGACCTTGAGGTGACTAAGGTTGTGTCAAATCACTAGGCCGCAACCATCTAGGAAAGCAGAGATTTCAAGATAGAGAGCATCAGCGCCTAGGAGCCCAAACGAGCACCTAGGCGATGATTGTGGAAAGCAGAAGAGAACAAAGTGTGCCTAGGCACTAGAGCAAGGGCCTAGGAGCTTTGTTGCTAACAGCAAAATGCTACAGTTTATTAAAATTTAAAATCTTAGGGTTTTCATGATATATACCCTCCCACTTCATCTTGGCTGACATTCTAGACTTCTTGGCTGTTCTTTGGAGTTTTGGGTGCTAGGGTTTGGGTTTTGGAGGAGCTTGGAGCAAGAGATTGAGCTTTGGAAGAGATTTAGAGCTCCATTTCCTTGGTTTTCTACTTCTTCTCCCTTTCCTCTCTTGTAATATGCTATGGCTATGATTTTCCTTTGTGTTTTGTAGCTTGTGGCTGACTATGATCAGTAGCTAAATACTTTGCTATAGGATTATTTTGAGCCCTTATATGGATTAACTCTTGATTACTCTCTTTTTTTTATTAATGATATATGTGTGTGTGTGTGTGTGTGTGTGTGTGTGTGTGTGTGTGCGCTTATTTTACTCTTTTCCTAATGCTTCTAAGTGCTTGATCACTATTTAGATGTTTGTTCACTTGATTGATACTTGAGAGGGCTAAGTCGAGTGTAAAACTTGGGTAAAGTTGTATAAGAACTTGAAGTTTGCATGATGAATGGATGGTTTTGTTGACAAAATAGAGATATACTTGTCAACCTTACATAGTCACATTAGGATTGGCGCTTGAAATTTAGATTTCATTAATTGTAACAAGAGATTGAGCCATTAATGAAATTAAGAACTTGTTCTTTACTTGAGAGAGCTTTTACAAGTGCTCCCTCATATCCTAAATATAAGACATATTTACCTAATTTAATTAGATTAAGGAAGTTAGCTAAATTAGTTAATATGATATGTACTTTCTAAAGCACCTTAGTCCTCTTCCTTTATTCCCTCATTCCCTCTCCTCCTTGATTATGGTTGAAGGAGCATCAATAAGAGTAAATTAGAAAAACATTGATAAATGTGCAAACTATGTCTTATATTTAAGACCAAAAACAATTCTCTAAATATGTCTTATATTAAGGATCAGAGGGGCATTTTTTGAATCCACATTTTTTCATTAAAGGCATCTATGAGAGGATGTTAATTGATTGTTACGAAATACAAAAGGGATAAATAATCCTACAACCCATTTTTATCCTTGAAGTCCATGAATCACTTTTTTTTTTTAAGTTTGCTTCCCTTCATTATTGATATTTGTGTAACTCAAATTAGGAGAAAGTGTAATAATTGATACTTGACTGGGTTTTGGAACCAAATCCTCTTGGGAATACCAATGCACTTGTGCGAACACTGTTTCATCACTTTAACTTTCCTCTATAAGCTTCTGTATAATTATTGTCTGGAAATATCTGAGGTTTGACAAAAGAGTCTACTATTCCAGAATTGGACGAGGAGTGATTTTAAAGATCAAAGTTGAAATTATAACGTGCATGGGAAATTATCCGTGAAACTGATGAACCCAGATAATTATTATCCATACCCACAAGATGATGAGCAATGGAAAAGGTCCTTGGAAGAAGAAGCTTCATCATTTCTGGCTCCATCTGATGATAATTATTTCCCGTAACTGTTTCATTATCATTCGCAGTACTACTGAGAAATTCCTGTTTCTCCTCCATTATTGTATTCTCCATATTCTTCTTCTCATAAATCCTGCACACAGGGCCCACTCATCCAACTGATGACATCACATCGAAACACAGATAAGTTCTTAAACTCAACGAAGCCGCAAAAAGAAAAAGAAAATGAACCGAAAGATTCAAATTAAAGGGGCTTGATTAATTATTACGTGTTCTTATGGACCCAACATGCTTGTTGGCCTGTGACGTTCTGGATTCAACGAGTGGATACTCATGCATGATCCAACCAGTCTTGACTCTTTGGTTTTGGGCTTCCTGGTGTGATATGGGTAAGAAATAGCTAGATTTAATTAAGAGATCTAGGGTTATCCATTAAAGATATTTCATAAGGATATTTATCCATTATAATTATGATTTATTTATTTATTTTTAATATATGCAATATCTGAATAAAATAGAATATCTAGTATCCTATAATTATCTTCTCTCTCTTTCCCATATGACTAATCAATAGTGAATAAAGGTAAAATTGACAAAACTTCATTTATTACCCTACAAGTCACTTATATTTTGAGCAGAATTTTGTAAGTACAAGTGACTTATAAAAATGTACAAAGTGGTCATTAAATATTTTTTAAATTGATAAAAAATTTTAACTTTACCCTTATTAATGATGTTTGAAAAAATATGAGGAAAGGATGCAGAAAGCCACCATTAAATATTAATGGGTTAAAGGGCAAAAATGCCCTGGAAGTCTTGGTCCAGGGACACTGGGTGTCTGGAAGTCCTCGATGGGGCATTTTTGCCCTGAAAGTTTTGAAAATGGGCATTTTTACCCCTACTAGAACGGACATTAAAATTGAGATGTTAAGTGCTAAGTGTTAGCCAAAATTGGCAATCTCAACGAAGACATGGCTTACATGTTAGAAATTACTGAACGAAATTGAGAGTTATTTCATTTTATTCAATAGAAAAATTGGGTATGCAATTTTAGAGGAAGAAAAGTAGTGAGGGAAAGACAAAAATAAGGGGACAAACGAGATTAAGAGGTGGGTGGGGTTGGCTTCAATTGCAGGAGTCGGAGAGTTTGAAGAAGCTGCAGAGTGTTCAGAGAAAGCGACAGAGCTCACACAGTGGGTGCATGTGAGGTCTGAGCGTGCAAAGAAGGCGACAAACAACAGATTTGTCCTGAAAAGTCAATCAAGTAAGGAATCTTTCTTTGTAACTTAGTAACTGTCGGAAGTAAAATTCCTTGTGAGCCATTGCTTTGTCTTCTTCTAATCTTTTTTTGCCATTGCTTTGTCTTCTAATCATGTTCCTTTTAGTAATATAGTTTTATTTTTGTGATTAATAATTTGAGTGTTAGGTTTAATGGCATTGGATGGTAGGAAGGGTGGTCCCGACACTAGTACGGAGTATTGGATGTATTTGAAGAACTTAAGTGAGTTGCATTATAGGAAGACAGAGACCGACAAAAGTGATTATGTGGATGGTTTTAGGTCTTCGAGTGGTGTATCGATGAATGGGGAAGGCGATGGACAAAAGGGTAAAGGCAAGTCAGTTCAAGTGGATGAAGGAGATGGTCTGGAGGTGGAAGAAGATATGGATTGGAATGATAAAGTGTGCTTTGTTGAGAGTCTGAAAGCTGAATATAGCGAAAGAAGGAAGGAATTGTAGCAAATACATGAACAAAGGGTAGGATTTCTTGGTGGAAAACATGTTGAGAAAACAGTGAAGAAGAGGATAATGGAGCACGATAATGGAGAGGACGTTAAGGGAGATGATGATTGTGAAGATGATGACAGTGGTAGTAGGGGTGAAGATTCAGATAGTGAAGAAGAGGATGAAGGAGATGATGATTGTAAAGATGATGAGGACTTGTTTAATGAAGAGGGCTCAAATGATGATATTGGGCCTATAGATGAAGTCAGAGTCCATGAAGAACCCAATGGGTCTAAAATCATGCCCTCTTTCAAACTTGGTGGAACATATGCAAATAAGGGTGAGTTGTTGAGAGGAATAAATAACTATTCAATTAAGTATGGAGTGAAATTGAAGTTGTCAAAAAGTGAGCCAATAAGGATAAGAGTTAGGTGTCAAAAGGGGTGTCCCTTTGTTCTATATGCGTCCAAACAAGCCGTAATTCTAGGGCTGGTTGTGAAGACTCTTTATTTAGAACACAAATGCAGTAGAGTTTTTAAAAACCTTAGGGCTAAAGTGAAATGGATAGCTGACTATTTTAAGAAGAAGGTCCAAGAGATACCACAATACAAGATATTGGACATGAAAAAGGATTTAAAGGATGAAATGGCCCTTTACGTTAGCATAGGGAAGTGTAAAAGAGCCAAGAAGATAATTATGAAAGAGATGGAAGGGAGCTATGTAGATGAGTTCAACAACATTGAAGCATATTGTCATGAGTTGATGAATTCAAATCTGGGTTCAGATGTGTCTTTAGAGCTAAGTAAGGATGGTTTAGAAGAAGGGAAAATGGTGTTTAGTAGAGCGTATATATGCTTCAATTCTACAAAGGTAATAAAATTTTTATCTTTTGTCTTCCTAGTTTTAGAGAATATTTTTGCTTGCTCTGTCTATGTACTATCTGTAGTTGCCTTGTTGTTTTATTGACTGAGGTTTATTGTTTTTTGAAAGATTGGGTAGAAGGCAGGTTGTAGATCTATAATTGGATTAGATGGGACATTTCTAAAGGGGAAGGCCAAAGGCATTTTGCTAACAGCAAACAAGCTTAGGTGCTGATGATTCATTATATCCTATTGCATTTAGGATTATTCAGAAGGAAAGCACTATGAACTGGAAATGGTTTATTGAATGGTTGAAGAAATCCCTAGATTTGAAAACTAGAGAACATGTGACCATAATGTCTAACATGCAAAAGGTATGTCCATACATGTGAAAGTTGACAATAAATGTACTTATTTGTGGTTACATGTCAAAAAGCTACTTATTTGTGATTCTATATCAATACATGTTGCAGGGGCTACTTGTTGCTGTGTCAGAAGTGTTGCCACAAGCAGAGAAAAGATTATGTGTAAGACACATATATGCGAACTGGAGCAAGAAGTTCCGAAGGGGGCAATTGAAGAAGACTTTCTTCTCATGTGTGTGGAGCACATTTGAGGAAATGTTTCTTGATAACCTTAAAGCACTTGGAGCTCTTAGTGAAGAGGCAGCAAAAGCAGTTGTATCTTATCCAATTCAGGCATGGGTGAGAGCATATTTTAGAACTACTTCTTTATCTTGGATTGTTGATAACAACTGTAGCGAAAGCCTTAATGCCTGGATTGATGATTTTAGATATTTACCTATTATTAGGATGATAGATGGGATTAGGGTGAAGTTAATAACGAAGTAGGTTGATGCGGAAAGAAATGTAACAAAATGGAGGGGAAACTTTAGTCCTAGGTGTATGTCTTTCTTTAATGAAAATAGGTCATTGTTAATGAAGTGCATGGTCTTTTTCAATGGAGATGACAGATATGAGGTGGTTGAGGGTGAAGATAGGCATAATGTTTTCATTAGTAAGAAACAATGTACATGTAGGACACAGGATTTAATCGGTATACCATGCCAGCATGCTATATGTGCACTTCACCATGCAAAAATTGATCCAATGATCCTGATATCTAGGTACTATCATAAAGACACATACCTGGCTAGTTATAGGATGAAATTCTTACCTATCTGAGGTAAGAGCTTCTGGGGTATTGAAAAGTTCCAACTATTGGAACCACCTCCAATTCCCAAACTACCAGGAAGACCTCCACTAAAGAGGACTCGAACTGATGAGAATGAAAGGAGGAAGAAAATTACTATAAGGAAACAATATTCACAAACTAGTGGTACAGCCAGTTCAGAAAATGCCTTTATCTATACCACAGAAATTGAGCAAGAGAGGCTCCAATTCAAAATGTACAATTTGTGGTAAGGAAGGCCACAATAGGGCCACTTGCCCAGATGTAAGTTTTATTTAATTTATTTGCATTTTATTTGATTTAATTGTCATTCATGTGAACAAGTATAACATTTTTTGTTTTGTTCAATTTACCAGAAACAAAAGTGTACCAGTACAAGTTAGAGAAAGGAAAGAGGAAGACCAAGTGAGATCAAAGCTTCCACACAAGAATCTCAAACCAATAGTAGACCTTATGGAAGGAGAGCATTTTATAAGCCATAAGATAAGAGCAGCATGGGAGTGAGGATTGATTTGGATAGTGGAAGGACTGTTTACAATGTATGTTTTAATCCACTTCAGTTGATACAATGAAATGAATTCTTTCCCAAATTCTATGCTTCATATTAGATAATTTTTGCACATGTCTCGAGCAACTTATGTTGTATCTGTATTTCTAAATTTCTGAGTCTCTTATTGCCATGTCCATGTGTCTCTTATTTCTATTGAATGGCTATAGAAATATATAAGGTCCTGCAACTTTTATTGTATATTTTAAGCTACTTCAATTGATCTATATTTTCCTTCACAAGAACATTAGTATATCCAAGGTTTAACTTGCTGTCAATTTTCCCTTTTAGCTTGGCATGACATCTCAGACACTAATTACTGAGGGGACTGCTGAGGAATACATGGAATATCATGCCGATGTTGAGACTCGCTTCCCTATACCCATAAGGGTGAAATTAGAAGAGCTACCATCTCTCACACTACAAATGAAGGGGGTTTTTGAACAATATGATATCATGAATATGGAACAACACAACCAAGTCCATCTCAATTGCCATTCACTCCTCTAGGTCTTATGTGGAAGGGACACCTAGCTATTACAACATCAAGGCTACTAGAGCAAACTGGGGACGTCTAAAGTGTTTCTGAACCACTTTAGACGTCCCTAGTGCAAACTGGGGGATGTCTAAAGTCGTTCAAAAACACTTTAAACATCCCTAGTAACGACTAGGGACGTATAAAGTCTGGCCTAAAGACATCCCCTATTTTAGGGACGTTATTGATAGTTTTTTCTACATCTTTCAGATAGACGGCCCCCTATTTTTAGACATTAAAAGGTGGAAAAAGGGACATTAAAAGTGTTTTTTTGTAATAGTGCTACCAGCAGAACCAAGGCCAAAGCAATAAGAGGAAGGTAATAGAAATTAGTTGTTAGCTTTAGGCCAATGACTAGTTATGTGCCATGTTTTATTAACTTACTCCTATGAAAAGCTTTTATACCTTGTACACTTTCAGGCCATATTTTGACCAAATATTGGGCTCTTTATATGAAAGATGATGTAAATTTATGGCAACCTTTTGGCCAAATTTATGGCACCAACATGATGACAATTTTATAAGTTGATTTTTGGTGTTCAATGTACTCACTGTTTCCACATACATACTTAATCTTTAGTATTTGCTTCACAGCCAGAAGAAACAAGTGCTATATTATTTGTTGTTGCTGATATATATTGCTTCCATGAGGTATCTTCATTCCATGATATAGATAGAAATTATAGAGTCTGTGATTAGAGTTTCTAAGCCTTTTGTTGGAGAAAAAAATAGAGCATTAACTAGGGAAAAACAGAGCATGATATTCAAGTTTGATTTACAATGGGTTAAATCGATTTAACCTATTTTAAATCCATTTACAATATTGTAAATCGATTTACATTTGTGTAAATGGATTTACATTTAGTAAATCGATTTACATTGGTAAATCCATTTACATTTTTGTAAATCGATTTACATGGTAATCTATTTACTATTGTAAATCGATTTACACTCATGTAAATCGATTTACAATATTTGCTCAGCGATGAGGACAGAAACAGAGTACTAATTTTAATAAACATGCATCGTCCAAATAATACAACTTCATTAATGTCTTTCAATACATACATTCCTCAAAATAACAAAAAGTTACATTAACCACCTTTGCTATCAACTAAGTGGATATATAGTTAACAAACATCAACACCCATGTGGCCACCAATCAAGCGATCAGTACCTTCAGCCTCCTTTCCTTCTTCTTTATTTTAGCAACAATTACACCCATATGAGCTTAAACTTCTGCAACAATATCAACTCCCCTTCTTCTATGTCCCCCTCTTTTCACTACTACAAAAAGGGGTTTTAACGTCCCTATTTTGGCACTTTTAACGCCCAAAAACTAAGGGACGTCTATGTAGGGGGCGTAGTATGTTTTAAGAAAAGACGTCCCAAAAAAGTTGGGACATCTAAAGTCAGGACTTTAGGCGTCCCAAATTGAGATTTGGGAGGCCTAAAGTCAGGACTTTAGGCCTCCCAAATCTCAATTTGGGAGGCCTAAAGTCCCCCGTGGAGGACTTTAGACCTCCCAAATCTCAATTTGGGACGTCTAAAGTCCTTCACAGGGGGACTTTAGACATCCCAATTCTTAATTTGGGACCTTAAAAGTTTTATTTTTTTTAAATAATTATTTATATTTTTCATTACCCAGCAAATTAAAATTGCAGAAACAGAATTGAAGATGGATTCATAAACCACAAAATATCCCTTACGAAATGGTAAGGACTTCTAACACTGCAATCTTTTTACTATATATATGTATAATAACAACAACTCATACAACCTAATATCATATATGTATAACAACAACTAGAAAGTGTCAAAATATTTGTCACCACACAACTACAAACTAATTGTTGTTTATTTCATCAAAATAAATATACATATGTATTTTTCTCAATTTCCAAGCTCCAAATGTATAAAACAAAAACATTATTAGTATTGCATAACTACTAACAACTAGTTTATGATTCTGGCAAAAAAAAAACAATCAAGGGAAAAACACTCCAATAACTAGAATCATGTAAATAAATTGAAAGCATTATAATAATTTCATATTGCAAGTTTAACTTAATTCTTCATGTAAAATTATATTTGAAAAAAAACAAACCTGATGAAACCAGGGGAGAGGGCAGCTGACGATGTCTATATGCTTCCAAGGTGGAGAGAAGACATTGGAGGAGTTGTGTATACACAGTGGAAAGGAGAGGTACGCCGGAGGCTGAAAGCAACAAAGAGAGTGGGAGGTGTACACCGGAGGGTGGAGGGGGCTAAAAAGGTGGAGAAGGTGTACGCTGGAGGGTGAGAGCAAAGAAGGTGTTATGAGAATGGAAGGAGGTGGAGGAAAAGGGAATGAAGAAAAGGAAGAGAGGAAGAAGATTGAGGAAGACGAAGTCACGGGAATGAGAAAAAAGGGAAGAGAAGTCATAGGGATGGGAAAGATGGAAAAAGAGGTATGGGTTTCTGACATGGGAATGAAGAAAAGGGGAAAAAAAAGTCTCACGCATGTCAGAATTTCTGACATGACTTTAGGAGTCCCAAATCCCATTTGGGACGCCTAAAGTAATTTAAATTTTTTTAATTTATTTTTTTGGCGCCAATGGAAATCTTTAGGCGTCCCAAATAAAATTTGGGACGTCTAAACTCAACTTTCGGCGTCCCAAATTCAAATTTGGGACGTCTAAGGGTTTTCTATGTACATATAATTACGAAAATGCCACCGCCTTCCTTTTTAACCACCCAATTTTAAAATTGGGACGTCTATTAGGGTGGTTATATCTTAATTCTGTAGTAGTGTTTATATCTCACATTTTCCTTATACAGCCTGTCAACATAACCAGCAAGCTCATTTATAACCTCCGTCGACCTCTCTCCTATTTCATCATCATGCCATTTAAAATACCCACAGCCCCCTCCCCCTGAAAGCACAAGAACATAAACAACCTAGAAAACATAAGTTCGAAGATAACGCTCAACTACAAAAACAACATGAAAATTGTACCTGGCGATAATTTCGACAACTAAAGAACCTCCTTCCTAGGTTCGCCTCAGTCCAGGATGTTCACAGCCGAGATGCTGTGCCACAATAGCAAATCTGACTATGACCATCGCTTTCACTCTCTCGACTACACCCTCTAAGAAATGCAAGCCTCCTCCTTCCTCCGGTCGCCGTCGACTCTGTCAACTCATCCTTCTTCTCTCTTCTCCACTCAACGCTTCGACTCTCCAACATATATCAGCCAACTCTTTTGAAGGAAACAGCCCATGGTTTTCAAATTAATTCAACAAAATTTCAAGAGTTAACCGACGTGGCTAACTTATGTGTGACAAACTTCCACGCTGTCCAACGTCTGTTGCTATTCTATCCTAGTGGGGTAAAAATGCCCCTTTCCAAAACTTCCAGGGCAAAAAAGCCTCCTCAAGGACTTCCAGACACCCAATGCCCCTAGGCCAAAACTTCTAGGGCATTTTTTCCCCTTAACCCAATATTAATTATAGGGAAAAAATAACAAATAAAAAATCCTTCTAAAAAGAACCCTGATAAAGACCCTGATGTCTTAATAGAAGAGGACATTTATTGATTTGGTCAACGGGAAGAAGAGGAGGACATTGACAATGATGAAATGCGCGTGTTTGTCTCTATTGGTGGGGTGGGGCAGCAATAGCATGGAAGGTAGGATATGCCATGAATCATTTTTAATTAATTATATACTCTGCTAATCCTATTTATAAGATAATTTTAACATGTTTCACATATACTAAAAAAAACTTAAATTTCATTAACTATTCTATTAAAGTCAACAACTTTCCAACTTTACCCTTCTTTAATATATATTATATACCACATAAGAACAAAGTCAATACAATAATAAATGAAAGGTAAAATTGTACAATCATATAAAAAATTTCTCTCTGCCCTATAAATAGGACCAAAATTTTTGTTTTCTCTCTGCCTTACTTGGGACCAGAGGAGTGTGTATATATATATATATATATAATATTCATCACTTTGTACCTAAATGCATGTCACTAATAAGAAAAAAGTTTGGTTCAAAATATAAGTCACTTGTAGGGTAATTAATGACATTTTCTCAATTTTACCCATGTTGAGGAGAGAGAGCAGTGTGTAAATTTAAAGAGATAAAGGAATGTGAGAGAAAATATGCAACATATTTTTTAATACCTTTAATAAATAAAGACAAATATGAAAAATTTTATCCATTTAATATAGTATTTCTTAGTATGCAAGAATAAGGTACAACTAATGTATATCTAGCTACAAAGTGATACTCCCTCCAGTCCTATTTATTAGAGCCCAATAACTAAATTATGTGGTTTAAGAAAGTGGTTAAAATTAGTTAAAATCAATAAATGTGTCTGAAATAATCCTTTTTTTTAAGTATGCCCTTTGTGAACACCCCATTTTGTCCGGGACCCACAAAAAAATGATTAAAAAACTAAAAACATTGAAAAAGAAAAAAAAACCTCCTTGATGCTTGCACATCTAAATTAATAAGAAAATGATATTGATGGCAATTGGATTATAATTGAAATTTGAAAAACGATCATCATTAATGGTGATTGTCTTGCAATTGAAGTTTGTAATAAATGGCAAAAAATTTCAAAATAATTAATCTCATTAATGTTGATTGATATACGGATTAGTAAACTAGCGTGGAGTCACTGTGGAGGAGGAAAAAGATAAAAATTTAAAAAAATACAAAAAAAATATATTTCTCATTCATATTGGTAGGGTTAAATTAGAAAATTGCTTGAATGAAAAATATAAAAAAAATTGAAAACTGAAAATTTAAAAATATCTCTCATTTATGTTGATAGGTTTAAATTAGGAAATTACTTATGGGAAAAAAATAAAAAAGTTAAAAACAAAAATTTTTTGAAAAAAATTCTCTCATTGATGGTGATTGAGTCAAGTTGGAAAGTTTTATTAACAGAAAATATAAAAAAATAAAATTAAAACAAATGTATTAATGAGGCAAAACCCTAGGAGATTCCTATTTAAAGGGGAGCACAAGAGTGAGCAAGATTGAAAAAAATTGGGAGAGCAAAGACAAAAGAAAGGAGGTGTAATACCCCGAAATTTGGTATTGGAGGTTTGAGAATGAGCTTAAATTAAGTAGATTGATAAGCCCTAATTTAGTAGGAGCCTAAATTTATCCCCTAATGATTCTTATATCTTTGGGGTATTAAGAAAGTAAAATGGTGAACTTTGGAGAATATAATTATGTTTTTGGTGAAATCACCTATGAGGTAGTGAGCTTGTCATGTGATTTTGAATGAACAAATGATGATAAAAAATTATGAAATTTTACAAGATGAAAGTAGACATCCTAATCTTTAATTTTATAGGTAATATGACTCAATTATAGCTATATAATAAAATATATGAATTTTTGAAATCAGCTCAGAAAAAATGTGAAGTTTCTGAAACAACATACAAAGATTGAAATTCTGAGAATTTTGTGCTTCCAGATAGCAAAAGGCTATATTTTTCCTTGAAACTAGACTCAATAAGGGTTCCATAGCCTTTAGAATCACTCCAATTTGATTTTTCTAGAATTAGTTATGATTTTTCAAAGTTTAGGCAGAAAATCTGCCAGAATTTTGTAAAAATCCGAAAATTTGGAAAATTGATAAAATATAATAATATAAGCTCATCCTCTTCCTCCAGCCAGCAAACGACGTGAACAGATCTGAAATTAGACAGAGAAAGGAGAATAGAACTCACAAGGTAAGCCAATTTCTCCGACGATCTGGCTCCTAACGCGTGTAACTCTACTCCTAAGCTTCTCTTTCCTTTTCTTTAAGGTTGTAAAGCTCATATTTTACTGTGGAGGAGTAAGGGTTTTCAGCCATATTGGGAAAAGTCAGAAGGAGCTTGAGGTAACTTCCAAACTTTCATATATTGCTTATTCTGGCTTCCATTGGTTTTAAAGTTTGGAAATGATATGGCCTAGGGGTTATGTTGCCCAAATTGGGTCTTAATGTTAGTTATAACCTAATGTAATGTTTAATAAAGTGGTTTGGAGTAGAAAGAAACGCGTCTGAGGAGCCGAAACCAAAAAACCTCAATTTTTCCCGGGGAATTGAGAATTTCGGCCAAGGCTAGTTTGGAGGGGTTAGAGATGGATTTTCAATGATTTTATGATTTATTGTGTTTAGGAGAAAAAATTAGGTGGGGTTACAGTTGGTCATTTTTTCGGAAAAGGCCGAAAATGTATAATTACGAAAACGCCCCTAAAACCCTTAAAGTGGGGCTGTCAAGGGTAATTTTGTAATTTGACATTGAATTTGATAATTCTGAGTCCGAAATTGGATTCATTGGGTAAAAATATGTCATAATAGCCCATGTCAAAATTTTGGAAAAAATATAGCCTGACTGGGTACGGCGGGGCCGGGCCAAGTCCCCGGGGACATTTTAGTAAATTTTCTTAATAGGCTCATATAACCCCTATAAACATCGTGGAAGTGTCTAAATGGTAAATTTGGAATTGTAGGATTGAATATGGAGTCTGAGTTGTTGGCATGCTTTACGAGGGACACGTTTCGAGGCAGAAAAGGGTTAAGGTAGGGAACTTACCTCTCCTGCATGTATATGATATTTGTGTTAGTGTGTTGATGCATGTTATTGCTTTGCTTGATTATGTGAAACATGTATGAATGATTTGAAGCTATGTTTCAATTTATGTTATGGCCATAAGTACATTGTTTGAAGCATTGAGCTTACAGATTTGTGATTGTGTGAGCATGAGTTATGTGATGCAAGCATGTCATGCATTAAACATTTATCGTATATGTATATTGGTATTGTTTTCCTACTAAGATTCTCTAGAATCTCACCTTTCCCTACCAACAATTTAGACAAGAGAAGACAGAAGATATGCTGAGAACAATGCAGAGAACCATATGAGGGGATTACAGTAGTGGAACGAAGACGAAAAGATGTCTCTGTTTCACCGGGATAGGTTTAGATACCCAAGTAGCCCTATGTGGCTACATTGATGGTAATGATCATGTATGAACCCTTATGGGGAATTTATGTAATCATGCACTTATTATTAATATATTCATGTTATTCTTGTGTTGCCCACCGAATCGCATATCGTTTTCTGTGAATATTCTGAAAAAAAGGTTAAAACAAGGTAAAGGCGTGACAGGAGGAGAGTGAAATATTTTATTCATCTTTTTTTCCCTCTAGCCCCCAAGAGGATGATGATAATGATAGTACAAAACCAGCAATGAATGGTCAAATGAAAGAGCAAGAAGTGTAAGTTTAGTTATCCTAAAAAAAGTAATTTTTTCCAATATTAGTATGTGCAAGAGCACTCTAAGTTGTCATTTCTTGCAGGATTGAAAATTTGTTTGGAAGTGAAGGAGGAATGTATACGTCCCCACATGGTTTGTTAAATTAATGTCAAGTGGTCCCATCATTGACTTGTGCTACGCATACGGTGCCAACACCCATACCAGAAATGAATCATGAAAAATGGAAGGATTTAATTATTGGAGCAGGATAGATTTTTCCAAATACTATGTGCCTTCATCAAATGTTATACAAATAAAGCATTGCACACAAGTTTTCATACCAATTTGTCAAGAACAATCAACACAAGATAATTATGAAGTGTAAGGTTGATGGTTGTCCTTGGTACATGGGTGCATATTCATCAGGAGAACATCAAGATACAGAGTTTATAACCATTAGAACACTCAAAAGTGAACACATTCACCAAGCACAAGATAGCCTAATAGTTTGGCATCCACATAGGTTGACCTTGACATCATCAATCACAATGGATGGTTTGAGGTGTAATATTGACAAGACTACTAATGTAATTCAATCAGACATGTATAAAGAGTATAGGGTAAGGATAAACTACCGTCAAGCATATAGGGCAAAAGAAAGAGTGTTAAGGGAATTACATGGTCGAGTAGAAGACTCTTACATGGTAATTCTGTGGATATGTGACAGACTGATCGAGAGTGATCCGAACACAGATGAAAAATGGGAAGGCTCATCTAACAATAGATTTCATAGGGTATTTATTGCTTATGGATGTTCGGTTAAAGGGTTTTTAGGTGGTTGTCGGCCCATACTTTATATAGATGGTTGTCATCTACATGACTGTTATAAGGGAACAATGTTGTCAGCTAGTACATATGATGCAGACAACCAGATGTTTCCCCTAACATATGCCATTGTGAGCGGTGAGACATAAGATGAATGGTCTTGGTTTGTATTGAATGTGAAAGACATAATAGGCTCAATGTTGATAACAATTGTGTCAGATCGCAATAATGCGATTATTGGTGCTGTAAAGAAATATTTAGCAATGAGAGACATGCTTTTTGCTACCGACATTTGAAGGAAAATTATAGTGTTGAGTTCCTGAGAATAAATAGAGGTCAAACATGAACATCAGGGAATAGCAAGAGAATGCACTCCATCTTCTGATGCAATTACGTATATGAGGTTGGATGAAGACTTCACTAGTGCAATGGGAAAATTAAGATTGTTCAATCCATAATTAGCAGATTGGGTGGAGACTTATGGGGATGTTGACAAATGGGCTCTAAGCAAGTTTCCTTTCAAAAGGTGGGATAACCAATACTCTTGTAGAATCATTTAATGCATGGATATTGACAAAGAGGAAGCACACCATGTTAGTTTTTATTCATGAGCATCGAGAGAAATTGGCACAAAAATTGCTTGCAAGCATGATGGCTATGGCCAATTGGAAAAATGAAGTGGGACCCAATATTAAAGATAAATTGCTGCAACAAGTTAAACATGTTGAAAATATGGAAGCAGCATATTATGGAGACAATTAATTCTAGATTCGAAGCAAGTGTAGGGATGCCATAATTTACGTGAATGTAGATCTTGGTGAAAGAAAATGCACATGTCTAGCATGGCAAATGAGTAGTGTACCTTACACCCATGCATGTGCAGCTATTAAGCTACATAATGGTAATGTGTACACATTTGTAGATGACTGGTTCAAAGTGGAAGCACAGTGAAAAATATATGCAAGTACCATGAGGTTAGTTGCAACTCATGATTGTCCATGGGCTAAGTCTTCGACGGTCACATATATTCTGACACATACATTCTTAGACCCTCCAATAACTATAAGGCTTCCAGGGAGACCGAAAAGTAAAAGAAGGGAATCTCAATTTCAAAACAAGAAGCTGTATTATTGTGGGAGATGCAATGAGGTTGGTCACACAATCAAAACTTGCAAAAATCCAAATCCAAGCTAAAAACAAGGAGTACATGAGTATATATGCTTTTGATAGTTACTTTTTGGTTATGTATATATAGACCATAATTTAGCAGCATTCTCTGACCCCTTTTGCTTGTTGAATGAGTCCTTAACTTGGTGTATCTATGTAAAGATCACATCATATTAAGTGGAATGAGTATGTGAAAAAAGGTACTTACTCATACTACTTAATATTTTAATGTCATAGTATATATGGAAATGATAAGCTATTTAGTTGTGACAGTACAGGTATTTAGTTGCAACAAATGGGTAGAAGATGTTGTTGAAATTTATGTTGTGTTGTTGTCACAAGGGGCACATGAACTTATACAAACATCAAAAGGTTGGCCAATAACCTTGTGAAAATAACTCTTTTTGTTGTCAAAACATACGTAAGGCCTTGTGAACAAGGCCTTCAGCTGTTGCAAATGTGGCATGAGGAATTTTAGGCACATTGAGTCATTATTGGGTTCAGCTGATGGTAAGACTCTGTCACATTGTGAAAAATTAAACCGCCTAGAGAATGTTGTTAATATGACTTATGATATTGTAAATAAAGCATTACATGTTGTAAAAAATGATCGTAGTGGCAGCAAAGTTATGTGCATGTTATTGCTTCTTGCACAAGTTATTGAAGTGGTGCAATAGTGGAAAATAGTTGTAAACATAAATTAATGAGTTGTAAAATTAACTATGCATGTTGTAAATGTAACTGAAGCTATTGTAAATCGACACAAAGTGGTTAACCTTTCTCATGTCTTCAATTAGCTTTAAATGTGGCGAGGTAGTAGTGGAAGTTGTTAATATAACTTATGATGTAAATAAAGCATTATATGTTGTAAAAAAATGATGTTGCATGTTATTGCTTCTTGCACAAGTTATTGCCTTGGTGCACCCGTGGAAAAGAGTTGTAAACATAACTTAATGCATTGTAAAATTAACTATGCATGTTGTAAATGTAAATGAAGCTATTGTAAACCCGACACAAAGTGGTTAACCCTTCCCATGTCTTCAATTAGCTTTACATGTAGCCAGGTGGTAGAGGAAGTTGTTAATATGACTTATGATGTTGTAAATAAAGCATTACATGTTGTAAAAAATAATGTTGCAGTTATTGCTTCTTGCACAAGTTATTGCCCTTGTGCACCCACAAGAAAGAGTTGTAAATATAACTTAATGAGTTGTAAAATTAACTATGCATGTTGTAAACATAACTGTAGTAAACCGATTTATAGTGGTTAACCCTTCCTATGTCTTCAATTACTTTAAATGTGGCCAGGTGGTAGAGGAAGTTATTAATATGATTTATGATGTTGTAAATAAAATATTACATGTTGTAAAAAAATGATATTCTATGTTATTGCTTCTTGCACAAGTTATTGCCCTTGTGCAATAGCACAAAAAAGTTGTCAACATAACTTAATGAGTTGTAAAATTAACTATATATGTTGGAAATGTAACTGAAGACGTTGTAAACCAATTTATGTTGTTAATTTCACTCATCTAAAAGCTATTTGAGATTTTGAGAGATGGTGGGGCAATCATGCTTCCAATGACCTTGGTGGTAGCCGATTGACATGCAGACGAAGTGGTTATACGTTGTTAAAATAACTCATGCTATTGTAAACTAAGCTTTATCAGTTGTAAACAACGTCATCCACACATGTATACTTGCTACGGACCAAGATCTTTTCCTGGTGTAATGACATAAATAAGTTGTAAAATTAACTGCATAAGCTGACAAATTAGCTTAAGATATTGTAAAATTAGCATTCGTTGTGCTCACCGTTTGTCAGAACACAATTGTGAAAATGACATCTAGTATTGTGAAAACATGCATATCCACTTGTAAACCAAAAAAAGGGGGTGTGGGGACCTTAGTGTGTAAAGACATTGTTCCTTTTACCTTTGCAATAACTTCAATAAACGACTAAAAATGTTGTAAACATACGCATAACATGTTGTCAAAGTCCCCACTTGAAAAACTTAAAAGTAAATCATTCCATACATACATGTTGTCAAAATAACTGATTATGTTGCCAAAATAACTCATGATGTTGTTAAAAATCTCTGTACATGAATACTACATTAGTGCCTTGTGCTGCAACAAGGCATTCCTATAAAATATCAACATAAGTACACTACAACTAGCCATAACCACAAAATAAATTCTCAAATGCTACATGTCTTTCTTCCTCTTTATTTGTTGATTTCCAGCGAGAATGGACAGCATCTTTTTTGCATGCTTGTTCTGCTCATGTGTTACTAGTTACCATAAACATTCCAACTTTAGCTGCCGATCTGATCATCAAGAAGTTTAGGCATGGTGCACCTTCTTTGTCATATGTAGAGTCATCCCAGCTATGTAACAATGACAGAACATGAGCATCATATGAATCGTTGCAAAACAAAGTGGCACATACACAGTTCCAATATTATAACAACCGAATGGTTCAAAAAAAGCTAAATTTCAAAGACTTGGAGGAAAAAAACACTACTAATATATCAACTAGACATGCACTTTTGCCCACTTCACTTCCTTTGCTATTTCTTCTCCTTTGTCATATACTTTCGATTTAACTCGATGAAGTATGTTAACTATGCAATCTCTCTACATGTTGTAAAAAAATGTGTCATGTCACAAAACAAGAATGACAATTGCATACAAACCATTTAAGAAAGTAGTACTTACACACTGTAGTGCCAGCCATTCTTTCGCTTGAAAATCTTCATTTTGCTTTTTGCTCAATCTCTTCAGTTTTTTTGGAAGGTCAACCCCTGAACGTGCATCTTCTGCTAGCTTTTACGCCCTTGCATATGTGAAGTGGTTAACCAATGAGTCCAGTGCATAGAACTTCATTGTCTTTGTCTCCAAAATGTAACAAAACCAATGATCAAGGTGCAGTATAGGAGCAAAAATGAAGTCGCAATCCCCAATGTTGTATCCAATATGTTCAGGGAAGATCTCTGCTGCACGTGATTCCAATGACCAATTCTTTGGATTCGCAAACATTTATTGCATCAATTCTATGAAAAATGTGTCTAGTCACTCGGCTGCTCTTATGTACTTAATCCCCCACCAACTTCCTCGCAACCATAGATATAAACTATGCACCATTACAAAAATGTAAGAAATTCATAGACTTTAATTAACAAAGCATGAGTTTATTGTACAAATAAACTTACCTTGGTAATAATCCTCCCCCTTAGACGAAGGCAATATAGTTCAGCGCAAGTCAAGAAAAATAATGCATATCCATAAACTCCCTAATAGAGAAACAAGCGCACAAAATCAGTTTTTGTGATTCAAATTGATTGAGATTGAAGAAGTGTAAATACTTACTCCTGCTTCTCCTCTGCTAAATTAGATCTTATAGTGCACATTTGATATAAACTTTCCTTATCCTTTTCATCTTTAGTTCTCTTTTTACCCATTGTTGTCACCAAGGGAGAGGCAATAGCAGGTTTCTTAACCCTTGTAGATTTCCTTAATTGTAATTCTTCCTTCCCTTTTAATTCCAATTCCTCTTTGTCTCCCATATCAGCTGCACCTTCTTGTTCTTCCTCTAACCCTTCGTCTTTATTTATAAATTGGACTTCATCGTCTTCTCCTTTGTGTCACTTGGTAATATAGCTTCTTCATCTTCACTTTCTGATGGAGATTTGACGTCTTTCACCTTTTCCTCCCCTTCATCCATGTTTCCCCACCTAACAGCCTTGCCTAAAGTGAAACGAGTTCCTCTTGGATCACTGACACAACCCTTGACATAATTCAATCATATGTTCTCTTGATTTCCTGCAAATTAAGCATGAAAAAAAATTTATTGAATACTTTGGACACAATGTGCGGATGACAACAAATTTCACATCTTACCGGGTATGTTAGTATAATTTGTTGATGCAATTCGGAAGAGGCAGGTCCAACTACATTATCGACAGAATGTAGCAACCCTTGGTCGCTTTCCTTCTCTATTTGCACTCTACTATTAACATTGTTGTCATTCCAAAATGCAACCACATTGTCACTAGTAGAGGTGTGTAGTTGGCCCAGGGGAAAATGTTGTAAGCAAAACACCTGTATAGAAATGAAATAACAACTTATCAGCAGTAAATTTCAACATCTAATGCAATAATTTACAACTAATTAAACAAAGCCAACAAAGGTTACAAAGATAAAACTTGTACTTAACATCAGAAAATATATGCATCCGCCTACATTGATTCTGCCTGTATCTTTATCTTTCATGACTTTTTTCTTGTACTGGTGCAAGTGAATTGGATAGTTCATTCAACATAAAGGTTGACCAATCGTAGTCCCTAAAAGCTCTTTTTGTTACCGCCATCATCTTCAACACTCGATCACTCACTTTAATACCTGCTCCGGGACACAAGAGAGTTCCCAACACATATATAACAAACATGAATTCAAATTTTGGATCCTCTTCTCTCTCAATTAGCTATTTTTTGATCGTCTTGTATGGTAATGTCCTGTACAACGTCTTCAATTGTTCAAAACCGTCTTCTTTGTTATTGACATTTTCCTTAATGTCTCCCCCTCACATGGTAACCACATCATTTGTTTTACATCTTCCCGACAGATGTTAAGTGACCTCCCTCAAATCAAAACATTATTAGTTGGAGGGTCAAATGCAGACATAAATTGATCACATAAATCTCAGGGGATTTGTGAGCAGCATATGTTAACTAACTTGTCAAATCCAACTTTCTTTAGCTGCTCCATCCTATCTTCTCTATTCTTCATACTTTTACACACTTTCATAAACTGATTTGGAGCACAGAGAGTTAAGAATGGAACCATATATTTTGTCCCTTTTGCCTCACTTCTTAAATTCTTCGCCTTCACCTTATATGTCTCCTTCTCCTCATCTTACAAGGAGTCCCAAGCTTCTTTCATCGACTGAGTCTCCTCTTTTAAACGCTTGTACTCCTCATTCTTATTCTTCTTGTTTTTAAAATAGTCTTGTGTGAACAATATATACCTAGACACTTTTGGCAGCCTCTCTCCCTCTCCATCTTTCCTTTTTTTATTCTTCGGTATTTTCTACTTAAACTTAAACATAATTAGTGCTTTAATCACCCACCACCAAAAACATAAGACATTAACCATTCATTTGTTTCTAACAAATGAGTAATTTATGAAGTTAATTGCAATTCCATATTAGCAATGCAAAGAATAGAGTCATCTACACAATATAATAATCACACATGCATATATATCAACAATGAAGCACAAGGGTTTACTACACAGGCTTCAAAAGAAAGGCCATAAAGAAAACTTTCTTTTGGAACTTATCACATACAACATACATTTTTTCATATCAACAATTGCTAGCTATCCTAAAGTGACAAGTACGAATTCATACATTGGTCTACGCTGAACCTAATTCCAAATTAACTTCCTATACTAACCATTGTTCTACTGGAACCACTAAAAAATAGTAATAACCAACACAAACAGTGTCATTAATGAAACACCGATTATCAACATTAACATACTTCCAAATGCGGTAATTCTAGAGGAGCACATTATCAGCCTCATACCCATTGATTCAGACCTGAAACCCAATGCTAGAGGAGCACATTATCAGCAAACCATATTATAAAAGAGTCCCTAGCCTTCAATGTTATTCATAAACAAACATCTATTCCCCCCGAAACAACAATCCTGATTTGGCCATCACAGAGCAACGACACACAGAGAAAGAAAAAATTGGAATCTGAAAAACCACCTTCCTAAACCAATGTATTTCCCCAACTCAATTCCAAGATTCAATCTTTTGCCTTAATCCCAAACTAGTAGCAACCCAACAGATTAATGATGGCATTTCACAAAAAAAATACATTAAAGGCAGCCAGGGACTAACTATGCAGACGACTAACCGTACAGCTTTGCAGGAGTAATGGAGGGACGTTGGGTGTTGGGAGGAGTGATGTAGCCTATGGATTTGGAGGAACGTTGGATTCTTTGCCGTGGCAAGACCGGCCAATGCTGGCACTATGGTGGAACGGCTGATGCTTGGCCAGCGAACTGTAATGGATGCTTGGCCACTTAAGGAGCTACCGATGACGAGTCGAACGGCAACAATGAGCGATGCATAGGCAAAGCAGCCCCGACGGAGAAGCAGTGCGTGCGAATGGTAATGGACGCTTGGGCACCGAAGCAGCCACCGACGGTGAGTTGAACGGCAGTGACGAGCGACACAGAGACAGAGCAGCACTGACGGAGAACCAAAGCGTGCGAATGGCAATGGAATTTTAAAAGCCTTGAATCCGTTTTGTTTCAAATATGAACGCCTGAAAGTTTAAATTCCTTGGGGGGTAATTGTGTAAATGGACATTAGGAATTCATATAAAAAAAGTCCCTAGGAACTTTTCTGACAATTGACTTTTCAAAGGGACTTTTGTGGTATTTTTTCTGTAGCTTGGGACCTAGGTGTCATTTTCCCAAAATTCATTAAATATTCAAATAACTCTTATCAGACTCATAAAAAAAAACCAAAACAAATCAAATTTTGAACTCGTATAAAAAGAGCAAGGGAATGATACAAGAACTAAGTAATTAGGGTTGGTGCTATGGGTCCCATTCATCAAAACAACACGTGTCCTTTCCCAAAAATTTTGGTTTAGGCCTGAGGGCTTATTAGGGTCAGCATTAACTAAAAAATCGATGATGATGATTTCACTCTTTTCCACAAAAATGGACTTTATTTTATTGGGACTTTACACGGTTGAAGAAGACAATATTAATGCTCGAGGTGGAGGCTACCAGAAATAGGCCATGTGTGGCCGTGTGGGCAATCTTGGAATGGCGTACATGTACAGTTCAATCCGCTTTCTGTTTTAGCCAGTGAAAAGTCTGATTAGTGATGTTTGTGAAGGATATCCATTTTTTATTTTTTAAAATTGTAATCACCATATGTCAATAGAAGACCAATTATTTTATTGATTTTATGTTCTTGTCTTCCTTTTGATCCCACTTCTTCACGATTAGCAAGTTACTGTCTCATTCTCATCTTGTAATATTTATAAGTAAGGAAAATGAGAATTCTTTTTCATCATTAAAATTTTATATGAATGTACAATTTTACCCTTTATTTATTATTGTGTAAACTTTATTATCATAAGGTATATAATGTATATTCAATAGCAGTATAAAGTTAGAAAGCTGTTAAATTTTTAGATAGAGTTAATAAGGTCTAAAGTTTTTCTTAATTCCAATAAAACATATTGAAAGTAACTTATAAAGAAAATCATACGAGTATTTTATTTCAACTCCTTTTTCCCATTGAAAGAAATCAAGAATAGGCTAGACAGAGACAAAATCCTCTTCAAATTTCCAAATATTAATTAATTTACCACTTCGAAATGTCATGATCATTTTAAAGTTCTTAATGAAAACTATGAGATTAAATTTTATAGTGAAATTATCAAAATATTATTAATTTAAAAAAATAAAAATAAAAGTAATAACTAAGATAGTGCCAATTAATTTCAATGAACTTGTTTACTTAATAGCAATGACAAGAACAGTTAAACAAGTAATGACTTTAATTACTCAAAGGACAACCAACTAACCGGTAACTGTGGTCTTCATGGCTTGAGTTTCAAAGTCCTAGAGGACCCAAGTTCCATTACTGGTATAACCCCCCAAATGACAACCAACTAAGGCAATGACAACTAATTTTAGCGAGGACAATTAGATCATTTTACAGAAAAACCTAATTATACACTAATGTCTAAATATCATTTTAGCGAGGGAGAATATTTATTTTGGTCATATTTATAAGTCATATAATTAAATTTTTTATTTAAATGTACAATTGTCCCTTTTATTTATTATTATGTTAACTTTGTTTTTGTAGAGGAAAGTTGAAAAGTTGTTAGATTTTATTGCGTAGTTAATTAGTTTTAAGGCTTTTTTGGTCTGCATAAAACATGCCGAAACTAGCTTATAAACAGTAGCATAGGAGTATCATCAACCAATGAAACAAGTGAAAAAAACAAGCTGATTATAGGAAAATGTCAAGCAACCACCTTGTAAGAAAGATTCCTATCCACAGAAACGAAACAACGTAGGACCTCCGTGCGATGACATTCACATTATTATCCATAAAAAAACCTTCGCTTGATGACAAAGATGCTATCTACTCATAAATTTTTTTTTACCCAGAACTACTCATAAAAATATTAAACATTATGATAAGTTTTTCATACAGTACTTTTTTTCTATTAAACATTATAAATATTACTGTGTTAAGTTACTCGAGTACTCCGATTGGATTAGATTAAATTTTTTTTATTTTTCCATTTACATTCTATTTTTTTTGGGGGGTAATATCAAAAATATGTTTTTGAAATCGCCAAAATTCAAAAACTTAATGGGGGAACCAAAACTACTGAACATCGGGCCAGGGAAAATGAAAATGACGGAGCCAAGTTATATAAAAAATCATGTTGATGAGTCATTGTCGTATATGCATGCTCGTCCTTTTTATTTATTTTCATTTATTACTTTCCAGCTAAACACCGCCATAGCTATTTCTTTTCGGCCAATCCAAACCCCATAGATTTCAGGTACATTGATAAGCTTTTACGTATCGTACTAATAATGGTTAAGGTGAAATTTCACCGTGAAATAACTACTCAAAAGTGTTGGGCATCTAAAAATTTTTAGATGAACAATTTTTATTCTAGAAATATTAAAAAAGGAGTAAATTCACTCTAATTATTAAAAAATTAATGCTGAATATTAAAAAATTGATATTGAACATTAATATTTTTAACCGAAAGGAACAAAATTACTACATTTTGGTTACTTTCAGAGTAAAATTGCTTCTTAAAAAAGTTTCAGATACCCAATGCTCTTGATTAGTTACTTCCATGACAGAATTGTATCTTAACCCTACTAATAATATAGAAAAATGTTCTGGCAAAAAAAATACTCGTAATATAGAAAAAATGCTTTGACACTGCATGACTCTATTTAGTTTGCTCTAATTATACACATTTTGTTGTTTTTATAAAAGCCTACCTTTTTGTCCAACATAGCAAAAAGTTTAGTAATATTTTTTTAAAGATTCTAAAAATTATATTTATCAAGAAAAAAATAAGTTAATATTAATTCTATTAACTAATTTTTTCTTTATCATATTAAATCTCTTATTAAATAATTTGTGTGAATATATCTGTGAATTTGAAGGATTCAATTTATTACGCCAAAACCTGTGTTTCAAAAAATTAATAAATTAACCAATGTTAGTATATGATAAAAAAAATTTTAAAATATATGTATTAAAAAATTATTTTTGGTAATATAAACATCCAAATGATTTTTGAATAACAGTCATGTTAAAATGATCCGAAACATGTAATTTAGTTGTTAAATAAGTGAAATAAAAGTTGAATATAGATAAAAAAAAAATATAATCTTAAAAATAACAGAATAAATATTTTTGGGCGATTTTCCCATTTATTTGTTTAAATTGTGTAACATAATTTTTTATTTTTTAAACAAATATATTTAAATTTTAAAAAGGAAAAATCCAATACAAAGACAGTTGAATTACCTAAATTGTAATTTGAGTCTGTAAACTTTACAAATTATATATCAGGTTATGGGTAATAATTAGGGATTTAAAATTTGAGTCAAATTACTTTCATATCCCTTAGTTATTAAAGCAGCAAAATTGAAAATATAACCCTATTATTTGCTCTATCAATTAATTCCTGAAGAAATACTGTTGACGGTAACGATGGTTAAGCTGATGTGCAATGGAATTACGATCTGGAACCCGAGAGGAAAATACTAAAAGAACAGGACTTTCTTGAGAATAATTCTCAAATGTCTTGTGTAGATTTTCTGCAGCCACCATCTGTTTCCACTGGACTGGGCTTGTCATGTGATAATGCCCGCTTCGCTTCCACGGGAGACCCGGTTTTATTTTCACTTGTTGGCGACGACATTGATTATGAGTTAAAGCAACAGGATGTGAAGATTGATAGGTTTCTCAAAGTGCAGGTTAATGTATTTATGGTTGTCAAGTTTGCATTTTCACATTTATTTGTTTTATTAGGTCGGAATTTCCGGTTATATTAAAAATTCCATCGACACTGCGTATTTTTTTGTGCCCACTGTCAACATACCATACTACTATTTGTGAATACTCTGAGATGTACTACACAAATAAAAACAAAAATATTATCCATAACCAATGTTTGGAAAGAAACCAGAGAACAAATGGTGCTCCGTCGAGAAATTAATTAATAGAGCAAATAATATGGTTATATTTTCAATTTGGCCCTTTTAATAACTAAGGGATATGGAAGTAATTTACCTCAAAATTTAAATTCCTAATTTTAACGCATAACCTGATACATAATTTATTAAATTCATTGACTTAAATTAGAATTTGGATAATTCAACTGTCTTTGTATAGAATTTTCCCTTTTAAAAATACAAGAAATTTTATAATTAAATATCGTTTTTATTTTTAAAAGAAATGTATTTAAATTTTCAAAATAAAATATTTTTTTTATAATTAAACTGAAAAACATAGAGGGGAAATACTTAATTTTATGCGTTATATGAGGATGTTCTTTTGTATTTTGTTAATAATAAAAAGTTTAGGTGACCCAAAGTCAGAATATGCCCCAAGCTCGCTCAAAGAAATGCTTTCAAATTGCTTACCAATATGGTCCTTACATAGGCAATGTGATTTGAATGCACCACACCTTATGAGTTATAAACCAACTCTTTACTTACTGAATAGATCAATACCAGCTATGTTCTATTTGTCACAGCTTACATTTCTTCACCTGCCTCTTGTTTTATTTGGCCTTTAATTCTAATTAATTTGCTTCATACAAACGTATACGGTATACCCCTGCTTTCACTCTCTCTTCAGCATTTTCCTACGAGAGAATATATTCAATCTCCCCACTTGCTTCCTTTTTCATCAATCAGCTTCATAGCTCCCTCTTTTTCTTGTTTCATAGCATTTCCCAGAAATAAAAAATGGTGAAGTATCATCGTGGTGCGAGTAACAAGTAGGTTTAAAGGCCATGGAAGCTGGCAAAGCTGGCAATGATGATTACTCTACTAGTCCTTGTTCCACACATGTATACTGCTCATGAATCTGCTTCAAAAACAACCTCGTAAGTTCTGGGGTGTTCAGGAATATATATGAGCAATGCGTTTTATGTTTTGATGAATAAAAGGACTCAGGAGATGTGGGAAGAGCTGTAGATTGAGATGGATTAATTATCTAAGACCTGACATCAAACGAGGGAACTTTAGCTTACACGAAGATCAAACCATTATTCAACTTCCTGCTCTCCTTGGTAACAAGTAAGTTCCACATTCATACAGTCCCACTTTTCTCAAAGGTGCCCTTCTTGTTTACAAAATCCTATGTTTGACTTATCCGCCAACCTTAATGTTTCCATGTGAATACGTGCTCGTTGACATCATCGTATGAAGTAATGTTTCCATGGGATCATCAGGAGCACTTCTTCCTTAAATGATGAATTTTTTTTTTTTTTGGGGTAACGGATATCGTTATTTTGAAAATCAAACTGATTAACATGTCAAAACAGCATTTTTATTAATGGCATTAGGGTTAAATGACTGAAAAAAACACATTATTGAATTAAGGAACCAAAATGAAGCTTTGTATAAGGTTAAAGGTATAAATATCTTATATAATACCTGCATCGTATTATCCTCTTATGATATATATACTACATATTGTTAAACCTAATTATATAGTTTCTTGGTGTACTTGTATATGTTACAATGCACGTACAAGATGGTTTCATTCAATTCATATATTCTTATTTTTATCAATTCTGATAATGATAGTTCTTTTCTTTTTTCTTTTAGAAATAGAATAGAGTATTTTCCATGGTAGCACCATGAATAGCGCATAGTAGAGCAGCGCCCAATACACCAGCAACTCCCATCATATGAAATGGGTTCAATGTCCAATTATGAAATCCTTGGAAAAAGAGGATGAATCGAAATATAGCTGCTACACCAAAACTAGGCGCAAAGAACCAACCAGACTGACCCAGTGGATAAATCAGAAATACAGAAACAAAAACAGCAATTGGACCAGAAAAGGCGATTGCATTATAAGGACGCAATCCACATCACTTGCCAAAATGAACAGACAATGAGATCAAGAATCACTGGAACACTCACCTCAAGAAGCGGCTCATCACAATGGGCATCAACCCCACCACCCACAAGCCCTTAAACGACACAGACAACCTCAGTCACATGGCTCAGTGGGAGACTGCTCGGCTCGAAGCCGAGGCCAGGCAAGTCAAAGAATATTCGAAGCCGCAGCTCCAGAACCACCTCGTCTCCTCCTCCTCTTCTCAGCCTTCACTAAGTCGGCTCGTCCTCAACAAGATCACACCTCGCCCATCGCTACCACCGTGCCTCGACGTCCTTAAGGTATGGCGGAATTCATGGTCGTCCACGTCAGCAGATCATAACACCCCCAAAATGCATAGCATGTACACCATGATGCTCACCACGGACGACCTTGAGTCGCCAACGTCAACGTTGAGCTTCCGGATAACGTCCCTAGCAACTCCAAATGTCCTTCTAGTAACTTTTGGTTGATGAATAAAAGTTCACTTTCTTCTGCCACCACCACTGTCGGTAAAGACAATGTAATCATGGAAGGAGCGAGCGACGGTGAGTCATGTGGAAACATAGGGCAAAGTAGCGGAGACAACGGTATTATGGCGGCCATGGGAGCATTATTTCCCAGTGTTGGGCAATATTTTGAATGTAATGAGATGTCACCACAACAAAACTAGGGAGTTTCAAGTGTTGGGGATGACTGGAAAGCCATTCTTGACCTGGCCAATCGTTGGCCCCGATCACTTGTTTTCTCCGTGGTGTGATACCCGTTGATGGAGTTAGAAATATTTGAACTTTAGCTTATTATTGCTGCACCATAATTAAGCATGCACTTATTTGATGTGGTTTTGATTTTGGAAGGTTGTTTTGTTGTCTGAATGAGCTATATGTGATGTCAGTTTAGGTTTTGCTTTGTGATAAACTGGTGTGTCTTATTTTGTTATTGACTTTTAAATGTGTTCACAAGTTCATTTTTCTCATATAATCCCTTTTTTTTTTACATCAAACAATTTTTCTTATATAATCCCTAATACTTAGCGAGAGGCTGAGATCTAGAACTAGAGTGGCGGGGGCCAATAACCATTCATACACATTGTCATATATTGATATTTTAAGTTTTAAATTTTAGTATTTGTTAATATTTTAATTGGTTCTGTAACATGAGAGAATCACTGGACAAGTTTTTTATGATATTTTGTTGTGTAGACTTTTTGGTGAATACATTCTTTCCTTAATATTTTAGAGTGATTTCCCTAAGAACTACCTCATTTTGACACATTGAAATTGATCGTAGGCAAATATCCAAATTGAAAGAGCAAGCGCTAGCAATAGTCAGAAATTCCACCAAAATTATACTTAATCATGATAGTGGACAGGCATAGAGATACTAGAACCTGAAAAAAAACAAAAACATAAAATAGTTATGGGTAATTGTCCAATACTTGGAGCCATCACACTATATATGATGGCCTCTCGTTAGCTAAATTTATCATCATATGCTATGCAAACAGGACTTGTGGGGGAGGTTTTGAAGCGTTGTTATTATTCTGATGCACATTGATCTAATTGTCATCACATGTCCCAACCTGACATATTAAAGCCATGCATTCATGTTCTTGTCCTCCTAAATATAAAATCTAGTTAACTTTTTTCAAGAGATTAAGGAAACAAAATAAATTACTTTAAAGTATTTATATTTATTTATTTTTTCTACAAACTAATGTGATAGTGACTTATAAATTGATATATAATCTCATTATACACAACCTATATTATGATTAAGTAATTCATTTAGCTTCCCCAGTTTCTAAAAAAAATAGTCACATAGGCCTTATATTTAGGACTGGAGGGTGTACTATATATGACTCTCTCCGTCCCTATATATAAGCATTTTTTAATGGACTTATCCCTTTTTATAAGGTCTTCTTTGAGTTTGTCTTCATAATAAATGCATTTTTAGTCATTTTACCTTCAATTAATTTCATACATTACATTAATTAAAATTTAAAATGTTGACTCATTCCTTTTATTCTCTCACATAATCTTTTCACCATACATTCTCTTTCATCATTTTTCTCATTATAAATAAGGATATATTTGGAAAAAAAGTGGTACTGTATTTACTAGGTATTTATTATTTTTAACTAATTTTAATTTTTTTCTTAGACACCGTAATTCCGTTAAAAATGACCTTATTTATTGGGATGGAGTTAGTACACTCTACAACTGTCTCTCTTTTTTTTTTTTTGGCCAATTACAAATGTCTCTCTTCTTTTATGAAGTTTGGCATTCTTTTATGGGACTTGGTTTCTCTCCTTTTCTTTTATCATCCACTCTCATCCTTTACCCACTTCATGACCATTGGATCAAGATCTAATAATCCACATATAATATTTCCTTCACATCCTTCTCATTCTTTTCTCCATTGTAATAATATTTTTATAAAATATTAAATGTGGACTATTAAAGATCTAATGGTCATGATAGGAGTAAATGATGTGAGCGGATGGGAAAAGAAAAGGGAAAAAAGCCAGTTCTCTTTGGACTTTTATGACCCCAGTGCATGGATATGCATCTATTGCTATTTGCTACTATTACTATCACTATAAAAAAAAATTGAGTTTCAGCGACCACTTTCAGTGGCAATCCTAAAAGTCGCCGCATAAAGTATGGTTTCGGCGGCGACATTTGATAGTCGCCGCCCAAAATGGCACTTTCAGCTGTGAGTCACCGCTGAAATGCCACTTTCAACGTCAACTATCAAAAGTCGCCGCTGAAACCATACTTTCAGTGGCGACTCCAATTGTCGCCGTTGAAAGTTAATTTCAGTTAATTTTTTTATGGATTTTTTTATCACCAACAAATTTTATTTTTTTTAATATTTTTTGTTTAAATTTGATATTTAACATTTGATGACACTAAATATATTATTTATTATAAAGAAAAATAAGATAATCATATATTTGCTAGTGTATGGGATCTCTCTACACAAGTTTCCTTCTCTTGCAAACTTTCATATTAAGATGAATGGATAAAAAGCAATTAGATTCAAATTTTTTTCTTGTGACTGAATTTTTCCGTCGGAAATTCTGTAGCAAAAACTAAAATTTATTAATTTTATTTTTAAAATAATATTTATAATATTAAAATATTCATTACTAAATAATTATATTTAATCATAATTATTATAAGTATATTATTATTAATATTATATTTAAAAATTTTTACTAAAATAATATTTATGATATTATTATAACATTTATTATTTTATTTTATTTAAAAATAAATTATATGTTAGTAATATGGGTTAAGGTGCAAAAATACACATGTGATTTTTCTCAAAGTGCACCTAACACTAAATACTTTTTTTAAGTGCAAAAGTGACTATGTGGTTTCAAATTAGGTGCAAAACTACCCTTTGACCGTTAGTTTGACTTTTTTATCCAAAAAGTGATGACGTGTACGATGACATGAACACTGGAGTGACATTCTGGAAAAAAACTTGCTTACTGGTGAAGCTTTGCAATTAATATTGCCCACATTTCACTATTTCAGTATCACTTTCGCTGAAGTGGATTCAAATCTGAATGTAAAGTGCTTAATTCACTCAGCAGAGCTGCTGCCCTAAAAAACATACTGATTGCTCAATTTTTCCCAACCCTAGATTCCCAATATTATTAAATTAAAATCATTATAATACATATATTATATTACTAATTTTTATTAAATTATATGATTTATTAGGGAAATTTGATTTTCATTGCCCAGTCAGCAAATTTTTTTTCCCGAATGTCACTCAAGCTCCATGTCATCGTACACGTCATCACTTTCAAGATAAAAAAGTCAACCTGTCGGTCAAACAGTCAAACTAACGGTCAAAGGGTAGTTTTGCACATATTTTAAAACCACATAGTCACTTTTGCACCTAAAAAAAGCATTTGGTGTTGGGTGCACTTTAAGGAAAATCACGTGTATTTTTGCACCTTAACCCTAGTAATATTATATGTATCATTTTATATTAAAAATAATATTTATAATAGTAAATTATTCTTTATTAAGTAATTTTAATTAAAAAATTGGTTAATTAAATATATAAATACTTTTTTACATTTTTATTTAATTTATCATTATTTTTCATAATATTATATATAATTAATAATTAATTATCATATATATATATAATTGATTAATTAATTAATTATATGTGTGTGTGTATGATAATATTATATATATATATATAACAATATGTGATAATTTAACACAAGTTCATTTCAACATAACTGGCAAACGCACGCGCGTGAAGGCATCGACATTATGAGATCGCGGGTTCGAGCTAGAGGAGAAGAACTTTCAAGAATTATGTGACATCGACACGTGGCAGCGTGTGGAGATGACACATGGCAACTAATGGAGGAAAGAGACACATGGAATTTGCAATTTTTTTTTGAAAAAAAATTGTAACTAAATTTGTAATTTAAAAAAATTACACTTCGTCACCACTGAAAATATAGTTTCAGCGGCGACATAAAAAGTTGATGCTGAAAGTCACCTTGAGCAGCGACAAAAGTCGCCACTGAAAGTTACTTTCAGCGGCAACAAAAACTGTCCCCGCTAAAACATTCAGCGACAGTCACATAGGCGGCGACTTTTTTGTCGCCACTGAAAACCTTCAACTGAAAGTCATTTTTTTTGTAGTGTATTACTCCATCTGGTTCTAAAATTAAAACCTTGTTAATTAATAGATTAAGTGCTGTTTTGTTTAGTCGTAGGAAAAAAATATTAAATGAGTAAGCCAAATGAGAATATCAAGGTTCTACATTTAGAATCGAGACAAATTTTTAAGCTGATGAATCTTATATATTTAAAACTGGAGGGAAAAAGTGTTGTTATTGTGAGCATGGATGCATCAATTAATTGATAATTTCCCACCATAATTGGAAATCATGGACGCTTTCTAATTACCAGAGAATTGAAGGGGTCTGATCAATGGAATTTAAATTTTAAAAAACAAACAAACGAGGGAAAAAAGAAATAGAGTGCAATGATTGATGTGGCTTGCCCTATCAATGATGCTCTGAAATTTTTTAATATGGTATGTTATTTTTGATATTATCATATTATATTTGATCTGTATTATTAGACCTTAACAAGAAATAGCTCTTTTAAAAGTACTCCCTCTTGTCATTAATAAAAGACATATTTATTTAATTTGATTATGTTAAGGATTTTAGTTAAGTTAGTTAATACATTACTACAAAAGAGAGATTTAGTGGCGTCCCTCTTGTGGCAATTCTTCAAAGAAGGGCCAAACATAGTTATTTTTTTAAAAAAAAAATATTTGGAAGCTTTGATGCTTACAATTATAAGCGTTATAGTTGACGTTAAGCTTTTATAATGCTTCCCTAAACAAGCGCCAAACAAGGCCTCCATTTTTTGGAAAAAAAAAAAGCGCCAGCTATGACATTTACTTAGGCAAGCGCCATAGCTGACATTATTTTTTACAAAAAAAAAAGTAACTTGTATGGCGCTTCCCAGACATGCGCCTTCCAAGGCCTTGTCCATAGTTTTTTTTTTTTTTAAAAGTCTTTGCTTCCTTTATATTTAAAAAATAAACAAATAGGGCCCTTGGCAAGTATTCTTCCCTATTAAAGAAAAAAAAGGAAGCTTTGGCACTCTTTAGAAAGCGCCAAAGCTTCCTGTAAGAAAAATAAAAAAAGGGGCTATTAAAAAGATAAGTAAAATAATAATAAATAAATAAATAAATGGGAAGCTTTGATGCTTCTTTAGGAAGCGCCAAAGCTTCCTATTAAAAAAATATAAAAAAAAACACAATTGGTAGTGCCAAGGCCAATTGTGTGTTTTTTTTTTAAAGAAATGGAAGCTTTGGAAGCGTCAAAGCTTCCAATTTTTTTTTTCCTGAAAAAGGAAAGCAATGGAGCTTTTTTTGGAAGAGTCAAAGCTTCCTATAATGTTTATAAAATTTAAACATCCCGCCATTATCGTCTTCCTGCTTCCCATTTCCCATAACTCTAATCTATTGCTTCCCCACTCCATTGGTCCACCAGCTTCCCTTATCCATTGCCCCAACTCCTTCCTCTTTTTGACAACAGCAAGTGAAAGCTTCCTTGGTCCCCTACTTTCTGTTTTTTCTTGTCCCCTCGTCTTGTTCATTTTTTCAACATTCGGTAGCCACTTCCGTTATAGTACAAAGTTTCCTCTCCCACGTGTTTTGTTCCTTCTTGTCTCGACCTCCTACAGAAGTTCCCCTAGCCTGTATGTTTTTCTTAACATTTGATCCACGTTTTCTTTTTTTCTTTTTAGTTAAAATTTGTCATGACTCTTATATGTTTGCTCATAAGTTTTGTTTTTCAGGTATTTATTTGAAGTTCAACTCTGTCTGGTTAAGCTTCCTATATATTGTAAGTTTTTTTTTTATTTTTAAGCTTACAAATATAATAATACAAGTTTAGTCGTGCATAGAAGTAACGTGTATGGCTCAAGTTTAAGCAATTTAAATGCTTGGGTTCTTTGTGTGATTTTAATTCTTTGTGTGCATGATTATTTATGTAGTTTATGAAGATCAAAGCTTTGCTGAGTTGTCTGACCATCAAGTGGATGAAATCATTAAAGAATAATGTGAATATATGATTAGACAATTAGCTAATATTTAGTATGTAGGTTCTTTCTTGCCTATCTTGTTTTATTTATTCACTTTAAAATTAGTTGTATATTATAATTGTTGTAATACAATAAATTTTGCAATGATTTTATGAATTAGTTATTTATGTTGAGTTATTTTATTTTACTATCATATTTTAAATTGCCTATGTATTTGGACTATAAATAGAGGGTTTCATTAGGAAAAGAAAATAATTGCAAACAATTATTTTAAAAAAATAGAGAGAGAGAGAGAGAGAGCTTCCTATGGCACTTCATCATGAAGCATCAAAGGAGGTGTGCTATACCTCTTTTTTGGGCGCTTCAAGAGGAAATTCCTCCTTTGATGAAGCACCATAGGAGACTCCTTTGGTTTTGGCCCTTCCTATGACGTTTCCAAGCAAAGCGCCCTAAGTAGCTCTCTATAATAAGAAAACCAGGAAAAAAAACTATGGTGCTTCTATATATTCAAGAAGCGCCATAGTTATTTTTAATAACATTGGAAGCCATGACGCTTTCCAAGTGCCATAGTTTTTTTTTTAAATAAGTGCCACATATTATGTTTTTTGTAGTAGTGATATGACATGTACTTTGTAAAACTCACTTGTCATCTTCCTTAATTCTTTCATTCTCTTCTTAATTATTGTTAAGAGAGTATTAATAATGGTATATTAAGAAAAGATTGACAAATATGATAAATGTATCTTATACTTAGGATCAAGATCAACTTCCAAATATGTCTAACTATATTCAGGATCAAAAGGAGTAGTTCTTTTTACATTTACAAATATTTAAGTATGAAATACTATTTAATTAAGTAGCTAGAGTTCTTTTGCTAACCTCTGCTTTTTTAAGGCCTTAATTAAGATAAATACCTCAAATTTTATAGAATTTTAAGAAATTGATGCTAGCTAAAATTATTTTAATTTTGATATTACTATATATCAAAATTGTGTTAATTATCTATTTATTAACAACAACGGCAACAACAATAATATATAGCTGCAAGACAATACTAGGTCTACATGTGGGTGGATGAACGTAGAGCTCCAAAATAAACCCTTGAGAGTGGGGATTATAAATTAGAGCCGGAAAATTGGGTCGAGCCCATAAGGCTAGCCTATTTAGGTCCAAGCCCGTTAAGGGTCGGGTTTATGATTTAGAGCCACCAAAAGAAGTTGGCCTTAAAAGAGCTATCCTTGTAGGGTTGTAGGGCTAACTCTTAGGCTCGTTTAAATTTTTATTTTTTTTAAAAAAATAAGCCTAATTGCACTGGCTCTAGATATGATTTAACCACTAACTACTTAACCTAATTCCCTCACTAGGGAAATGAAAAGACTAGATATTTTTGCTCCTGAAGCTGAAGAGGAACCTACTTATAGTAAAGCACAGTCAAATGTAGTTGATGACGTTGATAATGATGACAATATTATCTGTAACGCCTCAAACCAAACAACCAAATACTTAACCAAAGTACTTCAAATATTACCAATAAGGATGTTCAACATCCAAGTCATGAAAGTACAAAATCAGTTCAAATAAAGCCCACTTCATAATGTTACATCAATAATCCTTAAAGTATTTCACCAAAATAAAATAAAATGCGGAAGTCTTATAGTTATGGCAAATAAAATTGGCCTAACATGAGCTCTAGGAGCACAAAAGAGCCTTCAAGGCTCACCCCATAGGTGCCTTCCTTTGCTTCCTACTAGAACAATCACCTGAAAAATGTTAATATATACATATGAGATTCCACATCTCAGTAACTACTAAAAGTGTCTACTGTACACAAGCAAATCACATATGATAAAAAGAAGGATTTGATTACATCTATATTTACATGTATTATGATCCTTATACTAAACAAATTGCAAATTTAATCATCATCATGAAAAATCAATATTTTCATCACAACATGTAACATGTACAATTCTGCAAGATGTAACCTCCCGTATAGCACCGTTCATCCTTATACCGCTGACATGAGCCATAGACTAACACATAGTCCAATAGAAACTCATCCATTTGACTGGATTGTTCCAAGCTCACCAGTTCTTAAGATGCACCCGGCCAAAAGTGTAGAGCTTAAGTCTAGATTATGTCTCCCTCCTTAAAAGAACACAACTAAGGAGCCGTCACATGTCCCACAGCTCCAACGAAATCCTGGCAAAAGAAAAACATGGAAGAAGGGGCCCTGACAAGTTCCATCCACTGTGCACCGAGCGATGCCATACCACATGGTAAAAAATCTCAACATACAAAATCCTCTTTACTCCAACCTATCACAAATGCAACCGCCATGATAGTTATATTTAATCACCAATAAATATAATATAATTAAAAAAAACAAGGTATATTAAATCATGCTTTCGTTCATATCAAATATCATCACATATTCAAACATGCTAAAAAGGAAATAACAATCCAACAATACATTAATTATCATTTAAATTATTAATTATGTGAGTAAAATGAGTTATAGAAAAATTTACTTGTAACATTACTTATTTAAAAATTTACAATACATACACATATACATTTAATATAGTCCATATTTCTTTTATAAAAAAATATAGTCATTCACAATTATACACAATTCACAAGTATATGGAAGAATTCAGAGTTACTTGCTACTCCCTAGCTCACACGTAATCATACAAGAGTGACAAATCCCTATTTTTATTATATATTTTTATACTTTAATTGGGGATTTTTTTCATAATTATTAACATAATTATTAAGCTTAAAATGCCTTTCTTGAGATAAATTGAGATTAGGAGTAAATACATTAAATTTGTCATAAAAATTGTAATTACTCTTAATCATTGACTTTTCTAAGAATATTTAATGTTGGTTTAATTTTTTTTAATTATAGGTGCTCAATAAATTGGATTAAATTTGAAAATGACAGTTTGGGGCTCAAAATTCAGAAATGACAATTTAATCCACCCGAAAACTTCAGTGTTTTGGCCCTCTGAAAATATGTCAAATTTTTATTAGTTGGGAGTTACATCCAGAGCAGAGAGCCACGAATGATTTGCTCTGGAGCTTGGAACCTTTGTCATTTTCACGTTTACCTCACCTTCACCGGCCACTGACTCTACCGTCCGCCACCATCTTGGCCGGCGAACTTCTTCCATCTCTCCACCTCCGCTATCCTTTATCTACTCCAAACCCAAGCTACAGCAAAAAAATAGAGCCACAATGGATAAAACCTTCACTTCATTATTCCTTCCATTCCTTTCAACCTCTTCTTCCATTTCATCACCTTTCTTCATCTACTTCAATACCCACTTCATTTTATTTTGCACCTTCTTTACCAAATCCAAAGCTACAACTCTATTTTCATGAATGTCTTGAGTTCAGGATGATTTATGGTTGCATTTGGCTCCATGAGTGATTAGGAGTTTGAACTCTTGAAGATGGTAAAGATGGCATGAGTTCCAAGTAGTACAAAGGGGAGTTCTAGTTTCTAGCTCGCCAATTTATTTATGATTGCCTTAATTTTAGGAGTTTTAATCTGTAGTTAAGACTATGATTTTTAGTTTAATCTTTGTTTGAACTAATTTTTGTTTTGGATTGATTGATGTTGAACCTTGTGCTTATCAATCTATGTGATTACATATATGTTTCATTGTAAGTCTTTTGATTCTCTATTATCTTGCATAGTGTTGTTAGGATATTGAGTTGATTTTTGAATTACATTGGAACCAATTGCATCAATTAATTCACAATCACACACTAAGAGGGTTTAATAGCATCTTAAGAGTTGGGGTTCCTCTCTTTTGATGCTAGACTTATCGATTGATGAGGTCTGGTACTTTAGAAAATTTAGTGATTTCATAAATTGCATACAAAGTGGTTTATAATAGTGTTTTAAGAAGTGATTATTTTCTAGGTCTAGAAATAATAATCGATTAATGCACTAGACTCAACAGTGTTTGAGCTTTGGTATTTTGAGGGACTTTGATCGCAATTGCTAGTATTTTGTATTGAGTTTCGGTTAGAGAATTTAAACTTTGCCCGGTGTGGAAATGTTTAATCAAACTCATTCAAGCTAGCTCAATGGGTCTTTGGGCATTTGTGACTAAATTAGTAAATTGAACTCCCATTATTACGTGTTGAATTATGATTGCCATTGCAAGCCATTTTTAAGAGATTCACTTCATACATTCCTATTTCTATTCCCTCATATATAAAAATACCAAAAATATTGTAATTTAGGACATTTATCTTCATTGCATTATAGTTGTAGTTTCAAAATTCCAATTCCCCATTTTCCCTAGTTAATTGGATGCTTAATGACATTTAGCCTAGCTTAGGATTCCATTGTGCTATATTACATTGCTTGGATTTATTTGTTGATTGTAGACCTCAAGGCATTACGACAAAGGTCTCACTACAAAAAAAATGATAATTCATAGTGGTGAAAAAGAACCACTACAAATGTGTGTATTTGTAGCGGTTTTAGGTAAAATCACTACAAATTTGAAACATGTCACCTTGGCAAGGGATAAGGGAATAGATTTTGTAGCGGTTTATAATTTTTAACTGCTACAAAAATTGGTGTCAAGCTGGCGCCAAATTTTTTGCCGTTATTTTGTAGCAGTTAAATTATACAAACTGCTACAAAATTGACGCAAGCTTGGCACCAACTGGCACGAAGCTAGCACAACAATTATGGTGGTTATTTTGTAGCGGTTATAATTAAAGTAACTGCTACAAAGTGTACTTAAAATTTGTAGCGGTTTCAATCTATAACTGCTACAAAATGCAAAGAGTTTGTCTTTTATAGCGGTTACAAATAACCGCTATAAATGTTCATGTTAAGTGAGGTAGGATTTCTAGATTTGTAGCAGTTTGTGTAGTGGTTTATCTTATAACTGCTACAAAATCTGGCACTATACAAGCCAACCGCCTCCTCCTTTCCTCATTTTGCCACTTTGATTTTTTACCCACCCTTCAAGATTTAGCTCGAGATCTAAAGTTCTGTTGAAGCTTTTGAGTTTGTTACGTGAAGTTAGTAAAGTTAAGTGCTTTTTATCTTTTTCTTTGGAAATTTTTTTATAATTTTCATATAAATTTGGCTAATACATTTTTTTTGTACAGATATATTATTTTTAGTATGACTTTTGAACAAGACAAAAGGAAGGGGAAGGAGGCTGAACTTCGCCCTAAACCTATTTTGTGGGGTAGTAGAGGCAGCGGCCGAAGTAGGAGAGGCAGCGGCAGAGGGCAGTGTGGGGGTAGGCATATCCCCATCATACAGCTGTAAGGGTCGACTGCACCACAGTAGCTATAGGAGTCGTTCCTACCACAGCCATAGTAGACGGCCCAATAAGAGGTAACCCCATCATAGGTGCCTGAGGCTCTTATGGGAGAGGGAAGGTAAGTTGAGTCTCAGTGACTATGAGGAGGCTGAGGAGTTTGATATCCCGATTCCTCTAAGTGACATGGAGCGATTCCTGGATAAGGAAGAGGTGCAGGGCCAAAACAACCCACGACAGTCGTCTTCTCGGTCGACTGGGTTTAAGGTCCAGGTCCAAGGTAAATATAATTTTTTATTTCATAAATTAAATATTTAAATTTATCTAATGTATATGGTAAATTGTGCGGATGAGCAAGGGAACATATCTACGAGGAGGCTGGACGTGGATGGTCTGAATAGCCTGGACCTGACACTATCAGGTGTGTTTTCAAAGAATGAGGCCACGGACTAGCCTATCGACAATGGAGGTCACCTGTTCAACGACTTCCTAAATGAACTATGCTCGAATTGAATGTAGCTCCCCCTTCACTTCAGTACATAGAGGAACGTTCCCAAGGGGCCGAAGGACCTAGCGTGGGACGACATGGTGAAAATACACAATTGATAGTATTTAATTATATTATATATTTTGTAATTACTTGTATTTAAATAATATTTATTAATTGTTTCATTTGTAATTAGTCATATTTAATTAATTTTTTATTCAACTGTGTTACAGCTTAGGTTTACCATCCAGGACAGCCGGAAGAGGTACATACTAATAAAGATGGATGACGACTAAAGGAACAGGAGGAATTGTCTCTTTCACAGTATGAATAAGGATGGGAGATTCCTCTATAGTAGCTGATCGAGTATGTCTTAGACGGCGTCCCACCGAACGACTGGGTGAGTTTTGTCTTGTTCAGGAGGAATGCAGAGGGGCAGGTAATTCATTTATAATTATAATTTTAATATAAATTTCATAAATTTAATGTTCTTAATAATATAATTACTTTTAATATTGTTTTTCTTTGCCAAAGCTTTCTTAGAGGAATACAAGATGCCAAGCGCAGCAGAGGATTCACCACACGGCAGGTCGAAGACCTTTGCTGTCACTTATATCGAGCTGGTAATTTTTTACAATGTCAATTACTTTTAGGTGGTTATTTATTAATTATAAATTTAGTGTTTTATTGGTTATAATACTGATTTAATTTTTTAATTATTTTAGGAGAGGAAGGCACAGTAGGAGAACTGTCAGACGGACTACGGGGAGTTATTAGCTATCACCCACAGACACCGTGACGGGACTCTGACCTCTGAGTAGGCAGAGGAGGCCATTATAAGTAAATTTATTAATTTATAATAATAATTAATTGTTTCATAAAATGGCAGGAGCGGATGCAGCAGTTGTCGGTTGAGCTATGAGAGACCCAGACCTAGGAGTCAAAAGGATTTATGGATCCTACTGCACCATTAAAAGCCGGTTTAGGTTCAATTTAGTACCCCAGACCTAGCATGGTCTACGGCCGGAGCAACACCTCCTTTAATACCCCAAATTTTGAGACTCGAGGCTAGATAATAAGCCTGAGATTAGTGGATTGCTAAGCCCCGGTTTAGCAAGATCCCAAATTGTGATTAGGGGTTAATGACTACAAAAATGGACGTGGTTAGTGATTAATGAACCCTTTTAGAGAATATAAAGTGGATTGTAGTCGCTTGTGTTATGAGCAACGCCAAAACCCTATATTTGAGTTCAATTGTGGATTAACATCCAAATTGACTTAGAATAGAGGGAAGAATTGAATGGGGTATTGTGATGGAAAAGGTGTCATGTTGTGGTATTTAATCATTGGAATTGATTTAAATTGAATTGGACACATTGGTTGCAAAATTGGAAATGATGTCCAGTGTGAATTCTGTATGGCCAGTCTTCGTGTGTGGATCTTTTGACTAGGAAACTGATGTCAGAAAATTATCAAAACATTCCAGTATTAAATTTCACATCCCAAGCTTCAAAATGGACATATAATTTGTGCCATTTCGTTTTGGGAACTGGGAGATATGACTGTCCAAAGTTTGAGGTCGAAAATGGACTCTGTTTTGGGGCAGTGATGAAATTTGTGTAATTCTGGAATTTTGTGGTGATTTCTGGTAATGGATCATATTTTTCCAATGAAGAGGACTTAAATACCTTTCATTTGGCTTTGGAATCACCTTATTTCTATTTTTCTAGAATTAGTTATGATTTTTCAAAGATTGGTCAGAAAATCTGCCAGAAAATCCGAAAATGCCAATTTTGGGAATTATGACATCATCAAAAGGCAAGATGACATAAGCATGGAATTAAAACATCTTCTCATCATCTTCAGCCCTCATTTCCGATGTGCTGCACAGCTGAATATGGAGAGAGGAGTTGAGAGAAAAATAGAGAGAAGGAAGGAGAAATCTCGCAAGGCAAGCCGATTTCTCCGGCGATTTAGCTCCTAACGTGTATAACTCCGATCCTTAGCTACTCCTTTATGTTCTTTAAGGTTTGGAAGCTCCTCTTTTGGTGTTTTTAAGTTAGGGTTTTCAGCCACAAGAAGGAAAAGCTAGTGGGAGCTTGAGGTAACTTCCAAACTCTTGCATATTGACTATTCTGGCTATTATAGACAATTTAATCGGTGAAATTTTTCCGGATTGTCTTTGGTTCTAAAAATGGAAAATGGGTTTGTGGGGCTGTTATGCTGCCCAAATTGATACTAAATGATAGTTCTAACCTAATGGAATAGTCAATAAAGTGGTTAGGAGTAGAAAGGAACGCGTTTACGCAGCCGAAACCGAAAAACCTCGTTTTTCCCTGGAAAACCCATATATTTCGGTCTGGGCTATAAATGGGTCTTAGAGTTGGATTTTCAATGATTTGATGATTCCATTGAGTTCAGGAGTGAAAATTAGGTGGGGTTACAGTTGGGCACTTTTTCGGAAAAGGCTGAAAAAGCATAATTACGAAAACGCCCTTGAAACCCTTAAAGTGGGGCTGCCAAGGCTAAATTTGTAAATGGACATTGAATTTGATAATTCCGAGTCTGGAAATGGATTTCTTGGGCAAAAATATGTCAGAATAGCCCATGTCAAAATTTCAAGAAAAGTACAGCCAGACCGGGTACGGCGCCGGGCCGGGTCCCCGGGGGTATTTTAGTAAATTTTCAATATAGCCTCATATAACCCCCAGAAACACTATGGAAGTGTCTAAATAGTACATTTGACATTGTAGGATCGAATGTGAAGCCCCGAGTTGCTGGCACGCAAATCGAGGAGAAAAGACTGGAGGTAGGGGACTTACCTTACTTGCATGTATTTGATATCTTTGCCTGTGTAGTGATGTATGTGATTGCTTTACTTGATTGTGTAGAGCATATTTGAATAAATGAAGCTCTGTTTCTGTTTTGCTGTGGCCATAGTTTTGTTACATGAAATATTGAGTATGCAGAAATGTCATTATGGGGCATGCATCTAGATAAATCTAACATGTAATACACATAGCTTCTATCATACATGCATTATGGTATCTGTTTCCTACTGAGATTCTCTCGAATCTCACTCTCCCCTACCAACAATTTAGACAGGGCAAGTGGCTCGTGGAGGGAGCGGCTAGGACTCCTCTGAGATAAGATTGTGTAATCCCGATTTGAAGAATTGTAATGGGCAATTGTATCCTGTGTATCTTTAGCGAAGGTATGTACCCGGGATTGCCGGGATGATTAAGTTGTGCACTCTGATATTTATATGAATGTGATTTATCTTCGCGTAGTAATTGTATTTGAAATGTGAATATGAGACCAAGTTTATAAATGATTTCAAAAAGTATTCGTGAAAATCCCGTCTTGTGATGGGTTAGTAAATGTTATTTGATTATTATTGGTCTCTATTTCATTTTAATCGCGTATTTCGGATACAATTACGGAGGGTGTTACATTTTTGGTATCAGAGCTGCCGTTCCTGGCAAGTAAAAGATTTGCGAGGATAATGGCAATAGTTGCTGCCTTAAGTCATAGATAATGACTTTGTTTGTTTGTTGTATACACATTAAGGTCCCTGCTGGTTGTGGATATATGTGATTTATGGACTGTGTATACATTATTTGTGATGTGGATATGGTGAGTTAGTATGATTCGCCCGTGAATTTGATGTGTAGACCCAGGGGTGAAGGTGATCAGACTCATCATCTGATTTGAAAACCGAGGAAAATGGTTTCCGAGGTATTTGATATTGAAGTTCTAGGCATCGTGACTAACCTAGACGTTGGGTGAGAAACCCTAGGTGGTATGATGTTACATGTAGTGATATCATATTGAGTTTGTGGGTGTAAAGGCCTTAAGACCTAGGGGACTGGTGTGCCTTAGGCTGGCAAAGATATTTGGATTTGTGTTGGGGTTGATGCTCCGTGGATTTGAGGGAAGTGATTTCCCAGTTCAACTGAGGTTGAAGGTTTGAAAGATGAATTGTGATCCAAGGATCAGACTCAATAGTCAAGCTGGTCCTTAGGAGGTTGATATGACCTATATGGTCTGTGGTACCAGGATGTAGTACTAGATTGGAATTGAAATGTGTATCAAGTATCCTGAGGTAGCTAGTATTCATCTAGTATAGGGAAAAGTGATTATGCGGAGAATTTGAATTTGAAAGAGTTACCTACGAAGATTCGAAGTGGAGAAGGCAACCTACGGGGAGTTCTGATCTGAGAGGGCTACCTACGGTGACGTCTGATCGGAGCGGCTATTTGTATGTTTTTCACCTGCGGCCCACTGGGGGTGTGTATGGCACACAGTGGGAGGACCGTGCCTTCGGGGCGGTGGAGATACGGGGGATATGTGAGTCCTGGGTGAAATGTGAGTAACCCAGCTGCCTGCTAGGCTCAGTGTAAGGGCCGGCCAGCGGAGCCCTGGTACGTAGTTGACCAGGGGGGTGGACAATCTAAAGGGGTGTGACAATATAAAAAAAAAATTTGTGACAGCCGCCGTGACGACAAACCCTAGTGTGCAGCTGCTGTGACGACGAACCTTAGTGTGCACTCGCCATGACGTTGAATCATAGAATAGAGCCCTGGGAACGTTGGGAGTATGGGATCTCAACGAAGTGCTGGTTATGGCTCTGATTGATTTGAGTTGAATGGGGCCAAGGTCTAGCACAAATTGTGAATGTTGTCAGTTGTAGTAGGAAATTCCTATGGGACTCCTGTTAAATCAACTTGACATTGTTAAAGCACAGATGAGGAGAAAGACCTCAGAGTGTGCAGCAAAAGCGTGGTAATGTGATGTGTTTAAGTACAGCATTGAGCAGAAGCTAGAGTTTGTAGAAAGTGCAAGGTGTTAGTGATGGCTTCGGGAAGTAAAACTTTGAAGTCCAGATTAATTTGTGAGAAGAGGTCTTGAAGGATCCCAGTATGTGAAAAGAATTTGTGATGTTGAATGTGGAATTATTAAAATGCCTGGTTCCAGCTTGTTGCAATTGTGCATTGTGAGTCTCTCACCTGCGGCCGCATGGGGTGATTCCTATGGCGGAGGACCATTCCGCTGGGGCGGTAATTACGGGGAATTGACTATTTGTGAGCCACGAGGCTATGTATATGCACTGCCACGCCAATAGTCCCTGAGTCGCTAGCAACGGTTCGGGTAAAGACTGTGTGTCTGCCTGGCGGTAAAAGGGGATGAGGGTGGAGTGTGATTGTGAATCTGTGATAGTTGTGAACGAGCTGGGATTGAGGTGTGTCGTAGCAGAGCAGAGCTAATTTAGCGGATGGCGAATTCGACTACATGATTGGGGATTCTTGTATGTGAGGGCAATTACCCCGGCATGGCCAGCCTGGCTAGCCACCACGTTGGTTGTACTGGTATTGACCCGAGGCCAAAAGGCGGTACGTAAAATTAGAGTCTGCAATGTACGTTTGATAAGGAAGTGGATTTTCTTGTGAGTTCTGGGTGAAGGTGAGTAACCCAACTGCCTACCAGTTCCGGTCAGGGGACGGCCATCGTAGCCCTGGTAAGTAGTTGACCAGGGGGTGGGCACTCTGAAGGGGTGTGACAATAATATTGTGTTGATACCCAAAAGTCCTGGTTACCACCAGCGGAGTCACTGGTGGTGTACGGGTGAGGGCGACACCATGAAAGTTGATACAGATGTGATATTGTTGTGAATTCCCAAAAGTCCCGGTTATCACCGGCGGAGTCACTGGTGGGTGTACGGGTGAGGGCGATACCATGAAAGTTGATATAGATGTGATATTGTTGTGAATTCCCAAAAGTCCCGGTTACCACTAGTGGAGTTACTGGTGGGTGTATGGGTGAGGGTAAAGCTATGAAAGTGGATATAGCGAAAGCTGAAATGTTTGTGTATACAGCTGAGGTTGTCGTTTGATGTATTGAGGTTGTGGTGTTTACTCCCGGAAGGGGTAACTAGCTTGAGTTGAGCAGAGTGGTGGCCTATGCTGCCCAACTGCCAAGATCTTATGATATGGCTCATGATTTACAGCCTACGAGTATGGTAGTTATGTGATCATAGAGTTTTGTGACAATCGTGTGTGGAGGCGATTGCACTTGTTTGGAAATAGTGTGGTGATTGTGTTTGTGCGGCAATCGTGAAATGGGCCGATTGCAGTTTGTGGCAATTGGGTTGCATATATTGTGTAAGATTCTTTCGAGAATCTGAATTGTGGTGCACCAGTTGTCTGGGTGGTCTAGAGGGGACTATTCCAATGTGAAATAAATTAGGAAACGGAAGCTGTTGTGAAGAAGCATCCGTAGTTTGTGGATTAAGTGGTTCAACAAATTTCGAGGACGAAATTTATTGAACGGGGGGAGAAATGTAATACCCCGAATTTTGAGACTCGAGGCTAGATAATAAGCCTGAGATTAGTGGATTGCTAAGCCCCGGTTTAGCAAGATCCCAAATTGTGATTAGGGGTTAATGACTACAAAAGTGGACGTGGTTAGTGATTAATGAACCCTTTTAGAGAATATAAAGTGGATTGTAGTCGCTTGTGTTATGAGCAACGCCAAAACCCTATATTTGAGTTCAATTGTGGATTAACATCCAAATTGACTTAGAATAGAGGGAAGAATTGAATGGGGTATTGTGATGGAAAAGGTGTCATGTTGTGGTATTTAATCATTGGAATTGATTTAAATTGAATTGGACACATTGGTTGCAAAATTGGAAATGATGTCCAGTGTGAATTCTGTATGGCCAGTCTTCGTGTGTGGATCTTTTGACTAGGAAACTGATGTCAGAAAATTATCAAAACATTCCAGTATTAAATTTCACATCCCAAGCTTCAAAATGGACATATAATTTGTGCCATTTCGTTTTGGGAACTGGGAGATATGACTGTCCAAAGTTTGAGGTCGAAAATGGACTCTGTTTTGGGGCAGTGATGAAATTTGTGTAATTCTGGAATTTTGTGGTGATTTCTGGTAATGGATCATATTTTTCCAATGAAGAGGACTTAAATACCTTTCATTTGGCTTTGGAATCACCTTATTTCTATTTTTCTAGAATTAGTTATGATTTTTCAAAGATTGGTCAGAAAATCTGCCAGAAAATCCGAAAATGCCAATTTTGGGAATTATGACATCATCAAAAGGCAAGATGACATAAGCATGGAATTAAAACATCTTCTCATCATCTTCAGCCCTCATTTCCGATGTGCTGCACAGCTGAATATGGAGAGAGGAGTTGAGAGAAAAATAGAGAGAAGGAAGGAGAAATCTCGCAAGGCAAGCCGATTTCTCCGGCGATTTAGCTCCTAACGTGTATAACTCCGATCCTTAGCTACTCCTTTATGTTCTTTAAGGTTTGGAAGCTCCTCTTTTGGTGTTTTTAAGTTAGGGTTTTCAGCCACAAGAAGGAAAAGCTAGTGGGAGCTTGAGGTAACTTCCAAACTCTTGCATATTGACTATTCTGGCTGTTATAGACAATTTAATCGGTGAAATTTTTCCGGATTGTCTTTGGTTCTAAAAATGGAAAATGGGTTTGTGGGGCTGTTATGCTGCCCAAATTGATACTAAATGATAGTTCTAACCTAATGGAATAGTCAATAAAGTGGTTAGGAGTAGAAAGGAACGCGTTTACGCAGCCGAAACCGAAAAACCTCGTTTTTCCCTGGAAAACCCATATATTTCGGTCTGGGCTATAAATGGGTCTTAGAGTTGGATTTTCAATGATTTGATGATTCCATTGAGTTCAGGAGTGAAAATTAGGTGGGGTTACAGTTGGGCACTTTTTCGGAAAAGGCTGAAAAAGCATAATTACGAAAACGCCCTTGAAACCCTTAAAGTGGGGCTGCCAAGGCTAAATTTGTAAATGGACATTGAATTTGATAATTCCGAGTCTGGAAATGGATTTCTTGGGCAAAAATATGTCAGAATAGCCCATGTCAAAATTTCAAGAAAAGTACAGCCAGACCGGGTACGGCGCCGGGCCGGGTCCCCGGGGGTATTTTAGTAAATTTTCAATATAGCCTCATATAACCCCCAGAAACACTATGGAAGTGTCTAAATAGTACATTTGACATTGTAGGATCGAATGTGAAGCCCCGAGTTGCTGGCACGCAAATCGAGGAGAAAAGACTGGAGGTAGGGGACTTACCTTACTTGCATGTATTTGATATCTTTGCCTGTGTAGTGATGTATGTGATTGCTTTACTTGATTGTGTAGAGCATATTTGAATAAATGAAGCTCTGTTTCTGTTTTGCTGTGGCCATAGTTTTGTTACATGAAATATTGAGTATGCAGAAATGTCATTATGGGGCATGCATCTAGATAAATCTAACATGTAATACACATAGCTTCTATCATACATGCATTATGGTATCTGTTTCCTACTGAGATTCTCTCGAATCTCACTCTCCCCTACCAACAATTTAGACAGGGCAAGTGGCTCGTGGAGGGAGCGGCTAGGACTCCTCTGAGATAAGATTGTGTAATCCCGATTTGAAGAATTGTAATGGGCAATTGTATCCTGTGTATCTTTAGCGAAGGTATGTACCCGGGATTGCCGGGATGATTAAGTTGTGCACTCTGATATTTATATGAATGTGATTTATCTTCGCGTAGTAATTGTATTTGAAATGTGAATATGAGACCAAGTTTATAAATGATTTCAAAAAGTATTCGTGAAAATCCCGTCTTGTGATGGGTTAGTAAATGTTATTTGATTATTATTGGTCTCTATTTCATTTTAATCGCGTATTTCGGATACAATTACGGAGGGTGTTACATTTTTGGTATCAGAGCTGCCGTTCCTGGCAAGTAAAAGATTTGCGAGGATAATGGCAATAGTTGCTGCCTTAAGTCATAGATAATGACTTTGTTTGTTTGTTGTATACACATTAAGGTCCCTGCTGGTTGTGGATATATGTGATTTATGGACTGTGTATACATTATTTGTGATGTGGATATGGTGAGTTAGTATGATTCGCCCGTGAATTTGATGTGTAGACCCAGGGGTGAAGGTGATCAGACTCATCATCTGATTTGAAAACCGAGGAAAATGGTTTCCGAGGTATTTGATATTGAAGTTCTAGGCATCGTGACTAACCTAGACGTTGGGTGAGAAACCCTAGGTGGTATGATGTTACATGTAGTGATATCATATTGAGTTTGTGGGTGTAAAGGCCTTAAGACCTAGGGGACTGGTGTGCCTTAGGCTGGCAAAGATATTTGGATTTGTGTTGGGGTTGATGCTCCGTGGATTTGAGGGAAGTGATTTCCCAGTTCAACTGAGGTTGAAGGTTTGAAAGATGAATTGTGATCCAAGGATCAGACTCAATAGTCAAGCTGGTCCTTAGGAGGTTGATATGACCTATATGGTCTGTGGTACCAGGATGTAGTACTAGATTGGAATTGAAATGTGTATCAAGTATCCTGAGGTAGCTAGTATTCATCTAGTATAGGGAAAAGTGATTATGCGGAGAATTTGAATTTGAAAGAGTTACCTACGAAGATTCGAAGTGGAGAAGGCAACCTACGGGGAGTTCTGATCTGAGAGGGCTACCTACGGTGACGTCTGATCGGAGCGGCTATTTGTATGTTTTTCACCTGCGGCCCACTGGGGGTGTGTATGGCACACAGTGGGAGGACCGTGCCTTCGGGGCGGTGGAGATACGGGGGATATGTGAGTCCTGGGTGAAATGTGAGTAACCCAGCTGCCTGCTAGGCTCAGTGTAAGGGCCGGCCAGCGGAGCCCTGGTACGTAGTTGACCAGGGGGGTGGACACTCTAAAGGGGTGTGACAATATAAAAAAAAAATTTGTGACAGCCGCCGTGACGACAAACCCTAGTGTGCAGCTGCTGTGACGACGAACCTTAGTGTGCACTCGCCATGACGTTGAATCATAGAATAGAGCCCTGGGAACGTTGGGAGTATGGGATCTCAACGAAGTGCTGGTTATGGCTCTGATTGATTTGAGTTGAATGGGGCCAAGGTCTAGCACAAATTGTGAATGTTGTCAGTTGTAGTAGGAAATTCCTATGGGACTCCTGTTAAATCAACTTGACATTGTTAAAGCACAGATGAGGAGAAAGACCTCAGAGTGTGCAGCAAAAGCGTGGTAATGTGATGTGTTTAAGTACAGCATTGAGCAGAAGCTAGAGTTTGTAGAAAGTGCAAGGTGTTAGTGATGGCTTCGGGAAGTAAAACTTTGAAGTCCAGATTAATTTGTGAGAAGAGGTCTTGAAGGATCCCAGTATGTGAAAAGAATTTGTGATGTTGAATGTGGAATTATTAAAATGCCTGGTTCCAGCTTGTTGCAATTGTGCATTGTGAGTCTCTCACCTGCGGCCGCATGGGGTGATTCCTATGGCGGAGGACCATTCCGCTGGGGCGGTAATTACGGGGAATTGACTATTTGTGAGCCACGAGGCTATGTATATGCACTGCCACGCCAATAGTCCCTGAGTCGCTAGCAACGGTTCGGGTAAAGACTGTGTGTCTGCCTGGCGGTAAAAGGGGATGAGGGTGGAGTGTGATTGTGAATCTGTGATAGTTGTGAACGAGCTGGGATTGAGGTGTGTCGTAGCAGAGCAGAGCTAATTTAGCGGATGGCGAATTCGACTACATGATTGGGGATTCTTGTATGTGAGGGCAATTACCCCGGCATGGCCAGCCTGGCTAGCCACCACGTTGGTTGTACTGGTATTGACCCGAGGCCAAAAGGCGGTACGTAAAATTAGAGTCTGCAATGTACGTTTGATAAGGAAGTGGATTTTCTTGTGAGTTCTGGGTGAAGGTGAGTAACCCAACTGCCTACCAGTTCCGGTCAGGGGACGGCCATCGTAGCCCTGGTAAGTAGTTGACCAGGGGGTGGGCACTCTGAAGGGGTGTGACAATAATATTGTGTTGATACCCAAAAGTCCTGGTTACCACCAGCGGAGTCACTGGTGGTGTACGGGTGAGGGCGACACCATGAAAGTTGATACAGATGTGATATTGTTGTGAATTCCCAAAAGTCCCGGTTATCACCGGCGGAGTCACTGGTGGGTGTACGGGTGAGGGCGATACCATGAAAGTTGATATAGATGTGATATTGTTGTGAATTCCCAAAAGTCCCGGTTACCACTAGTGGAGTTACTGGTGGGTGTATGGGTGAGGGTAAAGCTATGAAAGTGGATATAGCGAAAGCTGAAATGTTTGTGTATACAGCTGAGGTTGTCGTTTGATGTATTGAGGTTGTGGTGTTTACTCCCGGAAGGGGTAACTAGCTTGAGTTGAGCAGAGTGGTGGCCTATGCTGCCCAACTGCCAAGATCTTATGATATGGCTCATGATTTACAGCCTACGAGTATGGTAGTTATGTGATCATAGAGTTTTGTGACAATCGTGTGTGGAGGCGATTGCACTTGTTTGGAAATAGTGTGGTGATTGTGTTTGTGCGGCAATCGTGAAATGGGCCGATTGCAGTTTGTGGCAATTGGGTTGCATATATTGTGTAAGATTCTTTCGAGAATCTGAATTGTGGTGCACCAGTTGTCTGGGTGGTCTAGAGGGGACTATTCCAATGTGAAATAAATTAGGAAACGGAAGCTGTTGTGAAGAAGCATCCGTAGTTTGTGGATTAAGTGGTTCAACAAATTTCGAGGACGAAATTTATTGAACGGGGGGAGAAATGTAATACCCCGAATTTTGAGACTCGAGGCTAGATAATAAGCCTGAGATTAGTGGATTGCTAAGCCCCGGTTTAGCAAGATCCCAAATTGTGATTAGGGGTTAATGACTACAAAAGTGGACGTGGTTAGTGATTAATGAACCCTTTTAGAGAATATAAAGTGGATTGTAGTCGCTTGTGTTATGAGCAACGCCAAAACCCTATATTTGAGTTCAATTGTGGATTAACATCCAAATTGACTTAGAATAGAGGGAAGAATTGAATGGGGTATTGTGATGGAAAAGGTGTCATGTTGTGGTATTTAATCATTGGAATTGATTTAAATTGAATTGGACACATTGGTTGCAAAATTGGAAATGCTGTCCAGTGTGAATTCTGTATGGCCAGTCTTCGTGTGTGGATCTTTTGACTAGGAAACTGATGTCAGAAAATTATGAAACTTTCCAGTCTTAAATTTCACATCCCAAGCTTCAAAATGGACATATAATTTGTGCCATTTCGTTTTGGGAACTGGGAGATATGACTGTCCAAAGTTTGAGGTCGAAAATGGACTCTGTTTTGGGGCAGTGATGAAATTTGTGTAATTCTGGAATTTTGTGGTGATTTCTGGTAATGGATCATATTTTTCCAATGAAGAGGACTTAAATACCTTTCATTTGGCTTTGGAATCACCTCATTTCTATTTTTCAAGAATTAGTTATGATTTTTCAAAGATTGGTCAGAAAATCTGCCAGAAAATCCGAAAATGCCAATTTTGGGAATTATGACATCATCAAAAGGCAAGATGACATAAGCATGGAATTAAAACATCTTCTCATCATCTTCAGCCCTCATTTCCGATGTGCTGCACAGCTGAATATGGAGAGAGGAGTTGAGAGAAAAATAGAGAGAAGGAAGGAGAAATCTCGCAAGGCAAGCCGATTTCTCCGGCGATTTAGCTCCTAACGTGTATAACTCCGATCCTTAGCTACTCCTTTATGTTCTTTAAGGTTTGGAAGCTCCTCTTTTGGTGTTTTTAAGTTATGGTTTTCAGCCACAAGAAGGAAAAGCTAGTGGGAGCTTGAGGTAACTTCCAAACTCTTGCATATTGACTATTCTGGCTGTTATAGACAATTTAATCGGTGAAATTTTTCCGGATTGTCTTTGGTTCTAAAAATGGAAAATGGGTTTGTGGGGCTGTTATGCTGCCCAAATTGATACTAAATGATAGTTCTAACCTAATGGAATAGTCAATAAAGTGGTTAGGAGTAGAAAGGAACGCGTTTACGCAGCCGAAACCGAAAAACCTCGTTTTTCCCTGGAAAACCCATATATTTCGGTCTGGGCTATAAATGGGTCTTAGAGTTGGATTTTCAATGATTTGATGATTCCATTGAGTTCAGGAGCGAAAATTAGGTGGGGTTACAGTTGGGTACTTTTTCGGAAAAGGCTGAAAAAGCATAATTACGAAAACGCCCTTGAAACCCTTAAAGTGGGGCTGCCAAGGCTAAATTTGTAAATGGACATTGAATTTGATAATTCCGAGTCTGGAAATGGATTTCTTGGGCGAAAATATGTCAGAATAGCCCATGTCAAAATTTCAAGAAAAGTACAGCCAGACCGGGTACGGCGCCGGGCCGGGTCCCCGGGGGTATTTTAGTAAATTTTCAATATAGCCTCATATAACCCCCAGAAACACTATGGAAGTGTCTAAATAGTACATTTGACATTGTAGGATCGAATGTGAAGCCCCGAGTTGCTGGCACGCAAATCAAGGAGAAAAGACTGGAGGTAGGGGACTTACCTTACTTGCATGTATTTGATATCTTTGCCTGTGTAGTGATGTATGTGATTGCTTTACTTGATTGTGTAGAGCATATTTGAATAAATGAAGCTCTGTTTCTGTTTTGCTGTGCCCATAGTTTTGTCACATGAAACATTGAGTATGCAGAAATGTCATTATGGGGCATGCATCTAGATAAATCTAACATGTCATACACATAGCTTCTATCATACATGCATTATGGTATCTGTTTCCTACTGAGATTCTCTCGAATCTCACTCTCCCTACCAACAATTTAGACAGGGCAAGTGGCTCGTGGAGGGAGCGACTAGGACTCCTCTGAGATAAGATTGTGGAATCCCCATTTGAAGAATTGTAATGGGCAATTGTATCCTGTGTATCTTTAGCGAAGGTATGTACCTGGGATTGCCGGGATGATTAAGTTGTGCACTCTGATATTTATATGAATGTGATTTATCTTCGCGTAGTAATTGTATTTGAAATGTGAATATGAGACCAAGTTTATAAATGATTTCAAAAAGTATTCGTGAAAATCCCGTCATGTGATGGGTTAGTAAATGTTATTTGATTATTATTGGTCTCTATTTCATTTTAATCGCTTATTTCGGATACAATTACGGAGGGGGTTACACCTCCAATTCTGGAAGCTCGAGAACACAAGCGTCTGTGGTCAGATGTCCTAGGGATGACTTTGTTGAGGAGCTCCAATCAGAGGTTGTTAAGACACAGGCTGCTATGGCCCATTAGATGCTGTAGCAGGCTGGTTACTACTATGCTCAACATATGCAGTGGAGAGATATCACAAACTGCATGCTAGAGCGGTCGTGGAGTCGACTGTTCCCTGACGAGGAGATCTGTAGGTCTCCGATATCCCTTGGTATGTCAACCAGCTGACGTCTCCTCCTGATGATCATGGCGTTGTTCACACTGCTCAGCAGCTTGATACAGCTGTACCTGAAGGCACCCCCTGAGGGAGGATGTGATAATCAGCGTCATGCTCCTTTCCATCCTGAGGGAGGACCTTATCATCATCCTCTATGTAGTTAGTTTATGTTCGTGATTAGTTAGTTCATTTTTTTTCAAACATCTGTAAATAAATTTGATATTTATATTTTCATAGTGTTGTTGCATTCTTCTTTCATCTATGCTTGTTATGTTTATATTTTTAGAACTAACAAAAAAAGTAAAAATTTTATTTGTAGCGGTTATAGAGTTAGAACCGCTACAAAATAATGAATTTTCATGTTTATAGCGGTTAACAATACTAAACCGCTACAAAAGGTACAAATTTGTAGCGGTTTAAAAACCGTAACCGCTACAAGGTAATAAAATAATAAATTTTTATTTTTGTAGCAGTTGCAACAAGAAAAACCGCTGCAAAAATACATTTTGAAATTTGAAATTTTTGAATCCCACCTATAGATATGTGTAGCAGTTTCATGGGTTCAACTGCTGTAAAGTATCTAAATTATTTATAGCAGTTTCTTACAAAAACCACTACAAATGGAAAATAAAATTTATTTTAATATCCAACAGTAATGAACATTTATAGCAGTTTATATGTTAGAACCACTACAACATGTCAAACATTTGAAATTTGAATTTCATATCTCGCCAACGGTCGTCAATTTTGTAGTGATTTTATTTTAAAACTGCTACAAAGTGAAAATGAAAATTTTGTTAGCCGCCAACGGACATGAAAATTTGAGGCCATTATATTAATATAACCACTACAAATATGTACTCAGTAGTGGTTGTCGTAGCGTTTTATAACCACTACAAAATGTTAAACATTGAAGAAGTTGAATATAAGCTTCGAGGCCCCCATAATTCTCTATTCACTCAACTTCTTTACTAAAATTTTTTTCTCACTAGCTATAGATAAGTCATGGATCAAGCTGCCATACAATTCTCTAAAATACTTGTACGGATTAAAAAATTCTTGGATTTCGCATTCTCTTACGCCAACTGTAATGGCAAAATCATCTGTACATGTCAGAGATGCAAGTTCAAGAAGTGGTATGCATGACAAGTTGTTAAGGAACATTTGCTTGTAAAGCCTTTCCTGGAAGACTATACGTTCTGAGGATTTCATGGTAAGAACGCAGTATGAGATATGATGATACTCTTCCTCAAAGTTCACAAGAGTTCAACTAGATGAAGATGATCCAATTAATGATGCTATGTGTGATGCATTTGATTTTCAAGACGACAACTTTAATGAAAAAGTATAGGGTTCATAGTCGATGTTCATGAGCAATGAAGCAACTCAGGATTTTTTTAGCTTGATCGATGAAGCAGACTGTCCTTTATATCAAGGTTGTCGGAAATACTCTAAATTATCTTTCTTGATCAAGTTGTATCTTATCAAGTGCTTATATAGAAAAATAGATAAGGGAATGTCGATTTTCCTAGAATTATTACAAGATGTGTTCCCCACCGTAGAGATTCCCACAATGTTCTACGAGGCTAAGAAGATTATTAATAGATTAGGCTTGAAGAACTAAAAAATTGATGCATGCCCTAATGATTGTATGTTGTATTGAGGAGATGATGACAGTAAGGAAACTTGTAAGCGATATTACACATCGAGATACAAGCCAATTCAGAAGGTGGAAAAGCAGAAGAAGAAACCTACAAAGATTCTCAAATACTTCCCTTTGAAGCCGTACTTACAAAGATTGTTTATGTTGTCCAAAATGGTGGAGCATGTGAGGTGGCATGAGATCAATAAGAATGAAGATGGTAAATTAAAACATCTTCGAGATGCAGATGCCTGGAAAACATTCGACAAAGACTTTCCATCTTTCGCGGTTGACCCCAGAAATGTTCGGCTTGCTTTGGTGACCAACGGTTTCAATCCATTTGGGAATCATAACACAAGCTACAGTATTTGGCCAGTAGTCTTAGTTCTCTATAATTTACCCCCTAGATGTATATAAAATAAATCTCCTTTAGTTTGTCCATGAGCATTCCACAGGCAAAAAGGCACTGAATAATGACATCGATGTGTATCTCCAACCGCTTATTATGGAATTTCTTGACCTATGGAATGTCGGCATCAAGACATATGACACCTACAGGAAGACATAGTTCAACTTGTGTGCAACCGTGATTTAGACGATTAGTGATCTTCCTAGCCTAAGAATATTATCCGGGTGGAATGCGCATACTAGGTCAGCATGTCCAGCTTGCAATTTTAACTCTGACGCAGTGCGCCTCCCCCACAGTCAAAAGTGGTGCTTTATAGGGCATCAGAGGTTTCTCAATGGAAGACATAAGTTTAGATTGCAATATAATCTCTTTAATGGGAAACCAAAAAAATGACGACAACCTCAAACTTTATCCAGTGCATATATCTTAGAGTAGCTTGAGGATGTTGAGTTTGAGTTCAGAAAAAATGACGATGCAGCAAAAGCAAGGAGAAAGACTAACAAGAATTTTGCGCATAAGCAGTGAAGGAATATAAGCATTTTCTTCACTCTTCCATATGGGAAATCTAATTTACTTCGTAACAGTCTTGATGTCATACACATTGAAAAAAATGTACACGAAAAAATGCTATACACGATGCTTAACAAACTGGGTAAGTCAAAAGATCATCTTCGAGCGAGGAAAGATTACGTGCAATGGGAGTTCGTGAATACGCGTGGCCAGATGAGCATGACTGTAGCGCCCGAAATTTGGAAAAAATGGAGCCGCCACAAAAATTTTAAAAAAGGATAATTTTGGAAACATTTTTAAAAATGGAAACTGATCTACAAAAACCATTTAGAGTTCTGTAGTCGATTGTGTATGGGGAAGGTGTTAGGCACCCCACAACACCCATTCATAATAATGATTACCCGAAGTTAATTATTTAAAAATAAATATGGCCTTTAATTTAATTATAATTACCCATATAAAAAGAATATTTACAAAAATAAATAAGATGAAAACTAAAGAAAAAAAGGAACATTTATTTACAAAAATAAGGAAAAATATATTTATTTAAAAAGTTGGACTTGACCTAGGAAGAGAGCCTAGGGCCTGCATACCCTTTAGAGGGATCAAAGCCCACGTAGTTCGGGGGTAGAAAAGCATGCCACTTGATTGGTATTTTTTTAGAAAAAATGTTTATTTGAGAAAAATATATATTTTTGTTTGGTTTGTGTTTTTTATTATTTTTTAAAGCATTTTCTTTAATTTTCTCATGGAAGAGAGTTTTTCCATTTTATTTTTATTATAAAAATGTGTTAAAATATTTTTTCCTTTTTTTGAAAGAGAACATAAGAATGGGATAAAGAAAAAGAAAAAACATAGCACGAGTTAAACAAAAAGGAAGTCAAAGGTGAGGAGATTTATGTGTACCTTTTATCCTTAAAAGCTATTCAAACAAACAAGATGAGAAAAGCACATGGGTAGATCAACACACAATTCATTGCATTTTCTTTTATCTATCTTATAAATCCCTTCAATTTTGATGAGCATATATTGGGGGCAAGAGATCAAATTCGGTCAAGCATATAAGAGTCACAAAGTGCGAGGACCTATCAAAACAAAAAGCCTTTCTTGCAATATGATGTGTTAGCATTAGAGGAGAGAGCATGCAATCATTTCAACCATCAAAATATCACCATAAAAAGCTATCAGTGAAGTAATGGATTCAAATATAGTAATATCAAATGGTTGGGATCACGTGAGCATTCAGTGAAGATAAAAGGAAACCAAACAAAAACATTCATAGAGCTTTGTATGTAAGTGCTTCAACTCATGGATATGTTCATTGGCAAGCATCTAGACATGTTATGAAGAATATTAGGTTATTCCAACAAATTTCTGATTCTCAAAACCCATGAAAGAATAAGAAGGAGCAATGAAATGAGAAATCAAATTAGCACTCTACCTTTCCTCCTTGCTCTCCCAAAATTCTTCTCAAATTCTTTTGTCTTTTCTCTCCTGAGTATTTTATGTGTTTGCTCCAACCCTTGCATTCCTAATTATAGTCTCAAGGTAGGGTTTTCTTCATAAATACTCCTTCTTTTTTGAATTTTCATTTTTAACATTTTTTTTGTATTTTATGATAAAGACTACCTAACTTGACTTAATCACCATCAATGAGATTTTTTTAAATTTTTGTTTTTTATTTTTATTGTTTATATTTTCTATTAATAAAACTTCCTAGCCTGACCTAATCACTATCAATGGGATATTTTTTCTTATTTTTGTTTTTTTTTCTTTTCATTTTCCCCACAAGTAGTTTTCTAATTTAAACCTATCAACATAAATGAGATATTTTTTATTTCTTATTTTTTTATTTATTATTTTCCCTTAATGAATGGCAATGCCAATCATCATCAATAAGGGGATTTATTTTAATTTTCATTTTCTTAATTTTTTTTTCTTTCAATGATGATTGCCGATTTGGACACCAATCATCATCAATTATTTTTGTTTTTTTGAGTGGGGCCTAGACAAAATAGGGTGTTCATAGTTGCCCTTCTTTACTTGTTTCGTAGCTGAGAAAAGTGAGATTCTTGTCTATGAAGCAAGTAAAGATAAGAACACATATTTTGTCAGGCCAAAAAAACAAGGTGCCCCCTTCAAACCAAAGAGGGTTTGGATAAAATATAATGCCCATGTCCCTCTTTACTTGGTTCATAGGGAGAAAAATGCATATGGAGATAGATAATTACCTGGAGTAGAATTGAAGTGCCTAGTTGCATAAAACTTTTCAAAAGAATTGTGCCAGCCAGTACTGGGCTTTGGGAGTGCCTGCTGATACAGGACTTTAAAAGAATAGTGCCTACCGTTATAGGGCTTCAAATGAATTATGCCAGCCATTACTAGGCTTAAAGGGTGTCTGCTGATACAAGGCTTTGAAAGAATAGTGCCTGTCGTTACAGGGCTTTAAAAGAATTGTGACAACCGTTATTGGGATTTGAGGGAGCCTGTTGGTATAGGGCTTTGAAAGAATAGTGGTTGTTGTTACAGGGGCTTTAAAAGAGTTTTGCCAAGTGTTATTGGGCTTTAAAAGAATTGTGCCAGCCGTTACTGGGCTTTGAGGGTGCCTGCCTTTACAGGGCTTTGAAAGGGTGCTAGCCGGTACTGAGCTTTAAGGATGCCTGCAGGTACAGGGCTTTGAAAGGGTGCCGCCAGTACAAGGCTTTGAAAGGGTACCGGCCATTACTGGGCTTTAAGGGTGCCTATCGGTACAGGGCTTTGAAAAGGGTGCCAGCCGTTACTGGGCTTTGAGGGTGCCAGTCAGTACTGGACTTTGAGCGTGCCTGCCTGTACAAGGCTTTGAAAAGGGTACCAGCCGTTACTGGGCTTTGAAAGGGTGCTTGCCAGTACAGGGCTTTGAAAAGGGTGTTTGTTGTTACTGGGCTTTGGGGGTGCCTACCGGTACAGGGCTTTTAAAGGGTGCCAGCTGTTATTGGGCTTTAAAGGTGCCTACTGGTAAGGCTTTGAAAAGGGTGCCAGCCGTTACTGGGCTTTGAGCGTGCCTGTCGGTACACGGCTTTGAAAGGGTGTTAGCCAATACTGGGCTTTGAAGGTGCCTGCTAGTACAGGGCTTTAAAAAGGTGCCAGCCGATACTGGGCTTTAAGGGTGCCTGCCTGTACAGGGTTTTGAAAAGGGTACCAGCCGTTACTGGGCTTTGAAAGGGTGCTTGCCGGTATAAGGCTTTGAAAAGGGTGCCAACTGTTACTGGCCTTTGGGGGTGCCTACTGGTACAGGGCTTGAAGAGGGTGCCAGCCGTTATTGGACTTTGAGGGTGCCTGCCGATATAGGGCTTTGAAATGGGTATTATGAACATGTGATACCCCTTGGAGTAATGCTTATGAAGATGATGACATTGGCAATAATGATGATAGTAATGATGAAATCCTAATGAGGATGACAATAATAATGATGAAGAGGATGATAATGGCCATGATAATAAGGGGAATATCAAAATAGGGAAGTCATCATAGAGTTGATGACACTAATAGTGATGATGGAATCCTAATGAGGATGATAAATACAATGATAATGCTAATGATAATGACAATGATGATGATGACGATGATGATGATGATGTTAATGGTGACGTTGATAATGGAGGTAATGACATACTAATGAGAATGAGTGCAATAATGGTGGTGTTAAAGAATAGCCTGGTAGGTGATATTGCTCCTTCTTCGTCAAGTTGCCTAACCAACACCCCCTTACTTACGCAATCTTGTCAGAGGTATGAAGATGTGTATAATCAGATTCACATAGATGCCATAATGTAGAACCCCTAGTTTAGATTGTGTCCCTTTGTCAACTATTTGACCCCACAACAGAGATTCCAATTGGGACCTTCACTAAAGATCTTTCGCATATGTTTGAAAACTCAATTTCAAAAATTTTGTTCAAAATCACCAAGTTTTGTCATCATCAAAAGGGGGAGAATGTTAGATCCCATATGTTTTGATGATAACAAAGATTGGACTAATAATAAAAGAGGATATGACAATACTGGACAAAGTAAATAAATGGGATATAAAGCATTACTTGAAGTAAGCATTGGAGTAATGAGAAATAGTACACGACAAACAACAGTAGCAGATTTTGTCATGGCTTACTCAAGTGACTACTCAAGTAAGGGAAGCTGTTACTTGAGTGAGCACTCAAGTAATCATAAAGAATATCATCCAGAAAAGCACTACCAGAATTTGGATATAGTTACTCGAGCAGCCACTCGAGTAATCTGCAGTTATATGGACCATTACTCGAGTAGCCACTAGAGTAACATCAAGAGAAAAAGGTTTTACTCAAGTAGCCACTTGAGTAACTAAAGCAAATATCTTCCAGTAACTCTCAGTCAAGAATTGACAAACTTTACTCGAGTAGCCAATCGAGTAACAAGGTGAGAAAAAGGCACTACTCGAGGGAGCCCTCGAGTAAACTGCAGAGTTATTTGAGACATTAATCGAGGGATCACTCGAGTAATCAGAGAAGAAATCTTCTAGGAGCTTTCGGCCAATATTTGAATGACTTTACTCGAGGGACTACTCGAGTAATCTATAAACTATTTGAAAGCTTACTAGAGGGACCACTCAAGTAACCTATGAAGAAAAGACAAGCTTACTCGAGTAAACACTCGAGTAATCAGGTAGTTCCAAGGTTAGTGATATATCTTACTCCATGTCTTACCTGAGTAATATTTTATGAAAAATGTTGAATTACTCTCTGCCTTGTTTTTTATAGGTTTACTCGAGGGACTACTCGAGTAATAAGCATGATCATTTGAGTAGCCACTCGAGTAAGGCATTCCAGAAATCATGTTTTTAATCAAATGTTTATTGATTTGTTATCTATATGATTAAATCTTCACTGCACTAGTATTTTAAGTATGTTTATAGAGAAACAATGAAGAAATCATGACATAAGAGAAAAGTTAAAAAAAATGTTCGAGATCTTACCTACTGCTACCTACCTCAAACGGGTAGTTTTTAAATTAGAAGAATAGTCAACGTTGCTGCGCGACTCTAACATACATGTTTGAATTACTTCCAATAGATACTACAAATCATCTATATATATGGATTATTCAAAGAGCAGAGTACAACAACTGGGAACACACGAACATACACTGATCAACACATTCTTAGTTCTCTGTTTTCTTTATACTCATTATTTGTATTACAGTGATTATTCATTTACTCTGTAAGAGAGATTTCCATTACAAACTCAATATTCATTATTGAGACAAATTAAGATTGTGGAATCTTGAGTTGGGGATTTGATTACAACGTGTAAGGGGGAGCGAGTGACCAGGTGAAGGAACTTGATGTGTACTGAGGTACCAAAAACCCACTGAATCTTGGAGAATATAGTGAAATTCTCAGAGACACTCTGAGGACTAAACGTAGGTCAAAGTGGTTGTGGCCAAACCAGTATAACTCCCGGTGTACACTTCAGTGATATTTCTCTTTGCTCTCAACTGCTTCAAATATTTTGTTAATTTTCTTATAGGTAACAAAATTTCTTGTATCACCCAATTCACCCCCCTCTTAGGTGAAACGCTTGCACTAACAATTCTTTATTCATGGTTCATATAAGAGCTCACCTAAAGGGACATACAAAACATAAAAGGACAACTTTTAGCTAAGCATGTTACTCTAAAATAATAGAACTAAAGGTGTCCTCAAACTCCTAATTTTCTAGAGCTCTTCTAGAATCATCAACTGAAATCCACATACAGGTCTTTTTGCCTATTGGTGAAACCATTGCAATAGTCGGCTTGTTTATTACTTCAGAGGATCTCAAGAATGTCTTCCTTATATGGGAGATTTCAAAATGCTCATCTTCCCTCCCTATCTTCAAGCTTACTTGCTCTTTCAACTGTCTTTCTAATGGTGGCTAGTATCCTAACCCTTGGCGCTTGTGATTCTCTTGCAAATTAATGGGGGATTTGATGCCTTGGAGGTGAGTGCCCAATCCTCCTCCATGCTTAAACCCATACTTCTCCATTATCTTGGTTACAATAGAGTTGACATTTTTATATCCCTTGGGTTCTTCGACTTCAAAGCCTTGGAAAACCATTCCTTCCTTGTGCTCGGCAGCCTCAATGTATGGAAGAGAGCTCGGTTTGCTTACCATGATTTCTTTTTCACCCTTGATTATCACTATCTTCCTGCTATCAATGAACTTTACCTTCTGGTGCAAGGTAGAAGGTACTAACCCAGCTAAGTGTATCCATGGCCTCCCTAACAACATAGATTAGGATAAATCAATGTTCAAAATTTGAAAGTCTACTACAAATGAAGTTGGTCCAATCTGTAAAGGCATACAGACCGTTCCCAACACACCTCTCCGAGTACCATCGAACCCTCTAACCACCATGTTATCTTTTCAACCTCTGACGCATCTATTGATAATTGTTCAAATGTAGATAATGGTAAAACATTTAACGCTTATCCTCCATCTATCAACACTTTAGCCATAATGAACCCTTTACACTTCAGGGAAATGTAGAAGGCTTTATACTGATCAACAACTGATTGAACAACTTCTTCTCCTAAAAATAAGATGGTAGAGAACGCCCTCGCCATATTCATAATGCTTGTAGCCTTCTCTAGGGTCACACTAGACTGCACATATGCTTCATTTAGGGCCTTTTATAGCACATGACGATGCAATTTAGAACTCAAGATCAAAGAGAGAATTGAGATTTTGGATGGATTTTTATTCAATTGGTTTACTATGCTATATTCACTTTGCTTCATGATTTAAAGGAATTCTTCATCTTTATTTTCCATGCCTTTAAGACCAGAACTTGATGGAGTATCAATATTGGCTTGTTTTCCCTTCTTTGATGATCCAACATTTTATGGCAAATAAGATTTCCCGTTTCATGTTACTCTTGTTAGGAAAACCATTGTTTTTTTGCTAGCCTTGGCTTCCATTACTTGCCCTGAGAAATTCTCAACAATACCTTTATACCTCCATGGTATGGCATGATTACTCTTATATGGAAAAGGGGCCGGTACCTTAATAATCAGCGCAGGCTGTTGCAATGGAGTCAAGATGGTGAAAGAGACAACATGGGAATTTCTTTTTTCATATGGTTCCTTAACGACGAACTCAACATGTCTTTTTTCCACTATGCCTACTTCTTTCTCTTCTCGAGGTGTATAACCTGCTGCCTTTAAAAAAGTATGAATATCTTCTCCTACTAGTAGACGATCGTTAGAGAATTCAATTTCATTAACAACATTTACTTGGTTTTTATGGCTTGAAAGAGGATTGGCGTTGATAGTAGAGTTGTCGTTCCTCTTCAATTGAATGTTATTAGAATCAATTAAGTCTAATGCATTCCTCTTAAATGTTGCACAGTCCTCTATTGAATGTCTTGGGGCGCCCATATGGGATTCACATTTGGCATTAGAGTCATACCAAGCGGGGAATGGTGGTTGAAGCCGTTTGCAAGTGCTTTGCCCTAACAGCTGAGATTCCAAAAGTTGGTGATATAGCTTAGTATTTGTCATGTCAAAATCTGGCCATTGCCAATTATCTCGTTGTTGCCAATTCCTTCATCCTCTAGCCTAAACTTGCCTATTTTCTGTCGAATCATTCTTCGTCTATCGAAACCCATCATTACCACCTTGATGTATTGCTTGAAGTTGTCTAGTGGTTTGGATAAAGCTAATGTCGCCTTCCTTCTTCTTCCCATTATTCCCCTTTTTGGTGATGCTCTCTCTTTGAAGAATCCTACCGTCGCGTATGCCAGTATCGATTCACTCACCAATCTCAATCAAACTAGAAAAATCGATGACGTGCATCCCAACCATGTACCTATAGTAAGGTTCTTGTAAAGTAAGAATGAAATAAGAGCTTAGCTCAGATGGTAAAAGGGGAGGTTGAACTTGTGCTGCCACCGTGCTCCATCTTGAGGCATAATCTTTGAAAGCTTTAGTGGCTTTCTTGCTTATTGACTTCAGTTGTTCATTGGTGGGGGCAGTGTCAAGATTAAACCTGTATTGTTTCATAAATACATCAATTATATCTCTCCATTTCTTTATCTTTGTCTGATCAAGTTGCATATACCATTCCAGTTCTGGCCTTTTCAAGCTTTCATGGAAGAATAATAGCAAAAATTTTTCGTCTTGTGACCATTCAGGCATCTTGGTGTAATAAGTCTTAAGATGGTATATCGGATTTCCCGTACCATTGTATTTATCAAAGTCTGGCATCTTGAATTTCTTGGGAATTGAGACATGTAGTGCCAAGCATAAATCTTTTAAATCAAGTGAACCCAAAGTGTTTAGTCCTTGAAGGGCCTTTAGTTGATCTTTTACTTCACCTAACTTTTCCTTCCATCCCTCCTTTTCAGTTGATAAGGAGGGAATGTTGAAAGTGCATGTTGAATCTTCACTTAGTTGTTCCTCCTTAGTGCTTAGAATTTGAGGATTCTATTTACTCTAAGGCTCTTCTGTCATTTTTTCTTTCTCGCCATTTTTTGGTATACTTATCTCAACATTTTTCAATGGATCAGATGTTCCTGACTCTTTCTCATTCTTTTGGGTTTAAAGAGCTATAGTCAAGGTGGAAATCATTTCCTTCAAATCTGCCATTTATGCCTCCATATGAGTTATCTGATGATTCAGATTAGATTCAGCTTTACCAGGATTGGCTGCCATCTGATGACTACGTGAGCGCGTGTTGTATGAATGCGTAGGGGGTAGCTAGTTAGGATGTTTAGACGAAGCAATATTGTATCACCTCATGAGTCCTAAAGGATTATCTTTCATTGAGATATTTTTTAGCATGATTGATGTGATGAGATCATGGTCTTTTAGGGTCATAGACTCTTAGACTAAGGTTGGCTATCTAATGCATACATCCGATAATTCATATTAGATTCAGCTTCACCGGGATTGGCTGCCATCTAACAACTACGTGAGCGCGTGTTGTATGAATGAGCAGGGGGTAGCTAGTTAAGACATTTAGACGAGGCAACATTGTATCACCTGTTTAGGAAGGCATAAAATATCATTAGTTTATATAAACATACAATTTTAAGCGGACATAGCGAGTTATCACGATGTATTGGCATAAAGGTCTTCTGCCACAAGTATCCTCTAGCTTCCTTAGGGAATTTATTATTCTATAGGGAGAATCTTGAGTTGATCATTAAATAGGAGGGACCTTGAGTCCCATCCTAGCCAAGATCTTTTTATTTAGTGAGTGTTTAGTTGGCACATGATCTTCTAGAATGAGTATCCTCTAGCCTCCTCAGAGAATCCATTATTCTACAAGGAGAACTAGAGTTGATCATTAGACAGAGGGGACCTTGAATCCCACCCTAGCCCAAGATCTTGTTATTGATCGTAAGCATGCAAAAAAACAATAACAGTAAAAGAAGCGAGATATGCTTGTATTCGATACTATCAAAATTTGGTTACAATTTTGAGTTCCTCTACTATTTGATTACATAAATTGAAGAATTCAACAATCTCTGCTAGAGGATTCAAAGGAATAATCATGCCTTCAGTACGCTTAAATGTGCTAGCAAATTTTGGGATCCTAGTGTCAGCAAAGTTGATTAAGTTACCACACCTCTTTATACATTCTTCTATCACAACAACTTGTCTGTGGTAGAGGAGTTCCCCATTAGCTAAAACTTTCCTTTCATGATTTAGCTTGTCCACAAGGCTCAGGATGGTTTCAATGCTACTGGCCCTTACAGCAACCAATTCACCCTTCTTGTTTTCTAGGAGTTGAGTAAGAATATCAACTTCCCCTTGTAATTTCTTAAGAGGGGCATTGTCTTGTAGTTTTTCTTCGAGCAACTCTTTTGTTGTAGTCATCTTAAATAGTCAAACTTGATTATTCTTCATTTTCATGTCATTCTCTTGCATAGCCCTTTTTAAGCTTTTGTTTCCTTCTTTCAGCTTCATGATCCTTTAGCGTTCTTCTAAATCTCTTCTCTTTCTCTTTTCTGTCAGTTTTTCTTGAAGTAATGCACATTTGTCTTCTAGTTGACTCATCTTTCTCTTATTTTGTGATTCCATCACAGATAACTCCTCCAGCTCCTTTTCTCTTCTTTCTAGGCACCTTGCCAACTCTTTGTTTACTTCTTGGGCATCATTTCCTATAAAGGATCTTGGGGAGAATAAGATGGATTGGCTCCTTTAATTCTTTCCTTAAGCCAATCCTTATAGCCCAGAGTTGCACCTATTTCTCGCTTCCCCAGCTCAGCCTTTCCCTTGTATACTATCTAGCTTTAAGCTTCTTTGATTTCTCAACATAAGTCCTTCCCACTATCTTCTCCATACGAGAAGTGTATGGCTTGAACTTCTTCCTGAGAGGGAACTTTTTGCAAAATACTAATTGCCTTAATACTAAAGAAGGGTTGTAGTTAATACATCCTCTTGGTCTCATGAGAGGCACATTAGAAAAGTCCCTGCAGTGATGGATAATCTCTTCATCCTCCCACCATTTTATTTTCCATAAGAGAGAATCTTCTGTTAACCATGAGAACTCCTTCCACCAATCATTTTTGTTTAGTTGAAGATGATTGGAAGCCATAAGTGGATTAATAAACTTGTCATGCCTTTCTCGGAAGTACTTTTTCTTTCCATACATGTGACTCAGCATCCATACCTCAAGTAATGCAAGACAACATTTTATTCGACCTTTCTTCTTTAGGTGGCATTGAGATAATGACATGTAGGTTTCTGCTAAAATTGTGGGTACTAGGTTAATTTGGTAGCGTTCGACTAATTGAAAGACACTGATAACTCCCAAGTCGATTATTCCTACTGATAAACGAAAGAGGATCATGCCATAAATAGCCAAGGCAAAAACCCTGTAAAAACTCTCCCAATCTTTATTTTATGCTAATCTTGCTAAACAAGCTTCCACTGTAGTCCTTTTAATCCCCTTGACCTGTACAGTGCCTACAATCTGTACTTCTTCCATGTGAACCCCTAACAGCTTTGCTATTCCTCCCTGAGAAGGTAGCCAGCTTGGATAATGGTAGATCTTATCACTCCTCTTAATTGGCATCCTAAGTATTTCCCCGTATTCTTTAAGGGTTGGGGCTAGTTGAAAATCAGAGAAAGTGAAGCATCTTAAAGAGGCATCCCGATACTGGCCAAGTTCTAAGATAGCCTCATTATGCACAGGCACGTGTAATAAATCAATGATATTTCCATACTTCATGAAACCCAATTTTACTGAACCTTGAATGTAGTGACGTAATCGAATTATGCCTTCAAGTGGTTCTACTCCTGTAATCAGTCTGATGCCCTTCCCTCTATATACCTTTCCTGTAGGAACTTGATTTAAACTTGGTTTTTGTGCCATTTAACCTTTATGCCAAATTTTCAACTGTTGGATAACTCGCTTGCCCTTCATTAAAGAAAAGAGAAGGAAGAGTTAGAAAGTATTTCCAAATGCATGCTATGCAAATGATTACATGTGCTTTCTAGCCTTGATATGAGTGATGGACATTAAGAAAAAGAACTTTACCTCCTCAAGAGATCCAATACCCCATAGGGAGGATCAAGTGCCCATTAACCTACAAACGACCCAAGCTATTATGTGGCTAAGGGTTTGGTTAAATGTTTATAACGTCTAAGGCCCATATCAAATAAAGTTAAATGCCAATGGATGATACAAGGATACCTCATGAGACATGAAAAAGTGATGACTTATGCTTCAAGTTTTGATATGGGTGATGGACATTAAGAAAAAGAACTTCACCTTCTCAAGAGATCTATTACCTCATAGGGAGAAAGAAGTGCCCATTAACCTGTGAATAGCCCAAGCCATCACACGAATGGCCCATATCAAATGAAGCTAAAATGCTAATGAATGATATAATGATACCTCATGAGTCCTAAAAGATTATCTCTCATCGAGATGTTTTCTAACATGACAGATGTAATGAGCTCATAGTCTTTTAGGGTTATAAACCTTTAGACTAAGGTTGGCCATCTAATGCTTACACCTTCCTTGTGATATATTTATATGAGGAGTGATGGTAGATACAAACTCAAGGGAAGTGATAATTGGCCGCGTGATTCTAAAGGTTTCCTTGATTATTCATGGATAACAAATAATATCATTAATAAATAAATGCCCTCCAGTGTCCTATTTTTGAAATAACTCTAGGTTGAGGGATATCTGCCTTAAGAAAGGCAGGTACTAATTAATTGTGTAGGTCAATAATTTCTATTAATATGTGCAATAGTTTCAAGGTGGTTCTAATTCTCACAGATAAAGGTCTCCTAACTGCCCCCATCGTAAAGATAAAGACCCCATTTGACAAAATTGACCTTCAGGGAGTTCTAAAAACCCCACAGGGATCAATGTCACCAAATGAGTAACAGCTAGGATGAAGTCTTTATAGTAACCTCAGGGGGTTCTGAAAACCCCATAGGGAGATCGCTAGAAACTTCCACTCGCCTAAGGAACTCACAGACCCAGGTATAGGGCTAAAAATGTGTGTGAGGAAAATAGTGTATGTGTTCAGTGTGTGTAGAGAGCATACCAACCTGTGGGCCTTGGTTCTACCCAACCCTCATTTGCAAAGCAAATCACAAGATAGATAGAAAAAAAAAGAATAAACAAATAGAATAATAAAGAATTTAATAAATAAAAATAAATATTCACAAAAAAATAAAAAGGGTGCTTAAAATAAAATTAAGGCCATATTATTTTTAAATACTTAACTTAAATAAGCTTGACTCTCAAACCATCCCCAATGGAGTCGCCAAGCTGTAGCGCCCGAAATTTGCAATATGACGTGCTAGCATTAGAGGAGAGAGCATGCAATCATTTCAACCTTCAAAATATCACCATAAAAAAAACTATCAGTGAAGTAATGGGTTCAAATATAGTAATATCAAATTGTTGGGATCACGTGAGCATTCATTGAACATAGAAGGAAACCAAACAAAAACATGCCTAGAGCTTTGTATGTAACTGCCCCAATCTCATGGATATGTTCATTGGCAAGCATCTAGACATGTCATGAAGAATATTATGTTATTCCAACAAATTTCTAATTCTCAAAACCCGTGAAAGAATAAGAAGGAGCAATGAAATGAGAAATCAAATTAGCACTCTACCTTTCATTCTTACTTTCCCAAAATTCTTCTCAAATTCTTTTGTCTTTTCTCTCCTGATTTTTTTGTGTCTTTACTTCAACCATTGCACTCCTATTTATAGTCTAAAGGAAGGATTTTCTTCATAAATGCTCCTTCTTTTTTGAATTTTAATTTTTGAATTTCTATTTTGTATTTTATGTTAAAAACAACCGAACTTGACTTAATCACCATCAATGAGATTTTTTTTAAATTTACTTTTTTTATTTTTATTTTTTATATTTTCTATTAATAAAACTTCCTAGCTTGACCTAATCACTATCAATGGGATTTTTTTTTAATTTTCATTTTTAAATTTTTTTTATTTTCCTCATATAAGCAATTCCTAATTTAAACCTATTAACTTAAATGAGAGATTTTTTTTTCATTTATTTATTTATTATTTTCCCTTAATGAATGACAATGCCAATCATCATCAATCAAGGGATTTATTTTAATTTTCTTTTATTTTATTTTATTTTTTCCCTACAAGAAATTTCATAATTTAAACCTATGAATGAGAGATATTATTTTGTATTTTTTTCCTTAATGAATGAGAGATATTTTTTTGTATTTTTTCCTTAATGAATGACAATTCAAAGTTGTACTCCAATCATCATCAATAAGAGGACTTTTCTTTCTTTCTATTTTTATTTTCGTTTTTTTTTATTTTCCCTTAATGAATGACAATGCTAATTTGGACAACAATCATCATCCATAAGAGGAGTTTTTATTTTCGTTTTTCTTTTATTTTTTTCCTTAATGATAATTGCCAATTTGGACACCAATTATCATTAATAAGAGGATTTTCTTATTTTTTATTATTTTCGTTTTTTTTGATTTTCTTCTTTCATTCTCTTCACAAGTAGTTTTCTAATTTAAACCTATTAACATAAATGAGATTTTTTTTTATTTTTATTTTTCTTCTTTTTTTAATTTATTATTTTCCCTTAATGAAAAGCAATGCCAATCATCATCAATGAGGGGATTTATTTTAATTTATTTATTTATTTATTTTCTTTCAATGATGATTGCCAATTTGGACAATAATCATCATCAATTATTTTTGTATTTTTGAGTGAGGCTCAGAAAAAATAGGGTGTTCATAATGACATATTTCAGCCAACAAAGTTCACCCTCACAAAACCAAACAAGGAAGTCTTCCTCACAACGTTGAAGAAAATAAAAGTTTCATATGGGTATTCAAGCAACATTTCATGATGTATTGATATGTAGGCTTGAAAGGTTGCTGGCCTAAAGAGTCATGACTCATATGTTCTTATGCAACAATTACTTCTGCTAGCTATAAAGAATGAACTTCCTCCCAATGTGTCAATCGTTTTGGTGGAGCTTTGTTCTTTCTTTCGGAAGTTGTGTTCCAAAGTTTTGATCGTTGAGGAGCTCGATCAGCTGCAGTCTAAAATCATTCTTGCGCTTTGTTATTTAGAGATGATCTTTCCTCCATCCTTTTTCACTGTGATGGTTCGCCTTACTATCCACCTTGTTCATGAAACAAAGCTCACTGGCCCAGTTCAATATCGATGGATGTATCCTATTAAGAGATACTCATTTTACATATATGTATCATTATTAGTTCCTATATTTGTTAGTCGCCCTTTTTAGCATTTTGTATCATTTTTCCCTTCTTCACTTTGTAGGTTTCTTGGCAAAATGAAATCTTACATAAGGAATAAGGCGTGGCTAGAAGGTTCTATAGCTGAAGGTTATATAGGAGATAAGGTCCTGTATTTATGTTCAAGGTACTTTGATGACATTGAGACGGCCTTCAACTGATCACCTCGTGTAGATGATTGTCCTAAATCTGCGCCAATAAAAGGAGAATTTATCCCTCATGTTGGTAAACCAGTTAGAGGAACTGAGAACTTCAAACTAATGGCAACTGAAAAGTTGCAATCACATAGACATATCTTGTTTAACTGCACTCAAGTTGAACCTTTCCTTCAGTCAGAATTGTACACTCATATGTTATTCTATGTCTTTCGTAACATTTTGTACTTACATTTCATGATCAGCGGCTTCCCATGATTTATTGAGGGAATTCAAAAGTCATGTGAAGCGTCAACTCAGGATCCGTACACAAACATCATCCGAAGTTGACAACAAGGTCCCTAGAGAATTCCTAAGCTGGTTTACTCGTAGAATACTCAATGACAACAACCCGCACTTACCAGATTTCAGAGATCTCGCAATCAGCCCTCTTGACCATGCAAAGCTATTTACAACATACAATGTCAATAGTTTCAAGTTTGCATGGTTTCATGAGATCAAGGATTGCAAACTCAAGGACAAGGACTTATGCGAGCAGCAGTGATGCTAACATGTAGTTTGGAGGCGTCCCTTACTATGCAAAGCTTCTTGATATCATTGAACTTAATTACTAAGGTCATTTCACTGTGACGTTGTTCAAGTGTTTGTGGGCAAATACCACTATTTCTTAGGGACTCATACTGGTCATTCTCAAGATGATGAGCAGTATATTCTTGCCTCAGAGGCACACCAAGTTTATTATATAGAGGACAAGAGGCATAAGATTGGCATATGGTTGTTCATGTAAAGCCTCGTGACCTTTACGACATGGGTGATGGACGGTGATAACATTGCCTTTGAGAGTGAGCCGTTTCAGCCTGACAATTTCAAAAAAATCTTCCCGGAAGGCGATCACAATTTACCTATAGTTCGGTGCATTTTTTTAAGTTCACTTCATTTAAATTTACTTTTTGTACAAAATAATACCACATTAACAATTTCTTCACACAGTTTTTGTAGGGATGGCGAGAAAGAATTATTAAACAAATTTTTCTTTTATTTTTTTTAAATCTTAATGTATATTTTTGTAAAAAAAAACTAAGAACAATATTTGTAGTGGTTATATAACCACTACAAAATCAAAAGAAACCACTACTAAAGTAAAAACCACTACAAAAACTATCACATTAACCGCTACAAGTGCTACATAGATCCCTATAAATACCCCACCATACCTCTTTTCAAACACTCCCTCATTTCTTTCAACCCTACATATCTTTCATTTTCTCTCATTTACAAATTTTGTTCTATGCGCTGCGGAGCTAAACAAGGTGATCAAATATAGTCAAAAGTTTTTTAATTCTTTCATTTCATTTTTTTTTCTCGCATAATATTTATTCTCACTATTTTTATTTTTTACGGATATTCAAGGACATTTTCTCACCGTTTCCTATTTTCCTTACATCATGATAACCACATTCTAGCACACAACATAATAATTTCTTATTACATATATATATCCTCAATAATATTACCAATATAAAGTTTATACTTATTCCACATAATTAAATCATAATAATTAAATAATATCTACTATTAACTAAAATACTTAAATAATAAAATATTTAATCTAATATTAAAAAAACTGACACAGATACTTTTTTTTTAATTTCACAAAAATTTATAGCGATTTTAATAAATTAAATGCTTAAAATAAAAAAAAAAGGAATTAAATTTCTGGCGCCAAATTTAAAATTTCATTTGATATTAGTAGTGCTTTGTTTTGGCACCATTTATTTAAAAAAAAAACAGCTTCAATGTAGTAGTGGTTATATAACCACTACTAATATAAGATCCAAAATTCCATTTTTCATTTCCCGCCACTCAAAATTTTGGCACTAAATTTTTTAGCGGTTACAAACATTGCCAGAAAATGTATTTTTGTATGAGATAATTGTAATAGTTGGAATGAACCGCTACAAATATAGTAGCGGTTTAGTTCATTGAGTAGTGGTTATTAGTAACTGCTGCAAAACTATTTGCAATAGTGGATTTTGTAGCGATTTTGTCAACCGCTACTAATGTCTTCTATAGCAGTTAAAACTGCACCAATACATCTTTTTAACCACTACTAAACCATGATTTTTTTTGTAGTATCTTCATCAAATGGCATTGTTTCCCGAGAGTCAATTTATTTGACTCCTTGGTTAGCTAAGTGTCAATTTTGTTATTGACAGGGGTATTCTTGTGAGGTTCCTACTAGGTAATTAGTTTTGTATTTTTGCATTGTCTAGCGTATGTTTTAGTTTTAGGTTTGCATACCATTTTGTCTCATTCTTAAAGGAAACGGTTTTGAAAAAAAAAACAAAAAAGATCTTTGTTTCCATTTGTCTAGGGTTTAGCTTAATTTGGTGTCAGGTTTAGCTTCATTTTTTTTTGTGTCTTTACTGTTTCTAGCCTCTAGAACTTTATTATGGACTATTTGATAGATGCTTGCTGTTAAAATATTGAGTTATGTTGTGATCAAGCTGAACTTTATGGACTTAAGGAGGACCTTTGGTGCAATGTCTTGAATTTGTGTCAAAATCTGGATTTTTGCTTAAACTATCATTCGAAAGATTTGCATCCATCTCTGATATTCTGCTTCTAGTTCCCAATTGCCTTGTGTTTTATTTTGTGTGGTTTGTTAGCAGTCACTTTGCATTTTATCTTAAGAAAACAATAAAAAAAATTGTAATAACCCGAATTTTGGGATTGGAGGCTTGGGAATAAGCCTAAATTAAGTGGACTGCTAAGCCCCAATTTAGCAAGAGCCCAAATTTATCCCCTAATAATTCTAATATCTTTGGGGTATTAAGAAAGTAAAATGATGAATTTTGGAGAAAGTAATTATGTTTTTGGTGAAATCGCCTATGAGGTAGTGAGTTTGTCATGTGGTTTTGAATGATCAAATGATGAGCAAAAATTATGAAATTTTACAGTATGAAAGTAGACATCTTAAGCTTTAATTTGATATTTCATATGACTCAAGTAGAGCTATATACAAAAAAATATTAATTTTTGAATTCAGCACAAAAAAACTGTGAAATTTCTGGAACAATATGCAAAGATTGAAATTCTGGGAATTTTGTGATTCCATTTAGCAAAATTCTATATTTTTTGTTGGAACTAGACTCAATAAGGGTTCTGTAGGCTTTGGAATCACTCCAATGTGATTTTGCTAGAATTAGTTATGATTTTTCAAAGTTTGGGTTGAAATCTGCCAGAATTTTGTAAAAATCCGAAAATTGGGAAATTATCAAATAAATGAAATATGATATTAGATATTAAAATAAAAGGTGATCATCTCCTTCCAGCAGCCATAACTGACGAAATTTTCAGTTTTAGAGAGAGAGAAGAGTTGAGATTTTTAGAGAGAGAAGGAGTGGAAAAAACTTGCAAAGGTAAGTGATTTCTTCGGTAAATCAATTTCTAATGCGTATAACTCCATTCCTAAGCTATTCTCCTATGTGATTCAAGGTTTGGAAGCTTAAATTTGCTTGTTGAAGTGACTTAGGGTTCAGCCATATCAAGGGAGAGCTAGTGGGAGCTTGAGGTAACTTCCAAACTCTTGTATATTGACTATTCTGACTGCTGTGGGCAATTTAATCGGTGAAATTTCGCCAGATTGCCATTGGTTGTAAAAATGGAAAATGGGCTTCCCCAGGGGTTATGCTGCCCAAATTGATACTAAATGGTAGTTGTAACCTAATGGAATAGTCAATAAAGTGGTTAGGAGTATAAAGGAACATGTTTACGGAGCTGAAACCGAAAAACCCTGATTTTCCCTGGAGTTCTTATAAGTTTAGCCAGCTCTAGAAATGGGTCTTAGAGTTAGATTTTCAATGATTTTATGATTCCATTGAGTTTAAGAGGAAAAATTAGGTGGGGTTACAGTTGGTACTTTTTCAGAAAAGGCCGAGAAAGCATAATTACGAAAATGCCCCTAAAACACTTAAATAAGGGCTGCTAAGGGCAATTTCATCTTTTGGCAGTGAATTTGGTAATTCCAAGTCTGGAAATGGATTCCTTGGATGAAAATATGTTAGGATAGCCCTAGTAAAAAATTTGGAAAAACGTGCCATCGGGTCGGGTACTGCGAGGCCGGGCCGGGGTCCCGGGGGTATTTTGGTAAATTTTCACCATAGACTAATATAACCACAAGAAACACTATGGAAGTGTCTAAAATGATACTTGGATAGGTTATGACATATTTCTTGTACATTTAATATTTTAGGACCGAATCGGGAGTCGAAAATCGACTCGTTTCATGAGGCACACAAAAAGGGGTCGATAGAACTCGAGGTAGGGACTACTATCTCTCATATACTATGTGACTATTTGTATGATGCGTGTTACTGTATTTTGTGATCTGAACACGTGCTGGAGGCACATTACTTAGCTGTGGTCCAGGACCTAGCTGAGGTACACTAGTCTTACCAAGCTGTAGTCAAGGACTCAGCTGAGGTACATGAAGGGGTTTCAACGGGTTAGTTGCCCCTGAATTTTGTGTACACACACGGATGATGAGTTTTCATATTGATACGGTGCATTGCATATTTAATTTTCGTATTTTATTTGTTGATCGTATGTTTCTACTGAGATTCCTTGGAATCTCAACCCTTTTTCTAATCCAAATATCTCAGCGGGTGCCAATGGCTCGAAAGCCAAGGATGCAGAGAAGGAAAACTGACGGGCACGTTTTCCAAGATGAATACAATAGTTGTATATAGTCTGTATGTGAAATAGTTTTGGAACCTTCTGTACATATTTGTCATTATTATCGATTTATGCTCTGTTAATGACTGTCTGTAAACAAATACTTATTATTAGTATAACTGTACTTTTCTGTTTACCTATAGAACTTGTTCATTATTGCCCTACACATATCAAAATGGAAATGAGTGTTGAGAAAAATCATTTTTTAAAACTTTGCTTTGGGTGCCATTAGCATCTCTGTTGTTGATTTTTTTTATAGTCTTTCTGGTAGAGTGCTCAGTTTGTTTGGTTAGGCTTTTCCTAGAATTGGTCTTGTGCTGAATATTCACTACCATGTTCTTATTTAGTGATTCCTGAGTGTTAATTTGAATCTGGCATAAATTGAGCTTGCCTTGCTGTATTTTCTTTTTGATTAAACCTAATCTTATATGCTTGCATTTTCAATGAAGTTCTATAATGCATTTTGCTTTGAATCTATTTAAGCTGCTCTTTCACTTCTCTATCCATAATTGCATCTGATTTGGGAGAAAGAATTGTTGTGGTTGTATTGCTCTGAAATTGCACTTGCCTTAGATTAAGTTCATGCTTCATAATTGCTATTTGCACACTTAATCTCTCTTATACTTGGTGATGCTTCTACCATATTCTTCTATATCGTCATTAAAGTGCTGTAAATAAATCATCAATGTGTGACTAGCTTGTCTAAAAATTTGTTGCTGGTATAGACTGTGACCTTTGAAGATTGAAATTTAAATATGTGATTGTTCTGTACTACTGTTAAAATTGGTTCATTAAACATGCTGCTGGAATTAGATTCTATTTCTGTTATCATTCTGACTTTTTGCTTGTTAACTTGATATTGAGAATATATATTTACCTGTGCATAACTTGAATTCATCCATTGAGAAATCTGTGAAACTATCCACTGCGTGGATAAGATTTTTGAACAACCACTTGTCTTGCAATTTCTCATTACTTGCTGAAAAGCTCTTGCTATAACTGAATTCTTGTGAGTTGTTATTTCTCTCACATGATTGTTGTGCTACATTCAATTCTATTGCATTCTAATTGAACCGAGTGTTTTTGCGAGACTAAGATTAATTTTTGCTAGCACTTCACCCTGAAATTGTGAACTTAATCTGCTTTTTTTTTATATGAGCTGTGATTAAAGTTGATTTTGCCTACATGCTTGCTGTTTCCAAAAATATGAGCTTGAGATTACTGTACACCAACTTTAAAACCTTTCATTTGAATTAACAGTCATATCTAGTTTGACTTCATTCATTTAACCTATGACTTGTGCATATTTGCTTAGTCTTGACCTTCCTTTTACTGTTACAAAGTCTTAAAGAGCATGGTGACACTGAATTCTGATTGCATTTTGAAGTGAATTTTGCTGCTATGTTACTCTAAATTTTGAGATTGTCTCAATTAGATTTACTTTAGAAAATTTCTAAAGATTTTCACTTGTTCTAGGATAGATTGAGTGCCTTGCATAATATCATTTCTATACAAGCTAGCTCTGCACTTGAACCTTGAGTATTTAACTGAATATATGGTACAAATTAATTAGATTTTTGTTGAAATTCGGTTACCTCTTCACTTGAGCTTGCTGGAATTATTCAAAAATTTTGCCTAGAAAATTACAAGCTTTAGTGTCCTAAGGTTTTAGGTCATTCTAAGCAAGACCAATAGCATGCTATTGTGTGTGGTGAATTTTTGTCAAATTCCATTGTTTTGGCCACTTTTCAAATTTTTCTTTATTTTCTAGAATTTTTTTCAGATTTTTCATTAGGTTAGTTTTTTATTTATTTTTTCTTTCTTTGATTTATTCCAATTTTTAGGATTCACTTGCAACTCTAGGAACTTAGAATTCATTAGGATTTGTTTGATTGCAATTTGAAAGGCTTGGTTTAATGATAATGATGCTTTTGAGTTTAGGTTCAAAACTAATCCTCCCATGCATTCCTTTTTAAGGAATGATAGAACATCAAGCTCTTAATTCTTAGATGAATCTTATGGCACTTGGAGACATGAAGCACATTCTAATCTCACATATTCTCAAAAGCTTGATGTACTTCAATAAGAGTTGGATTCCCTCCGAGCACAAATAAATTTTCAAGAAAGAGCGTATGAATCTCAACCGCCTCAGTATCTCCACCCACATTGGAACAATCTTGTCCACAACCCCCTATTTTGACCACAACCCCACCTTCCAATCACATCAATCCCACTTCAGCCATACTTCTTCACCATGCATATTCCATCAAGAATCACCCACTCCGCTATACCATAAACCATCATCTCCATTTCATCTTCCCTCATTTTCACCTACTTCTATGCCATGTACAACTCCATATGAAGCACCTTCTCCATCATTCTATGAACCTCCAACACAATCCTTTACATTTCAACCTAGTGGACTTGATGTTTTCCTCATATTGCCAAACATGTATGATCGAACCCTGGCTTTAAAATGAATATATGATGAGCTCAAGGTTGAACACTATCAGTTATTCATTTTGAAAGAAGCAAATGTGATTTTCAAGGAGAAGGAAGAGTAATTTGAGGAGATACAAGACTTCATCAATGCGTTTGTTGACTATGTGCTATGGATAAAGACCGGAGGAGGTGGAGAAGCTCCCTGGACCTATACTCAAATGATGATGAAACCAAAGAGCAAAAGCCAAATGCCTCTTCACAAGTGGAAGATTCCATACCTTCATTCCCTACTACCATAAAATATGTCAAGAAGAAGCAAGTACATTTTCAACTACCAGAGGAGCCACTTCCAAATAATGGTAATATTCCTCCTCTGCTTGAAGAAGATGACCTTCCTCTTAGTACTATTCCTAATGTTGTAAGTGATAATGAGGTGGATGAAGAAATTGTGGTCGAATCCCTCCATATGTTTTATATTGAAAATTCTCACTGTGATATTTCTAATAATAGTTTTGTAGTTGATGATGTTGCTTGCATAGTCCATGCTTTCTATGTGTGATGAACATTCTCTTTTCCTTAATTCTAAGAGTGATGAACATATTAAGCATGTCATTGTGGAGAATGATGAATTATGCTTGGATGTTCAAATTGTGGTGAAGTGTGAACTGATGATAGCTCAAATGATTGTTTGAGTGATGTTTGCTTACATGATTCTTCCTCTCTTTCAAGTGTTGGCAAGCAAGATGTAGATTTTAGATGCTACTGAACTTAATAGAGAAGTCATTTTTCCCTCTTCTTTAGACTCTTCTTTTGTTTATTCATATGAAAGGAAAATCATGTGTGTTAATTGTTTGGAAATTGATAGTTGGCTTTCTACTTCACATGACGTTGATCCTTCATCTAGTTCAATTGATAACATCAAAGTGCATACTACACTTGATAAAGGCCTTGACAATTGTGCACATTTTGATCCCTCTGAATTGCTTGTTTTAGATACTTCAATAAGGAAAGATTCAATGATTTTGAATGATAAAATCATAAATGAAAATGAATCTTTCCATTTAATTCTTTCTTGTGATTTGCCACTCGATATAGAAAATGAAAATACTAGTTCTAAAATTTCGGGTGGTGATAGCTTGATCAATTCTCTTTCTTCTTCCACTCGTTTACCTCTCAACTCTAGTGATTGCAAAAGTGATGTAATGCACTCCAACACTAAGTTGGATTCTACATTTTTTCCCATTGCAAACACAAGAGGATTTTGAAACTATGACTACTTGTTTGGTTCCTACTGAAGGGAACTAAATTGATTTTCTTGAGTATGATTCGTACTTGGAAAGTTTTGTTCTTAACATGTTTGCACAATACTCTAGGTCTCTCCATGTTTATATCTTTGGATTGGGTACTGCTTTTGGATTGTCTTTTTTGCAAGCATACAATTGGAAGGATCATTTGCAACACCAATCTCCACCCTACATTCTCGGACTTCTTTCGATTGATCCTAAACCACCACCACCTAAGAAAATCAAGCAAGGAGAAGTGTGCATCATAAAGGCCATCATGTTTCTCATATTGGATGAGAACTTCTCCTTCAATTTCTTTAAAAGATTCTAACAATGGTTTTCTCTTTCCTTACTTATTGTCTTCCTAATTTTTATGATACTTTGGACTTAATTTTTGCATGAGGAAGATAAGTGTGGGGGAGGGGCATAATCCAATGGTAGAAAGGTAGATTTCTTTTGTTATTCACCCCTTAAGCTTTGAGCTCTTATCATTCCTTTGCCCTTAGGCTTTGCATTGAGGACAATGCAAGATTTAAGTGTGGGGGGGATTAGGATGTAGGTCTTGTGTGTTTTATTGTGCCTAGTTGCAAAAATGTGTCATTTTCAAAAAAAAAATTTGGAAAATTCTTGATCCAAACCACACCCTTAAATATTTGCCACTCCTTGATTTGGAAATTTGTCTAAATACTTGTGGGAATTGCTTATCCTCTTGGTTGATTTTTAATGAAGTGACTGGTTGTTACTTAGAGTTAGCTTTAGAATTAGTTGAGTTAATGTATTTTGATTAGGCTAATGTTTAATTCATCTTTGTTAATGTACATTTGAAAAGAAAACCTTTGTTGGACGGATTTTGAGCCTAATTTCAATTCATTAATGTGTTTGCCACCTATTCTAGTATACCTCTAGAGCTTGTTTAAATTCTTTTCCAAAATCACATTTGCATTTAGATTAATGAATATGATAGAGGCATTCATTTCATCACCCTTTATCCCAAACACAAACTCTGTACACTAATCCATTGTGAACCTCATTTGAGCCCTTCACATTCCAAAATCTATCATTTATTAACAAGCACTAAATATGCATCCCATTTGCATTACATTGACATCCAAACATCATTGAATTGCCATTAATATTGCAGGTATGAAGAAATGATATTTACATACATTATATATGAAAAAAAAGAATTAGAAGAAAATGCATGAAAAAACAGAAATTAAAGAAAAAAAATATCATAAAACAATAGGGAAAAAAGTAGGGAAAAAAAGAAAATAAAAAATAAGGCATTTGTTTTATTTGCAAGGAGATGTGGTTTTTTTTAGCCTAAAGTTAAAAAAAAAAAAAAAGATGCTATTATACACATTTGTGCATATATAGTACTCGTTTCATTATCCCTTCCATTATTACAACCCTTTTAAAAGTCCCCTTAATTCATGAGTCTAGGTGCTACATAGGGGTGGAGAGAGAAGAATTTCTACAAGCATATGGTAGGATCTAGTCTAAGTGGTGTTGAGTGAAACACTTGAATTCTTGTGAGATGAGTTAAACACTTGAATCCTTGAGTATTCTCTTAGATATATTTCTTTGATTATTTGTGCATTAATTTAGTCAATTTCATTATCCGATGCTAAACCTTGTGTTAGCTTAATTAGTGATTATTGATTAATTCATTGACTCTAACCTTGACCATTTGAAGTTTTCATTTGTGTTTAGTTTTGAATTAATTAGTGTTTTGCCCAAGAGTGCAAAAGTTTAAGTGTGGAGAAATTGAAATTTTTCTATTTTTATTATATATTTTTCTACTTTAATTGGGGATTTTGTCATAATTATTAAGCTTAAAATGTCTTTCTTGAGATAAATTGATATTAGGAATAAATACATTAAATTAGGAATAAAAAGGGAAAATTTGTCAAAACAAATTATAATTACTCTTAATCATTGATTTTTCTGAGAATATTTGATGTTGGTTTAATTGTTTTTCATTATAGGCGCTTAAAAAATTGGATTAAATTTGAAAATGAAAGTTTGGGGCTCGAATTTCCGAAATGACAGTTTGGTACCACTAATTTTGGAAATGCCAATTTAATCCACCTGAAAACTTCAGCCTATTGGCCCTCAAAAATAGGTCAGATTTTCATCAGTTGGGAGTTAGATTCCAGAGGAGAGAGCCACGAACGATTTGCTCCGGAGCTTCAGACCTCCGTCATCTTCACCTTCACCTCACCTTCGCCGGCCACTGACTGCTCCGTCTGCCACCATCTTGGCCGGCGAACTTCTTCCATCTCTCCATCTCAGCCTTCCTTTATCTACTCCAAACCTGAGCTGCAGTGAAGAAACAGAGCCACACTGGACAGAACCTTCACTTCATTATTGCTTTCATTCCTTTTGACCTCTTCATCCATTTCATCACCATTCTTCATCTACTTCAATACCCACTTCGTTTTTTTTTTTTTTTTGCACCTTTACCAAATCCGAAGCTGAAACTCTAATTTCATGGATGTCTTAGGTTCTGGACGATTTATTTATGGTTGTATTTGGCTCCATGAGATGCTAGGAGTTTCAACTCTTGAAGATGGTAAAGATGACATGATCTTCAAGTGCTATAAAGGAAAGTTCTAGTTTTTAGCTTGACTATTTATTTATTTATGATTTCCTTAATTTTAGGAGTTGTAATTTGTAGTTAAGACTATAATTTTTGGTTTAATCTTTGTTTGAACTAATTTGTGTTTTGGATTGATTGATGTTGAACCTTGTGCTCATCAATATATGTGATTACATATATATTTCATTGTAATTCTTTTGATTCTCTATTATCTTCTATAGTATTGTTGGGATATTGAGTTGATTTTTGAAGTACATTGGAACCAATTGCATCAATCAATTCACAATCACACACTAAGAGTGTTTAATAGCATCTTAAGAGTAGGGATTCCTCTCTTTTGGTTCTAGACTTATCAATTGATGAGGTCTACTACTTTAAAAAACTTAGTGATTTCATAAATTGCATACAAAGTGGTTTCTAATAGTATTTTAAGAAGTGATTATTTTCAAGGCCTAGAAATAGTAATTGATTAATGCACTAGACTCAATGGTGTTTGAGATTTGGTATTTTGAGGGACTTTGATTGCAATTGCTAGTGTTTTGTATTGAGTTTCGATTAGAGGGGTTAAACTTTACTCGGTGTGGAAGTGTTTAATCAAACTAACTCAAATTTGTTCAAAGGGTCTTTTGGGCATTTTTGACTAACTTAGCAAATTGAACTCCCATTATTATGTGTTGAACTATGATTGCCATTGCAAGTCATTTTCAAGAGATTCACTTCATACATTCCTATTTCTATTCCTTCATATCGAAAAATTGCCAAAAATATTGTAATTTAGGACCTTTATCTTCATTGCATTATAGTTGTAGTTTCAAAATCACAATTCCCCATTTTCCCTAGTTAATTGCATTTTTATGACATTTAGTCTAGCTTAGGATTCCAAATAAAGGCTCCTCAAAGTGAAACAACCCGAGTTATGCTATATTACATTGCTTGGATTTATTTGTTGATTGTTACGACAAAAGTCTTCATCAAAGAGCCACTTCAAAGCTCTCAATGAGAGTTTATGGAGTCACAAACATAAACATCTATCAATCTATGACCCAAAACTACTCCAAAGTCTTAAAGCTACTTCTACAAAATCAACGTTGTTTATACTAGCTATACAAAATGAAGTCTTTTCTATTAAAATTTTACATTGGCTAAACATAGAAATTATTTTATACATACCACAAAAAATTTAAGTATAAGATTCATACTACGTATAAATACACTATATATTTATGTGGGTATTGAGAACAATGGGTGATTGGTAGAACATTAAAAAAATATATTTTGAAAGGATATATGCACAAGACGCAACTAAAGGGCAAAATGACACTGGACACTTACTTAGTATTATATTAATGAAGAAAAGGGAAGGGGTGACAGTTTTTTTTTTTTCTGTGACAAAAAGAAAAAAAGAAAGGACTAAAGGACACACACACACACAGAGCACTACCTCTTTTATATCTTATTGATACAAATAGAGAGGAGGAAAAGGTAAAAATCTGGGATGGGTTTCAAAAAAAAAAACAATATAATGAAAATCCTATATAGACAATAATGATGTGATGGCCTGGTGTGAGGGAAAGTAAAGATAAGATATGAGAGCTTACAACATGGAAAGAATAAAATGATGAACAATAAAAATCAGAGCAATGGAGATCTTGAGGAACGATCAAGTGGAGTTGGAGAGAGAGAAATGAGTGAAACCTAAGAGCCTACAGCTCTTAAAGGGTGAAACTGTGAGAGAGTATTTACCAGGGGAGAGGATTTAGGGTTGGAGTTTACTTTTTGATTAAAATAATATATATATATATATATATATATATATATATATATTTTCAAGCATCATTTTTTTTTGTTCTATTAATTACTTTTCCATAAAAAGGTAAGTTTACACGCATACACATTCATATGCTTAAAATAATTATTTTATGGAGTTTTTTTTTTCATTTCCATATATTTTTTTATAGAGTAATTTTTTTTGGAACTTGATTATTTTTTTAAAATATTTATTTATTCTAACTCTTTCACCAAATAAAACTTAGGTTACAATTAACTCTAAGTGCTAAAAAAAAGATGTTACATTATTTATATTTTTTAATGTTTAATTTATGATTATGACTTTATCTGCTTATTTATTTGATTGTGTTTTGTGTACTTGTGGTTGTGGACTTGTGATTGACTAGTGGTTGTGTGTGGACATTAGTTTTGATTTGGACTTGTGTCTTAGTATTTGTGTTTTGTTAAACATAGATAATGTTTGATATTTTAACTTAGTTTTAATAATATTTATATTTTAAATTAGGTATTTTAGTCTTCAAGCATATAGGAAGAAAAAAGGTGCTAAATGGGCCAGAAGCTCGCGGACCAGCCTGTGGGTTTTAACTAAACAAGACGGGCCTACAAAATCTGTAATTTTTTTGTGCTCAAGCCTAAACGCTGAAGAGGAGCCTAGATAGTGGAGAAGAAATGAAAAGGCTAGATATTTTTGCCCCTAAAGCTAAAGAGAAGCATACTGATAGTGAAGCATAATTAAATGTCGTTGACGATTATGGTCATGCAGAAGAAAATGACAATGTTATTCATATTGTTTAGTGTTTAGTTTATGATTATGACTTTACCTACTTATTTATTTGATTGTGGTTGTGGACTTGTGGTTGTGGTCTAGCGGACTTGTAATGGTTGTTGGTTGTGGAATTGGACATTAATTTTGGTTTGGACTTAAGTCTTAATGTTTGTATTTTATTAAACATGCATAATGTTTGATTTTTTAACTTAGTTTTAATAATATTTATATTTTAAATTAGGTATTTTAATCTTCAAGCTTATAAGAAGAAAAAAAAATGTTAAACGGACTTGAAACCGGTGGACCAGTCCGTGGGCTTCACCTAAACGGGCCGGGCCGCCAATATTAGGGGTGTTTTGTCCTCAGACCTAAACGGGCTGGTTCGTTTTCCTAGTACTACCATGTATTAGTTGGACTAATTACAAATATAATAAATATCTTTCAAAAAAGTATAACATTTACCAATTACATATATCTATGCATTGAAATAACTAATCACTAGAAGAAATACAAAAGAGCTCCATTCCCACATAGAGAGATCATGAAAACGTTAGAGCAACAATGAATTAAAAGATTTTAAATCAATCGAGACTCACCGTTAAATAAACGTTGTCACCAACGTGGGTTGGCACAAGTGGTAAAGGGCTTGTATTCCCTTAAACACTCTAGTCCCGGGTTTGATCCTTAGGGCGGCGTGTATGGAGAAAATTCACTTGGGAGGGTCCCCCTATCTTGGACCAGATAATACCTGAAGGACTAGTCATCAGGCTCGTTCTAGTGGATACTTTACATAGCAAAAAAAAACTTTGTCAGCAATAATAGTCACCCAAGGAAAAAAAAGTCCCTGCAACAATTAAAGTTTCAACTCCTATAAGCCCGAACACAAACATTATGTCAAACTGGGCCACAGTTACAGAATAAAGCCCATGAATATTATGATGGGACCCTGTTCTCTTCATTTTCTACGATATGCAGAACGAGGGCTTTTTTTTCAATTCTGTCAAAAAAAAAATTTTTGTTTCTAATGTTAAAATCACAATTTAACCCTTGTGAAAAAGATATTTAATTAATAGTAAAAGTTTATTAGATTGTAATGGATGCCACGTAGGATGTCATATGCCATATCAATCTGACGTGGTAATTTATGTCTAACAGAAAACAGTGAATTGACGTTAGTGAGGTTCATAGTAAAAAAATTAAAAATTAGGGAGATTAAGTTTAAACTTTGAAATTTGAGGGGGTCATGTGCAACTGACTCAAAGTTCAACGAAGGTTTGTATAATTTAACCTTATTATTATTACTCCATAAGGTCAATAATATAGGATATATTTAGAAAGTTGATTTTTTTTTTATTTGATAGAAAGTCGATTTTGATCCAAAATATAAGTTATATATGTTATATTTGTCAATCTTTTTCTAATTTACCCTTACTAATACTCCCTCAACAATAATAAAGAATTAGGAGAGGGATGAAGTGAATGAAGAAAGATGACTAAGGTATTTTAGAAAATACATGTCATCTTAATTAATTTAATTAACTTTATTAATCAAATCAAATTATGTAAATATATCTTATATTAAGGATTGAAAGAAGTATTATATATTTGTGTAAAAGCAAACACCACATTGAGGCTCGCTTGCAAGCCCAATTAAGGAACTTGTATCAGATTCAAACATTGCTGGGTCCAATTGAGGGTAACTCTTCTAAAAATATTTTTTTGCATTTACATACAAACTTAAACTCGAGATGTCATGTTTAACCGTTAAAACCCCTTCCTTTAAAACCAAGCCTATTTGATCAAACAAGCCCGATATTGATCTTAATTTTTGAGTAGGCTACAGCGGACTTTAACACAAATTTCATCCTTAATCTTCAAAATTTTACTGGTGATGAGAAGATTGGACATTTGTCCCAGAATTTCTCTTTTTCCATGCGATCACTTGTGAGGTAAGTGCTATATGAACTCGCCATCCAGAAATATGCCTACTTTTAATATAAATTGACTTTACAAAATTTGACATGCTAATATTGTGTGGGGTCTACCAACAACTATGAAGTTTTTTTTAATGAAAACTATGTACAAGTATCTCAAAAGAGATCTACAGTCAACATGAGTTCAGCAGATCAGGTTTGCTTAGTCCCCACCATCCTCTCTAGAAAGGGTGGTGGGTGATCAAGATTACAAAAAACACCAACAAGATTATGAAACACTCTAGCTAAATGGCCAGCCCTGGTGTTATCCTCACGAGGTACCTATCTAATAAGAACTAACCAATTCCTTGACAATACACATCGAACATCATGCACAATGTCCCTATAAGGATGGTTGACATCACAGCCTCTCGTAACCAAGTTAATTGCTTCCCCATAATCGGATGCAAGTTGTACTTTTTTTATGCCCTTTGTTCCAGCAAAAATTCAAACTATAATAGAACCTAAGAACTTTACCGATTGCAGGTGGCACCATCAGTAGCTTTCACATAAAACCTCCAAGCCATCCTCCACATCTACTCTTACCATCTTGCAGAACTGAACCATCTACTCCTAGGTTGACATATTCCTCGATGTTGGGCGAACCTTCCCTGTTTGTTGCATAACCACCTTTGTAGAAACTACAGCTCAACAAGAGGTTCTGGTCCTAGGTGGCTTTAACAAGGTTTGATTGTCCATCCCCATCTTTTTTCGATTGTTTCATCCCTAAAAAGCTTTTTCACCTAGAGAACCAAATATGCCAGAAAATATATTCGAATAGTATAGGCCAGTCCACTTGTTTTGTAAAGTCTTGACCCATTTTCTTCTTCAAGTTCCAATGTACTCAAGCCACCCCCTGTAAGTTGAAGAACTATGCCCATCAGGAGGGCTTGATAACAAATTCCAACCTTGCTCTAGCATTAACACAATCTCTTAGCAAGTGCATTGACACTTGCTCCTAAGAACATACGAACGGACATGTTGCCACATCTACAATTCCTCTTTGTGCTCTGAGTTCCATCGTGTGTGCTCTTCCATCGGAGAAGAGCCACAAAAAAGATTTGATATTCTCTAAAACTGACCATCTCCAAAGACTCTTCCATAGGCTCTCCTACTCCTGGGTTGTACCTGAACAAATAAAATGACACGCAGAACTAATAGTGAAGAAACCATCGGTGAAAAGTTTCCAAATAAATTTATCCTCTCCTCTCTCCTCACATGTTGGGTGAACACACATATTATGATCAAGAACATGAGGATAAAACCACGCACTTACTTTGAACCTATCTCAATCCCCCTCAGATGTCACATAGTCCCCCACCTTTTCATCCCTGTCAATTATCTCCTCAAAACCAGGAATTAGGTCTATAAAGGGAGTATTAGTTTCTGGCCAATTCTCAAACCAAAATGATGTAGATAGAACCTTCCTAATCTTTTTACCAACACCCATTTTGAATTTCTCCCATACAGAGCATATGCCCTTCCAAGTGAGTGAGGAGCTTGTCTTTCTACGAACATCAGGCAAACCTAATCCTCGGCACTTATGCTTGCCTCGAAGAACTTGAACCCACAAAGCCTCTTTGTTGTTGATTAGGTTCCAACATAGCTTCATCATAAATGATTCATTTTGAGTGGCCATTTTTTTAATCCCCAATCCACTTTTCTTCTTTACGTTGGTGATAAGGTCCCATGAGAGAAGATGGATATTTCGTTCATCGCCACCATCTCCTCATAAGAAACCTCTAATTGTCTTTTCAAGTTTCTTTAAAACATTATTTGGAATCAACATAGACTATATGTGATAAGAAGGATATCCGAAAGGAAAGACTTTACCAGTGTCACCCTTCCCAATGTAACATCCCAATGCCTTACTTTTGATATTATCTGATTTCAGGCCTCCTCACCTCTCACAGTTTTAAAATATGTAGAGATGGGAAGGTATATAGATCCTTATAAGGTGTCTTTCATTCTCCTCCTCAGCCAATATAGGACATAACACACCACCTATCTTTGGGCTCGATGTCTTCTCTTGCACATCAACCCAAGTCTGGCTTTGATATCATTTGTAACATCTCAACTCCTTACTCTCTATATTGTTTTCTTTGGGGCCCTATCATCCCTCATGATTTTAAAACGTGTCAAGAGGGAAAGGTATCATCGACTGGGGAGAAGAACGAAAGACTCCTTATAAGGGTCTAGATACCTCCCCTTTTCAATGTGTTTTAAAGTTATGAGGGCTGACGAAGCCCTCAAGCAAATAATATAGAGAGCAAGGCACTGGAATGTTACACTTGCAATATTCAAACACTTCCTTTTTTGTTGTGAAAACTTCCTCCAGGTTTTCTCATTAAATGGGTGAAAGTGAGGTAGGACGCTCATTCATGTAGCAAAGACACCCCAAGATACTTCCCTAGATCTTCAGTCAAACCAATCCCCATCATTTGACTCAAATTATAAGCTCTCAAGAAATGTGTGTGCTTGGAAAAACATACTTTAGTCTTGCCCGCATTCATTCACATGATGCCTTACAAAATCATTTAATACAATCCATCAAATAAAATTAGATCGTTTGTGAAAAAGAGGTGGGATAAGGGAGGGCCACCTATGTTCAACTAAATTAGAACCCAAGAGCCATCAGGTACCGCATCTTTAATGATGTGACTCAACCTCTCCATACAAAAGGTAAAAGTATAAGGAGATATTGGATCACCTTACTTGACTCCTAGAGTAGGTGGGAACTCCTCAATCTGTTCACCTTTCCATAAGACCTTGAAAGAAGAGTTGGTAATGCACGCCATAATAATGTCACATAGTTGTCCCTCAAGACCCACTCTTTCCAAGGTATCCCAAATAAACGGCCATTCAAGTCTACAATATGCCATCTCAAAATCCACTTTAATGGCCATCGTGCCGTCAGTACCCTGTTTCTACTTCACTAAGTGAATAATTTCCTGGGTAATTATAATATTGTCACTACTTTGTCTTCCCCATAACTATCCTTAAGATGCGGCTGATGATTTTGATAATCACTTTGTAGCTGACGTTACATAATGAAATTGGCCTAAAGTCCTTGAGAGTCTCTAGCTGCTCTATTTTTGGTATAAGAACCAAGTTGGTATTATAAGAACCAAGATGATTTTGATAATCACTTTGTAGCTGACATTACATAAGGCAGCCTGCAGCAAATTGCATATAAATTGACCCACAACACCCCAATACTCATAATAGAAGAATGCTTGAATTCCGTCTAGTCCTAGGGCTTTGAAGGCACCTAAGTCAAAAGTGGCGTGTTTTATTTCATCGTTTGTCACCATAGCTGCAAGCATTGTTCTCTCATCTAGACTCAAAAATGGGAATTGAGTAATTGACGTCAAAGTTGTCCATACAGTCAATTCACTTTTGAACAGCTCCTTATAGAAGCTCATCGCCATTCTTTTAAGGTCATCATCGTAAAAAATCAACTCTCCTTCGGAGTTTTTAAGGCCTTCAATTTTGTTTCTTCTTCTTCTAATTATTGCGGAGGCGTGGAAAAAAATTGTTATTCTTATCCCCCACTCTGAAGTTTCAAAACCAAAATAATAGAAGCTAGTTAAAATGATAGAATGCTATGATTGGTGACTGAGGCACAGGCCCAACGACCGACCCAATGGGCCAGGTAATATATTGGGCGAAAAATTATTGAATCAGAAGCGAAGTAAGGTCTGGTACAACATATATGAAAAAGAGTGTTGCCATAATCATTAAATCAGTTTCCAATTTTTGTGGCAACAGTAAGACATATGATCAACAAGGATAGAAGAAATAAGACACTGTGTTTGAGCTTGAGGTGGCTTTTTTTTTTTTTTTTTTTTGACCTGAAGTTGGAGGTGGTGTTGGCTACCTCAAAAAACGCATTTATAATTTATAAGCAAATGTGGTTTGGTGACAACATACGCTTAGGGCCTATTTAGATTCCCCTGGTAATTAATAATAAGAGGCAAAATCATTATTTTCTTGAAAAATATTCAAATATCCCTGCGCATATAAAAATCAATTATGAACTCAAAACAAACCGCTTTTATACATACCAAAGTCAATTATATATGAACCCATTATGGTTAATATTTCATAAGTTACCTTTTTTTTTTTTGTCGAAATTATTTCATAAACACTCCTGTACATGCAAAATCAGTTATAATTTGAAAAATTGATGACAATAACTATTCACTAGATAATCATGTATTTGGGTTCATAATTGATTTTGGAGCGCGCGAGCACACACATATATATTCTATATTTTTCAAAAATATCATGATATAATTTTGACCCTTATAATTGCCTCTTTGAATTGAATCTATAAGTAATTATATATGGCAAAACATTGATTTTTTTTTTAAATCATAATTCAAGAAAATTAATTTTATTCAAAATCTGTACGTTACTTTGACAGTGCGCGTATTTACTCATGCATTATAAAACCGAAAGTTACGTAAATTTTATGTCGGATGAAGCAAACACGGACGAAAATACATTTTATTGCAATCACGAGTTTGATATCAGTACATTAATGATCATTTCCGGTTTATGTACGGATTTATCACCCAATAATGTAGAGCATTCGGTAGAAAAATATTAAAAATTAAGAAAAAAAATAAAGAGGAGAGTCAGGATATCATAGTACTGTTACTTTTAAGTGACTAACTATGATTGAATAGAAAATAGGAAGAATCCCTGTGAAACCCTAAAAAAAAATAGAGGGGTAGACACTAATAGTTGAAGTTATAAGTAAGATTAAACTTGAAACCTTCCACCTGTCTGGGAATTTAATTTAATGGTTGAAGTAAAAACTATTTATGAGAAATGAAATAGGGAAATAGGTGACATCAGAACATCTGTGAATGGTACAAAGGTTACTAATGGAAGCGATTTGTACAGAATTCTTGACCAGTGTAAAATGGGTGATACGGTATGTCTTTAATGAGTTTCCTCCATTGACCTCGTTGATATTTTCATGGGATCATCCGTATATCAAGTCCCTATTTGAGTTAGCAGCATTCAAGAAGCATAAGCCGGAACAAAACTTCTCTTATATACTTATCTCGTATACCGTAAATCAGGTTAAAAAAACAACTTCTATCGCTAACCCAAACAGGCAATTACAGTAAAAAAATCAAATAGTCTATCTGATTCTAAACAGATATAGTAGACAGTACAAGTAATTCTAGGAGTAGCTGGTCTTTTCTGTCAAGTTGGTGGGGATGTAGTATATAATGGGGTGATAATTGTTGATTTGTAGTTGATATCACGTGACGGTGGAGGTCTTGCGAGGCGACCACAAGGAGAAGATCCCTGTTGTTCTTGAGCCAAAGCCTGATGAATCATAATGGTCAGGTATATACATTCCACATGCCAGGGAATGCAGCAATTTTATCTGTATACTCTTGGGTTGTTTCCTGACGAAAGCTCCAACTGTATATATGGATTTTGGCAAAACTAAATCCTCCTTACATTTTGATTTTTTTGGGGGGGAAAAGTGCGAAAGAACTGACCTCATCTATCTTGAAGAGTTTTTCTCCTATTCTTATTGAAATTGAAAAAAGGTAAAAAAAAAATTAAGCAAAGAGGGGAAGGGAGATTAAGCAGTTTGTGCTGACAACTGGTGGTTCTGATCTATTTCTTTTCCTGGATATGTTTTATTTTCATTAGGCACATGTACCCTCCAACTGGAGGTGATCCTATTCGAGGCATAGGCACCTCTCTCAACAGGGATTCAACTCTTGATTGAACGACCTCTGTATGGCACATTTTGGGGTTGGGCATGTCTAATGGGTCCAGGCCCACTTAGAGGCCACGAATTGGACAAGACTGGTCCAATTGCGATAGAAGGGGTAAATGAGGAAAATGATTGTTATTTGTTAGTTTGTTAGGGGAGAGAGAAGGGTTGGAAGAATAATGAACCACAAAATAAAAAATTGGACGAATAATGAACCATAATACTAGTATTAAAAATTGGACCACACCTATCTGTTCAACTGAAAAAATGATGCCAGGTATGATTCGGAATGAAGGACGAATAATAATTTGAACGATGAACAGATCCAATATTGTTTTCCTTTATTATTTTTCAAATGAGCAAATAGAAAAGAAATATGTATATAGATTATAAAATTGCAAATCACATAACAAGTAAATACATTATATTCTTGCCTTTTCCCCATTTCATTTCTCATAATTATTTTACCTTAACCATTAAATTCTCTGACAGGTGGGAGGTCTTAAGTTTAATCTTGCTTATAACTTCAATCTTTAGTGTCTAACCCACTAAAAATCTTAATAACAAGTAGGTAGCATAGACATGTCATCATTTCTTATACTGAAATTTGTTATTACATGCTATTCACTTATTTAGGACTATTTTAATTACAATTCTTTTTTGGGACCTCACAGGATTCTCCTTGAAAAAGGGCTATTTCGCAGTTTTGCCCTAGAAGTTGTCACGGAGGGGCCAGTTTGCCTCAGAAGTTTAATGGGGAGCAATGTTGCCCCATAAGTACCAAATTCAGTGCAGTTTTACCCTGACCGTTATCCCAATTAGGTTTGACCGTTAGTTAAAAAAATATGTTAAGCTGGCAGTCCACATATTTTTAGATCTCATGTTTTGATGATAACAAAAGAATGGTTTGAAAAGGAAATGATTAATAAACAAGTTTGAACTAAGGTATAACAGGAATAAGTATCACTTGAGATAAGCATTGGAGTAATGAAGAAAGGCCAAGAACAAAAGCTGAGAAACTTGATCTGAAGCAGGTTTTATAAGGCATTACTCGAGGCGGTACTCGAGTAATGAACCAAAACTTGAAGTAACCAGAAGCACCTTCCAGTAACCGGCCAACGTTACTCGAGTAGGTACTCGAGTAATAGTGTAAGTATTTTTAAGTTGCTCTCGGCCTGCCAATGTTACTCGAAGAGCTACTCGAATAACCAGGTAAAAAACTTGGAGTTGCTCTTGGCCTGCCAATGTTACTCGAGGAGCTACTCAAGTAACCATATGAAAAACTTCCAGTTGCCTTTCAGGTTGCCAATGATACTCGAGGAGCTACTCGAGTAACCGTGTTTCTCAAAAATGTTGGTCTCAACACTTTGTACCACTGCAACATTTACTCGATGAGCTACTCGAGTAATGTACTGAAATAAGTGAAAACTTGAAGGTGGTACTCGATTAACTTGATTTTATTCTATCTCATTTTCCTCGAGTAATTTCTCTAGTATGCTATTCTTTAATGTTTCATTTTAAGTGGATTCCTCGAGTAGGTACCCGAGTATGCAGAGATATTTTCAAGGAAAACTTCAAGTCTTTACTCGGGTAAGTCAAGCACAAAAAATCCAGTTACTAGAGGTAGTACCCGAGTAACCTATGCAAAAATGAATGCATTACTCGAGTCCATATCCGAGTAACAAGGTAAGTGCTCTTGGCCTTGAGATCCTGCAACATTACTAGAGTAAAGCATCGAGTAACCAAAAGTTTTTGTAAAGGTTTACTCGAGTTGGTACCCGAGTAATTCATAAAGTTATGAGTGCATTACTGGAGTAAGTACCCGAGTAAACATATATGTTCAAAGGTTTAGAAATTGGTTATTCCATGCACTACCCGAGTAACCTTGTATTTATTCATTGACTTGCAGTTAATCAAAGATTTCCCGATGATACTCGAGTAAGTACTCGAGTAAACTTCAAGTGATACTCGAGTAGCTACTCGAGTAAGCAAACCCAGAATTTTAGAAATCATTCAAACGTTCATTGATTTGTTTCCTATATGATTAATATTTCATTGTATTAGTATTCTTAGTCTATTTACAGGTAAACAATAAAGAAATCATATCAAGTATTGGAAGTTAAATGAAACGTTCAAATGCCAACCACCGCCAACGGATATTTTTCAAAAACTTGAAAAGTCAACAGTGGCTGGGCACCCTCCAACGGACGAAAGAAAATGTTCCAACGGTCATCACCAACATATCTATATATATGAGAACATCCAAACAGAGAAAGAACAATAAGCACACACACAAACGAATTATTAAGTTCATTGCTCTGTTTTCACGTTGAAATTGTATTTCTATGCTTTAGTGATTCTTATTCACTCTATAAGAGAGATATTTCATTCAAGCTCAATATTTGTTATTGAGATAACTTAAGGTTGTGGAACCTTGAGTTGGGATTGGATTACAACTTGTAAGGGGGAGCGAGTGTCCAGGTGAAGGAACTTGCTTGTACTGAGGTGCCAAGAACCCACTGAATCTTGGAAGTTATAGTGAAACTCTCAGAGAAGCTCTGAGGACTGGACGTAGGTCAAAGTGGTTGTGACCGAACCAGTATAACTCCCGGTATACACTTCGGTGATATTTCTCCTTACTCATTACTGTTTTAATTCCACTGTTAAAGTTTTATATTTCCGACGAAATTTTAGTATCACCCAAATCACCCCCCCTCTTGGGTGAAACGCTTGTTCTAACATTTGGTATCAGAGCGTAGGTCTTCTTGTTAAGGTTTAACAGCCTAAGAAGGATCCAATGGCAAGCATGAGTGAAGGAATTCTTCCCAACGGAGCATCCATCACTAGACCTCCCGGTTTCAATGGAGAACACTTCTCTTTCTGGAAAGCTAAATTCAGAGTGTTCGTGATGGCTACTGAATATGGGCTATGGGATGTAATTGAGAGTGGAAATTATCAACCTACAAAGATTGTAGATTCTCAAAAAATTCCAAAGACGCCAGCGGAATATGATGAGAATGACAAGAAACTTATCACTCTCAACAGCAAGGCAATTCTGATGTTACAAAGTGCCTTGAGTCAAAGTGAGTATTTCAGAATGTGCACACTTCTAACAGCAAAGGAAATGTGGGAAGCTCTGGAAATAGCTCATGAAGGAACTTCAGGAATAAAGGAGAATCGGATCAACACCTTGGTCACTGAATTCGATTTACTTCGAATGAAATCAGGTGAGTCGATTTCTGAATTCGAACTTAGATATACTCATCTTGTTAACCAACTTGTAGCTCTTGGGAAAGTCTATGATCAGCACACCCAAGTACGAAAGATTTTGAATATTCTTTCTAAAGAGTGGGAAGCCAAAGTCACTGCGATAGAAGAAGCAAAAGGAGAGTCAATGAGATCATTTGCTTCTTTATTTGGAAGTCTTTCTGAATATGAAAGCAAACTAAAGTTCAAACGGGAACTAGATGACATTGGTGACAAGAAAAAGAAAGGTCTAGCACTAAAAGCAAAAGAAGAAAATCAAGATGAGGATGAAGAGTTCGACGATGATGAAATGGGCCTAATCATAAAACGATTTAGAAAATTCTACAAGAAAGGTCAAGGATTCAAACATTTTCAGAAAGGAGGAAATAGTAGCAAAGATCATATCATTTGCTATGAATGTGGGAAACCAGGACATATCAAGTCAGAATGTCCAGATTTGAACCAAAAGAGCAAAGAAAAGAGAAAAGGCAAATTCTTCAACAAAAAGAAGGCCTATGTGTCTGCTATATGGGGTGATAGCTCCTCAGACGAAGAAAGTGATGAGGAAGAAATAGCTAATATATGTCTTGTTGCTCAAGAAGAAACAGAAGAAGAGGTAAATGATTCTGAACCTACCTATGATGAATTACTCTCCGAATATAATACTTTGCATTCTGAATTCATCAAAGTAGTTAAAGAATTGATTGTTGTTAAAAAGAGAAACAAGATTCTTGAAACTGAACTTAAGGGAAAGGATTGTGAAAATTGTTTATCTTTGAAAAGCAAAAACATTGATCTCACAAAAACTCTTGAAAAATTTACACAAGGAAGTGAGATGCTAAATATTATTTTAAAAGATCAACGATTTGTAAATGATCGATCTGGAATTGGATATGATCCAAAGTAAGATAAAAGAAAAGGTAAAAAGAAAGCAAGAGGTAAGTCATATTTGAATTATTTCCAACATTCTGTACATACATCAAATCCTTTTGCATTTTGTAAATATTGTAATAGAAAAGGACATTATACTTCTTCATGTATTCATAAGAAGAAAGGAATAATAGGAACCTACAAATGGGTACCTAAAGGTTCATATATTCAGAAAATTATTTGTACTAACCCAAAAGGACCCAAAAAGATGTGGGTACCTAAGACTTAGTCATTTGATTGCAGGTATGTCTCAAAGCATCCAAAAATAGCAAGTGGTACATAGATAGTGGATGTTCTAGACATATGACCGGAGATTTCGAAAGTTTTACCACATTACAACCTAAGGAAAGTGGAAAGGTAAAATTTGGAGGAAATCAATCCGAAAGGATAGCAGGAATTGGTGAAATCAAAAATGACAAAGGAATACAAGTCAAAGATGTATATTATGTTGAAGGCTTGTGTCACAATTTGCTGAGCGTAAGTCAAAGTGCAGATAAAAACAACTGGGTAATATTTGACTCAGAAGAATGTTTAATCATCAACAAGAATGACTTACAGCTTGATAAGAAGAATATCAAGGCTAAGCTCAGAGCAAAAAGGGAAGGTAACTGCTATACTCTAAATATTAGTAGAAATGAATCTGAAAACTGTTTTCTGAGTAATACCGATGAAAGTTGGTTATGGCATAAGAGATTGGCTCATGTCAATATGCATCAACTAGGCAAATTACTCAAAAAGGATCTAGTCCTTGGATTACCCAAAGTTAATTTCAAAAATGACTTGATTTGTGATGCATGTCAAAAGGGTAAACAAACTAAATCATCTTTCAAATTGAAAAATGAGATTTCAACAAATAGACCATTACAATTACTTCATATGGATTTATTTGGTCCAGCAAGAGTAAAGAGTCTTGGTGGGAATCTATATTCATTGGTCATTGTTGATGATTTCTCTAGATTTACATGGGTTATTTTCTATCATCAAAAGATGAAACCTTTGAAGAATTTATTGTTTTTGCCAAGAAAGTGCAAAATGAGAAAGGTATGTCCATTGCAGGTATTAGGACTGATCATGGTGGAGAATTTGAAAATCAAGCCTTTGGAGAGTATTGTGATACTAATGGCATTGATCACAATTTCTCTGCTCCAAGAACGCCTCAACAAAATGGAGTTGTGGAACGCAAGAATAGAGTGCTCACAGAGATGGCTAGAGCAATGTTGAATGAAAAGAACGTATCTCAAGTGTTTTGGGCTGATGCTATGAGTACAGCATGCTATGTTTCAAATAGAGCTTATATCAGAACAAAACTTGGAAAGACACCATACGAACTATATAAAGGAAGAAAGCCAAACATCGCTCATCTTCACATCTTTGGTTGTAAGTGTTTCATTCATAATAATGGTAAAGATAACTTAGGAAAATTTGATTCTAAAACAGATGAAGGAATTTTCCTAGGGTATTCTAACCGAAGTAAAGCATATAGAGTTTTCAATAAAAGAACTTGTGTTGTTGAAGAATCAATTCATATTGTATTTGATGAATTTGAATCCTCTGACAAAACCATTGATGAAGAACAGGAAGTTGTTTTAAATCATGAAAATGATCAATCTATTTTTAAATCTCTTATTCCAGAAGTTAATGAAACCAAGGAAGAAGAGCATTCTCTAGGACAACCTAGAGCTTGGAAATACAACAAAAGTCATCCCTTAGATCAAGTTATAGGAGATGGGAATGAAGGGATCAAAACTAGAAATAGAATTTTCAATGAAGTAATTTTTTCTGCATTCATTTCTGAGATTGAACCTTCTAACATTGATGAAGCCCTATCAGACAATGATTGGGTTATAGCAATGCAAGAAGAACTAAATCAATTTGAGAGAAATCAAGTTTGGGATTTGGTGCCCTGACCCAAAGATCATCCGATCATTGGTACTAAATGGGTATTCAAGAACAAACTCAATGAATCTGCAATTATTGTCAGAAACAAGGCAAGATTGGTGGCCAAAGGCTATAATCAGGAAGAAGGGATTGATTGTGAGGAAACATATGCTCCAGTGGCTAGATTGGAAGCTATACGTGTACTTTTAGCCTTTGCATGCATCAAAGGATTCAAACTCTATCAAATGGATGTAAAGAGTGTATTTCTAAACGGTTACATCATGGAAGAGGTGTATGTAGAACAACCTCCAGGTTTTGAGGATGTTACTAAACCTGACCATGTTTTCAAACTTAAAAAGGCTTTATATGGTTTAAAACAAGCTCCTAGAGCCTGGTATGAAAGGCTCAGTAAGTTTCTTATCGATCAAGATTTTGTACGGGGAAAAGTTTATACAACACTCTTTATAAAACGAAAACACAATGATATTTTGATTGTTCAAATATATGTTGATGATATTGTTTTCGGTGCTACTAATGAATCTCTGTGTAAGGAATTTTCTGAGATAATGCAGGGAGAATTTGAGATGTCAATGATGGGAGAATTAAATTTCTTTCTTGGTTTGCAAATCAAACAAAGAAAGAATGGAATATTCATATCTCAAACAAAGTATTTAAAAGAGCTATTGAAGAAATATGGAATGGATGAAGCAAATGGAACAGACACACCTATGAGCTCAACTACGTTGCTTGATGCTGATGTCAAAGGAAAAGACTACAACATAACAAAGTATAGAGGAATGATTGGATCATTACTCTACCTTACGGCAAGCAGACCAGACATCCAATTTAGTGTTGGCATATGTGCAAGATATCAATCGGCACCAAAGGAATCACTTGCTGAAACAGTCAAACGAATCTTTAGATACCTTGCTGACACACCCGAATTGGGGCTGTGGTATCCCAAAGGAAGAAGTGAATATCTTGTTGCATATTTAGATTCTGATCATGGAGGATACAAAACAGACAGAAAGAGCACCAGTGGACAAGGACAATTTCTTGGAGGATCACTTGTATCATGGTTTAGCAAGAAACAAAATACTGTGTCTCTTTCATCGACGGAAGCCGAATACGTTACAGTTTCAAGTTGTTATGCACAAGTGATATGGTTAAAACAACAACTACAAGATCTTGGTATTTATCTCAAAGAAATACCAATCTATTGTGACAATACTAGTACGATAAGCTTGGCAAAGAATCCAGTTCAACATTCTAGAACCAAGCATATCAATGTCAGACATCATTTCATCAGAGATCATGTTCAAAAGAAGGATATAAAAGTAATATTCATTCCTACTCATCTTCAACTAGCTGATATCTTCACAAAACCCCTTGCAAAAGATCAATTTCTATTTATTAGAAGAGAATTGGGAATGGTAAATCCCAATGAGTTATAAGTTATTTCAGCTTTTCACAATATTAGATGAAATCACTTAATGATGTTTTGATGATTACTGACTTAAGCATCGGAGTATATAGAAAATGATTTTGCAGGAAGGAAGAAACTCTGTTTTTAAGAAACAAAAACAGAGGTGATCAGAGGATATGTTTACTGGAGTATCAACTTGAAGTAATGTGTGACTGAGAAGCAATACCCGAGGAACAACTTGAAGTAAAGAAGCAATTTACTCGAGTATGTACTCGAGTAATGGTCTTCAAAACTGGAAGTAACGGATCAAGTTACTTGATTTTCAAATCTAACAGTTCAGTTACAAAGAAATGAAAGGTCAGAAGTTGAAAAGACAGCTTACCCGAGGTGAGCCTCGAGTAAACTTGAAGCTTACTCGAGTAAGGCCTCGAGTAACTGCGAGTCCAAATTTTCAAAATTGATGAATAATGACTCAAATCTGCTCAGAATGGGTTATAAATGATCGAGGGAACATCCATGGATAATTACAATATTATTCATGCCAGGTACGCAATTTAAATAAATTATTTTAGAATTTTTCTGTATGAACACCCGAGGAAGGTCTCGAGTAAACTTGAATGTTACTCAAGTAAGACCTCGAGTAACGTCGGGTTCTAGGTCTTTATCTATCACAAACGAGGTCATTTTCCCAAAATCTCCTCGAGTAAATCACTATTCTCTCTCACAAAAAATTTTTACAAGTGATTCTTTGCTCCATTTCCGTCAAAACCCAAGAGATTTCAGTTCCACAAACCTCCTATTTTGCTCAAAATCTCTGTGCCCTATTCGCGTCAGTTTTTTGCATTTCTGAAAATCTTTATTTTTCAATCCTCCAGAAAGATGAGAACCAAAAATCTTACTCCTATAGACTCCTCTGAATCCCAATAACATTCTGATCCTCCTTCTTCTCCTCCCAAAAAGAGAAGAAAGTTAACCCCGAGATCAAAAGCCAAAATTCCTCTTCAACCCCAACCGAAAGCCAAAGGAGTAGTGATTAAAGAGCCTATTGCTACAAGGGCTCAATCCAAAAAGAGCATTTCAACCGGAAAAGGGAAGAGTGCCAAATCTCCCTCACCTCCACCCTCTGATTCCTCTACCCCCTCTTTCACACCAAAGCCTATCAAGAAGCCAAAGTATAATAAAAATGTGGCTAAGGCTATGGATGGAATCCTTGATCAAATGGAGAAAGGACAATCTTCTAAGAAGATTAAAGTACCGGAAGCAGAGATCACCAACCCACCAAAGGGATTCAATATCAACAAATTGGTGGTGTCTCCGAAGTACTTGTCTCAGTTCTCCAGAAGGAAAGTGTGTAAGACACACTATGTTGATCTGAAAATACTTCAAGAGGTAGTGAAGCATGACCTAAGTCCTTATTTAGATCCCTTTATGCCTTGGCTATCTATTAGATTACCATTCTGTACTAAAGTGATCACCCATTTTTATTGTAACTTAGAGATTATAGATGAGCCTAACCGAACCTCAGTTGAGGAAGAAATGACCACTTCTGTGAGAGGCCAAAAGATTCTAATTTCACCATCTAGAATTAACTTGTGGTTAGGAATAGAGAATCCCCCAGATGACATCTATTCTGAACTTGAGCCAAATCAAATCTTCACTATTCTCAAACCTGGTGAGCTAGTTGGCCCCCTAAACCTTAAACCGAGTGATATGTGTGATCATCATAGGGTCCTTTGGTATATTTACTCTAGGTCCCTAGTGAACAAAGCCAACAACTATACCCATTTCTCGGATAGGGACTTTAGGTGGTTTGCTTCACTGCTTCTGAAGGAATAGAAGGATCTGGGAGAATATATCTTTTCAGAGATGAAAAGGTATAAGGTGGATGGGAAGGCTACAACACCAATGCCATATTCTCAGATTGTGTCTCTAATCCTGAAAGAGAACAAAATATGGTATTTGGATAGCAAAGAGCCCATTGAGAGGTTGACTCCGGTTGGGAGAAACCAGATAGGGAAATTGAACATTGACATACCTCTCAAAGGTCCTCTTGAATCTGGGTCCAAAAAGAAGAGGAAGACCACTGAGGCAGAGACCAGCAAGTTGGATGACACTCAGTCATCGGCTCCAGCTGCTACCACATCGTCGCCATCTTTCCTCAATGCCACTCTCCAGCACTTCATGGAAAACATTCTCAGAGGATTCCATGTGGATATCACCAACACAAACGCCGAGTTGATTACCAACACAAACTTCAAGATGGCGGAGTTGGTTGAGAAAATCAACAAGAGGCATGAAGAAATGGTTGAGAGAATGGAAAGAAGGCATGAGGAGTTGCTAGCTGAGCAACGTGCCCAGGGCGAGTCTCTGAGAATGATTTTGGCACGTTTGGACTTATTGGGTCCTGGACCTTCTGCCGGTCCTTCCTCTTCTGCACCACCACCACCTGTAAACCCTCCTTCTGACACTCCTATCCCTGAGGATGAACCATCTACCCCTATGGTATCTAGTCCACCTGAGATACAAGCTACTAAATACATTCTGTATACAGTAGACAACCCATATACCAATGAGACCATTCACATCATCATTGATGATTCCCCACCAAAACCTCAGCCAGACACCGCTCCTAAACCGACTCCATCACCTGCACCCACAGAGGAAATCTCTCCTTCCTCATCCTCCTCTGAACATCTTACTCCAGAGGCTGAGACCACCCCTGAGATTCAGACCATTCCAGAAGGAGAAACCTCTACTATGGTTGTTTTCCAACCTTCTCCTCCCGGCGATGACATCCATATCCCTCCAGTTCATCTGCCTGACCCTGTCCCCTCTAGCTCCTTTGAATCTTTGGACTCAGATGATTCTACTGTTCTTCCAGTGACACCCATTTCTGTGGTCAAACCTCATAGCCCTCCACTTGATTGATGAAGCCAAAAAGGGGGAGAAGAGCTTGAGGGTGATTTTGTGGAAGTGACTGAATTTTTTTTTGGGAATTTGGTTGTATATGGGATTTAGGGAGCATTTTGAGCATTTTGAAACTTGAACTTATTAGCTTGTAATTTATAAATTTTAATACAAGTGTGTTTATGTTATGATTGCATTTTAAGTTCATTATGATATATTGTTGGACTAATGAAATCATTGTGATGCAAAGTGTATGATTTGAATCCAAACTAAATAAGATTTTTTTTGAAAATTCAATTTGAAAAATTATGCCCAAAATCACCAAGTTTTGTCATCATCAAAAAGGGGAAGAATGTTAGATCTCATGTTTTGATGATAACAAAAGAATGGTTTGAAAAGGAAATGATTAATAAACAAGTTTGAACTAAGGTATAACAGGAATAAGTATCACTTGAGATAAGCATTGGAGTAATGAAGAAAGGCCAAGAACAAAAGCTGAGAAACTTGATCTGAAGCAGGTTTTATAAGGCATTACTCGAGGCGGTACTCGAGTAATGAACCAAAACTTGAAGTAACCAGAAGCACCTTCCAGTAACCGGCCAACGTTACTCGAGAAGGTACTCGTGTAATAGTGTAAGTATTTTTAAGTTGCTCTCGGCCTGCCAATGTTACTCGAAGAGCTACTCGAGTAACCAAGTAAAAAACTTGGAGTTGATCTCGGCCTGCCAATGTTACTCGAAGAGCTACTCGAGTAACCATATGAAAAACTTCCAGTTGCCTTTTAGGTTGCCAATGATACTCGAGGAGCTACTCGAGTAACCGTGTTTCTCAAAAATGTTGCTCTCGGCACTTTGTACCACTGCAACATTTACTCGAGAAGCTACTCGCGTAACGTACTGAAGTAAGTGAAAACTTGAAGGTGGTACTCGATTAACTTGATTTTATTCTATCTCATTTTCCTCGAATAATTTCTCTAGTATGCTATTCTTTAATGTTTCATTTTAAGTGGATTCCTCGAGTAGGTACCCGAGTATGCAGAGATATTTTCAAGGAAAACTTCAAGTCTTTACCCGGGTAAGTCAAGCACAAAAAGTTCAGTTACTCGAGGTAGTACCCGAGTAACCTATGCAAAAATGAATGCATTACTCGAGTCCATATCCGAGTAACAAGGTAAGTGCTCTTGGCCTTGACATCCTGCAACATTACTAGAGTAAAGCATCGAGTAACCAAAAGTTTTTGTAAAGGTTTACTCGAGTTGGTACCCGAGTAATTCATAAAGTTATGAGTGCATTACTGGAGTAAGTACCCGAGTAAACATATATGTTCAAAGGTTTAGAAATTGGTTATTCCATGCACTACCCGAGTAACCTTGTATTTATTCATTGACTTGCAGTTAATCAAAGATTTCCCGATGATACTCGAGTAAGTACTCGAGTAAACTTCAAGTGATACTCGAGTAGCTACTCGAGTAAGCAAACCCAGAATTTTAGAAATCATTCAAACGTTCATTGATTTGTTTCCTATATGATTAATATTTCATTGTATTAGTATTCTTAGTCTATTTACAGGTAAACAATAAAGAAATCATATCTAGTATTGGAAGTCAAATGAAACGTTCAAATGCCAACCACCGCCAACGGATATTTTTCAAAAACTTGAAAAGTCAACAGTGGCTGCGCACTCTCCAACGGACTAAAGAAAATGTTCCAACGGTCATCACCAACATATCTATATATATGAGAACATCCAAACAGAGAAAGAACAACAAGCACACACACAAACGAATTATTAAGTTCATTGCTCTGTTTTCACATTGAAATTGTATTTCTATGCTTTAGTGATTCTTATTCACTCTATAAGAGAGATATTTCATTCAAGCTCAATATTTGTTATTGAGATAACTTAAGGTTGTGGAACCTTGAGTTGGGATTGGATTACAACTTGTAAGGGGGAGCGAGTGTCTAGGTGAAGGAACTTGCTTGTACTGAGGTGCCAAGAACCCACTGAATCTTGGAAGTTATAGTAAAACTCTCAGAGAAGCTTTGAGGACTGGACGTAGGTCAAAGTGGTTGTGACCGAACCAGTATAACTCCCGGTGTACACTTCGGTGATATTTCTCCTTACTCATTACTGTTTTAATTCTACTGTTAAAGTTTTATATTTCTGACAAAATTTTAGTATCATCCAATTCACCCCCCTCTTGGGTGAAACGCTTGTTCTAACACATATCATCCACGTCATTTTTGTTTTGGGTTTAGGTACAAATTTGCCTCGAAAGTTTTCACTTAGAAGCAACATTGCCTTAGAAGTTTCTAAGTTGTAACAATTTCACCCTAGTTGTTATTCAGGTTAAGTTTGCCTGTTAGTTGATCAAATATACTTATTTGTCGTGTTTATGTGTCATTCGCTTTATTTTGTTTTCAAGGTTACACTACTATAGGTTGAAGATACTACTACCCTTATAGACGTCCCTATTTTTAAAAAGGAAGGTTAAAAGGTTGAGGCGGTGACATTTTCATAAATAAAGATGGGAAATAGGAACATTATGCATCCCAAATTCAAATTTGGGATGCCTAAAGTACATTTTAGATGTCCCAAATTTAAATTGGGATACCTAAAGTTTCCCGCAGGCGTCAAAGAGAGGGAATTAAAAAAATTTGACTTACTTTAGGCGTCTAAAAAAATTTTTGGGACACCTAAACATGGGACTTTAGGCGTCCCAAATAATTTTAGGATGCCTAAAGTCCAGGTTTAGGCGTCCCAAATACATTTGGGACGCCTAAACACGTCCCTGAACACACCTTTAGGTGTCCCAAAAACCATTTGGGATGCCTAAAGGTCCCTAAACGTATGTCAGACAAATGTCACACATACATCTTCTCAAAGACCACTCCCCTCCTTTACTCTTTTACCAACAACTCACACCTTCTTCCTTCACTTTACTCCTCAATTGTTCTGCAACTTCGTCCTCCCTTCTTCTTCAATCTCAAACACCCCCACCTTTTGCCTCCTCCCTTCTTCTTCAACGCTAACTCCTCCCCCTTCTGTGCTGTGCTCACTTCCTCACTCTGAACCAGAAGTTTTTAAGATGAGACAAGGTAGGCTCCTCCACCTGTTGACGCACACACCACTCGCTCCTCCATTGTGACACAAGCTCCGGTCCTCCACCTCCTTCCTTCGCAGGCTCCCTACTTGGTTAGTTTTATTTTTTAAAATAGATAATGACTAATATGTATAATAGCTAGGAATAGTTTCTGAGCCATAAAAAATCTACTTCCTTATTAGTAATTCTCTCGTGGGATATGACGATATTAAGAATGATTTGAAGGAACTTTTGTTTTAGGATTTTTGTATATTAGTATATATATATAAGTTAGAATTCTCATTTTTTATAAGTCATAGTGCCACTGCCACTTGGGCAGTTGTAATGCTACGTATCTAGTGATGACAACTTTGTGGATGGATATAGAAGTATCAAAAAAATTTTTGGCAAATCGGAAGTCAAATTACAATAATTAAATATAGTAATTTTTGAACATCTTTAATATGGTTGGTTTTATTTTGTTAGATTAGATTAGTATGATTATTAATGTAGTTTCCTTAATATTAGTTGTATGATTATTATCAGTGTAGTGGAGAAAATCTTATTTTAAGATAAAGAGATTAATAAGATAAAGATATAAGATAAACATATTGATCATTAATAAACATATAATCGACTATTAAGAAATATACTTAATATATAGATTGAAATATATTATATTAATCCTTCTCTTCAAATTGTTATATGTTCTTTATGTCCTAGAATAGAAAAACAAATTCAATATTTGTTTGAAATTTTATATTCTTTTCTATATTCATAGGAGAATTATGTTATAAATAGTTAAGAATACAAAATTAATAACTAAGATAGGGTTGCTTGAAATTTTGAGATGTCTTACTTTTAAGAGGAAATGTTGTCGAATTTTTTGTTGCAAAAAGTGAAAAAAGGCAATACCTATCATATATTATTGACAATTGTACTAAACGTGTGAGTGTTATTGGGAATGGCTTAAGTGGTAACAAAATGAATCACAGTTAGATGAATGCTTTGAGAACTAGTGAAGAATATGAGAAAGGGGTGGATGAGTTTATTGAATTTTCTAGAAAGAATGCTCCAGCAAAAAATGGGAAGTGTTTTTATCCTTGTGTGAATTGTTTAAATGAGAGTTGACAGGATGTTGATGTCATAAATGATCACCTACTTTGTGATGGAATAAATCTACGATACATAAGGTCGATATGGCATGGTGAGGAAGTAATGGATTGTCCGTCACACAAGAAGGAAGATGTGGATGTCATAGATGAAGATAGAATGGAGAAAATGATTCATGATGTTTAGGTAGAATCCTTTGCACAGTCGCAGGAGTATGATAGCCTGCGGAGTGATGCAGAGACACTGTTGTACCCTGGGAGTAAGTACACACAGCTGACAGGACCGTTGCATTTGTTTAACTTAAAGGCAACTTGTGGGTAGACCGATAGTAGTTTCACATTTCTGTTTGAACTATTATGTGATATGTTTCCAGAGGATAATGTACTTCTAAATCGTAGGTATGAGGCCAAGAAAATCCTGTCTACGATGAGTATAGAGTATAAAAAGATACATGCTTGCCCTAATGACTGCGTACTATACAGAAATAAGTATGGAAGTCTTAGTGAGTGTCCTAAGTGTAAAAATGCACAATACAAAGTAAAAAAGATGGTGGTTGTGGCGATGTGACAACTAAAATACAACCTTTAAAGGTTATGTGGTATCTTCCAATAATACCACATTTTAAACGTTTGTTTGTGACTGCAACAAAAGCGAAGAAGTTGAGATGGCACTCTGATGAGAGAATATCTAATAGGAAATATCTTCGGCACCCAGCTGACTCTCCACAATGGCAAAAAATAGATGAAATGTTCCATCAATTTGGCAGTGAGTCGAGAAACCTTCTGGCTTGGGCTTTATACAGACGGCATCAATCCGTATGGAACTCTTACTAGCACACATAGTTCGTGGCCGGTTCTCCTTGTAATATACAACTTACCTCCCTGGCTATATATGAAACGCAAGTATATGATGCTTTCTATGATGATTTCTGGACCAAAACAGCCAGGGAACAATATTGATATCTACTTGGCGCCTTTGATTGAGGATTTGAAGAAGTTGTGGGAGGAAAGCGTAGATGTGTTTGATGCTTATAAGAAAGAGTCCTTCAAGCTACATGCAATGATTTTCACAACAATAAATGACTTCCCTGCGTACGGAAACTTGTTAGGGTACAGCGTGAAGGGTCATAAAGCATGCCCAATATGTGAAGCAGACACACACTTCCATCAACTAAAGCATGGAAGAAAAATTGTCTATCTTGGCCCCAGGAGGTTTCTTCGTCGGTTCCACCCTTATTGTAGGCTAAGAAAGCGTTTTAATGGCTTACAGGAACATGGAATGGCTCCAAAGGCATTAACCAGAGAGGAAGTTTACAGTCGAGTGGAACATATCAATGTCACTTTTGATAAGAATCAGAGGATTGTGGGTGAGAAGAACATATGGAGGAAGAGATCTATTTTCTTTGATCTTCCATATTGGCATTCGATTGACGTAAGACACAGTATTGATGTGATGCATATGGAGAAGAACGTTTGTAATAGCCTTATCAGTATGTTTTTGCACATACCAGGGAAGACTAAGGATGGGATTAGTGTGAGATTAGAACTTGTTGATATGGGAATAAGAGAACGGTTATATCCACAACTAAGAAATGATGGTAGGATGGCATACATGGATCCAGCAGCTCATACACTATCAAAAGCAGATAAAAAAAGTTTGTGTGGGTATTTGCATGAAATTAAGGTGTTGTAAGGGTATTCCTCGAATATGAGAAGATGTGTCTCAATAGACGATTTGAAGTTAGTGGGAATGAAGTCTCATGATTATCATGTGTTAATGCAACAACTATTATCGGTAGCTATTAAAGGCATAATGAAAGATGAAGTACGAATGGTTGTAACAAGATTGTATGTTTTCTTCAATGCTATCTGTAACAAAGTCATTGACACTGAAAAGTTGGATGAGGTGGATGTACTCTTTCGAGCTATGCATGAAGATCTTAAAAGGGTATTCTAAAAATCCTTATCGACCAGAAGCCTCAATAGTAGAAAGATATATAGTTGAGGAGGTTATAGAGTTTTGCAAAGATTATATGTTAAGAAGGAAGAAGGAACAATCTCGGCATGAAGAGGGGAGAAGCAAGGGAACACGAGGACTGAAAGTGAAGAATGTTCCTTGTGAAGAGGTGTTGCAAGCCCACTTGTATATCCTGAATAATATGGAAGAAGTTTAACCTTACATAGATGAACACAAAAAGACTTTGAAGAACAAGAATCCAAGGAAGAATGACATGCAGATTGCTATTGAGAAATATAAGACATTCATAGAGTGGTTTGAGGAAAAGGTTGCGCACGAGACTGGTGCGTCTGAAACAATCGAATGGCTAGCTGGGGGCCTTTGTTTCAGGTCATTACTTGGACCAGTTATGATATAAATGGCTATTTTTTCTATACGAAAGAGCAAGATGACAGAAGTACTATGTAAAATAGTGGAGTCATAGTAGAAGCTAAAGCTATGCACTTTTCTAGTTTGAGAGACAAAAACCCCATATTAGCGTCTAGGCATATTATGGAGTTATGGAAGAAATATGGGAGATTACATACAACAAGTTCAAAGTTGCTTTATTCAAATGTAAGTGGGTTAGCAATAATGCTGTGGTAATAGATAAACAATTTGGATTTGTCTCAGTCGATCTTCAAAGAGTTGGCTATAGAGATGAGCCCTTCATTCTAACAAGCCAGGCGAAACAAGGGTCCTGCGAGCAAAAACATGTCAATTGTCCTTAAAAGTAAAAAACAGAAGTATGGTGATCTGACCTTCAACCTTGATGATACACCACCTTTCATAACAACTCCACCTCGAACAAATGAAGTAGAATTGGTATATGATGACGAATATGCTGTAAGAAATGACCATGGTGAAGGAATATGGGAAACAATATAGAGTAAGACCTTACTTTATAAATGAGAACTGTGTGTTTTTTTTGTTTTACTCCTACTTAGTTTATTTTATTTTTATTGTAATTTATTTACATTTCTGATTATGCTTTTTGTGTTAACAAGAATATGGACAACTTTAGTGACTCAAATCAAAGTGTTGGGGAAGACGAAAGGTGTAGAGATGACAAAAGCCCCAGCGATGACGAAAGGCCTAGAGATGAACCCGTTGCAAGAAGGAGGGTTAGAGGCTGTACAAAGATGGGAGCATTGGTTGCACGTCATGAACATCAATAAGAGAGGCTGCATATAGACTTTGATGACAATCTGAATCTAGTTGGTCTTGAGGAAGACCATTTCATTAGCTACGTAGGGTTTTTGGGTCGAAGTAAAGTGCGCATTACCTACGATAATTGGAGATTGGTTCCCCCAAAAATGAAAGACATGATTTGGCAGCAACTTTTGGTATATAAGTTTTGATGCATCTATAATAATTGTAGCTTTATTCCTATTGTTTCAAATATAATTATCTTATGTTTTACCTTATAGCAAACATACGATGTCCCAGACACCAGGGAGATGTACAGGCACTGGATGGATGAGGTTCGGATACAATGGAAAGGTTTCAAGAACAAGCTAATATCAAGGTACATTGGAGGGGCCCAGAGGGGTGAGGATCCAAGTCAACATTATTTGTATTTGTCTCTAGAGGACTGGAGGTTGTTTGTGGCATCACGGGCAGATCCTGAGTTTTTTGTAAGATTTCAGTCATCATAATATAGAGCTTTTAATTTTCATATACTTGATATCGTTAATTTATTTTTTATTGTTTTTCATTCATAGGCATTAAGTGCAGCAAATGCACAGAGGCAAGCAGAAAATAAATATCAACATTACATGTCTCATGGTGGATATCGAAAGCTTGAGCGGCAAATGATGCAAGAAGAGTTATAGAAAATGAAGGAAGCAGCGTAATCTAATTATCCAAGCCCCGGCACCTCCTCCACGTCACAAAAAATGGAAAACAGGGAGGATTAAGGGTGGGAAGTACATAAATCCGATTGGGCTGAGGTTGCTACGAGTATTGTAAGTAGTTATACCATAAGTACCTAATGTTTTGCATATCAAGATTGGTTTCGATACATTTACAATAAACTGTATGCTACAAGAGAATTGGAAGATCATAGTAGCCAAGGTTCATTCAATCCAAGTAGATGGATGGACATCTTTTCAATGGCTATTAGGAAGGCAGATGACCCTAGTCGTGTTCGAGGAGAGACATGGGGAGTTAGTACCGTGAGATATTTTGGACGAGACTCACATTATTCGTCACAAGCTAGACCTAGTAGGGACCTTATGGCCAAGATTTGAGAGGACCTTGAATAAGAGCTCGAGGCCAACCTTCGTGACAAGCTTCAACAAGAGTTGTTGCCAAAGCTTCAACTTGAAATGGCAAAGATGTTCGAAGCGCAAAGGACAAGGGACAAGCATAGAACTCAGGAATTCCTGGCCTTCAATAGCACCAAAGGAAGTTACAACCCTCTGGAGGAACCACTTGGCGACCCTTCTCCCACTCTAGTGTCGGGAGACCCTTCCACCCTCTATTTGGAGGATCCACTGTTGCGTGTTGTTGCCAATGCTCTCATTCACACACATGCTACCACCCACCATTATCAGCAAATTCAGTAGGATTTTTGTAGGGTGAATGTGACAGTGTTAGAAAGGGGGAAGAAGGTACAGCCATCCCTATTCCTGATCCAGAGGTTAGCATGTTAGGTCAGGCGATAGGATCTTTCATCCTTTGGCCTCAAAATCTTATTGGTTCAGAGGCAACACCTCCAATGGTAGGCATTACCTTACTATTATTGAAAATCTATTGGCATCCTAATAACAATTTGTTTTTTGATGTTCTAAAAGGATGATGAAGATGCGAGGAAATGGCCCTACTTAGCACGTCTGCAACAGATCTACAATGGCATTAAACAGGTTGACTTGAAGATGCCTCAAGGGATTGTAGGCCTTACATTGGAGTATCCCTACACAATTAACAATACAGATCTCAAGCAGTTTATCAGGTTGGAGGAGATAGATGCAAGCTAGGTGAAATTTGAAATCCAGTAAGTTTTTTTTTCAATTTTCCCATAGAATTCGTTTAGTGGTTTTTTGATTTCATACATTCAATAATTCATTCCTTATTTAAATTATATTATAGCATCTTCCACGGCCTCTGCACAAGCATGAAAAGACGTGATTGGTATGGATTCTTATACCCTACGAATATGACAGGGGATATCAATATTGTGGCGCGTAGCACTCACTATGTGGGCTACGCAATGGGAGAGACCAAACTTCGTTGTTATCTGGCACCCATTGTTCAACGGTTCGTATTTTCATTTTGTCAATTTAAGATGTTTAATAAATAATTGCCTTGTCATCTAACTTCATTTTAATCTGTACATGTTGTTATAGTTACCACTGGAGTTTGTGTGTTATATGTCCTCGCCGTAACCTAGTCTATTGGTTTGATCCCTTGCGTAAAAGGCCAGACAAAAATACAAAATCCGTCTTCAACATGTAAGTTATTCTGTTTGTATTTTATTGACTCTTAAAAAATGAATAGTTCTAATTTCTGTTGATTTTGATTTTCATGATAGTTCTTGTCAAACATAGAGTCCTAGGCGGGTCACTCGAGGGTACAGTTGTTAAAAAGCCAAAGTGGTTTTATCCAATAGTAAGTAGTTTCGATTCTAATTGTTTTATTGACAGTCGTTTTAGACATACCTTTATTGATTTTAACAACCAATCGCATGCCATTGATTTAAAGTGCCCTCGACAACCTGGCAACACTAAATGCGGATATTATGTTATACTTTATATGTATAACATCACTCAAACTGGAATTACTAGCGATTTTGAAAAGGTAATCGCTTCTTCATTCTCAAATGATAATATTTTTGGTGTTCTAATTGAAAAGCTAATTAATTCATTTGCTTGATTCATTTCATCAAAGCTTATTTTCTAATTTTCAAATTTCTGATAATGAAGATGCCTACCTACGTGAAGACCATAATTTGATTAGAGACCTTTTGGCTGGACATCTTCAAAATATAGAGCAGTAAACTTTTTATTTATATCAGTTTGTAGTTGTGTGATGACATTGTTTTGACACTTTCTGGTTGTTATTGTACATATATATAATAGTAGATTGTATGGGTTGTTATTATATGTATATGTAGTAAAGATTGTAGTGCTGGATATCCTTACCATTTTGTAACGGATATTGTGGTTTATGAATCCATTTTCTATTCTGTTTCTGCAGTTTGGATTCGCTGGATAATGCAGAATGTAAATAATTATTTTTTAAAAAATCAAACATTTTAACGTCCCAAATCCAGAATTGATACGTCTAAAATCCCCTTGTTGAGGACTTTAGACGTCTCAAATTGAGATTTGGGACATCTAAAATCCCCCCGGTGGAGGACTTTAGACGTCCCAAAAATAATAACAAGATTTCTCTCTTGTTTCTGTCCTACAACTTTTTTTGGCCTAACTCCTACATTCTTTTTTTTTTTGTAAAAAAGAAATTTTGCATATACTTCATGTTGGTCGAGGAGTCGAGTTACTCACTAACTCGAGTACTTCAATTCGACTACATTTTTCTATGTTGTTTTGTTTACTGTTTTTTTTAATCCGGCAATCGAACACGTTTTTTAATTGCCAAAATTAAAAAATTTAATGGGGGACCAAACTTGCTGAGTCGGTAATATAAATAATAGTCTCGCTGTCATGGCCCAGCTAGAATGAAAGTGACACCCCTTTACTTCCACTTAATTCTTTTCAACAAAGCACCATAGATTTCCAATAAATGGATAAGCTTTTTTTTTTTTTTGAATGGAAACTGGAATTCATTAAGTTACAAAAAAGAACTTAATACAAAACAAAGGGGAAACCCCAAATCAATCATCAACGACCGCCTCCTCTAAGGAATGTGGTGGTTGATCAAAGAAGACAAAAACCCCCGTAATAGAATGTCCTAACCTGGTAAGATGATCAGCATCTCTATTCTGTTCTCTAGGAATATAATTCAACAAAACATGCCAATTCCTAGATAACCATAATCTAGCTTCCACAATAACAACACCAAAAGGGTGGTATTGCTCACCACCTCTCGTTAACAAATTGATTGCCTCAATGCAATCCGTATGAATAAGAATGTTTCTGTAGCCTCTGTACCAACAAATCTGAAGTCCTTGGATAATTGCTAATATCTCAGTAATTGCAGGAGGAACTGTCAATAGCTTACAGGTGAAACCCCCAAGCCAAGCTCCTTCCGTATCATGTAGAACTCCCCCACAGCTGCATTGACCTGAATCCATAGCCGAACCATCTACCTCCAAGTGAACAAATCCCGCTTGCCTGTCCCTCACACTCTGATCTGCAGAAGACTGATGAGAGTAGAACTGGCAATGGGAGAGCAGATCTTGATCCCAACTAGCTCGAAAGAAGCTGGCCTGACCATCATGAGCATAAGACTCCAGCTCGTCACCAAAGACTTTCCTGCATCTGGTTGCCCATATATCCCAACAGACATAACCAAACAAAGAAGCCCAATGGACCTTTCTCGTGAAGTCTCTTCCCAATCCATGTTTAAGATTCCACTTTATCCACTCTCTCCCTTATAATGATGTGAATTTATCCCACAAGGTTGGGTGGATTAAAGCAATCCATTGCTCCCGAGCGTTCACACAATTTTTGAATTTTGGCAATTTAAAAACGTGTTCTATTGCCCAAAAAAACAAAATAGGTAACAAAACAAAACATAGAAAAATGTAGTCGAATTGAAGTACTCGAGTCACCGGCTTCGACGTTGAGCTTCCCGGACACCGGCCCTACCAACTCCAAATGTACTAATAGTAATTCTACCTTTGGGCTGATCAATCAAAGTTCACTTCGTTCCTTCACCCCCACCACCAGCATCACAAGTGACATGGAAACCGCAGAAGCATTCAGTTCAACAGGGTATAATAACTGTATTTCCATGAAGGATCTCCATGAAGACCATGTGTTGGTGTCTGGATTTACAGAGAACTCAGCATCACCACAACAAAACTTGGGAGTGTCAAGTGTTGGAGATGATTGGGAAGCCATTCTTGACCTCGTCAATGGTTCGCCACCTGTTTTCCTTGAGTTGTGAGAAATATTTAGACTTCGGCTGATTAGTGTTGCACCATAATTAAGCATGCATTTATATATGCTGTCCTTTTAATTTAAGAAGGTTGCGTTGTGTGAATTAACTAGTCTAAATGAGCGTGAGCGTGAGTGTGTGTGTGTGTGTGTGTGAGAGAGAGAGAGAGAGAGAGAGAGAGAGTCAGTCTAGGTTCAGCTTTATGATAAACTGATGTCCGTATCTTATCTTATTATAGCTTTTTATGTTGTCACAGGTTACTCTTATATAATCCCTAGCATTTAAGCTAGAGGCAGATCTGCAAGGAGAGTTACAACAATAAACATGCATATATACATTCATATTTTGGTATTTTAAGTTTTAAATTTTAGTTTTTTTTTCCGGTAATAAAACTGTAGTATTTTGTTGTCCATAACATTTTAAATATTTTTTTTTCAAGTTAAGTTACTAACAGAAATTACAACGTGAGATTAATGAAGATGGCATGCTATCTTTTTTTTTTTTTTTTTTTTGACGAATATGTGGAATGCTATCTGACATAGATTAAAAAATTTAGGCCATAATATACAGAACCCTCCATGAACTTTAGGACAATTGCATATCCACACACACATTTCAAAATTTAAATTCCTTTTATGGCAAATTTGAATTCTTTCTAATTATATAGGATGATGCATCATCCACATTAATCTGACGTCTGTCAGTAAGTAACTTAACAGCAAGTGGTTTGATGTCAAATATAAAATGTTAATGTGGTTATATGCAACTAAGAACCCAAAATTTGAATTTTGAAACATCAATGGGTTATATGAGGCTAATAACCCAAAATTTAGACGGTTTTGTAGATTTTAACCTAATTTTATGATTTAATGAGGCAATTAGTCCATAAATTATACACTTTATGTTCCTATTTTTTATAAGTCATATTAACCTAATTCATACAAATAAGATGATTAGTTAGAATTAGTTTATTGATTTAAAGTTGCCTTATCTTTTCACAAATACCCTAAATTAAATGGAAATTGTCCTTGGTCATCTTTCTCAATCCCTCCTTCCACCATAACTACCCAACAATAACATTATAGCAAAGGCACACTTAAAAAATATTAACTACTTCTTAAAGGCGCACTTAATATTATAGCAAAGGCACAATGCAAATAGGGTTGGTATATAATTAGAAGTAGACTCCAACCATTTACAGAGTCCTCAGTCCAACATGAGGCTTACTATTTATAGTTTGTACTTTGTATATATTTAATAGATTATAAAATGAGGTCAATTACTTTTGAAAGAGTCATTATATATTTATTTTTCCAAAAAAAAAAATCACATATTATTATTGGAAAGACATATCGCCAAAATATTGACGATGTTGCAAAAATTTTATATAATACTATCTTCGGTCCTTAATATAAAACCAATTAATTTTTTTGGAGAGATTGAAGAAGATAAATAAATTATTTTAAAGTATTTATATTTATCCTTTTTATATCAAACTAATTTGTCTGATTTATAAACTGGTATATAATCAAATGACATACGACATATACTATGGTTAACTAATTTTTTTAGCTTCCTTAATATCTCAAAAAAAATTAATTGGGTCTATTTTATATTCCAAGAATGCATTAAATTATGAGTATTATTTATTTAAATAAAAACCGTATATTAGTTTTACTAAATCTTATATAGTATAGATATTCAATATTTCCCTCTTGATCTGTATAAAAAGTATTTTTACGATAAGTAATATAAAACGAAAGGTGTAAGGACTAATTAAGGAGTAGCAGTACTATTTCTCAAGATCGGATCCGGCTTGTCTAGTCCAAATCTATTTGCCTATATATAGGGAAATTTATTGATAATAAAAGTATAAGCTATAAGCTATCGCGCTGATGAGGCTACGATGGTTTGTCGTGTTCATCTGATTAATTGCATATTCTGAAACAGAGGGTTCCGAAACTGACGATTATCTTATAACAACGATGTTATAATTATAAGTAGTCCTAGGCTGGTCTCTCTTCTTTCAGCTTTCTTTCTGTGCCTTTTTGCGTTGAACTTACGTTGGAGTACATACCAAAGGGTTCCATATAAGTGGATTTGGATCCCGTGTGTGACGCTGCCGCATATCCCATGCACGCTATGCGAAGCAAGTCAATTTTGGCGGTACCGCTATGCGTTTTGCACTCCCATGATTTTTATGAAATTTACGCTCATCAAAACTATCATCATTTTCTTCGAACATTCCAAACTCTGAAATAACCTTTCCACAAGTAAAGGCTGTTAGATGTTGGAATATATATATATATATATATATATATACTCGCTCTGGTCCTATTTATGAGTAACTTTTTTTTTTGGTTCATCCATAATATATATATATAAACAACTCTTTCTTTTCTTTTTTTTTTTTTTTGTGTTTCAAAATGTAAATTACTTTTCTCTTTTCTACCCTAATTAAATACATATATTTATATTAATGAATCATTAATTCTATTTCATTTAATCATTTATTATACATTCTCTCTCATATTTTTTACTCATTCTCTTTTATATACTCCTCTGGTCCTTAATATAACACTACAAAAAAAACTTAATTTAGTAGCGGTTAAAAATGGGTATTAGTAGCGGTTTTAACCGCTACTAAATCATATGTTGCAAGCGGTTTTGTAGCGGTTATCTAAAACCGCCACTCAATCAAAAATAACCGCTACATCCTTTGTAGCGGTTCAACCCAACCGCTACAACACCCTCATGAACGAAATTTTTTTCAGAGATATTTGTAGCGGTTATATAACCGCTACAAATATAAAAAATTGAAATTTTGAAGACAAAACAAAATGACATTTTTTGATTTTGTAGCAGTTAACAAACCGCTACTAATTTTGAATTTCATGAAATTTGTAGCGGTTTTTAACCGCTACTAATTTCATGAAATTCAAATTTCGTGCCAAAAAATTTAATTTGAGTTTTAAAATGACGCGTTATTTAGTAGCGGTTTAATAACCGCTACAAATATTTAAAAAATTCGTAAAAAATATACGATCATTTGTTTCTATTTTTTTAATATTAAATTAAATAGTTTATTTTGTTATTATTTTATCTATTTTAATTAGCTTATTATTCAATAGTTTAAATTATTAATAAATTAAAAGGAAAAATGTAATTTAATTGGATTAGTATAAAATTTATATTAATAATATTATTAAGGATAGGTAGGTAATAAGGAATTATTATGTTGTCTAATATAATGTAATTGTGTATGAAAAATATATGAAAATGAGATACAGCTCTAAAATATGTGGAAAAAAAATGGTTAGAATAAATTTTATAGAAAGGAAAGAAGTATTGTAAAAAAAATTAAAAATCTTGTTACCATAGTTGATCGTATTATTCAGCTCCTCTACTCATACGTAAGAAATTGTAAATGAGAGAAAATGAAAGAAAGGTAAGGTGAAAAGAAATTGGAGAGTTTTTGAAATGAGTTGCGGTAAGGGTATTTATAGGGATCCACATACTATTTGTAGCGTTAATGTATCCATTTTGTAGCGGTTATTTGTTAGTAGCGGTTATTTGTATTTTTGTAGTGGTTAAATATTTATAATGATCCACGTACTATTTGTAGCGGTTAATGTATCCATTTTGTAGCGGTTATTGGTATATTTGTAGCGGTTATTGAACCGCTACAAATATTTTTTAAAAAAAAATTTTACATTTTATTTTAAAAAATTTTTTGCATTTTTTTAAAGAGAAAAGCATAATTTGAATTTGATCACTCATCGTCACCATCCCTACAAAAATTTTGTAGAAAAACTATTGTTATAGATGTATTATTAAATTTAAAAAATTTAATTCAAATGACGTGAAATTAAAAACACTCACTGCAGTAAAGGTAAATTGTCATTGCCTTCAGGAAAGTAGTTTTCAAAATCAGCTGGCTGAAATGGCTCACTCTCATAGGCGATGTTATCGCCTTCACCCATGTCGTAAAGGTCTCTTGGCTTTAAATGAACGACCATGTGCCAATCCCTGTGCCTCTCGTCCTCGACATAATAAACCTGATGTGCCTTTGAAGCTAGAATATACGGCTCATCATCTTGACAGATGTGATCCCTAAGTCGTCAGTTGTCAGTCCCCGAGAAGTAGTAGTATTTGCCCACAAACACTTGAACAGCGTCACAGTGAAACGACCTTGATAATTAAGTTTGACCACATCAAAAAGCTTGCCATAGTAAGGGATGCCTCCGAACTGCATGTTGGTGTCACTACTGCTCGCATAACTCCTTGTCTCAAATGTGCCATAAACACCTGAATTCTGTGTTTGCAATCCTTGATTCCGTGAAACCTTGCAAAACTTAAAACCATTGACATTTTATGCTGTAAACCATTTTGCATGATCAAGAGGGCCGATTGCGAGAGCTCTGAAATCTAGTGAGTGTGGGTTGTGGTCATTTAGTATTCTGCGTGCAAACCAGCTCGGGAATTCTCTGTGGACCCTCCTATCAACTTCCGAGGATGTCTGTGTACGGATCCTGAGTTGACGCTTAACATGACTTCTGAATTCCCTGCAATTAATAATGGAAAGGTGTTAGTGAAATGAAAGTGAGAAATGTTACGAAAGATATAGATAGAATAACATGTGAATGTAAAATTCTTACCGTATGAAAGGTTCAACTTGAGTGCAATTAATCAAGACATGTCTACGTGCTTGCAACTTCTCAGTTGCAGTTAGTTTGAAGTTCTCAGTTGCTCCAACTGATTTACCAACACGAAGGATAAATTCTCCTGATGTCGGCGCAGGTTCAGGACAATCGTCAACACGAGGTGGGCGATTGAAAGCAGTCTCAAGATCATCAAAGTACCTTGAGCAAAAATATAGCACCACATGCCCTATATAGCCTTCAGCTATAGAACCTTCTGGCCATGCCTTATTCCCCACGTAAGATTTTAATTTCCCAAGTAACCTACGAAGTACAAAAGAGAAAATTGATATAAAAAGATGAAAAGGACGACTAGCAAACATTAAATATGGAGAATAAATTAAAGCACATATTTAAAATGAGTACTTCTCAATCGGATACATCCAACGATATTGTACTGGTCCAGCGAGCTTTGTTTCATGAACGAGGTGGACTGTGAGGTGAACCATTACAGTAAAAAAGGACGAAGGAAAGATCATCTCCAAATGACAAAGCGTAAGAATGATTTTCTACTGCAGTTGATCGAGCTCCTCAACGATCAAAACCTTATAACACAACTTCCGAAAGAAAGAACAAAGTTCCACCAAAACGATAGAAACATCGGGAGGAAGTGTATTCTATATAGCCAGAGGGAGTAACTGCTACATAAGAACATGTGAGTCATGACTCTTCAGGCCAGCAACCTTTCGAGCCTGCAAATCAACACATCGAGAAATGTTGCTTGAATACTCATCAGGAACTTTTAATTTCTTCAACGTCGTGAGGAAGACTTCCTTGTTAGGTTTTGTGAGGGTAAACTTTGCCGGTTGAAATCTGTCATGCTCATCTGGCCAAGCGTCTTCACGAACTCCCATGTCGCGTAAATCTTTCCTTGCTTGAAGGTGATCTTTTGATAATTTGCATCAATCTTTTGATAATTCAACCCCAACCTGTTGATAATCTTCTTGGCCTCGTAGAACGTTGTGGGAATCTCAGCGTCGGGGAATGCATCTCGTAATAAGTCGAGCAACATCGACATTCCCTTATCTGTGATCCCACACAAGTACTTGATATGATACAATTTGATCAAGAAAGATAATTTAGCATATTTGTGACAACCTTGATATAAAGGACGATCTACTTCATCCATCAAGCTGAAAAAATCCCGAGCTGCTTCATTGACCATAAAAACTGGTTCAGAGCCGTGCACTTCTTCATTGAAGTTGTCGCCTTGAAATCCAAACGCATCATGCACAGCATCATTCACATGATCATCTTCATCTACTTGAACGCCTACTTGAGAACTTCGAGGAAGAGCATCGTCATATCTAATGCTGGCCTTCTCACCATGAACTGCCCAGAACGTGTAGTCCTCAAGGAAAGGCTTCACAAGCAAATGTTCCTTCACAATATTTCATGCATGCCACTTCTTGAACTTGCATTTCTGACACGGACAGACAATCTTGCCGTTACAGCTGGCATGAGTAAATGTGAAATCCAAGAAACTGTTTAATCCGTACAAATATTCAGGAGAATTGCGCGGCAACCTGATCCATATTTATCCATAGCTACAAGTGAGAGAGAAGAAAGTATAGAGAAGAAGATGAGTGAGAAGATAATGACGAATGCCAAGAATCATATATTCTGAAATTCCAATGTTTATAATTTTGTAGCGGTTCTAAAACCGCTACACTAACCGCTACAGTTATTAAATATTAGTAGTGGTTATATACATAAAACCGCTACCAATTTTCAAGCCGTTACACATTGGTGGGAAATTCAAAATTTACACGTGTATTTGTAGCAGTTATGTGTATAAAACCGCTACTAACATTAAAGCCGTTGGACAGAAAATTTAAAAATAATTTTTAATTTGTAGCGGTTACACATAACATAACCGCTACAAATGTGAACAAAAGCGGCAAATTTCAAAATTCAAATGACGAGTATTTGTAGCGGTTTTTATTGTAAAACCGCTACAACTATATACATATTTGTAGCGGTTTTTATTGTAGAACTGCTACTAATATATATAGTTGTAGCGGTTTTACAAGGAAAACCGCTACAACTATATTCATTTGTTGTAGCGGTTTTTAGTTAAAAACCGCTACTAATATATATTTCTAGCGGTTTTTAACTAAAAACCGCTACAAATATATATATGCTTTATTTTTTTTAATTTAGGAGTATAAATAATATTGTTGCAATTAATTCATAAATTCAACAACGCGATCTAATAATATAAAGATAATTATATTAAACACAATAAGAATTGAAGTTCTGAAATACAAACTCATATATATATATATATATTTACAAATGTTTCAACAACAACAAACAAATGTCCTAAACTAAGTAGCTGGGGGCTGATCATCTGGGGCTCCCTCAGGTGCTGCTGGATCGGGCCGCTGCGCAGAGTGAACCGCACCATCATCATCAGCAGGAGGAAGAGGAGGAGTAGGAGTAATACTCGGGACGACGTAGCGAGGGACAGGGGGAACCTGTGGATGCTTCTCGTCCAGGAACAGGTGACTTCATGACCGCTAGAGCATATTGTTCGCGATTTCACGCCACTGCGTCTGCTGAGCGTAGATCAAATCAGCGTGCAACTGCATCTGCTGCATATGCTGTAGCTGCATATACTGCTGCTCCTGCTGTTGTGCCATCTGCTGCTCCAAATCTGATCGCAGCTGGTCAATCGACTCGTCTCTCAGACGTCTGACCCCTCTAGAGCTGCCAGCCTTAAAGGCGGCGCTCCTGCCGTAGACCATGCTAGGTCTGGCGCCTATCCCCATCCCCCGCACGCGTCCGGGGTGCTCAGCCTGAGCCAGACCCGCCTTTAAAGGAGCCGTCGGGTCCACTGACCCCTGTGACTCCTCAGGCTGGGTCTGTCGTAGCTCAGCCTGCGACTGCTGCATCCGCTCCTGCCATTTTATGAAACAATTACTAATTAGCATTTTTCATTATTAACTTGGTTTTATAAAAATTATAATAATAAAATTACTTACAATGGCCGCCTCTGCCTGCTGAGAGGTCGCAGTCCCGTCACGGTGTCTGTGAGTGATGGCGTACAACTCCCCATAGTCCATCTGACGGTTTTCTTGTTGTGCCTTCGTCTCCTGAAACAATTACAAAATTCAATTAGTATTATGAAATAACCAGTTAAAAGTTAGTGATATTTTGAAAGGTTACCAGCTCGCTATAGGTTACAGCAAAGGTTTTCGATCCTGCTATGTGGTGGATCGTCTGTTGCGCATGGATCCTAGTGTTCCTCTGAGAAATCTCCTGGAAAAAAAATATTAAATGTATTAAAACAATAAAAAAATATTTAAAATTTAAAATTTTCAAATTAAATACAATTAAATTGAAATTATAATTTAATAATTAAAAATTATAAAATTATATATAAAAAATCTAATAAATACATTACCTGCCCTTCAAGGCTCCTCCTGAACTGGACGAAACTCGCCCAGTTGTTTAGTGGTACGCCGTCTGGGGAACTCTCGATCAGCTGCTCCAGAGGCATCGTCCCATCCTTATTCACTATTTGGAATAGACAGTTCCTCCTGTTCCTCAAGGCGTCACCCATTTTCACGATACCTCTTCCGGTTGGCCAGGATGGCAAACCGCAGCTGAAAAAAAATTATTTAAATATCAATAATTATAAAAAACATAATTTAAAAAATATTGATTAAATAGAATTAATTACAAATAATATTAATTAAATAATTTTAATTACCTGAACCACCTCCTCCCAAGCCTGGTCCTTCAGCCCCCTCGGAACGTGCCTCCACGTCTTGAAGTGAAGGGGGAACATCATCCAATTCGCGCCCAGGTCGTTCAGGAAGCGGTTGAGCAGGTGACCCCCATTATGGATGGGCTAGTCAGTGCCCTCATTCCACGACACTATAACTCGCAGGCTCCGGTCCATACTATTCACACCGGCCACGTCGAGCCTCCTCGTCGAAACGTTCCCCTGCTCATCTGTATAGTTTACCGCACGTTAGATAAATTGTAATTCAAAGTTAACATTTTGAATTTAAATAAATAATTTACTAAATTAAAAAATTAATTTACCTTGGACCTGCACCTCAAACCCAATGGATCGTGAAGATGACCCTCGTGGGTTGTTCTGCTCCCGAGCCTCCTCCTTACAAGGAACTGCTCCATCTCCCTTATCGCAATCGGGATCTCGAACTCCTCCTCATCGTAATCCTTGACGTTGATATCTGGCCCCCCAAACTCAGCCACCTCTGGTGCGGTCGTCTCCTGTGGGATCGTCTACGGTGCCTGTGGTAGGGCCGACTCTTGTGGGGGGGATGGGCTGAAATGTCGCGGTCGCCCTGCCTCCACGCTGCCCCCTGCTCGGCTGCTGCCACCCTGTGAAATTGGTATGGGGACCTCAGGGGCCTTACCCTTATCCTATCTTGAAGCCATATCAACTGTAAAAAAAATTTAGTCACATTATTATGTAAAAATATAATAAAAATAAAAATACAAATACAAATAAAATGTGTTATATACGTACCTCAAGTGCAAATACTGAGAAATACTGTAGCAAAAACTCCTACACGGACCTCTGAACGCTCAAATCTTGAAGAAACCACTCAGAGAAACCCCAGGAAACAAAATGAGCAAACAAAAAAATGAGGGAGGAGGTGGCTTAAATAGTCCAGATATTAGTAGCGGTTATTCCAATAACCGCTGCCATAACCGCTACAAATCACCCAGGGCGCCTGAACTTTATAGCGGTTCTATAATAACCGCTACAAATTACAAGAACCTTTGAAATTTTGTAGCGGTTATTGCCCAGAACCGCTATAAAAGTGGAGACTCCTGACATTCTGTAGCGGTTATATCCATATAACCGCTACAAATAGCTGACGTTTGGTATTTTGTAGAGGTTGGGTTACTATAACCGCTACAAATTAACAGCTACAAGTTTTGGCTGGAATTTCACGCCAACTTTGTAGCGATTTGGTCTAACCAACCGCTACAAAAAAATGTGGCTAATCTGTCACGCCACTTGGCGCGTAGCTTGCCACTACAAATTTGTAGCGGTTTAGGTTAAAACTGCTACAAATACTATAATTTGTAGCGGTTTCATATAACCGCTACAATTACACCACTACAAAATACCATTTTTTTTGTAGTGTAAGATACATTTGGGGAGTTGATATTGGTTCCAAATATAAAACATAGTCTTCATATTTGTTAATATTTTTCTAATTTAGCTCTATTGATGCTCCCTCAATCATAATCAAGGAAGAGAGGGTGGGAGGGAATTAAGGGAGATGACTAAGGTGTTTGTTAGAACATAATACTCTTCATAATCTTGTATTAGTGAATAGATGACAGTAGCTGGTCCTTATCTGTATACGTGTACATATCACAGCTATAATATTGTAATATCCTGTGGAATATTCATTTAGGGTTGTAACCTCAAGAGCTATATAATAAAGGGAAAATCACTGTCAGGTTCCAAGGAAGCAAAATATTTTCAGAAAAGTCCTTGGAAAAACTGAAATATCTGAAAAGTCCTTAGTGACTTTCATGATATTATTTTCTAAAGTAAAATGACACACATGCCCCTCTTGTTAATGAAAAAGTCGAAGCTTCAGAAAGAGGAGGGAAGGCGCAACTTTTTTTTTTGGAGAGACGGAGAAACAATGCAAAAGGGACTGGTTTAAACTCCAACATTGAAGGGATCAAGTGTAGTGTTGAAGTTATTGGTAAAGGATCAAATTTGCAAGCTCCACCTATTGGTATAGAGGTAGAACACCAAACTAAATTTTTTGTTTTTGGTTCTGTGTGATCGTTGGATAAAGTGAAATTGAATGATGGTGAAAGGTTGGTGCTTGAGGCCAATAGTGGACAAAGTGGTAGGAGGTAGATGAGTAATGGCTTGATTTAGGTAAAGATATGAGCTTGTGCATTGTAGTTGGGGTTTTAATGAGGTTGGGTAGTGTTAATGTCATAGTGCTCTATTTTTTGGGGAGGTTACAGAGGAAATGATACGTTTAAAGTGGGAATTGCTGATTTTCATGTTGGTAGAGTGCTATGAAAATTGTGATATGGGAAAAAATTTAATTGTTGTTTATTCATGCAGTTGGTATTGTTAATATAACTGAAGTAGTTGTTAATACAGCAAATGAGGTTGGATGTCATAGTTCTCTATTTTTGGGGAATATAACAGAGGAAGTGTTATGTTTGAAGTGGAAATGGTTGATTTTCATAGTGGTAGGGAGGTGTGAAAATGCTGAAATGGGAAAAAATAAATTGTTGTTAATTCATGTAGTATCAGTTGTTAATATAACAATTTTAGTTGTTAATACAAAAAATGAGTTTGGGTGTCATAATGCTCTGTTCTTGGGAAAGGAAACAGAGGAAGTTGAACGTTTAAAGTGGGAAATGGTTGATTCTCATGATGGTGGGTTGATGTGAAAAGGGTGATATGTAAAAAAAATAAGTTGTTGTTAATTTGTGTAATAGTAGTTGTGAATATAACAGTTTTAGTTGTTAATACAAAAGCTATGCTATGTTTTTATGTTTTAAGGCAATGTAATAGAAAGAAAAACCTATTGTTTGGAAACCTAACAAAGGTATGTCTTTGTTTAAAGTGGGAGTCATTCAATGTGATTGTGCTTTGTTTGATTATATGATTGTAAAAGAAGTGTTGTTAATATATGGATATACAGTTGTTAATATAGCTTTGAAAGTTGTTGATATGAACTTCATGTTGCAGATTATCATGAAAGATGACAACTAGTTCTGGGAAGAATCTATTGTGTTTCATTCATGTGGGGGAAGTTTTTAAATGGCAGAGTAGATGAAATGCAATATGTTAGTGGTATGGTAAGAACAAGATGCGTAAAGGAAGGCACAACATATGAGGAGTTGTGACTAATCATATCATCTATAACAGGAAATGAAAGTAATGAAATTCAAGTGAAATTCAAAGTTTCTGTTAATACATCAAAATTTGTGGATCTTGTAGATGATGAAGGGGTGGATCATTTAATGAAATATAATGAACAATATGGTCATGTGTACATTGAAGATGATGGTGATAATGAGAATACAGTCCCAACATTGAATGATCAAATAGAAGAGCAAGAAGTGTAAGTCGAGTTATCTTAAGAAAAGTAATTTGTTGTAACTTAATTATGCGAAAGAGAAGTCTAACTTGTCATTTATTGCAGGATTGATCAAATGTTTGTAGGTGCTGGAGGATTGTGTATGTCCCCACCGCCTTTGTTAAATAAAAGTCAAGAGGTCCCATAGTTGGCATGTTGTACTCAATTGGTGCCAACACTCATACTGGGAATGAATCATACCAAATGGAAGGATTTAATTATTGGAGAAGGATAGATATTTCTGAATGCTATGAGCCTTCGTCAGATATTATACAAATACATCATTTCACACAAGTTTTCATACCAATTTGTGAAGAACAATCAACAGAAGATAATTGTGAAGTGCAAGGTTAGTGGTTGTCCATGGTATATGGGTGCTTATTCATGAGGAGAATATCAAGATACAGAGTTTCTAACGATTTGAACATACAAAAGTGAACACATTCACCATGCACAGGACAACCTAATTGTCTGGCATCCATACAGGTTGAGCTTGACATAATCAATCGTAATGGATGATTTAAGGTCCAATATTGATAAGACTTCCAATGAAATTCGAGCAGACTTGTACAAAGAGTATGGGGTGCAACTGAACTACCCTCAAAGCATATAGGGCAAAAGAAAAAGCGTTAAAGGAATTACATGGACGAGTATAAGACTCTTATCAAGCAATTCCTTGGATATGTGACAGATTGATTGAAAGTGATCCAGACACAGTGCAAAATGGGAAGGCTCATCTAACAATATATTTCAACGGGTATTTATTGCTTATAGTTGCTGAATTAAAGGTTTTATAGGTGGTTGTCAGCCCATTGTTTATATAGATGGTTGTCATCTAAGTGGCCCTTATAAGGGAATAATGATGTCTACTTGTGCATACGATACAAACAACCAAATGTTTCCCTTAGCATATTCTATTGTCAGCGGTGAAACATACGATGAATGGCTTTAGTTTCTAGTCAATCTGAAAGAAATAATAGGATCAATCATGATTACCATTGTGTCATATCACAATAATGCAATTATCGATGTTGTTACAGAAATATTTGGCAGCGAGCGACATGCCTATTGCTACAGGCATCTGAAGGAAAATTATAGTACAGAGTTCTTGAAAATCAATAGAGGTCGAGCACATACATCGGTGAATAGCAAGGAGACTGCACTCAAGCTCCTTGATGCAATTGCCTATGCAAGGTTGGATGAGGACTTTATGAGTGCAATAGGAAAATTAAGATTGTTCAATCCATAGTTGGTATAATGGGTGGAGACTAATGGGGATGTTGACAAATGGGCTCTAAGCAAGTTTCCTTTTAATAGGTGGGATAACATAACCATGAATATTGCAAAGTCATTTAATGTATGGATGTTGAAAGAAAGGAAGCACAGCGTGTCAGTATTAATTCATGAGCATCGAGACAAATTGGCACGGAAATTGCTTGCAAGCAAGACGGCAATGGCTAATTGGAAAAATAGAGTTGGACCCAATATTGAAGAAAAAGTGCTGCAGCATGTTAGCTATGCGGAAAATATGGATGCAGAATATTATGGAGACCATAACTTTTCGGTGCGAACTAGATGTGGTGAAGCAACAATTTATGTCAATATAGATCTTACTCAAAGAAAATGCACATGTTTAGTATGGAAAATGAGTGGAATACCTTGTGGCCATGTATGTGCAGCTATTAAGGTACTCAATGGTAATGTGTACATATTTATACATGATTGGCTGAAAGTGGAAGCACAGGAGAAAATATATGCAAATACCATGAAACCAGTTGCAACACATAATTGTCCATGAGCTGATTCTCTGACTGTCACACATTTGCTCACACAGACATTCTTGGATCCACCAATAACTACAAGGCCGGCAGGGAGGCTGAAAAGAAAAAGAAGGGAATCTCAGTTTCAAAACAAGAAGCTTTATCATTTTGGGCGATGTCATGAGGTTGGGCACTCCGTCAGGACTTGCAAAAATCCAAATCCAACCTAAAACACAAATACTAGATGCATGTACTTACTTTTGGTAGCTACTTTTTTGGATTATGTATATATACACCATTAACTGGAGCCTTCCTGTGACCCGTATTGGTTTTTGAATGGCTCCAAATATTGGTGTACTTAAGCATAAATTGTATGATATTAAGTTAAATGAGTAGGCAAAAATACCCACTTACTCAGACAATTTAATATTTTAATGTAAATTGATATGTGGATATGATATGCTACTAAGTTATGACATGTACTGTGATCAAGTTAGAAAATTAGGTTGCATTAGTTGTTTAAATTCATACCATGTTGTACTAACAAGGGGGTTTCATGTGGTACACTATCGGGTTTGGCAGATCCCTTGTGAAAAAACTCATTATGTTGTGAAAACATACATTAAGAGTTGTGAAAATTTACATCAGTTGCAGTCAAATTTTGCAGTAGGAATTGAAATAAAATAGGCGTTACAATTAGTCATAATCATGGGTTGCTTAGGTGTTGTGGTGAGGTGTGCACTTTATAAAGTCATGGGAGACTTACAATTCACTTGTGCATGTGTCTAACGTACTTGATACAATAGGCTAACAACTTGTCAACCACTTGATAAAATATGCTACAATTCAGCTATTGTGAAAATTTGCCTAATTAGAAGTACTACTACAGTCACCTGATGAGGTTGTGAAAGGAACTGAAAAGGTTGTTGATGAACACTTCACAGGTTGTAAAGAGCTCAATTGGTAACAGTTAAGGTGAGAAAACATAGTGTCAGAGAGAAACGATGGGGAGGTAATGAATTTAACACAAAAGGTTGTTAATTAACGCTTGGCGAGTTGTAAAAAGCTCAATTAGCAATACTTAACGTGAGAGAACATAGTGTCAGAGAAAAACGAGTGTGAGGTTGTGAATTTAACATAAAAGGTTGTTAATTAACGCTTGACGGGTTGTAAATAGCTTAATTGGTAATACATAAGGTGAGAACACGTAGTGTTAGAGAGAAACGTGGAGGAGGTTGTGAATTGAACTCAAAAGGTTGTTAATACATGCTTTACGGGATGTAAATAGCTCAATTGGTAATACATAAGGTGAGAACACGTAGTGTCAGAGAGAAACGCGAGGGAGGTTATGAATTGAAATCTATATGTTGTAAATCAGCGCTTCATGTGTTGTAAAATAGAAATCAGGTGTTCTCGCTGCTGGTTCGTTGGGGCGAACCAATAGTGAACGAGGTCAGAATAGGCCATTTTTTATGTCATTTTGCTTTTGTTTCACTGTGGCGAAGCAAAAGTAAATCACCACACCTTCAAGTTGTAAAACAAAATCAGCAGGTTGTTCATACACGCTTGAAGAGTTGTAAACATAACATATCTCATAGTTGTAAAACGCATTGACCATGGTGTTAATAAACGCTTCACGACTTGTAAACAACACGTTAGTCATAACGTAAGAAAACATCGTCTAAAGGAAAAACGTGTTGGAGGTTGTTAAACCCACAAAACCTGTTGTGAATAAACGCTTTAAGACTTGTAGAAATTGTTAGAACTGGCTGACATCCAAGAGGGGGTGAATTGGGTGTAAGATAAAAATCTTAAGAACTTTAAAAATCTTTTTGCATCTTAGAGGAAGTAATAAATATGAAAGTAATGAATCATAAATCAACAGTTAATATATGCTGGAAATACAAGAGTTTAAGGAAGAGAGTACGCAAACTGTGATTTATCCTGGTTCGGTCCAATCTGCGATGGCCTACATCCAATCCCCAGGCTCCTTCTGAGATTTTCAAATCCACTATCTTGTTTAATCCAGGCACAAGAAAAGCCTTTACAACCCACAAGTTTAGCCGGGCATTTGCGAAGCCTTTTACAAATCTCTCAACGAGTTACTCCCCATTATAAACCGTAAGGTTACAACCGAGTTACTCTCCCTTACACACCCCGTAAGGATACAACTTTGATTATGAAAGATTACAATCAATCTTCTCTCTCAGAAGTAAATAGATGAATATTGAAGCACAATGTAAATAATCTCTCTCTCAAATATACATGATATAGAAAATGGATAAGAACATAGAGTAGTTGGGTTGGAGTAGATGATTCATGATCTTTGCATGTTTCTCGTTGGTGTTGTTCTTCATTGAATATTCCCATATTTATATATGAATTATGATATCTGTTGGAAGCATTTCAACCCATCCGTTAGAGTGGTATAGCTTCGTTTAACTGTTCTTTAATTTTGAAAACTAGCCGTTGTGGTTAGTGAACGCTCCGCTTCTGTAAAGTCAACTTTTGTCTCTTCACATCATCTCTTCATTATATTCCTGGGGAAATGCATTAAACACTAATACAATGAAGTGTAAAATTGATTGGAAGCAAGAAGAATGAGTTTCATAATCCCATGATTTTCAAAAGCTTCAGTATGTTGTTCTGTTCTCCTGGGAAGCATTACTCGAGTGGTCACTCGAGTAAGCCTGGGTCATTACTCGAGTGCGTAATCCCATTCAAAATCTGGCTGAGAGTAACTGCTTCTCTGATTACTCGAGTGATCCCTCAAGTAATGGATCAAATAACTCTGTAGATTACTTGAGTGATCCCTCGAGTAATGTACTCTTCCATATCTGGTTACTCGAGTAGTCCCTCGAGTAAAGTCTGTCATTTCTTGTTTGAGAGCTACTAGATAATTTCTTCTCTGGTTACTCGAGTGATCCCTCGAGTAAGCTCTTAAATAACTTTGCAAATTACTCGAGTGGTCCCTCGAGTAATGTTATTCAAATCTTGGCCGAGAGCATTTCCAACTGCATTACTCGAATGGTCCCTCGAGTGAGGTTTCAAATAATTCTGCATATTACTCGAGTAAGCCCTTCAAGTGAATTCTTGATTTTGATTTGAAATGATATGAGTTCAGATGATCAATTAAATAGTGCAAGTGTACACTGTCGTAATCAAGTAATATAGAAGTAAGTAGAGTATCGTTCCCACGAGGATTGAACACTAAGTACCAAAATGAGCAATTTTAATTCTATTCAGTTAATTGATTAGTTGGTGATTGAGAGTACAAAATAAAAGAAAGACAATTAAATATGAATGCAGACGTTGTGAAAGCAAATATGAGAAAAAGCCCTATGGATTAGATTTCACTTAACAAATTCCGGATTGAATCACTTATCTATTCTAGCCCAATTTATTCCACATGATTGATAGTCGAGTTTCCCTAATTTAATTACTAGCTTCTTCCAAGGTCAAGCAATTCTATAATCAATTGCTAATCCAATATATTCCTATATGAATTTAAGCAATTAATTATGCATTAAGATTCATGGAACTCAGTAAGACTACACAACTCATATGAATATATTCCTATTTCATATGCAAGTTATGGTTTTAATTATAGGGTCTACACACATGTATCTCCTTCCGGTCTCAACATGCATAAGAATAATAATTAAAACTCAACCATGAAGGAGAAATTCAAACTAGATTTAATAAGTTAAGATTCAATCCGTCATTAGTAAGCTACGTCATCACCCTAGAAAAATGAAAGTTTAGCACATGATGAAATTAAAAACAAAACCAAAATAAATTGACATTATATAAAACTAGAATGAAATCCTCAGAAATACTGCATAAACTTGTATATTAAATTCTCAAACATAAATATACAACCAAAAGATACATGAAAAATGAAGAAATCTAGCCGTCCATTTATGAGGTAAAACCTTCCATGTAGGCGGTATGCAATACGTAATAAAATCCTAAGCCTTTCAAGATGGAGGCATGCAAAAAGTAATACAATTCTAAGCCTTCCAGGATGGAGGCATGAAATACATGAAATTAAATCTAAAAAAAAAACAAAGAACTCAGAAATGTTAGAGAAAGATCTCCCCGATCAGAGAAGGACCTCTCCCTGTCGGAGAACGAAACCTATGCTTCTCTTCCTCTCCTCCTTCCTTTGAGCTTGGAATTGATCTCTATTTATAGGGGCAAATTATATATCATCGGAAAGCGCTCATCATCTACATTCCAATGCAACAAGAATCACCTCCAAACTCATTTTGTATAGAAAGTTATGATCATAAGAATATCTTATGCATTTAGATAAAGTCTGAAATTACGAGCATCAACTTCCAGAAGGCATAGCTCTTAGTATATAACTTGAAATATATCAAATTATATTTCCATGAAAAGCTATTTAAGTATACTTTCATATGGCATCAGTTTTGCCTCAATCTTATATGTATTTTGAGAGTTATGTCCTAAATATCAAACCTTGTTCTGGTAAAAGACGCTGATTCATGTGTCAAATTCAACAGATCATATATCTCTCATCTGAACTCTTTTGAATGTGATCTAGGTTCCATAGTTCGTGTTAGGAGTATAGTTTCATATGCCACTTGTTTCAGTTCAATCTAACATGTGGTTAGAGAGATATCATCAAAATACCGAATCTCTATCTTGACACGCGAAAGCAGAGTATCATTACTCGAGTGGTCACTCGAGTGATCTTCAAGTAACTCTGCAGATTACTCGAGTAGCTATTGAGTAATCACCTCCAAAATGAGACAGTGCCATATTACTCCAGTGATTACTCGAGTAATCATCCCTAGAGGTACCATAACTTCTATATACATCATTTTAGCTTCGTATTCACCCATTCCAACCTCCGGTATCACTTCTAAGAGCTTGAATCTTGATATTTTTATTTGATCTTATAAGTTCTTCTTTCTTCAATCTTTCTTCTTCTTTCTTTAATCTCTTTCTTCTAGTTTTTCCTCTTGATGATCATTCTTCATCACCCAACTAGATAACTTCTTGAATATCTTCAATCTTCTTCAATCTTTGCTTGATATTCCCATTAGTTTTAGCAATGCCTTCTTTCTTCAATCCCTTGCCTCTTGATTTTTTTCTTGATGATCATTCTCCACATATGAGGCATTATAACATCAATGTACCAACGGGTTTATAACTAATCTACAAGATATACAACATTAAATATAGTAGTTAGTCAATGTAGAGAATAAGTATATCATACAAAATTTTTGCTCTTAATACTTGACATCTATATTTGACATCATCAAAACTATTCATATCTAACAAAAATCACCATTGTAATAACGCCCTATTACTACATTTGAAGCTGAAACCTGTGGGAGGTTGTAAATCACACTAAACATGTTGTCAACACATGTTGTAACAGTTGTAAACATAACATTTTCCATACTTAAATGTTACCACTTGTATAACAAGGCATATGCAGTTGTGCAATAGTCGTAAGAAGTTGTAAATATGTACTTGTCACCTAAACATGGCAGTGAACAAAAAAGCATTGCATGATTGCCCTTCCTACAACTACAAAATAGCCACACAAAGACATAAGGTTCTCAAAGGACCCACAAAATAGCAACATATGTACATAATAACATCACAAATGCTACTTGTCTCTATTCCCCTGCATTTGTTTCTTGCCACCTGCAATGGACAGCACCTTTTTGGCATGTATGTTCCCGTCATATGTCACAAGCCACCATAACGAATCAACCTTTATCTACTGAATTTGTTTAGAAGACAACTTAGGCATCGTATACCCCCTTTGTCCTATGACGAGCCATGCCAATCGAATAACCATGAAAGAACATGGACTCCATACGAATCGCTGCAAACAAAAAGGAACAAACGATATGAAACACAACCAACCATTTCAAAGTATTGAGCAACAAAAAACAAGTACTACTAACGTGTCAGCTTGGACATACACTTTTGGCCAGTTGATGTCTTTAGGTATTTCTCTTCCTTTGCCAAATAATTCTAGTTTAACCCTGTGAAGTACACTAACAATGCAATCTCTCTGCATGAAGCAAATAATTTTGACATTACACAACACAACAAGGACTACATTTATAAAATAAAGCATAAACTTAAGTTGGAGAGCTTACACACTGGCTTGCCAACCGCTCCTTAGCACGCAATTCTTCTTATTGCTTTTGACTCAATCTCTTCTTCTTAGTTGTCTTCTCATCCTCTAAAAGTGCATCTTCTTCCCTCTTTTGCTATCTTGAATATGTGAGCTGGTCAACCAGTGAGTCAAGGGCAAAGAAACGCAATATCTTGTATCCAACACATAACAGAACCAGTGATCAAGCCGCAGTGTAGGAGCAAAGATTAAGTCGCAATCCCCAATGTTGTATCCAATATACTTAGGAAGGATCTCATATTCATGCGCTTTCCAGGACCAATTCTTCAGATTAAACAACATTTTTTCCATCAAATCTGACGAAAAGATGTGTCTACTGACGCGACTAGAGTTCTACAATTGACCCCCCACTAATTTCTTTTGAGACCATTGACATAAACTGAGAAACAAATAGCTGAAAAGTTAGTGAATATCATATTAAAGTAACTAAGTATGAGTTCTTGTCAATGTATATGTAACTTACCCTATTATTAATTCACCTCGTGTGACGAAATAGTCATACATTTCTACAAACGGCCTATTACACAAACAAACATTTTGGAGTCAGTTTTTGTTCTTGAACTAACTATAGATATTAGACATTTAATTACTTACTCTTGTGCATCCTCTTTGTTGGGTCTCATTGTGCACAGCTGGTAGAAAGCTTCCTTGTCCTTGTCATCTTTCGTTCTTTTCTTAGTCATGGTTGTCACCCAGGAAGATACAAGAGTAGGTTTTTTTACCCTTGTCAATTTTCTCAATTGTACTTCTTCCTCCCCTTTCAAAACATCTTCAACACACTCATCTTTCCCCTCTTTGCCTGGCCTATTCGCTTCACCTTTATTATCTTCCTCTGACACATCTTCTTCATTTATGGACCAAACTTCTTCTTCTTCTCCTTTTCCTATGGCAGCCTTTTCAGCTTCACTTCCCGAGGAGGGTTGTTTATCTTTATTTTCTGACGATGATTGTTCGTCTTTCAAATTTTTTGCCCCTCCATCCATTTCTCCCACCCCTAACAACCTTGTCTCGAGGGAAATCAGTTCCTCTTACAGAATTGACACCACCCTTGACATAATTCTTTCATATGTTCTCTTCAATTCTTACAAATTAGGAGGAAAATATTAGTCACAATAATATGGATGGTATGTGAACCTCACATCAAATTTTATCACTTACCGGGTGTGTTATAATATTTTACTGATGCAATTCCGAAGCCAGACCTCCAACTACTTGACCCATGGAATATAGCAACCCTTGGTTGCTTTGCTTCTCTATTTACACTCTCTTCTTGACGTTTTTATCATTCCAATATCCAATTGTTTCATCATTTTTAGAGGCTTGTAGTTCACCGAGGGAAAATTTTTATAGGCAAAAAACCTTCATAAAATTTAAATAACAAATTAATATAAGTAAATGTCAACATTTAATGCAGCACTTTATGACTCATTATACAATGAAAACTTATGTTGTACTTACCATAAGAAAATATATACATCATCCAACATTGATTTTTCCTGAAGCTTTCCCTTTGCTGACTTTTTTCTTGTATTGTCCAACTGAATTTGATAGTTCACTCAACACAAAGGTAGCCCAATCATTGTCTCCAAAAGCTGGCTTTGTAGCCACCATCACCTTTAACACTCATTCACTCACCTTAACACCGGCTACGGGATACAACAGCGTGCCCAATGCATACATAACAAAGAGAAATTCAAAATCTGAATCATCTTCTCTTTCAATCAGCCATTTCCCAATCATCTTATATGGCATAGTCCCATACAATGTTTTTAATTGCTGAAAATCTTTGTCTTCATTCATCGCATTTCTTTCAATGTCCCCCCCACACAAGGTAACCCCATAAATTCTGTTACATCTTCCAGGCAAATGTGAAGTAACCTCTCTTGAATGGAAACATTATTGGTTGGAGGGTCAAATGCACCTATAAACTGCCCACATAAGTCTCGGGGGATTTGTGAGCAGCATATGTTGACCAACTTATCAAATCCAACTCTCTTTAACTGTTCCATCCGATCTTCTCTGTTCTTCACACTTTTGCACACCTTGATAAACTGATTAGGGGCACACCGAGTAAGGAATGGAACCATATATTTTTTCCCTTTTTCCCCTCTCCTTAATTTCTTTGCCCTTACCTTATATGTCTCCTTCTCATCATCTTTCAAAGCATCCAAGCTTCTTTTACCGACTGACTCTCCTCTTTAAAAGGCCTTTTCGGCTCATTCTTTTTCTTCTTCTTCTGGTAATACTCTTGCGTGAACAATATATACGCTGAGACTTTTGGCTACCTCTCTTTATCTTGATCTTCCCTTTTTCTTTTGTTCGGCATTTTTTACTTAACCAGAAACATAATAATTAATCTAATCCTTCCAAAACTCAGTAACAAGAGCTTTAACACAGATTACAGTCTAGTGATTCAAACAATTTTCATGTGCAAATTAAAACTCAATATCAACAATAATGATCTATAATGACTCCAACACAACACTAGTTTGGTGCCAGTAAGAGACTACTGCTTTGCATAGCTTATAACCAGTAAATTCCAAAGTCACAAATCAGATTCACATCCAAGATTGCCCAAATTTTTGAAATTTCAGTACATGCACCTAAAGTCACACAACTTAACTCAGCAATCAATATGTATGTCAAATGCAAATTTGGACAAGTAAGCTCATATTAGAAATTTCACCAAAACTCAACAAAGTATATAGAATTTCAGCGATGGATGCAAAGATTTGGAATATAGCGTTTAGCAAAAATCCATATTTTGACAACAAATTCAAGTAACTACACCAAAACTCTAACCCAAGTCCACACAGTTCAGTTTTATCACAAAACAACTCAGTATTATTATAGCAGCAAGCATATATCAAACGATGCACAATAAAGCTGCAGAGACTAGAAACGATAAAGGCGCAATATAAACAAGTTAATATTGAAGAGGTATAGATTAATGCCATATAAAGAAGCATCTATCAAAAAACCAAAACCAATTACTAGCTACAATATGGAGCTAAATATAGATCATGCCATTTTTGTTAGAAGAAAAATTAGACATTTTGAGTGGAAGTCCTAAATCCAACAATTTACCTCCAAGAAACAGTGATTTCTTTCACTTACCGGTAGGAATGGCGCTTTCGATTGGAGAACCGAAGAAAGTCTCAGAGTGGAGGAACGATGGATGCCACTGAGCGCCAACCACCAATGACAGAGAGGCAGTCGCAGTCAACTACAAGTCGAGCACCGACGTAAGACCATACAATGCTGACCAGCAACGGATACGCACGCAAAACAATGACAGCACCGACAGTGAGGCAGGGCAAATGGCTGGACCACCAGCAACGGACAGGCTCAGGGAATGACGGGACCAGCAATGGAGACGCATCACACTGCACCGGGCCACAATGGAAAGGCAGAAGGTCATTTTTGAAAATCCTCTCTGAACACGATTTGGGGCTGCTCTCTTTCAAATGAAGAAAACAAGAGTTTAAATTTCCATTTGGGGTATGTGTGTCATTTTACTTTGGAAATAAATATCAGAAATATCCCTAGGGACTTTTCAGATATTTCAGTTTTTTCAGGGACTTTTCTAACAATATTTTGCTTCCTTGGGACCTAACAGTGATTTTCCCTATAATAAAGCTACAGGCCCAGTATAATTCATTCGGCCTATTCACCCTAAAACCTTTCTTGGCATCAGAGCAGAAAGGCGCTGATAATGTCATCATCCTCCTCTACTTCCTTGTCTGTTTCTTCTGAGTCACCAACCACCTCTGTTTTATCGTCCTTTGTAGATTTAAAAACTTATGGGCTATTTAATTCCTCTAGTCAAACAACAGCTATTAAGCTTGACCGAACCAACTTCTTGGTATGGGAGTCGTTCGTTCTCCCTCTCATCGAAGGCAATCACCTTCAATCGTATATCGACAGCTCAGGAGTCATCCCAGACCGTTGTATTCCTAGAGAAGCAGGAAATACTGTGACTCTGAACCCTGAATATGAGGACTGGTTCACAGTCAACTGAATGCTTGTTGATTGACTGAGAAATACAATGACTCAAGATATTAGAGCTCAGCTCTTGTACTATAAAATAGCTCGCGAACTCTGGACCGGAGCACGAGATCTTACCAGTACTTCTAACAAGGCTCGAGTCATGGTATTCAAGTCCGAACTACAGCAAACTCGTAAGAACAACATAATAATAGAAGAATATATAGCAAAGATAAAGAATGTATTTGATCAACTGGCTTTGTTTAGAGCACCGATCTCAATTGATGATCTCACTATGCATACTCTAAATGGTCTCGATGCTTACCACAACGCTATAGTTGTAAAGCTCATAGATCAACCTAATCGTTCATGGATCTATGCTCAAGCTGCTTTGTTGTTATTTGAAAGTCATTTAGAGTAGCTGAATCAATTTTCCTCTTTATCAGTTCAACCGTCGGCTAACGTTGCATATCGTGATGCTTCTGATCCATGATCCTCAAATTCCTCTCACCGATTCACTGACTCCAACAGAGGTTTTTGGCGTGGTGGATAGAACATGCATGGGCGACGGTCACGTGGGAGAAGAGGATACTATAATAGCAACATGTCTTACGACAACTACACAGGAAGTAAACTGTATTGTCATTTGTGTGAGAAACCTGGACATGATGTGGTTCATTGTTACCACCGATATGATTGAAATTTCAAGCCTCCAACTGATTCTGGAAATTACAATGCTCAAGCCTGGTATATGAATTCTCAGCCAGCGAATGATTCCTCTTAGTGCATGGATAGTGGGGTAAATTATCATGTTACCCCTAGCACTGACCAACTTGATCAGGTCACCCCAATAGGTAAGTCCTTTTTATCTACCTGTACAGGGGAAAAGGTAAAGATACAGGGCATTGGAACTAAACATTTTCCTAATTCTCAACTTTGTCTTAATGATGTGCTTCTATTATTGACTGTTACTAAGAGTTTACTTAGTGTCAACAAACTCTTTAAGGATAATTTAGTTGAGATTCAATTTACTAATAAAAAATGTCTTGTGAAGGACAAGTTGACTGGACAAACATTGATGGTAGGGTAGTCAATCCAAGGGATGTATCTGATGGAAAGTGATCAAGGAATTCCACAAGCCTAGTTGCATGCAGCATCTGCCTCTTTTATTTCTTCCAGTAGTGATAATTTTCTTAAATTGCACTACAAGTTGGGACATCCAAATAGTTGTGTCTTGAAACAAGTTTTGGCTAGTTGTAATGAAAAAGTTGATATTAATGAGAATTTTATATGTGAAGCTTGTCAATCTGGGAAATCCAAACTTTTGCCTTTTCCTTTGTCTAATTCTCAAGCTAGTACTCCTCTTGAACTGATTCACACTGATGTTTGGGGGCCTTCTCCAATCCAATCAGTTGGTGGCCATCATTATTATATGCATTTTATAGATGATTTTAGTCTATTCACTTGGTTGTTTCCCTTGAAACATAAAGGTGAAGCTGCCTTCAAAGCGTTTAAGCAGCAGGCTGAGAATCAATTCAACACTAGAATTAAAATGATTCAATGTGATAATGGCATAAAATATAAACCTCTTGCCTCTTTATCTCAAACTGAAGGCATAAATATGATATTCACTTGTCCTTACACTTCCTCCCAAAATGGAAAAGCTTAAAGAAAAACAGACACATTGTTGAGATGGGTTTAACCCTTCTAGCTCAAGCAAACATACCTTTAACTTATTGGGTAGATGCCTTTCAAACTGCAGTGCACCTTATAAATAGACTCCCTACACCTATTTTAAAAGGTTCCTCTTCTATTTTACGATTATTCAAGACAGCACCTAACTACAAGGAACTTCAACCGTTTGGGTGTGCGTGTTATCCTTGCCTCAAACCTTATTATGAGCATAAGCTTTAATTTCATAGTCAGAAATGTGTGTATTTAGGACCAGCGTCTCAACGTAAAGGATACAAATGTTTGAGTGCAACGGGAAGAATCTATATATCTCGACACATTATGTTTGATGCATGTAATTTTCCTTTTGTTACAGGTTTCCACAATCATATGTCATCACCTATAAATGACAATGAATGCCTTATTCCTGTGTTTATTCAGAGCTCTACCACTGATACAATAATGCCAAGTCGTGATATCAATATCAATATCAATATCAATATCAATATCAATATCAATATCAATATCAATATCAATATCAATATCAATATCAATATCAATATCAATATCAATATCAATATCAATATCAATATCAATATCAATATCAATATCAATATCAATATCAATATCAATATCAATAAACATCCCAGAAGACTATAGGATTGAAAACTCTAATATGGGGACAAGTAAGTCCTTGTATCATAGCCCAAGTCCATCTCATAGTCTAGCTGGTAAACAAATAGAGCCATGTTCAAATGAGCCCAACATTTCTCCAGTGAACAACACACATTAAATGGTGACAAGATCGAAGGTAGGTGTGTTTAAACCAAAATATCCCTTTGTTGGGCTTATGAAATTAGAAGATCCAATGACGTTAAAAGTAATTGTTGAACCCAGAAATATCAATGAAGCTCTTGCCTCTTCATATTAGAGAAATGCAATGCAGGAAGAATTTGCAGCACTCTTACAAAATCATACCTAGGTTCTTGTATTGCCGAATCAAGATCAAACCTTAGTTGATTACAAGTGGGTCTTTAAAAACAAGTTTAAAGCAGATGGCTTGCTTGTCAAACTAAAGACTTGTCTCATCGCCAAAGGATTCCGGCAATCACCAGGACTTGACTATGGCGAGACATTCAGTCTTGTTGTCAAACCAATGACAATCAGAATTGTTCTATCACTTGTAGCCACATTTAGATGGGAGGTAAGACAATTCGATGTTAATAATGCATTCTTGAATGGGTATCTTGAAGAAAATGTCTTTATGAATCAACCTGATGATTTTCGAGATCCAAAAAGACCTCATTTTGTATGTAAATTGGTGAAAGCAATATATGGCTTGAAGCAAGCCCCCCATGCTTCGTTTGAATGATTGAGACTGACCCTGCTTTAATGGGGCTTTCAAAATGCTAGAAGTGATATTTCTCTATTCTATCTACAAGCTCAAGGCTTGACTGTGTTTATACTGGTTTATGTAGATGATAATTTGGTAAAAGGAAATAGTTCTTCCTATATGCACAAATTTATTCAAAAATTGAATGCTCTCTTCTCTTTAAAAGACCTTAGTCCTGTCTACTATTTCCTTGGTCTAGAGATATATCAGGATTCAGCTGGTTTCCATCTCAACCAAGGGAAATGCACACTAGATTTATTACAAAAGTTCAATATGCTAGATTGTGCACATGTACCAACTCCTATGGTCGCTAATCGACAGTTTTCAGCTATTGAAGGAAAATTGTTGTCTGATCCTTCCTTGTATCGACGAGCCATAAGGTCCTTACAATATCTCACAACAACAAGACCGGATATTGCCTACTCAGTGAATAAACTCAGTCAATTTTTATCTAGTCCCACTGATATTCATTTGTAAGGAGTTAAAAGGATCTTACGTTATCTCAAAGGAACCTATAATTATGGTCTTTGCATCAAACCCTTCAATACCCTTACATTGACTGCATTTACAGATGCAGACTGGGCTGCTTACATAGATGACATAAAATCAACTGCTGGCTGTTATGTATACCTTGGAAACACTCTGATTTCATGGGCTTCAAGGAAACAAAATGTTGTCTCCAAATCCAGTGCCAAATCAGAATATCGCTCATTATCAGATGGTGCAGCAGAACTTAAATTGTTGTATTCATTGTTATTTGAACTTGGTCTCAAATTGAGACAGCCTTCAGTTATTTGGTGTGACAACATCAGCGCAAAAGGCATTTGCAGCCAATCCAATCCAACATGCTTGAAGCAAACGTATAGAAATTGATATACATTTCGTTCGTGATCTGGTGACATCCGGTTTTATTGATGTTCGATTTATTCCTTCCTCATACCAAGTTGCAGCCTGTTTCACCAAGGCTCTCACTGATAGAGCTAAATATTTGTATATCTTTTGGTAATTAACCTTAGACTTTTGTGGGATTTGATTAACCATTTTGGGCATAATTAGGTATTAATGTGAGATTTGAGTGTAAAGGTAATTTGGGAATTAAATTGGCTAAATTGACATATTTTAAGTAATATTTTTTATTCCCATTATTCCTTAGTTGTGAACATATGATATTACCTTTTTGTATCTCATTTTTGTAGGTGATGACATGGTACATTGGAGCTTAATGGAGGGCAAAGATGGAATTAGAAGAGAGCACATGTGCAGATTTTATTTCCTAATTTTCTAATTTTAATAGACATGAGAAAAGAGTTAGGCATTGTTTGGTGGCTTGAGTTTCTTTGCCTCAACATCCCTTACATTTTTGCTTGCCTCCAAACACAGCCTTATGCCATATGCTCACCCAAATTAGATCGCGCAACAGAGAGGTGGGGGGACGTTCAGCATTTTGAGAGCACGTTTTGTGGCACTACGGGATCTCATCGCTGGTGGACTCTCATTTTTCTGGATTTTTCGTTTTCTCTCCACTTCCACAGACCACGTCCTCCCTTTCTCCTTCCACTTTTCATCGATTGATTCCCTGTTTTCTCGCACCAGCAATGAAGATGATAGCCCAGAGGTCCAGAGGAGTTGATTTTTGAATCATGAGTGGCTAGACTCTTTCGTCCAATGGTGATGATAAAGCTAACCTGAGTCCTTGAGCAACTAGGGGAGTTCTTTGTATCTTAATTTCATCTTCTACTCTCTATATGTTCAGATTATAATTCTAGGTTGCTAGAGGTTATAATTTGTTCATATATCTGAGGATTATGATCGGTTGATGTAATCTGGATGATGATACTTGTGTTAGATTTGTACTTATGGATTGTGATTGGACTATAGCACTCTTTTATTATTCAATTGCTTTCCTATATTATCTTGAAATTAATTGTTTGCTAGGCTTCTAGGAATCAATTGGTGGTAGAGAGGATCTTTTATGAATCTATCATAAGCTAGGTACTTCAAGGTATTCCTAATTGATCAATTGAGTCTATGTTTAGATTAAATTGAGAAGTTAGGAATATTGATTAGTAAGGGTTCTTACTAGTCCTTGTGCTTTGTTAAGGGAAGAACTCAAAATTAAAATTGAACAAGGATGGTTAGTGGATTCATTCACCTAGGACATTCATCTCTTGAATTTACATCCACACACTCATTTTATACATTAAGAAAAATTCATAAACAAGTAGCTCTTTAGTTTAATTAGATAGATGAAACTCACATCCCATACTCTTAGGTTAATTTGTTATTTACACTAGATTACTTAGGAACTAAATATAGGCTCCACATAGAGATCGACCTAGATTAGTTGCCCTATATTGAATTTAGCTTAGTTTTATTTGATAGCCCCACGATATGGCTCTTCAAATTTGGACACAACAAATTCTCATAATTCAAGAGCAAACTCAGGTTGTCTATAACACCCTCTTGTTTGAGGGGGAATGTTAGAACATAATACTCTTCATAATCTTGTATTGGTGAATAGATGACAGTAGCCGGTCCTTATATGTATACGTGTACATATCAAAGCTGTAATATTGTAATATCCTGTGGAATATTCGTTTAGGGTTATAACCTCAAGAGCTATATAATAAAGCTACAGGCCCAGTATAATTCATTCGGCCTATTCACCCTAAAACTTTTCTGTGTTTTAGAAAATACATGTTATATTAACTAACTTAATCAACTTTATTAATCTAATCAAATTAGGTAAATATGTTTTACATTATGGACATGAGGGATGTTTTTTTTTTTTTACTCATTCTTTCTCCTATACTCTTTTCATAAATATGGGCAAATTTGAAAAAGACATTACATTTTTTTACATATTTATTATTTTTAATTAATTTTAATTACCAATTTATTTTGCATAATCAGAATAATTGTTAAAGAAATACCAAAGGGAGTATAAAAAAAGTTAGAGAGGATGATAGAACGGACAAGAACTATAATTAAGCAGTAATTCGCACCACAAGACCATGACTGTACATTCTGTCTCTCTGGTACAAATTAAGCATGACATATAAAAAGGATAGAAGAGAAAACAATGAGCGGCTATTTTATATTTTAGAACTTAGGGTTACGTTTACAAAAGCTAAAGATGATATATATGCACGTGTGTATGTAGGGCAGCCTGAAAGGCTATATAAGGTAGTCTTATGTATAGGGTGATTAAATGCAAGCTAACCTACGGAATAGCCGGATTATATGTAAAGAAGTCTAAAATTGTGCCTGGTCAAAACGACTAACGAGGAGAAGCTATAATAGCCTGCAGATTAAGTCTGCAGATTAAGTGAAAGGGAAACTTTCACTGCACCCCTTCTATAGCAATTTAATATCAAACAACTCCTAAAATTTATTAAAATTTAACTATACCTTTAGGATAAAACTGAAATTAAAATTTGATGGTGAAAAAACAATCGCACCCTTATTTTTGAAGTTAAATATGATTATTTATAAGTCAAATATACTATTTTTAAGAAAAAGAAATGAAATTATAAGACTATCTCGATCATATACAAGATAAGAAGCATATTTGTAAGAATACATATTATCTACATGACACTTGTAGGAATTTACAAATCAAATATGCGTATTTATAAAACACATGTAGAAATTTACACCTTGTACAACACAAGGGCATGAATGTCTTTTTAGCCAAAAAAATTAATTTCAGTTTAGTCATAGGAATGAAATAGAGTGTTAGGGCTTGTTTGGTATGAAGGGAGGGAAGAGGAGGGAAAGTGGGCGGAAGGAAAATTTTTTTGAGTTAAATTTAAAAAAATTAAAGAAATGGGGTTAAAAATTTTTAATTAATTTTTCTTACTCTTTTATCTTATATATTCTCTTTATTAAAATTTTATTACCCCACTTTTTCAATCTTTTAAAATTCAATTCATAACAATTTTCCCTCCCCTCTCTTCCCCTCCAAATCCCTCACATCAAACAGACCCTTAGAAAATTTTGAGAACTATGTGATATTAAATTGCTATAGAGGAGGTGCAGTGAAGTTTTCACCATGGGAAAACAAGTTTAATTTCATGGTACGTATGTATAAATAATGGAAGCAGATAAAAGAAGACGTTGAGGGTGAGAACTTCTTTATTATATTAGGGGCTAGTTAAGAAGTTTGGTGCAATCTTTTATGGCCCTGTTCTATGGGACGTTATTGTCAGGTGGAGACATCCCTCTTCCTTCCCACTACATTTTAATTTTTTATGCTTTTGAATTTAGTTAATGTTATTATTATCATTGCTATTGCCAGCATGCATGCACGTGACAATTAATTGATACCATTGCTTTTTTCTTCTTCTCATTGGCATTGTTTTTTCTCTTTCTATGTGTGTGCATTAGAAGTGATGCATGGAATTCGTCTCTAAGGAGAAAAGCCAAGTCCGGAGAAATAGGCATTATTTGTAAGGATTAATCTTCTGTTATGTAAGTGCCACTGTTACAAAAAATATAATAAATAACGTTTATTTTTATGAATATTATGGTGCTTCCTAAGCGCTATAGCTTTCAGCACCATAAAAATAAGCTATGACACTTATTGAACTTCTAAAAGCGTCGCAACTTATGTGTTTTTTTTAAGGGCTTCCTATGGAGCTTCTCCTTAGAAGTGCCGTAGGAGGTATTTACCCTCCTATAGCACTTCTTCCCAGAAGCGCCATAATATGTAATAATTTTTTTTTATTATTTTATATAATTATTTCTTTGGACTCAGCCAATTAAAATCCATAGCAATTTACAATACGAATAGAAAAAAAAAGTAAACTAAATTAGAATGAAATAATACATAACTAATTCATAACATCAGTAATAGATATATGTAATTATAATTAATGTAATTGAACAACTAATTTTAAGAGAATAAACAACACGAGAATAGGAAAAGAAACAACCTAACATACGTATGTATCAAATATTAACTAAATGGCTGACCATATATTCACAATATTCCTCAATGATTTTATCCACTTGTTCGTCAGTCAATTGGGTACAACGTTGATCTTCATAATACTACATAAAAATCATACATAGAACAAATTAAACTAAGTATTATTATATTTGTAAGCTCAAAAATTAAAAAACTTACAATATATAGGGAGTTCAAGAAGACAGAGTTGACACTTCAAATAAACACTTGAAAAAAATTATGAGCACACATATATAATCATGACAGATTTTAACTAAAAAAGAAAAAAATGAACCAAATATTGAGAAAAAAACACTTACATGCTAGGGAGATTTTGAAAAAGGCTGAGACAAGGAAAAAAATATGGGAGAGGAAACTTTATACTGCAACATAGTTGTGGAAAATGGAGAACCTAGAGAGAACGCGAGAAGATGAAAATAAAAATGAAAACGAAAACAGTGGGGTAAAATTAAAATAGCAGATTGTAAAGAAGCTACAACATTTTTTATCAAAGCGCTGTAGCTTCTTAATTTTTTTTTTAAAAAAGCAAACGTTAAATATATTCAAGACACCATATGGTGCCTTAAAATATTCAAAGCATCATGTGATGCCCAAGGCACCACGTCGGTGCATTGAATATTTAAGGCACCCACATTACACCTTATATAATTAAAGGTCGTCATGAATATTCAAGCCGACCATGAGTGCCTTACCCGACTCTCTATTCCTAGGGCCAAATATCAGGGCCTTAGCCGGAGCTCTATTATCAAGCATCGGCTATGATCAATTTTGGCCAGCACTTTATAATCAAGCGTCGACTAAGGGCTTTTTTTTTTTTGGAACTCAAGAAAGAAGCAGGTGATTTCTTTTTTGACTTGCTACAACATGAGATTCTGAATAATAATATCTTTTTGACTTATCCTTACCCTTATCCGGCACTTTATTTTAAGCGCTGGATAAGTTTTTTTCAAATAAGAAAAATGCTAAAAAATTAACCTAACTATGACGCTGTTTTAAGAAACGTTATAGCTTGGGCTTTCGTTTCCTTTTTAAATAAATGTTTTGTAGTACCGTAGTTTCTGAAATTTATTTGTAAAAAAAAAAATCTATCATCTACTATGCTTCTTTAAAGATTCGTCAAAAAATCGGCGTCATTAAATCATTCAGTAGTGTGCAGACACACAACCAGTCATTGATGAGAGTTTGATCAGGTTATTTATTTTGAGGCAGTTGGAAAGCATAGCCGCTTTGATTAATTACCAGAGAGACAAGAGACCTGATCCATGGAATTCCATAACTTTCACAAGACAATCGACAATGACGAAACTCTGCCGGATACATATTCGTTACTTATGAAACTGACAACTCTGATCTACTTTCTCATGAAATTAATTCCAATTCAGCCACGTTACTTTATTTTGTTTTCTGAGTAGATTTGAACAGGGAAAATTTTAAAAAAATACATTGAAAAATGGGAAAAGATGAATCAATACTCTAAAATTAGGAAATCTCAAGTTAGTTCGTTATTAGACCGAAAGAGGAATATGAGATTTTAAAATCTCGGTGAAAAGAAGAATTCATCCTTCAACTGTCACTCTCTCTTAATTTAGAAAACACTCAAACTATGATTTTAGAAGTTATTTTATACTAAATTAAGATAAAATTTTTCTCATATATTTATCTTATAAATTATAAAAACTATTTTTGAAAAATAATCCAAACAGACACAGTTACGTTACTTATCAAAATGACAACTCTGATCTACTTTCTCACGAAATTAATTCCAATTCAACCACGTCACTTTTTTTTTTTCTGAGCAGATTTGAAAATCGGACCGGTTCGACCGGTCGAACCGGGAACCGGTCCCTGGTCCGGTCCGGTTTGGTCATTAAACCGGTCAGACCGGTTGGACCGGTCAGAACCGGTTAAAACCGGTAAAACCGGTGGTCCAACCGGTTGACCCGGTTTCCTTCTTTTTTGTTTTAAAAAAATTTTTCAAATTTTTATTTTGTGTTTTTTGAGAGCAAAATGGAAAGTTGAAGACTAAAATGAAGAGAAAAATAGATAAAGAAAGAATAAATCTAAAAAAATGAAGAAAATAATGAAAAAAATTATTTAAAAAGATATAATAATTATAGGAAATGATATATATTTACATAAGTATAGGTATTATAACTAATACTAATAGATTTTAAACATTTTTTTTCTAAAAATCTTTATTTTTATCTATAGAAGTTTAAAAATATATTAATATATATTATCACTAATAAATTATAATATTTTAATATGACCGGTTCAACTACCGGTTAGACCCCGGTTGACCCATTAACCCTTGAACCTGTGCTGTGACCGCCGGTCCGGTTTTTCGTTCCTTGATAGATACAGACTCAAACTTAAAACCTCATATTTAAATAACTACAATCCTTTCCACTATAACCAAGACCAGTTTCTATGTTTTGATTTTTTTAACATGTTAATTAATGCATATTCATCTTACATATAAAAATCTAAAAAAAAAAAACCTCAAACTCTATTCAAAGAATGTGTGTGTGTAGGTATGTATGTAGTTTCACATATTTAAATTGATTCTAACAAAAATTATTTAATATTTATATTATATCATTAATTGTCTTACTTATTTAATAATATTTTCTGTGATTCTGAATATATAAGAGCTAACATATAGATTAAGAAAATTAGGTTAATTAACAATTATTTGAAAATATGTTTTCAAAATTATTTCTCTTTGTAATCAATTGCATTAGAGCATTATCAACAAGACTTTTATATATATATATATATATTACAAGAATCTCTAATCATAGAGGTAATATGAGGAAAGAAATAATAAATATAAGAAACAAACTATTGAAGGCTTATTATATTTGGAATTAAAATAAAACCTTAAACTAATTTTACATCCAGGATCAAAAGAATAATGATGATGATATGGGGATGGATCGATGTGGGGCAGGGCCCATTGAGGGGTAGCTTCCAAATCCTAGAGTGGAAGCAGACGGACGTGGAAGGCTGCTCTTGGCTCTTGAGGGGGCACGAGATGTGAGAACAAACTTCAATAGATTATTATTTGATTTTTTTTTAATTATTAATATAAAACATATATATATATATATATCTAATTTGATTATATCATATTTTATATTTAAAATTAAGATTAATTTTTTAAATATGTTTTATATTATATTAAAACTGGAGGAGTAATATTTTATGGACCCCAGTATGTTCTTATGGGTCCTGATGGAGACAGATCTTTACTTCTTCAAGGATTCTTCAGTTCTGACACATCACAGGCCCCATTCTGTGCTTATTTATTTTTGGGGACTAATATGTACGTTCCCTTTTGATTACTACTCCTCCTGCCTTAAATATAGGATAAAATTTGTAGTATAATTTACACTATAAATTTTATCCTGTTGGACTTTAGGTCCAAATCCGCCCTTGATAGGCCGGACTATTTGATTAGGAAATAAGTAGCCTAATCAAATAAGAATAAAATCAGCATAAGATGCAGATTTGGGAATATTTCAGCAATAATTATGGATTTGTTAAAAGAGGAACAAATCACCATAATTAGGGAATTAATTGAGAGACAATTAATTGCTGTCTTGGAGGGCAAGTAGGAGTGCACACGTTTCCTAATTAGTGGCCTCCACAAACCACTATATATAGGGTGTGCCTCCTCAATTGCAACTCACCCCGCCATTGAGTTTTCTGGCAATTCCCTTCTCTCCTATCATCTTTCTGGTTCTGGTGATCTGCTATGCAAATCACAATTAGGCTCTAGTAGTCTAATAATTGTGTGGGCACGAGTATGGAGTTTTGGAGCTTTGACCCGGATCCGAACATGGATTCGTCCAGGTATGCCTATTCTCCTTTTAGTTAATAATATTTATTTCCTACATTGGCATCAGAGCCATTTGATCCTTGAGGCTGTGATTTATTCTATGTGAATAATAATATGATATAATTTGTTTATATCTCTCCATTATTTTTCCGCTGTGCTACTATTTTTTTCATGCTTTATATCCGTAGCCTCTATTGCTTGAAATTTTCGTTATGCATGTTCTCTGGTTCATATGTGAATACTTTTGGGAATCTGGGTCTATGTTTTTCCAAAATATGAACATGTGTGTATATATATATATATATATATATATTGTTTTTGCTTTTGCTATGTATATATGCGTGTCTGTGTGCAACCAAAGACGTGTTCATATATATATATATATATATATATATATATATATATATTTAAGCTTCTGCATGTTTGAATGCCTCACGCATGTATATATATTCTTGTTTCAAATGATTGTGTACAATGTTTTTTTTGTCTCTGCCTCCATTTGTATTCATATGATGCTTCCATCTCTACTCCTCTTATATATATATATATACGCGCGCGCGCGCGCACACACACACACACACACACACACACACACACACACACATATATATATATATATTGCAAGGCGCCGTTTTTTCCTCTTCTTCCTCATCTCTTCGTTTTTTATTAAAGGTGAGTCTTTTGGAACCTATGTGGATTCAAAAACGAAAAGCCTTAACTCCTCAAAGGTTAGAAGAGCCTTTAAAACCCAGAGGACACACATCCATGTCGGTTTACGTAGTGCCGTCAATGTCGAGAAAAATGGGGTGTTCAAAACTTGGTGTTTTTGCCCAAAGTAAGGACATGGATGTGTAGAGCTCGAAGAGACGATTCCAACGATGCTTAGAACGCGTCAAATGGAGTCCGGATGAGGGAGAAACGAAGGAAAGAAGTTTGCGGGTCGTTAGTCGCCGCCGTAACTTCACTCGTGATTTGATCAATGAAACCGAGGTTTTATGATCAAATAAATGCCATGGATTTGTAGTTCGCTGAACTACGATTCCAACGACACCAAAGAACGCGAAAAATGGAGCTAAAACGAGGGTGATATGGCTTCCCGAAGTTGGCGGGTCGCGATGACCCTTCGGAACTCCAACCGGGTCGGGGTTGACCCGGCTGGAGGTTGAAGACGATGACGTGGCAGTCAACGCCACGTCATCGGTCAACCAATGCCACGTGGCACCAATAAGGGGTCGCCACGTCAGAGTCAACTGCCACGTCAGCATCGGTCAACGAGGCCACGTCATCCGTTGACCAGCCATGTTGACTGAGACACGTCAGCGCCACGTCACTGACATGTCATCGATGACCAGTCAAGGTTGACCGGTCAACAGTCATCCATTGACTGTTGACCCAAAAAAAAAGGGAAAGAAGGGACACATGGTGCGTGGGGCCACTGGGGTCTCCGTTTGACACGTGGCAAGCACCGTCGGAGAGAGGACGACGTGTAGAGTCGTTTGGATCGGCGCGTGTCGCCGGAAGGTGGCCGCAAGGCGGCACGTGTATGTCACGCGCCACCGCTGAGAGTGGCCAACGCTGGAATTTTCCAATTTTTCAGGATTTTTCCATCCAGACACCTTCTAGGGGCGTGTGAGAGCGCTTGGGACCTCCAATTGAGACGTGGTTGGTTCCTAAAAATCCCTAAATTCGAGAGCTTCAATTTGATATATAATTTGCATATATTTGAAGCACGTTTGGATATGATTTGAGTCAAAAATGTGCTTATGTGCACTTAGAGGGTCCCAAAAAGCATTGGAATTGAATCAATATCGGTTCTATTATTATTTTTTGGGATATGTTGGCTTATTTTTAAGAGTTTTTCCAGTTGCAACATGAGGTTAAATACTGAAAGATTCTTTAAAAGTAAGGGATTATTCAAATGAGTTTTTGAATATAAAATCCTATTCAACCTTGATTCAAACTCTTAGAAATAAAACCTGAAAAATTGCAGCAACTTAAAATTATTCAATAATTATTGAATAATAATAAGTCTTCCCAAATGTTGAAGCAATGACTTCTAAAAGTCAACCTTTTATCACATATGTTGTGATAAAGGACAAGACAGATAGAGATGTGAGAATCATCTCATCAAGTGAGAGGTATGCTGTAAATACATCCAAATGAGTGGATGTAGACATGGCAAAGAGGAGATAGACATTGTAGCTAGACGCTACATAAGTTAATGTGGTCAGAAGGGCCTATGAGAAGGAGAACCTAGTTAAGAGACAATGATATGAGGCTTAAACTTTTGAATGTTCTTGTTTTTCCATTGAATTTAAGATTAAATTCTCTGTTTGTTTTTGGAATTGAATTCGGTATATTCTTTTCTTGTTTTCTTGAACATTCATGCTAGTTAGATGATATTGTGTTATTATCTTGTTAATATAACTGCTCTTTGATTGAGTGGGAGTTTTCTGGAATACGTCTAGAAATCCAAAAGGGAAAGTGTTCAAATGAAGACTGTGGTTAAAAAGGGTGATGAGCTAACTAGTATGATTGGGATGGGAGTCAACATAGTTGTCTCCTGAACATGAAACTAGTGAACTTATTATCTAATTATCCTTTGTCTTATTTGAACAAATAAGATTTGTATACCATAATCGTCTGAGTGACCAATTATGACCAAGTCTATTTGACAGAGCTTGTGAAGACAAGCTCAAATAAAGATATCTATGGAGTTTGAAACTCTCAAATCTCTTTCATTCAAGAAGAATGAGATGTCAGGGACATCCTACCAACTAGTCTTCAACATTCAAAGGTTGAAGCAACCGAAGGATACAAAAGGTTTATGCTATCAAGTATAGAAAGAACAACATTGCTCAAACTTGTGATGGTATGAGCAATGTAACCTTATCCAAGCCGTGTGGATAATGTTGGAAGATAGTGAAATAGGTGATCTTCTTCCATAAAGTTAAAACTAAGTTAAGTTTTAACATAGTGTACTAAGTCCTAACATGTTATTTAGGCAACACTTGAGGCAGATGTCAAACTAAGAAGTTGAGACAAACTAAATGCAAAGTTCTTTCTAACAAACAATAAGTGTATGTTGTGATAAGATATCTCCCAGTGAGTGGGAGGAAGCTATGTCTCCCAGTGAGTGGGAGTGAGCCATGTCTTCCGATGAGTGGGCATATACAAAAGTACAAATTGCCCATGATATGCATATTGTAACCTTCAGCAATGTGATTCACCACATTGAACTTGAATGTGAAAGACTGAAGGATTCAAGATCCATCAGTCAGACGAACTTAGCTAAAGAGTGGGAGGATTCATCCTCCATGCCTAAGGGCAAGGAACCTATGAGGTAAACTTGATCTAGAAGAGGTCAAATGGTTTCTGCAAAAGATGAAATGCTACATTGATAAACCTTTAAGGGTTGTAAAAGTAGCAATCCACATGAGTTGTGGATGTTTCACAGAAGCATATGGCTTCATGTCAAATGCAAAGCAATAAAGAGATAGAATCAAGGGATTGGAACTTGCATGTTAACTCTGCATAGATAAACCACCCTGATTCACTCCATGCAATTGTAACTGACAGAATCACATCTTTGCTATTTCTTTAGTTAAGGATCGATGGGACTATGATTCTCAAATCCTTTGTTGGATTTTGATGTTTCTTTTCTAAGGATAAAATATTCTATTTCTTGCCACATGTACACCTTGATCAAAGGGAATGATCAAACTAGCAAAAGAGTATTTGCTAAACAACGTGTGTTAAAGGGTTAATACCCTTATGAATAAGTTGAAAACTTATTCTACCTGGCAAGAAAGACAAAGAAACACTTTTTGAGAATATCCACTACAATTGACAAATTATGGTGTTGGTGAACCAATGAACGTGAGGGCAAAACGCAAACAGCTTGGTGTTTCGTTAACGTTGTGGACGTTTACTCAAAATACATTAATGTTTACTTGATTTTTGGCAAATGTGAAGCTGTTAGATAATAGCTGAACTAGTCAGGAATCAGTAAACTGAAAGAATGAGACCTTTCAAACTAACAAGGGTTTAGGACACCCAAGTGATTAGTTCAAGCAATTTTGTGTATAAGAAAGGCATTGTTAGATAACTATCAATACCTAGAACCATTCAACATTATAAAGTCGTTGAAATGGAGAGATAGACCTCTCCTTGATTTGGTTATGAACATAATGGCATCAATGAGACTATCAGCCATATGTTGGTAGGTGGACTCATAGCTATTATATTCACACTTAACCAAATACCCTCTATGTCAGTCATGACCTTACCCTATGAATCATGGATGGGCCTTAGTTCAGGGCCAAGTTCGTTAAGACCATAAGAGTCATCAACTTCACATTCACACTTCTTCCTATGAGTAAGGAAGATTAAGGCTAAGGTATACAAAGTATCTCTTTATGAGATGACATGAGAATTAGACATGACACGTCTTCATTAGTGAAAATAATGGCAGTTCAGTAACTGAGAGAAAACCGCGGGACACAACGTTCATAAAAACCAAGATTTCCTAGCAGGAAATGAGCATTAATCATAATAAATCTCTTCAAGAGGTTCATAAGTGACAAGGAATAACCAAGTGTTCCTAAGTTCACTGATCCGAGTGGGAGGATTAAGACCATTTTCATAATGAAAGAGGTAAGAGGTAAGTTACGAGAGAATTACATCACTCATACATAGGAAAAGAATCCTATGAAATCCACCTCGGAGCAAATTGTCATCTAACGAATGACTATAAGGGATATATTCCCTAATAGATTGAATGCTCTCTTCATCATTTAGAAGGTGATGATAACTACCTATAAGTGTCTGAAAGACACTAGAAGGACCTGCTAAGATGAATTGCAAAGTGTCATGCAAGAGGATTTGGATTCCTTTTAAGCCAAATACATGTTTGGGTAATTTGTCACCTAGCCAAGAGGCGATTGGGAACAAGTAGGTTCTCAAATCTGTTGGGGGCATGTAGAACCTAAAACATTTAGTGGCTAAGGGGTAATACAATGGAACGTTGTCCATTGTGTGTCTTAACTCTAAACTTTGACTATGACAACAAGCTTAGTCTTGAAAATTGCATCAAGATGATGTAAAGACCACCTTCCAATTTGGAATTTTGGAAATTGGATGATAAACTCTACATGAAGCAGCTTAAGGGCTTCGTAGAAACAATCACCTAAATAGTAGTATATGAGGTTTTCACAAGGTGAAAGCCTTACCAACTTCGAAATAATCGAAGAATACTACACAAGTCTCAAATGGTCTAGAGATGATTCTTTGTGAAGTCATCCTTTGTCAAATGACATATGAAACAAGTGTCAAGGGAGTCAAAGGAATAAAGGATCAGAGAATCCTTAAATTCTGAGTTGAGAAAGTCATGGGTTGAACAAATATCTTGATTGACAAGATAAACGGAATTACACAAGAAAGATACAGTCTTTTCCACCTAAGACATGTACAAGTGTAATCCTTAGACATCTTAGGATGTCAAAAAATGCAAACCCATGGACACCCCTGAAGTCAAGGGCATAAACCTAAAGAGGTTACATGTCCTATGAGGAATCCAACATAAGAAAGGTGGATAGAGTCCCATGTGAGACTATAGTTGGTAATATGAATGTGCACATTGGTATACATAAGACCAAATGTTTTTTGGTCAGACTTGGAAGTTGTTTCTGGTCCTGCTGTGAAATGGGTTACGAGATTAACCATGGATTAAGTTGTCAAGACAACAACTTTCCTTTTTGAAAAGATACTCCAATACAAGACCTAGGCAAATGTGATGGAGTAAGGAAATATACATAGTATTTTTTCCTGTTATCCATGGAAATAGAACGCAGGGCGTGTTCTGCCATCATTCAAAGTGCCATATGGCTAAAGTAATTCCTATGAGAGATTGAGAATGAATGGTGGATAGAAGGATCCAAACGATAACATCTTATGATGAGGATCCTAAGTATCACAGCAAGGCGAAACATACCTTTTTGATATATCTCTATGAGAGATATGCTTTCAAAGAGGGAAAGCAATAGTTCAATGACCTTCTACTGACAGAATGCTGGTAGATCCCCTTATTGAGCCCATAGCTTGATTTTCATTGAGTTAGTGAAAATCTAGGGGCGCAAATAAAATATAAGGTCGTGAACTTCTTTTATATGAAGATAAAAGAAATGGTATGTATGTTATGAGTAAATACATAAAGGTATACAGTTTTGTATGTCGTACAGGTTAAAAGAGGTTGGTTCACTCACACGAACAACCGTCTTCCCATGTTTTTGCTGGGGTATGGGAAGGTAAGACGAGCAAATGATCACCATGAGATGGTTGAGAAGAATCTTTGCATTTGAGTCGCCTCAGTTAGACTGAGATGAGATCCACATGTGTGCACATACATAGAAAATGGATCGAAGCATGAATATAAACCTGTAGCCAGGCAAAGAACTCTTTTTCACAAACGAGATTGTAAAAGAGATATTGTGAAAAAGGAAGTTCTGGTTCGAATGTTGAGTACATTTTAGAACTAATGTCTGTATGGTGAAAGATAAAGAAATTGACGTACACCTCAAACCATTCACCGTAGCATGCAATTCATACTGCATGAGCTTGAGAGTTAAACTGCAACACGGGATGTGGGTGAAAGATCCCTAGTTCACCACAGTGTGAGTCCCAGGAAGGAAGAATACTTCCACGATGCCCTTAAGACATAGGCGACATCATGAAAGTTTGGTTTGATGACAGCTACTTTAGCTGAAGCTCCATGATCACACTCGATTCGGTCAGACGAGTGAAAACTAGGAAAGCGACCAAGTCAAGATAGATTGATGTTTAGTCAAAAAGGAAGATTTACTCCTAGATACATAAGATGTACTAGTATCTGTGGTCGATCCCTTACTAGCTCTATGTGTAGCTAGTAAGTGCGGATACTATGTGCGTGGAAGACAATCTGAGTTAATCAACATATTAACTCGAGAGGGATTAGATATGCCATAAGTAATATGTATGGGAAAATCTGGGGCATATGAGGCAATGAACATATAGCTTACGGTTATATATAAAGGGTGTCCTTGGATGCTGGTCCGATATAAAGGATTTCTAGTATCACAAGCACCAAATCTGAAAGACGTTTTTGCCCACGCAGTCACGGCAGACGCCAAGTATGAAACAAGAAAGAGTAACGCAAGCACGATGGGAGGCCCATCAAGTGCAAGTGGGAGATGTTGGACTTTGGGTCCAAGTCCGCCCTTGATGGGCCGGACTATTTGATTAGGAAATAAGTAGCCTAATCAAATAAGAATAAAATCAGCATAAGATGCAGATTTGAGAATATTTCAGCAATAATTATGGATTTGTTAAAAGAAGAACAAATCACCATAATTAGGGAATTAATTGAGAGATAATTAATTGATGTTTTGGAGGGCAAGTAGGAGTGCACACGTTTCCTAATTACTGGCCTCCATAAACCACTATAAATAGGGTGTGCCTCCTCAATTGCAACTCACCCCGCCATTGAGTTTTCTGGCAATTCCCTTCTCTCCTATCATCTTTCTGGTTCTGGTGATCTGCTGTGCAAATCACAATTAGGCTCTAGTAGTCTAATAATTATGTGGGCACGAGTATGGAGTTTTGGAGCTTTGACCCGGATCCGAACATGGATTCGTCCAGGTATGCCAATCTCCTTTTAGTTAATAATATTTATTTCCTATATATCCTATATTTAAGACCGGAGGTAATACTACACAAGCCATCTTATCAATGTTCTTATATACGTATGTTTGTAGTAAAACATAAACATAAAAAATAACAAAATAAAAGCAAAGTAGAATGAAATGATGTAACTTCCCCGGGTGTATGTTGGAGCAAGTGACAACTATCACTAGGACGAAATTAACATTTTTGGCCACTTTCTTCTTCATGTATATGTTCGGATTGATTATTGATAAATTTCTATTTTATTATATATATTCATATTTTATTTAGAGATTTTATCATGATAATTGAGCTTAAAATGTCTCTTTTGTGATTAATTGTAATTAAATGTGTTTAAATAAAATTAAAGTTGAAAAAAGGTAAAAATGTCATATATTTTATTATTTATCTTAATTGGTTAATTTTTAGAATATAAAATATTATATTTTTGGTTTATTTTAATTACAGATCGGTTTGGGAAGAATTGCAGAAAATAGCCCAATATTTCTGGAAATTACAGGCTAAGAAAGAAGAAAGCAGAGGAAATTATGAACAAGAGCCTAGATATTCTGAAAATTATAGATTAACAAACTACAGTTTCCAAGATTCATAGTATAGTCCCTTCTAGAAAAGATTTACATTGTTGCATTTTAGTCCCTTGGTCAAAACGTGCGTTTTGACCAAGGGTAAAGGGAGACACAGAAGCTGTGCTGCAGGGGGCAGAGGAAAATTGCAGAAGAGAGACGCGAGAGAGACAGCGCCGCGGCAGTTGAGAGCTTCTTCATTCATCATTTCACCTTCTTCTCCTCTCCTCGCCGGCGACCTTAGCTTCACTGTCGCCATCTATCTTCATCGCCGGCGAGCTTTAGAGTTTGAGAAGACAGAAGCTCAGCCACGAGTTGAGAGACGAGGGAGCTGTAAGAAGGAGCTGTGAGAGCGTGACTGAGAGAGCTGGGGAATTGACCGAAAGCTGAGAGAGAACAGGGAGGCCAATAGCTGAGAGCGAGGTGCTCATCCTTTTCACCTCCAGTTCTCCACAGCCGGCGACCTCCAACCACCATAACCTTCCATTTCCGGCGACGATACTCCATAGTTGATCACAGCCTAGGACCAGAGGATCCAAACCAGATCTGGGTGTGCCACGGAGAAGCAGAGCATCACGGCACCACCATCGTTTACCTCCATCCTGCCACCACTTTCACCGTCAGTCTGCATCTTCAGTCCCATCGGAATCCATAGCGCCACCATCACTCTTTCTCTGGCTTTCTACTGTGGCTTCCTCTGATTTGTTTTTCTGGATTTAATTTCAGCTGTGCCTATTCCTATGTCTGTTCTGTTTCTGAATTCAAATCCAGCCCCCATGCTTAATTGATTAAATGCTGATTTGTCATTTTTAATATGTGATTTCATGGTTGGGTGTTTGATTCAGAATGTGGTTATGTTTCTTGAAGTGATTCTCATGATTGACTAGGCAATTTTGTGCTCTCGGAGATGAATTGGAGATGGCTTGAGCTCCTATATATTTTAAAGGGGAGTTTATTTTATCAATAGTTCATTATATTTGTGATTTATGAGGTTTAAGAATTCATTTATGTTATGAAACTATGATTTTAATTACAATTTTTATGAATTGAGTTGTTGTGATTTAGAATTTGTAATGAGGATTTGTACTCATCAATATATGGGTTATATATATGTTTCTCTATAATTTTATTGATTTCTATTTATTTAACATGGTATTGTTGGATGATTTGATTGAAATAGAATTGTAGTTGAACTTAAATGCATTGCTTATTCCATAGTCACTCTCTAAGAGATTTTAATAATGCTTAAATAAATGGGTTCATGAGTTTAAGCATTAGACTCAATGGTAATTGGGGTTTAGTATATTAGAAAATTTAGAGAAACTCCTTATACTAAGAGGGATAAATAGCATTTCAAGGGTAGGGGTTAATCTCTTGTGATGCTAGACTCAATAATAATTGAGGTTTGATATATTATAAGCTTAGTGAATTAACTCCCTAAATATCTTAATTGAGCAAGGATAGCCATTGAAAATCATTTCCAAGAGCATATTCTTCATTTGCATTTCTTACCCACTTTCATTCCTCCTTATTTGAAAATACCAAAAATATATTTTTTAAATTGCATTCAATTCATAGTTTTGAGAATCAATTAATTAAGTTTTACCCCTATCAATTTTGTATTATAATTATTTAGTTTATTAGGAATTAGTTTCATAATTGACTCATTGATAAGAGAACGATCCCGAATTGTTTACACTATATTACATTTAATTCATGGTAATTTGTGATTTAACTCTGAGGCAGTTAAGATTGTATCAAATCAATTATCTAAAACTCAAAGCATGAAATAAAAAATCAATAGTCCACCAGAAAATTCTTGGCAAAAGCTCTTCACTCGTACGTATGTGTCGAGTAATATTAAAAGGATAGATGTAGTAGAATTTACTCAGAGACGCCTATTTCAGTAAAAAGATGTAGTCTTCTCAATTACTTAGAGAATTAATGAGGATACCAGGGTCCAATTTCTTAAAACCATTCTTAACCTATCCTATAATTAGCTGGTAAAACGGGTTGGGTCTCTACTAGCCCATAAAAATGGGGGGCTTGGGATGGCTAAATGCACCCCCCGGATCAGCCCATGTCTTTCCTTTGATGTTGTGTTTAATTAATTCTTTATATTTTTTATTTGACATTTTTATTTTAATATTATATTATTTATTCTACTATTATTAAATTTAAAAGAGATGTGTTTATATATTTTTGTTATGTGAGTAGATGAAAAAAAAGGAAAGTAAAAATGAAATTGGTTTTTAAACACAAATATATAAAAGAAAAAAAGTGTGATATGAGTGGGTGAAAGAGAAAGGGAGTGAGAAATAAAAAAAAAGGAGTGAAATTTTTTTTAAAAAAAATAGACAAGCTGGCGGGATATGGCCGGTCAACCCGCATTTGCGGGCTCGGGCTGGCATTTTGCCAACTTGCAAAGTGCAGCCCACCCTATCGGGCTCGCAACTCATGAGTTGGCCCGAATTCCTATTACCTACAACGATTATGAGGAAGACTACCTACGTTGAGATCGGAAACCGATAGCTTTGTCGTTCAGAATGGTGAAGTTACTTGCGGTCGCCTACTGTAGGACAACAATAGATTTTGGAAACTTGATTTCATGAAAAAAAAAAAATTGGGAGACACTAGTCTGCTACAGAGATCATGGGATTGGGATTCCTAAAGGATTTCACTTGTAGTCTTTACTAACCCTACAAAAGCTTTACATCTCATTAACTACGTATAAGACAGAATCGTCCTTTCAATGTCTGGATCAAACAAATATGCAACATCTGAACGCATGACTAAACTGTTATATTCAAACTCATGTCAAGAGAAGTCAATTGTTACGCTAATTCTTTGATGACCTCTCAACGTTTGGATCAGACAAATACACAACCTTTAGTACATGACTCGATTTTTACATTTGAACTCATATCTAGAGAAGCCAACTATTGCGCTGATTATTTGACCCCTCATGCTCATCAAATGGGTGTTGAAGTATCATCATGGTTCATGGATATTTCTCTTTCGGAGTACAAAGCATTCTCTTTAAAAAATTTAATCCTATGCTACCATTAGCTAGCAAGTCTCTTCACGTTTTGCCCAATCTTTTATTAAAAAAAAATATCAATTTAGTAACAATTAAGTTTTAAATAAAATGTTTTTAAAATGATTTTTAATTAGGTATCAATTTAGATAATTACAAATGAAAATCTCAATTACATTGAAAGTTACATTTAAAACTTAAATACCTATTTTACAATGATATGGAATCCATATATGCAATTTATTCTCGGAAAAATTTGTTAAAGACTCAACTGTTATTAAATTAATATTTTGAAATCTGTCCGTTATTCTCCCGGTTAATATTAGCTAATGCCCATGAATTTGTTCACTACAATAAGGTGTCTTGTATCCAGAGATTTACCAATAAGTTGCTGGTTGAGGTAGTAAGCGACCCCACAGCCATAAGAAGAATAATACAAGTTCGAATTCCATGAAATGCATTTGTTGAGAAAAGATGAAAACTCTTTATATTTTAAGCCACATGAGTCTGCCAAATAAGAAAGTTTGTTCCATCCAGCTTGACGGAACATACTTGAGAGATGCTATTGGGCTAATGTTCAAAGTAACATGTGATGATCCCTAGTTTGACCACTTTAACCAGCATTATTTGTTGCCCGGCCACCACTGGATGGTTGTTGCCAATTGGACCATTCTCATTAACCAACTATTATAAAGCCAAAATGTTATTAGAATATTTTTTTTACAAGCAAACATTGTTTTTATTTAAATATTAGGGTTAATATAATCTTTGGTCTCTCAAATGTGTCATTATGATTTTAGTTTTGGTCCCTCAAATTTCATTGAGGTTAAAACATTAGCCCCTATACTCAATAAAAACCTGGGTCATTTTGCCCATAGAAGAATCAAAACTAATGGTTTAAAACCTAAGGACCAAAACCAAAATAAGGACCAAGTTGAGGGACTAATGATGGTATTAACCCTAAATATAAGTTTTTTAGCAACTAGGTGTTGATTCTAGTGGAAAAGATTTCAGCCACTAAGAGCGCAGCTGATAATAAATCTTACTAACGAAAAGGATTGTTAAGACAATCACAATAAATGAGCCCAATAAGCACAAATTGAAGTTAGTAGAATTATAGGCCCATTTGTATTCAAGCCCAATAGGCTTTCTGTGTATACAAGATGTTTGTCTTATTAGCTGTAACATAGCCAGATGTCATTCATTTGTACATTCTAGGGTTTCTAACCCTATTATAAATATCAAAACAATCAATGGCATAGTGTGCCAACTTTTACACAATTAACACCCTAAATATTTATCTTGGTATCAGAACTGTTACAGGTATGACAAGTCATTTGTGAAACCTGGAAAGAAGAAATACAACTCAGCTGGTGCTTCTAGTTCCAACAATGCTGATTTTGCTTACTTGGCTACTCCTGAATGTATTGATGATGATGCTTGGTACCTGGACAGTGGGGCAACAAGCCATGTTACCAATGACATCAATCGGATTGAGCATCCTAATGAACCTAAGGGTACGGTGAATCTAGTAGTAGGTAATGGTAACAAACTTAAAGTTGAAAAAGTGAGATCCTCTGCAATATCAAATATGAATGATAAAATTGTCCAATTGAACAATATTCCTTACTCACCCGGAATTAAAAACAATTTGTTGAGTGTTTACAAAGTGGATGATGTTAATAATGTAGATATTATTTTTAACAAAAATGGATTTTCTGTGAAGGAACAGGAAACGGGGGAGATAATGCTGCAAGGGGTTCCAACTAAAGGAGGCATGTTAAAAGTTTCACAAAGAAAAGAAAATGCAGTAGAGACAGTAATGCTAACCTAGTCTTTGCTGTTGGAAAAGAAGCTGTCAATTTAGCAAAAGAAGCTATTAGTTCAACATTTAATCATTCTAGTATGGATAGACACTTGTTGCATTGTAGACTTGGACATCCTAGTTGTAACCCCCTTCGATAATCAGGCCGGGATTAGTGTTTAATCACATTTAATAATCGAATGAGAAATCCGGACAATTAAAAAATTTGTAAAACACCTATACAAAAGGATTTCCATTCATTTCATTCATTATAACAAATGGTCTGTTTGGTCTGTTACGTATACAATATCAGAGTAAGCACAATTCCCGACGTTCACCCGGGATAACAATATTAATCCAAAGGTTTATACAGGACATCATTGCCCATCTCAGTATCCACACCGGGGATTACACAAAACTATAGTACTATGATCTATACAAAATATTTACAATGATCCAAAATGATAAGCAATTCGATATAAAAACCAAAATATTTAACTAAGACTACCGCCGGCAGTCCTAATCGTCCTTTGCCACTTGCTTGCTTTTCGATCCACTTGCCCTGTCTAAAAATGTTATTTGGAAAGAATGAGATTCTAGAGAATCCCAGTAACAACAGTTTATTTATATGATGCATATATACAAAGCAATTCACATATATCACAATGCAGCAATCAATATTCGAGACCGGGCTTTCGCCACGTTCCCTTCACTATATACGAGGTCGGGCTTACGCCACGCCCCATCACTTTATCAATATTCGAGTCCGGGCTTTCGCCACGTCCCCTTCACTTTCACTTTAATCGAGTGCTTTCGCCACGTCCCCTTCACTTTCACTTTAATCGAGTCCGGGCTTTCGCCACGTCCTCTTCACTTTCACTGTATTCAATGACTAATGCAAACATGCAATGCAATACACATGATATAGGATAAAGTGTCACTACCTTTGTCTTTCCTTCCTTGAGCAGGCACAGGCCTTCTATGCTCCGGGCAAATATCAAATCCTCTTTCACTTTGCCAAAGAGATTTCTTGATTCCTCAATTTTCACAATCTCTTGAGGTCACAAACTAACACCAATGAACACATTACAACCATCAAAATGGAGCTCTTCATTCAAGGATCAACATTAAAGAAGGAAGTTTGAGCAATAGAAGCCATTTTCCCTACCTTTTAGCAAGCTTTTCCCCCCTTGTTTTTCTGCAACAATGGCGCCCCCAAGGAGAGAAGAGAGAGAACAAGAGAGATGAGGGATGGAGGTGGAGTGAAGAAATGAAGAATGATGACACAACTCCCTCCCTTTTCAGTTTTTTTTTCTGCGCACAAGTGAGGGAAGAGAGGAGAGAGAAATGTATTTAAAAATTCCCTTTTGACTTTTCTCCCCCACATGTGAGCTTGCCATGTGTCCACCCCTCATTGGCTCTCACTCACTAAATCACCAATTAATCTCTCTAATCCTTCCATTAACCACTTTAATTACACTTCTCATTTTCTCTTAATTAGTAATTAATTTCCCCATTAATTACCAACTTATGCCAATAATTCCATTCTTTTAATTTTCCAACAATTATGACATATTAAATAATATTGTCACCAATATACATTAATTCAACTTTAATCCAATAATTATCCTCAATAATTATCATTAGGCCTTAATCAAAATTTGGGGTGTTACAATTCTCCCCCCGTTCAATAAATTTCGTCCTCGAAATTTGATACTCCACTTAGGACATAAACTCTGGACGCCTCTTTATGACGGCTTCCGTTCCTTGATTTGATTCCCACTAGGATAATCCTTTCAAAATCACCCATGCGATAGTACAATACAGGTCTGATTCTCACAAGAATCTTAGACAGAACAACACTTCACGGTTCAATTTCTTTCTCTCAATCACTTTATCATTTCTTGTACTCGGAGACACTCTCACGAGCGTGATCTCCGATTTCAATCCTTAGAGGTCTTCACCTCACTCAGTTACTATGATACGGACTACACTCATTTATCATGGCTTTAAGCCTCTTCAACCATAATCATTAAATCACTTTCCCCTTCTGGGGATCACTCAAAGCACCACAAACTCGCTACACACAATTAATAGTTTCCGCTGTAATCGCATATCTTAGCCTTCACTGTTTTCCACTATACCTTCGCTTATACTATATTCACTTTCCTATCATTACCCTCACCCGTACACCCACCAATGACTCCACTAGTGGTAACTGGGACCCTTGGGTTTCAATAACAATATCGAGTCTCTCCGGAATCTCAATCTCTTCTATCCGAAGTACCCTTCTATCACAGTCCACCCTGCATACACTCCACCCGTATACCCCCTCCGAGGCTCGGCCGATGGCAGTGCGCTTGGCGTGGCGAATACTTTCATTGTCGCACCCCACCCGTATCCCTTAACAGGGTCAGTCGGTAGCGGTGCGCTTAGTGTGGTCACATTTACACATTACTTTACGGTCTTTACATTCCATACGGTACATCAACGGCCGATGGTAGAGATGACCAACGTCAAACCCTACAACGGCTCACGTCGACTTGCATACTCTGTCAGTTACACTTTCTTGAGCTTCTATTCATTACAGTTCTCAAACACATCACATTCACTACCTTTAGGTTTCTATCTCTTTATCTATACTTTAGCAATGTTAAGTTGATTTAATAGGAGTCCCATAGGAATCTCCCATTACTACTAACAACATTCACAATCTCTATTTGTTCGTGCCAGACTTTGGCCCAATTCAATTCGAATCATTCCAAGCCATATGACTTCTTATCTCAAGAAAACCCATCCATTGTGGGATTCATTACAATGCACCATCACTAAGAGCCAACCTTTTTGTAACACTAGTCTATGAGTCAACATCATGGTGACTGCAGTCCACGGTTCATCGTCAAGGTGGCTGCACTCTATGGTTTGTCATCACGGCAGTTCCACACTAGAGTTTGTCGTCACGGTGGCTTCACACTACGGTATGGTACTCTCCGTAGGTAGCCCTTTGCGTTCAGACTTCCCCTAGGTAGCTCTCTCCGATCAGAACTCTCCGTAGGTAGCCCTTTCCTATCAGAATTCTCCGCAGGTAGCCCTTTCCAATTTGAATTCTCCGTAGATAGCGCTTCCCAATTGGTTGTCTCTAGATGAAGGTGTCATTGTATTAAGAATTCAGAAGTCATTCACTCTTCCCATTCTCTATCCTTCTTTTCACAAACAATACCGGCGCTTCCCATAGGAACACACTGACTCGAATGAGTCCCTTCTCGCACAACTCTTCAATTTGATTCTTCAATTCCACCTTTTCATAAGGCCATTCTATGTGGGGCTTTGGATATCAAACCAGCTCCAGGCACTATTTCCATTAGAAATTCCACTTCCCTTTCTGGAAGCAATCCACCGTCTATCAATCAATACCCAGAACAACCTCTATTTGGTACAGAGGTAAACAAATCCAATCAACGGGTAGACTCCAACCCTTCCATGGTTATAATACTATTTAGACAAGCTTTCGCCGTCATGGACTTAACACCCATAGGTGTTGACACAACAATATCAATTGGCAATCTATGAAAATACAATCCTAGGCATTTTACACAGTCATAGACTATAAGCTAATGACTAGCACCCGAATCAATCAAAATTTGCAATACACTACCATTGAGAAGAATAATACCTTGGATCAACTCAGGAGATTTCCTTGCCTCTTTGTGGGTCATAGCGAACACTCTCGCTTGATTCTTGGGCCTTGACTCTACCGGTCGCCCTTTGCAATCTTTGGCCATATGTCCGGGCTGCTTGCAGAGGAAGCACACCCATTGCCCTTCACAATTTCTGTTAGCATGTGCTCTATTGCACCGGGGGCATACCCACTGTGGTAACTGTCCCTGATTCCCATAGTCTCCAGATTGGTACGGTTTCTTACTATCGTCCTTAGATGAGAACCCTTGGTCTTTACGTTTCTGGGATGAACTTCCCTTACTAGTGTCACCGCGACCACCACCCTTACTTGGGTTAATATCTCTCAAATTGTTCTCAGTGATCCGGCACTCTTCCACCGCTTTGTTGAACTTGTCAAACTGCCGGGCGGCCAATCTTTTCTTCAACTCCCTCCTCAAACCCCGGATTAGCATGTCGGAGCTCCACTCCTCATCATCTTTATACCGAAGAAAGGAGGAATACCGGGATAGACGAACAAACCGAGACAAGTACTCGTCAAAGGTCTCATCGTCCCCTTGCTTTATCTTTAGAAACTTTGACTCTTTCTCTATTCTCACCGACTTAGGGAAGAATTTGTCATTGAACTCTCTTTGAAACACTTCCCAAGTCACTTGCACATTCCGAGCCCGCATGGTCATGGCAATGTTTCGCCACCATCGATCTGCATCTCCTTCTAGCTTGTAGATAGCTAACTTTGCTTTCACCTCCGATGAGCACTCAAGCACCTCGAAGATCTTCTCTAGCCTCATTATCCAATCCTCCGCTGCTTGAGGGTCAAATATTCCTTTAAACACAGGAGGCATATGTTTGCAGAATTTGGACACCCAAGAATTAAGGTCTCCATCATTTTGAGCTGGCACCCTATGTGACCCATGATTATGCTCAACATGAGGTGGGGACTCTTGAGGTCTATGCGACCCCTCAGCTGTCTCTTCTCTAGTCTCTGCATGAGTAGACTGGAGCCTTTCCTCATTTCTCTTAGCTCTTTCTTCCCTGAGCTCTTCCCTTAGTTCACGGATCATGTCTCTTTGCTCTCTTATCAATGTCATCATTTCTTGCATCGGATCAGGAGGATTCTCATTGAGCTCTTCCACCTCCGGATCCGGTTGTCTATTTCGAGGGCGAGCCATTGCACTCTTCAGTCTACAATGATTCACCCAGTCAGAAATCACCATAGAAGTATACACATATTCCTTAAACTCTTATATACCAATCAATAACAGGAATATTCATGTGTATACAACAACTATCAACAATCACTTAACACTCAGGTAAATAACTAGGGCAACTATCCTAGCAATTCCTATAAATGCCAGGAACATTTCTCTGATACCACAAATGTAACCCCCTTCGATAATCAGGCCGGGATTAGTGTTTAATCACATTTAATAATCGAATGAGAAATCTGGACAATTAAAAACTTTGTAAAACACCTATACAAAAGGATTTCCATTCATTTCATTCATTATAACAAATGGCCTGTTTGGTCTGTTACATATACAATATCAGAGTAAGCACAATTCCCGACGTTCACCCGGGATAACAACATTAATCCAAAGGTTTATACAGGACATCATTGCCCATCTCAGTATCCACACCAGGGATTACACAAAACTATAGTACTATGATCTATACAAAATATTTACAATGATCCAAAATGATAAGCAATTCGATATAAAAACCAAAATATTTAACTAAGACTACCGCCGGCAGTCCTAATCGTCCTTTGCCACTTGCTTGCTTTTCGATCCACTTGCCCTGTCTAAAAATGTTATTTGGAAAGAATGAGATTCTAGAGAATCCCAGTAACAACAGTTTATTTATATGATGCATATATACAAAGCAATTCACATATATCACAATGCAGCAATCAATATTCGAGACCGGGCTTTCGCCACGTTCCCTTCACTATATACGAGGTCGGGCTTACGCCACGCCCTATCACTTTATCAATATTCGAGTTCGGGCTTTCGCCACGTCCCCTTCACTTTCACTTTAATCGAGTCCGGGCTTTCGCCACGTCCCCTTCACTTTTACTTTAATCGAGTCCGGGCTTTCGCCACGTCCTCTTCACTTTCACTGTATTCAATGACTAATGCAAACATGCAATGCAATACACATGATATAGGATAAAGTGTCACTACCTTTGTCTTTCCTTCCTTGAGCAGGCACAGGCCTTCTATGCTCCGGGAAAATATCAAATCCTCTTTCACTTTGCCAAATAGATTTCTTGATTCCTCAACTTTCACAATCTCTTGAGGTCACAAACTAACACCAATGAACACATTACAACCATCAAAATGGAGCTCTTCATTCAAGGATCAACATTAAAGAAGGAAGTTTGAGCAATAGAAGCCATTTTCCCTACCTTTTTGCAAGCTTTTCCCCCCTTATTTTTCTGCAACAATGGCGCCCCCAAGGAGAGAAGAGAGAGAACAAGAGAGATGAGGGATGGAGGTGGAGTGAAGAAATGAAGAATGATGACACAACTCCCTCCCTTTTCAGTTTTTTTTTCTGCGCACAAGTGAGGGAAGAGAGGAGAGAGAAATGTATTTAAAAATTCCCTTTTGACTTTTCTCCCCCACATGTGAGCTTGCCATGTGTCCACCCCTCATTGGCTCTCACTCACTAAATCACCAATTAATCTCTCTAATCCTTCCATTAACCACTTTAATTACACTTCTCATTTTCTCTTAGTTAGTAATTAATTTCCCCATTAATTACCAACTTATGCCAATAATTTCATTCTTTCAATTTTCCAACAATTATGACATATTAAATAATATTGTCACCAATATACATTAATTCAACTTCAATCCAATAATTATCCTCAATAATTATCATTAGGCCTTAATCAAAATTTGGGGTGTTACACTAGTGATAGGATTCTTAATCAAGTCATTAGTGATTGTAATCTCAAAACCCGTAAAAATGAAGCTATCTTTTGTGAGTCTTGCAAGTATGGAAAATCTCACTATCTTCCCTTTAAAGCTTCTCAATCACAAGCATCTAAACCCCTTGAACTAATTCATACCTATTTATGGGGACCTGCACCTATGACTTATTTGAATGGTTTTCATTACTACATATTGTTCCTTGATGATTATAGTAGATTTTTGTTGATCTTTCTATTAAAAACCAAAGATGAAGCATTAAATGTGTTTGTCCAGTTCAAAAATCTTGTTGAAAACTAACTTGATTGCAAAATCAAAACACTCCAAAGTGATTGGGGTGGAGAATGCAGAAACTTTTCTAAGACTTTACAAGATGCTGGAATACATTTTAGACACTCATGTCCACATACCTCTTCTCAAAATGGAAGAGCATAACGGAAACACAGACACATAGTTGAAATGGGACTCACTTTGCTTTCTCAAGCTAAAATGCCTCTTCACTATTGGTAGGAGGAATTCCATGCAGCCACAACACTTATTAATCAATTACCTACAGATGTTCTGGGTGGAATCTCACCCCATCATAAGCTCTTTCAGAAAATTCTAGACTATAGCTGACTCAAAGTATTTGGTTCTACATGTTATCCCTATCTAAGGCCCTATAATCAACACAACCACTAAGTGTGTCTTTCTGGGATACAACAATTCACATAAGGGATACAAATGCCTAAGCTCTACTGGGAGAATCTATTTGTCTAGACGTGTTGAGTTTAATGAAACTGAATTTCCTTTTGCTACAGGTTTCATTAACAAAAGAAAGATACCTGAAGAGTCTTATTCTCTAGGTTCCTTCAGCATACCACTACCTGAGTTGATTCATAATTACACAATGATAGGGATGCAGCTGATTCTTCTGAACAATCTTCATAGCAAGATGATAATATAGCAACGAACTCATCAGCTGGAAGTTGATTGAACCATATTTTTACATAATTTTTCATGATTTATTTGGGATTTAAATGCATTTTATGAAGCACTATTGCATGATTAAGCATTAATTTTGGTTAGGAACAATTGTTTTGAATTAATGGCAATTAGGGGAAAATGTTTACAATTTATTAATTATTTTTATACAATTGTCCCTTGAACTTTTGATGCTACGTTGTGCTTAATTTTGCATTATAGGTGTTAAAGAAGAAATTAATCATTTTATTGGTGATTTGGGCTAAGAGAAGAGATAAGGCTAAAGTCTAGTTTTTTTTGGAATGGGCTGAGATTGAATGAGACATGGTAGGCCCAATTTGAGGAAGACAGATCCAACAAAAAAGGAGAGAGAGAATAGGGACTTGGATCAGTTGGACAAGCCCAGAAATAAAAAATAAACAGAAACAGATCCAGTTTGGCTAGGCCCACATTAGCATTGTTTGAAGGGAAAGAGAAACAAGGAGGCCCAAGGAGGGAGCCTAGACCCGATTGGTTGCTGGAGGAGGGATCTGGACATGTGCAACCCAAGGGAAAGAAGGAGAAACAGGGACCAGAGACGCAAGCTCAATGATCCAGGGATATGGGCTTTTGTTACAACTAAAATAAAAAATATATAGTTAAACCCCAGAGAAATAGGTCTAATGAACAGAGATAGAGCTGTGATTTGAAACCCACTGACTCGGTAGATATGGCTTCTGGACATAGAAGGACTCGAGAGTGATACTTCAAAGACAGAGAATAGCGCTGCAGGAGCTAGATTATCATCGATCATATTCAAACCTTCAGACCTTCATCTTCTATCCTTCCCTCTCCCCTTGACCTTCTTTCTCGCCGGCGGCATCTTCCCCTTCCTTTGTCGCCGTGAGACACTATTGACGTGGGGAAGCACCACCAATCAGAGAGCCCTGATACTTTTGAAGACCAAAGATTGAAGAACGAAGACAGAGGTATGGAACCAGAGCATATAACAGCGCCACAGAAAGAAGTTTTGAACCAGCAAGCTTGAGTTCTCATCTCGTTGGAGCTCCTCCCATTCAACACAGCCATCACTGTCGAACATTGGAGGGATTGGAGTTGGGCCGTGAGCTCTTTTAAGGCAGACCAAACCTTGAGTTTGGGAGAGCACCAGAGCTTGGATTCGGAGAAAGAGAAGACTGAACTGTAACTACGTACCACCATAGCATCACCTTCAGAGCTGAGAGTCGAGTTTGAAGAACTCAAGATCAACCCAGAGCCCATTCAACCTCTGTTGTGATTTCCTGCAAGTCTATGAGTTTTCCGGCGAGGAATTTCCAGATTCCGGAGAGTGCTCAGATTCTAAGCTGTAATTAATTCAAAGCAATGAGAGGCTGATCTTTTGCTTCTTGGTAGTGGGGATTTGTGCTTGAGCTTATTGGACTACATAGGGGAGTTTTTCTATCATTTCATTAGTCTAGAATTATATATTTAATTGCCTAGTTTTAGGAATTATTGTGTATGATTTTGAAACTGAGATTGATGTTAAATGTCTCTGTTGGGTTGATATTTGTGATTGAATTGTATTTTTATAGCTTGTGGGATTTTTATATGTACATTTCCTTATTGATTCAAAAATATTATGCTTTCTATGTGTTATTGTTAGATGGTATAATTGAATTGGATCAATTGAGTGTCGTATTATCGCATTCATATTAAGAGGAAACAAGTTATAGTTATCTATTTTAATTGCACTCTAAGTGGTTCCTAATAGTGCCTTAAGGGATAGTTACTAGCTGCATTAATAGGAGTAACTATTAATTAAGAACACTAGACCCGAGTGATTGTTTGAGGTTTTATATTTCAAGACTTAGAGAAAATTAGCTCCCACAATCTTTTTAAGCAAGGATTGTCACTTTTTCATTACCAAGAGCATTCATCATTCATATTTTCCACTCCATACCATTCTATTCACTCTTACTGATTCTCCATTTTTATAAGAAAAATACCAAAAACAATAGCTTAGCATTTATTTAATTTTCATTTTCATTTATTCATTAATTTGAAAAATCCAAAATCCATTTCTCCTTGTTTTAGTGTATTTACAGGATAATTAGATTATTTAGGTAGCTCAATAAAGGCTCCTCGAGTGAGATGACCTGAATGTTGCATTGTACTGCAATTCTTAGATTAAAAATACTTTACATTTGACCCCAATACATAAAGACATGGTTAAATCAGAAGTCCTCTGAGTCAGACAAGATTCTCTTCACCTATACATTTAAATAGTATCTCTGAATATGAAGCAGAACAACCAATTAGTTGTGATGCAAATATTTCAAATTCATCATCTCAACTCAATGCAACAAGTTCAGAAGGACTAGATAATTCAAATCAATAACTCATAGTGAGAAATCAACATTCCATGGTTACAAGAAGCAAGGCTGACATCTCTAAACCTAAAATGCCTTACATCGGTGCTGTTACAAAATGAAGCTAGTGTAAGTGCAGTTCCTATCACAGTGAAAGAAGCTATGAAGAGTGATGAATGGAAAAATGCTATGCAAGAAGAGTATAATGCCTTGATCAAAAATAGAACCTAGAAGCTAGTTCCTTACACTGGACAAGGCAATTTAGTATATTGCAAATGGGTTCTCAAGAAGAAGTTCAATTCAGATGGGTCATTGCAAAAGCACAAAGCCATATTAGTAGCCAAAGGCTTCCAACAAAGTCTCGACATTGATTTTGATGAAACATTCAATCCAATATTAACGGCATCTACTCTAAGATTTATTCTTGCTATCGCAGTTACTCAAAACTGGCAAATCAGGCAAATGGACATAAATAACGCATTTCTCAATGGTGAGCTACAAGAAGCAGTTCTAATGAGACAACCTGAAGGGTTTATTGACTCCAAACACCCAAATCATGTCTGCCTATTGAACAAAGCATTATATGGACTCAAATAAGAACCAAGGGCCTAGTTTGATAAGCTAAAAACAACCTTACAGAGCTGGGGTTTAATACACTCAAGGCATGACTCTTCTCTTTTCTTTCTTAGACATGAGAAATATGTCATGTTTGTCCTCATATATGTTGACGACATTATAGTAACTAGAAATTCAGTAAAAATGATAAACATGTTTGTGGAGCAACTGAATAACAAGTTTGCTCTAAAGGATCTTGGAACCTTACATCACTTCCTAGGTATTGAAGCATACCGAGATGAGACTGGACTTTATTTAAAATAGGAGACATACATACAGAACATCCTATGTAGAAGTAATATGCAAAATTGTTCTCATGTTCCTACACCCATGGTGATAAATAAGCATTTATCCAAAGATAGTGGCATACCACTCAAACATCCTACAAAGTACAAGAGGATCATCGGAGCTTTACAATATCTAACAAATACCAGACCAGATATAATGTTTGCTATAAATAAACTAAGTCAGTTTTTGAGCTTTCCAACAAATGTTCATTGGCAAGCATTGAAATGGGTTCTTAAATATCTCAAAGGAACAACAAAATTAACCCTACACATCAAACCCAGCAATCATCTTACACTAGAAAAAACACTTGATTTGCGACATAATTTACGACGGAATTTTTTCCGTAGCAAATTCTGATGGAATTTCCGATGAAAATTCTGTCGCAAATTTTTCCGACGGAATTTTCCGTGGCAAATTTAGCCACAGAATTTCTGATGGAAATTTCCGTCGCAAAGTTTTCCGTCAGAATTTGTCTTCGAAAATTTTCCGATGGAATTTTTTCTTTGGAACATTCTGTCGCAAATTTTTTTGACTGAAATTTCCATGGAAAATTTAGCCACAAAATTTCTGACGGAAATTTCTGTCGCAAAGTTTTTCGACGGAATTTTTTTCATAGCAAATTCTGACGGAAATTTCTGTCCCAAACTTTTCCTATGGAATTTTTAACAGAAAATTCCATCGTAAAGTTTTTCGAAGGAAATTTCCGTTGCAATTTGCCACGGAAAATTCCATTGGAAAAATTTAAAATTAATAATTTTTTAAAAAACAATATTTATAAAATTAAAATATAATTATTAAATAATTATATTTAAAGATAATTATTAAAATTATATTATTATTTATTAATATTTATGTTATTAATATTATATTTATAATTTTATTTTGAAAATAATTAATTATATGTATATAATTAATTATATGTATGTATTTTTATATATATGATAATATTATATATATATATATATAATAAAATGTAATAATATAACACAGGTTCATTCCAGCGCAACTGACACAGAGTCATGCACGAAGGCGTCTGCACCTTGAGGTCGCGGGTTCAAACGGGAGGAGAGGCATTTGGAGGAATTATGAGGAGGCGACACATGGCAACATGAGGAGGGGACACTTAGCAGCCAGGGGAAAGGGACACGTGGTGCTTTGAGGAGCAAACACGTGGTATTTGTAAATTAAAAAAAATTAATTTTTTTTTATTTTTTTTAAAAATAATTTTTGATTTTTTTAAAAAAATTTGCGACAGAAACGAATTTCATCGAAAATTCTGTTGTAAATTTGCAACGGAATTGTATTTCTTCAGAATTTCTGACGGAAAATTCCATCGAAATTTGCGACGGAACAGATTCCATCAAAAATTCTGTTGGAAATTTCCGATAGAATTGAAATTCCGTCGCAAATTTTATTGTTGCGTATACAAATTCTATATAGGCTTATCATCTGATAATGAGAAAGGGGGGGTCACAATCACCCACTGAGATCTAAGATCAATGCTGTAAGGGATTTACTGTATTCAGAATGGGACATAGAGCTTCATTATATGCCATGTGATGCTTTTAGGAGTGCTGATTTTTTAGCCAGGAATGCCCAGCAAATGCAAGAGAAGTTGGTGGTCTTATTAGCACCACACTCTGGTTGTAATGTTTATATGGCCTGAGATCTGAATCTAGTATACTAATGCTTTTGTAACTCCCAATTTATAATTGGCCACTCTATTATATAAAAAAATGATATTAATATTGTTTATATAACTCAGTGATGACTTATAAATTATGGAAAGATAGAGGCAAAGTTATAATTAAGTGAGTCAAAAGTATAAGGATAGAATTGTATTGAGTCACTTTTAAAGAACTACATTATAAGTGAATAAAAAATATAATAATTAACCAATTGTTGGTTAAGATGGTAAGTGATCTCATCCCATATTAAGGAGAATACAAATTTGAATCCCGGTGAGTGCATTTATTAGGAGAGTTGAAAACCTTTTTTGCTCTAAACCGCAAAGGGAAACCTTAGTCATATAAAAAAATATATATAATGATTAAAAGATTAACTTTCTTTTTTTTTCACTGCTTAACTTTCGGTTTTTTCATTTACACAGTCTCTGTGGAGCAGTTGCCGAATTTCCATGAGGAGGATATCATTTTTGTTACCTACACTGCTATACAGGAATTGTGGCGTATCCATTGCACCACTCTATTCATGTATATTTGTTCACTTTCAACATCTCTGGAAGGTAGCTAAATTAGATAAAATGGTACTTATGTGTAAAAATTTTCTAGATTTATAATCCACACTATAAAAAAACTGTGATTTAATAACGGTTAAAATTGAGTATTTGTAGCAGTTTTAACATCTACTAACATAATTAGTAGCCGTTTATTAAACCGCTACTAAATTCACTGTTGCAAGTGAATTTGTAGCGGTTATAAATAACCGCTACTCAAAGGGAACATACCGCTACTATATTCGTAGCGGTTAATAATCTCTGCTACAAAAATTAAGATCTGAGAAACCTTTCTTGCTAATTTGTAGCAGTTATATAACAGCTACAAATTACAAAAGCGAATATTTTATGGCGGGAAATGGAAATCAAAATTTGTAGTGATATCTGTAGCGGTTATTAAACCGCTACAAAATTGAATATAAAAATAGCAGGAATATTTAGTAGTGGTTAATTAACTACTACAAAATGGAATTTAAAAAGGGCGGGAATAATTAGTAGCGGTTATATAACCGCTACAAATTTCAGAAAACATTCAAATTCCATGCGTTGATTTTAAAAATATGATTGTAGCGGTTATAAAACCGCTACAAATTTCAGAAAAATTACAAAAAAAAACATTATCTGTTTCCTTCTTGTTAATATTAAATTAAATATTTTATTATTTTAATAATTTAACTAATTTAATTAGCTTATTATTCATGAGTTTAGGTCATTTATAAAATTTAAAGGAATGATTTAATTAAATTAGATAAATTTAAAAATTGTATTGATAATATTATTGGGGATAAGTAGATAATAAAGAAACATTATGTTGTCTGCTTTAATGTGAATATGATTATGTAAATAAATATCTGAAAAAAATAGTGAGAATATATATTATGCGAAAGCCGGGAACAGGCAACTCCACAACCGCTCGAGCATGCTATTCGTGATATCACGCCACTGCGTTTGCTGAGCGTAGTAGAAATCGGCCTGCTGCTGCTACTGAACCACTGCAGCCTGTGTCTGGGCCAAATCTGAGCACATCTCCTTAATAGACTCATCCCTTCGACATCTGACCCCGAACATCTGTGTTCTAAAGCTGCCAACCTCAGAGGTGGTGCTCTTACCATAGACCATGCTAGGTCTGGCGTCTATCCCCATCCCTTGCACTCGTCCGGGGTGCTCAGCCTGACCCAGACCCTCCTTCAAAGGAGCCGTGGGGTCCACTGAACCCTGTGACTCCTCGGCCTGGGTCTCTCGTAGCTCAGCCTGCGACAGCTGCATCCGCTCTTGCCATTTTATGAAACAAGTACTTTTAGCATCTTTCATAATTAAGTCAGTTTTATAAAAAAATTATAATAATGAAATCACTTACAATGCCCACCTCTTCCTGTTGAGAGGTCAGAGTCCCGTCACGGTGTCCATATGTGATAGCGAACAACTCTCCATAGTCCATCTGACGGTTCTCCTGCAGTGCCTTCCTCTCCTAAAACAATTACAAAATTCAATTAGTATTATCAAAACATATACATTCTTTATATTATAAAATAACTAGCTAAAAGTAATTGATATTATGAAAAGTTACCAGCTCGCTGTAAGTGACAACAAAGGTCTTCGATCATGTTGTGTGGTGGATCGTCTGCTGCCTACGGCACCTCGTGTTCCTCTGAGAAAGCGCCTGGAAAAAACAATATTAAATGTATTAAAACAATATAAAATCATAAAGTTAATTAAATTTAAAATGTAATTTAATAATTATCAAATACAAAATTATATATAAATAATCTATTAAATACATTATCTGCCCCTCAGTGCTCCTCCTAAACTGGACGAAACTTGCCCAGTTGTTCGGCGGGACGCCGTCTGGGACGCTCTCGATCAACTGCTCCAGCACTATTACAAAAAAGTAAAGCTGTGGCGCTTATAATTGCATTAGCTGTGGCGCTAGAGAAATGCCATCTATCTGGAAGCTACTAAAAAAAGTTGTGGCGCTTGGAAGCACCACAGATTTTTAATTTTTTTTTTAAAAGACCGCCAGGCGCCCCAGGAGCCAACACCTCCTGGGCCGCCTCCTCACTCAGGCGCCACATGAGGTGTTTTTTTTTAATTCTTCGTATTAGTTTTTTTTAGCATATTTTTTTCTCATATTTTTTGGTTCTTCGTATTGGTTTTTTTTAGCATATTTTTTCCTCATATATATCTCCTATGCATATATAATTATAGTCTGCAAGGTTTAATAAGAACAATGATAGATAACTTTAAAATGATACCAACAAATGATTAATTAGCTAAAGTAGTACTGAAAATTGTTACACAATATATTGTAAACCTAATTGAATGAAATACAACAAATTCAACTTCAACAAACATGCATGACACAACAATTGGCAATTAGAAACAACACAAAAAAGACCAGCTAGTGAATTTAATAGTATATATAGCTACCCAGAGATTTGCCTAAACACATATTCACACCATTCCTCGATCACTTCATTAACTTGATGGTCTGTCAAAGCGTTATAATGTTGATCTTCATAATACTACAGATATAGACAATCAGACACAAGTTAGAACGAATTAAAATCAGTAAAACATAATTTTCAGGCACTAATTTAATTTCATTACAACACAATATGAAGTGCAACTAAATGACTTACTTTTTGAGGAATAAATGGTTGATCATGCATAATAACATCCTTCATAAATTTCATGATATAGTACCCACAAACATTGTCATTAGGTTGGAAAGGGCACTGCAAAAATATAATGTAATATTTAACTCTGTTCATGAATAAAAAGTGTTTACTAACAAAGTCTAAGTAAAGTCAAATATCAATACCTGTATCTTCTTCCAAGGATAGCTAAGGCGGGGGTCAGTAGCTTTAGAATAGTTTAACGAGACAGACGACCGATATGCAATCAATGCACTAACAAAAGAAATAGAAACTGATTACTTTTGGTTATTCAATCATGTACGCAAATATTTATACATAGACACATATACTTACCTACTGATCAATAGTAACATATCAAAACGGTCTTGTGGAAGACCATTTTTTAGAGGATCCACATAGTAAATGTGAGGGCCTGAAGGTACCACTAGATTGATAACGATCAATATCCAATGGCGCCTAAAATATATTTTAAAATTTTTTTTTGAACAATCATGTTATGATAGAAGTTAAACAATAAAAACAAAAATTGTACCAATAATAACTTACCTCGCATTATACGGCACTAAAAATAATGTATTTGGTGTCGCTTTCTTGGTAAAGTAACCTTTCAGCTCATTAGACTGTGCATTTATATCTACTTTACCCTCATGATGACCAACGAGAAAAGGGTTGACAAATTCGAATTGGACCCTATGTGTATCCATTAAAACGTCATGGTCCAAATGCCTGGTATAAAACATACAGTGTCATGAGAAACAAAAGAAATGGAACTAGATATATTAATAACAGTGATAAACGATGATAGTGAAGTACCTTATCTAGATGTTGATAGCCGAAGCACTAACCCAATCACGAGCACATATGTCCTGCACGACCTCGGCAGTAACATAATCAACTAGACCACCAACATTGTAGATATGTCTTGGAATACGTAATTGCACTCCTCCCTCACCGATCAATTGTAGTGCAATCGATATTAATTGATCGAGAAATGAGGTCTGTCTTCTTCTGCTCTGTTGGCTAGCCGATGCTTTTGACTTAGGTTGTGTTATTGAAGACTTTGAAATCTTACCCTGCATAAATCAGAAAATTAAATCACAGTTTGAGATGAAAGTTTGAAGGAAAAGTGAAGGGAATTTTGAATGAATGACCTTTTCACATGGCTCGATAAGACCTATTGGCCAAGCAACATAGCCACCTACAACATCTGCCACCTTATTTTGTTCATCCCGAGACGGGATCGGTAAGAGGGAATCTTCGTTCGTGCAGACGTCAACCCTCACCCGAAGTGTGTTATCGGGCAACGGTGAATTATGCAGTATGTCCTCACCAGTGTTGTAGGCAGCACCCACTGCAACGGCGTGCTTGGATGCTTGCTCGACATATAGCTTGCATTGAAATTCGCCCTACGGAAAATAGAGTTAATATGTTAAAGTTCACTTAATTATAATTTAACATAAAGTTAAGTAGAAAAGAAATTAATTACCGGAGGAAAAGGGACTTTAGGCATGGAATTGCAGCTATCTCTGAAACTTGGGCTATCACAGAACGGAACATTTGGTGTTGGCCTACCCCGGACAACTGTTGTATTTGCGTTGTTAACAACGCATTCTGTTCTTGCATCAACGCATTTGTTCGGTGAATTGTTCTTCTCGTTGTTCCTTGTAGCGCATTTGTTATTGAAGTTCTTTCATTTGATGCTTAAAGCTAGCCATCTCGTCACGCAGGTGGGAAACATCACTTCTATTTGGGCGCTTCTGACGTCTGAAGTATGCTGATGGGGTGACTGCAAAACCAGTACCCTAAACACGACCATCATACTCGGGTACTGGTAACACTCTGCTCAATAAATTGTCTCGACCAACATAGGTCGCCAACGCAGGATCCTCTTGTGTCATTTGTCGCTTTCCCAAAAAGAATTACAATGAAAATTAGTTATTATAAATGGAGTTCATTTAAATAAAGCCAATTATTTATTGAACGCATAATATAATTGAATACTTACACAATATTCGACTACTCTTCTTGCTTCCTCACTACGAATTTCACCTTTCTTATTTGTGAGACCGGCTACCCACAGATCATGTCGTGGAACCTGCGTAATATCTGAGCCTGATTCTTGTATCTGCACATCAAAGTTAGTCAAAGTTAAATGATATTCATACAATTTTTATTACGAATGAAATAATCATCAGTTCGTACCATTTTTCTTTCTAACTTTGCGTATGAAACAGGTCCTTATGTGTACCGGTATGCCATGTTGGTCGCGTTAGCTCGATTTTTGTCGCTCAACTCCAAGTTAGATCAAAATGATTCATATAAATATATAAATGTTAATTACAAATACGTACATTACACGTAATAGGGAAAGACAAACAAATCCCCTTACCAGGAAATCAGGAGTTGTATGTGTTCTGATAAATTCATCCCATATTTCTTGAGTGATGATTCCTTCGTACAATGGATAAGGTGGTGTAGTAATGATATCATCATTATCATCCCTCAAGAAATATTTGACAAGAATAGAACGAAACTTTCCCATAAGTTTTCCGGCTTTTCTTATTACGAAGTTCTTCCGATCATCATCAATAATAAAAGTACTCTGGAAACAAGTCAAAAAACATATATAGTATGTAAGATTGAAATGAAGTGAAACAAAGCAAACCGAACAACTATATAATTAAGTTGTTACCTGTACTTCAGCCCAGATCTCATCCTCACAATTTTTCTTTACCATTTTTCAATTTTGAACTGTAATAGGGACTCTGTCTCGAACCGTAGTCCCGATGAAGTTATTTAAGGAGGTACTGTTCTCGCCAAACGGGTTTCCATTTTCATTCTACTCCAGTTGTAACTTGATTCCGTTACTTCTTAGTCTGATCAACCTTGCCATAATTGTCCTGCCACGTCTGACGTTCTCCTCAAATCTTTGTCTACCAATGTGCCTGGGAACATCATCAATGTCATCATGTGGTGAGTCCATACTCCTGAAAATGAAATAAACCAAATCAAAACATCAGTACACAATGTCAACCATGTCAACGAAAGCAAATTATTTTGAAATTTATAAAAACTTACGTACAAGTAAACAAGTCATGGCAATCATTATCTTTTCCTTTTTCTCGTCTGATTTAAAATTTTATTCTTCAGAATTCATGTTGGATTGAGAATTGTGTTCTTCTTGACCCAAGTTCCCTCTTCATGATCATGTCTCACGTATACGGGTCCATCTCCATCTTCATCTTCATCTGCATCTCCATCTATATCAATCTCTGCTGACCACAAGTTCTCAAACGAAGGATCATCATTATTGATGTTCAAATATTCATTACTTTTAAAATCAACTTCTGCTTGACGATTCTTGTTGGATGGAAGTATAATAGACCAATTCTTCTTAGAAGGATCAGGAATGTAAAATGCTTGTTATGCCTGTGCTGCTAAAATAAAAGGATCATCTTCATACCAAACCTTAGAAAGGTCCACTTGCACAAAGCCTAAGTCATCTATCCACAATCCACTATTGTTGTTAACCCACTTACATTTAAAGATAGGGACCCTGAACATAGAGTAATCTAACTCCCATATGCGTTCAATGACACCAAAGTATGACATTGATGCATAGACAGGGTATGTGTCTTTAGCACTGGATCTATGCCAAGAATCAGCAACAAGTGTTACCCCACTATTCTGCATCGTGCTCTGTGTATCATGGTCTTGTGTATAGAATGTGTAACCGTTGATTGCATAACCATTGTAAGATAATACATGTAAGCTCGGTCCCTTCGACAAGCACTTCAATTTTTCAGAAACTAAATCAGGATTCCTCTCCGACTCATCGTTAATGCGATTTTTCAACCATCCTGCAAATTGTTTATTGTGCTCTTTTGTTAATAAATTTTCATTCCTATCACCATGTACCAATCGAAGAGCATCCTTGTGTTCTTCTACATACGGTTCGACCTCATCAGTGTTATGTAGGACATACAAGTGGGCTTGGTCCCATTCAGTCGCTGATATCGTTATTACATCGCTCCCCGTTGTTCCTTTCCCTGATCTTCGGCCATCATGACGGGACTTAGGGATCCCTACAGGGTTAATATTTGATAGAAAATCAGCACAGAAGTCACTTGCTTCTTCAACCATGTAACTTTCAGCGATACAACCCTTTGGGCAATATCTATTTTTCACATACCCTTTTAATATTTTCATGAATTGCTCATTTGGGTACATCCATCTCAAGTACACTGGACTGCACAATTGAGTCTCCTTGACCAAGTATACAGTTAGATGTAGTATAATGTCAAAAAAAGGTGGAAAATACATTTCAAGTTCACACAAAGTACTCACAATAAGCCTTTGCAAATCTTGTAACTTGATTGAATCAACCACTTTACTGCAGATCAACTTGAAAAACACGCAAAGTTTTGTGATAGTGTTCCTTAATTTTTTGGGTAAAATGGATCGTATACCAACCGGTAGGAAATTTTGCATGAGCATATGACAATCATGAGATTTAAGGTTCTTTAACTTCAACTCTATTACCGATACAAGGTTCTTTATATTTGAAGAGTAGCCCTCAGGAACTTTAATTCCTTACAGAAACTCACAAAACAATTTCTTCTCTTTCCTCGACAGAGTGTATACCGCTGGCGGTAGATAGGTACGAGACCCTTGCTCAATCGGTGCCAACTCTTCTCTAATTCCCAAGTTCACTAAATCCAACCTCGAATGGACACTGTCATTACTTTTTCCTTGGATATTAAGCAACATGCCAATTAGACTATCACAAATAATTTTTTCTATGTGCATCACATCAAGAAAATGCCTCACATATAAAGACTTCCAATATGGAAGTTCAAAGAAAATAGACTTTTTCTTCCAACCGCTTGTCTCGATTTGTTTTGTAAAAGGCTTGCCAAAATTGTTATCCAAGTCTTTTACCTTGGAATACACCTGGGAACCGATCAACATCTTCGGCGGGCTACCTTCTTCTGTATCACAATTGAAAGGCTTTTTCCACTTCCTCCAATGATGTTGTGATGGTAAGAATCTTTGATGCCCCATGTAAACATTTTTCTTACAATGATGAAGTCGCACTGAATGAGTGTCATCTTCACATATAGGGCATGCACCATATCCTTTGACGCTGTATCCTGACAAATTTCCATAAGCAGGGAAATCATTAATTGTGTCAAACAACATGGCTTTCAAAGTGAAACTTTCTTCCATGTACCCGTCATACACACTAACGCCTTCATCCCAAAGCAGCTTCAAGTCATCAATTAAAGGAGCCAAGTATACATCTATATCATTCCCAGGTTGCCTTGGCCCAGAAATTAACATGGACAACATCATAAACTTGCGTTTCATGATTAAGTGTGGAGGAAGGTTATAAATCATCAATATCACCGGCCACGTGCTATGTGTGCTACTCTGAACACCATGTGGATTAATTCCATCAGTTGACAGTGTAAGGCGAAGGTTCTTGACTTCATTAGCAAAGTCAAGGTACTCATGATCAATTTTTTTCCATTGAGGAGCGTCTGTAGGGTGCCTAAGCTTCGTGTCTTTAATACTTTCATCTGCATGCTATGTCAACTGCTTAGCAATCTCTGCATTACTATACAGTCGCCTGAATCTCGAAACAATGGAAAAATACCATAACACCTTCAAAGGACTTTTTCCTTTCTTCCACTTATATCGAGATGCGTTGCATTTAGGGCACTTCTCCAACATTGCATACTGATTTCGAAATAATACGCAATCGTTAGGACATGCATGTATCTTCTCGTATCCCATATCGGTTGTAGAGCAAAGAATTCGCTTTGCCTCGTATGTCTTGGTAGGAAGTACATTTTCGTCTGGAAGCATATCTTGCAATAGTTCAAGCAATGCGGTGAAACCCGAATCACTCAATCCGTAGCGAGCTTTAAAGTTATACAACTTCAACACTGCTAGCAATCTTGTGTATTTAGTACTTTCGACATATAATGGTTTCTCTGCATCACCTTTCAACTTCTCATATTCGTTAGGGCAGTTATGAAGCACCCCTTCAACCATATTTACCATTTCTTCAAGACCATCATCTTCATCAAACATGCTTTGATCAAATTCATCCGAGGCACCACCAGTGGTATGCACCCGATCACTATATGCATCGTTGGTCTTACCATGCCTTGTCCATCGTATATATGTTTGATCAATACCATAACACACTAAATGATCTGGCAAATCAAGTTGACTAATCCGCTTTCCAAAACAACAAGATAAGCAAGGACATAAGATTTTGCCAGGATCTTTTGTGTGCTCAGTTGTAAATGCAATAAAATCCTTCACTCCATCTATATATTCCCTTGAACATCGATTAGATGACATCCATTTACGATCCATCTATGGGCTTCAATCTATTTTTTTAAAAAAGTACGTGGTTAGTTGTATGACTATTGCATTTACTAATTACTTTTATATTCTCTTACCAATTTTCATTTAAAATAACATACACCACATCAATCTTCATAATTGAAGCTTTCTAAGTCTTAAACTGAATGTTTAAATTGCCAAATAATTTATTAATTATTCCCAGGCATTATAATAATTTTTTACAACTCATAACAAAAGAAACCATATTTGCCACAATATATCATAGTTAAATTACAAAACATTACAAGTCAATAAATAAAATACAAGTGTGAGGAATATATAAATAATTATTTTGCTTATACAATTAATCAATAACAATAATTAGAACACCTACAAATTATAACTATTAAATTTAACTAAAATCACATTTGTAAGCTCAAAATTTAAAAAAACATACCGTAAATAAAAGCTTCAATAGACTGATGAACTGAAACTACAAACACAAATTAAACATAAAAAAATCAATAAAATATTTGAGGTTCTAATTTATTTTTTTAATAATAATATGTGTAATAAACATCAATATATAATAAATTCAAATATGATTAGCTTAAATCAAAAAAATATGATTTAGAAAAAAAAATAAAGAAAATAAAATAAAATGAAAAAGAAAGCATAATCCCAACATTAATTATCTCCTTATTGTATGTTTTTCCCATTACGGTTTTAGTTAATATATTTAAAGTTAAACAATATACACAAATTATATTTTATTTTATTAAATATTAACATTGATATATATTGATATATTAAAGTCATTTTATCCATATTCTAAAATCCTTAAATAAGTTAATGACTCAATTAATGAATTATTCAATTTATTATCCTGATTTCAATTTTTCCTATTTTCATTGGGTTTATATGGGATTTTCTCTATTATGGTTTAATAAGATAATACAAAAAATTATTTTCTTACCTCTACAAAATAGCACTAACACAAATATATATTAAATATATGAAATAATATTAAATAAATGATTTTGATTTTTGGAAAACAAATAATTTGAAGAAGTTTTAAAAGAAATAGCAGTATTATTAAAAGTTAATTTGATTATCTAAGTTTAAATATTCAGAAACAGAATTGATTCTCGTATATTTTAAATTTAAATTTTATAAACCGTTGATTACTGACTTTTGTTTAATATTTTTTGTACATTTTATTTGACATCTTAATATTAAACTAAAGAATCCGAAATTAATCTTTTATTCTTTTTAAAAGATAATTTATAAAGACAATAATAGAGCAAATAAAGCTGGAGACGCAGAAATTCCAAACCATTAGATTCAATCTTTTTTATTCCAGTTGGATGGATGCAGAAAAGTGGAGACGCAGAAAATTTAGACTCAAAAAGAGACAAGAAATCGGCAAGCTAAGTCCCATCATAATTTAATTGGCACTAGACATAAAAAGGTGAAAAATGAACCAACTTAATTAAATTCGAATTATCGAGAGGGTCAATCAATAATTGGCATCAATGTATGGCATATAAAGAGCACATTGGTCTCATCACTATGGCCAACACAAATAGTAATCAGAATATATATATATAGTATACACACGCAAACAACACACACATTTGTATATTATATATATATATAGGTGTTGTGTAAAAAGCAAAGAAACAAAACTAGAGATGGTCCACAGAAAAAGAAAAATCTGACAAAGAGAGAGAGAGAGCATTCATACACTTTGTATATTTACTAGTTTGGTTCTATCTTTGTGGGAACTCTGTCCACAGAGATAGAACCAAACTCCAATCCCAATAACAAGAGACCCTAAACAAACCGTGTTTGGATAAAATCTTCATGTATAAAGTTAACAACGTGCACCACACATACACTTTGTATATTTACTTGTCTTCTCCTCAATAATTTTATTTACATTCTTTATTTTGTTCCTGTGTTGATGAAGTTACATACTATGTACATGTCTATTTCTAATTTGGTTTATGTACTAGTATAATAACACCATGCATGCGTGTCATAACAGGGAAAAAATTTATCAAAAGCATGCCATAAAAAAAGTAGAACAACCTGAAATAAATATTAATAAAAAGAAAACGCAAGTTGAACTTACAGGTTGATCAGTGAAGTGGAGTGAGGGACCACGTAATTGCCGTTGGTGACGCAATCTTGAGTGAGGGAAGCAAGAAATTTGAGCTACCAAATGGAGTGGGGACCAAAAGTTGAGGACAATACAAAGAAAAGGAATAATAGGGAAAGTAGTGGGGATGACAGTTGGAAAAAAACAAAGACGTGTGCGCGTGAGGGTGTAGTTTTAAGATGTGAAGATGAAAATGGAGGGATGAGGTGCACGCAGATGAAAGAGAAAGTGAGAGAGGGAATAATTAAAAGTAGTGAAAGAGATGTGGGTGGAGGTGGGAAAAGGAAAGAGATGGGGGGAGGGCGGGAAATGGAAAGGATAAGGGGGCGGGGGCTGGATGGGTTCTGATTGGTGGGGAAGGGATAGGAAACAAAATGAGCAAAAGGAGAAATGAGGGAGGTGGGGGCTTAAATAGGCCAGATATTAGTAGCGGTTATTACAATAACCGCTACCAAAACCGCTACAAATAATTAAATTTGTAGCGGTTCTACAATAACCACTATAAATGACAAGAACCTTTAAAATTCTATAGTGGTTATTGCCCAGAACCGCTACAAAAGTGGAGACTCCAGAAATTCTGTAGCGGTTATATCCCTATAACCGCTACAAATAGCTGACGTTTGGTATTTTGTAGCGGTTTTGTTGCTGTAACAGCTACACTGTGGTCACGCCATGTGGCGGGAATTTTTGTAGCGGTTTCTGTGTATTAACCGCTACAAAATAACCGCTACAAGTTTTGGCGGGATTTTCGCTCCAAATTTCTAACGGTTTTGTCTAACCAACTGCTACAAAAAACGCTGTCAATCTGTCGTGTCATTTGGCGCGTAGCTTGCTGCTACAAATTTGTAGCGGTTTAGGTTGAAACCGCTACAAATGTTAATATTTGTAGCGGTTAATTATAACCGCTACAATGTTACCGCTACAAAATGCCTTTTTTTTGTAGTGCAAGAAGTGGAGCAATTACAAAAGAACATTGAAGAGTCTCACCTACTATTTGGTAATGATCCTATTCTTATAGAAGTAGACTCTGCTATTACTTTAACTAGTGAATAAATTCATGATTTGAGTGATGATGAGGTGGATGAGGAAATCATTGTTGAATCCCCTCAAATGTTTGAAAATATAATTGTTCAACCCATTAGTTCAAGTAGTGGTGATTCGATTGTACTTGTTGATGATTGTGCTTCAACTTTTTTGTGTGATGCTTCTATTGTTGAAAATGCTTCTCTTCATAGTATTAGGGATGATTGTGGTCAATTGAATGCTTTACCTTCATGTTCTTGTGCGGAAGATCATATTTGTGTAGATTGTTATTATAAAAAATACCACTTGCTTGTTGAGTTTCGAAAGAAAGCATTTAATGAAGTGGTTGATTCTACTATTGATCTTGATGCACCTCCCTGTACTATTGCTGATTGTAAGCATGACATTTGTGAACATGTTGACTCTTGTGTGGATGCTAATGTGGTTAATGTGAGTGATAAAGATCATAGCCTAAACAAGGATCCTTCTCTTGATTATAATAAATTGCATGCTAGTTTCATACGAAAAGATTCAAATGTTTTAATTGATGATATTACAAATGAAAATGATTCTTTCCATATGATTCTTTCTTGTGATTTACCACCCAACATAGAAAAGGAAAATGATTCTTTTAAAACTTCAAAAGTTTTAGGTGGTAATGATCTGAACAATTCTCTTTCTTCTTCCACTCTTTTGCCTTCCACCTCTTGTGATTGCAATGATGATGTGGTGTACCCCAACACTAAGATGGATTCCGCACCTTCCACTTTGCAAAAACAAGAGGATTTTCCAAAATTGACCGGTTGTCTTACTCCTACTGATGGGAGTATTGTTGATTTCCTTGGATGTGATAGTTACTTGGAGAATTTGAAACTTAACATGCCTTTATTTCATTTGAAATCTCTCTATGTTTCTATTTTTGGATGGGATACTGCTGGTTGCCTGCCTTCTTTACAGACACATTCTTGGAAAGGTCATCGGAGGAACCAACATCCACCATATATCCTTGGACAAGAAAACACAGAAGTAAATATTTTTTATTAGAATCACATGTTTGTTATCAGTACATTAAATTCTCACTCCCAATTTTCGTACTGTCTTATCCGATATGTATGGCGGTATTCAGTTGAAATTAAATGAAAAGGTTAAGGAAAAAAGGATTAGGACAGTGAGCATATAATTATGGGAAAATCCCAAAAACATACTGTCAAAATAGACAAAAGACATATAAGGGTATCTAATTTGCAAAATCCCATGGCATATCAAGAGGAGGAATCTAAGATATTAAAATGTTGTAAATTTACTTATATATCAGTTTTCTTTTTGTCTCTCGCCTTCCCCCCTTATTACCTTTGGTCTTCCTCATTCTCCAAAGGTAACTTCGACTCCATCCCATCGGATAGCAGCTTCTCTTCTTCAACCGGACCCAACAACAAAAGGTAATTTCTTCAGTTCAATTTCTGGGTTTGGTTGAGGGATGCCATTTTCAAAACCAAATTTACAACATTTCAATATCCCAAATTCCTCCTTCTAATTTGACATTAGATTTTACAAATTGGACACACTTGTATGTCATTTGTCTATTTTAATAATAATTTTTTGAGACTTTCCCTATAATAATGCTGTTAAGCTTTCAAATGGTTATCTCTACTTAAACAGAAAATACTATAGCCCATCATATTGCTAATTTATGCCATAAAAATCAAATGAAAAGTGTGATACTTCCAAAGCATTGTACAAATTTCATATTGCCTCACATGCTACTTTAAAACTTGTAATCAAGCACTTGTATGCTTTTTCAACGAAAATTGATGACTGACAGTGTGTTTGTCCTTTATAACGTTTTATAAGGAAATTTTGATCATATAAATAATCACATTATAAGTTTTTTTTTATATTATCACTGAACAAAATTAAAAATGATATAAAATATGAAAAGTCACTGTTTTGAAAATTTTATCAGTAATAAGGACATGAACTCAACTATTGAAACTTTCTGTGGATAAAATCCTAAGGAGTGCTGATATTTTATGTGTATAAAACACATGAGGTCATTATAGCTAGTAAAATTTCTAAATATGAACTTTTCACCGGTTTTCCTTATAAAATATTAAGCTTTTACGTTGTATTGCTCGGTTCCTTATTTGAAAACAAAAAAGAAAAGTATCTTTTCTTGCTCACTTCTTCAACCAATATATCTTTTCTTGTCCCTATTTTTTTCTTTTCATCTTTCGGTATTTAATAGCCAACAATAAAAATTTTAATGGGGCACCAAACGTTCTGACTAGGATACCAGGTCTGTGGCAGGCGAAATGAAATGAAAGAGACAAAACATATTAGAAACGCTAACGGGAATGGTAATAAGCGTCTTTCATATACATTAAATTCTTTGGTGATCAACATACATACATACATACATACATACATATATATATATATATATATATATCAAATGCTAATGAGACAGGTAGATTCTCTTTTCCTATCGTAATTTATTTCTTCGTTCTATTTCTTAGAATCCGTTTGGTTTAAAGAAGGGGTTGGAAAAAAATAAAATAAAAAGAAATGGAATGTAAAGGAATAGAAAATATTTTGCCACATAAGTTTTTTATTTGCACTGAAAAAGAAAATGGACTGATAGTATAATTTTTATTTGGTAAGAAAATGAGATAGGAAAATAGGCCAAATGATTTTTTTGCCCCTATCTTAAACACTTATGTCACATTGACGGTCACATCCAGAGGCTTTTATACTTTTAGCCAATTTTCCTAGGCGCCAGATAATTGGTTCCCACCATTTTTTGTGGGAACCCTTTTTTAATTATGCCACTAAAATTTGGTTTTGGTAGGAAACCATTTTCAGCTGGAAAATGCAAACCAAATGCCTCCATTGGCCGGAAAATTTGATTTTCCCTTTCCAACCCCAAATTTTCCGCGAACCAAATGTGCTGTTAAGGAAAATTCACTGCACCCCACCCCCTTAGGATTAAACTGAAATTAAATTTGTTAGTTGAAAAGATATTTATGCCCTTATTTTGTACATAGCCGAGATGTTCTTGTAAGGGAAAATTGTGAAAAAAGACCTCACCAGCAACTTATTTGTTAAATGGAACCTTCCCGTGCAGATCATCTTCCACATGTGCAGAATATCTTCCCTGGTGTGCAGATGATCTTCCCTGTGTGCAAACTTCTTCCCTATACGTGTGCAGAAATCTTCCCTGCGTGTGCAGATATCTTCCCTCTGTATGCAGATATCTTTCTTCCGTGTGCAGATAATCTTCCCAGGTCCCATTTGACAAATAAGTTGCTGGTGAGGTTGTTTTTAACAATTCTCCCTTCTTGTAAATTCCCAAATGTGTCTTATAAATACACATATTTTAACTTGCATATTCCCACATGGGTCTTGTAAGGAGCATGTATTCTAGTGAATATGCTCCTGGCCTTGTCTTGTATATAGTTAAGATGATATTGTAATTTCACTTATTTGTCTTATAAATAAACATATTTGACTTATAAATTCCTAAATATATCTTGTGAATAATCATATTTGATTTGTAAAGTAAGGACACAATTGTCTTTCCACCCCAAATTTTAATTATTTCTGTTTAGTTCTAGGGGTGTAGTGAAATTTTAAAAAATTTTGAGAGCTGTTGATATTAAATGGCTTCAGAGTGAGCAGAGTGAAATTTTCCCTTTTAACTAAACGTCATTGATTTGTAGATATATACGATTTTATGACTTGACTATTATTGATTCTTTCTCGTCTCTTCATTCTGTCCAGTTAGTTCCTTCTCTCTCTCTCTCTCTACTAAACCCTTTCTCTCTTCGGACAGTCCAATTATTTCTGTCTCTTCAGCATTTTCCTGATACCCTAAGAGGGAATATTCATTATATATATATATATATATATATAACCTCAATGTCCCCGACTTTCAGATTCCTTTCAACTTGTTTATAATATATCTGTTTCATTGCTCTCGCTCTTAAGATCTCCTGTGTTGTTTAATTATACACAGTTCTTGTTTCTCTTCAAGAATTTCCTGGAAACTAAAATGGTGAAGCCATGCAGCGAGAAACAAGTAGGGTTAAAGAAAGGACCGTGGACTCCTGAGGAAGACCAGAAACTTATGTCTTACATTCAACTACACGGACTTGGAAGCTGGTCTTCCTTGCCTGCTGAACCTGGTAATAATTACTCCACTCTACTACCTCTTGTTTCACACATATGGCTCATGAATCTGTTTCAAAAACCACCTAGTACATTCCTGGGTGTTAAGGAATATAAATGAGTAATGAGTTTTAAGTTTTGATGACCAAAAGGACTCCGGAGATGTGGCAAAAGCTGTAGGCTGAGATGGATTAATTACCTAAGACCTGATATCAAACGAGGCAAGTTCAGTTTGCAGGAAGATCAAACCATTATTCAACTTCATGCTCTTCTTGGAAACAAGTAAGTTCCACACCTTTTTTTCAAAGGTGCAATTATGTGAATGGTTTCTTCATAAACGTTATGACTTCTAAATAGGGAACAAGTTTCAGTGCTCATCGCAATCATAAGCACTGAGAGCTATTTACTGTTGTCAATCTGCACAGTTCAAATAAAATTTCAACGATCTAGGATTAAGATTTTCTAACTAATGATTTTTAGATCAAAAAATCATTCTGTTAGTTTCTTGATGTATGTTTTATACTGCACGTACAAGATGGTCGGCCATAGCACATCACTTGCCAAAGAGAACAGACAACGAGATCAAGAACTATTGGAACACCTGTCTTAAGAAGCGGCTAACCAGAATGGGAATAAACCCTAACACCCACAAGCCCATCAACGACACTGCCAACGACAAGTCCAAGGACTCAGCCAACCTCAACCACACGGCTCAGTGGGAGACTGCTCGGCTTGAAGCCGAAGCGCGGCAAGTCAAAGAATATTGCAAGCTTCAGCTCCACCAGAACCAGCTCAGCTCCTCCTCCTCTTCTTCTCAACCTTCATTGACTCGTCTCGTCCTCAACAAGGTCACGCCTCGGCCATCGCCACCACCATGCCTTGACATCCTCACGGCTTGGCAGATCAATCAAAGCTTACTTCCTTCAACAAAGAACGCCCCTAAAATGCGTAGTATGTACGCCATGATGCTCGCAACCGATGACCTCGAGTCCCCAGCGTCAACGTTGAGCTTCCCGGACACTGTCCCTACCAACTCCAAATGTAGTAGTAATAATAATAATGCTACCTTTAGGATGATCAACCAAGGTTTACTTCCTTCCTCCTTCAGCTCCATCGTCACAAACGACAATGGAATTGCGAAAGGAGTGGGTGACAATGAAGCTTGTGGGAACAAAGTGGGAAGCTTGGAAAACGACGACGGCGATATTATGGTGGCGGTGGAAGCATTCAGATCAAGTGGGTATAGCTGTAATTCAGTGGCAGGTCTCTATCATGACGATGTGTTGGCGTATGGATTTAATGAGAACTCGGCATCATCTCAGCAGAACTTGGGAATCATAAATGAGGGGGAGAGCCAAGATTGGGAAGCCATTCTCGAGTTGGCCAATGGTTTGCCCTCGTCACCTGTATTTCCTGTGTTGTGATCCACGGTTAAGGAGGTTAGAAATTTTTAGGGTTGATCTAAATTTTGATTACAAATAAAGAGGCAAATTAGTGTCTTATTTAGTTTATTTTATTTGATCATTTCATTTTTCTTACTTGAAGGAGACCAATTAGTTTTGTCTCATGCATAACCATGCATTTTTTTTATGGATTTATAAACATTTGCCCTAATTAGTTTGATTGCCTTTTTATTATTTAGCAATTTGGTATCCAGTAATTCAAATATTGTCAAGCTGAATTGGAAATATCTCTCAGATAAAACCAACCAAAAATAGGGTAAGAAAGTAAGAATTTGCATTTGATTCTTAGGTTATTAAAATATGGTTAAAATGAGTTCAACACCCTAAAATATTTTTTTAGGTGCTTCCAACACCCTAAAGTAATTTGTGATATGTCCAACACTATAAATATTTTTCAAAAGTGTGTCAAACACCTTAAAGTATTTTATGGTTTATCCAATTCCCTGAAGTATTTTTTCAAGTGCGTCTAGCACCCTAAAGTTACTACTAAAACAAATACTTTACGATGTTTGATGTACCTTCAATTAGAAGACTTTTTGGATGTTTATGACGAGATTTAAATTACTCCTAAAAAAATACTTAATGGGCAAAATTTCTCCTTAAAAAATTAATATTTTAAGAGTAAAATCGCCCTAAAAATACTTTAGAGTGGTAGATACACAATAATATTCCAGGGTGCTAAATACAACACAAATAATATGTGTGTGTGGATGGGGTGACCCACGTACAGCTCTTTTATTAATTAATTAATTAAGAAGCAGATGATGAAATTATATTCTCCTTCAAGCCATGACGTAATTGGAGAGTTGACATTAATTCTGAATATAAGACATATTTAATATATTTATAATTTTTTTTCCAAATTAGCCCCATTTACATTCACTCAACAATAATCAAATATGCAAAAGAGAGATGAAGGAGATTAAGAACGATGATTAGGATATTTTAGAAAAGAAAACATATCATATTAACTAACATCCTTAATCTAATCAAATTAGTTAATTAGGTTTGACATTAAGGATCAGACGAAGCAGACGAGAACGAAGGGTTGAGATATGAGAATGAAAAGAACAGGAGGATGGGGTAATATGCTTTTAATCTCAAGTTATGAAGTTCGGTGCAGTCTTTTATGGCACTGTATATATACATATGGGTCTTAATATTACTATCAGCATGCACCTATATATGTGTGGGGGTCTAGCTAGAACTGATGCATCATCAGAACACGCTCTATTTAAGTATTCTCTTCTCTTCTTCTGACACAGCAATAGCTCCTGCTCTTATTTATTTTTTGGACAGGTAACGAGGACCCCTCAACTTGGGGAATCTTAATTCTTGGTCCTTTGGGTTTCCAAAATAATTATAATAGAATAGAATGAAATTAAATGACGTGATGACTTTGGCGCTGTTTTAGACACATATGTTCTGTTGTCTGTGTTGATTATATATAAAATGACTACTGAATAATATATAAAGTAAATGGAGAGCTGTATTATTGCGTTATTATTATGAAACGTACGTACTTCAAAGGTTAATGATAACTTAATTAATTTGCAGTCTTTACTAATGAGTTTATTTTGTACTTTATTAGCATTGTGAATTATGCACAAATGATGTTTTTTCTATGCAGCTATCTAACTAAGTCAAATTCAAACATTATTGGGTCTAATTGGAGAAGTAACTCTCCCTAACACATTCCTTACATTCAGGAATGATGCTAATATATTAGTGATTCTTCCTTAGGGCCAATTTGGATCAGCAAAAATTGGGCGAAAGAAACAGAATATCTCAATTTTCTACCGGCGGCGGTTGTTTGGCAAGACAATTGAAAAGAAAAAGATTTTGTGTTGGGAAAACAAACTCCTTCATATGAATAAAAATGGCTTCCCTCCAATTTTGGTGGGAAACAATTTTCATTCAGCGCCTGAAACGGACATCAGACACAATTACCCCTTAAACTATAATGAAAAGTCGCGTCATTAACAAAAATCGAGCTGCTGGAGTTTGCGATTACCGACGGAAAGGAAGAAGAGAGGAATGATTAATCACTTGCTCCGGCAACGACCACAACCTATTTCAACGAGCAACAAGCAAGTTTTTTGGATCACTGAGTGTTGTTCGGTGCATCTCGTACTTGTCTTGATTTTGCCCATGAATGTTATGTGCCCATTGTTTCTGGTTATGTTGTTGATGAAAGCAAAGTTCCCATTCCTCAGTGGCACAGTATCTGAGCAGAGGGAGGTGATTGGGTGCGTTTGGTTAAACATGTGAAATTATTTGAGGAAGTAAGTGGCTTTGACCAGATGTAGGTGATGAGTAGATCATGGTTAAGAGAAAAATTAGTTAAATATTGCATAACCATGATATACTCATGACATGCATTGAGCTAAACATGTGTAATTATTTGATAAAGTAAGTGGCTTTGGCCAGATGCAAGTGATTGGTACATCATGCATGGTTAAGAGTATTTGTGCTTGCTCTATTATGTTAACTAAAAATAGGGGCACACAGAATGTTCTTTTTTTTTTAAACTTTGACTCCATGCAGCTAATGGGCACCTCGTGGTTAAAATATAATTTATTTAAATAGGGTGTTTCCAACAAATGCGTCAATTCAGTATCATGTTTAAATGTTCAAAGCCTTATCTTGAAGCCACCTCTCAACTCCTGGAATTCCATATATTGCCATTTTCCCGATCTTTAACCCTAACTCCTTTATCAATTACCTCAAACACTTCTCTCGATCAAAACCTCTCACCCTCTTCACCATTTATGCTGCTCCTCATCGTTGATTCCATTACCCTAACCTCTCGAGTTTTTTTGTGGGTTTCAAGGTTATCAAAATGGCTCAAACCAAAATGCCAAATGTTGAGCTAGCAGAGACGACGAAGGACAAGGGAGAAGAAGATGTTTCAGCCAAGAAGAAGTGTCAGAGGAAAGTGGAAAAAAATAAATCGTGGTTGTTTTCATATTTTCCGTTTAAATTGCTATAGGGGAGGTGCAGTGAAATTTTCGCCATGGGAAAACCAGTTTAATTTCGTGGTACGTATATATAAATAATGGAAGCAGGTAAAAGAAGAGGTTGAGGATGAGAACATCGTACATTCTTTATTATGGCGCTAGTTAAGAAGTTTGGTGCAATCTTTTATGGCCTTGTTCTATGGGACGTTATTGTCAGGCGGGGACATCCTTCTTCCTTCCCACTATATTTTAATTTTTTGTGCTAGTTACTGTTATTATTATTGTTATTGCCAGCATGCATGCACATGCCAATTAATTGATAGCATTGCTTTTTTCTTCTTCTTCTTATTGGCATTTTTTCTCTCTTCCTATTTGTGTGCATTGGAAGTGATGCATGGAATTCGTCTCTAAAGAGAAAAGCCAGGTCCGGAGAAATAGGCATTATTTATAAGAAGAATTATATTCAGGTCCTGCATAAGAAGAAAAGAATAAAGAAATGGTCCTATTGATAATTCTAGGAGACTATTGACAAGTTTAAAGGACCATTTTTTCATTTTTTTCTCTTGTGGAAGACCTGAATATAATTCACCCTTATTTATAAGGATTAATCTTCTGTTATGTAAGTGCAGACACAGCCAATCATTGATGAGTGTTTGATCAGGTTATTTATTTGGGAGAATGATAAAAAAAATACCTTTTGAACTTCAAAATCCCACTGACAATAAGAATAATGGGATTGATAAGAATAGTAATCGAATTGACAATACAAATCTTTATCAAAAGACTAATTTAATATTTTAAAGTTCAAGTGATATTTTTCTATTATTTTCCCTATTTATTTTGAGGCAGTTGGGAACCATAGCCGCTTTGATTAATTACCAGAGAGACAACAGATCGGATCCATGGAATCCCATAATTTTCACAAGACAATCGACAATGACGTGACTCTGCTGGATACATATTCGTTACTTATGAAAATAACAACTCTGATATACTTTCTCATGAAATTAATTGCAATTCAGCCACGTCACTTTATTTTGTTTTCTGAGCAGATTTGAAAAGGGAAATTTTCAAAAAAATATATGGAAAAATGAAAAAGAATGAATAACTATTCTAAAATTCGGAAATCTCAAGTCAGTTCGTTGTCACACAGGAGGAGGAATCTGAGATTTTGAAATCTTTTCAATTTGCCCTTCAACTGTCCCTCTCTCTCAGTTCGGAATAACAATACTACTCTCTTTATTAACAACACGGCATTCTACATTAATGACTCTTCTTTCTTCTTTCACAATAATAACACCGGTCTCTTTATTAACAATACTGTATTTTATATTAACAACTCAACTTTCTTGTTCACGATAACAACACTAGTCTCTATATTAAGAACACCGTATTGTACATTAACAACTTTACTTTCTTGTTTCACAACTTTATAATTTAAGTTTCAGGGCCAATAACAACATCTCTTTCTTTATTAACACCACCGTATTTGGTGGAGAAAACCGAAGGTGATGGTGGTTGGGATGAAGGAGCTGTTGGAGTGTGAAAAAGATGATGGTGTGGTGATGAAAATGAAGAACGTGGTGGTAAGGAAGGTGCCAAGCTAGTAAGGGTGAATGGTGGTGATGAAGGGAAGAGGTCGGTGGTGTAAGTGGTGACCTCGTTCTTACTTCAACTCCCCGTTCTATAGTACTTGGCAAAAGAAAATGGAAGAAGAAAATTGAAGAGGGAAGAGTTGCAGTCGGGATCCTCCTGGTGGTGAAGATGGAGGTATATATAGTGAGATTGCATCTGTCCATTTCCCTTCACCAACCATTGTTAGGTGCAGTCTGAAAGCAAGCTGCAACACAAATCTTTCCGTGATATGCGCATGTATTTTCTTCATATTCCAGAAGCTCAATGAAAACCCCCCCAGATTTTGCTTTTTTGTCGGTTTGAATGTTGAATTTGTGGCTTGGGTATTGTTCTGTAATTTTCTCCAATAAATTTTCCTCATGAAAAAGCTGATGGGTACTTTTCTGTAATTTTCTCCAATAAATTTTCCTCATGAAAAAGCTGATGGGTACTTTTCTGTAATTTGCTCTGGCCCTTTTCTGTAATTTTCCTTGTCTTCAAAATATTAATTCAGACTCCAAAAATCACCAATTGTGTCCCAAAACATCTACAATGCAAAATTAAGCATAAGGTAGTATTAAAAGTTCAAGAGATCATATGTATAAATATTTAATAATTATGGTCATTTTACCCTTTTATTACAATTAATTCAATACAAATGCCTCTAATTAAAATGAGTGCTTAATCATGCAATAATGCCCTGGAAAATACATTAAGAGTCCCTATTTAATTAATTAAAAATATATAAAATTATGGTTAAATCAGTTTTACAATAAAACCGCTACAAATATATATATGCTTTATTTTTAAAAAAAATTAGAAATATAAATAATATTATTGCAATTAATTCATAAATTCAATAACGAGATCTAATAATATAAATATAATTATATTAAACACAATAAGAATTTAAGTTCTGAAATACAAACTCATATATATATATATATATATTTACAAATGTTTCAACAACAACAAAAAAAGGATGTCCTAAACTAAGTAGCTGGGAGCTGATCACCTGGTGCTCCCTCAAGTGAGGCTCCCTCAGGTGCTGCTGGATCGGGCCGCTGCGCAGAGTGAACCGCACCATCATCATGAGCAGGAGCAGGAGGAGGCGTAGTACTCGGGACGACATAGCGAGGGACAGGGGGAACCTGTGGATGCTGCTCGTCTGGGAACAGGCGACTCCATGACCGCTCGAGCATGTTGTTCGTGATTTCATGCCACTGAGTCTGCTGAGCGTAGATCAAATCAGCGTGCAGCTGCATCTGCTGCAGCTGCATCTGCTGCTGCTGCTGCTGCTGTGCCATCTACTGCTCCAAATCTGATCGCAGCTGGTTAATAGACTCGTCCCTCGGACGTCTGACCCCTCTAGAACTGCCAGCCTCAGAGGCGGCGCTCCTGCCGTAGACCATGCTAGGTTTGGCGCCTATCCCCATCCCCCGTAAGCGTCCGGGGTACTCATCCTAAGCCAGACCCGCCTTCAAAGGAGCCATCGGGTCCACTGACCCCTGTGACTCCTCAGGCTGGGTCTGTCGCAACTCAGCCTGCGACTGCTGCATCCGCTCCTGCCATTTTATGAAATATTTACTAATTAGCATTTTTCATTATTAACTTGGTTTTATAAAAATTATAATAATAAAATTACTTACAATGGCCGCCTCTGCCTGTTGAGAGGTTGCAGTCCCGTCACGGTGTCTATGTGTGATGGCGTACAACTCCCCATAGTCCGTCTGACGGTTCTCCTGTTGTGCCTTCGTCTCCTGAAACAATTACAAAATTCAATTATTATTATGAAATAACCAGCTAAAATTCAGTGATATTTTGAAAAGTTACCAGCTCGCTATAGGTCACAGCAAAGGTCTTCGATCCTGCTGTGTGGTGGATCGTCTGCTGCGTACGGATCATGGTGTTCCTCTGAGAAAGCTCCAGGAAAAAAAACAATATTAAATGTATTAAAACAATAAAAAACATTTACAATTAAAAATTTTCAAATTAAATACAGTTAAATTGAAATTATAATTTAATATTTAACAATTACAAAATTATATATAAAAAATCTAATAAATACATTACCTACCCCTCAGGGCTCCTCCTGAACTGGTCGAAACTCGCCCAGTCGTTCGGCGGCACGCCGTCCGGGACACTCTCGATCAGCTGCTCTAGAGGCATCGTCCTGTCCTTATTCACCTTGTGGTAGAGACGGTTCCTCCTGTTTCTTCAAGCGTCACCCATCTTCACGAGGGCGTACCTCTTCCTGTTGGCCCGAACAGTAAACTGCAGCTGGAAAAAAATTATTTAAATATCAATAATTACAAAAAAAATAATTTAAAAAATATTATTTAAATAGAATTAATTATAAAAAATATAAATTAAATAATTTTAATTACCTGAACCACCTTATCCCAAGCCTGGTCCTTTTGCCCCCTTGGAATGTGCCTCTACGTCTTGAAGTGAACGGGGAACCGCATCCAATTCGCGCCCAGGTCGTTCAGGAAGCGATTGAGCAGGTGACCCCCATTGTTGATGGGCTGTTCAGTGCCCTCATTCCACGGCACTATAACTCACAGGCTCCGGTCCAAGCTGTTCACACCGGCCACGTCTAGCCTCCTCGTCGAAATGTTCCCCTGCTCATCTGCACAGTTTACCACACTTTAGATAAATTGTAATTTAAAGTTAACATTTCTAATTTAAATAAATAATTTACTAAATTAAAAAATTAATTTACCTTGGACCTGCACCTCAAACCCAGTGGACCGCGAAGATGACCCTCGTGGGTTGTTCTGCTCCCGAGCCTCCTCCTCATCGAGGAACTGCTGCATCTCCCTGATCGTAATCAGGATCTCGAACTCCTCGTCGTAATCCTCGATGCTGATATCTGGCCCCCAAACTCAAGAACCTCTGGTGCGGTCGTCTCCTGTGGGATCGTCTGCGGTGCCTGTGGTAGGGCCGACTCCTGTGGGGGGATAGGCTGAGATGCCGTGGTCGCCCCTGCCTCCGCGCTGCCCCCTCCCTCTGCCCCCAGCTCGGCTGCTGCCACCCCATAAAATCGGTCTGGGGACCTCAGGGGCCTTCCCCTTATCCTTTCTTGAAGCCATATCAACTGTAAAAATAAAAAAAAAATTTAGTTACATTATTATGCAAAAATCTAATAAAAATACAAATACAAATAAAATACATGTTATATACATACCTCAAGTGCAAATACTGAGAAATACTGTTGCAAAAACTCCTACACAGACGTGCGAATGCTCAAATCTTGAAGAAATCACTCAGAGAAACCCCAGGAAACAAAATGAGCAAAAGGAGAAATGAGGGAGGTGGGGGCTTAAATAGGCCAGATATTAGTAGCGGTTATTACAATAACCGCTACCAAAACCGCTACAAATAATTAAATTTGTAGCGGTTCTACAATAACCACTATAAATGACAAGAACCTTTAAAATTCTATAGTGGTTATTGCCCAGAACCGCTACAAAAGTGGAGACTCCAGAAATTCTGTAGCGGTTATATCCCTATAACCGCTACAAATAGCTGACGTTTGGTATTTTGTAGCGGTTTTGTTGCTGTAACAGCTACACTGTGGTCACGCCATGTGGCGGGAATTTTTGTAGCGGTTTCTGTGTATTAACCGCTACAAAATAACCGCTACAAGTTTTGGCGGGATTTTCGCTCCAAATTTCTAACGGTTTTGTCTAACCAACTGCTACAAAAAACGCTGTCAATCTGTCGTGCCATTTGGCGCGTAGCTTGCTGCTACAAATTTGTAGCGGTTTAGGTTGAAAACGCTACAAATGTTAATATTTGTAGCGGTTAATTATAACCGCTACAATGTTACCGCTACAAAATGCCTTTTTTTGTAGTGCAAGAAGTGGAGCAATTACAAAAGAACATTGAAGAGTCTCACCTACTATTTGGTAATGATCCTATTCTTATAGAAGTAGACTCTGCTATTACTTTAACTAGTGAATAAATTCATGATTTGAGTGATGATGAGGTGGATGAGGAAATCATTGTTGAATCCCCTCAAATGTTTGAAAATATAATTGTTCAACCCATTAGTTCAAGTAGTGGTGATTCGATTGTACTTGTTGATGATTGTGCTTCAACTTTTTTGTGTGATGCTTCTATTGTTGAAAATGCTTCTCTTCATAGTATTAGGGATGATTGTGGTCAATTGAATGCTTTACCTTCATGTTCTTGTGCGGAAGATCATATTTGTGTAGATTGTTATTATAAAAAATACCACTTGCTTGTTGAGTTTCGAAAGAAAGCATTTAATGAAGTGGTTGATTCTACTATTGATCTTGATGCACCTCCCTGTACTATTGCTGATTGTAAGCATGACATTTGTGAACATGTTGACTCTTGTGTGGATGCTAATGTGGTTAATGTGAGTGATAAAGATCATAGCCTAAACAAGGATCCTTCTCTTGATTATAATAAATTGCATGCTAGTTTCATACGAAAAGATTCAAATGTTTTAATTGATGATATTACAAATGAAAATGATTCTTTCCATATGATTCTTTCTTGTGATTTACCACCCAACATAGAAAAGGAAAATGATTCTTTTAAAACTTCAAAAGTTTTAGGTGGTAATGATCTGAACAATTCTCTTTCTTCTTCCACTCTTTTGCCTTCCACCTCTTGTGATTGCAATGATGATGTGGTGTACCCCAACACTAAGATGGATTCCGCACCTTCCACTTTGCAAAAACAAGAGGATTTTCCAAAATTGACCAGTTGTCTTACTCCTACTGATGGGAGTATTGTTGATTTCCTTGGATGTGATAGTTACTTGGAGAATTTGAAACTTAACATGCCTTTATTTCATTTGAAATCTCTCTATGTTTCTATTTTTGGATGGGATACTGCTGGTTGCCTGCCTTCTTTACAGACACATTCTTGGAAAGGTCATCGGAGGAACCAACATCCACCATATATCCTTGGACCTCTTCCGATCGATCCTGAGCCACCTCCACCAAGGAATTTCAATGCGGGAAAAGATGTCTTCAATGATAAAAGCATGATTCTCATAAGGGATGAGAACTTCTCCTTTAAGAGACTGAAGATTCTCTAACACAGTTTGTCTCTTTCCTCACTTGTTTTCTTCTTAATTCCTATGTTTCTTTGGGTTTAATTGTTGTATGAGGAAGATAAGTATGGGGGAGGGACACAATTCAGTAGAAAAAGGTAGAAGTCGCTTAGTTTAGTAGGCTTAATAAGAATCCCCTTTGTATGCTTTGCATCTATGGCCACTACCCTACTTAATTACCATTGTGCCTTAAAATTCCATTTGCTAAGCACTCTCTTTAGAATTTCTTTACATATTGAGGACAATGTGTTGATTAAGTGTGGGGGAGGGGAATACATTTCAAATCCCACTATTTGGTTGTTTTCAAATGAAAAATGCCATTAACCAGAAAATTTTTCAAAAATTTTTCAAGAATGACTTGCTTTGATACATGTTCTAAGTGGTAAAGGGTCATTTGCCGCTTTGGAAATGTGATTTGTGAGAAATTCTTTGAGCTTTCATGAGATCTAGTGTTTTGGCTACCTTTTAAAACCATATTTTGCTTTTTAAGTGAATGGGAAGAGAAATGAACCTACAATTAGATTTTTGGTTTACTCCTTATTTTTGAGAAATCAAAAGTTTCCATATCATTAATGCTTTCGAGAGTTGAGCACTTTTACAATTGATTGCAATGTTTTAATTGATTATGTTTGTAAGGTTAGCATTAAGAATAGTGAAGTAAATGTATTGTGCTTAGCTTCCTATGCAATTGATTGTATTGGAGTGAGCATTAGAGAGAACCTTGTTGGAAGGTTAATTGAGCCTTGAATTCTTTCTATGTGTGCATGTTCACTTAGTTCTTCATCTTCTAGAACTTGTTTCAACTCTTTTTCAAAACGACATTTACATTAGTGTAATGAAAATGAAAGAGGCATTCATTCTAAACCCTTTTACCCAAACACAAACCTACATTCATCTACCCATTTGTTTACCCCTTTGAGCCATTCCTATGTTGTATGCATGTCTTGTTATTCAGTTTTCATAGTATTCTAAATCAAAGTGTTTTGCCAATAGGAAGTTGAACATTGTATATAGTGAAATGCCATGTATATAGAAAAGAGGAGTAGAAGAGAATTGAAAAAAAAAAGAAGGAGAGAGTTTAGTAAAAAAAAATGTATATAATTAAGAAAAAAAAAGGAAGAAAAAAAATTGATTAAATAGAGAAAAAAAAAGATAGAGAGAGAGAGAGAGAGAGAGAGAGAGAGAGAGAGAGAAAAGCAAAAGAATACTAAGAAGGCATTGGTTCATGAATTTAGAAAAAAATTGGCAAGAGTTTTCAAGTTATTTAGATGCTATGAATTTATTCATTAACTTAAACTTGCATATCAACAATTTCTTCTTCTGTTTAATTTATTTCATCTAGCCTTCATCTATCATTACAAGCCTTTTAAGTCCTCTAGATTCATTGCATTTAAGTGATATTAGTAGTAGAGAAGTTAGAGTTGTTACAAGCCTATGGTAAGATGTTGATTAAGTGAAATAGAGTGAAATGACCCCAATGAGGTGAGATGAGTTAAACACTAATACCTTGAGAGTCTCTTGTGCTTCATTCTAATATTTTGGATTGTGTGGTTAGCTAATTTCTTTGCATTACTTGACTATGATTAGTGTTGACTTGAGGAATTTGATTAATTGATACATTGCTTTCCAATTATGAAATTGCTCGTCATTTAAATGCATTAGTGATTTGAATTTAGAAACTTGTGCTTCATTGCCTTTTTTCAGGAGTACAAAGGTCTAAGTGTGGGGGAATTGATTGAACCATATTTTTATGTAATATTTCATAATTAAATTCGGATTTTTAATGGATTTTATGGGATAATATTACATGATTAAGCATTAATTTTAGTTAGGAACATTTGTATTGAATTAATTGTAATTAAGGGCAAAATGGTCATAAATTTGTTGATTATTTATACAAATGTTTTCCTTGAACTTTTGATGCTACACGATGTTTAATATTGTATTGTAGGTGGTTTGGAAGAAAATTAGGGATTTTGGAGGTCAAATTAATATTTTGAAGATTGGAGAAAATCACAGAAAGGGGCCCTAAATTTTGGAAAAATTACAAAATAATGTAGAAAAGTGACAGTGAGAACTACAGATAAGTACCCAAAAAGTTCAGAAAGTTTGCTTCTGCCCACCAAAGTTTCCAAAATGTGCAAGTTAGTCCCTCAAGAAAAGGTTTTATAGTTCTCATTTTGGTCCCTGGGTCAAAACACATTGTTTTGACCAAGGGATCCGATTCCCATGGACCCAACCCGGTAGACATGGGAAAATGGACATGGAGGACCCGATACAGAAAACATAAAGCTGAGAGGATTTATGATAGAGGGGACACCGCACAAAGGGAAGTATCACGCATATCATCTACCTTCCTTACCTTACCTTCCCTGAACCTTAATCTTTTTCTCCCTCTTCCTAGAGTCACCGGTGGCTCCATTCTTGATACTCTCGCCGTCGGCAACCTCCATTTTCTTCTCCACTGAGCTACCTCCTTCAACCACCATTTTCGGCGATTAACTGAAAACCAGAGGAGTGGTGGCCGACAGCTGAGAGCAAGGGGGAGAGAGAGTCGATCGGAGCTCATCTCCTCTACCACCAGAATCAAATCTTTCCACCTCACACCTCACCACATTCACCGTCACAGTCTTCATCCGTCACCAACAGACCACCATCAATCCTCTGCATTGCGCCGAAACTGATCTCTCAGACGGAGCTGTACCACACTTCCAACCACCACCGTCCGCATCAGTCTTCCAGCTACAACCACTTCTTCACCACACCACACCACCATCACCAACGATCTCCCTCTTCCTCTCCGTTCACCACCACTGTCCATTATCGTTGGTGAATCTGAGAGTTATGATTGGGTGCTCTAATGAATATGTGTAGCTGATTTCATTGCTTCTTGGTGGTGAAAAAGTGCTTGAGCTTCAAGAACTACAAAGGGGAGTTTTGCTATCATTCCAATAATCTAGGATTATATATTTGGATTGCCTAGTTTTAGGAATTTTTATATATATGATTCTGGAATTGAGATTAATGTTAATTGTCTCTTTTGGTTTGATAATTGTAGTTGAGATTGAATTTTGCAAGGTGAAGATTATATATGTTTGAATTTCTTTGTGGTTGCAATGAGATTATATTATTTAGCGTGTTATTGTCTAGTTAATATGGTTGATTTGTATCCTTGAGGGGCTGTTTAGCACTCAAATCCGAGAAGACTCATGTTGCATTATTCAAATTTTAATTGCACATTAAGTGGTTTTTAACAATATATCAAGAGGTAGTAGTTAGCTATGTTTGTAGGAGCTACTATTAATTGGGATTATTGGACTCAAGTATTATCTTGAGGTTGTTCTTAAGACTTAATGCATTTTTAACTCCCATAATCTTTTTGAGCAAGAATTGTCACTTCTTCATTACCAAGAGCATTCTTTATTAATATTTTCCACTTCATACCATTCCATTAACTCATTCTCCATTTTTATAAAAAGACCAAAAACAATAGTTAGCATTTAATTAAATTACATCTTTCTTTTAGTTATTAATTTGAAAAATCCAAAAAAAAAACCGTTTTCCCCTTGTTTTTATTGCATATTGCATGATAATTAGTTTACTTAGATAGTTCAATAAAGGCTCCTCAAGAGAACGACCCGAATATTGCATTATACTGTAATTCTTGGATTAAAAATATTTTGCATTTGACCTCAAGGCGTAAAGACACGGTCAAATCAACAACATTAGTCTCTATATTAACAACACCGTTTTGTACATTAACAACTTCACTTTCTTGTTTCATAACTTCATAATTTAAGTTTCAATGCCAATAACAACACATCTCTCTTTATTAACAACACCGTATTATACATTAACAACACCATATTTGAGATCGAAGATGTGAAAGAATAAAACGGATTTGTTAATGTAGAATGCGGTGTTGTTAATAAAGATAGCAGTGTTGTTATTACGAACTGAGAGAGAGGGACAGCTGAAGGGCAAATTCGTCTTTTCGCCAAAATTTCAAAATCTCAGATTCCTCCTCTGGTCTAACAGTGAACTGACCTGAGATTTCTGAATTTCAGAGCACTAAATCGTCCTTTCCCATTTTCCAAAGTTTTTTTGTGTGGAATTTTCCCATTTGCAAATGTGATGTTGGTTCAAACACCAAGGGAAATTATGACAATCATTACATGTTTTTTTGATACTCCATCATGAGTTCATATCCAACACTTCTTATATTTAATCATGATGTCGTGATTTCCTTTAACCCAAAAAAAAAAAAACAATCATAATAAAAATGCGTGATAAATACATAAAACATCTACCTCATCAATAATTCTAGGTAAATTATGAGAATTTAGAATGTTTCTAGTATCCGGTATCTGATCTAGTAGAATTGAATGAAATTCTGGTACTATTAAATCAAATTCAAGCGTTGCGCTGCCTTAAATAAAAGTAGGCAAGTAGCTTTTTTAGAGGTACTTTGTATATTGATGCAGACTTAAACTTTAGACCTCATATTCAAATAACTACAATCGTTTCTACTATAACGAAGACCAGTTTCTATGGTTTGATTTTTTTTAACATGTTAATTAATGCATATCCATCTTACACATAAAAAGCTTAAAAAAAAAAAAACCTCAAACTCTATTCAAAGAATATGTATGCATGTATGTAAGTATGTAGGTATGTATGTAGTTTCACATATTTAAATTGATCCTAGCTAAAATTATTTAATATTTATATTATATCATTGTCTTACTTATTTAATAATACTTTCTCTGATTCTAAATATATAGGAGCTAACATATAGATTAAGAAAATTAGGTTAATTAATAATTATTTGAAAAAATGTTTTAAAAAATATTTCTCTTTTTAATCAATTGCATTAGGGCATTATCAACAAGACTTATATATATATATATATATATATATATATATATATTACAAGAATCTCTAATCATAGAGGTAATACGAGGAAAGAAATAATAAATATAAGAAACAAACTAGATTGAAGGCTTATTATACTTGGAATTAAAATAAAACCCTCAACTAATTATTACGTCCAGGAAATGATGATGATATGTGGGTGGATCGATGTGGCGCAGGGCCCATTAAGGGGTACCATCCAAATCCTAGAGTGGAAGCAGAGGGACGTGGAAGGCTCTTGGCTCTTGAGGGGGCACGAGAAGTGAGAACAAGCTTCAATAAATTCTTGTTTTGTACTCCTCTAATTGTTAATGTAAAATTTTTATCTAATTTGATTATATTAAAATAATTGGTTGAATTAGATAATATGATATGTGATTTTTAAAATATTTTAGTTATTTTTTTTAATTTTCTCATTCCCTCTCTTATTTAATTATTATTGAAGGAGCATCAATAAAGATAAATTAGGAAAATATTAATAAATGTAAAAATTATATTTTATATGTAGGATCAAGATCAACTCCTTAAATATGTCTTATATTAACAACGGGCAGAAGCGTTTTTATGGCCCCCAGTACGTACTTATGGGTCCTGATGGAGACAGATCATTGCTTCTTTAAGGATTCTTCAGTTCTGACGCATGACAGGCCCATTCTGTGCTTATTTAGTTTTTGGGACTAATATGTAGGTTCCCTTTAAGTTGATTACTACAACACAAGGCATCTTTTATATATATATATATATATATATATATATATATATATATATGTTTGTAGTAAAACATAAACATACAAAAATAACAAAATAAAAGCAAAGTAGAATGAAATGATGTGACTCCCCCGGATGTATGTTGCAGAAAGTGACAACTATCCCTGGGACGAAATTAACATTTTTGACCACTTTCTTCTCCATGCATATGCTGGGATAGATTATCTAAAGCTCAAAGCATGAAATAGGAAATCAATAGTCCACCAGAAAAATTCTTGGCAAAAGCTCTTCACTCGTACGTTCACTCGTACTTATGTGCTGAGTAATATTAAAAGGATAGATGTAGTAGAATTAACTCAGAGAAGCCTATTTCAGAAAAAAGATGTCGTATTCTCAATTACTTAGAGAATTAATGAGGATACCAGGCTCCAATCTCTTAAAAACATTCTTAACCTATCCTACAATTATAGCTAGTAAAACGAGGGCCCAACCCACTAGCCCGCCAAGTCTAGCCCGCCCCGCTCAGCCTGAGGGTTGGCGGGCTGGCCTGCTTTTATATATATATATATATATATAAATATATATAAAATAAATCTAAATACCCTTGTCGCATTTCTTTTGATGATGTATTTAATTAATTCCTCGTATTTTTTATTTGACATTTTTATTTTAATATTATATTTATTTATTCTACTATTATTAAATTTAAAAGAGATGTGTTTATATGTTTTTGTTATGTGAGTAGATGGAAAAAAAGAAAGTAAGAATGAAATTGGTTTCCTAATACAAATATGAAAAAGAAAAGAAGTATAATATGAGTGAGTGAAAGAGAAAGAGAGTAAAAATTAAAAAGAAATGAGTGAATTTTTTTTTTAAAAAAAAAAAATAGGCGGGCTAGCCCACCAACCTGCCTTGGCGGGCTCAGGCTGGCATTTTGCCAACCCGTGAAGGGGCTGGTGCACTCCCTGTTAGGGCCGCAACCCGTGGGTTGGCCCAAATTCCCAGTACTACCTGCAGTGATTCTCCCAATATATATATATATATATATATATATATGAGGAAGGCTCACTACGTTGAGATCAGACACCGATAGCTTTGTGCTTCAGAATGGTGAAGTTACTTGCGGTCGCCTACTGTAGGACAACAATAGATTTTGGAAACTTGATTTCATGATGACAAAAAAAAATTGGGATACATTCGTCTGCTACAGAGAACATGGGATTCCTAAAGGATTTCACTTGTAGTCTTTACTAACCCTACAAAAACTTTACATCTCATTAACAACGTATTGTAACCCCCTACCATAATAGTTAAATTTATAGTTCGAGAATGTGTCATTAAGTTGATATAGAGACCAGTGGTTAATTTAAAACTTTTCCAAAACTTATTTAGTGCGGTCTCACATTCACATCTCGAATATAATTGGTCTGTCCAGTTCGGTTTCATTCATACATATCAGAGTGCAACCAAAAATTCCCGACAACGCTGAGGTTTCGTTACTTAATAAAGGGTTTACAACGCTTAGTTTCCCATACATGGGATTACACAACACTATTCAATATATACAACATGTGCAACTAATCCCCAATAAAATATGACAAACAACTACCAAAATTAAAACTCCTAGCTAAGAGCTCTAACCACTCATCGTCACTTGCTTTTCCTTTGAACCGCTTGCCCTTGCTGTAGGTTAGTCATTGGAAAGAATGAGATTCAAAAGAATCCCAGTAGTAACAATTCACTTATAACATGTACAATCACAAAGCATATAAGCAAATCACAACAACAACAACACAACTGCATTTCTGCAATAGCTTTCGCTGCATTTACAACGGCATATTTCACAACAGCATGCTTCACAACAGCACAACAACGATATTTCACAACAACAATGTTACATCACGGAATTTTCAATAAAATGACATACATGCAAGGCATCATACACAGAATAAGAGGGAGAGTCACTACCTCGTTCCTTCCGCTCGTGCACTGGCACTGGTTTATCACGTGTATGGCAAATGTCAAATCCTATAATTAGAATTTCAACAAAAGGTTATTACTTAATCCAATTCTTTAATTCAAACACTCAAGTTGGTTATCATTAGGGACATTTAATAGTTAAAGTGGTCAATTAGCCTAAAAGACCAATTCCTAACCTCAAAGTTCAACAATACTACATTATGCCATTACATCTTCAATTTTTGCATAAGGGACCAAATCTGCCAGAATTTTCTCCAGAATTTGAAAAATCATAACTAATTCTACAAAATTAGAAATGTGGTGATCCCAAGTCCTATAGAAATCTATTAAAGTCCTCTTCATAGGAAAAATATGAATCATTACCGGAAATCACCACACAATTCCAGAATTACACAAAATCCCACACTGCTCCATAATTAAGTCCAGTTTCAACATCAAACTTTGGGCAACCAGAACTCCCAGCTCAAAAAACGAAATGACACAAATTATGTGTCCATGTTGAAGCTTGGAATGTGAACTTTAAGAATGAAAAGTTTCATAATTTTTAGAGATCATTTGGTTATCCAAAAACACCACACAAGTAGAGTACCTCGCTAGAATTCTGTTCAGGCTGACAACTCATATTTACACTTTGAGTTTCAATGACCCAAAATTCACAACCCGGGGCTATTCCCACATAATTTTTCGTGTAGAACACAATGGTAACATCAAAATTAACAAATGCCTACTCATTCTCCATGTCCTGGTTTGGCAGAAAAATCAAAATAAATTCCAAAAATTACCAACTTTCAATTTCAGCATCAAACTTATGTCAAATGGTTTCCAATCATCATAAACCACCAATAACACAACCAAACCATCATGAATTACCCAAACCCTTGTTTGGCCAAAATCAGGGGAGATTTACACATGCCAAAATACTCATTCAACCAACACAACCAATAGCTCAAATTGATGTTAATACTCACCTCTTGCTTCTCCTTAAGTTCTTTCTTTGATTCTTCAGCTTTTGTTCTTGCAAGATGGCTGAAAACTCCTCTTCTTCAAAAAAAAAAAAACCATAGAAATGAAGCTAAGGAAGAGAGGAACAAGTTTCATGAAAGACACTTGAGCCATAGATGTGGTTAAGAAGGTGAAAATCAAGGTAGAAAGTCTCACCTTCAATGGCCTCTTCTTGCCTCTGGTGTTGCAGCTGCTAGACCCACTTAAAGATGGAGAGAGAGAGTGATAATTGATCAGATTTGTCCTTTCCCTTATCACTACTTAAAGTCCAAATGAAAATATGGTGCAAAAGTAGAGAAGAGTTGTGGTGAAAATTACTTCACTTGGTCATGCACTTATGGTGAATTAACAAAGTATATTTTGCTTCAACTTTTCTCTTTCCTTCCTCCTCCCTTTTTGACCGAAATGGTTGCCCTTTGTATTCAAGATGTCATTTTATGTTTGGCCTACAATTATTGACCAAGTCTTCATCTCCTTACTTGGTCTTTCATGTGTTTCTCTTTCTCTCTTTATTGCACCGAAAATAGCTCTTAAAGTAACCAAAAGAAAGCTTCTTGAATTATCAATATTTACCTCCTTACTTTAGTTGTAATTGTTGACTAAATTCAACATACTTTCTTTTCCTCTTCATGCCATACGACTTGTAACCCATGGAATAGCCAAAAGGGCTTTTTCAATTTATCATAATTTCAACTCTTCAAATATTACTTCTTTAGTTGAAATTGTTGACTTAGTCATCATCTTTTACAACTTGGTCAAGTTGCCTTCACATGTCATATATGTAATAGCCTATATTGTTTCCTCTTGTCATACATAAGTCATGGCCCTTTGAAGAAGAAGATGATCTTGTAAAATCTCATCTTGCAATATAATATTTAATTGCCAATTTTGCATGTGAAACTTGACTAAAGTCATAACAAAATTTAAATTTTCAGAAGTAATTCTATCATTAATCTCACCATCTATTCTATACATTTAGCCCTTGAGTACATTTTGGGATATTACACGTATAACACAGAATCGTCCTTTCAATGTCTGGATCAAACAAATAAGCAACATCTGAACGCATGACTAAACTGTTATATTCAAACTCATGTCAAGAGAAGTCAATTGTTACGCTAATTCTTTGATGACCTCTCAACGTTTGGATCAGACAAAGACACAACCTTTAGTACATGACTCAATTTTTACATTTGAACTCATGTCTAGAGAAGCCAACTATTGCGCTGATTATTTGACCCCTCATGCTCATCAAATGGGTGTTGAAGTATCATCATGGTTCATGGATATTTCTCTTTCGGAGTACAAAGCATTCTCTTTAAAAATTTTAATCCTATGCTACCATTAGCTAGCAAGTCTCTTCACGTTTTGCACAAACTTTTATTAAAAAAAATATCAATTTAGTAACAATTAAGTTTTAAATAAAATGTTTTTAAAATGATTTGTAATTAGGTATCAATTTAGATAATTACAAATGAAAATCTCAATTACATTGAAAGTTACATTTAAAACTTAAATACCTATTTTACAATGATATGAAATCCATATATGCAATTCATTCTCAGAAAAATTTGTGAAAGACTCAACTGTTATTAAATTAATATTTTGAAATCTGTCCGTCATTCTCCCGGTTAATATTAACTAATGCCCATGAATTTGTTCACTACAATAAGGTGTCTTGTATCAAGAGATTTAGCAACAAGTTGTTGGTTGAAGTGGCAAATGACCCCACCTCCATAAGAAGAAAAATACCAGTTTGAATTCCATGAAATGCACTTATTGAGAAAAGATGAAAACTCTTTACATTTTAAGCCTCAAAAGAGGAAAGACTTGATCTAATAAAAAAAAGTATCAAAAGCTTTAAGTGCCCATTCTAACACAGGAGAAATTACCAAAATATACTTAGAGTTTGTTTGGTATGAGGGATTTGAAGCGGAGTGGAGGACAAATTTTTGTTAGTTGGATTTTAAAAAATTGAAGTAGGGTTACAAAATTTTAATAAAGAGAATATATAAGATAAAAGAGTAAGAAAAATTAATTAAAAATTTTTAACCCCACTTTTTTTATATTTTTAAATCTAACTCCTCTCACACTCCCCTCCCCTACCCTCGTTACAGACAAGCCCTTAGTCACATGTGATGATCCCTATTTTGACTCCTTTGACCATTAGCATTATTTGTTGCGGGGCCGCCACTGGATGGTCGTTGCCAATTGGACCATTCTCATTAGCCAACTATTATAAAGCATAAATGTTATTAGAATAATATTTTTTTTTTTTACAAACAGACACTGTTTTTATTTAAATATTAGGGTTAATATACTCTTTGGTCCCTCAAATATGCCATGATTTTAGTTTTGGTCCTCAAATTTCATTAAGGTTAAAACATTAGCTCCTTGTAACTCAATAAAAACTTGGGTCATTTTGCCCTAAAGGGATCAAAACTAATTATTTAAAATTTAAGGACCAAAACCAAAATAAGGATCAATTAAGTTAAGGGACTAATGATGGTATTAACCCTAAATATTAGTATTTTAACAACTAGGTGTTGATTCTAGTAGAAAAAATTTCAGCCATTAAGAGTGCAGCTGATAATAAATCTTCCTAACGAAAAGGATCATATAGAGTTAATAAAAATAGAAAATAAAATGTGTAACAAAATAATAAATAGAGATACAAGAATTTAATATGGAAAACTCTCCCCTCAATATGAGTGAGAGCAAACAATCATGGTCTAAAGCAAAAGATTCCATTATCTACAAAAAGGAATACGATGTTCAATGCTCTAATACAAAGCTTAAATATAAGATGACAACAAATTTACCTCATCCACAAAAATCATCAAAGGATTATATTAATAAAATATAAGAGCAAATAGAGCAATAAAATACTTATCTCTTGGGCGAAGATACAATATGTGTGTGCCGGAAATCACCAAACGCACAAGATGCAGTCACAAAGTGTATACGAGATCTTGAGTTCAAGTCTGTTTGAGTGCAAACAACCTTGTAAAAGTATTAATACCTTCAAATTAATAACTTAAAATAAAATTAAGATTTAAAAGATTTCTTGCACAATTTGTACGTATGCGATATGCTTCATGATGGTAAGATGTACAAGCTAGCTAACTTGAGTGATGTATTTTATATATACATAGTCTTCAAATTTTACAGATCTAATTTGAAATTGTTTCTCCCATTTTAACCAGTTCTCTTCGTTTGCCACTTTTTATCTCAAAAATGAAGTGAGAACATTATATGGTTTTGCGATGATTAATCTTCTTCCCAAATTTGTGAGCGAAATTATATTTACACCACAATCAGCGTTTTTTTTTTTTCATATTTGCTCAAACTTTATCAACCACAGAATTCAAGCTGGATGGTATAAATGAAGAAAAGCTACTGGAGTTATTTGTGATCAGAAAATACCTAATAAGGTAAAAGAGAAGTTCTATCACACTGCTATAAGATCAGCAATGCTATATGGTAGTGAGTGTTTTTAAAGGGATAACATAAACATAAAATGGGGGTAACCTTGATGAGGATGTTGAGATAAATGTGTGGCCATATAACAAAAAGATAAGATTCCTAATACTAATATACGTGAACGAGTTGAAGTGGCATCTATTAAAGGAAAAATGGTAGAAAGTCGTTTGAGGTGGTTTGGACATATTTAACGACCATTGAGTACTTCGGTGAGGAGGATTGATCAAGCAGTATGAAGTTCAATAAAACGAAGTCGAGGAAGGCTCAAGTGAATGCTCAATGAGGTCATAGAGAGATATCTTTTGATTAATAATATATCTAAAGATATCTTTTTTGACAGAGCACAATGACATCGTGCGATCCAAGTAGCCAACCCCACTTAGTAGGATAAAGACTTTGTTATTATTATTGTTGTCGTTGTATTTGCTCAAACTTTGTATTTGGAGATTGATTTTTTAAAACAAAAGGTAATTAACAGAATTAATATTATTAACAATCTGTTATTTATTTTTAAATCATTATGAATATGCCATGACACAACTGTGAATCTAAAAACAAATAATTACGAATAGATATATTAAGATACCAAAGAAATTTTCTTACAAAATACTCCTCCCTGAAAGCCTAGTTAAAAAAATATTTCATAGAATTAAAGAAGGTAGGGGAAATATTTTGTCCAATTTATGAAGTGTTACAACAACATTCTCCGTTAGTTTTTGCTCTTTTGCGCAACTCGCAAAACAGTCGAGCATAAATCTCTAGAATAATAACGCAAACGCTATATACATAGGCTTAATACGGCGGGAGAATAACGTAAAGGCAGATCATCTGGTTAAAATGGTTTTGAATGACGTCCCAGGTCTCCTGATTCTGAACCTGAATACTGTAGCAGAATGTTTGCAGACCGAGGAGACGAGTGAATTGTAGTAGAGCTTAGTTTACTTTCCATCTTATAAAAGAAAAATCTCTAGGAAAATACATTTTCTGAAAAAAAATCTCTGAAAAAATGCCAACTTCAGTTATGGCAATTAATAAATTTTTCTTTAACAGTCAAATTCATTCCAAAATAATATTCAGCAATTCATACATACAACAGAAGGAAAAGAATTAGTAAATCATTTTATAGAATGGGTTTCTAGTTATCCATTTTTAAAACCTCAATTATGACAAAATATCTTTAACATTTACAAGAACAATGGCAGCGATCCTTAACAATAATACATTCTCCGAGAAATTCTATTTATGTTGTCCATTGGAGTTATTCTGTGACCCGAAATACCAGAAAATCTGAAGTCTTAAAGCCCAAATGATCGAAGCTAATTTCATTAAGTGTACAGAATGTAAGGAGGCCTAACCCCAAAGACCGACGCAATAGTCCAGACCCAATGGCCCAATATTAATCCTAGAAAACAAAAGCACTTTTTTGTATTTCCTAAGCGATCACTAAATGTTGTAACCAAAAACAAATAAATAAATAAATAAACGATCACTTAATGTGGGAGTCCATGAGTAACAAAATTACTATCATCATTTTTTTCTAAAGATTAAGGAAGTTAATTAAATTATTTTAAAATATTCATATTCATTATTATTTTTCAAATTAATTTATCTATCTTATAAACTGATATATAATATAACGATACATGACATATGATATGATTAAATAACTTATTTAACTTTCACCGGGAGACCAATAATATGGTAAAAAAAAAATCCTATTAATAGGATTTCTTTTTACCATATTCTTGGACCCCAGAACAAGAGTCACTACTACAAGTAGACATAAATTGGGATCCATGTGTAAAAACCATACAATTTGTGGCCTAATCATCAAAATTAGAGTGTATGGAATTAGATGTGGGCGGAGGAGACAGAGATATTCCTGGAGCTTCTCATAGCTACACGATGTGGGTGGTTGGGAATTCAGCATGGAGAGAGATGGAGTTGTGGAGTCATGGTGGCGCTGAGGATGGGACAGTGAAGGCCGACGGAAACACGGCTAGAGCCGAAAAAACGGGACAAGCCCGTCGGGCCGGTCCTTTTAGACTCTGAATTTATAAGGGCCGGGTTTTAAATTTTTGCCTAAGAAATGAAAGCGGGCCTAAAAGGGTCAGTTCTTGATTGAACCATATTTTTACATGATTTTTCATGATTTATTTGGGATTTAAATGCATTTTATGAAGCATTATTGCATGATTAAGCATGAATTTTGATTAGGAACAATTGTTTTGAATTAATGGTAATTAGGGGCAAAATGATCAAAATTATTAATTATTTTGTACAATTGTCCATTGAACTTTTGATGCTACCTTGTGCTTAATTTTGCATTGTAGGTGTTAGAGAAAAATTAAGGATTTTGGAGATTCAAATTATTGGGTCAAGTGGAAAGAAAGACAAGAAGAAGAAAAAAAATAGATCGTTGGGCTACTGTTTTGGGCTTAAATTCAAAAACAAAAAAAAAAGAGAGAAGAAAGCCCAATAGGCTAAAAGGCGCTGGAACTGAAAAAAAAAAAAAGAAACAGGCCCAACTGACCCGAGAAGAAGCCCAAAACAAGAGTGGGTTGAGAGGATATGGAGGAGTGAGCAGACCCGAAAACAAGGTTGGAGGCAGCTGAAGGCATAGGGTGATATTAAACAGAGGCGCCGCACAGGGATCGTTTTTTTTTACTATCGAGTATCATCTTCATCATCGGACATCATCATCAACGCATCTTCTTCTTCCTCCCTTCCCCTTCTTGTGTCGTCGGTGGTGCAGCTCCTCCTCTCCACCATTGCCGCCGGTGACCCTCCTCAACACACCAACACCTCCATTGCCGACGAGGGAGCTCGGATCTGAAACAGAGACGGGAGGGAGATTGGGGAAGGAAAGGAGAGACCATCGATCCTTCACCGTCAGCTCTCTGTTCTCTTTCACCACGAGCGTCGTCCATACCATCTCCGACTGTTTCACACCTTCATTGCCACCGGAGCTGTACTTCTCCATCACCACCACTGCTCTCCAATTTCACACCATCTTCACCATCGGCTCTTACCCACCATTAACCGTCTTTATCTTCCTCACCACCACAACATCACCTTCAGAGCTCAGACTCGAGTTTGAAGAACTCAGGATCAACCCAGAGCACCATTCAACCTCTGCTGTGATTTCAGGCAAGTCTATGAGTTTTCCGGCGAGGAATTTCCAGATTCCGGTGACCCAATTCCAGATTCCGACGGACGTTCAAATTCTGAGCTGTGATTATTTTAAAGCAATGAGAGGCTGATTCTTTGCTTCTTGGTGATGATGAATTGTGCTTGAGCTTATTGGACTACAAAGGGGAGTTTTGTTATCATTCCATTAATCTAGAATTATGTATATTTAGATTGCCTAGTTTTAGGAATTTTCATATATGTGATTCTGGAATTGGGATTAATGTTAATTGTCTCTTTTGGTTTGATAATTGTAATTGAGATTGAATTTTGCAATATGAAGATTATATATGTTCGAATTTCTTTATGGTTACAATGTGATTATGTTAATTAACGTGTTATTGTCTAGTTAATGTGGTTGATTTGTATCCTTGAGGGGCTGTTTAGCACTCAAATCCAAGAAGACTCATGTTGCATTATTCAAATTTCAATTGCACATTAAGTGGTTTTTTAACAATATCTCAAGATGTGGTAGTTAGCTATGTTTGTAGGAGCTACTAGTAATTGGGAATATTGGACTCAAGTGTTATTTTGAGGTTGTTCTTAAGACTTAATGCATTTTTAACTCCCATAATCTTGTTGAGCAAGGATTGTCATTTCTTCATTACCAAGAGCATTCTTCATTCATATTTTCCATTCCATTCCATTCACTCATTCTCCATTTTTATAAAAAGACCAAAAATATTAGATTAGCTTTTAATTAATAATTGCATTTTATTTTAATTATTAATTTCAAAAAACCAAAACTCATTTCCCCTTGTTTTAATTGCATTTGCATGTTAATTAGTTTACTTAGGTAGCTCAATAAAGGCTCCTTAAGTGAGACAACCCGAGTGTTGCATTGTACTACAATTCTTGGATTAAAAATATTTTGTATTTGACCCCAAGGCGTAAAGACACAGCCAAATCAATGGCGCCGTTGCCGGGGAGCTGAGTAATTGGCTCCCTAGGTAATCTAATTGTCAAATTCACTTTTGACAAGGGGTTTCTTGAGTGAAGCTTATTAGGTTTGCATTTTTTTTATTTTTCTTTGCATATAGTTTATGAATTTTGCATTTAGGTAGTTTGCATAGCATTCATTGCATTCCTGCATTGTTTTGACTTGGTAGCTTCTGTGTGGTGTTGTTGCATTCAATTTCATATGATTTTGAGCTTATTTGTTTGAATTCACCATGTCTCCAAGTTGATTCATAGCACACTTGCATTTTTTTTGTCATTTTGAAATTCTTGTTTCCCCTTTTCACTTGCATTTGTATTTTCTTAAGTTCTTTTTCTTAGTTTTCATAGTTTATAGTTAGCTAGTCTTCTTGTGATTCATTGGTACTTATTGTAATTGAATTTCATGGCTTGGTTTAATGGTAATCAAGGTTTACCCTTTCAATCTCACTCTTCTGTAGCAGATTCAACTGAAAGAAAAGTGTCCATCTCTGAAAGCATCCATGCTATTCAACAGACATTGCAGCTTCTTCAAGCTAATTTGGGATGTCAAGATAGTCCAATTGGTCAAGAATGTCAAAGTCCATTCCACCCTGCATACCATGAACCCTACCAACAACTTTCATTTCAACCTCATTACCCACCACACCCACCCTATAAATCATACCATGAACCTTCTCCACCACTATATAACCCATATTACAAGCCATATTCTAATCCTCCATCATATAACCGCATGCCTTATCATAACCCTTCTCCTTCATTCCATTCCTCTTTCCAACCATGCCATCCACCTCATAAGTCTCTATACCCACCATTTCAATCATCTTATGGACCTCATTCTCAACCATGTGTGCCTCTCCAAGAACCTTCTATTGGTGGAGTTATTGGAGAATTCCAAAAACCAATGACTCATACTATAAATGAAGAGCGGTCACACAAGGACACCTTTGCCAATTGCATGGCCTCTATAATGCGATCAATGGAGCAAGGAGATAAAGAGTATGCAAGATTGGCCAAGGACTTTGAGCGTCTCACTCAACCATTTCAAAGAGAGGAGCGATGGAAGAAAGATGTTGAGCAGTTTGAGAAAAATATGGAGTTGCTTTCACAAAAGACTTCTAAGTGCAACACTCCACAAGAGACTCTTCCTCCATTGCCTACATATAATCCACTTATTCAAGTCAAGAAAGTCAAAAAGGTGCAATTTCAACTTCCAGAGGAGTCTTCCTTTCCTGTGGCGGAGGAACAAGGAGTCCAAGCTCAAGAGTCACATGCCACTTCACAAGTGGAAGATTTCGGACCTACATTGCCTATTCCCACACAAGTACAAGAAGTACAACAAGTACAAAAGAGCATTGAAGAGTCTCTCATACCATTTGGTAATGATCCTATTCTTGTAGAAATAGACTCTCCTACTACTTTACCTAGTGAAGCAATTCATGATTTGAGTGATGATGAGGTGGATGAGGAAATCATTGTGAATCCCCTCAAATATTTGAAAATGTAATTGCTCAACCCATTAGTTCAAGTAGTAGTGATTCAATTATACTTGTTGATGACCCTGCTCCTACTTCTTTGTGTGATGCTTTAACTGTCGAAAATGCTTCTCTTCATAGTATTAGGGATGATTGTGATGAATTGAATGATATATTTTCATGTTCTTGTGCAAAAGATCAAATATGTGTATATTGTTATCATGATAAATGCTACTTGCTTGTTGAGTTTTGAAAGAAAGCATTAGACAAAGTGGTTGATTCTACCATTGATCTTGCTACACCTCCTAGTACTATTGATGATTGTAAGTATGATAGTTGTGAACATGTTGACTCTTATGTGGATGCCAATATGGTTGATATGAGTGATACAAACCAAAGCCAAGAAAAAGATATTTTTCTTGATTCCAATGAATTGCTTGATAGTATCATAAAGGAAGATTCAACTGTTTTGATTGATAATATTACAAATGAAAATGATTCTTTCCATATGATCCTTTCTTGTGATTTACCACCCGACATAGAAAAGGAAAATGATTTTTTTGAAACTTCAAAAGTTTCAGGTGGTAATGATCTGAACAATTCTCTTTCTTCTTCTACTCTTTTCCCTTCCATCTCTTGTGATTGTAATGATGATGTGGTGTACCCCAACACTAAGTTGGATTCCACACCTTCCACTTTGCAAACACAAGAGAATTTGACTATTTGTTTGACTCCTACTGATGGGAGTATCATTGATTTCCTTGGATGTGATAGTTACTTGGAGAGTTTGGAACTTAATATGCCTTTACTTCACTTGAAATCTCTCCATGTTTCTATTTTTCGATGGGATACTGCTGTTTGCTCAGATCATTTGCAGGCACATTCTTGGAAAGGTCATTGGAGGAACCAACATCCACCGTACATCCTTGGACCTCTTTCGATTGATCCTGAGCCACCTCCACCAAGGAAATCCAATGTGGGAGAAGTTATTTTTAAAGACAAATGCATGATTCTCATCAGGGATGAGAACTTCTCCTTCAAGAGAATGAAGACTCTCTAACACAGGTTGTCTCTTTCCTCACTTGTTTTCTTCCTAATTCCTATGTTTATCTGGGTTTAATTGTTGTATGAGGAAGATAAGTGTGGGGGAGGGACACAAACTGTTAGAACCGGCTGACACCCAAGAGGAGGGGTGAATTGGGTGTAAGATAAAAATCTTAAGAACATTATAAATCTTTTTGCATCTTAGAGGAAGCAATAAATATGAAAGTAATGAATCATAAATCAACAGTTTATATATGCTGGAAATATAAGAGTTTAAGGAAGAGAATGTGCAAACTGTGATTTATCCTGGTTCGGTCCAATCTGTGATGGCCTACGTCCAGTCCCCAGGCTCCTCCTGAGATTTTCAAATCCACTATCTTCTTGTTTAATCCAGGCACAAGAAAAGCCTTTACAACCCACAAGTTTAGCTGGGCACTTGCGAAGCCGTTTACAAACCTCTCACCGAGTTACTCCCCCTTACACACCGTAAGGTTACAACCGAGTTACTCTCCTTACACACCCCGTAAGGATACAACTTTGATGATGAAAGATTACAGTCAATCTTCTCTCTCAGAAGTGAATAGATGAATACTGAAGCACAATGAAAATAATCTCTCTCTCAAATATACATGATATAGAAATTAGATTAGAACAGAGAGTAGTTGGGTCGGAGTGGATGATTCATAATATAAGCATGTTTGCGTTGTTGTGTTTTCGTTGGTGTTCTGAACTCTGAATGCTCTTCTATTTATAGTTGATGAAGGTTGATGACCGTTTGAGCATTTCAATATATCCGTTGGAGGTTGGCTTCTTCAATTTGAAAACTAGCCGTTGTGAACGTTGACGCTCCTCTTCCGTAAATTCAGCTTTTGACTCTTCTCATCATCTCTTCATTGTTTTACTGGAAAAATGCATTAAACACTAATACAATGAAGTGTTAGAGTGATTAGAAGCAATAAGAATGAGTTATATGATCATTCCATTGATTTCCAGAATCTTCGGGACGTTGCTATGTTTTCCTGGGAAGCATTACTCGAGTACTTACACGAGTAAACATCAAGTTTCTTCACAGGTTACTCGAGTGGCGTTCTATTTTCTGCATAGCTTACTCGGGTAGTGACTTGAAGTTCTCTTCTAAATAACTCTGCATGCACAGTGCTTTACTCCAGTAGTGACTTGAAGTTTTGCTAGCACAGTGCTTTACTCCAGTAGTGACTTGAAGTTCTCGTCTAAATAACTCTTCAAGTTTTGCTAACACAGTGCTTTACTCCAGTAGTGACTTGAAGTTCTCGTCTAAATAACTCTTCAAGTTTTGCTAGCACAATGCTTTACTCCAGTAGCTACTCGAGTATTCATTAAAGTTTACTCGAGTACATACTCGAGTATCATCGGGAAAACTTTGATGAACTTCAGGTTTTTGCTTACCACAGTGAGTTACTCGAGTAGCTCCTCGAGTAACATTGACAGGATTGAAAATGCCGAGAGCAACTGGAAGTTTTCTATTTGATTACTCGAGTACCTACTCGAGTAATGTTGGCAGGCCGAGAGCAACTGGAATTTTTCTATGTGATTACTCGAGTACCTACTCGAGTAAAGTCTTTTGTTATCAACCAGTTACTCGAGTTGTGCCTTTAAGTAAATTCTTGATTTTGAGTCGAAACATGGCAAATTATATATCATCGGAAAGCCCTCATCATCTACATTCCAATGCAATAAGAATCAACTCCAAACTCATTGTGTACAGAAAATTATGATCCAAAGAGTATCTACTGTTCTTAGACAATCCTGAAATCACGAGCAGCAACTTCCAGATGGCATAGCTATTAGAATATAATCTCAAATATGTAAAATTACCTATCCATGGAAAGCTCTTTGAGTCTTCGTTCATATGGCACCAGTTTCGTCTCAATCCGATATGTATTTTGAGAGTTATATCCAAAATACCGAAGCTGTCCTGGAATATGACGGTGATTCATACGTCAACTTCAACAGATCATATCTCCCTCATCTAACCTCCTTTTAATGTGATCGTGGTGTCAAAAGTTCGTGTTGGAAGTCTAGTTTAATATGCCACCAGTTTCAGTTCGATCCGACATGTGGTTGGAGAGATATCATTAAAATACCGAACCTATGTTCTGTCGCGCGAAAACAGAGTATCCATTACTTCAAGTGCCGCCTCGAGTGATTCATGAAATAACCCGGCAGATTACTCGAGTAAGGCCTCGAGTAAACACCTCCAAAATCAGACAATGCCATATTACTCGAGTGATTACTCGGGTAATCATCCCCAAAGGTACCATAGCTTCCGTATACATCATTTTAGCTTCGTATTGACCCATTCCAACTTCCGTATGATTATAGAAACCTCCGGTATCACTTCTAGGAGCTTAAATCTTGATATTCTCATGTGATCTTGCAAGTTCTTCTTTCTTTAATCTCTTTCTTCTTATTTTTCCTCTTGATGATCATTCTTCATAACCCAACTTCAATCTTCTTGATGAATATTTTCAATCTTCATCTTTCTTTCTTCTTGATGATTATTCTCCATTTATGAGGCATTATAATATCAACCCACAATGATGTCTATGACTAATCTACAAGATATATAACATTAAATATGGTAGTTAGTCAATGTGGAAGAGAAGTATATTATACAAACTTTTTGCTCATATTTAACATCTATATTTGACATCATCAAAACTATTCATATCTAACATTCTCCCCCTTTTTGATGATGACAAATCCTTCAAGGAAAATATGTATGAGTTATAAAAACTAAGTAAGAACAATATATTTTTCTTTATTTTTCTTGCCTTTCTCTCCCCCTATTTGACATCATCAAAAAGTTTGAATTATAAAGAAGAAAGACTTGTAGAGAAGTAAATATGAAACCAAATGAGAAATGTCATTCTCCCCATTGATCAAAATAAATGCATCAGGAAAACAAGTTTCTCTCCCCCGTTTTGAAAGTAGTTTCATATATAATTTGATGTAAATGAAAAATGGTTTTCATGAAAAACACATTTGAAACAATTTGGAAAGGTTTACAAGAAAAACTTTCATAATCAATGATATGCAAAGTAAGCTCAAAATATAAAGAGAGGGTTTAGAAATGCTCATGTAGTTTTTGGAAAATGATGAAGCGCTCCATGAAAGCCGTTGCTTTATTCTTTAGCGATGCTAGTTCATGATGTTGTGTTCTCCACACGTCTTGCTATGCAACTCTGATATATGTTCATGTTGTTGCCAAGATTCTCCAATTGAGTTGAGCTTCTGTTCAGCATGCTCAATACTCACTTAGATGTAGCAAGCTGATAACTGATCCATGAAATCCATTGCCTTCTCTTATTGTTGTGTTAGATCCATGATGTTGTATTTATCACATTTTTGCTATGCAATTCTGATGGATCAAGTCCATAGGAATAAACTATAGCTGGCTGAGTGGTAGACTCTGAAGTATGCTCAATAGAGAGCTTAGGAATAGCCTCTGAGATGTGGAAGGGAACTGAAGTACTTGCTTCTCAAGTGGTGTCTAAACTCTTGTTGCTTGAAATGTTGTTGTCCCTTGATTGAGCGCTAAAGCATATGTCCTCAAAGTTGATACATTCTCCTTTTAGTGTGTTGAGGAACGATCTTGCATAGAGCAAATTCTCCTACTATAAAAGCATTCTTGTAAGGAGAGTGGTTAGTGCAATCAAGTATCAAATTTATTGCATAAACCAAAGTCATCCTTTCCATATGATATGTTAAAAATTAAGATCATGAAAGGAAAATATAAGAGTAACTCATCATCAAAACTAATTAAAAGATAGTGAATTCAGATGAGTATGTTAAAAGGATTTTCTTTCAATAAATGAGATGAGCTTTTAAGATATAAAACACATGTGAATGTAAAGCTCCCCCTTAATGAATGCATGGCTTAAAAGAAAAGCATTATGAGGAATATAGTTGATAACTCTCCTAGATTTTTAAAAACCATTGAAAATTTCGTAGAAAGAATGAGTATGAAAAAATAAAGATTAGAGAGAAATCAATTTTTGAAAAATGATGATGCTTTTCAGGGTTTTAATATTGTAATCCTGTATCCCTCAAGTAGTTACTTGAGTATTTCACTCAACCATCACTCGAGTGCTCACTCGAGTGATGCAACTCAGAGAATTTTAATTGAGTAAGAATACAATACCTCACTCGAGTAATATCGTAATCACTCGAGCTATAATCCTCTGAAGTCCATTAATGCATCATTGGCTAGTCATTGTCTGTCGATGTGATCAGTATAGAGGGATTTTGAAGCATAATTTCTGTGATCAGTTGAACATACCAAGATGAGCTCAGAATAAGGCCTTGAAGTTCTGGTTGATCAAATCACAGAGTCTTCTAATCTTGCCATTCATAGAAGTGATGAACTCAGCATGTTTGTAGCAAGCTCTGTGTGATTGTTGAAGCTCCTCTCTCAGAAAGCCTTAGACAGATGGACTAAAGAATGAAGGACCAGGGAGACTAGCTCTAGCACAGTGTTATCTCTCGCTTATTCTTGAAGTCTCAGCTCTCATCCTCTATGCCTCTTGTGTGAACTTGGAGTGAGATTCAGACTTACTTGGAGTAATTGTGAATTACTTGAAGGTCTACTTGAAGTAAATGCTGATTACTTGAAGGTCTACTTGAAGTAATTGCAGATTACTTGAAGTAATTTCATATTACTTGCAGTAAGTCCTGTAGAAGTATATATATACCTCTTGTTCTTTGAAAGACATGATCTTTCCGACGTTCCTCTCCTTCTCACTAATAATCTAGACCATTGTGTGATAATCTTTTCATGAAGCGATTGAATTGGCCTTGCTCACCATATCTCTAGTAGATATATCATATAATTTTGTGAAAACATATAGCTAGGATTGTAGTTGAGAATCCTCATAGGCTCACCAAGCTTGATAATTCTGTGCATCTCAGCATCTTCCTCTAAACATCTTTTGATCACCTTGGAATGACAAGGAAGATGGGTAGGCAATAAAGCTATATATGTTCATGGCTTTGAGCTGCTTTGTGATGAATCTCGTCTAGGTTCACTTGAGATATTTTCCTCCTCTTTCTCTTTCTCTGGCTGCATCACTAGCTAGTTACTTGTAGTGATGTGGTGTCACTTGAACGATATCACAGATTTTGCTTTTGCTCACATTGCACACTGTCAGTCACTCCTCCTCTATTAGCATCTGATCTTTGTATCCAAAAATAAAGCATTTTGATTAATTCCTGCAAAAGTATATGCTCTTTGGTATCCAACTTTCTCTTGGGTCCATACAGTATCAAATATTATAACTCTTATGCTCTTATACAACTGAATCATATGATATTTGAGCAAAGAGTATAATAATCAACAAAGACCAGAATATAATTTTACCCAATTAAATAAATTCAAGCAATTGAATCATAAAGGGTAACGAACAAATAATACCAAGAATGATGATTTCAAAGATCAATGACAATTTGTAAATACACTTTAAAAAAAATTAAGTCATTGATAAGAATTTCATGCAATCAATGTAAGACAGATCAAAGAAAGTTGAAAACTTATTCATAATGACCAACTTTTATGAAAGGATAAATCATGAATGAAATCAAGTTTTTCAAGAATGATAATGAGATATGCAAATTGTTCAAATCTCAGATGTAGTTTCAAATCATAACAATGCATTATAAAATTCAATTTTTGAATATATGCAAAACTCATATTTGAAATATGTTTATAATCAATGTTCATGTTAAAAATGGTGGAAGTCAACAGTTTAAGTATGCATATAGCAGAAAGCTTCTCTTTTCTGGAACAACTAATATAACATGTTAATCATCAAAGTTAACATGTTAAAGAATTTTCCAAACAGCAAGAGTCATATGGATAACCAAAAGGATTAGCTTGATAGACATATACAAGTATCATGACTTTGCTATTGATTCATAGACTATCTTGACACTTAGAGTTATGTCTTGAAAGATATGAATATTCAACTCAAGAATTCAAATACATGACACCGTTTACTCAAAGATAGATTTTATCAATGGTGAATGTGTTTGAGCAATGAAATGAGTACAAGAATTTATGAGTGATGAAGCATATACTCATTAGTCCAAATGACTCGAGTACTTGACTATTATCCTAGTGAGTTATTCCACTATAATGATTAATGCATTAAGATTCAATGCACTAATAAACATTCATAATACTTGGAATAACATAGCCAACCAAAGATTTATGCATCAGCCTTAAGGCTTTCACATATTGAATTCTTTTCTGGGAAATACACTTGAAACTCATAGATAGATAACTTGTTAGACGTGAGGTCTAATTTGTTAGAAAATAATGGTTGAGGAGTTCAAGCAATAACAAGTTTAAAATCAAGAAATAATATGTGAATGATGGGGAAAACTCTAGTGGATGGATTTGAAGCATTTCTGACTTTTAGTATACATAAATATTAACTTCCAATTTTGAAACCAATTTAAATGCAAACAATATATAAGTAATTTTCAAATAATGTGTATGCATTTTTATAAACAAGATGAATTGGAATCTAAGTATATTTTTGAAATGTACATTTCAAAACTCAATACACAATTTCATTTTAAGTCCATTTAGCAATCTAAAAACAATTTGAAAACCATAAATGATTGATTGCTAATGATATGCAATTTTATAACACATGATGGAATGAAACCAAAACACATTTTTGAATTGTGCACTTCAAAACATAAATTGATAGATAAACTATGCACAATTTCACTTATCGTTCATTTAGTAATCTATAAACAAATTAACAATCATAAAGGATTGATTGCTAAATGAATGCAATAATGGACAAATACTCATTACTCAAAATAAATAATTCATATAATCACAGTATAGAGTAAGAATTAGATATCACCGTAATTTCTCTTGTCCTTGTGACAGCTTGCTTGAATTTGGTGGAATAATATTGGTTTCTCTCCTTTGCACAATCAGCACCAAAATCCAAACTCCAAATTTCAGCATCATCAAGATATGAATTTGTTTTCATGTGGTCATAGTCTTGAGAAGCTTTTTCTTATTCTACAGAACTATATAAATTTCTTTTCTTCATGGTATCCAACATTGATTGGATCCATTTCTTGTTAGCTTGTAGGAATCAAGATAAAATTCACATGCTCTAAGAATATAATCAACTCGAGGCAATTGCGCATAATGAATTAAACATGTCTTTATGCATAAAAGAAATATTTTCTTTTCAAATCATTATATATGCATAAAGAATTATCCTGTTGAGCATTGCAATCCCTTTATAAATAAATCTATTAAGTGGCTTTTTAAAAGATGTGAAAACATAATTTCAAAATAGTTTGCAATGCTCATTCCTAAGATTCCAAAATCTAAAACCTCAATAAATATTACAGATAATAACATAGGAGGTTTTATCATTGTGTACCTTTTACCTTAGATACTTGGAGGATTGCTTTTGCTTACCCACTGCATCTTTCTAGGATGTTAATACTTTGAATATCTTGCTTTGGGTGCTGGCAATCGTCTCTCAAAATACATAGACTCCAGGAGTCTTTTACTTGATGCTTGAGAGATCCTCCTTTTCTTGTTCTCCTCAAGATAGTTGAGCGGTACTTTATGGTAGTCCATTCTTGAGGTAGAACGTACTCTTTTTCTCCATTGCATTTCTTTGTGATTAAACTTTGCAGTTCCAGCAATGGGTGGTCCGAGAGTTCTTCTTTTCGATATAGATGGTATGAACCTCTTTCTTGGTGCATGAGAAACTCTTGGTTTCTTCTTCATCATCTCCGTACCCTTATGTCCATTCTTCTTATATTCAATCTGCAAACATAAAATACTAGAAGAACATTTTGGTACCCACATATACCTAGGTCCTTGATTGTTAGGATTAGACATTACTTGTCTTTTCGGAACCCAAACATATTTATTTCTCAAATTAGAATTTCTTCTAATATAGCATGTGTGAGAAATATGACCTGATTTACCACAATAATTGCAAATAATATGATGATATGTATTATGAGATTCTATGCAAGTATTGTGTTGATCAAGAAAAGATGATTTCGAATGATCAGTTTGCCTAAGTTCTTTCTTCCCGCATGAATTTCCAGCATGATTGAAAATCTTTTTGCTTTTCTCAATAGAATCAATAATTGGTTGAAAAACAATTTTATGCAAGCTTTGAAAATCAGTTTTACGAAAATCACAAGAAGAATTGGAACTTTTTACCTTAAGTTCATGTTGAGCTCCAGAGAGTGAATTTTCTTGTCCGTCCATAACGAGCTCTTTTCGGGAATCATTTTCCTCTTGTTCTTCTATGTTGACAAGATCATGGAAGTGTTCTATGATTTCTCCTTCTTCATTGTCAACTTCTACTTGTTCATGAATCGTGGATATATAGCTTGTAGTCTCACATGAACTGTCAACACTTTCAACTTCAACACACTTGTTAGAAGTATACAGAGAATCAAGAGTATCCCAAATATCTCTTGCAGTAGAGCAAAATCTAATTTTCTCAAAATCATTTTCAGTTAAAGTACTATACAAAATTTTCATTGCTCTAATGTTCAATGAAAACATTTTCTTTTCTCTTTCTGTCCAATCCTTTCTCGGTTTGAAATCAAAGACATTTGTAAAAACATCCCACATATCATAATCAAAGCATTTTATAAAAGATATCATTCTAGCTTTCCAAAACCAAAAATCAATATCTTTCAAAATAGGTGGAATAGTGTAGTCAAAACCTTCGGAAAGTATATAACACCCAAAATCAGCCATTATAAACTCTTGAGACGGTTAAGTCCTTTAAACAAGAGTCCGTCTCTGATACCAAATGTTAGAACCGGCTGACACCCAAGAAGGGGGTGAATTGGGTGTAAGATAAAAATCTTAAGAACTTTATAAATCTTTTTGCATCTTAGAGGAAGCAATAAATATGAAAGTAATGAATCATAAATCAACAGTTTATATTTGCTGGAAATATAAGAGTTTAAGGAAGAGAATGTGCAAACTGTAATCTCTCTCTCAAATATACATGATATAGAAAATAGATTAGAACAGAGAGTAGTTGGGTCGGAGTGGATGATTCATAATATAAGCATGTTTGCGTTGTTGTGTTTTCGTTGGTATTCTGAACTCTGAATGCTCTTCTATTTATAGTTGATGAAGGTTGATGACCGTTTGAGCATTTCAATATATCCGTTGGAGGTTGGCTTCTTCAATTTGAAAACTAGCCGTTGTGAACGTTGACGCTCCTCTTCCGTAAATTCAGCTTTTGACTCTTCTCATCATTTCTTCATTGTTTTACTGGAAAAATGCATTAAACACTAATACAATGAAGTGTTAGAGTGATTAGAAGCAATAAGAATGAGTTATATGATCATTCCATTGATTTCCAGAATCTTCGGGACGTTGCTATGTTTTCCTGGGAAGCATTACTCGAGTACTTACTCGAGTAAACATCAAGTTTCTTCACAGGTTACTCGAGTGGCCTTCTATTTTCTGCATAGCTTACTCGGGTAGTGACTTGAAGTTCTCTTCTAAATAACTCTGCATGCACAGTGCTTTACTCCAGTAGTGACTTGAAGTTCTCGTCTAAATAACTCTTCAAGTTTTGCTAGCATAGTGCTTTACTCCAGTAGTGACTTGAAGTTCTCGTCTAAATAACTCTTCAAGTTTTGCTAGCACAGTGCTTTACTCCAGTAGCTACTCGAGTATTCATTAAAGTTTACTCGAGTACATACTCGAGTATCATCGGGAAAACTTTGATGAACTTCAGGTTTTTGCTTACCACAGTGAGTTACTCGAGTAGCTCCTCGACTAACATTGACAGGATTGAAAATGCCGAGAGCAACTGGAAGTTTTCTATTTGATTACTCGAGTACCTACTCGAGTAATGTTGGCAGGCCGAGAGCAACTGGAATTTTTCTATGTGATTACTCGAGTACCTACTCGAGTAAAGTCTTTTGTTATCAACCAGTTACTCGAGTTGTGCCTTTAAGTAAATTCTTGATTTTGACTCGAAACATGGCAAATTATATATCATCGGAAAGCCCTCATCATCTACATTCCAATGCAATAAGAATCAACTCCAAACTCATTGTGTACAGAAAATTATGATCCAAAGAGTATCTACTGTTCTTAGACAATCCTGAAATCACGAGCAGCAACTTCCAGATGGCATAGCTATTAGAATATAATCTCAAATATGTAAAATTACCTATCCATGGAAAGCTCTTTGAGTTTTCTTTCATATGACACCAGTTTCGTCTCAATCATATATGTATTTTGAGAGTTATATCCAAAATACCGAAGCTGTCCTGGAATATGACGGTGATTCATACGTCAACTTCAACAGATCATATCTCCCTCATCTAACCTCCTTTGAATGTGATCGTGGTGTCAAAAGTTTGTGGTGGAAGTCTAGTTTCATATGCCACCAGTTTCAGTTCGATCCGACATGTGGTTGGAGAGATATCATTAAAATACCGAACCTATGTTCTGTCGTGCGAAAACAGAGTATCCATTACTTCAAGTGCCGCCTCGAGTGATTCATCAAATAACCCGGCAGATTACTCGAGTAAGGCCTCGAGTAAACACCTCCAAAATCAGACAATGCCATATTACTCGAGTGATTACTCGGGTAATCATCCCCAAAGGTACCATAGCTTCCGTATACATCATTTTAGCTTCGTATTGACCCATTCCAACTTCCGTATGATCATAGAAACCTCCGGTATCACTTCTAGGAGCTTAAATCTTGATATTCTCATGTGATCTTGCAAGTTCTTCTTTCTTTAATCTCTTTCTTCTTATTTTTCCTCTTGATGATCATTCTTCATAACCCAACTTCAATCTTCTTGATGAATATCTTCAATCTTCATCTTTCTTTCTTCTTGATGATTATTCTCCATTTATGAGGCATTATAATATCAACCCACAATGATGTCTATGACTAATCTACAAGATATATAACATTAAATATTGTAGTTAGTCAATGTGGAAGAGAAGTATATTATACAAACTTTTTGCTCGTATTTAGCATCTATATTTGACATCATCAAAACTATTCATATCTAACACAAACCAGTAGAAAAAGGTAGAAGTAGTGTAGTTTAGTACAATAAAAACCCCCTTTGTATGCTTTGCATCTGTGGCTATTACCCTACTTAATTACCATTGTGCCTTGCAATTCCATTTGCTAAGCACTCTCTTTAGAATTACTTTACACATTGAGGACAATGTGTTGATTAAGTGTGGGGGAATTGGGAAATACATTTCAAATCCCACTATTTGGTTGTTTTCAAATGTCATTAACTAGAAAATTTTCAAAAATTTTTCAAGAATGTGAGAAATTTGGAAAAGGGTCGCATTT